>CM062819.1:121369256-122619256 GCA_031772625.1 Pinus tabuliformis
CCCAGCAGAAATCAAATCAACTTCCCTCTCAGCCATTACCAAATCCAAATAATAGGAACCCTCAAAATGCTTACATGATGGAAGGTCAACCATTCCCTACCTATATGGTTGTTCCTCTCAATGAATTACAACTCAGATCAGGTAGAATCTTAGATCAACCTTCTACAAGTGTTCAACAACCAAGCATTTCTGAGGAAGAATCTCTCAAAGTCAATAAAGGTTCTGAAGTATCACTTCAAAACCAAAATATCCAAAAAGAAAAAGAAAAAGAATCAACCTCTACAACTCCCATAGTTGAGCAACCTACACCTGTAGCTACACCTCCTTTTCCTGAAAGATTGCAAATTGACAAAGGGGTGGAAAAGCCGATATGGGTGCCTGACTATAGTTTCCTAGATGAATTGAAGAATGTCTATATCAAGATCCCCTTGTTACAAGCCATTAAATAAATTCTCATTCTACCGAAGACAATAAAGGAGTTGAGTTTGAAGAAAACAGGAAAAAGAACCAGAGATACTAAAAGGATACATCTAGTTGGAAAAATTGCAGACATAATGATGGGTAAGATTACCATGCAAAAATATGTAGATCCCGGTAGCCCTATTGTCAAAACTCATATTAATGGGGTTGAAATCCCAAATACTTTGATTGACTTAGGAGCTGCGATCAACATCATGAGTAGACAGACCATGGATCAGTTAAAGCTTCCTAACCTTCTCTTTACACCTACTCTACTGCAACTTGCAGATAGATCAATCATTAAACCTGATGGTGTATTGGAAGATATTCCAGTCTCTCTAGATTCTTGGGAATATCCAGTTGATTTTATGATTTTAACTCCCAAGAACAATCTAGGAGGACATCCTCTTATCTTAGGAAGACCTTGGCTAGCAACAGTTGATGCTTTCATCAGTTGTAGGTCTGGAGACATGTATATATCATATGGTAATTCCACCAAGAAATTCAACTTGTATCCCCCAGCAAAAGCTATAACAGAAATAGGAGAAGATGAATGGGTAGAGGATGAAGATACTATTCAACCTATTCTAACCATCTCTGAGATTAGTGAAGACAGTCAAATTCTAAATACATTAGAAAATTTTGAAATACCTTTAGAATATGACTCTACACAGTTTCAGTTAGATGCAGACATTGAATATCTCTCCTCTAGACAGATGTCTCTCTTCTCAATGGAAGAGTTTGGTAGTTCTATAGTTGAAACCCTTCCAGGAAAAACATTGAACATTAACAAAAACTTGGGAAGACCACAACAAGAAGAATTAACTAAACTGTTGCAAAAACATTCCACTGCCTTTGCATGGGAATACATTGACATGAAAGGAATCGATCCTAAGACTTGTATTCATCACATCTACATTGAAGAAAACAACAGACCTATTAGGCAACCACAAAGAAGGATGAATCCAAACCTTAGGGAAATCGTGAAAGAAGAACTCCAGAAATTGCTCAAGGTAAACTTCATTTACCCCATTTCAGATAGCCAATGGGTTTCTCCCTTGGTTATAGTGCCCAAAAAGAATGGTAAATGGAGAGTTTGCATTGATTATCGAGAATTGAACAAGGCAACCTTAAAGGATCATTTCCCTCTACCTTTTATTGATCAGGTACTAGACACTTTAACAGGTAAAAAATATTTCTCATTCTTGGATGGTTTTAGTGGGTATAATCAAATTCAGGTAGCACCTGAAGATCAAGACAAAACCACATTTACTTGTCCTTGGGGAACTTTTGCCTACCGAGTACTCCCTTTTGGATTGTGCAATGCACCCGCTACATTTCAAAGGGTTGTACTAGGAATCTTTTCAGATCTGATTCATGATTGTGTAGAGGTATACATGGACGATTTCACAGTTTATGGTAATACATTTGAAGAAGCTTTAGAAAATTTGGAAAAAGTACTGGTAAGATGTAAGGAAATAAATCTTTCTTTAAGTCATGAAAAGTGTTTTATGATGTTTACTGAAGGGATTGTTTTAGGACATCATATTTCAGGAGATGGGATTAAGGTTGATAGATCCAAAGTTGAAGTCATCTCTAAGTTACCTGTTCCAAATTGCCAGAAGGATGTTAGAAGTTTTCTTGGGTTTACTGGGTATTACAGAAGATTTATTGAAAACTTCACTAGGATAGCATCCCCTCTTTTCAAATTGCTTACCAAGGACTGTGAGTTCAAATGGGATCCTGAGTGTCAATCTGCCTTTGAAGCTTTAAAGACTAGAATATCTGAAGCACCCATCTTAAGGGGGCCAAATTGGAAACTCCCTTTCCACATTTCTACTGATGCTTCAGATACAGCTCTAGGAGCTATTTTGGGACAAAAAGATTTGATCCCTTATGCCATTTATTACACAAGTAAGAATTTGACTCCCACTGAGTTAAATTACACTGTTACAGAAAAAGAGTTCTTAGCTGTGGTACATGCAATCAACAAGTTTAGACACTACATAACCGGCTCTGAAACCTTTGTCCATACTGATCACTCTGCCATAAGATATTTAATGAACAAACCTGTCACTAATGGTAGAGTTACAAGATGGCTTTTACTCTTACAAGAATTCAACATTACTGTGTTAGATAGACCTGGAAAACAAAACACAGTCGCTGATTTCTTGTCTAGAATCCAAAACACTAATGAAGATTCTCCAGTAGAAGATAAGTTTCCAGATGAATACTTGTTTGCAGTGACCACCAAGACTCCTTGGTATGCAGATATGGCTAATTATCTTGTTACAGGGAAGCTTCATCTACACTTATTTCCTAATGAGAAAAGGAAAATCATTCAGGAGAGTGCACATTATTCTTGGATTTCTAATGAATTGTTCAAAACAGGGCCAGATTGTATAATCAGAAGGTGTGTTCGGGAAGATGAAATGCCTGACATCCTTAAGGCATGTCATGATGAACCATGCGGCGGGCACTTTGCTGACAAAATGACAGCCTATAAAATCCTTTCTCTAGGATATTATTGGCCTTCTCTCTTTAAAGATGCAAAGCAGTATGTTAGAAGGTGTGACAGCTGCCAAAGAGTTGGGAAACCAACTCCTTCAAATGAAATGCCTCTACAGCCTTAGGTATGCATCGAACCCTTTGAGAAATGGGCTCTAGATTTCGTTGGACCAATTAATCCACCATCAAAGCAAAAGAAGTATATACTGGTTTGTACTGATTATGTTACTAAGTGGGTAGAAGCAAAAGCATTGCCTTTTGCCACTGAAAATTCAGTTTTTCAATTTCTTTTTGAGGATATTTTCACTCGTTTTGGTGTCCCAAGGAAAATTGTGACAGATCAGGGCAGCCAGTTTACATCTAAATTGATGGAGAAGCTGATGGAGGAATATAAGATCAAGCACAGAACATCCACTCCCTACCATCCGCAATTCAATGGCCAAGTGGAATCTACCAATAAAGTTCTTGAAGGCATTATCACAAAGACTGTTCATCTTCATAGAAGAGATTGGGCGGAAAGGCTCCCTGAAGCCTTATGGGCCTATAGGACTACATGGAAGAATACAACAGGACATTCTCCCTATGAACTTGTTTATGGGAAGGAAGTCCTGCTCCCCATTGAGTTCCAAATCAAGACCTTCAAGATGGCAGTCCAATTGGGAATGAGCCTCTCAGAAGCTCAAAGACACAGAATGGACCAGCTAAATGAGCTAGATGAAATGAGACAAGATGCAATTCTAAGGACCGATCTAGTTCAGCACCAAAGATTTAAATGGCATGATCGTCATATCAAAGAAAGAAAGTTTCAGAAAGGAGATTGGGCTCTATTGTTTGATTCAAAGTTCAAAGACTTCAAAGGAAAGTTTCAAACTCATTGGCTTGGGCCATATGAGATTGATGAAGTCTTTAGCAATTGAGCAGTTAGAGTGAAAACTATTGATGAATTTCATACTCCTCTTATTGTGAATGGCCATCGCTTGAAAATCTACCAAAAGCCATTCTCAAAAGAAGAGTTTGTCAAGTTGTTTAAAGAAGATTCTGCAATCAGGTTGGTGGAGAAGGATTCTTCTCCTCCATCAGCCTAATCTTTGGTTTTTGAAAAAAAAAAAAAGAAAAAAAAAATATAAATGTATGAGCCTGAAAACCAATCTCTGATTGGCAGTCTCATGCAGAAAACCTGAGGTGAAAATCAGGGTCACCTGACACCTCATGTTTTCCAAAAAAAAAAAAATCTCTCTCTCTTCCATCTCATTTCGCCATTTCATCTACCTCATTCACTATCTCATTCATTTAATCACTCTCACTTCACCTCATTTCTTTCCATCCATCCATCCATCCATTCATTACATTTCATTCCATCAATAAAGTCATTTTTATTTTTTTTTTAGACAACTAAAGTTATTTTGTGCAGCCGGAGGGTACCACTGCAGATTCCGCAGCCATCTGAAGATTCTCCAGCCATCTAACGATTCTGCAGCTCTCTGCACCTGCATAAAAAAAACACAGTCTGTTTGAAAAGAAATTTACAGTTCAAAAGTCACCAACAATAAGTGGAAAAGAGTCATGCAACAGCAATAAAACAATGAAGGGTTAGTGGAAAATAATCAAAGGCAATCCAAGCGCGGATCTGAGGTATGATCTAAATCTTAAACTTACGGTTATCTCATTTTGCAAAGTTTCCGGGGTTATGTTTCTTGCCATTTAATGTAATGATTACCAGTTTTTCCCATCATACGACCAAAGATCCACGTATCCCCCACACTTATCGGTCATGTTCATCACGATTTTGAAACTCGATTGTGGCTGCTCTTCCATTAAGGTTTTCGTACCTAAGTGACGTAGACTACTGTACTACGTCTCTCTGCGTCATAATTCCCGCAGCCAAGTGTAAACCCATGACCGAAGCCTAAGGACCTAATCGTTTCTACCCATCATTTCATAACCCTCATACTCTCGTATCATTCCATTCACGTTGTTTCATTTCCACAGTTCCTATTCCGCTGTGCTCACTACGCTGCTACCTCAGCCATACTCTGTTTTACTTCTTCCTCTCTGCTAATTCTGGTTATCAGTGACCGTATGTTACGGCTGTTACAGTAGAACCGTAAATTTACTGTGTTAGGGCCACTGTTGAAGCCGTGTAACCTTTTCTCCAAAAGTCTTAGAACAGAGCCGTAGAGCCAATGGGTAAACTCTTAAGAGTAGAACCAGAGGGTTCAAAATTTCTGGAGGGATATCCTCAAGTTAAAGAAGCTTTGCAGAAAGCAAACTGGCTCCAATGCATCCAGAAATTCAGATGTTACCACAAAGAGGTTACGAAGGCCTTTGCACGTTCCTTCAGAGACAAAGACAATCAAGTGGAGATAGGGGACCTGAAGTTTACAGTCACTGAGAGCAGTATAGCACAGGCCACTTCACTCCCACAAACTGGAGAAAGATGGTTTAAAAACCGATCAGTACAAGACCAACAGTGGAAGCAAATCTTAAAGAACCGAAGTATGGATACCAGCATTTTTACAAAAGGGATTCTTGTTACTTATGTCAAGGAAGAGATAAACTTTATCATTGGTCTTTTAAGTGATTTTCTTACCTTTTATTTGCAGCAGCATGAATGGTGTCTAATGCCATTAGAAAGTGGTTCTTTGCTTTCAGTTCATTTTAATTTATTTATTTCCTTCAAGCTTTTCCTTTTCAGCAAGTAGTTAGAAACCACTAATCACACACTCTCACTCATCTAGAACTCACCTTACACACACTATCATTCATCTGTTTATAAATCACCGCTCCATCTTAGGAAGATAAATTAACCACAAACAACACCCCAAACAACAAAAAGCTTTAAGAGGTTGCTTAAGTACATATAGTACACCTTCACTTCATCAGCTTACGAGTCCCGGGTTGACAATTAATGACATCAATTTAGGAACACTAAATTGACTAAACAAGAAGTCAGGGCATGTAATGTTTAAACACTCAAAATACCTCTCATAAAAACCTCAACTTACAAATACACACAGGAAATCAGAGCAGCAAAGTGAATTCTGAGTGATTGTTTATCTATACAGTTGTAAAACATAAAGGATAAAACAAAACCACATATATCTTGAGCATTTGAAACACTGTGTGAATCTTGAGAAGAAAAACAGTCATCTGTATTACTGAAAATAAGTTTTTACACAAGCCAAAATAAACTCTGTTTTCTCAAATATCCAACCTCCATTACATCAAAGTTTCATCTATATATAGAAACATATCTTTAACTACTTTGAGCTTCCTCCTCCAGCATGAGGGGAGCTCGATGACTGCTACTAATTACCCCTATCTGCTATTTAATTGACTCATTAAATACAATAAGTGCTAAACTGGAATTTTAAAGAGTCATAATTAAACTAAAACTCTAATTCTATCCTCCTCGTAGAATGATTCTTTCTTGCTCCTTGACACCTGTCTCCTTTCAGTTTGGCCGAGATAGTTGAGAAGAGGATTCAATGTTCCAGGCTAGCTTTGGATGCTGGATGCGTTGATGGTTCAATAATATTAGGATAAAACCCCTGTTTTTCCGGTTCCAGTCTTCCACTACCTCTTCAAAAATGTAGCAGCATGTCTCTAGCTCTTTAATATCCCAAAAATGATGAGCATCACCATATTTCCAAATGTGCTGGAAGTTTCATTGATGAACAGGTGTGCAAGCCAAAACTCCTCGTATGCAACTCCTTCCAAACCCTAATGACCGGTAATAAAGTGTCTTTATAATAGAAACCTTTAACTCGAGAAAAACACTTCACTTTACAAAAAGGTACACCTGTCATCATTTGACTGGCTATGCTAGCTTCATGTGGTCTTCCAAATGTCCCTTAGATGTTTCCTTTGAAAATTTTCTGATCCTCCCATCAAACTGTTTGTCTTCATTATAAAACAACACCTACAGCAGTTTCGTAGCGCGCTACGAAACTGCTGAATTTGCTAAAACATTGTGTATTTGCCTTGAGGAATTTTCTGCTTGGACCTTTAATTCTTTAAACCTCCTTTACATGTGGCAGGGATTTATATGCCTTCAAAATAATGGAACTAAACAAAATTTGACAAAACTTAGAACAAGATCTTTCTCACTATCAATGAGCAGCTAATTGACCTAGCTGTGCTTTTAAGTCTGCAACCTCCCTCCTCAGGACTTTGTTTTCAGCTCTTAGATTCATGTTTATTTTTCTGATGAATTTAGCTTGTTTGAGAGCTGGAACTGTCCATGTATAAACATCAGCTACTGAATCCACCTGACCTACTAGGTTTTTACTTCCTTTTAACACAGCTCTTTGATAATTTGCATACCTGACTGCAAACTCCCTAGTGGCATTTGTCACCTTAGCAATTTCATTTTTTGATGCCTCCAACTGGTTCTTTATGGCTATAATATTACCTCCTTGGGAAATAATGATTGTTTTATTCTTGCCTTTTTGCTTAATTCTCTCTGCCTCCTCTGTTCTGGCAATTTTTCAACTTCCTCTGCTCTAGGCAGTTTCTCAGCTTCCCTTACTTGTTTTCTTGTAACAGGTCTTCTTGGTTTGAAAATAAATTCCTCACCTGGTTCATCAAACCTCAGTGTTTTTGAAGCTTTAGATTTTTTAGTGCTTTCTGGTGATGATTGAGTCAAATCAATGTGCATTGGTTCAACATGCACCGGTTCAACCTGCTCAAACTCAATGGCCTCAAGCAAATCACTCAAGCTGGCCTTAGATATCGGGCTTTCCTCAACAGCTAATGCTTTGCCTTTTTCTTTGCTTATTTGACTCATTGTCCTAACTCTTGACACTGTTTCAGATCCACTTGGTCCAGGTGCATCTTTCTTATGCTTAGCTTCTTCTTTTGATGATGGCTGAGGTTGCTCTTTAATAACCAAGGGCTTCACTGATTTTCTCAACTGTGACTTGGCCTTCTTTTTATCCTTTGCCTCCTTTCGAAGCTCAGCTATCGTGGGTTCCTCAACTGATTCTTCTTTTTCTCTAACCGGCTGTGGAGTAAGACCTGTTTTACTCTGGAAACCAGCCATGAAGATGAAAGAGTTCCAGTCTCTACCAATTTTCTGAAGACCATTCAGCACTAACAGTTTAACCAAACCATGGTGAAATAATGATGTTTCACAATCATCCTTCCTTAATTGCACTTTGTCACACATTTTGCTGAGACTGCGAAACAAGTAAAATGGAATATCTATAGATGCTTTACCCGTAAAATGCAACAGCAACTTAAAGTGATAGGAGTAGACCTTATTATATCTTCCCTCATAGGTTAAGTACTTTTGAATACAGGTGAGAAGAAGGGCATAGTGCTCCTTAACATAGTTTCTAGGCACAGCTTTTGTTAGGTCTTCATTCACATATGTCTCTTTTAAAAACTCTTTGCAGGGGTTCATATAAAATTTAAAGTTCTTAAACCACTCTTGTCCCCCTCTTGGAATCTCAGTTACAGTAGCAATTGCCTCTGGAGACACTTGAACTTCTAACATAGCTATTTTAGAATTCAAACCCGTGAAGTTTAAGGCAAAATCCTTTGTTACCTGAGCATGGCCACCCTGCAGCTTCTTACAGAAATTCCAACAGCCAGCATCCTTGAAGGCTTTCTTCACGCCCTCATCTCTTAATGCAAGGTCCAAACCTTCAGGCTCTGTTCTCTGACATTTTCCAGACCTATGTTCTTTCCTCTCCATTTCGCTTTTGAAATTTTCGCACAAAGAATGGCCAACAGCTTCAACTCAAATGGTAATTCAATTCCTTTGAACGCGGGCTCGCTTGCAATCAGGCTCACTTGAAAAACTCGGGCTCGCTTGCAAATTCAAATACCTCATCACACATGTTGGTTACTTATGCATCATTTACGATCATCATAAATAATCTATGCACGGTAAAACCCATTTAAATAATATTTATGTGCATGCCTGCAAATCTATTGGTGGAGTGATGGTTAATGAGTGTTTGGGAAGTGCGTCCACTGACATGAACGAACGGAAGTGATGACTCATCAACAGACTTGACCCTTTTAGGAATATACGCTGCAAAACGCACGAATCCGCGATTTCGTAGCGCAGTTAGTTATAAATTGGCAAAATGCGTTGCGAAACGGCTTGATGCTGACACGCTGCGAAATGGCTAAACAATGATTATGCTGCAAAATTAACCAATGAGATTGTGCTGCAAAATTACGGAGAGGATCGATGACATGGACAAGACAAGACATGGCTTTTGCAATCATGATGGAGGATGACCAATAGGATTAGAGAATGATTTACATCAAACACCTTTAAAACTTCAACCCTAAGTAAGACACATAGGACAAAAACCATTTGACACCAACTTTTTGACATTAAACTTGGACAAAAGATTATATACATATGTTTATAGTTCTAAGTGATAACAGTGGCTCCACTTGGGATAGTGTGCTCCTGTAGTACACTAAGAACTCGTAGATCCAATGCTTTATCCATTCCTTAAAAGACACACACAGTTGACAAGCATTCCTTTCTAGCTTTGTGGGCCTTCTCCTCGGGCTAAAGCTTTTCTGTTCAGCTTGTCATTTAATTTCAACAAGAAAGATCCATAAAATGGTTATATACAATGCTTATGAGATTCTTGGCAGACTTTCAGTGATTGTAATGCTTTAAGAACCTGCCATTAATAGGTCCTCCAGCATAAGGTGTTCCATCAACTTCCTACAGAATATAGGTGTTATTTCCATGGAAAGCAGAAATCTGATATGGCCCCTTCCACAAATTTTCAAATTTACCATGTTTACCTTTCTCTTCAATTCTGGCTTCCCATTTCAGGACTTTATCATGAATCTGAAATGTAACCTCTTTGATCTTCTTGTCAAATGCTCTCTTGACCCGATTCTGGTTTTGTTGATGACCTTCAAACACCTCACTTCTTTTCTCCTGCAAAGCTATTAGCTGATTTATCCTTCGTTGTATGGCATTTGGTTCCTCTTCTAATCCTTGAATCAACTTCATAACTGGTACCCCGAGAGAAGTTGGGAATATAGCCTCTGCTCCATACACAAGTTCATATGGTGATGTTCCAATGGACCTCTTTGTGCAAATGCGATCAGCCCACAAGGCATACTTCAGCTTCAAATGCCAAGCCTTTTTATTTTCCTGCAGCAGCTTCTTAATAATCCTCACAAGACTCTTGTTTGAACTTTCAGCTAAGCCATTTCCCTGTGGATAGTAAGCAGTGGAATGACCAAGGGAAATGTGGTACTGATGACAAAAATGTATCATTCTTTTGGACTTAAAAACCTGGGCATTGTCTGTGATAATATTGAGTGGACAACCAAACCTTGATAAGATGTTATTTTCTAAAAAGGAAATTATCACTGAATCATTTGTTTGCCTGGTAGGTATTGCCTCTATCCACTTTGTAAAATAATTAGTGGCTGTGAGAATCCAGCGATGCTGTCCTGATGAAGGAGGATGGATTTCCCCTATAAAATCTAATCCCCACTGCTGGAAAGGTGCTTCAACATAAATAGGAACCAAGGGCATTGGCATGAGCTTTCTCTTTCCTTCAAATACTTGACATTCATGGCATGATGCTATCTTTTTATAAATGTCTCTGAACATAGTTGGCCAAAAATATCCAGCTCTTAGAACTTTGTTTGCAGTGGCTTTCCAATAGTGATGGTCTCCACAATCCCCTTTATGAAATTCATCAATTACCTTATCAGCTTCTTCCTCAATGAGACAATTTAATAGAATTCCTCCTGCATCCTTCCAAAATAAATTTTGATCATATACAAAATATCTGAGAGACTTCAGCTTGGTGAACCGAGCTTTGGATTTTGAAAGGCTATCAGGGGCTCTATTGTGTTGCAAGACAAATGCTACATCCTTATACCACTCTGAGATCAGAAATTTTTCATTGATTTGGACCAATTCTTCTTCATTTTCAGAAATTTCTGATATTTCTGTGCTAAAATTGATACCAATGCAGTCGAGATTTGACTGAGTTAACAACTTTGCTAAGCCCTGACCCTTTACCAACTTGGTGGGCCTGATCTCAATGTCATATTCCAACAGCTTGGCTATCCATTTTCCTCTTTTTCCATCCGGGTCTGCTTGTGTAAGAATATCTTTTATAACAGCACTTGGCACGTATGCAACAATATGAGAGTGCAACACATAAATTCTGAAATCCTTAATTGCTTTCACCAATGCATATGCCTGCTTCTCTAAGATATTATATTTCAATTCAGCATTAGCCAGTGTCTTGCTAAAGAAAGAAATGAGTTGTTCAGTACCTTGACTTCCTTTCTACAGTAAAACTCCAGCAATTGTATCTTCAGAAGCAAATGTGAAGATCAGGAACTCCTTGGTAAAATCCGGGCTGATGAGGACTGGTGCTTGAGTGAGTACTTTTTTTATTTCTTCAAATGACTTCTTTGCTTCAGCTGCCCACTTAAAATCTGCTCCTTTCCTTAACATCTTTGTTATATGTTTGACCACTTCAGCAAAGTTAGGAATGAATCTTCTAACAAAATTAACCTTTCCAAGAAAGGATTGAACCTCTTTCTTGCTCCTTGGCAAATCTAGCCTTTGAATAGCACTAACTCTATTAGGATCAATCTTAATTCCCTCTTCAGAAATAATATGTCCAAGCAATTTGCCAGAAGTTAAAGCAAAGATACTTTTGGTTGGGTTTAAAGAAATACCAAACCTCCTACACTTTAGTAAGATCCTTTCAAGGTGCTTTAAGTGATCTTCTTCCTTCTTTGAAAAGACTGTGATATCATCAAGATATACCACCACTGATTTATCTTTTTCTTCAGCAAAAGCAATGTCCATAGCCCTCTGGAAAGTCGCTCCTGCATTCATGAGGCCAAAGGGCATCTTTGCATACATAAATGTGCCCCATGGTGTAGTGAAAGTTGTCTTCTCCTGATCATCTGGATGAACAAGGATCTGATTATACCCTGAGAAGCCATCCAGCATAGACATTCTTTGGGAACCAACAATATTTTGCAAAATGAGATCCATTTTAGGAAGAGGGTAATTATCTTTCAGTGAAGCCTTATTTAAGTTCCTGAAGTCTATGCAAATTCTAATCTCCCCATTCTTTTTCCTGACTGGTACCAAGTTAGCAAGCCAATTTGAGAATCTGATTGGAACAATAATTTTTGCATCAAAAAGTTTTTTCACTTCTTTTTCAATTAGTGGCATCAGAAGGGGATTGATCCTCCTTAATTTCTGCTTAAAAGGCTTCTCATTTTGCTTAATTGGGATGGTATGTTGTATGATTGAGGAATCATACTGCTTCAGATCAGCATAGCTCCATGCGAAAACATCAATAAACTTCTTCATCATTTCAACATATTTGACCTTCATATCAGCTGATAAGAACTTTGAAATCTTGACTAATTTGGGCACAACTGAGTCACCTAAATTACAGCTTTCTATTTCCTCTTCATTAGCTTGCAATCTTGGTGCTTTAAACACATCATTTTGATCAAATAACTTTTCAAGTGGAATAAGGCCTTTAGGAATTAGGTTGTTTTGTAGGTGCAACACTTCAGACTTTTCCCTTGTCTCTGTTAACATATTATGCTGATCTATTTGATTATGCTCAAATTCCTCTTTCAATTCAAGAAAATTTCTTACCTGCTGATCATCTTCAAAGACTTGCTAGTTTATGATATTATCTGGGATGACTGGTCTATGGGGAACCTTCACTTCATAGCTATCAGAAGAATGTTTAAGAATAATAAAAAGACTAGCTGCAACAGCAAGAGAATCTGCAACAGAATTTTGATCTCTGGTTTTTATACTGAAGGTATAGGATTGAAATTTTTCCAACAATTCCAACACTAAATTTCTGTAGGCTCTCATCCTTGCATCCTTTGTTTGATATGTACCTTGTACTTGCTTTATAATTAATTCAAAATCTCCACAAACAGCAATGTTCTTTGCCTTCAACTCTATCAAGGTTTCCAATCCTAAAACCAGAGATTCGTACTCAGCCATGTTATTGGTACAATCAAAGTTCAGTTTGTATGACAGGAACTTACTTTCTTCAGTTGGACTAGTGATCCAAATCTCAGCTCCTGCACCTTCTTTTCCTGCTGCTCCATCAAAGTATAAGGACCAGCAACCAGTGATGTCTCTTTCATTTCTTTGCTGTACCTCCTGACACTGATTTTCTGCATGTTCATCTTGTGATTCTTTTCCAACTGATTCATTGAAAAGAATAGCTGATCCAAGGCATGTATCACAAGAGTAAATAGGAAAATTCTTAGGCTTGTCCTTGCTGCTTACCATATATGCCATCCTTGTTTCACGATACAACCTCCTTTGTTCATCAAATACTGGAATAGTAGCATATGTCAGATCCATTTGCATGGTACCCTTGATTTTTGCTGCCCATGACCTTGAAAGAAGCATCCCAAACTTAGGTGGAATGTCTGCAACAACAATGTCCATGACAGTTGTCTTTGCTGGGATTTGTGTGAGTGCCACAACAACATCTTTTATCAACCCAATGCAATGAACTCTCTTTGAATCAAAAGAAAATAAGTCCTTGTATGGTCTAATTACTTCTAATCCCAATCTTTCCATGATTACCTTAGGCATGAGATTATGTGATGCCCCTGAATCCAGCATAGCATTATGTAGAGTGATATCATGGATATTAATGCTTATATAAAAAGGAGGAAACTCATCATTTTGTTCATCCTCAAGTCTTGGAACTAAACAGATAATAGGATTATCCTCTTGCACATTTAGAATATCAGCTCCTCCGGGTGGAGAATTAAGCATTTCCACAATCTTGCTTCTATATTTGTCTACTTTCATAATTTCATTGAATGGGACTGATATTTAAATTTTTGCAATCTCATTTTCTATATTAAAAACAGAAGTAGACCTTTCAAGTTCCTTAGGAGGTGCAGGGTTTTGAATATATTTTCTATCAACAGAGGAATCACCTTTACCATCAATCTGCTTTGACTTTTCCTTTTTATCTTCAACTGCCTTTGAAATATTCTTCTTGGGCTGTGCTTTATTTGCTGTAATAGGGACATCTCGGTTTCTGAGATTGTACTGCTTCTGAATCTCAAATATGGCATGCTGATAATCCTTTAAGAAATCTGAAGGATCCTCTTCTGCTTTTAACTGGCTGGACTCATCATGTTCCTCCTTTGTTAAGAAAATTTCTGAATCTTCTTCACCAAAACAATGAATAGATTCCTCAGGTACTTCAGGTTCTTCTTCTTCATCCACCATGTTTTGTTGGAAAGGAGGTCTCACTGGAGGATCTGCCTGCTGATTTCTATTGTCTCTTGGCCTTTGCTGATTTTGAGGCCTTCTAAATTGAGGGTTCCTAAACCGAGGCTCTTGTTGTGCTTGGGGAGCAGCAGTATTCCCAAGTGCTAATTGGTCCATCAATTTCTCCATGGTTTTCATCATGGTTTCAAACTTATCTTCTTGAGCAGAGGTAGAAGGCTTCTCTTCTTCCTTTATCTTAGTCTTTGCCATCTTTGACTTCTTAGCAGCAAGCATATTCACATCTACCTTGATTGCATCATTTTGCATTTTAGCCAGAGTAGCAGACTCTCTTTCTCTGAGCAAAAGAGAGAAATATGAATCAAATGACTCAGCATATCTTAATTGTGCCAAAGCTCCAGGAGGTTTCAAATGTGCTGGAATGGAATTATATACTTTATTAAACCTATTAGAAAAGTTTTGAACAGTTTCATCTGGAGCTCTTCTTAGACTATTATATTCAGTGAGGGCTTGAACAGGATTAGTTCTATTTCCCCATTTCCTCAGAAAACTATCTTCAAACTCAGCCCAACTATGAATGCTACCAGCTCCCAGGGCTTTAAACCATTTTCGGACTTCCCCAATAAAAGTTTGAGCAAACAGTCTTAATTTTACATCTTCATCATCCACTTCTTCCCTATCAACAAAATCATTGAATCTATCCACATGTTCTTAAGCTGTAATGTCTTCATCTCCTCCCCATGTTGGAATTCTAACAGCATATTTACTAGGGAGATCATGCAAAACCGCAGGGAGAGCTAGAGGAGCATACCTAGCAGGTACAACCATAATGAATGGAGGAACAGTGACAATAGGTATTGTATGACCAGAGGGACCAGAACTAGTATGAGATGTTGTCTGAGGACTATTTGGACTAGCAGAGGCAGAAGATAAAGTATGAGTACGGAAAGGGCTATTGGGACTTTGTAAACCACTGACAAAAGAACTCCAATTTGGGAGAGGTAAACCAGTTTTAGATTTAAGCAAAACTTCAAAAGGGTCAAGCTCCTTGAGCTGTTTCAAGTCCTCCTCCTCTAATAACAATTCAGAAGTAACAATTTCCCAAAACTCTTCTTTATCTTTTTGTGACACTAAAGATGAAGTATCAATGCCTCTCTTTTGTAAATCCAAAATGATACCAATAAGTTCTTCTTCGTTTTCAGACCTCAACAAGACTTCTTGAATTTTATCATCAACAATTTTATCTTCAGGACTTCTAGAAAACTCAGGAAACAAAGACTTTGAAATATTTGAAGTACCTGGTATATCAGAAAATCTTTGTCTACTCCTTGAGATGATATTAAGATTATCCACAGGACTAGGTGGGTTTGGGTCAGGATTACTCCTTGTATATCTTCCTCTCGAAGCCACCTTTTAAACTTTAAGAATTAATGGAGTCACCAAGGTAGAATGCAGCCTCGAAAACCTTTTTTGAGCTCCTGCTACCTTCAGAAGTTCAGTCTTAAAATTTCGGGAATGAGTAATCTTCAGGCTCCCGGCAGACGCACCAAAATGTTATCACAAAATCAAGCACTGAAAGGCTGCTGATCAGTTAGACTCTGTGTAACTATTTCAAACCAGACTTTTGACTAAGGCTTAGCCTCCTTAGCCTGAGAGGGCTCTCTCAAAGGGTTATTGATTTTAAATATTGATGAGATGGCTAACTCTTGCAAAGTAAATTTAACACATATGTTGGCTGGACAAACATTACAAAAACTTCCATTGGGCTCATGGAGTTAATCATCATTTCAGCAAACTATAAAACCACTCATTCATAGAAGTCAGGGCATGTAATGTTTAAACACTCAAAATACCTCTCATAGAAACCTCAACTTACAAATACACACAGGAAATCAGAGCAGCAAAGTGAATTCTGAGTGATTGTGTATCTATACAGTTGTAAAACATAAAGGATAAAACAAAACCACATATATCTTGAGCATTTGAAACACTGCGTGAATCCTGAGAAGAAAAGCAGTGATTTGTATTACTGAAAATAAGTTTTTACACAAGCAAAAATAAACTCTGTTTTCTCAAATATCCAACCTCCATTACATCAAAGTTTTATCTATATATAGAAACATATCTTTAACTACTTTGAGCTTCCTCCTCCAGCATGAGGGGAGCTCGATGACTGCTACTAATTACCCCTATCTGCTATTTAACTGACTCATTAAATACAATAAGTGCTAAACTGGAATTTTAAAGAGTCCTAATTAAACTAAAACTCTAATTCTATCCTCCTCGTAGAATGATTCTTTCTTGCTCCTTGACACCTGTCTCCTTTCAGTTTGGCCGAGATAGCTGAGAAGAGGATTCAATGTTCCGGGCTAGCTTTGGATGCTGGATGCATTGATGGTTCAATAATATTAGGATAAAACCCCTGTTTTTCCGGTCCGAGTCTTCCACTACCTCTTCGAAAATGTAGCAGCATGTCTCCAGCTCTTTAATATCCCAAAAATGATGAGCATCACCATATTTCCAAATGTGTTGGAAGCTTCGTTGATGAACAGGTGTGCAAGCCAAAACTCCTCGTATGCAACTCCTTCCAAACCCTAATGACCGGTAATAAAGTGCCTTTATAATAGAAACCTTTAACTCGAGACAAAACACTTCACTTTACAAAAAGGTACACCTGTCATCATTTGACTGGCTATGCTAGCTTCATGTGGTCTTCCAAATGTCCCTTAGATGTTTCCTTTGAAAATTTCTTGATCCTCCCATCAAATTGTTTGTCTTCATTATAAAACAACACCTACAGCAGTTTCGTAGCGCGCTACGAAACTGCTGAATTTGCTAAAACAGTGTGTATTTGCCTTGAGGAATTTTCTGCTTGGACCTTTAATTCTTTAAACCTCCTTTACATGTGGCAGGGATTTATATGTCTTCAAAATAATGGAACTAAACAAAATTTGACAAAACTTAGAACAAGATCTTTCTCACCATCAATGAGCAGCTAATTGACCTAGCTGTGCTTTTAAGTCTGCAACCTCCCTCCTCAGGACTTTGTTTTCAGCTCTTAGATTCATGTTTATTTTTCTGATGAATTTAGCTTGTTTGAGAGCTGGAACTGTCCATGTATAAACATTAGCTACTGAATCCACCTGACCTACTAGGTTTTTACTTCCTTTTAACACAGCTCTTCGATAATTTGCATACCTGACTGCAAACTCCCTAGTGGCATTTGTCACCTTAGCAATTTCATTTTTTGCTGCCTCCAACTGGTTCTTTATGGCTATAATATTACCTCCTTGGGAAATAATGACTGTTCTATTCTTGCCTTTTTGCTTAATTCTCTCTGCCTCCTCTGTTCTGGGCAATTTTTCAACTTCCTCTGCTCTAGGCAGTTTCTCAGCTTCCCTTACTTGTTTTCTTGTAACAGGTCTTCTTGGTTTGAAGATAAATTCCTCACCTGGTTCATCAAACCTCAGTCTTTTTGAAGCTTTAGATTTTTTAGTGCTTTCTGGTGATGATTGAGTCAAATCAATGTGCATTGGTTCAACATGCACCGGTTCAACCTGCTCAAACTCAATGGCCTCAAGCAAATCACTCAAGCTGGCCTTAGATATCGAGCTTTCCTCAACAGCTAATGCTTTGCCTTTTTCTTTGCTTATTTGACTCCTTGTCCTAACTCTTGACACTGTTTCAGATCCACTTGGTCTAGGTGCATCTTTCTTATGCTTAGCTTCTTCTTTTGATGATGGCTGAGGTTGCTCTTTAATAACCAAGGGCTTCACTAATTTTCTCAACTGTGACTTGGCCTTCTTTTTATCCTTTGTCTCCTTTCGAAGCTCAGCTATCGTGGGTTCCTCAACTGATTCTTCTTTTTCTCTAACCGGCTGTGGAGTAAGACCTGTTTTACTCTGGAAACCAGCCATGAAGATGAAAGAGTTCCAGTCTCTACCAATTTTCTGAAGACCATCCAGCACTAACAGTTTAACCAAACCATGGTGAAATAATGATGTTTCACAATCATCCTTCCTTAATTGCACTTTGTCACACATTTTGCTGAGACTGCGAAACAAGTAAAATGGAATATCTATAGATGCTTTACCCGTAAAATGCAACATCAACTTAAAGTGATAGGAGTAGACCTTATTATATCTTCCCTCACAGGTTAAGTACTTTTGAATACAGGTGAGAAGAAGGGCATAGTGCTCCTTAACATAGTTTCTAGGCACAACTTTTGTTAGGTCTTCATTCACATATGCCTCTTTTAAAAACTCTTTGCAGGGGTTCATATCAAATTTAAAGTTTTTAAACCACTCTTGTCCCCCTCTTGGAATCTCAGTTATAGTAGCAATTGCCTCTGGAGACACTTGAACTTCTAACATAGCTATTTTAGAATTCAAACCCGTGAAGTTTAAGGCAAAATCCTTTGTTACCTGAGCATGGCCACCCTGCAGCTTCTTACAGAAATTCCAACAGCCAGCATCCTTGAAGGCTTTCTTCACGCCCTCATCTTTTAATGCAAGGTCCAAACCTTCAGGCTTTGTTCTCTGACATTTTCCAGACCTATGTTCTTTCCTCTCCATTTCGCTTTTGAAATTTTTGCACAAAAATGGCCAACAGCTTCAACTCAAATGGTAATTCAATTCCTTTGAACGCGGGCTCGCTTGCAATCAGGCTCACTTGAAAAACTCGGGCTCGCTTGCAAATTCAAATACCTCATCACACATGTTGGTTACTTATGCATCATTTACGATCATCATAAAGAATATATGCACGGTAAAACCCATTTAAATAATATTTATGTACATGCCTGCAAATCTATTGGTGGAGTGATGGTTAATGAGTGTTTGGAAAGTACGTCCACTGACATGAACGAACGGAAGTGATGACTCATCAACAGACTTGACCCTTTTAGGAATATACGCTGCAAAACGCACGAATCCGCGATTTCGTAGCGCAGTTAGTTATAAATTGGCAAAATGCGCTGCGAAACGGCTTGATGCTGACACGCTGCGAAATGGCTAAACAATGATTACGCTGCAAAATTAACCAATGAGATTGCGCTGCGAAATTACGGAAAGGATCGATGACATGGACAAGACAAGACATGGCTTTTGCAATCATGATGGAGGATGACCAATAGGATTAGAGAATGATTTACATCAAACACCTTTAAAACTTCAACCCTAAGTAAGACACATAGGACAAAAACCATTTGACACCAACTTTTTGACATTAAATTTGGACAAAAGATTATATACATATGTTTATAGTTCTAAGTGATAACACAGCTCATGATTAAACTCTTCACTCTTGAACTGAAAAATAATGATCCTCTTGCTCTTGCAACTGAAGTAAAATCTATAATGCATGATATCTAATCCACTCAGGTTGAGCTGGATATCCCTCTTATTGCTTTTCTCAAGGCACTCTATCCTACTCACTCCAATTATCTTGAGTCTTTACAAGCAAATGGAAATCTTAAAGATATAACCTTTGACTCTCTTGTGAAAAAGTTTGCTGAAAGAGAGAAAGCCTTTGGAAAGAAGACAACCCTGAATCTTCTAAAGAGACTGTTTGACTTGCTCATAAAGAAAAGCATCCTGCTCAAGATTCTACAAGAGGAAGAGGTGGACGAAGAGGAAGAGGAAGATACTTCAGAGGCGGGGGGACAGAGATTCTCAAGGAGAAAAAGCAGATCTGCATTGCATTCGCTGCAAAAGAAATGGATCACATGATGCTTCTACATGCAAGCTACCATGGGAAAAAATTGAGCAGAAAAGAAACCAGCAGAAAGATAAAACTGATGATACAGAGAAAGGTAAAGCACCTGAACCCGCTCACTATATTGAGGCACAATGTAACATTGGAGTAAATGAAGATTTGTTTAATGCTTCACTTGCTTCTTCGAAAAATGATTGGTTGCTTGATTCAGGAGAAACCTGTCATATGACTCATAGGAAAGATTTTTTTGAAGATTTCACTGACAATGTTGATGGAGCAGTATACTTTGCAGATCAGTCAAAAATCAAGCCATCAGGGCTTGGCACAATCAGGCTTAAACTGCCTAGTCTTCCAGACTTTCTTCTGGATCATGTTCTATATCTCCCACAACTCAAGAGAAACTTGTTGTCCTTGGTCCACATCCGCGAGCAAGGTCACTCCATTCATATGTTTTATGGCAAGCTTGAGGTAAGAAAAGCATCTGACCACTCACTTGTCATGAGGGGAATAGAAGAAGAAAGGCTTCTCAAACTGCAAGGAACCTCTGCTCATGCACAACATTTCTCATATATTTCTCATCATGAAGAAGGTACACTTCCATCAAGTTTATTATGGCATGCTAGATTTGGACATTTAAACTATGACAGTCTCCGCTTATTGAAGAAAAAGGGTGTAGCTGGTTTGCCTACAATTCCTAGGAAACATAAGAAATGTGATGCTTGCATTCTAGGAAAGCATAGCAAACAATATTTTCATGATTCACATTCAAGAGCACATAGGAAGCTTGAACTCATTCATTCAGATTTATGTGGTCCAATGCTTGTTCCTTCTACAAATGGAAATAAATATATCATGACTTTTATTGATGATTACACCAGAATGTGTTGGGTTTATTTATTGAAGAAAAAATCTGATGCCTTTCAAACATTCAAGAATTTCCATAAATGGATTGAAAATGATGCACAATCTCATATTAGGTCTATTCGCACTGATAATGGAAAAGAATATACATCAAATGAATTTGAAAACTATCTTCGCCAACATGGGATCAAACATCAAACAACTGTGCCTTATAATCCCCAACAGAATGGTGTAGCTGAAAGAATGAATAGAACAATCTTGAATATGGTACGATCCATGATTTTCTTCAAAAATGTAAAGATAATGTTTTGGGCTGATGTTGTTCTATGTGCTGCATATATAAAGAATAGATGTCCATCAAATCCTATAAGAAACAAGACTCCTTATGAATTGTGGTATGGACATGTTCCTTCGGTAAAACATCTCAGGATCTTTGGTTCCACCTGTTATGCTTTGATACCAAAGGTACATAGAAACAAACTTGGTGCTAGAAGTCATAAGTGTATCTCCCTGGGGTATTCAAACACCTCTAAAGCATACCGCTTCTATGATGAAGTAAATAAAAGGTTTGTTGTATCTAGAGATGTCATTTTTCTTGAATCATCCAAATCTGACAATGTTGTTGAGCGGCAACTTGATCGCTTGGATAGATTCGAAAAAACAAAATCATTTCAAGAATTTGATAATCAGATTCCACATCTTGATAGGGGGATTCCTATACTAAATCAACATGTGGAATCTTCTTCTGAAGAACAATCTCCCCTGCATGAAACTCCAACAACGGATGATGCTTTAAGTGATGTAATTGATAGAATTGGGAGACTCAATCTTGATTCAGTCCCAACTCAATCAACAGAGCAGTCTGGACCATCTCAGAAAGGTCCCCCAAAGTGGCTGACAAAGACACTTGAAAGTGTTCATCCTGATGAAATTGAAAAACAGGAACCAGAAATTCAAACCGACAAAATGGAGGTGATGTAGATGACTCTAATTCACCTGTTGATATGGATGTTACTTATGATTGTGAATTGAACTTGTCTACAGATTTTGAACCAACTTCCTTCAAAGAAGCTGCTTCTCATGATGAATGGAAAGAAGCGATGCAAAAGGAGTATGATGCTCTCATAAAGAATGGCACTTGGAAGCTGGTTGACCCTCCATTTGGAACCAAACCAATTGGCTGCAAGTGGGTCTACAAGAACAAGTACAAAGTTGATGGCTCACTTGACAAGCACAAAGCTAGGCTTGTGGCAAAAGGTTTTACACAGAAGGAAGGGGTCGATTATGAGGAAACTTTTGCCCTCACAACAAAATGGGCCACCATCCGGACACTCTTTGCACTAGCAGCTCAGAACGGTTGGAAATTCCATCAAATGGATGTAAAGACTGCATTCTTGAATGGAGATCTAAAAGAGAATGTTTTTATGTCCCAGCCTGAAGGATTTGCTGTGAAAGGACATGAAAAAAAAGTATGCAAACTTGTGAAGTCCTTGTATGGCCTCAAACAAGCACCACGAGCCTGGTATGAAAAACTAACTGAGCATCTTCTGAAACTCAATTTCAATCATTTTGATCTTGATGATGCAACTTTATTTGTCAAGAAAGTTGGCAAAACAGTTGTATATCTTGTGGTATATATAGATGATCTTTTAATGACAGGGAACAATGAAAGCTACATTGCATCCATAAAGAAGGAATTGGGGAATAGTTTTGAAATGACTGATTTGGGCTATGTTCATTACTATCTTGGCATTGAAGTAACCCAACATCCAAAATCCATATTTCTTTCTCAAAATAAATACATTGGAGATTTGTTAAACAGATTTGGCATGACAGAGTGCAATCCTCTTTCTACTCCAATGGAACAAAACTTAAAGCTCACATCTATTGAAGGAAAGGAATTTGAGGATGCAACAAAGTATAGACAACTTATAGGAAGTCTCATCTACCTCACTATTACGAGACCAGACATTTCATTTGTTGTTGGAATCCTCTCCAGGTTTATGCAAAAGCCTTGTGAGGGACATTGGTCTGCTGCAAAAGGAGTTCTAAGGTACTTGAAGGGAACTCAAGACCTTGGAATTAAGTATACACAGGTGGACGACTTCAACTTGATTGGATACTCTGATTCAGACTTCGATGGAGACAAAGAAACTGGAGTATCTACTTCAGGATATGCTATGAGTCTTGGATCAAGAGCTATCTCTTGGAGATCACACAAACAATCAGTTCCAGCAGATTCCACAACAGAAGCAGAATACGTGGCAGCAGCTAAAGCAACGAAAGAAATTGTATGGCTCAAGAAAATTCTTGAAGATTTGCAAGTAAAACAAGCACAATCAACTCCACTCATGATTGACAACACCTCTACAATAAAGTTGGCCAAGAACCCAAAGTTCCATGATCGAACAAAGCATATCAATACTAAATATTATCAGATTTGACATCATGTTGAGGCCAAAACAATCTATCTCCGTCATTGTTCCACAAATGAGAAAATTGCAGACATCTTCACCAAAGCACTTGGAAAGGAAAAGCTTGAACGATTCAGAATAATGCTTGGACTCATCAACATCCCTTCAGATTAAGGGGGGAATGTTGACACCTAATCTTCATGATTGGGAATTTTATGTAAATAAATAAATTGGGAAGGTGAACAGTCATCGGGAGATGAACTGAACAATCACTCCCTATAGTATATAAAATGGGTTACCTATGGAATAATACATCAATCAGTTTTTCTGCCTTTGGAGAGTTACTGCCTGGCCTGACACAATCAAAATATTTGGAATTTCTACCCCATTGATATGTGTTTTGACAATTGGACTACCGGGATCTACATACTTCTGCATAGTAATTTTTCCCATCATGATATCTGCAATTTTCCCTACCAGGTGGATTCTTCTTGTATCTCTAGGTTTCCTTCCTGGTCTTTCAAGACTCAACTCCTTTATTGTTTTTGCTAGAATATGAATCTCTCTAATGGCTTGTAACAAGGGAATCTTGATACAGACATTCTTCAATTCATCTAGAAAATTATAGTCAGGCAACAAGATTTATTTTTCCACCCTTTTGTCAATTTGTAATCTTTCAGGAAAAGGAGGTGTGGACGAAGATGCAGGTTGCTCAACTATAGGAGTTGTGGGGGTTAGCTCTTTTTCTTTTTCTTTCTGAGTGCTTGGGTTTTGAAGAGATGCTTCAGAACCTTTCTTGGCTTCAAGAGAATCTTCCTCAGAAATGCTTTGCTTTTGGGCATCTATAGAAGGTTTATCTAAAACTCTACCAAATTTGAGTTGTACATCATTGAGAGGAACAATCATATAGGTAGGAAATTGTTGATCTTATACCATGTAAGCATTTTGAGGGTTTTTATTATTGGGGTTTGGTAATGGCTGGGAAGGAAGTTGATTTGACTTTTGTTGGAATGGAAGTAAGAGTTGAGAATTTGGGCTCTGTTGAGAAGGTTGTTGTTGTTGTTGTTGAAATGGCAATAATAGTTGTGGATTTTTGATTTGGAAGTTGTGGAGCTTGTTGGTTTTGAAAAGATGGAGGATATTGATAAAATTGAGCAAATCTCCCATAAGGATTTTTCATGCCTTGTACCCATGATTGAAAAAGATTTTGAGGTTGGGACCAAGGTTGTTTCCAAGGATTCCAATTTGGTGGGGTTTGAAAGTTCATAGAGTTGTTAAACCCTTGGTTTTGTTGCCCCTGCCAAGGTCTCCTTGCAACATAACAGAGACATGATTGAAAAAGATTTTGAGGTTGGGACCAAGGTTGTTTCCAAGGATTCCAATTTGATGGGGTTTGAAAGTTCATAGAGTTGTTAAACCCTTGGTTTTGTTGCCCCTGCCAAGGTCTCCTTGCAACATAACAGAGAGACTCAATTGTATTTGGATCTTCTTGGAAGACAGCTTTGAGCCCAGGAATTGAAGGACAATCCTTGGTCTCATGATTCTCTGAACAAATCGCACATGTTTCTACAAATTTTGCATCCAAGGGACATTCCCTGAGAGCATGTTTCTTTTTACATTTTGGGCAAAAGATGGCCAAAGCTTCAGCTTCAGCTTTCTGCTTATTGTGGATCTTAAGAGTGTCTAGTTGCTCACTAAGACTCCCTAAGATATCAGTTTTGAATTCATCAAGCATATTGCCAATCTCGGCCCTACTTACTGATCCAGTTGCAGATTTGTTTGCTCTGATGAGAGAAGGATCTCTATGCCTTTTTCCAGTTTTAGATTTTCCTCTTGAGAGATGGAAACACAGCTCTGCTATATCATGAAGTGGAAGTTGAGATATGTCTCATTTTCCCATCATGTGCAAAATATCTATCCATTAATCTCTAATGGCTTTTAATAGAAAGGATTTTAGGGTTTCCTCATCTAAGTTACTCATTTTTGCTCTTTTCAGGTTGTATTGGAATCTTTCAAGTAAATCCTCCAAGTTTTTATCTTCTCTTTGCACCATTTTAAATACTCATGCTTGTGGTTGGTGGGCATACAATAGTCCAGGTATCTATCCAAAAGTATTTGTTTCATATCATTCCAAGTCCTAATGGATTGAGTGAGTAATCCCATGAACCATTTCAAAGCAGCTCCTTTAAATGTTGAAGGAAACAGTTTGAGTTTTTGAGAGTCTTCCAGATAATCATAAGTTCGACAAACGACCTCAAACTCAAATAGAAATGTTTCAGGATCCTCATTTCTTAACCCATGAAAGTTTGGGAGGACAGATGGTGAAATATTTTTCATTGTTGCTCGAGAATCCTCATCGACTATAGGAAATCCGAATGAGTTATCTCCATCCCTATTTCCCCCATTGTTACCTCTACCTCCTCCATTATTTCCTCCTCCCCCTCCTCTACCTCTACCTCTACCAAATCCGTTAACTACCTCCTCTGTCATGATAGCTTCCTCAGAGATTTCAGAGTCCTCTGGTTCCTCTACTAATGGAGAATGAGGAATTTCTCCCTCTTCTTCCTTAAGTGATTCTACTTCTTCAATTACAATGTGTCTCCCTATAGAAGGAAAGAAGGGATCTTTTCCTAATTCAGATTCGATAGATGGTGTGGAAGAGTCTCCTAACTCAACTACTGCCTCTTGAATTCCAGGAATCGTAGGGCTAAGAGTGTGGGATGGAGATGATGGAGGTGTCTCTTGTCTATTCCTTGAAGTAGATGGAGTTGTAAAAATCGAACTCTTGGCTCTGGCTAAAAACATTCCCCTAGAATCTCTTGCTCTATGCATGTCATTTTTATTTTTCTTCAAGTCAGGCTAATAATTCTCTTTCTGATCTTCCAGGTCACTCTAGGTGCAAGAAGTGAGCATACTCAAGAAACTATTAAACCAATAACTTTCTCTTTTCTGATCCTCCAGGTCACGCTAAGTGCAAGAGGAGAGCATACTTTGAGAGGTTATCAATTTTCCTTTCTTGAAAAATTTTTATTATATATATATATTTTTTAAGAAATTCGCTACCTAGTTTCACTTCCCCGGCAACGGCGCCAAAATGTTTGGTTAATTTAGTGTTCTAAATGGCTAATTAAAATGTAAATCTAGGATTCGTAAACTGACGAAGTGAACTGTACTATATGTACAAGATAACCATTTTCTTAGTCTTTTGTCGTTTTTTAGCTTTTTTTAGTTTGTTTTTGGTTTATCTTCTATGGATTCCCTAGTGTGTGATGGCGAAATTGAAAGTTAAATATGGATGGTAATGGTGATTTCTACAGTGATTTTTCAAACTTAAAAGTTTTCAAAAAGAAAGCTCCAAACTGACTGTAATGAAATCAATTCTCAAAAGGAAATAAATGTACCAAAACAGTGAACTAGTGACAATGGCCCAGTATCCTTACTGCTGTATGAAAAAGAAAGTAAAAACTGAACTTAAAGCAACTCAAAGACTGAAAGCAAAGCAACTAAATCACACTACTTCAACCCCCGTTCTGACCCTTCAACTTTCAACTCAATCTGTATATAGGAAGTAATCATGAACAAGCTGAGTAATATGATATCTAAATTGCAGGAAATTAAATTGCATAAAAGGAAACTAAGATTTTAACTACTCATTCATATTTCGACTCTTGAAAATGACATAAGTAATTCAATCTCTAACTTGCAGGAAAGCAAACTAAATCATACTACAATAAGTAATATTTTGATTCCTTACTAATAGAGTCACTTGACTATAGAAAGAAAATCATAAACAGATGAGTAATATGATGTCTAAGTAGCAGAAAAGTAAATAAGCAAAAACGCAATTTAAAAGATGACAGTGCTGGAATTAAACTCAGGAAATGAAAATCAGCAGAAAGGACAAGATCTCATGTCAGTAGTTATCAAAAAAATATGTAAATCTGTCCGGGCTACCTACAACAAAACCTGTAAAAGAAGCACTGATCAGCTAACAGTTATAAAAGAAAACATAAAGGAAATATGGACAGCAATGAACATCAGAACATCACAATATATATACAAACAATTATTTAAAAACAATAAATGAAAGCAAGTAAGAAACTATACAAAGATTTGGTGTACAGGGGCCCTCTGCAACCTCGCCCAGTGAATCACTTAGTCATAAATCAGATTCAGAAAAGCTGTCTTCTCATGTATTTAAAGTGTAGTAATAAAACAAAGTGAAACACAGTACAGTGGGCTGATGACAACAGTCAAAATTACATTTCCAAAGCTAACTACTCAGCGTATATCAACGCGTTATTTATAAGTAAAGGCGCTGCAACTAATTCCTAGATTTGATGCTGCCAAGAGACACGTAAATCTCTTTGACCCGAGATCTAGCGTGATGGTCATCATGACAGTTGAATCCATGGAGTGGTGGCTGCTCGATTCAGTTCATGGGCTGCTCTACAGGTGTGTCAGTACCTCCGGAAACTAGGATCGTGCCACGCAAACCTTCAAGTAGGAAAAACAGAGTTGTGCCACCGCAAAACTCCTCATTTGACCCTTCCTTTGACCATCGTTGACCACGACCGTTTATGAGTGATTTGGCTAATCTGAGGGAAAACGCTCCATGTACACATCACTTGCAGCTTACCCATGTGGTCGATTTCTCTATTGGACACCTGTAGCATTGCGTTTAACAAAATGGTTGCGGAAACCTAGGCTAGCTGCGGAAAGTGACAAGTTTCCGCAGCTGCTTGAACAAAAATATAAATCAAACAACAGCCATAAACATAATTAGGAAACCATTTCATAAGCTCTTTTTAGACTAATATGCAACGATTTGACAGCTATAAACTGGGACCCTCAGAACACCATAGCAGAGACAATATACAAGTGGAGAACAAGTTGTCCGTGGAAAGAAAAAAGAAATCACTTGGTGATCAAAGCACGCTGTATCAGAGGGAACCAAGGTTGTCACCAAGTTCACCAGCGCTTGAGCGGGGTGTTTTCTTTGGGTCCATTTCAATGGTGTCTTTTGACGCCACCATTGCTATGGAGCTTTGAATGTGGCCTTTGAGCTTTTCTCTGCCGTTTTTAGTTCCACTGCGGTGGTAAATCTTTCTATTTCGGAACTCATGATTGCTTCTTGTGTCTGCTTTTTAGATTCATGGAGTCTACCAGCATTTCAGGTTTTATTTTATTTCATTTTATTTTTCTTTGTTTGGTGGATAGCTCGTTATTTTGTAAGGCAGCGAATCGGTAGCTGCAATTGCTGATCTTCTCAACGGCAAGGGTCTGGATTCTGGTGCTCCTATTATACAACTAGCCTTAACCCTTGGTGGAGTTGGTGATGTGGAGTGATTTAAGGTTACTTACAATAGTGGAGTCGGCGTGTTCAACCGGTGAACACTCTGCTGGTTTCCTACCGGCCTCTTTTCATTGGTTGTTGTGAGCTAATTTTAAGGGCTGGTCTAACCATGAACGGCCATTTTCTTATGGACTGTGTTTTGTTGCGTTTGGATTGTTTTTTAATGCTGAAAATGGTTTTCAGCACTCTAGAAATTCCTGGAGCATTCAAACTCTGGAGCATTCATTACAGATTAAATGAATGATGGCTGTAACTTGAATGAAAAAATTTAGATTTAAGGAAAAATGAAAAAAACAGGCAAATTCAAAAGTGAACGGCTGCAACCTAAATTTAGAAGAAGAAAAAAAATTAAACTTTTATTATAAAAATATGCTTCTTTTCTTTTTTGGGGATCGGCATATTTCCAGTTCTTTGCTGCTGAATTAGTATTAATGTCTTGTTGTTTTAGCAGTGGTGTGGGAGTTCAATTTTAACTTGTTTGTGGTTGGGTTGACAACCCATACGAAAGTGAAATCATATGTGCACATTTTGTGCTCTGACATGTAGCGGATAGAACGATGAACCACTGCACTCTGGTTTGTTTGTTTGTTTTTTAATTAATATTAATTATGTTTGATAATTATTTTTGGTTTTTTATTGTTATTAAATAATTTTTAGTTAAAATTGGTAAGGTTTTGTTTGTTTATAATATGTGAAATTACACAAATAAATATTTTCTAAATATAATTATAGTTGTCTTTTAAAGTACTTTTTGGTCTGTTTAATTTGGTAATATTGTGTGTCAAATTCTAAACTAAGGTTGTTTTTTTGAATTTTAAAATAAAATTGAATAGAAAAAAAATTGTTTGAAATGGTAAAGGATTTTCTCACTTTAAAAAAATTATGTCTTAAAAGATTTGATCAGTTATAATTTTATTAGTCACAATTTTAGGCAGATTTGAAATAGAGTTGGTTTACAATGCCACTTTTTTCTTTTCTTTTTTGTTATTTGTTCTTTCTTTATTTTGGGTGTTTTTGGTGTTGGAATTTGGTAAAATTTTTGATGTAAAATCTTTTCTATTATTTAAATTGGTTTTTTTGAATGTATATATGGTATTAGGACCATGAAAAATCTTGATGGCACTTCTATTTTGTAAGGTTTGTGCCCTCTATTTTGCAGGGTTTATCTATCAATTTTTTGGTTTCAATGAATTGCTACTGATTTTAGAAAAAAAAGTTAGATTGGAAAAATCCACTAGAAAAACTTTCAAAAATCTTGTTGATTTTAGAAAAAATAGATTGGAAAAATCCACTAGAAAAAATTTCAAAAAAGGCACTAAAGACAATTCCATTTAGAATTATAATGAATTTAAATTTATTAGATATTATTTTTGGGACTCAACTGGGTTAAGTAAGTCATTCATAAGACTTCTTAAGAGGTCACCCATCTTAGATTGTCTTTGGTTCAAATGTGCTTAACTTTGGAGTTTTTCTCACAATCAAGTCCACTTAGCTTGTTACTCCATTTGCAAAACTTTACTAAATATTGTGCCTTGTGAACCATTCAAGTAGAGTTCCCTTTGCTTTTTTGAATTTAAATTTGTTTAATTATTAATAGATTTGTAATTTAAATAAATTTAAATTTATTTAATTATTAATAAATTTAAAATTAAAATGAATTTAAGTTTGTTTAATTATTAATTTTATGTTTCTATTTTTATTTTATTTTTATAAGTTATTTTAATCAAAATATTTTATTAGCAATTATAATTATTTCTATTATTTAAACTGTAACTAAATGACCCATCAATCGATCAAGATGATGATTATTTTTTTTTTACAAAGTCAGGTGCTATATTAAGGTCTGAAATAAAATAGAGGAGTCAAATCTCCGAAGATACAATAAGTGCTGGAAACAGCTTGGGTCAATAGAGTTACAAAATGAGACTATCTCTATTACCCTTTTCCTGCTTGTTCTGATTCTAAAACTACTATAGCTGCTATAGATCCTTACGAACTGTCCTAACCAAAATTTACATTTAAAGACCATTTTAGTTGATTTCGATATGGCTAATTTGTCTTGCAGTAGACTCCTCCAGGTTCTGGTCTGCTTCTGGTTGTTTGGCACTTGAGGAGCTTGGTGTCGCTTTGTTTCGTTTATCCATCATCCATTGCAGTATTGAAATTGATTCTTCTGCATGGCTGCAGCGATTTGCTAAATGACGAAACTGTTCATGCAATGAAGACACCCTGTGCAAAAATAGATCTATTTCAGCTCTGTATTTTTCATTTAGAATGCGGTTCTGGTCTTCCAACCTTGTTTCGAGGATCTTTTGCTGATTCTCCAAAATGCGCTGCTGGGCTCTAACTTCTTCGAGTTCTGCTTGCAAATCTGAACAATGCAGGCAATCTTCACTTCGGTCCATTGGGATTGATAAGGGGGTAAAGAAACAGGGAGGGAGCAAAGTGGTAAAAACGCGGCAGTCAAACAGAGCGGGGGAGATAAGAAGGGCAGCGGGAATTAAGATTAGAAGAAGAGACCAGGTAGCACATAAAGCAGGGGAAGTATACAGAGGAGCGGACTTTGGGGCGCTATGGATGAGAAGCGCAACATAAATCCAGATCAGCTGAGAGGAGCATCTGCTTACTATACTCCAGACATTCGAACCCGAGCAATCGCTGAGGTTAAGGCAGAGTAGAGGGAGCTTTCTGCAAGAACCAAGGGACAAGAGAGGTTTCCCTCTATTCGTGAATCCCTCTCTTTCCCACTGCAAGCCTCTCTTGTCCCCTGGTTCTTGCAAAAAGTTCCCTCTACTCTGCCTTAACCTCAGCGATTGCTCGGGTTCGAATGCCTGGAGTATAGTAAGCAAATGCTCCTCTCAGCTGATCTGGATTTATGTTGCGCTTCTCATCCATAGCGCCCCAAAGTCTGCTCCTCTGTATACTTCCCCTGCTTTATGTGCTACCTAGTCTCTTCTTTTAATTTTAATTCCCGTTGCCCTTCTTATCTCCCCCGCTCTGTTTGACTGCCACGTTTTTAACACTCTGCTCCCACCTTCCCGTTTCTTTACCCCCTTATCAATCCCAATGGACCGAAGTGAAAATTGCCTGCATTGTTCAAATTTGCAAGCAGAACTCGAAGAAGTTAAAGCCCAACATCGCATTTTGGAGAATCAGCAAAAGATCCTCGAAACAAGGTTGGAAGACCAGAACCGCATTTAAATGAAAAATACAGAGCTGAAATAGATCTGTTTTTGCACAGGGTGTCTTCATTGCATGAACAGTTTCGTCATTTAGCAAATCGCTGCAGCCATGCAGAAAAATCAATTTCAATACTGCAATGGATGATGGATAAACGAAACAAAGCGGCACCAAGCTCCTCAAGTGCCAAACAACCAAAAGCGGACCAGAACCCGGAGGAGTCTACTGCAAGACAAATTAGCCATATAGAAATCAACTAAAATGGTCTTTAAATGTAAATTTTGGTTAGGACAGTTCGTAAGAATCTATAGCAGCTATAGTAGTTTTAGAATCAAAACAAGCAGGAAAAGGGTAATAGAGATAGTCTCATTTTGTAACTATATTGACCCAGGCTGTTTCCGGCACTTATTGTATCTTCGGAGATTTGACTCCTCTATTTTATTTCAGACCTTAATATAGCACCCGACTTTGTAAAAAAATAGTAATCATCATCTTGATCGATTGATGGGTCATTTAGTTACAGTTTAAATAATAGAAATAATTATAATTGCTAATAAAATATTTTGATTAAAATAACTTATATAAAAATAAAATAAAAATAAAAACATGAAATTAATAATTAAACAAACTTAAATTCATTTTAATTTTAAATTTATTAATAATTAAATAAATTTAAATTTATTTAAATTACAAATTTATTAATAATTAAACAAATTTAAATTCAAAAAAAAACAAAGGGAACTCTACTTGAATGGTTCACAAAGCACAATATTTAATAAAATTTTGCAAATAGAGTAACAAGCTAAGTGGACTTGATTGTGAGAAAAACTCCAAAGTTAAGCACACTTGAACCAAAAGCAATCTAAGATGGGTGACCTCTTAAGAAGTCTTATGAATGACTTACTTAACCCAGTTGAATCCCAAAAATAATATCTAATAAATTTAAATTCATTATAATTCTAAATGGAATTGTCTTTAGTGCCATTTTTTGGAAGTTTTTCTAGTGGATTTTTCCAATCTATTTTTTCTAAAATCAACAAGATTTTTGAAAGTTTTTCTAGTGGATTTTTCCAATCTAACTTCTTTTTTTCTAAAATCAGTAGCAATTCATTGAAACCAAAAAATCCCAAAAATAATATCTAATAAATTTAAATTCATTATAATTCTAAATGGAATTGTCTTTAGTGCCATTTTTTGGAAGTTTTTCTAGTGGATTTTTCCAATCTATTTTTTCTAAAATCAACAAGATTTTTGAAAGTTTTTCTAGTGGATTTTTCCAATCTAACTTTTTTTTTCTAAAATCAGTAGCAATTCATTGAAACTAAAAAATTGATAGATAAACCCTGCAAAATAGAAGGCACAAACCTTACAAAATAGAAGTGTCATCAAGATTTTTCATGGTCCTAAAACCATATATACATTCAAAAAAACCAATTTAAATAATAGAAAAGATTTTACATCAAAAAATTTACCAAATTCCAACACCAAAAACACCCAAAATAAAGAAAGAACAAATAACAAAAAAAAATTTAAATAATAGAAAAGATTTTACATCAAAAATTTTACCAACTTCCAACACCAAAAACACCCAAAATAAAGAAAGAACAAATAACAAAAAAAAAGTGGCACTGTAGACAACTCTATTTCAAATCTACCTAAAATTGTGACTAATAAAATTATAACTGATCAAATCTTTTAAGACATAATTTTTTTAAAATGAGAAAATCCTATACCATTTCAAACAATTTTTTCTCTATTCAATTTTATTTTAAAATTCATAAAAACAACCCTAGTTTAGAATGACACACAATATTACCAAATTAAACGGACCAAAAATTACTTACAAAAAACAACTATAATTATATTTAGAAAATATTTATGTGTAATTTCACATATTATAAACAAACAAAACCTTACCAATTTTAACCAAATATTATTTAATAACAATAAAAAACCAAAAATAATTATTAAACATAATTAATATTTATTAAAAAACAAACAAACAAAGTGCAGTGGTCCATCGTTCTATCCACTACCGGTCAGAGCACAAAATGTGCACATATGATTTCACTTTCGTATGGGTTGTCAATCCATCCACAGACAAGTTAAAATCGAACTCCCACACCACTGCTAAAACAAGTGCTACATGCAATCGGTAGTCCCTGCCGTGAGCTGATGACCCACCCCATTTATTAACCCAAGGAAACAAACTGCATTTTGTGTTTGTTGTTGCTCAAATTAGCACCCTTACAAATTTCCTGACCATGGTGACGCAGGGTAATATGATTTGCCTTTCATTTTAGGTCAATTCCTTGAAAACATGGAGGTTGCCACCGTCTATGGAAGCAAACCTGTCAAATAGACCAATGCCCAATAAGTGATAAGATGCCTTAAGAGCATTTAAACCAAACCTTGTTGCTGTCCACAGATAACAGATCTAATTTATGATAAAAATATGCAAGAAACGCAGGTTTCGAGAAAGGAAAAGTACCAATCGTTACAAGTCTTCTCCTAAATCTTATCTACTAATCTTATCTACTACTTTCGTTTTTTTACTTTGTAAGGCTGATTGCCATTTTTACGGCATTGTTTCTGGCACTTTGTAAGGCTGATTGCCATTTTTACGGCATTGTTTCTGGCAAGATAGTCTGTGGAGCAGCCCTTTTGGGTATTTCTGCAGTTCGTTTCGAAAAGACGGTATGCTGAGCCTCTATGGCTCTTCGTTGAATTATTCGAATAATGGAGTGCAACAAGACTATAAGGCTTTGAAGACATCACCCACTTGTGTTGTCTCATGGAAATTGATTTCGCAAAATTAAGTTAACCTTCTAAGAAAGAATTGGCCGACAAATTTAGCGTTTCGTTGGGTATTTTAGATGAGATATGAATTTCGCTAAAGTTCTTTCACTGAATTTAAATGGAGAAGCATTAGCCGGAAGAACTTATTTAGAATGTAGTAGCTAGGTGGAAGCGTTGATTTAGTTTTGATTCGCTCGGCGGTGGCTGCGTGTAAAATCGCGGAGTAGCCCGTTAACGAGGCCCTGTGCACGCCAATAAAATGAAAATACGCATCGCCTCTAATACTTACACGCAAAGGCCTCCATCCTACAATCAAGCTTAGCAATTAAACTTAAAAAGTTGCCTTCAGTATAAGACGAGTGCCAGAAATAGCGGCAATGTTTAAATTCGCTAAGCTTCTGAAAAAAAGATCCAAATATATTTAAAGATCTGAGACAGTAAGATGCAGTCTGCAAACTAATGTACATCAATGGACATGAATAGTTATTCATATGTTCAGCCCAGCTTAAAGCTGCGGAAAATTATCAATCCCTTTTTTTGCCTAGTATTATCACTCCACCTTAAATCAGGATAAAATATTTGCTATTATTATCACTCCAATTTAATGTTGCAGCTCTTATCATCGGTCCAAGCTAAAATCGCAGAAATTGTTCAAATCTGAGGGAAAAAAAGCATGTCTTTGTGAAGTAAACTATGAAAATAAAGAAAATGCAACAGCTACCTGGAAATTTAGATGATCGGAAGATAAGTCGAGCATTGTCCCTCAGCAGTACCTCGAAGTATTGCTGTACATAAAAATGACTTCCTTAACGTTGCAGGTATTATCACTTCACCTTAAAGCTGCACACAATAAAATATTTACTGTTATTACCATTCCACCGTAAAGCTGCCGAAAATATTTACTATTATTATAGCTCCGCCTTAAAGCTATATTGCTCGTATCATCGCTTCGCCTTAAAACTATATTGCTCGTATCATCGCTTCAACCTAGAATCTCAGAACCTATAAAATGACTTTTTCAAGTTCTGGAAACATTATAAAATTCGAGCGGATTTGATAAAAAAAAGGAGTCCAAAGACCAGGGAGGCGATTCTGGCATTTACATGTAGTATAGGTTTCTTCCAACCGATCTGTCATGAGCCGGTGAAAAAGTGGGAATACGCAAACTAGATGCAGGAGTCCCCTTAGATAATTTCTTGAAATTATCTGCGTCATTTTTCTTGCCTAGCTCCTCAAAATAGTCTTTATTCTCTGGTATGTTCACGGGCTTTGTGTGGTTTGACCGATCCTTGCTTCCAGAGAGCTGCTTTTTCTAGAACAATAAGACAAATTTACATTGTTGTATATCTATTAAAGTAGCTACAATAATATAACTTTACATTATTTACATTATTATATATGAGCTAAAGTAAGTTCAAGGTTTGTTTTTGATATCTTTGTTGATGATGAATTTGATTTTCATTAACTTTACATTATTATATATGAGTTAAAGTAAGTTCAAGAGTTTGGTCTAATAGTTTAAATTATAACAAAAAAAAATGATATGGTTGTTGATGATGAATTAGATTCTCTTTGATTTCCTTAAAATAAACCCTTTTAAAAAAATGTTACTAATATGGTTGTTGATGATGAATTAGGCTCTCTTTGATTTCCTTAAAATAGACCTTTTAATTAGATTAATAGATAGCCATCCACAAAATATGGAAAGCACTCAGATTTCCGAACTTTCATTTCAAACAAACCCCTTAATTAGATAAAGTAGAGGGCTATCCACAAAATATGGAAAGCACTCAAATTTCCCTACTTTCATTTCAAACAAACCCCTTGGTTAGATAAAGTAGATAACCATCCACAAAATATGGAAAGTACTCAGATTTATGGAAAGTACTCAGATTTCCCATCAGATTTCAAGAAAAAGAAATATTATATATATCCATTAAAGTTACTTTATACGGTTCTATATCCATTAAAAGTTATATCAGATTGCAATGGAAAGATAACTCGGATAGGATATGCAAGAAGACTACTGTTATGTCAAATTCATATCAACCATCATACCTCGGGAGAAGATTTCGCTTTCCTTGTCTTCCGCCACGTGCGGATGTGGCCATAATATAAAGTTTGCCAAACTAGGACCACTGTGGTAATTGTATATACCTGCACAGATTAAAATAAACAGGGAATCTTGATAAATAAAACAAGAATATGAGAATACATATAGAAACCAAAAGAGTGTATACAATCAAATTGTATTTACCAGTACGGTATAGAACTGTGTTGGGAGCTGCATAAAAAATCAGAATGGAACTGTTAGCAAAATAAAGATAAGCTCATACACGTAATATATTCGTACTAATTGCATAGTTCACTGATAAATATTATAGAAATACAAACACATCATTAAACAAAAAAAGATTGAGAAGCAAACAAAAAAAGATTGAGAAGCAAGCCTACACGTACTCTTAGGCAGTTGCGTTCCAGCCAAACATTATAATAGGGAAAGAATCTTGAATGTAGATACGTTATAATACACGCAGGAATGTTGGATTTGAAAGTGGGTGTTTATTTTTGTCGTTGAGAATTAAAATCCTGGCGGTGCAGGCGATTCGCCCTATGGCAACAGAGCACTAGGGCACTAGGTGTCGTTAAAGCTGTGGGTCACTCTGCACGCTGAAGTTATCATGCGCGCGCTAGAGCCCACTGGTCGTGATGATTTTTACACAGACTACGAAACTTTAAATCTTCTTTATTGATATTGGAACCTGGTACACTTGCGGATAACGATAACATGAAAGAGGGCGACAAATTTGGTTTATTTACGTTTTTTCTTACCTCTAACTGAGGTCATTAGGATAACCAGGATTCTCAAAAGTGGAGCCCTTCTAAACTATAACAGTGTCATATTTAACAGTGCTAAATCAGACAACTCAAGGAGACCACTTCCTGATTGAGTGGGAATAAGTTAATCTTTTATCGAATAGAACTATTTTATGGTTAGAAAATTGTTTGAATTTGGAAAATGTAAATATGGCAAGATGAAATTTCAATCATCGATGAAATTAAATATGTATGGATGAAATTTATGGTTTTAAATTTAAGAGGATTTAGTTGGTTTATATTTAATAGTTAGATTAGCAATGAGGATGGTTATTATCAATAGTTATTAGTTGTTAAAAGTTATAATTAAATTTTGTTAGAAATCACAGTTAATTTATCATTATTATTAAAAAAAATCATGTCCTTTGAAAAAGAAAATCAAATCACTTAGAATAATTTATTTAAGTTTAGTTCATATTAAAATTAAAATTATTTAAGTGTGGTTTATAATCAAATTACTTAGAATAATTTATTTAAGTTTAGTTCATATTAAAATTAAAATTATTTAAGTGTGGTTTATATTAGAATTATTAAAGTGTGGTTCATATTACATTCATTCATGGTGATGGTCTAAAATTAAGAAAACTAGACCACATCCCTCTCTATATTGTGGGGCATTAACTTGTTAATATATTTTCTTATATTCAATGAAAATCAACTGTTGGACCATTAACTGTTAATCTATTTTTTTATATTCAATTTAATCTATTTTCTTATATTCAATGAAAATTGACTGTTCATGTTAATTAATCTATTTTCTTATATTCAATGAAAATCAACTCTTAACCATCGGCAACCATATGACAAAGATCAACTCTTACACTGTCTACAACCATATAACTAAGAAGATCAACTCTTACACTGTCTACAACCATATAACTAAGATCAACTCTTAACCATATGCACTCTTAATAGACAGCTAACCTATTAATCCATTTCTTTATATCTATTTTCTTATATTCAATGAAAATCAACTGTTCAAGTTAATTAATCTATTCTCTTATATTCGATGAAAATCAACTCTTACCCATCTGCAACCCTATGACAAAGATCAACTCTTAGACTGTCTACAACCATATGACTAAGATCAACTCTTAACCATATGCACTCTTAATAAACGGCTAACCTATTAATCCATTTCTTTATATCTAAAAGTGATCTCCCTTAACACATGGATCTTGGACAATCTCATGTTAATCTATTTCCTTCATTCTAAAAACATGAACTCTTAACCAACTAAAAAAAAACTTTGTTCATTAGCTTGTTAATCAGGAAAATGAACTTTGCACAAGTCACCTGCTAACCTATTTCCCGTCAACATATTTCCTTACACGGAAAGAAGAGTAACTCAAAAAGTTAACCCTTATTCCATGACCTAATACTTAATCATGTAACGAACGCTTAGATCTGGTAATGGACTTCACACAAATCCGCTAACATACATTAGGGCGAGTTAAAATTGAAATGGACAATTTACTATTAAGAAGAAAACCCTATCACTGATGAACAGAAGCTATCAGAAGCATTTATAAAGATCCAGTGTGTGTAAGTATCTGTCTTGACAAAAAAAAAGAGAAGTAAAGGCTGCACATTCATTATAAACTCTACTCAGCAAAGGGCTTCTGTGAGCAAGACGAATTCGTCAGGAGGAATTTATGCTCTACTCAGCAAAGGGCTTCTGTGAGCAAGACGAATTCGTTAGGAGGAATTTATGAGTTAGACTGTGATTCCGCATTAAGGGTAGAACATATTTCAATATTTTAGATGACATTTATGTTTGAGTGGCCCCAACAATTCCGTACAAAGTGTAGAACATATTTCGATGTTAGAAATGACTGATTGATATATATATATATATATATACACACGAACGAGTGGCTCCCAGCAAATCGGACGATGAGGCTCCCGAGCACTAGGCTTATCCTTAAGCTCTCAAGCTCATTAAACCGATAATTAAGCTTAGTTAACTTCGTATTCAGAGACTACGGCATTTTTTCAAGTCTAATTGAGAGAAAAACCTTCGACAGCTGCAATCTATTCGGAATAGAATAGTGTTATTTTGATATTCCAGATTTTAATCGCTGATTTTGTTCTATAGTAGTAAGAGACGACCGGATTCAAAAACTACTTACAGTTGGTGGCTCCAGCAAACACCCAATAAGATTGAAAACATCCCTGCAACATTTATAGCATCTCATGAAGAACAGATTGAAAATGTAAATAAAGTTCTTAGCATGCTAACATAGATAGTTTATCCTCATTCACTAGCCTGCAGATATTCGGTGCCTGACCTTAATTATTATAATAAAAAGGAACAAATACAAAGACGAGCAGCTCTTAGATTGATGGCACATATCTCAGAACATGTTTGAGAAATTAGAACTAAACACAAATCTAAGAACATACTTGAACAAGTAAACTAAGTTCACCAACATGTTAACATCTTGAAAAAGCAAACAAAATGACATAACCAAAAGAAAAGCAGTAGACATCTATGAAGGAAAAATTCTGTGAGAACCTCTTCACCCAAAACTTCGAAAGCACCAGTTGAAAAGCTCAAAAGCCTGCTTACCCGGCAACCCATGTCATGAGAAATGCAAGCGAGACTCCCTCTGTAGATCCATTCTTGAAGTTGGTAAAAATCTGTGGAATCTCAGCAACAGCCCACACAGCTGAAAACACTGATCAACCCAAAACCCAGAGAAACATAATCCCTCACTCCTCTCACAGAGTCATTGCGATAACTCTCAAACAACCATATGCATCCTTCTCCGAAAACACAATGCGCCATGCTCGACACTCTCTGCTCCTGTTGCTCGACACCCTCTGCTCCTCTGCTCGAAAAACTAGCTGGTGGTTACGGGTGAGGTACCAGCAAGCTTGATACCACTCCTTCAGACCCTTCCGACTCCACAGCAAAAGCATGCAGAACATCTGATGTTTTCTGCGGTGGCAGGTGGCTTTGCGGTGCCAACCAAACATGGCAGATGGCACGTCCCTGGAACCAGTAACTCGGCATCCACCGTACTTTGGATCACATCATATTGCGCCAATATTTTTGCGACAACAACGGCTGCAATAAGATCCCAATTGTTTTCCAAAACCAAAACTTTGCTTAAAATTTTGTTGGAACAAAATTCCAAGCATTAAACTTAAGTTAACCTAAAAAACTGTGAAAAAAAAACAGTCGTTTATAGTTGGTCAGCAATGGAGCAATCGCAGTTGGTCAGCAATGGAGCAATCGCTTATAGTCCCAGGCAGGGACTAACAATACATTAATACTAACTCAGCAGCAAAGAACTGGAAATATGCCAATCCCCAAAAAAGACAAGAAGCATATTTTTATAATAAAAAATTAATTTTTTTCTTTTTTTCTTCTTCTTTTTCTTCTTCTAAATTTAGGTTGCAGCCGTTCACTTTTGAATTTGCCTGTTTTTTTTTCGTTTTTTTAAATCTAAATTTTTTCATTCAAGTTGCAGCCAACATTCATTTAATCTGTAATGAATGCTCCAGAGTTTGAATGCTCCAGGAATTTCTAGAGTGCTGAAAACCATTTTCGGCATTAAAAAACAATCCAAACTCAACAAAACAGTCCATAAGAAAATGACCGTCCATGGTTGGACCAGCCATTAAAATTAGCTCACAGCAACCAATGAAAAGAGGCCAGTAGGAAACCAGCAGTGTTCACCGGTTGAACACGCCGACTCCACTATCGTAAGTAACCTTAAATCACTCCACAGCACCAACTCCACCAAGGGTTAAGACTAGTTGTATGATAGGAGCACCAGAATCCAGACCCTTGCCATTGAGAAAATCAGCAATTGCAGCTACCGATTCGTTGCCTTACAAAATAACGAGCTACCACCAAACAAAGAAAAATAAAATGATATAATAGACTCCATGAATCTAAAAAGCAGACACAAGAAGCAATCATGAGTTCCAAAATAGAAAGATTTACCACCGCAGTGGAACTAAAAACGGCAGAGAAAAGCTCAAAGGCCACATTCAAAGCTCCATAGCAATGGTGGCGTCAAAAGACACCATTGAAATCGACCCAAAGAAAACACCCCGCTCAAGCGCTGGTGAACTTGGTGACGGCCTTGGTTCCCTCTGATACAGCGTGCTTTGCGAGCTCCCCTGGAAGAGCAAGCCTTACGGCGGTCTGAATCTCCCGGGAAGTGATGGTGGGCTTCTTGTTGTACCGGGCGAGCTTTGATGCCTCGCTCGCCATTTTTTCAAAGATATCATTGATGAAGCTGTTCATGATTCCCATGGCCTTGCTGGAAATGCCAATGTCAGGGTGAACCTGTTTGAGAACCTTGAAGATATAGATCTTGTAGGTCTCAACACTCTTCTTATGCCTCTTCTTCCCCTTCTTGTCTCCGCTCTCCTTGGGGAGCTTCTTCTCAGCCTTGGGAGCAGGCTTCTTTTCTGCAGGAGTTTTCTCTGCAACAGGCTTCTTCTCAGCGGGCTTCTTCTCTGCTGCCTTGGGCGCCATTGCTGCTGTCACAAGAAAATACTTTGAAAAATGCCACGGACTGTCAGAGCTCTAAACAACCGGAATTATGAAATACTCAGATAATTTAGTATAGAAAGCCAGCCAGCATGCGTTGCTATATATAGGTGGAATATTTGTTTTCTTATTGGTTGATTAGTTCGGCCACGGATCGCCAAAGTCTATGCCATCTCAATCGTCCGTTTGAAGGTTGATCCACACAGATCCTTTTAAATGAGTAGATATCAGCCGTCCATCTTAGCTAGGTGTTATTTATCAAAAGTAAAGTAGAAAAAGAGCGGGAATTAGCCCCTCCACGAATTTTAAAGTATCATCTTACTAAAATTTAAAATACCATCAATTCACACGGCATAATAGAGATCACATAAGAGTGTCACTTATCCTCCTTGGTTTAATTTGCAAACCTTGGCCCCTATTAATTAATTCCCTTCTTATTGCTTCATGTGAGTCTCTCTTTAGATCCTTGGGCTTTTGCTTTGCTGTTTGAATCCGTCATACTTCCTAAATCTTATGGAATTCCCTTCATATTGTGGTTTTTTGGTGGGTGATAATCCTCTTTTCTACCATAATTATTCATGCCCACCGAGCTCTAATGTCACTCAATATCACTTTAATTGCTTTATAGCATGTAATGGTCACATTATCAGGGGTGGCAGGAGGAGGAAGGATTTTGTTTAGTCTATATGGGATTGTTGAAGCCACGTTTTCATGGGGTTTAAGGAAAAAATCCAATAATCTAGCTTAAACATATGATCTCATCCAGGACCTCTACATATCAAAATATAAAGGGGCGAAAGACTTGATCATTTTAGGGGATTCCTTCATAGCGATTCATCGTATAAAATTTGACACAATTCCAAAAGAAAACTCTCTTACGAAGAACTTTCAAAGAATCAAAGAATTATTGGCAGCCTTCCATAACAAGGAAGCGTATCACATTTTGCGAGCTAACAACCCAGAGGCAGATGCGTTAACAAACTTGGCTTGCTCCTTGACAAAAGCAATGCTTATTATCAACGAATCCCGACACAAATGCAGTTTTCCCCAAGGGCTTACATGTTCAAAGGCTTTAAGATAAGGTAAAGCACACGAAGTAAGGTGGACAAATTTGGATTTGGCTTCATACTATACTAATCATTTCTCCTCAACATTTGATTCTGAACCCACCCTCTGTAATACGATATCACAGATTCTTGTTGGCATTCCATTAGCAAAGTACGTGTCCTCTCATGGTCGCTCCCGTCATGCTATGTCTGTTTGTTCCAATTCGCACACTCACAATGTCACTCCTATCCAGTTTAAGCATAGGTAAATTTCTCCTAATCATGCAATGATGAGGAAATCAGAGCATTTTGTAAGGGAAACAATGTCTGAATTAGTGGAGCTCGTGTGGAATGATAGTAAGGGTGATGATAAATTCCTTGGGGCCTACCCATGGGAGCATTCTCGTTTGTCTCTCTGACTCGGGTTTCACTTCATCTTTTGGATTTCGAGACCTCTAAGTGTCTTCAACGACCAATTATGGTGTCAAGGAATCCTCCTTGACGGGAGCTCTTTTCAAAGCTCCTATCTCGGTTCCAAACTCTACATAGGTTGGTGATCGTGTGGGCTCGTCATTTCTACCTGTGGGATTTCTTGCGTTCTAAATAGTGGGCTGAGAGGGGAATTTGGGTCCTAGGAATCTTGTTCTCTTCCTTTCTGGTCAGTGGCAACTTCGTTTGTTCCAAGGTAATTTCAACCTCGCTCCCATCAATGGAGTTGGTTACCAAGTTGGTCAAGTTTACCTCTCCTAGACCGTCAATCTTGGAAGAGGCCTTAGGACTGTAATTGGCATTTGAGGGGTTCATTCAAAGGCTTTGGCTCAAAATTGTTCTAATACTTGAAGTAATTCTACAAGATCAAGGTGTGTTTCGACCATTTTGATTTCCTTCTGCCTTCATTATGTGGGGATAGCTCTACTCGCATCAAGTTGCATCCATTCTCTTTAATTTTCAAAATCTGGGACGACAGTTACTATAGCATAATGAATCCTACTCAGGACAAGCTATGTTCTCGATGTCTCTCTACACATAAATCCCTCTGGCAAGCTAATTGTGAGCTGCAAATAGAGTTATGTCAATTGACCCACTCTCATATTGTGTTGGCAGAAGAACTACAGACTCTCAAACTCCAAATTTCTCGACTGTAAGATGAAGTGAATGCCTTGAGAAGCATGTTATCGAAGCTATAGTTCAAGGAATCTCAAAGGGCTAATGCTCGTCATCATGATGTCAATTGGACTCACAATTTTGACCTTATTTTTCCTGCAAGTAACACTGATTGGTGATATTGTTCAACTCTAATTTTTGAAATTTTTGCTTCGACGCGCTCGGGTTATATAATTAGTCTTACTAGTGTTATGTAAAATGTATAGGAATGTCCTCTATCATTTATGGCTTGTGTAGCTAGATGATGCAAGCAGTATAGTCTGAATGCCCAAGTGGGTTTGCTCTTGGAGATGTATCTTCAGGTTTTTTGGCTGCGAATCGATGTAGATTTAATAAAATCATACTCATCTTTGTTTAAAAAGATAAAAATAAAAAAGCATATAATGATCACATTATTAAGCTTAATTCCTCCATTAAGGTACCCTTTTACCATTATTCAAGTTTGTGATGAATGCTTAATGCATATTACATGACATGCAGCATATACATGACCATAATAAGAGTATTTACAACATTAAACATATAAAAACATAACAAGAACACTTATATTTTTATGAATAGCACGCATTGGCTACAAACTTCAAACTTTCCACCCAACCAAAGGCCTCGTTGATTTAAATCTCTCAATAATGGGTCACCCTCGAGCTAAGACTATAACTCCACTAGGGCAAAGGCTCAATTAAAGCTAGTTATGGTCCACACTCAGCCCAACAATATTTAGGCCAAGGTACAAAACTCCAACAACACTCCAACCTAGATTCTCTCATTCCATCGACTTGCACCACTCGGGGTAATGCATCCCCTTCTCTGCACTGTAGCCCCTTAGGTTGTGCCATTACCCTTCCAAGGCTCCAACATAGGTCGACCAAGAAGTCTCAAAGCACTATGGCTCCAAGATTTCTAATTGCCCTTAAGAGTCTCTAGGCACACTCAAAGCCTCATGTCAGGGAACTTATCCCCACACTTTCCCCTTTAAGGCTCTGGCCTTTCTAAAGTAAAAGTACACAGATGCATATCCAACTAGGATCCACGAGGTAATTCAATGTATCAAAGTCATAGTGGCTCTTGGTTCACACCCCAACTCTCCCAGAGCAAGTACAATGGTCATAATGAATGAAATTGGTAAAATTACACTATATCCTCACTTTATATATGCATGTGCCAAAATGATAAGTGGCACCTCAAGAACTCCCATCCCCGACACTTAGATATTTGTTCCCCCTCCTTGGGAACTTATGATAAAAACATGTGCATAAAGACTTAAGGCATTAATTTAATACTTGGCTTAGCTTGTTGGACAAATAATCCTACATGATTTTTGTGTCATTGTAAATAATATAGAAGCCCCAAGGGTTAGCTCAAGTGGTCTAGAACTAGATGTGAACTTCTTTGATATTGTTGTTTATCACAGGTTCAACTCTCTTTGATTCCCTTGGGGCAAGGCCATGTAATCAAGGTCAACGATTTACCTGGTTTACCATCCACGAAATGTGGGGGAGTACTTTAGGCTTTCATTCCAAGTAAAAAAAAATGTAAATAGTATATATATGAATAGGTAGCTTAATACAAAGTGTAGGGAACTTTCCAATTCATGTTATTTACACCCTTTTTTTAATCAAATAAACCAAAACAAACACGAGATAATAACACAAATTATTATATGCAAGATGTCATGCTCACATTTTTATTAGTAAGGAGTTATGCATTCCAAGTCATTGAATTACAATGTAATAACCAATGGGATGTTTTCATTAAAAGTAAATATCCATTAATAATGACAACCAACATAAGAATCATACAATGATTCAAGGCACATATACCAACAATCAAGAACTATACATAATTCCCTTAACTTTAATAACCTGATAATTTATTGCAATAAATTAATCATATAAGATAACTTTTTTAAAACTTTGATATTGTGCACCAAAGGGAAATGGAAACTTGACCTCAGGTCCACTAGTCCTTGTGCTCCTTTGAGGTAGTCCTTATACACGTGTGGAGATTTCTATATCCCGACTAAACGTTGTCGACTCACCAGTTAACCTCCTAGCCTACTCCTTGGGCACTCTTCTTCCCTAGACCCCTGAGTTGTAATAGGGTTGTCGGTAGAGGAATAACACTATCAAGGTGGAGAAGAACACTATGACTCAAGTTCCCACTAGAAAAGCCTCCACTTCACCAAACTCGCCATAGAACTGAGTAGTCACTCTAAACATAATAACATTAGGGTAGTCATTCAATAGTAGGGCCAAAAGAGAGTCCCTTCTCCCATACCTTGTTCCTTCTTTTACAGGAGGCTTCATAGATGACACTTGTCACTTCATGCAAAAGCAATTAATTTTATTAATCCAATAATTTAATTATTCACCTATCCATGTGTCAGTCTCTCACCCAGGGTATCCTAAATTTTTTTTACTCAAATTCTTATTAAAAATAATATTTTTCCTCACCCCAACATGATTCCATATATTTTCTCCAAGTTGTCCCTTGATCTCCCATTTTTACTCCCTATTTTGCATTCATTATCGAAGTCAACTAGCAAGTCTCAATTTTTGTTCCCCAACTACTCCCTAGCTTATCTCAAATTTAAATCCTAGATGGACATCTTTGTGTTGTTCTCTTGCCACATGACAGGTTTCTCGTGAAATCAAATTTCTCTATTTTTAAATTATTATTATTATTTAATTTGATACACAACATCTTTTCTTGATGAGGTTAAACTATCCTTGGGTTAATATTTCTAATTAAACTTTATGTCCCCTTCCCCTTTGTTATAAGAACACTTACATACTTTGGAGTTGTTTTAATACGCTTTATATACTTAATATTTTTGAAACGTGAGGAGGGTAGAAATATTCAATTGGTCTTGTTTTTCTAATTCTTCCTATTCTTCCTTTTTCCAAGGTTTACTTCTGATTTAACTAATTTGATTCTAAAAATCACTTACTACATTATGTGGATTAGTGATCATCATTGTATGATCATTACTCTTTAATTATCTTTCAGTTTTTTCTTCTTGATGCCAAGGGTGCCAAGTCGGTCGTGCCCTTCAAGAACTTCCTTTCGAAGTTCCAAAGGTGCCATATCGCTTGCCCTTCAAGCGTCCTATGACGATAAGGGGAAAATTGAGCGCAATGATGGAGACCACTGTCATCCCTTATGTCGGCCTCTATAGTGATACTAATGGTGTTGGGGATCAATGAATCTGCCTTGATGTGTGCCCCCTAGTATATTCTCATTAGCAACCCAATATGGGGTTTGACCTCTGATTAGGTGCTAAAAAAATAGTTCAAATTTCAAAGTTTCTAGATTGGTGTGGAACCTAGATGACCACGTAGTGCTTGTCATCCTGAATCCGACGCAAATCGTTTCGTGCGAAACGGACTCTGTATGGCTCTAGAAATAAGTTATGTTCACTTTCCCAAATAAACGAATTAAAAAAAGGACAACCCAATCAGTAGTCCGTAATACTAGCGTGGCACTGACTGCACAGGTGATTTGGATGTTGACTTGGTCAAAGCATTTCTCGACTTATGAAATCGTGCCAAGTGGTACATTCTGAATGGTCAAAATTTTGTGGTTATGATTGGTTGGAATGATGGCCAACCATGGGCTGACACGTGACCCAACCATAGGCTGCCACGTGGCAGACCAAGAGGCCACCAAAATTGTTGTCATAAACCGAGTGAAGGCAGCAGGGGTCAAACCCGCGACCTCCCAACACACAACGCAACCACTTACCATTGCACCACACCGTTGTGACTTAACCATATAAGTTCGCGCCGAATATTTAAACCACGACGCCGTATAGTTTGGAGGTGGGGGCAGACTTAACCACCCCCATGTGAACGTTGTTTATGCTAACCTCCAACATTTTATGTGACCGCCCAAAGGAATGCCACCGCTTGACCGCCAGAGCAAACCGCCCATGTGAATACTATTGCAGTTAACCGCCAGCAACTTATCCAAGCGCCCCCATATGACCCTAAATTTCCACATTTTAGGCCTCGACGACCAAATTAACTGTCTGACAAATCTGCTCAGATTTCGGCGGATTTGGTGGCCTGTTAATAGAAAATGGGGCGAAAATGGGGGTTCAGTGCCGAATTTTGGGCAAATCGTAGTGCAAATAGTGGAGAAACTAGGAGATGTCATAACTTCTCCAATTTTCGACCAAATTGGCTGCAGAAAGAGGTTAGGTGGCCATTTTTGAACATTCTAGACTCATTGGAGTAGGTTTCAGAAGCATTTGAGCTTTGTAAACACATATTTTTACACATTTGAGCATAATAGAGAGGCCCAAGCCATTGAAAGCTAGACCAAGGAGATGTAGCCCAAGAGGGGTGAACTACTTCATCATGTTCCTATTGTGATGTGTTTTTGGTGATGTTTTGTACATTTACCTGTTGTTGTTCAATTTATATTTTATGTTAAATTTCTCATAAAATTAACCTAAAAAAATTCATTTTCACTTGCAATAAACTCATGAATCTTTAAGCACATGAATAATGTTTTGTTTATAATCTGAGGAGGATCTTAGCACAACAAAACTAATATTCTTAATCGGATCATTTTGGTATCAAAGCACTAGGTTTGCTTTGTGCAAGAAGGATTTAACTGTTTGCAAATTTATGTCATGCTTATAAGGTTAAAACTCAAAAGAGGAGAAGTGAAGTTGGTTGGAAGCCTTGAAGTTAGGTCAAGGGGAAGGAGGGTAAGATTGCCACAATCTTCAACACCAATTCATCATCAAGTTGCAGTTGAGACTCTAGTGAGCATGTCTCATGAAGGAGAACCTACAAACACGACAGAAGATGAGAAGGTCTTCAGGAAGGCTTTCTTTGATATGATAGAGATGGTGAAGGTCCTCTATGAAGAGAGGAATATCAGGTTGCAGGGTAAAAGCTCCAAACCCCCCAAAGGAGAAGGTTCTTCAGGAGGAGGTAATGGAAATGGAGGTAAACCTCCACCCTCTCCACCATCTTCTTCTTCACGGGCACCTTCACCCTCTTCCACTAACACAACCCTTACTCATATTCATCAACATACCTTAAAAGGAACTTGTAAATCACCCTTACTAAAACTTAATGTTAAATTTGAGCTGCCCATGTATAAAGGTGAAGTGAATGCAGAGAAGCTTGATAATTGGATTCGCTAATTGGAGTTCTATTGCAGAATTCAAAACCTTCAAGATGATGACATAAAGATTCAATTAACTTCCTTGATAATGGAGGGTGAAACACTAGTATGGTGGGAATCAAAGACACAAGAGGAGATAAAAAAACACGGTAAGATCTCAATTTCTTGGTCTAATTTCATTGCTTCAATTAAAAGACAATTCTACCCTCTAGCTTATATGCAGAAATCCATCATGAATTGGCAGAACTTTAGACAACTTAAATGTCAAAATGTGCAATATTACACCAAAGAATTCATAAAAAAGGTTTCTAATGTTAGGTGTAGATTTGCAATCATAAGACATGTTGTTGAAGTACATAGGGGGTTTACATAGTTACCTTAGGCATACCATCTTAATTTTTGATCCCAATAATCCAGATGATGTGTGTGTGCGAGAGGGAAAAACACTCCAGAAGAAGGTAGTAAAAAACCATTTAAGGGTAAAGAAAAAGAAAAGGGTTTCAAGGGAAAGAAAAATGCATCCATTAAAAAGGAAGGAGAGAAAACAATATGTAAACATTGTTCCAAAGAGGGTCGTGATGAAGCTAATTGTTTGAAGCTTCATCTCGAGATGAAACCAAAGAAATTCAACAATAAAGGAAAAGAAAAGATAATTTTCATCATTCAATAGGATTTGGGATCCAATTCGAGTGATGAAACTAAAATTACAGCCATGAGTGTGAAGGGAAAAGAATTCATTACTAGCACTAGTATATCAAATTGTCACACTAGTACTCCAAATGAAGAAACAAGGATTGAATTATTTCATGTGAGGGTAATCTTAAAACATACAAAATCGACACACTTTTTGATAACGGGTCTCAAGCCAACTTGATATCTAATGACTTCGTCAATAAACTTAATCTTGAAACCATTTTACATCCCAAGCCATATCCATTTGGGTTGGTTATGCAAGGACACAAATTTACAGGTTACAAGAAAATGTATTCTTCGGTTTGCAATCACAACAAACTTCACTAACGAAGTTGAATTAGATGTTGTACCGCTTGATATATCAAGAATTGTTTTGGGTAGTCTTTACCTCTATGATAGAAAATAAATCTTCTACCTTCATGAAAACAAGTACCACTTATTTAAGGATGGTGTGGAGTATATTGTGAGAGCTCATCGCAAGAAACTAAACCTTTCATTAGTTAATGCAGGGCAAATGAAAAGACTAGTGAATTCAAGCAATAATTTAGTGCTTCTTATTATCAAACCCAATATTAATGTTGATTATGAAGCGTTTGATGGTTGTAATTCAAATTCGAAAACTAATTTGGTTGATGTTGTTAACCATGATGATGAGGTGTTTCAAAAAGCAAAGGGATTTCCTTCCAAGAGGAGAATCCAACATGAAATACCATTGCAGCAAAAGTGTCTTCTTCCTAACATTGACATGCATTGGATGTCAAGAAGGGAAAGTGCAGAAATAACAAAACAAATCTGAGGATTGTTGAAAAAAATGATCATCTGATCATCTCCTTTATCATGTGGTGCACCTCTTGTTTTGGTGCCCAAGAAGAATGGAAAGCATTTTATTAAATGGGATTCAAGAAGTGGCTATCATCAAAGTATAGTTGTTGAAGGAGACATATGGAAGACAATATTCAAAACCAAGTAAGGTTTGTTTGAATGGCTTTGTTATGCTTTTTGGTTTTTTCCATGTTCCTACTACTTTCATGCATATGAAGAATTGGTTGGTTAATCCGATCAATTCATCAATGGTCGGCAAGTATGATGGTTCTAACGATGATCCTGCACGGTGAGCTCTTGAAGAAAAAAAAAAGAGTTGAGGGATTCAAACCCAGACCAAATAGTGGCTTTGAAACGTGGATATATAGCTTGAAAACGTCGGAAAAAAATTCTTACAATTGTATTAGGCTCTCGAGGGGCCCATTTGAAACATTTTCGAACGGCTAACCAACGGAAAGCTAGAGCCTTAGTTTCCGCCCATCGAGATAGAGGTAAACACAAGAGAGATCTTCGTCATTTGTGGATTACTCGGATCAATGCAACAACTCGATATTTTCATTTTCAGAAAATTTCATTATGAACATGTCATGTGTGAGAAAGAAATACTCGATATCGTATGTCAAGGACATTTGTTATTGAATATGTCAAAATATATGTTGGATAAAACTTCTTTAATGTACTTGGGCCATAATATTGGAGAATGTGAGTTGAAGTTAGACCTCTCCAAGATTGATGCCATTATGGATTGGTCAGTGCTCAAGATAATCATTTGGATACGAGGGTTTTTGGGAGCAACCCAATGTTGGAGGAAAGAATTTGTTAAAAAAAATTCTATTGTAGCTCATTTGCATTCTTTGGCAATTGTGCAGAAGGTCTTCCAGTGGGGAGGCGAACAATAAGAGGCATTTGATGCTTTGAAACAAAAGATCAGTTCAACCTTTATACTTGTTCTTCTAAACTTGAAAAAGTCATTTGAGTTTCAGGTTGATGTATGTGACTATGCCATGGGCACAGTCTTTATGGAACGTGGTAAGCCTGTTTCATTTGATTTAGAAATTTTCAATGGTGCAGTGTTTAAGTTACAACAACAAAGGCACTTTCATTGGATGGGTTTTCTTCTGCTACTCCACTTGGTCAAAAGGTATAAGAAAGGTATAAGCGACAAGTTTGTTGATATACTTTCTAGTCCTATAGTTTGTATCATTACTTTCCTCAAGCATCATTTTGTTTTATATGAAAGTTGTGTTCAGCAAAATACATACATTCAAGATGTACATTCAAGCTTGAGTCAATGGAATCAAGTGGAGGAATGTTTACCATTTGCATCATTATGTATTGTATCATCTTGGTAAGAAGGGTGTTGCTACTAATAGTAACATGGACAAAACCAAAGAGTTCAATGAATGACTCCAAATGGTACATCAAACAGTGCAAGATCAGCTTGAAAAGAGCGAAGGCAAGTACAAAACAAGGCATGACAAGCATCATGTAGATCACAAGTTCCAAGTCAGTGATGAATGGATCGAGATTGGAAAGGTGAGGGAACTGTACCCTCACCTGCTGGACAACTGAAAGTGATCTTTTGGGTTCCAAAAGGATTCCAGTGGGGAGGAATGATTAGGTGCTCAAAAAATAGCTCAAATTTCAAAGTTTTCAGATTGGTGTGGAACCTGGATGAATGTGTAGTTGTCATCTTGAATCCGGTGCAACTTGTTTCACGCGAAATAGACTTTGTATGACTCCAGAAACAATTTTTTATTTTTATTTTTATTTTTTTATTTTTATTTATTTTTTATTTTTTTCCCGTGTATAATCACCCTAGGGTTTCGGGTTGAGAACCACAACAGAGCGGAGGGCATACAACATAAAGAGACACACAAACAAGCAGTCCTAATACTTAAACAATTAAACTTGGTATAGAAGGTCTTACCCGTAGGTCCTATGTTTGAAGTCGTTTCGTAGGGTTCAAACTGTTTGCTTCTTCCTTGTGCTTTAAGATCTGCTATTCATTCAAGGAAAAGCATATACACCAAAAATAATTGAAAGCACATTCATAATATCAAGGTTAGATCATATAAGAATGTAAGGAAATAAGCATTAACGTGAGATTTTATACGCAAATCATGACATAAATTAATGCATAAAGACCATAATCATAAGGAACAAGACAATGACTCTTTATTAATGTAAGCTAAAGAAAATACAGAAGAACTACAACTTGAGTCGTCCGTCGGCTCTAAGCGAAACCATCCTCCAGATCCGTCCTGCCCAGGCCTCAACAATCCTCCTCCATAAGTATACAAAAGGATGTCATGAAGGGATGATGAACATCTCAAGAAGGAAACATGGGTTTCCTATGACTTGGGAGTGTAGAAGGCACAGTGATATCTTCAGACTTTATCAAGGATGTAATAAACTATAATATCAATATCTAATATTTTATCATCCCTTAGGACTTCCCATGGAGGTTTATTTATACTTCTCCAAATTAGTTTTTCCAAATGGGAAACAATTGGGCCACGGGCTATAGTAGGTGGGTATCAGGTCAAACTCGTAAACCCCACCCGAAATAAGGGAGATTGTATATTTTTTAATGTTTTAACACATATACGCAGGTTGGGTATAGACTGGTCCGCGTGTACATGCACTTTAGATAGGGAAAAATTGCGTATGGGATTTAAAACATTGTTTTTTAGAAAATGGACCAAGTCTGGTAGGGAAGGGTTGCCCTAGGCCATATCATAGAGCATCAAATCTACCAAGGGTGGTAAATGGTGCTATAACAGATGCCCCCTAATATATGAGGTCAGAAGGGGTACATGATGGCCGAAATGTATTAAGTGTATAGAAAGAATCATGCGAGGACCTGAGAGGAGTTCACCAGATTTCAGCCTGCCAAGCCAGTGGAAGAGATCAGAAAGAAAGATGTTGTCTGAGGTGGCATACCCATGCTCAGAGATAATAAAGCATGTCTGCATAACAAAACAAAAAAAAAAACCCAATATGTATACAAGTATTAAAGAACTGAAAATACATAGTGGATCATCTGATCATATCCATAGAAGTACATGTCACAATATCACATATAAAGAACTGATCAATGATGCTGAAGTAGAAAGTTGATCATTGAAGTCATAAAGATGATCCAAAAAGTACCAAGTCAAATAGTGGAACAAATGGTACTGCACGCAACTCGGGTGCCAACATATAGGATGTTGCTGTGATGAACTGCAACATATAAGGTAGATGGCATCACTAGCAGAAACAGGAGGAACTGGCAAGTGAACCAACAAATGTTGATGAAAACCCGAGGTCTTCATTAACCGCTGTGGTACATTTCTACACAATGGGAACAAATGATCTGAAGTCGACCATGTGAGAAATTGTTTGATATCGATCATTGATGAATACTGTTAACAAACGTGAGACTACTTACCGATAATGATGATGAGAGCCAAGGTACCCAATACAATATAACAAGTTCGATCTGAAGTTGAACACTTGGAAGAATCTATCAATCAGGAGACAATGATGTATTCCCACTATTGATAGTAAAGAAATCTACCACTGATGACTGCAAAACCTAAGTTATCACCAAATGTACTATAGACCTTTTTCCCAGAGCAATGAGTTGAAGTCGATGGGAAAAGATCCATTGGAAGGAAGGCATTAAGGCATCCTTCATCAATCCAGTGCAAGTGTAACCCACAGGCCAATAATGTGGAAGGAATCGGATGAAGAAAGATGTAGTAACGAAACCGAAGCATGTTTCCAGTGTACACAAGATGTGGCTAGTGCATGATAGAAACCCTCTGAACCAACCAATAATGAAAGCTGACACAGAGGCGAGGAATCAACCAATAGGGTCAAATGGAAACCAAGGTATCGCATGAATCTCAATGTGTGATAATGAAATCTGATGTCGAACACAAGGGAAACCACTCAGTCAAAGAACCATGATAGTAATCGATGCAGAGCACAAGGTCACCTATCAATGATGGAAATAGGGTTAGGATGCATATATAGGTCTACTCTTAGAGAAACTTGTCGTAGTTGATAAGAGAAAGACCCGCCAGCAAGAAGTCAATGGAGACCTTCTCAAACCAGCACGAAAAAAGGACCAAATAGCTGATGTGATAGTGAACATGACTTTGACAACTAGGGATGGCCCACTGAAAATAAGTCACGAGATACCGCAGAAAGGTTGATTTAGGTTTACTTCCCTTGAACAAAAGCACGACTCAAATGTGACAATATGGCAGCGTATGATAACTTTGTATAAGTTTGTCATGCAAGAGGCACAAACAACCTCTCCATATGATTGAAAGAGATAACCAATCAGGGGAGTACTGACTCAATAACAATGTTAAGGCTCTCCTACGTCAAACTAAAGCCCATCCCAATGGAGGAAAGACTTAATTTTGAGTGCTTTGCTCAAGGGTGACACGACTGACTCTAATTGCCATCAATCATGGAAGTAATGTCCAGTTCCTGCTCCTTTTTTGCATTTTTTTTTGTCTTTTTCATATTTAGAAAGCCTGAAAAGGAATAAAAGAATTCCTATCGTACAATGGAAAGAACGAGTGTTCAGATACAGATGTGCTAGTTTTTGGGAGGGGAACATTCCTATTCTCAATTCAAGGTGACGAAACTATTCAATGACACTCAAAGGAATGTTCTTTCCACGGGCAAAAGGTGTCAAGTTGTAGAGGCTAAGTGATTGCAAGGTTGATTTTGCAAAAAGAGATGGTCAAAAATTGGCTTATACACGAGTCCAAGTGAAGTCAGCTTAAGGCAAAAAAAAGATAAATAGTCAACATGCAGTGCAATGGTACAACTCAACACAAAGGAGCCTCTAGGGTATAAACCCAGAAAAATAGCGAAGAGGTAAGAGAATGAAGCTTCAATGCACAAGTCATGGCGAGACTAAAGACGACTCCTAAGCCCACTCAATATAGCAGCATGGGCAACATTTGCTAGTGAGAATCTAAGTAAGATGCTCATGTAAAGGTTGACTCTACCATCACATCATGATTTATAAGTCGGCGAGTGAAAATGGTTTAAGAACCAAGACATGATGGGGTCGACCCTGATCCAGGTTATCTTTTGTTTATAGATGCATGAAAATAATTACATAAAGAGTTTGTAGCTTAACCAAAGAGAAACTTAAATGTGCACATGTGAGGAGAAGAAGAAGAAACACATAAGCATGACAAGAAGACAAGAAGCTTGATAACGGAGTTCGTCCCTCTTGGACTATGTCTCCGGGCCCTGCTCGATCAATGGGGAGGCCTTCATTCATTAAAAAAATGGCATCAAAAAGTTACATTCATCAATTTACAAAATGGAGCATTATACCTCCATGCTGAAAAGTGCCCAAAAATTGGAGAGCTCTGCTGCAAAACTGACATTGCCAATGGATTCCCGTCGCCGAGAAGTGCAAAATCCATATAAAACTTGTCCAATTCTGAGACTGAACCAAAATCACCCTCCTGCGAAAATTCTGCTCAGAAAAAATTCCATCAATTTTTTTCAATGTTCAAAATTCCACCACCTCGTCTCAAAATTCGTGCCGCTGATCTCCTCCTTGGCGAATGGTAAAAAGAATCGGTTTATATAAAATTTGGGCGGATTAAACCACAATATGATTTATTGGTTATTTTTATCAAACCCGTATTAATCCCAACCGTTTCCCAACATATATTATATATATTTTTTACCATTTTTACCATTGATGGGGGGCGGGCCCGTACTTTACGGGACCACACCTTCCCAACCGACATGCATTAAATGGGTGGCAGTTCGATCTTATGGCGAGCAGTTTGTTTATTTACGGTGGTATACGTGGTGGCTTTGGGTGGCCGGACCACATACGTGGCCGCCTTACCCAGGCCCCACCGCTGTCGTCAACATTCCTTATCCCAACTTTACCATTCCCTTATAACGGCTTTGGATTTATTAAGGCTTGGTTACCTCCACGTGAATGGGGGTGGATTAAAATATATTATGGTTTTGTAACCATACTTCCCCCACCATATAACTATAACCATACCATATATATAATGCCACGTATTTTGTGATACGTTGGTTTTTTTTTGGTCATATGGTATTTTAATATAACCTTTTGCCATATGCATATGTATTTGGTTATAACCATATTGTTAGATGGTTTAATATATTTTGGGTTTTGACTCTTTTTCTTTTTCTTTTTAATATATATAGTTATTTAATAACTATAAAACAAATTTTGTCTTTTAGTTATTTCATAATTCAAAATGATTTTTTTCTTGTGTAGGTCTAGAAGGCCATTGGAGGAATGCCAAGTGTCAAGTTGCCATGTGGGTTTTACTAGGATGCCATGTGGTGCATTGTGGGTCCCATTTTTCCTTTGCCATACCAATCTTTGAGGGGCTCTATCTTTTGCATACGAGCTCAGATTGACGAACCGTTTGCGCCATCGCGATCAGGAAGACGAGCCCTTTCAACTGATGCCATCAACTACTCCTTTCTGCCATTTTGAATTTCGAGCCTTTATCCATCCCCTTGGTGTCTCGAGATCCTCCTGGATCAATCCTCCCCACTAAGGAGCTTTTGGTCCTCCAAAAGCATTAGCACACTATCAAATCCACATTGTCAATCTCCTGCACGCGAAACTGGTACATTCTTGCAATCATGCACACATGACTCAACAACCCCTCCTTGCCAAGAGTTCATAGCACACACTCATTGGCCAAGGATTACATAAAAAGTAATTAATGCCTCAAATACTAATAAGGAAAGGCCAAAATATCATCGTTGCATCTTGAAGTGATGGGAAACATGCCATCATTTTTTTTACATTGCAACGTATGATTTACAACGGTGGCCATAACAAGCTACTACTCCTAAAAAACCATCTTAACAAAGCAGACCATCGTGACTGGTGCGGATTCATCTGTTGGACATGTTCATCTTTCGGCTCCTCTGGCGATGTTTCTGGAACATGGAGCATCGGGCACATGGTTTGTTGGTGTCCTTCTTTGTTGCAATGATTACAACGATTCTTTCTCCTCCAAACTTTTGGGGCTGCCTTGGGGCGCTTCCCCTTGGTGTTTCTTCGAAAAGTGTTCATGGAGCCTTCACTATCACTGGATTGTGAGGAAGGAATTTCATCATCTGTCGTTGGCTGGTTACTGGCCATATCAGAGTTTTTCCCCATCTCCTTTCGGACGTACCCGAGTCCTGCATAACGCGACAACTCCTTGACTTTGATGGGGTTTATGATGCCTTGGCCTTGGGTGCCGAGGCCCTTTCCTTGATATCCCATTTTCTTCATTAGCTTGGATCCAATCCCTGTAGTATGGTTTTCAAAAGCAGCAAACTCATCATCATGAAAATCATATGAAATTGGAGAATCGCTTTTTACCTCGCGACAGCTATGCTGCGGCTGTTCCAAGACCTCATCCTTGTCTTGCAACTGGCGTAGTAATCTTTGGTTTTCGTCCCTTGCCTCCTGTAGAAGCCTCCTTAGCTCAACATTCTCTGCTTGGATGCGGTGGTTAATTTCTTCAAGTTCTTAGCGTCCTGCTGAGGGAAGTGTCCTGGTTGAAATCCTTGATTCATGACCAGAATCAAACCCCAAATCTATGGGTCCTCTTGTCGCGACCCCCAGGGCTGCAAACTTCATCTCATCACCGGAGTCAAACCCCAAGTCAATGGGCCTACCTGGTGCAAATCCTGTAGCGGTGACTTTCTCGTCTTCCTCTGACTCGGAATCTTGGTTTTGCTGTATAGTGGCGACGACCTTCTGTTTCCCATTTCTGTCATTCCTTTCAAGTCTCAGCTCAGGGTGCAGCTTCCAACAATTCTCTTCATCATGCCCCTCTTTCCCACAATGGGTACAAGAGGGCTTTGCTCCCCTTCTCTTGACTGCTGTCGTTCTCTTTGATTGGTCATCTTTGTCATATTTGCCCCTGTTCTCAATATGAATGGCCTTTACACTGGCCGCATCAATGGTGGTTGGTTCAAACAATAACAATGAATGTCTAATATAATTATGTAACGATCCAATGTATTTAGTTACAATTTCGGGTGTATCAAGTGCAATACCCAAATTTAATGCTTGCTTCCTAAATTCTTCTGTAAAACTCTAAACATCTTGACCTTTGCCTTGCCTTAAATACTGCCAGTTCATTAAAGCTTTTTGCATGTAACCCAACGGATAAAATTGTGCCTTTAATGCAGAAATGAAATTAGGCCAAGAGGAATAAAGATTACCAACATTCTTACTACTTTGTACTTTGCTCTCCCACCAAACGAGAGCGATGTTGGTTAATCGCAAAGAGGCCAATTGAATCTTTGCTTCATCCTCCATGATCTGCTGAATCCTGCAGTAGATCTCAATCTGCCTAATCCAATTATTAAGCTTTTTTACATTGCTTTCACCATTGTACATGGGGAGATCAAATTTAACATCTAATTTAAAAAAAGGCTTTTTAGATGCATCTTTGGAATTTCAATTATTATGAGGGTGAGAAGAAGAAGAACTTTCACTTGTAGAAGGAGAAGGAGGTGGATCTCCCCCATCACCTCCATGTACTGAACCTTGTCCTTTTGGAGCTTTCCCCTCTGCATTTTCCTGTTTTTTCGAGCTTTGAGAACAACTTCTCAACACGATCTACGATCATATAGAAGGTCTTGCAGAAATTGAGCTCCTCCTCATACCAAGCCTATTTATCTGCCATGTTTTTTCTTCGATGTGCACGCCCCGCCTCGGGATCGAAACACTCTAATTCCCTTTCGCCTCTTCGGAGCCTGTTTCTCGTTAGCATACAAACATGCAATTCACATCTAAAAACATCCGCTCTGATACCACTTGATCCAGGTTATCTTTTGTTTATATGTGCATGAAAAGAATTACATAAAGAGTTTGTAGCTTAACCAAAGAGAAACTTAAATGTGCACATGCGAGGGGAAGAAGAATAAACACATAAGCATGACAAGAAGACAAGAAGCTTGATAACAGAGTTCGTCCCTCTTGGACTATGTCTCTGAGCCCTGCTCGATCAATGGGGAGGTCTTCATTCATTAAAAAAAATGGCATCAAAAAGTTACATTCATCAATTAAAAAAATGGAGCATTATACCTCTATGTTGAAAAGTGCCCAAAAATTGGAGAACTCTGCTGCAAAACTGACATTGCCAATGGATTCCCATAGCCGAGAGATGCAAAATCCATATAAAACTTGTCCAATTCTGACATTGGACAAAATCACCCTCCTGCAAAAATTCTGCTCAAGGAAAGTTCCACCAGTGTTTCTCAGTGCTCCAGGGTCCAACACCTTATCTCGAAATCCGTGCCGCTAATCTCCCCCTTGGCGAATGGTAAAAAAAATCAATTTATATAAAATTTGGGCGGATTAAACCATAATATGGTTTATTGGTTATTTTTATCAAACCCGTATTAATCCCAACCGTTTCCCAGCATATATTATATTTTTTTTAACCATTGATGGGGGGCGGGTCCGTACCTTACGGGACCACACCTTCCCAACCGACATGCATTAAATGGGTGGCAGTTCGATTTTACGGTGGGCAGTTTGTTTATTTACGGTGGTATACGTGGTGGCTTTGGGTGGCGGGACCACATACGTGGCCGCCTTACCCAAGCCCCACCGCTGTGGTCAACATTCCGCATCCCAACTTTACCATTCCCATTCCGTTATGACGGCTTTAGATTTATTAAGGCTTGGTTACCTCCACGTGAATGGGGGTGGATTAAAATATATTATGGTTTCGTAACCATACTTCCCCCACCATATAGTTATATGGTGGTGGGGGAAGTATGGTTACGAAACCATAATATATTTGGTTATAACCATATTGTTAGATGGTTTAATATGCAAACATATTTGGTTATAACCATATTGTTAGATGGTTTAATATATTTTGGGTTTTGACTTTTTTTATATATAATTATTACGCCGTAATGCGTTTCCCTTTGAAACCCATCCTCTTTTTTGCCTACCTGTCATCTTTGGACACCGTACGATTAGATGTTAGACGATTACAAAAACTTAAACCGTCGATCAATCCCTCTGAACCGTTCAGCTCCTATTTACTTCGAAGTGCGATCAATCTCCTTGGAAGTGTTTTCACGTTCCATTTTCTGATCGTCAATACCAGTAGGCAGGAATTGACAGGAAGAAGAATATGGAGATAACAACTGCAGGAAGATCATCATTGTGGTGGGATATGCAGAGTTGTCCCCTGCCTCCTCCTTTCGATCCTTTCATCGTTACTTCCATAGACTCTGCTTTACTTCACAAATTTAACATCATCGATGTTAATGGAGCGCGCGATGGCTGCAGATCCCTGAATGACTATCACTTCTCTGCCTATGCATTCTTCTCTCCGGCTGAGACAGAGCTTTACCAGACTCTCATTAACTCCGGAATCCGTCTGCTCCAACTCCCTCCAAGTCAGTACATTCATTGCCCTAGCTTTGCTTATTTTCAGAACTCTAAATCATGGAATCATTCATTGCGCTAACTTTTCTTACTTCAGAAACTTAAGGGTTGCAACACATGGTATGGTGGTGGATATATTGGGAAATAACCAATTTGTTGGTGGAAATAATTTCGTTGGAAGACTACCATCGATCTGGAAGACTCGGGATTTCGAATCAGAAGGTTATGGCAATATAGTGATCATTTGTTATATCTCTTGATTCTGTGTATCAATCTATTATAGGCCTTGATTCTGGATTCTGTGTATTAATCTATTATATGTCTTGATTTTGTGTATTAAGTTGAAAAAATTGAGGATATCCTGAATTATGTTCTGGAAAAAAGAAGAGGGTTCAATTAAAATGTCTGGAGGCCTTATCATTTGTAGGTGAGGTTGCAGCGTTTTGTTTTGACTTTACTCATTTTTTTAAAGGTTAGAATCAAGACATATAACAGATGAACACAGTATTACCATTATCTGAATTATGTGCTGGAAATATAGCAGATGAACACAGTATTACCATAATCTAAATTATGTGCTGGAAAAAGGAGGGTTATATTATTCCTTCATTGAAATGTTTGGAGGCCTTATCATTTGTAGGCGGCGTTGCAGCGTTTTGCTTTTTGGGAATCCGGACTTTGATTTTCTCCATTTACCTCTTCTTTTGAATTTGTCAACAACTTTTCAATTTATTTTTGAAATTTCATTTTCTGGTCATTGAATTTTGTGTTCTTTGCAGGTTGAGAAATTCTTATCAAACGGATTTAACAATATTTGCACCTTCATCTTTGAGAATTCCAGAAACCCTCCATCCTTAGTTTATCTCTTTTATAATTCTTCTACATAGAGTCGTTTATATCTTTGAAGCATGCATCATTGACGAAGCCGTATACCTTTCATTGTGGATTTTATATGCTCGTATTGCTGTAGATACTACATAAATCTCTTAATGTTAAGGATGGTTTACAAAATCCCTTTTATTTTTCCTTTTAATACTTCCTTGTCATTTGCAGGTGGGGTTGCGACGTTCTTCTTTGATGGAATCTGGCCTTTGATTTGCTCCATTTACCTCTTCTTTTGAATTTGTCAACAACTTTTCAATTTATTTTTGAAATTTCATTTTCTGGTCATTGAATTCTGTGTTCTACATTTCTGTGTTCTTTGCAAGTTGAGAAATTCTTATCCAAGGGATTTAACAATATTTGCACCTCCATCTTTGAGAATTCCAGAAACCCTCCATCCTTAGTATATCTCTTTTATAATTCTTCTACATAGAGTCGTTTATATCTTTGAAGCATTCATCATTGATGAAGCCCTAGACCTTTCGTTGTAGATTTTATATGCTCATATTGCTGTAGATCCTAAAGAAATCTCTTAACGTTAAGAATGGTTTACAAAATCCCTTTTATTTTGTCTTTTAATACTTCCTTTTGAAATGTCTGGAGGCCTTGTCATTTGCAGGTGGGGTTCCAACGTTTTGCTGTGAGGGAATCCGACCTTTAATTTGCTCCATTTACCTCTTCTTTGGACTTTGTCAACAACTTCTCAATTTATTTTTGCAATTTCATTTTCTCGTCATTGAGTTTTGTGTTCTTTGCAGGTTGGGAAATTCATATCCAATGGATTTAACAATCTTTGCACCTTCTTCTTTGAGAATTCCAGAAACCCTCCACCCGCAGTTTATCTCTTCTATAATTCTTCTACATAGAGTTGTTTATATCTTTATATCTTTGAAGCATTCATAATTCATGAAGCCCTAGACCTTTTGTTGCAGATTTTATATGCTCGTATTTCTGCAGATCTTAAAGAAATCTCTTAATGTTAAGGAGGGTTTACAAAATCCTTTTTATTTTGTCTTTAAGACTTCCTTTTGATCTTGTTTTCGTGAGGAGGGTAGACTTCAATTTTCCTGCTTCAAAGAGGGCTAGAGATGGCAGTGGTAATGAGTTTGGGTTATTTTTGTAGACTTTTGCACGTCATCTGTTTCTCTTTTATCGATTCAGAGCATTTTTTACGACGGTAGAATTTGTGTTTTCAATGTAATCTCAGTAGTGCCTACAATAAAGGGCATCTGTATAGCTCTTACTGTTATGGTGCGAACATCAATATGAATTTTGGGTATGTTTTCTGGTTGTTTTTCATGGTTATTCGATTGTCAAATTTGGTATTGGTTAAGTTTTCACGAACTGCTCTATTTTGCAGATATTCAAGTTTAATCAGAGGTCCCTGAAGTGAAAATTTCCTGTTAAAAAGGTAAAAATCTTAGATCCCTTCATGTTTCGATCTTTTTGATAGTTTATTTTTTTGAGTTTGTGGAGAAGTTCGAATACCTGAAACTTTGATTTGAACTTATCTCGATAAAAAGTACAAGAAAAAAAATCACAGAATTATGCATCTTTGGGCTGTGCCATATAATTGGGTTGTGAAAACAAAGATTTAGAAAAAAGAATTTACTTATTAAGTTGTCTGAAGATTTTTGGATTGAATATTTACAACATTTTCGAAAAAAATCACATTAATTACGCTGTAAGGCGTTTCCCTCTGAAACCCATCCCCCTCTTTGCCTACCTGTCATCCTTGGACACCGTACGATTAGATGTTATACGATTACAAATACTTAAACCGTCGATCAATCCCTTTGAACCGTTCAGTTCCCATTTACTTTGAAGTGCGATCAATCTCCTTGGAAGTGTTATCACATTCCATTTTCTGATCGTCAATACCAGTAGGCAGGAATTCACAGGAAGAAGAATATGGAGATAACAGCCGCAGGAAGATCATCATTGTGGTGGGATATGCAGAGTTGTCCCCTGCCTCCTCCTTTCAATCCTTTCATTGTTACTTCCATAGACTTTGCTTTACTTCACAAAATTAACATCATCGATGTTAATGGAGCGCACGATGGTTGCAGATCCTTGAATGACTATCACTTCTCTACCTATGCATTCTTCTCTCCGGCTGAGACGAAGCTTTACCAGACTCTCATTAACTCTGGAATCCGTCTGCTCCAACTCCCTCCAGGTCAGTACATTCATTGCCCTAGCTTTGCTTATTTTCAGAACTCTAAATCATGGAATCATTCATTGCGCTAGCTTTTCTTACTTCAGAAACCTAAATCATTTAGGAAATTTTCATCTTTCGGATAAGATCTTCTGTTAACACTTTCCTGCCCCTATTAGTTTCCCTGGTTGTGTATCTTTTCTCCAGAGGAGAAGACATCCTTTTCATTACTTTTCATTAAGAAAGAGGAGCACAGTTACATATATAACCTAAAATACTTCAAAGGCATATACACTTCAAAGTCAGCTACTGTAACCCACACAAAATTGTCTGGTATGGACAAAAACAAATATGACAAGAATAGCTTAAAGCTTTGCAAAAACTGAATGAAATTGCTGAAAATGATACATAGCAGATAGACTGAGACATTTTAAACTCCATATTACAAGAAATATTGACTATTTATAAACAAAATTACAATGTTCATAAGCAGACAGAAAGGAAAGAACCTCTTGACATAAAAAAGGATGTGAGCCAAGTGAAGATCAGTTGGAATCTGAACTGATACCCTCCTGAATAACCGAATGTCTCTTCATTATTTAAAGAAGATGTGACCATCCTTCAGAAGAGTTTTCTTGGACAGATAATTAGCTTGATAGTTCCATTCTCTAGATAAATTATGAAAGTGATCCTTAAGAAATTGAATTCAGTCCATCCAATGCTTAGGGAAAGAACCTTCAGATGACCCTTTGCCTATCTTTGAATTCAGTCCATCCAATGCTTGAGGGAAGAAGAACCTTCAGATGCCCCTTTGCCTATCTTTTCAGTTGCAAGTAGTTGTTCAGCAAATGTCATTCATCTCTCTTGAATTAGATCCTGTTTCCCCTCACTTCCGTTGTATTTGTTTGGGTGTCCATTGAACTTTTTATTAAAATATTTCATAGTGGTATTTGTCTTGAGATTGCCTTTAGGTTAGGAATCGAAGGGCAGAAGAAGTTACCAAACTTCTACAATAGTTAAATATTTCTGGACAGTAACACATAATAAATATTCACAATATCATCACACAGTAACAAATAATAGAGTTGGGGCTCTGTAATTCTAATTTATTAAATATCTCGAGAATACGAGATTATCAAAAAACTACTGAAAAATTCTTTATAAAGATCATGGAGAATTTGATTATAAAAAAACTACTGGAAAATTCTTTATAAAGATGATGGAGAATTTTCTAGAAATACTAATTATGTGGATAGATATGGTCTATTTCTAAATGTAAGTTTTAAAATTTCCATTACTTAAAAAATGAAAAATTATTGATAGAATGTGAATATTTTTCATGGAATATATGATACAACCCATGAAATCAAGAGTTTCCAAATTGTTTTTCAATTTCATACCTCCTATTTTGTCCTGGCTTTACAAATTATCTGGGTTACAAATTACAAATTATCTGGATTACAAACCTCCACTTTTGGCTTTACAAATTATTTGGGTTACAAATTACAAATTATCTGGATTACAAACCTCCACTTTTGTCTTGGATTTACAAATACTCTAAATTACAAATTTCTGGATTACAAATTATCTGGATTACAAACCTCCACTTTGGTCTTGGCTTTACAAATTATCTGGATTACAAACCTCCACTTTTGTCTTGGATTACAAATACTCTGAATTACAAATAACATATACTTATTTTTATGGCCGTAAACATTTATCAACCATTTAATTTCACTTCACTGATTATAACTCTGCTAAATTAGCTGAACTATGAATAATGGTAAATTAGCTGCAAGTATGAATAATGGTTTAAGTATGACTAATGGTTCCTAAATTTTAACTCAGGAATAATTATGTGTAACATGAATCACAGGCCAGAGGTATGAAATGGAGAAAATGATGATTGCTGATATTCTTTTTTGGGTGATGGATACACCACCACCGGCAAATCTTATCTTCATCGTTGGGAGTGTGGATTTCTGTTACATTTTTCAGAAGCTCTGGCAGAGATCGTATAACATTTTCTTGGTCTACCTACACATGAATCACAGGCCAGAGATATGAAACGGAGAAAATGATGATCGCTGATATTCTTTTTTGGGCGATGGATACACCACCACCGACAAATCTCATCTTCATCATTGGGAGTGTGGATTTCTGTTACATTTTTCAGAAGCTCTGGCAGAGATCGTATAACATTTTCTTGGTCTGCCCGTCTGCGAGACAAATTCGTAAAGGTATGTTAAATTCGGCCAACGATTGTCTGGAAGGGTTGCCTTTTCTCGGGTCGTTACAGGATGAAGATCATCAATCACACTCTCCTAGAGGGAATAGTGTATTTGATCACACTTTCTCTACTGCTTTCCCTGCTGCTTCAATCTCTGTTTACGAAACATAGACTTTCTCTACTGCTTTCCCTGCTTCTTCAACCTCTAATCACGATACCGAGGCTTTTCCTGCTCCTTCCCCTGTTTCTTCAACCTCTGTTCACGACAATGAGTCTTTCTCCGCTGCTTTTCCTGCTTCTTCAACCTCTGTTCACGATAGACAAATGGAAGAATCAAATAATGCATCTGTTCTTAAGTACAGTAGGGAAACTTTACTGAGTCTTAAACCCACCCTCAATGGTGGATGGGATGGTACATGCGGCCTTCCATTTGATTTTGCGGGCAGTGGCCCGGTGCAGACAGAGCCTGGGTTCCATGGCCATTTTATTAGAACAGAGAAGCCTAGGAGCCCTGTATCTTCAACATCGTCTACTAAAAAGAATAAATCGGCTTCGTTGGAGGAATTCAAAGCATGGCTAAACCGAGTTGTGAACGGCAACAAACATGCAAAAAAGGGATACTCTATTTGGGCCCATTCATACAGACTTCTGGAAAGCAACTGGCATGGTTCTGGATGAGAAGTTGCTGGGATTTTCAGATATCAGACAGCGTGTAGAGGAATGCAAGGACATTGTTGTGCTCAAGGAAGTGAAGCGAGGATGCCATCTGGCTTTTGCCGTTAAGCCCAATGAGTAGAAAAACCCCATGTTTGCATCAAAGGGGCAGTATCCAAAGCTGGTTAAAAAAATCAAATCTAAAGAGAAACCCAAAGACAGAAATAGACTCAACACGGAAACCAAAGGTTTCGGCCGAAGAATTCAGGGAATTTATATGTCATAATTCATTTCCTGCAAGAGGGAGAATTATCGCAGGCATTCCTGATGTCAACAAAATAGCAACAAATTCTTTGCCTACCTGTCATCCTTGGACACCGTACGATTAGATGTTAGACGATTACAAAAACTTGAACCGTCGATCAAAACAGTGACAAATTTGTTGGAAATAGTTACATATTACAAACTGGTTACGGAGGCAGACAATTGCAGTCTGGATTTTGTGAAGAATTATGTAGCTAATTTGGCAACAACCCTTCCCCTGGATCCCTCCAGGCCACTCTGGAAAGTTCATTTTCTGCGCGTTAAATCGGAGGATGCAGAGTCCAATGCCTTCTGAATCTTGTAATTCCCTATTCAATTCCCATATTTGCGCTGTGAATCCACACTCCAATCCAGCGCCTTCTGAATCTTGTAATTCCCTATTCAATTCCCGTATCTGCGCTGTGAATCCACTCTCCAGTCCAGCGCCTTCTGAATCTTGTAATTTCCTATTCAATTCCCGGACCTACGTTGTGAATCCACTCTCTGGTGCCACCACGGCGTCTTGATCCTCTCGGCAACTCGATCTCTGGGAAATTTCTTGGTGGTCTCGGAGGACCAGTCTTTGGCAATGGGGCCTCCCAGGCCGAGCTGAACGCGGCGCATTCTGTGAAAAAGGGCAGGAACCATGGTGCACAGCACCATTCTGATTTTCTCAACCTCGTTTAGCAATTCCTTTGACGTGTAAGCCAGCCCACCCTTGCGGTACTAATTCTTCTCCGACGTCGCAGGTTCGAGACAGAGGCGGTCCAAAGGTAATGCGCGACGAGGCCGTGGACGAGATTGATGAAGAGTGCGGGGTGCCAATCCCCAATCCAGAGGTAGGGTTTCTCCAGAGGTGTTTTCCAGGTAGGCGTCAGGACTTGCAGCACATCGTGCCTTGCTGCGCAGTCAAGGGCATCGTAGTGGGATTCGAAATGGAGACATAGTGCTTCCACTTGAGCCTCCACTCGGATCACGTCATCGGATTGCAGCTGCATCTTGGATATCACTGTAGAAGCTTTTACATGGTTTGTTTGTGTTATCTATTTCGTTAAAGCTAAATCTCAAGAAACAACCAGCCATTGTTGCCATTACCTGGTTGACCATCGAATTTGTTTTAGGATCACTATTAGCCCTTTCCTCTATAGCAAAAGTTTTCTCAACTGAAACATTCTCAGCTAAAACAATCCTAGATATTACTACATGGGTAAACTATTTTCTTCTACTTTGTTGTGTTATCAAAGCTGTTAGATGCCATACCATCATCAGCACTAAGGATTTATCAGATCCCCTATTAAAGCAAACTGTAGAAGAAGAGATTCAAGTTACTCCATTGAGTAAAGCATGATTTTTGAGCCGTCTAACTTAGACTTCGTTTTATGATTGTGATATTGTCGGTGGCAACTAGATTAAACTTCCTCATTGGTCATATCAAAGATCTCTTAGGAATATGTTTTATTGCCAAATAGAAGTAGATATTCTATACTTCTAATTAATTAGTCATTCACCAGTGTAGAGAACTCAAGGATGTATCTTCTTACAATCCTTTGTTTTGGTATTGAATTCACTGTTGAAAGGGCATTTTCTAGAGGGCCATCATGATTCTGACTGCAAACTTAGTTACATTGCAAGGACCAAAGGATGACGCATTTGTTATTCGTTTGTCTCAACTTGCTTAATTTTGAGAAGCTTGACAACATGTTATAGAAAGCATCAAGAGCATTTGCAGGCCCGCTAAAGTTTCTGTTACCTTGTAACGGACCTTAGTAATTGCATATATGTTAATGCTGCATTGAGATATTGGGGCTGGGAAATTCAAGATGGAGCTCACATATCTGGTACATTCTACCCAATGTCCCCTTCCCATATAATCTAGATCAATCAATATATCAAATGGTGATACATTTTTCCTATAGTGACTGTAAGTGTCTCTTTTCTGCCAATGGATTCTGCAATAAACTGGGACATTGCCTTGAAAGATTTGAATGCAGATGCAAAAAAGCAGCTTACAATGAACAATGACAGTGGGAGAAACATATCACCGGTGATATTTGATCAAACCAAGAATGAAAATATGGCTAAGTTGTAAGCAGAGGCAGATGTGGGGACAACCAGGGTCCAGTAAGATGAAATTAGTGAAGGTTGAAAAAAAGTGTAATATGCAAAGTTAGAGAGGTAATATCACAAATTTATAATTGCAGACATGGTTGACAGAGCCAAGGGGGTCGTTTTTGCTGGGTGTTTTGGTCACCAAAATGCAGTGTAAAAAGAGGACAAATTCAATAGGATTGGATCCATGATTTTGCTAAGAATTTACCAACCAAGTCACAACAAAAGGGACCACATTTTTAGGCGGTAAGGCATCCATCAAATCGTTGTATTGAAGGGCCACGAAATGCCAATGACAGAGGCAAGATTTCGCTGGGGAAGCAACAACCAAAACACAGTAAATTTTAGCACGAATTAGCCATGGAAATTGGTATGATTTCGCTTGGTAAAAGGTTCATCGAATCTACTGTTTGAGGGGCCATTAAATGGAAATCGTTTCTGCAATTATTTGTAGAGAAAACTGGAAGAGACACAAGTAAAAACTAATTTCAAAAATAGCCAAGAAAATGGCTAATCTAAGAAGATCATAAACGTGCCAGAAATATGAAATTTTGTTCAAGTCAATTTGGCGTATGGTTTATTTGGGTTTCAAGTCTAGTAGGTGTATATTGTGCATTGCTGAAGCTCACCGCCAGGGAACCACCCCCCACGCAATTCCACTTTTGTTTTTTGTCATTCCACTTTTCAAATCTCAGCTAGCACACCGAGAGAGCCAACAAGCAAATATCCAGGTGTTGAAAAATCCAAGCATGTCACCAAGAATCAAACATTAAGTGTGAGCCAAAAAAGAAGAAGTGCGCTCACGAAGAGAACTCATGAATATCAAATGCACAACGCATCCAATAAAGAGATGAACACATTTCCATATATAAGTTTTAAGAAATATTTTAGTGTTGGAACTTGGCAGGTTCATGCTTCTTCGTGAGACCAATATAAATGTATTGTTTCAACGTCGTTGGTGGTAGATTTATGCAACATATTTGATCATTTAAGTTTAACAGATTTGCCTTTTCTTTTCCTACAAAGAATTTGCTCTTTATACGTGCTGGAGTTATTGGGATATTCTTTAGGAACTAGCAGGCATGCAAATTTATATTTTTAAATCTCTAATTCTCCTCATCATTTGCAAATTGTTCATTTGCATCTATGCTCAGAGAAGACAACTTAGCTTCAGAACGTTTGTAAAACAGAAAATGAAAATTTTAGCAAATATGGAGGTAATAATAAACGCCCTGTGGTGTCAGAACAATGTTTTCTTGGGTTTCTTTTGAGCAATAGCATTAGAGAGCCGTATATTGGTGAGGGACCTTTAACCCAACGCATCAGTGGCTTCATACAGGTGTGATTGGGGGTGCTCATCTTTGTAGGCAGAAGAAAAGAATGTCATTGATACATTTGTGATTATTGCTTTCAACAGAGCTCTCTAGAGTGTTATTGATCCTAGGTCTGGCATTTACAAAATGTGACTCAGCTCTTAAAAATGAGGTAACATTCTCTGCATTTTTAGAGAAGAAAGAAAAATTAAACACTTGTTTCTGCAATGGCAAAGTATGGATATGTTGTTTGCATGATATCAAGGGAAATATCTTATTCAGCTGATGTATTCCTTACATTCCCGTGCTATTTGTAATCGTGTTGTTAATATACTTGATAATTTTCGTATGCAAAACACTCGTGTGAAATTTTCTAATAGTGATTTCTGGTCAAGTTTCCCAACAGATCTATTTGTACCCTGAATTGCAGTCACTATTTTATCATAGAAATTTATACTTGAAAAGTGATGATCTTACATTCGTAATAAGGCCTCATGCTAATTGGAAATTAGTCTTGAATCCCTACAAATTACACAATTTAATTTATGTCATAATGGAACCATTTTTACACCCAATTTGATGATTTAATGCACTTGTTCGAGATATTCAACTCTATTTCTTCAGATTGAATGTGGTTGTGGGAAGTCATGAAGTCATTGTTGATGATGGTCAGTGTAATAATTCTGTTATATTTGGCAACAATGTTGAAGATCCAGTAGATGCTCTTAATGTACAAGGCTGGAACAACTCTTGGTTTCGTTTTTGGGAGGTATCATCTTTTCTTCTCCCCATAAAGATATAAGCTATGGAAGATGAGTGGATGGATATAACGACTTTGAATGTGTAGTAATCCTCTGGATGGTATTTATTGTGAGAATGTCATGTGCTTGAAAAGGTTTCCAAATAAAAAGACAACACAACTTGGATGTACACATTCTTAAGGAGAAGGCCATAATGAAGGGTTCATCTTCCTCATTATCTGTACTAAAGATCCTTTGCATACATGCCAATAAAGAATTTGTTGCTATTTTGTTGAACACATATCTATCCTATCCTTTGGTAGCAATTAGTGTTGGAACTTGGCAGGTTCATGCTTATTCGCGAGAGCAATATAAATGTACTGTTTCAACGTCGTTGGTAGCAGATTTGTGCAACATATTTGATCATTTAAGTTTAACAGATTTGCCTTTTCTTTTCCTACAAAGAATTTGCTCTTTATATGTGCTGGAGTTATTGGGATATTCTTTAGGAACAAGCAGGCATGCAAATTTGTATTTTTAAATCCCTCATTCTCCTCATCATTTGCAAATTGTTCATCTGCATCTATGCTCAGAGAAGACAACTTAGCTTCAGAATGTTTGTAAGATAGAAAATGCAATTTTTAGCAAATATGGGGGTAACAATAAACGCCTTGTGGTGTCAGAACAATGTTTTCTTGGGTTTCTTTTGAGCAATAGCATTAGAGAGCCGTATATTGGTGAGGGACCTTTAACCCAACACATCAGTGGCTTCATACAGGTGTGATTGGGGGTGCTTATCTTTGTAGGCAGAAGAAAGGAATGTCATTGATACATTTGTGATTACTGCTTTCAACAGAGTTCTCTGGAGTGCTATCGATCCCAGGTCTAGCATTTACAAAATGTGACTCAACTCTTAAAAATGAGGTAACATTCTTTGCATTTTTAGAAAAGAAAGAAAAATTGAACACTTGTTTCTGCAATGGCAGAGTATGGATATGTTGTTTGCATGATATCAAGGGAAATATTTTATTCAGCTAATGTATTCCTTACCTTCCCGTGCTATTTGTAATCGTGTTGTTAAGATACTTAATAGTTTTCTTATGCACAACACTCGTGTGAAATTTGCTAATAGTGATTTATGGTCAAGTTTCCTAGCATACCTATTTGTACCCTGAATGACAGTGACTATTTTATCATAGAAATTTATGCTTGAAAATTGCTGATCTTACATTCATAATAAGGCCTCATGCTAATTGGAAATTAGTCTTGAATCCCTACAAATTGCACAATTTAATTTATGTCATAATGGAACCATTTTTACACCCAGTTTGATGATTTAATGCAATTGTTCGAGATATTCAACTTTGTTTCTTCAGATTGAATGCAATTGTGGGAAGTCACGAAGTTGTTATCGATGATGGTCAGTGTAATAATTCTGTTGTGTTTGGCAACAATGTTGAAGATCTAGTAGCTGCTCTTAATGTACAAGGCTGGAACAATTCTTGATTTCGTTTTTGGGAGGTATCATCTTTTCTTTTCCCCATAAAGATATAAGTTATGGAGGATAAGTGGATAGCTATAATGACTTTGAATGTGTAGTAATCCTCTAGATGGTATTTATTGTGAGAATGTCATGCGCTTGAAAAGGTTTCCAAATCAAAAGACAACACAACTTAGACATACACATTCTTAAGGAGAAGGCCATAATGAAGGGTTCGTCTTCCTCATTATCTGTACTAAAGATCCTTTGCATACATGCCAATGAAGAATTTGTTGCTATTTTGTTGAACACATATCTAGCCTGTCCTTTGGTAGCAATTCTGCATGCACTATTGAAAGAAGCTTCTGGATGTAGGGAATTGGTGATGCAACATATATTCATTATGTAAGTAATAAGGAGTAGAACATAGAGTTTCCCCAAAGAAGTTGAGGAAGATGAAGCCCTAGAAGAAATGTTTATCAAGGCATTCATGGATTGGAGAAGCAGGTCAGAGATGGAAGCTTCTATCTACTTAGGGTGTTTAAACTCCCATGAATGATTTATTGGATTGGGGATGTTGTAACATTTTCTTGGCAAAATAATACAGTTAAACTTTTTGAGCTTTTCCAGAAATCCACCAGCTTTATTGGGTGTTCTTATTCTCATAACAATTGGTATATGGCCCAAAGATTTTTTCACTGTATTCTTTGCATCATAGTCGAGTTGTATTCAAGATATTATAGGGTTGTATTACTCAATGATTATCAATGGCATACCTTAGTGTGAGTACTATGACATGGGAATATTCACCTTTTGCTGCATCTATCACACAATGTTTTTAATTGCATCAACAAAAGTCATTGAATTGTAGTCATAAGAATGCCAGGGCTCTGTAATGAATGTGAGGCATATATGTTCATAGCAATGAGATGGAATAGTGAATGGATGGGCAAGCAATTTTCTATTTGGACTTCGTTTTATGATTGTGATATTGTCGGTGGCAACTAGATTAAACTTCCTCATTGATCATATCAAAGATCCCTTCGGAATATGTTTTATTGCCAAATAGAAGTAGATATTCTATACTTCTAATTAATTAGTCATTCACCAGTGGAGAGAACTCAAGGATGTATCTTCTTACAATCCTTAGTTTTGGTGTTGAATTCACTGGTCGAAAGGACATTTTCCAAAGGCCAATCATGATTCCGACTACAAACTTAGTTACATTGCAAGGTTCAAAGGATGACACATTTGTTATTTGTTTGTCTCAACTTGCTTAATTTTGAGAAGCTTGACAATATGTTATAGAAAGGATCAAGAGCATTTGCAGACCCATGGACCTTAGTAATTGTATATATGTTAATGCTGCATTGAGATATTGGGGCTGTGAAATTCAAGCTAGAGCTCACATATATGGTACATTCTACCCAGCTTCCCCTTCCTATAGAATCTAGATCAATCAATATATCAAATGATGATATGTGTTTCCTATAGTGACTGCAAGTGTCTCTTTTCTGTCAATGGATTCTACAATAAACTAGGACATTACCTTGAAATATTTGAATGCAGATGCAAAAATCTGCTTACAATGAACAATGACAGTGGGAGAAACATATCACCAGTGATATTTGATCAAACCAATAATGAAAATATTGGTAAGTTGTGGGCAGAGGCAGATGTGTGGACAACCAGGGCCCAGTAAGATGAAATTAGTGAAGGTTGAAAAAAATGTAATATGCAATGTCAGAGAGGTAATATCACAAGTTTACAATTGCAGACACGGTTGACAGAGCCAAGAGGTTCGTTTTTGCTAGGTGTTTTGGTGACCAAAATGCAGTATAAAAAGAGGACGAATTCACTAGGATTAGATCCATGATTTTGCTGAGAATTTACCAACCAAGTCGCGACAAAAGGGAGAATATTTTTAGTTGGCAAGGCACCCATCAAATCACTATATTGAAGGGCCACGAAATGCCGTTGATAGAGGCACAATTTCGCTAGAGAAGCAGCAACCAAAACACAATAAATTTTAGCACAAATTAGCCTTGGAAATTGGTATGATTTCGCTTCGTAAAAAGTTCATTGAATCTACTGTTTGAGGGGCCATTAAATGGTAGTGGTTTGTGCAATGGTTTGCAGAGAAAACTAGAAGAGACAAGTAAAAACTAAGTTCGAAAATAGCTAAGAAAATGGCTAACCTAAGAGGATCATAAATGTGCCAGAAATATGAAATTTTGTTCAAGTCAATTTGGCGTATGGTTTATTTGGGTTTTAAGTCAACTAGGTGCATATTTGAATTGGTGAAGCTCACCACTAGGGAACCACCCCCACGCAATTCCACTTTTGGTTTTTGTCATTCCACTTTTCAAATCTCAGCAGCAGACTGAGAGTGCCAACAAGCAAATATCCATGTGTTGAAAAAACCAAGCATGTCACCAAGAATCAAACACAAGTGTGTGCCAAGAAAGAGTAAGTGCGCCCAGGAAGAGAACTTATGAATATCAAATGCACAATGCATCCAATGAAGAGATGAACACATTTCCATATATATGTTTTAAAAAATATTTTAGTGTTGGAACTTGGCAGGTTCATGCTTCTTCGTGAGACTAATGTAAATGTACTGTTTCAACGTCATTGGTGGCAGATTTATGCAACATATTTGATCATTTAAGTTTAACAGATTTGCCTTTTCTTTTCCTAGAAAGAATTTGCTCTTTATATGTGCTAGAGTTATTGGGATATTCTTTAGGAACTAGCAGGCATGCAAATTTATATTTTTAAATCCCTAATTCTCCTCATCATTTGCAAATTGTTCGTCTGCATCTATGCAAGAAGACAACTTAGCTTTAGAATGTTTGTAAGACAGAAAATGCAAATTTTAGCAAATATGGAGCTAATAATAAACGCCCTATGGTGTCAGAACATTGTTTTCTTGGTTTCCTTTGAGAAATATCATTAGAGAGCCGTATATTCTTCAAATTGGTGAGGGACCTTCAGCCCAACGCATCAGTGGCTTCATGGGATTAAATGTTCCTCTTCCAATGGTGGCAGATTTATTCAACATATTTGATTATTAAATTTTAATAGGTTTGCCTTGCCATCACATTCATCTCCTCCAAATTCAACTGAATTTCTTAATGTTGTCTCATTTTCTTCCTGTAATCCTTCAGGAAAGCTTCATATTTCCACCACAATCTAAGTGAAGATGGAACAGTAGCATTAAGAATTTCTGAAATGAGTTTGCCCTTACTTTCTTATTGCTTTGGAGAATACTTGGGGTTTATTAACATATTCCTAATTATTCACTGCATATGTTTGTACATAAAGCAAGTTCGTTTGGAAGGGCATCAGTCTAAATACAAAGAGAAGTTTGCCCTTATTTATTAACTGTTCAGTTAGGTTGGATAAAGAACCATCTAGAAGATGGAAGTAGAATATTGAAGAAACTAGTTCTGTTTGTAGATTTTGAGAAATCCTCTAAAGACCCAAGATTCGACATTGACTAGAGAGACAATTTATTTGATATGGTTTATAAACAAATATATGCTTCTTCTAGCATGGAAAGAGCATGTGGAGGAGCCATGTTTTGGCAGCTGATGGCAGAAGGAATGTATAGAGATGGTATGATATTGTCTTGTCTCAGAGTCCTTCCACAACATCTAACACCAATATGATGCATGTTCACTCAGGAGGATGCACAAAGACTTTATTTGTACAAATTAGTCCCCATGAAAATGACATGGGAAAAACTCTGTGCTCACTGAAAATTTCTAATAGAGTTCAAGGATTAGAGCTTGGTCCTACTTGGAGGTAGCAAGACGTAAGTTTTCACTGTATATATTCTTCTGCTAGCATGGGAAGAGTAGGTGGAGGAGCCATGTTTTGGCAGCTGATGGTAGAAGGAATGAGCTCATATAGAGATGGTATGATATTGTCTTGTCTCAGAGTCTTTGCACAACATCTAACACCAATATGATGCATGTTCACTCAGGAGGATGCACAAAGACTTTATTGGTACAAATTAGTCCCCATGAAAATGACATGGGAGAAACTCTGTGCTCACTGAAATTTTCCAATAGAGTTCAAGGATTAGAGCTTGGTCCTACCCTAAGGTAGCAAGATGTAAGTTTTCACTGTAGCATGGTCCTTGCCTTTTCTTGATATTTTTCTGCCTTTCAAAAATTGTCAGAGAAACATTAATTAATGTTATATACTATTGCCTTACGGCGTTTCCATTGTAACATTTGGTGCAATTGCTAGTTTTAATAATTATAAAACAAGTTTTGTCTTTTAGTTATTTAATAACCCAAAATGATTTTTTTTCTTGCGCAGGTCTAGAAGGCCACTGGAGGAATGCCAAGTGTCAAGCTGCCATGTGGGTCCCGCGTGCTCACTGAGATGCCATGTGGTGCACTATGGGCCCCATTTTTCCTCTGCCATACCAATCTTTGAGGGGCTCTATCTTTTGCATACGAGCTCAGATTGGCGAACCGTTTGTGCCATCGCGATCAGGAAGATGAGCCCTTTCAACTAATGCCATCAACTACTCCTTTCTGCCTTTTTTTGAATTTCGAGCTTTTATCCATCCCCTTAGATTCTCAAGATCCTCCTGGATTAGACCCTATGGCCAAGATATCATAGTATGGAGGCCAATATGCAAAATGCAATGTAAAATGATATCCCCTAACCTATATGCCAGTGAAAAACGATACCTGCCATGATAGGTCTGCAGTCATGGAATCGAAGCGGTCTCTCAAAATCTCCAAAGTGTCCTGAAAAAATGACCCATCCCAACACTCCAAGCCAAAAAGGTCACAAAGCTCATAAAGTTTTGAAAAGAAAAAATGAACTTTTGAAAAAGTAATTTTTAATGTCAACCTATATAAAGACCTTTTGACTTACAATTTTTCATTTGTGTTGTGAACAAGTGAGTGAAGGAGCTCTGGAGCAAAAAACTCAAGCAACCTCAATCCATCCAATTCGTCCGTTCGTTCAGCCTTCAGCTATCCAGGTAATCTTCTAAATGATTTTTAGGTAAATTTTATTGCTTTTCAAATGTCTTTTTTGAAAATTTCACCGTAGAAAAATAGTTTAAAAATTATTCTTTGCATGCACGCAGGTTGGACACAGAAAACTCGCATATAGAACGACCCTACACGCGACTGTGTATATACTGAACCCATGTGTGCGCAATTTTAAAATTTAAAACATGGTTTTTAATGATCCAAAACATTTGTTTTGCAGAATGTCGATCACATGGAGAGAAAGGGAACATAGTGCAATTGATAATGAAGTGATGGATGATCAATTGGCATTAGACGCCTTAAAAGGATGTGGATTATTGAAAATTTTCAAAATGCCAAACATGAAGGCAAACACCAGATTGCTTGAGATGTTGATCCATTATTGGGATCTAGAAGAAGATGCTTTTATCATTGACCAAATGCCTCTAAGGATAGAAATAGAGGATATCTATTTTATCATCGGTCTTTCCCGAAGAGGAGAGAAGGTCAATTCGACAGGAAGAATGAGAGGGAGCCTTAGTGTAGAGGACTATGTACACATCTACTGCTGAGGAAACACCTAAAAGATTGGAACCCAGATTCCAATTAAACATGTAAAGAGCTTAGCCTTAAAAATTATTCTCTTTACCATTGCCAGAGTGAATGGGTCAACCTCTTTGCACCAGGCTTCTCAAGTTTCAATGAGTCTAGAAGTAGAGTGTCTCACGACAGTTTTTGATTGGTGCACACCCCTCTTGGCTAATATGAAAAAGCAACTTACATCTATTCGAAAAGGTTAGAAAAAAAACTTCGGATATGGAACCATCTTGTGCTCCTTTTTCTTTGAGAGAGTACCAGGGCTTCAACCCAAGATATTATCCACCATCAGTAGCCCAAGGGATCCTCGAATGGGTAGATGGGCTGATCTAATGAAGAGACTAGGGGGCGGTGAGGTCCCTAGAAACACTTTTGATGATGAGTTCTTCTCCTGGTGGGAACAACAAGTCATAACTGTTGAGGACTACCCCTATGTTGGCATGGACTTCAGAGGAGATCCAGATCTGGTGTTGCCACCAGATGCAGCATGGGGAGCCATAGGTACAAATATTTTTTAATTTTTTAGATTTTAAGATTTTTTGGATTTTAAGTATAAATAAACTGAAAATATTTTTTATGAGACAAATACTTACAAAATTATTTTGATCATGACACAGATGTTGGACCAGTAAGACCTGAGGGTCTACCTAGGCATAAGCATCGCGGAAGAGACGCGGAGGGAGCCGCAGCTGAGACCGAAAGGACCCTCCATGCTGTATAGAGAAACTTGGTGAGACTGACTCACCAGGTACCTATGGCAGCTATAGAATACCTTCTAGAGGAGATGCAGAGGTGCGTGGTAGGAGTGCCACGTGATTGGGTGCGATGTTTTGACTAGTGGCAAATTCCATCGTCTTCTTCGGTTCTGCTCACCCTTAGCAGGACCCATATATGGATTACTAGATCTATTTTATTAGACATGATTATGGGCATAAGCCCTAATTTTGTAGGACGATTTGTCCCAATTTTGTATATTATTTTGAACATAAAACTTTTATCTATATACCGACAGTTTCACTGTGATGATCATATATATACAGATGACTCTTCGATTTTTTATTTTTTTTAAATGTGATGAATGATTTATGTGCCAATCTAATGCTTGATTAGTGATGGAATCTGCAAATGAATTGTCTTATCACGGAATATGAAAAATTGTGATATAAATAAATGATCTTTGTAATAACCACTCTAAAAAATTGGCAATATAAATAAGGATATCTTGCACTATAGATGTTACTTAATTGAGATACCACTAGTTGCGACTCCAAGTATACTACTAATGAATCAATACCAAGAGATATTGCCTCAGATAGTAAATTAATGACAGTAGTATATTCGGCAACATTGTTTGAAGCAGGACCGATACATATGCCTCTTGAAACCAACAACTGGTCGGATGGATAATAAATCACCCAAGCTGTGGAAGCAAGGTTCTGGGTGTGTCTACTAGCACCATCGGTGAACCCTAGATATATCAAATCGTCCATCAATACCTGCCAAAGTAGATCAAAAATATCAACATCACTACGAAACCGATAGATAGATATGCACAAATATACAATATTTACAACCAAGCAAAATGCTAGGTTGAAGCCTAAGCAAAATACTTTTTAAGATAGAGCCCATTTATGGGCTCTACCAACTCATTTCCCTCAAAATCAACCAACTCATAAGCTCCCTTTTTCAAGACCTTTTTAACAATGAAGGGATCGTACCACATATTTCAACTTGCCTGCCCCCAAGGCGTCTTTGTCTTGGTCCTAAACCAAGACAAGGTCGCCTTCAGAGAAAACCCTTGGATGGACAACCTTATCATATTGAGCTTTTACTCTATTTTTATGAGCTTCATTGATTTTGGCAGCATCTTGACACTGCTCATCGAGATGTCCCAAATGAACGAGGCGTTCTTCAATACTAGAAGTATTTGGAGGAAGTTCAACAACTAATTTAAAGGAAAGAATTTCACGTTCCATAGGAAAAATTGATTCCAACCCATAAACTAGTTGAAAAGGAGTAAAACATGTGGCAATCTTAACTGACGTTCGGTATGCACAAAGCTCCAGATATAACATAATGTGCCAATTAGATAAAGCTTTGTTAATCGTCCTTTGCAGGATGATTTTTAGGGATATATTCACGGCTTAAACTTTCCCATTGGCTTGAAGATAATAAGGATATGAAGTTCTAATATCCTTCAGCCGAACTCACGCGCGCAACAGCGTAGCCCAAGCCTGCGTTGACCTAGCCGCCGCTGCCCCTGCAAATCCCTCTCTTGGTAGCCTCCTGCTGCTGAGGCCAACCAGACCATGCAGCCCTCTGAGGAGGGAGATCCTCACCCTTCCTCACAGCCAGGGAATGAAGAAAACACGAATTTCTTTGCATCTCTAATTGCAGAGAATGGAGCTCCAAGGAACAGGTCATCAGTCAATAAATTTGTAAAGAAACTTGAAAGTATCCCAGAGATTTCTATCCCTACAACACTTCCAAGAAGAGCAACCATCTCTCTGGTAGAATGCGGACTTGTTGGACAGTTCACTGGGCTATGGCCTTCACCCAAATCAGTGCAAAAATGGGTGGAAAGAAACTAGAATGCAACCAGACAGGGGAAGATAGCAATACGATTCTGTGGAAGGGGTTACTACACCTTTCTTTTTGAAACAAAGGAGGACAAAGACCTGATATTTAGAAACAGACCTTACTTCATGGACTCTAGAGGTTTATACTTGAACAGGTGGACACCAGATTTTGATCTGGAGATGGATGTCCCAAATGCAGTGCCTGTGTGGGTCAGGCTCCCACATCTTCCTCTTCACTGTTGGGGAGACGAATCTGTAAAGGCTATAGGAAACACATTGGGAAAATATATTGATAGATGTGAGCCAAAAGACAACATGCATGTGTGCGCAATAATATGTGTGGAAGTAGATCTCGGAAAAGGCCTCCCAGAGGCAATAAAGATCAAGGTCGACTAGTGGACTCACATTCAGCAGCTGGACTATGAGCAAATACCATTTAAATGCAAGGTATGTCACGAGTATGGTCATTTTGCAAATAGGTGCCTTAAAAAAATAGAGCATGAAAATGTAGAAGAGCAAGAACCTACATGGGAACAAGAAGGAAAACACCTACCAATAAGTAGACCACATCAAATATCTATCAGTCCCAAGAAGCAAACGAAACAACCTCTCAGCCTCCAGTGAAGGTTACTCCTCCCGATCACACAACTCCGAATCCTTTTGAGCCATTATAATACTCCTTTGATCTACCCTCTCCTAGATCCCCACCTTCAAACCCCATCTCTTTATGTAGGTTTTAACCCCGTACAGAAATTACCTCCATAGGAATTCTAAAACACATAAAATAAACAATGTGAAAGCATAACACATAAAACACACATACACATAGATTTCCCCTTGGATCCCAAAACCGGGACTACCAGCTTGATTTTTCATTATGTTCCTTTCAATGTTATAATACATATTTATACATGCCGAAGCATCCAATACCATGGACAGAAAACCATCGCGTCCAAAAACATGTGCGAAAATCATGCACAAAATCATAGGTGGGTCTGCCCAACCTAACATAGGTTCCAAAACCAAAATTGCCCCAGACCCCATAGAGTGGGGTTACCTGCACCCCTCAAACCCCCTGTGACCCCCCCCCCCCCGCTACGCAATCGACGCAATGAAGCGGGAGCTTCGCACCCACCCCGCCTCCCTCCCCCCCCAAACCCCCTGGTTAACTACGTGGGCTAGTCGTGGAAAGAATATAACACAACCCAACATTCTCCCACTTGTTTTTTTCTTTCCATAGGGGGCCACAAGAGAGATTAGTCATTTATCCAGCCCTGCAACACCCATTGTTTCTTTACACCAAGAGAACTTCTCAGAGCTCACAAATTTTGTCAATGCATCTGCAGTATTCTTCAAAGTGTCCACCTTTACCAGCAACACCTTTTTGTCTTCTATCATATCCCTCACAAAGTGATACTGAACATCAATGTGCTTTGTCTTTGAATGATATGCAGGGTTCTTTGACAAGAAAATTGCACTTTGGCTGTCACAGTCTATCCTTACAGCTCCCTGTATTAACCCCGTACTTGAACACAATCTCTGCAACAAAACTGCTTCCTTGCTTGCATGAGTGGCTGCCATGTGTTCTGCCTCTGTAGTTGATAGTGCCACTACAGATTGTTTCTTACTCATCCAACTAACTGCACCTCCAAATAGGTTAAACACATACCCACTTGTAGATCTTCTCTGATCCAGATCTCCAGCCCAGTCTGCATCAACAAAGCCACGAATATTCAACACTTTGTCCAATCCTGGTCTTCCTTGGTAGTACAAACCATAACCACTAGTGCCACGCAAATACCTGAAAACCCGCTTCACTGTTGTCCAATGCTCCTTTCCTGGTTTTGACATAAACCTGCTCAATACTCCCACTGCATGTGCAATGTCTGGTCTAGTACAGACCATTGCATACATCAGGCTACCGAATGCATTTGCATATGGAACACGGGACATGTCCTCTTCCTCTTCTTGTGTCTTGGGAGACTGTTCAACAGATAAATTTACACCTACAGGAATAGGAACCTTCACCGGTTTACTATCCTGCATATTAAATCTCTGCAATATTGTCTCAACATACTTCCTCTGGTTTAACCAAAGCTTCCTCTTTGCCCGATCTCTTTTAATTTCCATGCCCAAAATATAGTTTGCAACACCAAGATCTTTCATGTCAAATTTGGAGGACAATTGGGTCTTCAAATCCTGGATAATTTCTTTGTCATTTCTAACCAGCAACATATCATCCACATACAAGACCAGATAAATAACACGATCACCAATTAATTTAAAATACACACAGTGATCTGCTTTGCTTCTGGTGAAGCCAAGTCCCTGTATAAATGTATCAAATTTCTGATACCACATCCATGGTGACTGTTTTAACCCATACAAAGACTTCTTTAACTTGCATACCAGTTCTTTCTTACCCTTCACCGCAAAGCCTTCAGGTTGCTTCATGTAGATTTCCTCTTCCAGATCCCCGTGAAGAAATGTTGTCTTCACATCCATCTGTTCTACCTCAAAATCAAAAGCAGCAACAACATATAAAAGTAATCTAATAGAAGTTACCCTGGCAACAGGAGAAAAAATATCACCAAAATCAATTCCCGGCACCTGGGAATAACCCTTTGCTACCAATCGAGCTTTGTATTTCTCCACCTTTCCTTCTGCATTTGTCTTCTTCTTGAACACCCATTTGCTACCAATGGGTTTCATTCTATTCGCCAACTCCACCAGATCCCAAGCCTCATTTTTGTGCAAAGATGCCATTTCATCAACCATGACCTCTTTCCAGAGTTTTCCATCCTCTGAATCTATTGCTTCCTTCATAGTTCTAGGATCATCATCAGTAATAGATAAAGCAAAATTTGAATAGAAAGTAGATGGATTATACCTTTCTGGCTGCCTTCTTTCTCGAATTGATCTTCTCACACCCGGAGTTTGTGGCTCTTCGTCTTCTAATTCCTCCTCTACTGTAGAGTCTGATTCTTCCTCCTTTAGCCCAAACTCTATCTTCTCGGGTTCCTTTGGTTGGACTTCATGTTTAATAACATCTTTCACCTCTCTGAACACCACATCTTAGTTGTACGCAACCTTCCTTGTTACTAGGTTCCAAAGCTTATAACCCTTTAAACCATCCTTATACCCAATAAAGATGCACTTTTCAGATTTACTATCCAACTTGGTTCGTTTCTCCTTTGGAACATGTACATATGCATCACATCCAAATACCCTCAGATGTGAAAGAGAGGGTTTCTTACCAGTCCATACCTCTTGTGGAGTTTTATCCTCCAACGTTGATGAAGGTGATCTGTTGACCAGGTAACATGCTATCTCCACCACCTCTGCCTAGAATTCTTGTCCTAACCCGACACCACTGAGCATGCTTCTTTCCCTTTCCATCAACGTCTTGTTCATTCTTTCTGCAACTCCATTTTGCTGAGGTGTATATGGAGTAGTCTTCTGTCGTGCTATACTACACTTCTTACAAAATTCTTCAAATTCCTTACTGCAAAACTCTCCACCGTTATCTATCCTCAACACCTTTATCTCCTTCTTTGTCTGGTTTTCCACCAGAGCCTTGAATTCTTTAAACATGTTAAAGACTTCAGATTTCTTCTTAAGGAAATATATCCATGTATTCCTTGAGAAGTCATCTATAAATGATACATAGTACACAGACTTACCCAGTGATGGAACCTTCACAGGTCCAAACACATCACTATGCACAAGCTCTAATATATGTTTCACCCTCTTAAATCCAGAGGGGAAACTCACCCGATTCTGCTTCCCATATACACAATTTTCACAGAAATCAAAATCCAGAGAGCTATTACTCATACCTTCTACCATACCTTTACCATGAAGTATTCAAAGGCCCTTCTCTCCAATATGTCCAAGCCTTTGATGCCACAACATGGTCTTCTCTCCAGAGACCACTAGATTTTCTGCTCCACTTTCAGGAACCACAGAACTGTTGCACCCATCAACAATCCGAACTCCCCGCATCAATACCAGTGCTCCCTGAACCATCTTGTAGGTATCCTTCTCTAACACTGTTTTTACACTTGCATCATCCAACTTGCTTATAGAAATCAGATTTCTGGCCAATGCAGGAATATGCAGAACACCCAGAAGTGTTCTAACCCTTCCACCTTGCAACTTCAACTTTACTTTTCTGCGACCAACGATTCTAGCCTTCCTATCATCCCCTAAGAAGACATCACCACCATCGTATTTCTCATACTCACATAACCACTCTCTATGGGGAGTGAAGTGAAAGGATGCACCTGAGTCAATCAACCATGCTTCATTATCTACATGTGTACTTGAAGAAGCCAAGTACACATCCCCACCTTCATCTGAGGTGGTTTTCACCTCTGCAAAAGGAGAATCATCAGATCCCTTTCCTTTGTCAGGAGCTTTAGATTTACAGTCCCTTTTGTAGTGCCCTTCCTTTCCGCATTTTCAGCGCACCACCTTTACAGGTTTTCCTGGAGATTTAGATCTCCCTCTAGATTTAGATCTCCCACTCGATGACTCATTGTTATTTTTGTTTTGGGACCATCCTCGTACAGACAAGGCATCACCATTCTGGCTCTCCATATTTTTCCGTCTCATCTCCTTCGTCAGCAAGGCTGAGACTATTTCATCAAACTGCAAGGCAGTTGCATTGCTACCTATTGCAATAACCAGACTATCCCACGAATCTGGTAGAGAACAAAACAAACTGATGCACTTATATTCATCTGAAATTTTAATATCAACAAATGCTAACTGACTTACCACAATATTGAATGCATTCAGATGCTCTGTCACCGAGTCTCCATCTTTCATCCTCAGGTCATACAACTTTTTCTGGAGGAACAATTTATTCACCAGAGACTTAGATTGGTACAAAGTCCCTAACTTGTCACACAAAGCCTTCACCGTAGCTTCCCCTAATACATTCATCAATACTGAATCTAAGACACACAATCGTATTGTGCTCTTTGCCTTTCGATCCAACTTCTTCCATTGTTCATCGGACACTCCCATTGGTTTAGTACCCAGATCTACCGTGATCCACTGATCTTTATCCACCAACAAATCCTCCATCTTGAGTTTCCACAACTCAAAACTCTGGCCATTAAATTTCTTGATCTCTATTTTTCCACTGCTCGCCATCTTCTTTCACCACCAGAATCGATCTCGCAGATCTCCCACTGAACAGGGTCTACCACAGGCCCGAGCAAAACCCGTCAGCAACAAAGGCGTCCCCTTGAAGCCAAAACAGCTCTGATACCAAATGTAGGCTTTAACCCCATACAGAAATTACCTGCATACAAATTATAAAACACATAAAATAAATAGTGTGAGAGCATAACACATAAAACACATATACACAAAGATTTTCCCCTAGATCCCAAAACCGGGACTACCACTTTGATTTTTCATTATGTTCTTTTCAATGTTATAATACATATTTATACATGCCAAAGCATCCAATACCATGGACCGAAAACCATCGCGTCCAATACCATGGACCAAAAACCATCGCGTCTAAAAACATGTGCGAAAATCATGCACAAAACCATAGGTTGGTCCGCCCAACCTAACATAGGTTCCAAAACCAAAATTGCCCCGGACCCCATAGAGTGGGGTTGCCTGCACCCCTCAAACCCCCTATGACCCCCCCGCTACGCAATCGGCAGAACGAAGCGGGGGCTCCGCTCCCCCTCTAACCCCCGGGTTAACTACGTGGGCTAGTTGTGGAAAGAATTTAACACAACCCAACACTTTAGCTCTCATATCCTCCCCCAACCCTATATCCTCTCTACCTCCTCCCTTAGTGCACCGCATTCTAACTAGAAACAAAGCCAAAGAAATCCCCCAAGCCTGGGACCAACAAAACAAAGTGGGAAGGAAATCCAATAAAGAAACCAGAGATGAGGCAACAGTTAAAGAAATGGCCCTAGGAACGAAATAACCAATGGACTCATTCCTCGGGAAACAAACAGGAAGTCATGAAAAAACTCAGCAAAGAGGAAAGGGAGGACCACACCAACACAACAGTAAATAATGATAGTGGTCTCTTGGAATTGTCACGACCTTGGTACCTCCTTTAAAGTTAATGCAGCTCGAGAAATTTTAGCCAAGGAACAACCAGACATATATATGGTCCAAGAGACCAAACTAAACAAGAAAGAAAATCAAAAAATGATTCAAAAACTAAAAAATTATGAAGAAGTAGTGTTAGAAGCCACAGAAGCATGAGGAGGAATCAACACCATTTGGGATAAAAGAAAATGGGAATTAATGACCCAAAAAATCAGCAGACACTGGATTCAAACAGAGTTGAGAAATCTCAATACAAAAGAACAGTATAGCATTATAAATGTGTACTCCCAAAATCACTATAGAGAGAAAGAACAATACTGGCAATCAGTTAAAGAAGAAATTGCAGAGAGACAAAGTGGGAACTTAATCCTGGGAGGAGAATTAAATCTGACAAGGAATATAGAAGATAAATTTGGTGGAATCTTCCAAAATGATTCGTCAAGAGAAGCTCTTGAAGGAATAATAGAAGAGCACAAATTAATAGACATTTCGCCAAGCAATGGAAAATACACTTGGAACAACAGAAGAATAGGGAAAAACAACATAAAAGAAAGGTTGGACAAAATTCTTATTCATGAAAGCATAGCAGCTACTTATACTCTTGTGAAAAGTAAAATTGTTCACAACTCAGCTTCAGATCACAAGCCGGTGGTGCTAACCTTGGGAAAGCTGGAAAATCAAGGACCCCTTCCCTTCAGATATAATTCAATTTGGGACAACAAGGAAGATTTTGGCAAACAAATAAAGGACAACTGGAAAAAAAGTGTCACATGATCTCCCTAGTATGTTTGGGAAACTAAGCTAAAGAACCAAAGGATGCACTTAAAAAATTGGGCAAGAGAAAATGATATCCAGGACAAAGCTAGGAAAATCGAATTGCAAAAAAAATGGATAATCTTTGCAAGGAAAAAGAGAATAAGGAAGAAAGTAAGCAAGATCATATTCAAGAAAAGGAAATATATCTGGAAATATATAAGCAAAATAGGCAAGAAGAAGAGGAAAGCAGACTGAAATCAAGATGCCTCTCGCTAAAATCCAGTGACAAAAATATAGCCTTCTTTCATGATACAATGAAAATAAGGAGGTAAAAAAAACCAGATTGAATAGATTCAAGTAAATGGTCAAGAAATAAAAGGAGTTGAAGCAATAAAAAATGCAGCCCATAAACACTTTAAAGAACTCCTCTCAATAAGTGACTAGCAAGTAGCTAATGAAGATATTTTGCAGCATATAAAAAAATAAATAAGTGACTAGAAAAACAGGGAATTAGACAAAGAAATTACTGAGGAAGAAGTCAGAGAAGCTGTGTGGAATCTCCACCCTGATAAGGCACCAGGCTAGATGGGTTTACAATGGCCTTTTTTACAGACAACATTGGGAAATTATCAAAAAAGATCTAATGAGAATGCTAAAAAAATGCTTTCCAAACAAAAAAGATTGGAGGAAATACAAAATCCTCCTTCCTAGCCCTCATTCCCAAAGAAGCCAATCCTAAAAATTTTCACAAATATAGGCCAATCTCCCTTTGCAACTCGTCTTATAAGGTTCTCACCAAAATTTTAGCAAACATAATGAAAAAATTACTTCTGGAAATAATTTTAGAAAACCAAGGAAGATTTGTCACCAAGAGGCAAATCACTGACAATGTGATAATTGTTCAGGAGGCTATTCACAATAGTATCCAAAGAAAGGAGAGAGGAATAATTGTTAAGTTAGATATGGCTAATGCCTTTGATAGAGTTAACCATAAATTTCTTGCAGCAGCTCTCAAAAAGTTTGGCTTTTCAATAAATTTCATAGAGATTATCCAGGAATGTATATCAAATCCATGGAACACTTCATTAATCAATGGACGGCCCAGTAAATTTTTCCAAAGCACACAAGGGCTGAGGCAAGACTGTCTGATTTCTCCATTCTTGTACATCATCATGGCTAAGTCGCTGAGCGCTATGCTGGAAAATCAGAGAAAAGAGAAAAAAATGACAGGGATCCAAATATCGAGAGGAGTCAAAGATATAAACCACTCTCTCTTTGCAGATGACATCCTTATCGTAGGCGGGGAATCCCGCATTATAGCAAGGCGATTCAAAAAAGTCTTGGATGAATTTATCCTAGCTTCAGGAGGAATTTTAAACAACTCCAAATGCATAATTTATTGCTGGAATACCTCAACAAAAACAATGCAGCGTATCTCACAAATAATGGAAATACCTTTACAAATAAATTGGAGCCACTTCACTTATCTTGGACTGCCCTTAGCAAAGGAAGCGGTAAAATCAGAAGTTTGGAACAAGCAAGTGGAGAGAATGGGGAAAAAATTCAGAACTGGGGAGTGATGTGGCTCAACTTGGCGAGAAGAGTGACATTGATTAAAGCACTTCTCTCGGCCTTGCCTATATATCAATATGCAATCATTATGGATCTGGCAAGTGCCCACAAGCAAATGGAACTGATAATAAGAAGCTTCCTCTGGCAAGGAGGAAAACAAGATAATACAAAATTCAGCCTTGTTAGGTGGGAGCAAGTTACTCTTCCCTATGAAAGGAGGTATAGAAATACGCCTGCTAGGACTAATGAACATTGCCCTAGGGACAAAAATTATCTGGAGAATGATAAATGGGAACGGTCACTGGTGGGAAAAAATTCTAACAATGAAATACTTAAATTGTCATAGAACAAAGTTGCTCACTGATACTATTCTAGACAGGCCATGCACCCAAATCTGGAAATTGGTTAAAAGGATAATTCCTCTTATTAGAGATCAAATATCCAAAAATCCAGGGAATGGCAAAACAATTTCTATTTGGGAGGATAGAATAATGGGGAAAAACCCCTTAAATCAGCAACAAAATTTAAGAGGACTCCAGAGATGGATGGAAGAGCAAAGTTTTAACACTCTTTATTCTATTTCGGATTGGGATCAGAATAACTGGGTAAGATGGAAAAAGCTGGCTACTCCACCAAGACTAAAAAGTAAGTGGGAAATTTTAAAATTTCATCTGGCAGGGGCCGCGCCCATCAACAAAGAAGAGCAGGATGACTTTATTTGGGACCCAAATGGAGGGGATTACACAGTGAAATTGGGGTACAACCTATTCCAAAAACTTCACAATAAAAATGATTGGAGTCTATGGAAGGTAGCTTGGAAATTAGAGAGTTTGCCCAAAATTAAAGTCTTCACTTGGACCCTTCTCAAAGGAAAAATTCTTACCTCTGAAAATTAAAAAAAAAAAAGGAATACAAGGGCCCTCAAAATGTGTCATGTGGCAAAAGGAGGAAGAAACAATCCAACACCTCTTCATAAACTGTATGGTGGCGAGAGAGTGCTGGAATCAGGCAACAAGTCCTTTGGAAATAAACATAAATCTAGCAATTCAGTTAACAACTCTTCATAAAAACTGGGATAAAAGCTACCCATATACAAAGAAAAAAAGGCAACAAGAAATAGGATATAGAAATGTCTCCCTTCAATCCTGTGTTGGCAAATTTGGTTAGCCCGAAACAAATGCATTTTCAAAGAACAAAAGCCAAATCTAGGCAAGATCCTAACAAAAACTTGGAGTCAAGTTGCAGAGATAATAAGTACAAATGGAATCTAAAAAATGGACCAGAACAATTTACAGCGAGAAGAGAAAGACTAGTACAACAAAGCAATGTTAGAAAACAAAGCAAAAGCATAAGCTATAGCAAAAAATAAAGAATTTCACACAAACAAGAAATGGAAATTAAGGTTGGAGGATAAAGAATTTGTAGAATGGATAAAAGAACAGAAGAGACACATTCTTTTTTTTTACGGAGCTGCAAAAAATAACCCAGGTAAAGCAGGGGTAGGCGGAGTTATACTAGATCCAAATGGAAAAAAAATAATAACTTATGAATGGAGCCTGGGAGAAATGACAAACAATAGGGTTGAAGCATACAACCTTCTCCTAGGCACAAGGCTTTTAAACAAAAATGCAATCAAGGACCCTATAATAATAGGGGACTCAGCTATCATAATAGCCACTCTGGATGCCAAAAGGGACTTCAAAAGCATAGCCATCAACAAAATCTATCAAAGGATCAGAACAAGTTTTGAAAGTCTGGGAAATATAACCTTAAAGCACGTCCTGAGAAACCAAAATAAGGACGCTGATAGCCATGCCAACAAAGCAATTGACAGACTAGTTGGGATTGTCAAAGAGAATAATGAAGTTTATGAAGAAAGTATCCCTTGACCCCCTCACCCAATATGAGGATCGAGAAAGTATACCATGATCCACATGCACATGCGCATGCGCATGCTCCCAGGTGACCCGAGATAGTTTGGCAATCAATAGCAGCAGGTCTCTCCTCAACAGAGACTAATAAATCAGGACTAGAAACCACAAAACAATGAAGAAATGCCGCAAAGTAAGAGTGAGGAGACAGATGAAGAATCATCACACAGGTACCGTTGGATCTCGGAGATCAACGGTCGAGGATTGACTTCAGTTGTAGTGGAAGAGGATCTCGGAAATGTCATCGCAACCGTCGATGGTGGCAGATCTATGGCCATCGGGCGCTATCTTGCTCGAGAGTTAGTCAAAGAGAAAAGGCGGGATTTTAAGCAAGAATGGTATTTCGGGCAGAGCTTAAGTGGTAAGCGGTTTCAGGAGGGAACCACCTGATTCCACTCACTGATGGACACGTAGCAAGAAGGTGGAGTGAGAATACCACTTTATCGGGTGGGTATTCTCCGCGTGATTTGCCCACCCGAAATCCATGCCAGCCGTTGGATCTATCACGAGTGGATCGATGGTGGTGGAGTGACGTGCAAGTTGTTTGATTGGTCAGATTTGACGGAGGATTTTCTACGGTGGAGATCGAGCCTAATAAAGGTAAGCATTGAAATTCGCGCCAAGGCTTCGGAAAAGCGGAAATTGTTATTTCCCGTGTGTTTGTGTATATTCTGACTTTTCGAGGATAATGGTTTTTGGTTATTTCCGCCTTTTCCAAAGTTAAGTGCGGGTTTGGTCTCCGCGCGAGGCTTAAGGAGTTCAAGTCTTTTTTTGGAAAGTCATCCCACAGCTCAAAACCACGACACCAACACTTTAGTTTTGATGTTTATGGATTCAGGGCGACAAAAGTAGTTGTGGGGACTGCGCTCCCATTTGCGCACTACTTTTGAACATGCCGTCCTCTGATTGTACAAGGAACTAGCTTCCTTTCCCTTTTTTTCTTTTTTCTTTTTTGCAATATATAAAAAGTAACCGACCGTGTTAAAAAAAATAAAAATAAATAAGGATATGAATGCTCCTGCCAAAAACCCAACTTAAGATCCAATTTAGACATCATGTGGTTTTGGAAATGACTGCCATGGTCAGTGACAATCTCTTTGGGAATGCCAAACCAAGAAATGACTTGGTTGAAGAGAAACAGGGTTGTTGTTTCACCATTGTTCTTGAAAGTAGGTATAGCTTCGGCCTACTTAGTAAAGTAGTCGACAGCTACAATGATATACTTATGATTTCCCATAGAAGGTGGATTGCAAGTAGTAAAATCAATACCCCACTTCGTGAATGGACCAATGGTAATCACAGGAAAGAGCAGTGCTAGATGAGCGCACATTTTACAAGTATAAACTTGACAAGGGTGGCATCTCTTGACTGCTTCAACACAATCCTTGAAGATCGAGGTCCAAAAGTAGTCTGCACGCAATTTTTTTTGGGTTGTTGCAAGACTAGATAGATGTCCACCACAAGATCCACTATGGAAATCATATAGCACAGACTTAGCTTCTTATAAGGTTAAACAATGTCTAAGGATTGAATCAACCCCGTGACAATATAAAGTGTCACCTATAATAATATAGCTTTTAGCCAGGTGACGTAACTTTATATGTTCATCCTTCGAAAAAGTGAGAGAAAACTTTGAAGTTTGGAGATATATAATGATATCTCCATACCAAGGATCTTGCGAGGAAATAAGGAAAAGATGTTCATCAGGAAAAGATTCCTCATAAACTATTTCTTCCTCACAAGGCAACTCTGAGATAAATTCTGCAAATACTAATGATTTCTTACACTTAGCTGACATGAATTCAAGATCGAACTCTTGTAAAATGACAATCCATCTATTGTATTTTCCCCCAATCACTCGCCTGCTGAGAGCAAATTGAAATGGATTTACAACTGCTAAGACACAAGTTTTTCTAAGCATAATATAATGTCTAAGTCGTTGGACAACATGGACAACTGCCAAAGCTAATTTCTCAATGGGAGAATATCGCAGTTCAGGGCCCACTAAGCCTCGATTCAGATAATAGATTACGTGCTCAGTAAAAGCATCATCTTCATGAACCAGAACCATACCAATAGTTGATTATGTTGCAACGAGATATAAAAGGAAGTCTCTGCTATAATCAGGTGGAATAAATAAAGGAGTAGAGGTTAATGCTTTTGTCAAAGCATCAAATGAGTGTTGTGTGAAATCGTTCCATAGAAATGGGACCCCTTGCTTGAGCAGTCTCATAAATCCTTTAGTAATCTCGGCATAATTAGCAATAAATCTCCTTAAGAAATTGGCTTTTCCTTGAAGACTCTGAAGTTGACGAATAGTGGAGGCAATTGAAGTATTGCCTCAACCTTGAAGGATCTACACAAATCCCTTCAGTAGAAACGTTGAATTCCAACAACCAACCGGACATGACGATGAAAACACACTTATTCAGATTCAACCGGATTTTGTAGAAACGACATCATTCAAAAATTAATCGAAGATGCTTGGGATGATCAATTCTCTTTCAAGAATGAGCAGCTAAATCATCCAAGTAGGCTTCTATAATATGCTTGATATCGTGGAAAGCATATGACATGGCCCACTGAAAGGTAGCTCCAACATTCTTAAGTCCAAAAGGCATCTTCTTATATGAAAATGTACCCAGGGGCAAATAAAAGTTGTCTTATGTTGATCTTTCGGACGAATAGTGATTTGATTATAACCGGAAAATCCATCCACAAAAGAGAAAATATCATTACCCGCACACTAATCAATAATCTGATTAATAAATGGCGTGGGGTAATTATCTTTAGGATAAGCCTTAATCAAGTCCCTAAAGTCAATGCACACACAGATCGTTCCTTGCTTTTTGTCAACCGGGACTAGATTCGAGACCCACTCAGTTAAAGGAACGGGGTATTTGAAACCTACCTTCAACATCGATAGTTGATGCTTTCCTAGGGTTTACCGGTCGAAGCTTTTGGCAAATAGGTTTTGCATTTTCTTATATCTTGATCCCATGTTGAACTATAGATGGATCTATCCCAGACATTTCCTCATAAGACCAAGCAAACAAGTCTCAAAACTCTTTAAATAGATCAGTATAAATTCGAATTTCTTCAAGGGAACAATCAGCTCCAATGAAGACATTCTCGATAACGTTGGGATTCTTAGAGATGTTCACTGGAACAATTTTTGAAATGAAAAACATGTTACCTTTGGCCGAAAACTATGCTGGAGCCAAAGGATTTAAAATTGCGTGAACATCACCAGTAAATGGATTGGACAAGCTTGATTCTACTTCTCACAAATCGGGGAGGAAATATGACCGATGATGCAAATCATCCCACGACCTCTCAATACCCGTCATTGCTTCTAGAGATGGAAAAACGATATCTAGGAAATCCATATTAGAAGTTGAATCTAGAGTCTAGGCCGGAGCCACATCCCCATCTAGGTCCTCCGGTGAAAAAGGAATAGGATCGAAGTCTGCAGTGTTAACTATAGATTGATAATCAATTTCAGCTGTAGATATAGGAAATGCCATTCCACTCACTTTCCCCTCATCTAATGTGGTGGTAGAAGAGGGCAAGGGCCAAGGATCTGAAAAATAATGAGTTCTAAAGAACTCTCTTCGAGAAGGTGCCTTGGAAGATGAAATAGCATTAATTCGAGCAATAGAAGTAGGAAAATCAAAGGTACCTATTAAGGAAGAATACATCCCGACTCCTAGATTCTTAATAGGCTGCTTAGGATTGTTCACCAAGGGAACAGTAGATTCAGAGGATGCATTGGATTCACCTGGAGAATAATCCATCTGATTAACCGTTACAATTCTCCCTTCATGAGGAAAACAGAGGATGCGGAATAACGATGATACAATAGCATCCATCTTGTAAATCCAATTTCTTCCCAAAAGGAGATTATAATCCAAATTTGCATCAACTATTTCTACTTCGATATTTACAACCTTTCCCCCAACACAGACGGGAAAGGCTGGAATAATCCCATGTGGCCTATGAGAATGACCATCAAATGATGTTAAGAGAGTAGGTGATGGAACAACCTGAGGTGATCCAATAACCTTCCAACATGATATGGACATTACACATGTGGAAGCTCCCTCATCGACTACGGTTCGAAAGATATTGGTCTTTCGGTATGTAGACTTGATTTGAAAATCCATATGATGTGGGAGTCTCTTCTTGATATTCGACATGTCGAAAGTAAGAATAAGAGAGTTCTTTGGATCTACCACTCTGATCGCAGTGAGAAATGCACTCCTTTGTGTTGGGCACGACTGGAGTACCTCTAACGCTGACATGGCATAAGGACTCTAAGCCAGATCTTCTACAATGGAGTATTTCTAAGCTGCCTTGACATTGGGATTGATTGTTAAATGCTTTGTGGAGCCTTTCGGCATCCGAGGTACAGACTCAAATACGAGCCTCTTGATATGGAGTGGCTCTAAAACATTAGGAGTATTATTGGCCTTAGATGATTCCGGTTCATCATAATCACGTGACCATGTAGAAACGTCAACATGTGAACTCATCATATAAACATTTGATGGAATTTCCCCTTCCTAGTTGCCCCTAGTGGGGTACTGGTACTAGCATTCACGTCAGCTAACAATTGTTTCCCTTGGGGAAAAGGTTTAGTTAACACATCCTGGGAGCTAGAAGACCCTTGCTGAACCAACAAGCGCTGAGCATCCTGAATCCTTGAGCAAAGATGAATCAAATGGTCACCATTGCATAACTTCCACAGAAACTTCACTTTTTTCTTGGGCTCTTTTTTACCCTAACCAACATCATTGCCAGGCTTATTTGCATTACCCTTCCCACCCTGATTCTTTTTCTTACCACGTCCTTTCTTCTTCCCATCGGATTGTTGATTTACTTTGGGGTTAGAAGTTTGAACGACATAGATAGACGAAAGTTGAGAAGGCATGGGCACTGATGGCGATGCCTGAATAGAAGAAGCAATTTGCAAAAACAATTGTTGCAATTAGTTTAGCAGATTAGCCATGCTATTATCAATTGATCTGACTAACCCGTCAGCATGGGGACCCAACTTTGGATTGGCTGGATCAACCTTAGATCTAGGAGCATTGGGTAAAATTTTCTCTGGAATCCCAGATTAAGAATATTTGAGTTCTAGCTGTTGGGCTCTAAAAATAGCATGTTCTTCAATGAATACACCGTAGAGCGATACATCCTTAGAAATTTCAGGTTGAAAAGATTTAAGAAACCATTCAAGGGGGAATTCTTGTGGAATGTCGAATTTAATGAGCCTCTTCCTTCTCCTCCATTCTTGGATATGATCAGAAATGTGGGTTGCCTGGTCTTGGTGGAAATTAGCTAAGAGCTCAGTTCCAGCATCATAACGAATAGGCAACTAAAAATGGTTTAAAAATATGGTGGCCAAGTCACCAAATGAAGCGAAGGTTCCCCCTAGAAGCTCAATATACCATTTAGCCGCATTCCCAGTTAGGGTGCGTTGAAATAGTCTCAACCTGATTGAATCATCAATCAGGGAGTTCGATGAACACCATAAATGGAAAGTGGTTATATGGTCACCCGGATCTTCACCAGTCTTCCCTTCGAATTTGGGTATGTCCGATGGAAGTTTGGTTGGAACCGGAGGCCAAACCGGGTTGTATCAAATAGGATCGTTAGTCAACTTTGATAGATATGGCAAGTTTAAAGTTGTCAGGAAAGGTAAGCATGGAGGACCTTGAGGATTCCACCCACTCTGGGCAGAATTCCCAATGTTCTGAAAATAATATCCTGGATTTTTGAAGGCACCAGGTTGCTTGAGGTGATTCGTAGAAGTGCCTAAACCATAAGGAAAACCTTGTGGATCAGAAAAATTCGGAGTTTGTCCAACTACTGCAGAAAAATTGCCATATCTAGTGAAATTGCCCCGTAGTGAGGTATTAAATGGAGCGGAGAGCCCTTGGTAAGGGTTCCATGCATTAGCAAAGGGGGAAAAACTTTGAAAAGAACTCATGGAGGAGTATGACATGTGTCCCCTGTTGATTGAAAGAGAACTGATTCCCAACTCCCAAGATGCTAACAATTGTATTAGTCCATCTGTGGAAAGGATTATAACCTTGACCTATGGAGGGAAAATGTATTGATCCCAAAAGGGAAACCCTGAAAAGAAGTTGAACCACTCACCATGGAAGTCATAGACATGGAAGCAGCGGATGGAAAAATTAAGGGAACCGAAGGAATTGCTCTGGTAGGCATTCCAAAGGGGAAAGAACCAGTGTTAGAGGCAAAAGCTTGGGTGCCCCCACTTGAATATTGAACGGAGGTAGAGCCAAAGATTGCAGTGCTAGGAGTGATTGAAGGTATAAAATTGCACCTCCTCCTTGTACTGAGAAAGGAGTATGTACACTAGTATCACTCATAGTTGAAACCATGCTCCCAGTAGTGGCCATCAAAGGAAAATACCGATATAGACCAGGGCTTGAAGGCCTGTGGGTCGGGGTCCCGATGTATAATAGAACGTCTGTATAATTAGGAGGTAGAGGAGAAGAATGAGTCGCAGGAGAGTCAAGGAGTTCTTCAACCTTTATAATGTCTTCTGATTGGAAGAGGACTCTAGAAAGGACTGGAGTGTTCCTCTCCAAATCTCGACTTACACTAGGTCTATTCTATGAAACAATAGCTTGAACTGGAGGATCAATCTTCATTACATCCACTGCCACTGATTGGAAATCACCGACAAAATTTCTCCTACGCCATTTCAGAAGAAGGATTAACACTCGTAGGTGAAATCCCACGAAGCCTCCTAGACCGACGAACTGGTCGATCAACCACTTTTAATTATTTTAAGAGAACTAATTAAAGACTCAAAAAATTTATAAATCTATGGCCAACTAGGAGCAAAGAGCACTCTCTAACAAAGTCCCTAGAAGATACAGTCAATCAAGCAACTTCCAAGTATTTCTGTTCCGGGTGATGAGGACCGGACACCAAAATACAAGAAAGAGAAATCAAGGACCTTCCGAAGATTGCCTGGGATAGTGATGGCTCATGCCTACTAGAGAAGGTGATAGAAATAGTTATGTTGACCCCCAGAAAAAATCCTTTTCCAGTGAAAGTACCCAAGCTTCGCAAGGGTACCCTCAAGAAGTACTAATGAACATGATGCAACGTCTGCCTTAGGTGTCGCGGGATTCCCCTCTGCAGCGACCTATGTGGTCCCTAGGAATAGAAACTATGGACACCAGTTTGTATCAAAAGCCGGACAGAACAACCTCGGGGTGAGATATAAGAAGTAGGAGAGGGGATATCTCGATTTCCTTATCTTCACTCTCCCTCGTGCTTGACTCCCAATAACTAAGCTTTCCCGGTCTTTTTAACGAAACTTATGTTCACTCATTATTCAAAAAATCTATGTTTAACGGTTTGAATGGCCTTGGAGATTAATTCTCCACTCACCTATTCCAAGGCCCTAAAGAGCTAGACTTGTTGATGTAATTAATGACAACTCAAAAAAATGTTCTAGTTATTTTTAATTAAACGATTGATTTTAAAAGGTTGTTCTTTAGGTCACGGGTGAAATGAGAATGCAACTTTTGGTATTTTGACGCAAAAGAAATCAATAGAAACTTAGCTATATGAAAATGCAGCTATTCTTCTTTGATGAAACGGGGTTTCCATAAGGTTCTACGAATAAACTTGTAAAAGCATTTATTTATTTATTTATTTTTTTTCAGAAAACACGCTCCACACACTTAAAATCTAACAAAAAGACTAAGATGCCTACAGTTCAAACTAACTTAATGCAAACTATAATGATGGTGCAAGATTCTATGGATGCTCATACAATAAGCAAGTGTGTTCCTTCACGAGATTAATAAGCCAACTTGACTACAAGGAGGGCACAAATTTAATGACAAACTTCCCTCGAAATCAAGCAAAACCAATCGAAAAAAGTTCACAATTGCTCAAAAATAATGAAGAAACCAAAAACAAAACTGAAAATAAAAAGAAAGGCAAGAACGATGTTTTTGTCTTTTTCTTTTTTAAAGAACCCAAAGAAGTTTTTGAGAACATAGAGACTACTAAAATTCCAAGACTAAAAACAAGCATAAAGAGTCCCAAAATTCGCAAGTTATGCACATCATTAATATAATAAAACTTGAAACAACAAAGGACTACAAACTTGCATAGATTAATCTGAATAGTAGTATAAAGGACTTCAGAAAACCAAAAGAACGTCAAGAAAGACTTTCAAGATCGCCAAAGAGGCACTCAAAAACCATGAAAAACAAAATAGGTCAACCAAAAAAGGAAAGCAAAGCAAAGCAATCTGAAAGTTGGGTTATAAACAAAACCGCAAGCAATTTCTTGTTCCACCGAGTCAGAAAATCCAAGACTTCTACAAGAAGCCTTGAACCCAAAGTCCAAACTGAAACTTTACTAAAAAAGCAAACCCTAGGTTGACTAGGTTTCTCAATAAGAAGAAGATTAGAAACTAAAAACTTGCAAGAAAGCAGAACTTTACTGACAATGAACGACCAGAAAATAACAAAAACCACCAGGGAATAATCTTATCTGAGTCCAAGATTTTGAAAAGTTTATTCAAAATAAGGGATACGCGACTATGTAAAGACACAGAAGTGCGTATACGTGACTAAAACATGGGAAACTCGCGTATACACGAGTCTATTTGAAGAAACTAGCATGCATACGCTACTGTATCCTCTGAAAAATGCATATATAAAGCTCAATAAAGAAAAACAAAAAATCCAAGCCTGATCCAAAAGATCAGACTTGATGCCCAAGAAGCAAACAGGTCACTGATTGTAAAAGCAAGAAATCAATCAAGTAAGCCCTGATCAAGAAGAAACAACCCAATATAGGAAAAACAAGAATGCTTTCCCCAGCGGAGTCGCCAATTCTGTTTCAGGTAGAATCACCTTAGAGTTTTGAGTTGAGAAACCCAATAGAGTGGAGGCCATAAAACATAAAGGGACACACAAACAAGCAGTCCTAATACTTAAACAGTTAAACTTGGTATAGAAGGTCTTACCCGTAGGTCCTACGTTTGAAGTCGTTCCCGTAGGGTTCAAACCCTTTGCTTCTTCCTTGTGCTTTAAGACCTGCAATTCATTCAAGCCAAAGCATATGCACCAAAACTACTAAAAGTATGTTCATAATATTAAGGTTAGATCATATAAGCATGTAAGCAAATAAGAATTAACGTGATATTTTATAAGAAAATCATGACATAAATTAATGCATAAAGACCATAATCATCAGGAACAAGACAACGCCTCTTTATTAATGTAAGCTAAAGAAAATACGGAAGAACTACAACCTTAGTTGTCCACCGGCTCCAAGCGAAACCATCCTCCAGATCCATCCTGCCCATGCCTCAACAATCCTCCTCCATAAGTAAACACAAGGATGATGAACATCTCAAGAAGGAAACATGGATTTCCTATGACTTGGGAGTGCAGAAGGCACAAGGATATATTCAGATTTGATCAGGGATGTAATCAACTATAATATCAATATCTAATATTTTCTCCTCCCTTAGGCCTTCCCATGGAGGTTTATTTATACTTCTCCAAATTAGTTTTGTTTTTTTGTTTTGTTTTTGGTTTTGTTTTTTGTTTTTGTTTTTGTTTTTTTGTTTTTTGTTTTGTTAGCAGGTGGGTATCAGGTCAAACCCATAATCCCCACCCAAATTAAGGGAGAATATATATTTTCTAATGTTTTACTCGGGTTGGGTATAGACTGGCCTGTGTGTACACGCACTTTAGATAGGGAAAAATCGCGTATGGGATTTAAAACATTGTTTTTTAGAAAATGGACCAAGTCTGGTAGGGAAGGGTTTCCCTAGGCCATATCATAGAGCATCAAATCTACCAAGGGTAGTAAATAGTGCTATAACACTTTCCCAAACAAGCGAATTAAAAAAAAAAAAAACAGGACAGTCACGTCAGCAGTTCGTATTGCTGACATGGCACTAACTAAGTAGGTGATTTGGATGTTGACTTGGTCAAAGAATTTCTCAGCTTATGAAATTGTGCCAAGTGGCACATTCTAAATGGTCAAAATTTTGTGGTTTTGATTGGTTGGAATGATGGCCAACCACGGGCTAACACGTGGCCCAATTGGAGGCTGCCACGTGGCAACCCAGGAGGCCACCAAAATTGTTGCCATAGGTCGGGCAAAGGCAGCGGGGGTTGAACCCGCAACCTCCCAACACACAACGCAACCACTTACCATTGCTCTACACAATTATGACTTAACCATATAAGTTCGCGTTGAATGTTTAAACCACAACGTCGTATAGTTTGGAGGTGGGGATGAACTTAACCGCTCCCATGTGAGCATTGTTTATGCTAACTACCAATGAGGAAACTGCCCGTGTGAATACTGTTGCAATTAACCGCCAACATCTTATCCAACCACCGAAGGAAAGGGGCCAATACCGGGGGCTAGCCCCTGGCCGCATGGCCCCCTATATGACCCTAAATTTCCGCATTTTAGTCCTCGAAGGCCAAATTAACTGTTCAACAAATCCGCCTGGATTTTGGCAGATTTGGTGGCTCGTCAGTGAAAATGGAGTGAAAATGGGGGTTCGGTGCCGGATTTTGGGCAAATTGTAGCACAAATAGTGGAGAAACTAAGAAAGGTCTTAACTTCTCTAGTTTTTGACCAAATTGGGTGCAGAAAGAGGCTAGGTGGCCATTTTTTGACATTCTTGACTCATTGGAGTAGGTTTCATAAGCATTTGAGCATTGTAAACACATCTTTTTACACATTTGAGCACAATAGAGAGGTCCAAGCCATTGGAAGTTGGACCAAGGAGACGTAACCTAGCAGGGGTGAACTCCTTGATCATGTTCCTGTTATGATGTGTTTTTGGTGATGTTCTGTAGAATTATATGCTTCTGTTCAGTTTCTATTTTATGTTAAATTGCTCATAAAATTAACATAAAAACTCATTTTCATTTGCAATAAATTCATGAATCCTTAAGCACATGAATAACATTTTGTTTATAATCTGAGGAGGATCTTAGCACAAAAAAACTAATATTCTTAATCAGATCAACCTCATGGCATCATGAGCTTTAGGATGAAGGTATCTCAACACCTTCCAGCCCAAGTCACAACATGGGTGCTAGCAAGTGGAATCAAGGATGTTGTCCCACCCCTCCCAAGAAGTTCCATCTGTGCTTTACAGTCCCATCACCCATGTGTGATTTGTTTGGCCAAGTAACTAACCTGTGCATATAGCCACTATCATGCCATTAGTAATCATAACAAAATATTATTTTGAACTTTAAATTCTAGTGTCAAAAGTATGCAATGTATCAAACCATAGGTCATTGACACATCACATGCAGGTGCATCTAGGTGGTCTCCTACAATGCTCAATAATCATCAGTAACATCTGCTCATAATGTTAGTCATTGACATAAGCATCAACATAATTGCTAACTGTAAGAAAGAAGATTTTCCTCAGAATACGTAAACAAGACAACATAATGACTTCATCAACATGATTACATATAGTCATCAAATAAAACCCATCACAGCCATAACATTAAACTAGTAAATCACAATTATTATTACATCCACTAATAATAAAAGTAGAATAATTGGATCCTCTGCGTGAGGTCCTCAAGGATAATGTATGAGCCCTAAGGCTATATCAAGGCTAATGTAATACCAAAGTCAATACACCATAGCGAGACACTACATACGCCCCCTCTTAAATATATAATTCATCTCGAAGTCCCCCAAAAAAGAAAGGAAAACAGTGATGCATCTCTTTGACATCCTCCCAAGTAGCCGAACTATGATTATAATTGTCCCACTAGACTTTTACTTGGTCCACCAATCATTGCCTAAGTTGTAGAATTCACTAGTCCAATATGAAAACTGGATCGCCCATCACAATGCCCTCATCTAAGACCTGCAAACGACTCAAGTCAATAACATGCCAAGGATCTAAAATATAATGATGCAATATAGACACATGGAACACATCATGCATATGTGTTAATGATGTAGATAAAGTAAGGATATATGTCACCATCCCTTTCTTCTATATGATCTCAAATGGTACCACAAGTCTCCCTTCCTAAACTTTTGTTGGGTTGTGTTATATTCTTTCCACGACTAGCCCATGTAGTTAACGGGGGGGGTTAGAAGGGGGTCGGAGCCCCCCCTTTGTTGCACCGATTGCGTAGCAAGGGGAGTCACAAGGGGTTTGAGGGGTGCAGGTAACCCCACTCTATGGGGTCCAGGGCAGCGCCCCAGATTTTTTTTTTTTGGACCCTATATTAGGTTGGGCGCACCTATCTATGGTTTTGTGCATGATTTTTCACACATGGTTTTGGACCCGATGGTTTTCGTTCCATGGTTTTGGATGCGATGGTTTTCAGTCCATGGTATTGGATGCTTTGGCATGTATAAATATGTATTGTAACATTAAAAGGAACATAATGAAAAATCAAGCTAGTAGTCCTGGTTTGGGGATCCAGGGGAAATCTCTGTGTATATGTGTTTTATGTGTTATGCTCTCGCTTGTTTATTTTCTGTGTTTTAGAATTCGTATGCAGACAATTTCTGTACAAGTTTAAAACCTACAACTTTATGGAGTTCTTTTGGGGCATTACTTTAAAAAAAGCCCTATCTCCCACTTCATAACTTCAATCAATCCGATGAGCATCGACATAGCTCTTATGTCAATATTTTGCTTCCTTTAGCCCCTCCTTAATCATGATCATTTTTTCTTCCATCTCTTGTACTACTTTTGGTCCTATAAATACTCGGTCCTCTAGTCGATACCAACTGAGATCCATTCTACAAGGCTTCCCATATAGGAACTCAAATGGTGCCATCTTGATGGAACTCTAATAACTATTATTGTAAGAAAAATCCACCAATGGTAAAATCTCTTCCTATATTTTTTATTGATCCATTACATGCATTTGTAGCATGTCCTCGAGGATTTGATTATTCCTCTTTGTTTAACCATCTGTCTTGGTGTGATAAGTAGTGTTGAATTTTAACTGGGTTCCCAAGGCTTCTTGGCAACTGGTCCAAAACCTTCTTATAAACACTTCTCCCTTATCTAATATGATCTTCCTTGACACTCCATGTAATCTCACAATCTCATCAGTGAAAACTATGGCTATCTTAGGTGCTTTATATGTAGCCTTAATTGGCATCCACTACAAATATATAAATCATCTCTCCTTGCAGTCGTCAGTAATCCCACTATGAAATCCATTGATATAACTTCCCATTTAGACTCTTGTATCTCATGGCGTTGCAATAACCCTGCTAGATGTTTGTGCTCAACTTTTACTCTTTGACACTCTAAACATCTTGCTACAAATTTTTCAATGTCCTTCTTCACACCCTTCCAAAAGAATAGTGGTTTTAGGTCAGCACTCATCTTCTCAACACTAAGGTGTGCCATGTATACTGCTCGATGTGCTTCGCTCAATATTAGTTAGTGTATATCTTCATTCTATGGCACATATATCCTTCCATGGAACCATGGTAGTCCATCACTATCTAGAGAGTATGCCTCATATTTTGGGATCGACATTTCATCCTCCCTTGAACTCTTGCTAGATCATCATTTCATCCTCCCTTAAACTCCTGCTAACCTCCTTGCACTAGGTATCTTCAATTTGTATATTGAGCAACTTCTCCCGAGTCAGGTTTGTCTTTAAGTGAATCACTAAAAATATTCGAGGCCTCCTACTTAATGCATTTGCCACCTTGTTTAATATTCCCTTTATGTAAGTAAATATCAAAATTGTTTTTGCTTATTAACTCTAACGACCACCTTTTTGTGGTGTTTAAATGATCTTGGGTGAATATGTGTTGCAGTCCAAAACAATCAGTTTTAAGTTCAAACATCCTTCCTAGTAAGTAGTGTCTCCAAATCTTTAGGGTGTATACAACAAATTCCATTTCTAGATCATGTGGTGCATAATTTTCCTCATGGGGTATAGGCTTCCTTGAAGCATACGCTATTAGTCTTCCCTCTTGCATCAATGCCAACCACGTCCTTCCTTGGAGGCGTCGACACAAACCCAAAATTCTTACTCCATATATGGTACCTTTAGGATCAATGTAGTTGTTAATAATACTTTTAACCTCTATAATTCCTCTTCACATTTTTCTAGCCCAAACAACCTTCTTATTCTTTCCTTGAAGTTTGGTGATGGGGGTTGCTATATTTGAAATCCCCTCGACAAATCTACGATAATGCCCAACCATGCCCATGAAAATACATATTGCGTAAACATAGGTTGGATCCATCCATTCCATGATGGCCTCGATCTTCGTTAGGTCTACTGCAATACCCTCCCCAAAGATAATGTGTCTGAGACAGTGGATCTTGGATTGGTAAAAGGATCGCTTTGACAAATTTTCATACAATTAGTTATTTCTTAGACATTGTAAAACTAGTCTCATGTGTTTGTCATGCTCCTTTGGGGTCCTTGTGTAGATCAATATGTCATCGATCAAGACTTATACAAATTTATCTAAGTATTATCTAAATATCCCACTCATCAAAATCATAAAAACGCCCAGGGTGTTTGTCAGTCCTGAGGGTAATACTACAAACTCAAAATTCCCAAATATTATCCTAAAGGATGTTTTTGGGATATCTTCTTCCTTGCTTATAACTCACTCTCTCTCAAGATTAAAAAACCCAAACATTCTCAATTGACCCTGGTCATTGAAGATTATTCATAGTGATTTTATATGCATTACCTCAAGTATTGATTCCAACAAGGCAAGCATACATATAGCTAGGCGAACCTTGACCTCACAATTATTTGAATTTTGGCCAAGGAAATATGAACATCCTTCTCAAACCTTTGATAGCCTTCCTTCCTTTGATGATTATTCATACAACAATACCCTAAAATGTGAGGAAAGTTCCCTTGAAAAAGACAACACAACTTGTTTGTTAAGTGCACAACTCAATTCACCCTCCAAGGCAAGTACAAATTCCATTGGTTTTCCAAGGATGAGGGTACATTGCCATAATCTACTAACCATAATGAAAAGTATACATTCAAATAATTACAAAAACCATTAACAAGTGTTCCTCCCAATGTTAGAACCATTTTAAACCTATTATCCTCAATCATATGGACAAGTGTCCATGCCAACCATGTAACATTCCCTAATGGTCATGTTTCAAGGAGGTTGGAATCCTCCCATGGGCTTAAATGGCAATTTTTTTGTATATTAATTAAAGACCTTCTCCTAATCTAAGTACGGGAAGTGGTGGCAAGTAACTACGCCATACTAACAATATGCCTCCCTTTGGATGATAACCTAGTTAAAACATATACCCTTATGGTAGCAAAAGGTGCAAGATAGCAAGGCATTCCTTTGACTAGATATTTAGATAACCTTTCCCCCTCATAATGCACAAACATCACTTCCTCCAAATATATTGGGATTTCCCATATTTGGCAGCATTATCAATGAATATTCACAATGTCACATGGGGGCTTTCACCATGTCTAGTTCTAAGTTCACTAGCAAGAATGATATCTCAATTAAGCCTTTTTCGTATTAGTGAACGGTACTAGTACACATCATCAAATGGAAAATGAAAGCTACCATACGTTGATGCACTATGAAAGTAATGACACTTGTGAAACTTGAAATATGGTATTGGTACAAATTTGTAAATTTGGTAAAATAAATTAACTCTGCAAATCTCAAATATATTTAAGAAAACCATAAATAAAAGTTTAATTTGGAAATAAATTTGTAAGTTAAATATAATACACATATAATTATTTGAGAAAATAGATGTAATCATTATATTATATATGGTAAGAGGAAGATCTGAAACCCTTTACGGTTGGCCCCTGATGTGGGCTAGGGTTCCACCTATAGTACTGTGCACATGACGGAGTTTATCCATCCTCTTGCTCCGCCTGCTAACCTCTGTTGCCGTTATTCTTTGTTCCCATTACATCTGACCCCATTCACCCTCCATAGATGCCTACACTTCCCCCCGTGACTCCACCATGACCATACCTTCTCCATTTTCCACATACGGATCAACAACATCAAAGGTGGTTTCCAACTCCCAGCTGGCACGTGATTTTCAAAATCATTTATGGAGCTTGATCAAGTTGACTACTCGGACGACCCCTTCCCTGATGTCTCCATCTGGACATCCCCCCTCGATCTTAGAAGGTTTGTTCCCCCACAACAATGACCTTCCAGATGTCCTTCCACCTTTGCCATCGATTTCGAGTCCCTCCTGCCTGGTCATTAACCTACTTGAGGACCCCCCCACCTGGTTGGCTTTTGCTACTCCTCCCCCTTCGCCAACATCCCTACAGTTTTTGGCAAGATGCATAGGATCTGATCCTACCACTAGCTCCCCGGGTCATCCACCACACCCTCCGTCCGCCGACTCTCATTTCCCTCCAACTTCCCTTCCAAGTGTACCCTCGATATCGCCACAAGAAACCCCTATCACCTCTATTTCGACTACTCCTCTTTTTGGATGCTTTGTAGGCAACCCTCCGGTTTTTGAAGCAAACCCTATTGAGCCTAGACTGCAACCTCAGAACCCTCAACAGAGTGGCTCATAGGCAGAAATCACTGATAAGGGCCATAGGCCAGGGAAGAAGCAAAAGTGTGTTAAATCCAAATCCTAGGACATTTCACTTGGATTGGGGGAGGATATCCAGTGGGGCATGTACGAGGAAGGCGTGGAGATGAAGATCTGAAACCCTTTACGGTAGGCGCTTGATGCGGGCTAGGGTTCCACCTGCAGTACTGTGCACATGACAGAGTTTCCCCATCCCTCTCGCTCCGCCTGCTGACCTCTGATGTCATTATTCTTGGTGTCCATTACATTTGACTCTGTTCACCCTCCGTCGACGCCTACACTTGCCCCCCGTGACTCCATCATGACCATACTTGCTACCTTTTCCATAGATGATTCGGTAACATCAAAGGCGGTTTCCAACTCCCAGCTCACACGTCGTTTTCAGAATCAGTTATGGAGCTTGATCAGGTTGACTACTCGGACGATCCCTTCCTTGATGTCTCCATCTGGACATCCCCCCCTTGATCTCGGAAGGGTTGTTCCCCCACAGCAGTGACCTGCCGAATGTCCTTACGCCTTTGCCATCGATTTTGGGTCCCTTCTGCCCGATCGTTACCCTACCTGAGGACCCCCCCACATGGTCGGCTTTTTCTACTCCTCCCCCTTCACCGACATCCCTACAGTTTTTGGCAAGATGCATAGGACCTAATCCTACCACTAGCTCCCCGGGTCATCCACCACTCCCTCCGTCTGCCGACTCTCATTTCCCTTCAACTGCCCTTCCAGGTGTACCCTTGGTACTGCCACAAGAAACCCCTATCGCCTCTATTTCGACTACTCCTCTTTCTCGATGCTTTGCAGGCAACCCTTCGATTTTTGAAGCAAACTACTGAGCTTGGACTGCAACCTCAGAACCCTCAATAGAACGGCTCACAGGCGGAAATCATTGACAAGGGCCATAGGCCGGGTAAGAAGCAAAAGTGTGTTAAATCCATATCCCTGGACATTGCACTTCGATTGGGGGAGGATATATAGTGGGGAGGACATTACACTTCGTTCATAGTGTACCTCTGGAACTCCATCCTTATGGCCATCAACTCCCATTGTAAATGGCAAGGCAGAACTATTCTAGATACCTGGAAATCATGGTGGACTACAGTGACCCCGACCAAAGCTAGAAACCTACCCCTTCTCACTTGCTGGGCGATCTGGATCGCTCGTAACTGACTCATCTTCCATGACACCATCCCATTCTAGCCCTCCATCATTGCCCACATTCTGGCTGATTACAACTCCATACCTGATGATGATACTGCCCCACCCTCTAGGAACATTGTCCCTGAGGCCATTAACCGAGAATACCCTTGGGCATACTTTGATGGCTCTGCACAGGATGCAGGTTGTGGGGGGGGGGGGGATATACTCTATCTTACTGACTCCCATTACTATAAAATTCAAATGGGTTTGGGGAGGGGAACCAACAATTTTGCAGAGCTGATCACTGTAAAACACCTTCTACACTTTGCCTTGGAAAAACATTGCAGGAATTTACAAATATATGGGGACTCCAAAATTGTTTGCAACTGGATAAACAAATCATCAAACTGTTATGCTTATTCACTGAGACCTATATTGAAAGAAGTTCATCAACTCATTACACAATTTGATCTCTTTGTTTGTCGCCATATCTACAGGGAGTGCAACCAAACTACCGACCAGCTTTCCAAGGAAGCTACGAACCGGCCTCGTGGCACATGGTTGATCCTGGAGCAGAGGGATGGTGTTCATTATCAGTTCTACCACCGTCCATACATAGAATATATAGCTTAACTGGCTCAGGAGGAGCCTTTTTTGTTTTCATGTTTATAGGTTGTTTTTAAATTATCAACATTATGTATATTTTACACTAGATGTATATACATGACAGACATATGTACTCCCTGCGAGGAGTTTTTTGATCTCTTTTTGAACAGTTCAGATGACACATCCTCCCTGCGTGGAGAACATTGATCATATTTTTGATACTCTCTTTATTCTGATAGGCAACAGCCTCACATACAACATATGCGTACAACATCTACTACATGTTATTTTCTTATATTAATGAAAATTACGATTTTTCCAAGGGGAAACAAATATATGGTAAAAATTTCCTTTTTTTTTTTTTTAATAAAATACATCGAAGTAAATTTGGAAAAATACTTGGAAAAAAACAAAAACAAAACAAAACAAAACATGCACTAGCAAAAACGTCCCTAAAAAGTGGAAAAATGCACCCTCAACCCCAATAACAACGCCTTGGAAAAAAAAGTTGGTACCCCCAATTTTATTTATATGTTAACAAAAGAAGTAAACATATGACATTGAAATCCTCTTACACCAAAATGGATTCTAATAATTGGGAAAGCTACTACATCTTTGTGGGAATTTATGGGAAAGGTGGCATTGACACTAGAGCTATATCAAAGTGTATATATAACATGCTTTTAATAGCCACGAGTTAAGAAGGGGGCACCAAAATGCTAATTTTTTTTTAATTCCATGTACTTTGAATTCTCTAGTTGTAATAGTCCTAGTCTTGCAATCTTATTGTCGTCAAATCCATGTAACAAACTACATCCGTATTTTTGCTGAAGCATTTGACTATGATACTTAAAAGTCTTTGGATCTCTATAAATTAGATATTTTGGTTAATATATGTAATAAAACTTATAATCCTAAGCAATATAAGCATAAATCATGCACAAATGGTTGAAAAGTAATAAATAATTTATATTTATATGAGCCATTCCTATTTTACATTAAGTTGTAAGGGGCACAATATATGCATACTTACACATAAAATATATTTTAACATTTTTATTTCCATAACAAGCCTAAGGTAACCAAAAGCCTTAATTCAATGCCTACAAGCATGTCATCTTGATTCCTAATCCTACTGCTAAAAATCATTGGTACTAAAGGAAATATGTTTGTTTTTTACTCACACATTCACATGTTACAAAGTAAATCAAACCCACTCAATGCATGGATTTCTAAAGCTCTATGTCCTTTGATGTGGTTTGTTCCACTCTCCTCATGAAGTTCTTGCTGAAAAAATCATCAAAATTCTTAAGGATGTATTGTGGATCTTTCACTTTACGAATATCCCTCCTTTTCTTCTTGTCTACAATGATGCTTTAGGAATGCATTAGCTCCTATTTCATGGTATGGGTGGCCAGAAAAATAGCCAACACCATCATCCCAAGAAATGTGTATATTGGGAAAAGCTCAAGCTTCAACAACCATGAATATTCTTGCATAAAGGAGGAGCATGTGGCCGTACTTCCTTTAGGAGCTAAATTATATGGTCTAATGTATGCATTTCTCACCAAAAATCTTTGCCAATAACTCTTATCCTTTAGTGTTGATGCGGAGAACATTTTGTTGTCATGGAGAATTCTACTATATTTTAATATTTTTATTAATCAATTTTTTTCTAAATAGATGATGCTTTCATTGGTTCCACCATCTCCCTAAGGGTTGGCCTCTAACTTCTACTTATTAACATACTAGCTCGTCCACTTTCACATGCCTAGATAAAATGACTCTAATATGTCACTTCTTTATGATTTAGTGATAACACACACCCTTGCATGGCCCTCACTCAATGTACAATGCTTGGATCGTGAAGGCCCCTCTGGAAAGGATTATTCTGTTTAGAAAATGATATTGGGGACTCATACTTCTGACAATGAGCCCAAGTAATTGATGTTGGCCCAAGTTCAACTCCTCCTAGGGGATGCAGATAATGAGGTCGGGCAATATGATGATGAGCATGGGGAGATTAGAGGGTTTGGTTGCGCTAATGGCATTACACCGAGGGAGCTCAGCTTATTAATTCGGTGCTCGATGTCGTTAGGAAGGAGGTTAAAAGTTGTGATTACCTATGAGGGTTTCAAGTGTGTAACTCCATGGGAGGAGGTATTGGATATGGAATGGAAACCCTCTTGATGTCAAAGATTGGGGGAGGAATACGCAGATATAATGTTGCACACATTCTCAATTTTTTTTGTCTTCAAAGGTGTCTAGAATAGTGGTGGAGCCTTCAGGATTCTCAAACTAACCTTTCCTGGCTTTGGTGACTTGAACCACCTGATCTTTACAACCATAAGCCAAGTCACTTGTTGTATGAGGTTTCTTGGTTAGTTGAGCTTAGATCTGAGAAAGCTTGCAGGATAAGATGACAACTAAAGGAAGTGCAACATGGCTAATAATTTTTAACCAAAAGGAGGCAATGGCTCACCATAGAAACCTTAATACTTGTCCACCAACCAATGTTGCGATGACTACACATGCTAGGTCTCTGACATTCAAAAACAACAATGAGTATGATGTTTAAGGCTTTGGATATGATCCAAACTCCATTTATACAAATACTTATGTGTAGTATTGAAAACTTCAAGACTTGGTTCTCTTAAATTCTGAGGTATCGGAATGAAAACCACAAGATTTTGACCACTTCAATGTAGTTATTTAAAACGAGGGAGTTTCAACTCTTCAGGTAGGAGATCATGTTGATTTTATTAGAAAAATAAAGTGACCATAGGAATCTCCATTGGAAGATCAAATTTTTTATACATGCCAACAAGAGCAGTGCCCACATCATGAGTGCCAACTTGGATTTTCATATTAGAGTTTAAGAAATGGCCATCAGTCTATTTTTGCGCAAAGAACAAAACTACAAGGCATGGGATTTTAGAGACCAAAACCTCAAGAGTGTAAATCCTTGTTTTGTATATCTACATGGCAACTCAAACAACTACCATTTCAAAAATTCTATTTGGAAATCAACACCCTATCAATGAATTACTTGCTTTATAGGATAGGTTGCATCAGAATAAGACATCAACACTAGGGAACATTAATATGAAGAATGATCAAAATCAACTTGAAGTGAACATGCACCCAGATTCACAAGGTGGGGAAATTTTCAAAATCACAATTAATGATAAAATATGTTGATATTGAAAAGTAGTTGGACTATTGAAGTCTGCAGCATATCCATGAAAGATTGAGCTAGAAAGAGTGAAAGAACTTGATCATATTATTGTTAATGAAGAAAAGGAGGTTGCACATCTTGTAAAGGGTTCTAAAAAGCTGAAAGAGAAGGTTTGTGAGCTTCAAAATATGTTGGAGGAGAGAAATTTAAGAAAGAAAACAGAGTAGCAAAACTAGAGGGTCATATGGATAAGTAAAATACAAAAATCAACCATCATAAGGTTTAAATTAGCAAGGGCAAGATAACACTCCAAAATTACATAAGGTAAAAATGATACATAGGTCCTAGAGGCTAAACCTAGGACCTGATACTAAGTATAGGGACCTTTCCTATGCACAAGATTTACACCTTTTTTTAAAATCAAACAAAACAAAACAAGATAATAACATGCAAATTATTATATGCAAGATGTCTTGCTCCCATTTTTATTAGCAATGAGTTGTGCAATTCCAAGTTACAAAATTACAAGGTAATAAGCAATGGGAGTTTTTCTTTAAAATTAAACATTCATTAAAAATGACGACCAACATAAGAATCATACAATAATTCAAGGGACATATAGCAAGAGTCAAGAAATATACATCATTTCCTTAACCTTTTCAATCCGATAATTTATTACAACAAAATAATCATATAGGAAAATGTTTAACAAACCTTTGATACCATACCGAGGGGAAATCAAACCTTGATCTCAAGTCTATTGGTCCTTGTGCTACATTAATATAGTCTATGTACACATGTGGAGATTTTTGTGTCTCAACTGAACATTATCAACTCACCAATTGACCTCCCAACCTACTCCTTGGGTACTCTTCTTCCCCAGCAACCTCTGAGTTGCAATGGGGCTATACAGTAGAGGAAGAACACTAGCAAGTGGAGGAGAGCACTCCAGCTCAAGAGTTCCCACTCCAAGAGCCTCCACTTCACCAAAATCACTACAAAACTCAATAGTCATTCTAAACACAATAACATTATGGTAGCCATCCAACAATATGGCCAAAAGAGAGTCCCTTCTCTCATATATTACTCCTTGTATACGAGGCTTCATAGATGACACTTGTCACTTTATGCAAAAACAATTATTTTTATTAATCCAATAATTTTATTATTCACATATCCATGTCTCATCTTCTCACCCATGGAATCCTATTTTTTTTTACTTAATTTCTTATCAAAAAGGGTATTTTTCCTCACCCTAACATGATTCCCTATTTCTTCTCCTAGTTGTCCCTTGACCCCTCTTTTTTACTCCTTATTTTGTGTTCATTACTGAAGTCCACTGGTAGGTCTCATATTTTGTTCCCCAAATATTCCTTAGTTTATCTCAAGTTGAAATATTTGATGTAGATCTTTGTGTTGTGTTATTGCTACATGGAGGTTTTCTCATAAATCAAAATTTCTCAAATTTCAATTTTTATTTTTATTTTTTATTTTTTTTCATACACAACATATTTCCTTAATGAGGTTAAACTATCATTGGGTTAATGTTTCTAATTAAAATCTATGTTCCCTTCCCCTTTGTTATTAGAACACTTACATAGTTTGGATTTATTTTAATACACATAAGATTTTTAAAATGTGAGGAGGGTAGAGTAATTCAATTGGTATAGTTTTTATAATTCTTCCTATTTTACCTTTTCCCAAGGTTTAATTATGATTTAGTTAATTTGATTCTAAAAAACCACCTACTATATTATGTGGATCAATGCTCATCACATGATCATCAACTCTTAATTATCTTTCAATTTTTCTTTAATAATTCCCTTCGAAGTTCGAAGGGTGCCAAATTAGTCACGTCCTTCAAGAACTTCCCTTCGAAGTTCCAAGGGTGCCAAATTAGTCACGCCCTTCAAGAACTTCCCTTCGAAGTTCCAAGGGTGCCACATTGCTTTCCCTTCAGACATCTTGTGACTACGAGGGGAAAACTAGGCATGACGATGGAGACCACTATCATATCCTTTGTCACCCTCTATAATGAGACTAATGGTGTGAGGGATCAAGGAATCTGCCTTAATGAATGCCCCCCAATAAATCTTCATGAGCGACTGAATCTGGGTTCTACCCTCATGACATTGTGAGCTTCAAGGCAAATGTATCCCAACACTTTCTAACAAAATTCATGGTGGGAGTGCTAGCGGGTGGAATCAGGGAGGTTTTCCCATCCCTCCCTTGAAATCCATTTGTCCTATATAGACCCATGACTCGTGTGTGAGTCATTCGGCCAAGCACTTGACTTGTGCCTGCAACCACTATCATGTCATTAATAATCATAGAAAATATTAATTTTGTTAGGTCCCTATACTACTAGTGTAGCCCCTTATTGTTATTAGTGTAGGCCCCCTTATTGTATCGTTGTGCCCATGTAGTCCCCATATTGTTATTATTATGCCCCATAGAAGCACACTATGGTTATTTTTGTGCCCTTGCAATATTATTGTTATGTAGGCTCTGATTATATTGGGACCCCTTAGACTCTTATATAGAAAAGAGGCCTTGTCATTTGTATCATCCAAGAATTGTTCATTTGTGTAATGTAAAGGAGGTTGCCCCCTCGAAGAGGCTTATTTTGAAGTCGTTGATCTATTTATTCTTCTATTTTGTGAGATGGTTTCATAACATTTGGTATCATAGCTTTGGATTCTAGGGTTTTTCTGCTTCAAACAGGTCATCGTGACATTTTCGCTATAACCTTTTTTCTACAAAGTTTTAGAAGCTGAAATTAAAACCCATTTGAGCCGAAAGCTTGCTAAACCTCGTGTCTGAACTTCTGAACTTGGTTCGCTATATTTTCAGAGATATGATCCAAGTAATTTTAGGGTTTTTATAGGCTCTCGAATTCCATCTCAAATAGATGACCTTGGAAAAATCGTCATAACTTTCTCTCTGAGCATCGAAATAAAATTTTGTAAGAAGTGGCAAAAAGAGGACGAAATGTAGTTTGTTGGGTATCGTTTTTAGGGCTGAAGGTGGAAAAAAATGACACTTGGAACTTCGTACAAGTTTGCTCTACTGAAACAGTCTATAATCAGGTCATTGTAGGAAATTGGGCACAATAATAACAATATGGGGACTACATGGGCACAACAATACAATAAGGGGGCATGCACTAATAACAATAAGGGGACCTGCACTTATAACAATAAGGGGATACACTAGTAGTATAGGGACCTAACATGATGTGCAACTTTTACAAAATGTACATATTGCATCTTTATATTTAGAACCGAATCAGTTTGTATGGTATAGAGGGATTTTTTCTCATAAACCACTTGTCACCTAGTCAATTTTCATGGAAGAAATGATAGCACATTATGAGGATACAAAGAGCAACACATTCTTTAGCCAATTGATAATTCTAAAACAAATGGGTTCAATGGTAGAGCACATTGAGGACTTCCAAAAATTGAATATAAGGGTAAATGGTATTCCAGAGAAGCAGAGGATTGATGTCTTCATAGGGACTTTAAAGGATAAAATTCAACATGAGGTTCATATTTGGGAACCTGATTCATTGGAGAAGGCATTCAGGTTGGCAAGAAAAATTGAAAGCAAAATTATGGCAACAAGAAATCCTACCACTCACAACTATAAAGATGGAAGTGTTGTTGCTCCTAACCTTCCACAACCTACAAGGTTGACACCACAACAATTGGAAGAAAAAAGAGAAAAAGGGCGTTGTTACAGTTGTGATAGCAAATACACTATAGGTCATAAGTGTATTGAGAAGAAATTATTTTACATAGATTGTGAAGAGGAGGAAGAAAAGGATCAAGAAACGTCAAAAGAAGAGGATATACACCAAGAACCAACCCCCGAGAAAGAAGAAATGAATCCAACCATATCTTGTAGTGCATTAGCTGGAATTACCATTCCTCAAACTCTCATGATAGATGGACAAATAGAGATAGTGAACAAATGTTTCAAAGGATATCTTCATTGCTTTTTATTTGATAAACAAACACAATGGGTCAAGTGGTTACCTCTAGTGGAATGGTGGTATAACGGTTCAGCAAAAATGACCCCATTTATGACACTTTATGGATATTAAAAACTATCCACCACATCATCTTTAAGAGAAAATTCTAAGGTTCAAGCAATGGAATATCACATCAAGTTCTCCAAATCTTAAAGGATAATCTCACTTTAGCACAAAATCAAATGAAACAACAAGGATATCAACATCGCAGCAAAAGAAGTTTTGATGTAGGCAACTGGGTATTTTTACGGCTACAACCATAAAAACAAATGACCCTCAAGCAAGCTAAGAAGGACAATAAATTATCACCAAAGTACTATGGTCCTTACAAGGTGTTGCAAAAGATTGGTACTATGGCATACAAATTAGAGCTTCTTGCATCTTCTTGAGTGCACCCAGTTTTCCATGTTTCATGCTTAAAGAAGGTTATAAGTGACAAGCTCCCAGTTCAAACAATATTGCTAGAACTTGAGGAGGAAACAAAAATCATAGTGGAACCTGAAGCAGTCATAGAAACAAGAACCTGACAACTACGAAATCGATCAATTTCAGAGTATCTCATCAAGTGGAAGAACTTACTCGCTGAAAATTTCACATGGGAGGATGATAATTTTTATACAGAAGCATCCAAAACTACTGAAGTGTTGAGGAAAACACTTTTGGAAGGAGAGGGGCATGTTAGGTCCATATAATACTAGTGTAGCCCCTTATTTTTATTAGTGCAGGCCCCCTTATTGTATTTTTGTTCCCTTACAATATTATTGTTATGTATGCTCTGATTATATTGGGACCCCTTAGACTCCTATATATAGAAAGGAAGTATTGTGATTTGTATCATCCAAGAATTATTCATTTGTGTAATGTAAATGAGGTTTCCCCCTCGAAGAGGCTTATTTTGAAGTTGTTGATCTATCTATTCTTCTATTTTGTGAGTTGGTTTCATAACAAATTTGAACTTTAAATTTTAGTGTCAAAACTATGCAATCGATCAAACTAGAGGTCATTGACTCGTCACATGTATGTGCATTCGGGTAGTCTCATTCCACACTCAATAATCATCATAATATCCACCCATAATGTTAGTCATTGACATAATATCAACATAATTGCTAACTACAAGCAATAATCTATTCTTCAGAATATGTAAATAGGCCAACATAATGAATCATCAACATGATTACATAAAGTCATCAAAGAAGTCTATCACAACCATAACTCAAATTGGCACATCACAATTATTATCACATCCACTAATAAAAAAAGTAAAATGACTAGATCCTTGACCTAAGGTCCTTAGGATAATATGTGAGCCATAAGGATATATCAAGGCTAATGTAATATCAAAGTCGATCAACTAGAGTGGGGGAATACATAAAAGCCATTGTATCTCTTGGAAGATGAAGCAAATAGTCATATAATGCAATAAAAATATCTTAACGATGATGAAACAAGCATCCAACATTGGATTTATTCCTTTGACATTGGTATCAAGGTCATTCTTCCCATGTAGAAAATCCCCTTCTCGCTTAGATCTTTGCATTTTCTCTTCACTGTCATTTTCCCAAAATCTATATTGAGCCATCGACGCTTCTACAACTTGTAACAATGCGTAAGATTCCCATGCCCCCTCTTTTATGTCAAACCATGGCCACATTTGTGTTTCAGTTTCCTCTCATTGGTGGCCATGCACTTTGATGGAACCCTCTCTCATTGTGTCCATAACCTCTCTTCCCAATTTCAAACCCCTCAAAGCTTCTTCATCGTCACCTAGTACTGTAGTGCGACACACAACAACACCATAGCCACGTTTTAGCTACCATTGAGGGATGGGTTTGTTGTTGTGTTGGAATTTGTGGCTATGGAAGGTTGGAACTCACATTAGTGGAAGCAACTTGCACTTCATTAAGAGAGGGAAATATCCATCTAAGGAAATGAAAGCATAATCTCATTCATGGCCCCCAAATCCTCTTGAGTGGGGGATTCTCATAGTTCATGATGAATTTCAAGAGTCCCCAAATATTTTTCATTCCTCTCTCCATGTGCTTCTACCATAATTGGGTAATCATGCTCCATGAAAAGAGTTTTATTTCTACCCATTACTCTTGTTTGAGCATTCCCCAATTATATGAATGTTGATGTGATGACATCTCTTAGATTTTTGTCAGTGGTGATAGGTGATTTTTTGGAATTGATTTCCATGTTTTGTATATATATTTGATAAGGGATAACTTCCCTAGAAGCACATTATAGAGATATGGTTTTTGTGATGTCATGTAATTGAATTTATGCCAAATATTTCTTAACATTTTTGTTGGCCCATTGTTACACAGTATTTTGTCACACCTCCTGCACTTCCCCGTGACATACCTTGAAGTGCCCGAAACATGACCATCATGTAGTGTACTTATTCAGATATGCAACTCATATCCTCCCCAGAACATTGGTTGGAAAATGCCTTGAGATTTCCCTTGAAGAAATAGCTCTTAAACCCTAATTTGAGGATTATCGCTCTTATGAGGCCAAAAACAGCGATGATCGCATGTTGCACTATACTCACCCCGCGATGGCATCACTCTATTTACTTGTATACCCGTGATGATCCCAAAAAGGTAATTTTCCCAAAGAGGATGAGAAGCTTCGTGATCTAGAAGCTTCCAGAGCGGCGAACTGGAGGTTGTTTGACGTAGATGAGGTCGAATTCTCCCAATTTGGCCTCTTGGTCTTATCCCTATGAGATACCTCCTTTGGATGAGGGCCTAATCCTATATTTGGAGAGATCCTAAGTCCCTTTCCCAACCTATATATTCATCCTCTCCCATTCCCAAATGGTTGGTTTCTGGTTAGAGGTTGGGTTGGTCTATGTCTATTTGCACCCTTATGCTAAGCTTGTGCCTAGAGGCTATTCGTTAGACTTGGAGAAGGAGTGCTTGGAGAGTTCTTGGCTTGGACTTGGATTACCACTCAAAGAGAGCCTTTCAACGTCAAGGCTTTGGTTGTAAGCTTCCCTTTATTTCTTAATGATCCAGGTGGCTCCAGGGACACACACGGGACAAAGAGGGTTTATGAAAGCTCAAAAATCAAAGTGATCAGAATGATTTCAAACTAGGGCCAAAGTGTAGGTCTTATCGTCTTGATCGCGGTGGTGTGAACGGTTCGTCAAACTGAGTCCGTATGCGAAAGTTTGAAGCAGTAAAAGTTCACGTTGACTTTGGTGACTGGGCAGGCTTAAGGTGGCCGCAACTTGGACCAAATCCGGCCACCAGATTCTGGCCAGCCTGGGCTAGATTCTGGATGAATTTACAACCTAATTAGTTTGTCTCCTTCGGCCTAAAATCTGAATTTTTCAAAATGCCTTATTATTATTAAACATTAAAATATATATAAAAGGGAGGTGGTGGGCCACCACCCCCACCACCACACACCTCATATAACATACGTATTAATTGAGGGGCCGGTGGGAGTTGAACTCACGGTCGGCAGGAGGGCCGGCTCTGCCCATGTGGCAGCCCCATGTGCCATAAATACAACGTACCGTGTACCGAACCAACGATCAACCCAAATATTCATACGCCCATTAAATGTGGTTACAAGAGTTATGGGGGCGGGCCACCCAATGCGGACCCGACCTGCCCCCCAAAATTCATTTTTGTTTCCACATAACTGTAATGTAATAAAAATAGGGAGGGGAGGGATTTGATCCCCCGACCCCTCCTTAACTATTCTCCTTACTTACCATTGTGCCAAACTAACTTATTGCTAAGTCTGCCCAGCAAACTTATATAAAACCAGGTTTTTCAGTGCACCCGGGAGGCAGATGGAAGAACCAGTAGTCGGCATGGATTTCGAGATAGAGGAGGAAAAACTTTGACACACATTTCGAGGCAGAATATTCTTTGATGCCCGAAGATTTTCCGGGGAGGTAAAAATTATTTTTGTCAGAATATAACCAAGTTTATAGTCAATTTTCTTAGATTTTCGCAGGGAACTCTATGGCGAGGTTGAATTTTCCTTTTGAGCAGCAAATTTGCAGATTCCCAATGGAGGAGAATCTTTGAGAAATCTTGAGGGAGTCTTCCAGATTCCTTGGAGGTTGAAATTTGCCAGAGTCAAAATGCAACCAACTTCATACTCATTTTTCTCAGAATTCCGCAAGGAACCCGATGGCACAGTCAGTTTCCTGATCTGAGCAGCATATTTGCAGAGGACCCGGAGGAGGGAATCTTTGAGGAATCTAGGGGGAATCTAAAAGATTCCTTGGGCCCTAGATTCTCACTTTCTCAGAATTCAGAAATTTAACAGTCGATTTTGCACTATTCAACGCCACAAATATGATGGTGTGTTCAGATTTTCCATTTGCTCATTTCATTTCTCAGCCACTTTTCTAAGTGGAGTACAGGTGTCAGCATTCATGTGTGAGCAACCATTTCCATTAGATTCGACGCAGCGAGATTCGACATGTGACCAGCTTCAGAAGTTTGACATCCTCTCCTTCAGATAGGCCCTGGATGTGAGGTATATGCAGTGTGTTCATGTACTTCTTTTTCTATGCATTGTGCTGCATAGATCCCTGTTTGATGCTTGATGTGGGATCTTATTTCTTACTTGTTTTCATGATTCTTGCTTGATGTGATGTGGAATCATTTGTGTGATGCACTTGTTGTCATGATTCATCATGTTTTACTTGAAATCCCTTTGTCGTCATGTTGATGGGATACTCATGTTGTCTCCATGTATGTTTGCATTGAGATCCCTTTTATGTCGTGCTGGCGGGATGATCATCATGCATGAGTTTTGTGTCATACTGATAGGAGTCTTTTTACTGAGAGTTCTTGTAGCGGAACATCTCTTGGTGCCACTCCTGTGTGAGGGCATTTTCCATGTATGATAGCGACATCATTTCTTATGTACATCATCACTATTGATAGCACTTAATGCAGCGGCCTACACTATCTTGACACGGGGCCCGGAGACGTAGTCCCTCCTGGACAAACTTTGTTATCAACGGCTTATGTTTTCATGTGTTGATCACTGCCATGTTCCTCTTCTTTACAACATGCAGATGTATTTATTTATGTTCTTTTAAAAATGAAATTTAACACATCACGAAAAAAAGGTCTTGGAAGGGTCCTTTGTCACACCCAGACCTGGATCAAGTGGTATCAGAGTGGTATTTGCGTGGATGTGAATTGCAGTGTGAAAAATGGAACGTGCAGCGACAGAGGATGAAAAAGCGATGTACGCTACCATGCTCAAAATTTCCAAAAGGGTAGAGATAATGTATAGAACTCTACATAAAGAGACAGAGGAAAGGAGTGTTTGTAGTTTCAGTTGCAAGCCATGGAAGAGGCCCTGGAAAACTGAAGCACCACAACCAAAGTCTTCAAACAGATAACACTGAATTGAAGATGCTTCTACATGAAGAGAAAGAGGAGAAACATAGTTTGCTACGATAGCTGCAAGCAAAGGACGAGGCCTTGGAAAAGCTGCAGCGTGACCCATGTGAGGTAAAATGTAATTCTCTGAATTCATGTATGTGTCCTGATGATGATTTTGCTGTTTTTGAAAATCATACCACAGTAATTGGCTCCAAACTATTGAAGGGAATGAGGTATGAAGGAAAAGGCTTTGGCGTTAATGGCCAAGGCATTGTCAACCCCATCAAAGTAGAGGAATTACCGTGTTGAATAGGGCTTGGGTATGTTAGAAAGGAAGTTGGGGAATGTGCCGAGACAACAACCAAACCACCAACAACAGATGATGAACAACCCTCATTAGTTCTTTACAAATCGACAAAGGAGGTAAAAGATGTTGATTTCCTTTCAGTTTCGTTGTCACATAATATGATTTCTGTTGGAGATTTGGAGATCCCAATAATAGGGACAAACATTAGGCTCCTTACAAGGACGACGCACGAGGAGGAAGGAAAACTTGGTGTTAATAACCAAGGCATAACTCAACCATTGGAGGTTGTGCAGAGACCTCAATTTGCAAGCTCGAGATACACTAAAGGAGAATGCTTGAAGGTGTCAGATTCATCCGAGACATCATGGAAATTATCGAGGAATGAGAATTATGGGAAAACATCCCCATCATCTGATCTGAAAATCACTCGTGAGTGATCTCAGTTAATTAATTAATGAATGAAGGTATTCCAGACTCATGTGTTGGTGTGTGTGTCTATATTATCTTAGGCAACAGATTGATCAGATTACAAAATACACAGACACTGGAAAATGGAAAAACAGTAAGAGAAACACAGTAAGCAAATACAAGAACACAACAAATTAATAAGGAGTTCACCCAATCTCCTGGGCTACGTCTTCGGTCCAGCTTTCAGTGGCAACCTTCTTTTTATTGTGTCTTTAAAGTAGAATTTTTACAGTGAGGAGCTCAATTTGAGTCTCCCGAAACAGATAATGCTTAGTAAGGTGGTTCTTGGATTCCCCAAGCCACTAGAGTGCATAGACTCTTCCTTACCAAGTCTCAACCTCAATGGTCTTAATGGGATGAGTCCAATCTGGTATTTGGTTCCCGACAGATATCCTCACAGGGATCGCTTGAACCTCTCAAACCTGGTTCTGTCTACTCGATGCTGCCTTAACTCTGCAGGTCAGCTCTTTGTTTTCTGCTTCTTGCTTTTCTCTGTTCTGGCTCTCTTACTTGCTTGTCCGCCTTGTTCTTTATCTGTTCGTTCATGGCTTAAAGCCAATCCATCCTCTGACTGCTCACTTCCTCTTCCACCCCTTCGGGTCACTTTCTATTGTTCGGTTGGAGTTCCCTACCTCTACGTCATCGCAACTTCGTAACGTCTCACAAGGAAGTGGCCACTTGTCCTCCCACGAACTGCACCAGCTCTTCCTCAAATGGTTCGGTATTTCGGTTATGCTGTGTAATGATTCATCCTCCAACTCAGTGGTCAGATCGGACTTCAGACTTTTATATGCCGCGGCTTAATTCTCCCTCCAGATCCGGTTTCTCATCAGGCGCAATCTCCGCCGTTAGATCTGGAATCGCCAGATCTTACGGTGTTCGCTCTTATCGTGCAGTTGACTTGCTCAACTATTATCCCGTGATGAGAGGCGGTTTTCTCTCTCATCCACTAGACATGCGTCGTGCAATGTGTGGAATCGCTCGTTTTCTGCCAAATCCACTTACCGTCCCAAAGTGCTTTCGATATTCTACCGGTTTCGGAGCGCGGGGCCCACCTTTCGCTTTAGTGCTTTCCTTATGGTTTCCCAGCTTCCCATGCGACCGAGCGCTCGGGGCCTTTCCTTCTCGAGGGGTTTTGCCCAGCGATGCGCGATTACACTAATCGCGCATCAGAAACGACCTCCTTTTTACGATTCGGACTTCCTAACTGCCAGTTTGCATCCTGCGCGGTTTCCATGGGCCTTGGTCAGCGCGCTTTGACCGAGGTCTTCGTTGTTCCTTGCCGGCTACAAACTGCCACTGTTAAGAGATCCTTCTGTGGAGCGATAAAAAGGTGTCTTGTGAACTCCTAATTACCTCAGATTAATTATCAACCCAGGGACGACTTTTTATTTCAAAAGTGTACTCTGTCTGAGGCGGCTATTTACTCAAGAGTAATGTTTCGCAGTATAGTGCTTCAAACCCAAAAGTAAATGAATGCTTGAAACAAAATCTAATTGGAACAACAAGAAACTAAATCATTCATTCAAACAACCATCAATCGAGGATATAGTAGCAATAACTCATTCCTCTAGAAATTGATGCAAAAGGAATTAGAATATGGATCATGGATCTGGGAGCATAATAGCGTCTGCTGTGTCTCACAACAACCTTGATCCTCCTCCCACACTAAAACAGTAAATGCAAGTAAATGGAATGGAAATTAGAGCATGGACCAAAGATCTGGGAGCTAAGCAGCGACTTGCTGACTCACTACAGCTTTAGACCTTCTCTCACACCAAAGCAATAAAGGCAAGTAAATAAATCAGCAGAAAGTAAAACGGAACAACGAAATGGAAATGGGACAGCAATAAATGATACAGCAGTAAAATGGAACAACAATAATCAAATGGAACAACAGCAATCAAATGGAACAACAATCCTTAATGAATTACGAAACAACAACTATCACCCGTATGTACATGATTTACATTAATATAGCAATCTGAAAGTATTGAATGATGCAGCTATGTTTCTAAACAGAATGATGCTACTCTCGAATCCCACAAATATTCATACCAGCACTCTGTTACAGAAATGGCTGAATAATGATACAATTCGACCCCGTGTGAATTCATTTACATAGTGCAGAGTTCTTACATGGAGAAATCGTTCATTCATTGATCATAACAGAATAATAGCGTATCATATAAAGAATGTATCAGATTGCTACGTCATAAAGATAAACAGTCCACACACAAATCACCGTATAATGATACAAAGGCAAGTGTCCTCCGGAGCCGGGCCCTTAGCTGCCGATGGTACACCGCCTTAGATTACTCCAGACGCAGAGACGGAATGAACACCAAGTCTTTTATATTAATTGCATCCACAAAAGTATAACAAAGTCAGGTCTCAATGAGACTCAGCGATCAAAGTTTATTCCGAAAGTGTAAAATTACAAAAACAATCCTCCCCTCCTCTGATCTTTGGTTTCATTTAAATAGAGAAAGATCAGAGCATAGATAATTACAACATGATAAATTTGGGTTGATTCTAACCAGATGATCAACAAGAAAATATATTCCCTCTCATCTCTTCAACAAAAGCAAGACGAATTTGGGTTTACAGCTGAGATTTGGAGGGCGGCCGCAACTGCAAATCTGAGAAAATCGTGCTCAAAGAACCCTACGTTTCTCCCTGTACAAGCCGAATTTGGGCAAACTGTTCTTCAAGAAGATAATTGGGCCCATTCTGGACAAAACCCATGTTCTGGATTTTCCAAATTCGTCTTCATTTGCTCAGAATCTCAACCGCAAAACTGTCACTCCTTAAACCAGCGAATTTCTGAGTTGGCAGATTTAAAAATCAAATCTTCAATCTGGAAGTTACTTTGGAGGCTAAAAATGGTGAATAGTGTTATAACCAACTTATTAGAACTATCATTGGTAAAATAATGCATAATCATCAATTTATTAGAAATAAAGGAGAATAAATAATATTTATTCATGAGAGCATAAATAATTAATAAAATGGATTTAAATGATAAATTATAATAAATGTCATGATGAAGAATGGTAGAAATGGGTGAAATAAACGTTCACAAGTGACAATAATAATGGCATATTATCGACTCTACACCTTCCTGATAGCTCTTTGTTCATAAGTTTTTGAAGTCTGTCCTGATTTGATACAGTCATAGCATTTTGATAATTTTTCATGGATCCAATTCAGATCATGGCCTTCCCACTGAAAAAGCTTTTGGACCACCAAAAATTGGTTTTCAAGCATTGACTAAGTGAGGGTATAATTGTCTCACTTTTCCAATCTCTATCCACTTTGCACTGCTCGGCTTTGAACCCTTGAGCCCGATTCTAAGGTACTCAACATCTCCCCTGCGCGTCGTCCTCGCCTTCCTATCCAGAACTATGTCCTCCTACAATTCATTAAGATATTCAGGTAGCAGGTCATTAATAGAAGGCAATTGACTCTGCTCTTCGGGATCCTCAATTAGTGAAGGTTCAAACAATATCAAGCAATCTGCATTCACGATTGAGTAGATGTGCATGTAAGCTGGTAGATCAAGGCAAAAAGCATTCTCACCAATTTTCTTAGGTATCCTGAAAGGTTCATACCTGATAGGCTTTAGCTTCTTACCTTCACCTTGCATCCCATCCTTGTTGATATACAGCCAGACTTGGTCACCAACTTGAAAACTATGCTCCATCCGATGCTTGTCATGCCTTGCCTTGTATTTGGCTTGGCTCTTTTCCGGCTGTTCCTGTATTTCCTGGTGGATCTCTTGGATCTGTTCAATGAACCTAGTTGCCTTGTCCACATCATTGTGTCCCTCAATTGTGGTGTCTTTACCAAAGACAAAATCCAAAGGAGACCTTGGTGTAAAACCAAAACAGGTCTCAAAAGGAAGTCTCTGTGTAGAAGAATGTTTGGCTCTGTTGTAAGCATGTTGCACATAACACAAATGTTCATCCCAAAGCTTAGGATGCTTGCTGCAATATCCTCTAAGAAATTGGATTACTGTCCTGTTTACCACTTCTGTCTGGCCATCGGTTTGTGGATGAAAAGTTGTGCTCTTCTTCAGTTTGGTGTCCATTAGTTCCCATAGACTTGACCAAAACTTCCCCACAAATCGGGTGTCTCGATAAGATACAATGGAAGTGGGTAATCCAAAATGAACCCATACATGTTAAAAGAACAGTTTTGCAGTTTGTTCAGCTGTAATCTGTTTACTACAAGGTATCAAAATACACATTTTGCCGAACCTATCCACAACAACATACAGGTAATCATGAATTTTCCTAGATTTAGGCAGTCCTCCAACAAAATCCATGGAAACACTTTCCCAAGGATGAGAAGGTACTGGTAATGGAGTGTACAAGCCTAGTTTTCTATTTCCGGACTTGCTTTTAGCACTCATAGTACACCCTCTTACATATCTAGAAACTATCTCATTCATTTTTGGCCAATAACAAAATAGTTGCAGCTGTTTTACTTACCCCAAAATGACCTGATATTAGAGAAGTGTGTGCTTCTTCAATTATCTTTACTCTTTCAGTTTGTGGAATGCATAGCTTCCCACAATGATATAGGAGTCGGTCCTATACATGATAATCCAATTCTTCTACTCATTTGCCTTGACTTAAAGTTGCATATACATCTTTAAAGTCTATATCTTGAGCATATTGTTCAATGTAGCTCTCATGTAACACAGAATTATGCTTAAGTATAGTAGATGCATTTATAATGGGTCTAGATAACTGTTGAGCCCCAAACTTGCATCTCCCCTATACACCTTTCTAGATTTTTCCCATTTACCTGGACTTCTTAAAGCTGTCAAATCATTGCATATTAGTTTAAAAAGAGCATATAAAGTGGTTTCCTAACTATGTCTTTTGTTTGCTGTTTGATTTAGATTTTTGCTCATTCAGCTACGGAATCTTGTCACTTGCCGCAGCCAGCTCAACTTTCCGCAACCTTTTTGTTAAATTCTATGTTACAGGTGTCTTCAGGCAAATCCAGCCACATGGGAAAGTTTTAAATGACGTGGACATGGACCATGTCCTATTGGCTCAATCGAATCCATCAAAGAAGGCCGTGGTCAAAGATAGTCAAGCGGTGGTCAACCTAAGAGTCCTACGGTGACAGAACTCTGTTTTTCACCACGTGAAGACTTGCGTGGCCGTTCCTAAATCTCAGGAGACGTGTTAACACCTGTGGACTGCTCCATGAACTGAATCCAACAGCCACCCTCCTTAGATTTAATCTTCACGGCTACCATAATGCTAGATTCTGGACGTGGTTGTTCACGTGTCTTTTATCAGCACAGATTTTAGGAAAGTAGTTATGTCATCCTCTGTTATAAATAAAGCGTTCTCATACGCATAGTAGTTAGCTTTGGTAATGTAATTTTGACTGTTAATGAGCCCACTGTGCCGTAACTTTATTTCTGTGTTATGACTGCATTTTAATACATGAGAAGACTCTGTTTATAAGCTCAATTCGTGGTTGATTGTTGACTGCCCGAGGTTGTGCAGACGACCCCTGTACACACCGAGGTTTTATTAATTGATGTATAGTTTCATGCTTTATTTCTTTACGTTCCTTATGCCATAATCATTTACTTGTATATATTGCACTGCTTATGGTATTCACGTTGTTTGCTGTCCATAGTTTTTATGTTTTCTAATGCTATTAACTGATCAGTGTCTTTGTTTCAGATTACAATAGGCAACCTGTGCATTTACACATAGTTTTATAATGACTAATGACATGGAATTATTCTTGTCCTTATGTTGATTCATTTTTTCTTAGTTCTTAGTTCCAACACTGTTTTATTTATTTCATTTTTGCTCATTTACTCTTCTGCAAGATAGATATTAAATTACTCATGTCATTTTCAGTTACCTCCGAAAGCCAGAGCGAGACGAATGGTGAGGGATTGAAGTATGAATGCGTAGTTTGATATTAGTTTATTTTTCTGCAAGTTAGTTATTGAATTGCTCATGTCATTTTCAGTTACCTTCGAAAGCCAGAGCGAGACGAATGGTGAGGGATTGAAGTATGAGTGTGTAGTTTGATATTAGTTTTATTTTCTGCAAATTAGATATCAGATTGCTCAAGTTTTTTATGATTACCTTCGAAAGCCAGAGCGAGTCGAATGGTGAGGGGTCAGAATATGAGTTGATGTAATGTGATTTTAGTTTACTTTGCTTGCAATTTTTGGATTTCTTTGAGTTCAGTTTCTTTTATATTTATACAGCAGCAAGGATACTGGGTTTCATGGTCACTAGCTCACTGTTTATTTAAATAGAATAGTGGCACATTTTCATTCTCTTTTAGGAATTAATTTCATCATTGCATGTTTTAAAATATTTTTGAAAATTTTGAAGTTTGGAAATCATTTTAAAGGACACCATTGCCTTGAACACTTATATCCATACTTGACTTTTACAATTGCCATCTCACGTTAGGGAATCAACGAAGATAAACCCAAAAACAAACTAAAAATAAAAAAGGACAAAAATTAAGAAATCGGTTATCTTGCATATATAGTGCGCCTCACTTCAGCGGTTTACGACTCCCGGATTGACAATTAATATAGCAATTTAGGACACTCTAAATTGACCAAACATTTTGGCGCCGTTGCCTAGGAAGTGAATCTAGGTAGCCAATTTCTTAAAAAAAAAAACAGGAAAATTTCAAGGAAGGTAAAAATTGATAACTTCTCAAAGTATGCTCTCCTATTGCACCTAGTGTGATCTGGAGGATCAGAAAAGAGAGTTATTGGTTCAATAATTTTTTAAGTATGCTCTCTTCTTGCACCTAGAGTGATCTGGAAGATCAGAAAAAGAATTATTAGCCCGACTTGAAGAAAAATAAAAAATGACATGCATAGAGCAAGGGATTCTAGGGGAAGGTTTATAGCAAGGGCCAAGAGTTCAATTTTTACAACTCCATATACTTCAAGGCATAGACAAGATACACCTTCATCATCTCCAACTCACACTCCCAGCTTTAGGATTCCTGGAATTCAAAGGGCAACATCTGAATTAGGAGACTCTCCCACACTATCCACTGAATCTGACTTAGGAAAAGAACCTTTATTTACTTCTACAGGAGAACAAATTGTAATCAAGGAAGTAGAATCACCTGAATAAGAAGAGGGAGAAATTCCTCCTCGTTCGCCATTAGTAGAAGAACCTGAGGACTCTGAAATCTCTGAGGAAACTATCATGACAGAGGAAGTAGTCAATGGATTTGGAGGAGGAGGTAGAGGTAGAGGTAGAGGAGGAGGAAACAATGGAGGAGGTAGAGGCAACAATGGGGGAAATAGGGATGGAGATAACTCATTTGGATTTCCTATAGTTGATGAGGAATCTCATACAACAATGAAAAACATCTCACCATCTGTCCTCCCAAACTTTTATGGGTTGCGAAATGAGGATCCTGAAACATTTCTATTTGAGTTTGAAGTCGTGTGCCAAACTTATGATTATATGGAAGACTCTCAAAAACTCAAATTGTTTCCTTCAAGATTGAAGGGAGCTGCTCTGAAATGGTTCATGGGATTAGTCACTCAATCTATTAGGACTTGGAATGATATGAAACAAACATTTTGGGATAGATACCTGGACTATTGCATGCCCACCAATCATAAGGATGAGGTATTCAAAATGGTGCAAAAAGAAGATGAAAACTTGGAGGATTTACTTGAAAGATTTCAATACAACCTGAAAAGAGAAAAAATGAGTAACTTAGATGAGGAGACCTTGAAAGCCATTCTATTAAAAGCCATTAGAGATGAATGGATAGATATTTTAAACGTGATGGGAAAGGGAGATATTTCTCAACTTCCACTTCATGCTATAGCAGAACTATGTGTCCATCTCTTAAGGGGAAAATCTAAAACCGGAAAAGGGCCTAGAGATCCTTCTCTCATTAGAGCAAACAAATCTGCAACTGGATCAATAAGTAGGGCTGAGATTGGCAACATGCTTGATGAGTTCAAAACTGATATTTTAGGGAGCCTTAGTGAACAACTAGACACCCTTAAAATACAAAAGAAGCAGAAAGCAGAAGCTGAAGCTTTGGCCATCTTTTGTCCAAAATGTAGGAAGAAAAATGCTCTAAGGGAATTCCCCTTGGCTGCAAAAGTCGTAGAAACATGTATGATTTGTTCAGAAAACCATGAGACCAAGGATTGTCCTTCAATTCCTGGGCTCAAAGCTGTCTTTCAAAAAGATCCAAATTCAATTGAGTCTCTCTGCTTTGTTTCAAGGAGACCTTGGCAGGGGCAACAAAATCAAGGGTTTAACAACCCCATGAACTTTCAACCCCCACCAAATTGGAATCCTTGGCAACAAACTTGGTCCCAACCTCAAAATCTATTTCAATCATAGGTACAAGGTATGCAAAATCCTTATGGGAGATTTGCTCAAAGTTGTGGATTTTGATTTGGAAGTTGTGGAGCTTGTTGATTTTGAAAAGATGGAGGATATTGATAAAATTGTCCCAGCCATTGCCAAATCCCAATAATAAAAATCCTCAAAATGCTTACATGGTAGAAGGACAACAATTTCCTACCTATATGATTGTTCCTCTCAATGATGTACAACTCAGATCTGGTAGAGTTTTAGAAAAACCTTCTATAGATGCTCAAAAGAAAAGTATTTCTGAGGAAGATTCTCTTGAAGCCAATAAAGGTTCTGAAGCATCTCTTCAAAACCCAAACACTCAAAAAGAAAAAGAAAAAGAGTCAACCCCCCAAACTCCTATAGTTGAGCAACCTGCATCATCATCCACACCTCCTTTTCCGGAAAGATTACAAATTGACAAAGGAGTGGAAAAACAAATCTTGTTGCCTAACTATGATTTCCTAGATGAATTAAAGAATGTCTGTATCAAGATTCCCTTGCTACAAGCCATTAGAGAGATTCCTATTCTAGAAAAAACAATAAAGGAGTTGAGTCTCAAAAGACCAGGAAGGAAACCAAGAGATACAAGAAGAATCCACATGGTAGGAAAAATTGCAGATATCATGATGGGAAAAATTACCATACAGAAGTATGTAGATCCCAGTAGTCCAATTGTCAAAACACATATCAATGGGGTAGAAATTCCAAATACTTTGATTGATTTAGGGGCTGCTATCAACATTATGAGTAGACAGACTATGGAACAGCTAAAACTTCCTAATCTTCTTTTTACACCTACTCTACTGCAACTTGCAGATCGATCAATTATCAAACCAGATGGTGTATTAGAAGACATCTCGGTCTCCTTAGATTCTTGGGAATATCCAGTAGATTTCATGATTTTGACTCCCAAGAGTAATCTAGGAGGGCACCCACTCATCTTAGGAATAACTTGGCTAGCCACAGCTGATGCTTTCATTAGTTGTATATCTGGGAATATGTACATTTCTGATGGTAGTTCGACAAAGAAATTCAATTTTTATCCTCCAGCAAAAGCAATTACAGAAGTAGGAGATAATGAATGGGTCGATGATGAGGACACTATACAATCTGTCTTTACCATTTCTAAAATCAGTGAAGATAGTCAAATTCTAAACACATTAGAAAATTTTGAAACATCTTCAGAATATGACCACACACAATTTCAGTTAGATTCTGACATTGAGTATCTATCATCTAGACAAATGTCTCTTTACTCTATGGAAGAGTTTGGTAGTTCTGCCATTGATATTTTTCCAGGTAAAACATTGAATATCAACAAAAACTTGGAAAAATCACAACAGGGAGAGCTAACCAAAATCTTGCAAAAACATTCTACTGCATTTGCATGGGAGTATACTGATATGAAAGGTATTGACCCTAAGACTTGCATTCATCACATCTGCATCGAGGAAAACAATAGACCAATCAAACAACCTCAGAGAAGGATGAATCCAAACCTTAGGAAGATAGTGAAAGAGGAGCTCCAAAAACTACTCAATGTAAACTTCATTTATCCAATTTCAGATAGCCGATGGGTTTCTCCTTTGGTTATAGTACCTAAAAAGAATGGTAAATGGAGAGTATGCATTGATTACAGGGAATTGAATAAAGCAACTTTGAATGATCACTTTCCTTTGCCCTTTATCGATCAGGTATTAGATATACTAGCAGGCAAAAAGTACTTTTCATTTTTGGATGGTTTTAGTGGCTATAATCAAATTCAGGTAGCACCTGAAGATCAAGATAAGACCACATTTACCTGTCCATGGGGAACTTTTACTTACCCAGTGCTTCCTTTTGGATTATGTAATGCACCCGCAACATTTCAAAGAGCAGTACTAGGAATCTTTTCTGATCTAATCCATGATTGTGTAGAGGTTTATATGGATGATTTTATAGTTTATGGTAATTCATTTGAAGAGGCATTAGAGAATTTGGAAAAAGTCCTTATAAGATGTAAATAAACAAACCTTTCATTAAGTCATGAAAAATGCTTTATGATGTTTACTGAAGGTATTGTTTTAGGACATCACATTTCAGGGGATGGGATTAAAGTTGATAGATCAAAAGTTGAAGTCATCTCCAAGTTGCCTATTCCAAATTGTCAAAAAGATGTTAGAAGTTTTCTGGGATTTACTGGGTACTATAGAAGATTTATAGAGAACTTCACCAAAATAGCATCTCCACTCTTCAAATTGCTTACAAAAGACTATGAATTCAAATGGGATCCTGATTGTCAATCAACATTTGAAACTTTGAAAACAAGAATATCTGAAGCACCCATCTTGAGAGGGCCAAATTGGAAACTTCTTTTCCATATTCCTACAGATGCTTCAGATACAACTCTAGGAGCTGTGTTGGGTCAAAAGGATTTAGTTCCTTATGCCATTTACTATACCAGTAAAAATTTGACTCCCACTGAGTTGAACTATACTGTGACTGAAAAAGAGTTCTTAGCTATTGTTCATGCAATCAATAAGTTTAGACATTATATAACAGGCTATGAAACTTTTGTCCATACTGATCATTTTGCGATTAGATATCTAATGAAAAAACCTGTTACTAATGGAAGAGTTACGAGATGGCTCTTACTTTTACAGGAATTCAATATTACTGTGTTGGATAGACTAGGGAAACAAAATACAATAGCTGATTTCTTGTCTAGGATCCAAAATAATAAAGAAGATTCTCCTGTAGAGGATAAGTTTCCAGATGAATATTTATTTGCAGTAACTACTAAGACTCCTTGGTAAGCAGATATTGCTAACTATTTGGTTACAGGGAAACTACCTCCACATTTATTTCCTAGTGAAAGAAGAAAGATTATTCAGGAGAGTTCAAAATATTCATGGATTTCTAATGAATTGTTTAAAACAGGGCCAGATTTTGTGATCAAAAGATGTGTTAAGGAAGATGAAATGCCTGACATCTTTAAGGCATGCCATGACGAACCATGTGGCAGACACTTTGCTGACAAAAGGACGGCCTATAAAATCCTTTCTTTAGGATATCATTGGCCTTCCGTCTTCAAAGATACAAAAGAATATGTCAAAAGGTGTGACAGTTTCCAAAGAGTAGGGAAACCGACTCTTTCAAATGAAATGCCATTACAACCACAGGTACTTATCGAACCCTTTGAAAAATGGGCTTTAGATTTCATTGGACCTATTAATCCACCATCTAAACAAAAGAAGTATATATTGGTATGTACTGATTATGTCACTAAATGGGTAGAAGCCAAAGCATTACTTTCTGCTACTGAAAATTCAGTTGTTAGTTTTCTTTATGAGGATATTTTTACTCGCTTTGGTGTCCCAAGAGAAATTGTGACAGATCAGGGAAGTCAATTCACATCCAACATGATGGAGAAGCTGATGGAAGAATACAAAATCAAGCACAGAAAATCTACTCCTTACCATCCGCAAGCAAATGGCCAAGTGGAGTCTACAAACAAATTTATTGAAGGCATCATCACCAAAACTATTCATCTACACAGAAGAGATTGGGCAGAAAGGCTTCCTGAAGCCTTACGGGCCTACAGAACTACATGGAGGAATACAACAGGACATTCTCCCTATGAACTTGTGTATGGGAAAGAAGTCCTGCTCCCCATTGAGTTTCAAGTCAAAACTTTCAAGATGGCAGTTCAGTTGGGGATGGATCTATTAGAAGCCTAAAAGCACAGTATGGAGCAGTTGAATGAGCTGGATGAGATTAGACAAGAAGCAATCATAAAAACTGATCTAGTTCAGCATCAAAGAGCTAAGTGGCATGACAAATACATCAAAGAGAAAAAGTTTCAAGAGGGAGATTGGGCATTACCATTTGATTCCAAGTTTAAAGACTTCAAAGGTAAATTTCATACTCATTGGATTGGGCCATATGAGATTGACAAAGTCTTTAGCAATGGAGCGGTAAGAATCAAGACCATTGATGAATTTCAAACTCATCTTATTGTGAATGGCCACAGATTAAAGATCTATCATAAGCCACTCTCAAAAGAGGAATTTGTCAAAATGTTTCAGGAGAATTCTGCAATAAGGCCGGTGAAGAAGAATCCTTCTTCTCCCCCAGCCTAGCCTTTGTTCCTTTCTGTTAAAAATAAAAATAAAAATAAAAATTGTATAAGCCTGAAAACCAATCACTGATTGGCAGTCTTATACAAAAAATATAGAGTGAAAATCAGGAACACCTGACACCCTATATTTTCCAAAAAGAAAAAAGAAAAAAAAGATCTCTCTTTCTCTCCCATTTTCATTTCACTTCACGTCGTTTTCATTCCACTACATTTCATTTTCATTTCACTCCACTCCATTTCATCCATTTCATCAATAAAAGTCTCTTTCATGACCATTTTCATTCAGTTAGTTATTATCTATCCATCTTCATTCAGCCAAGTGGATGCTGTGTCAGTTTCCGCAGTTGGAATTAGTTTCCGCAGCCAGAAGCAGTTTCCGCAGCCACCACTTTGTTTTTCAAATTGACAGTCAAAATATTAGTTCAATAATCATGAAAACAAATGCAGGTATGACCGAGGACATATTATGAAGACATGGAGCATCTAAAAGCATCAATAAGGAGCGGTTAATGGACAACAAATGGCAAAGATTCCAAGGTATGAGTAAAAATTTCTTTCAAATAGCAATCAAAAGCACAATTTTGCATAGTTATTAAACCATAAACTCCACTATATGCAATGATTGCTATGATAGCTCCATAACCATTCCACGACATTCCTCCACGAACCATGCATTTATTCTCTAAACGGTCTCATGATTAATTCTCAGGTTTAACTCGTATTTAACTGCACTTTCACACTCCACCTGTAATCATGGGATGTGATTGATTTAATTACGGCTCCTCTCCACCGCATAATTTCCGCAACCATTTCATAAACGTGTTAACATCTCCTCCGCAGCCGTTTAGTTTAAAAATTATGCCGGGTTCACTTCACTCCCCTGCCATTTTATTGAAGCCACAACTACATTACCACCTCGTTCACATATGTCTTCACTCCACTTCGTGAACTCACCTCGGCTGCCTGTCCTCTGTTTTCTGCTTACAGTGCCTGAACACTCCCATTACCTATTCTCCAGTTTCCATTTTCAGCCACTGTGTTCTTCTCTATAAACCCCGTAACCTAGCCATCTTACCTCTGCTAAACCCCTCACACGTAGACGAATTTCAAATAGAAGAAAGGATGGGTCGGTTATTGAGGGCAGAACCGGAAGGGCCCAAGTTCTTAGAAGGATACCCTCAAGTGAAAGACTTACTGAAGAAGGCAAAATGGCTACGTTTCATTCAAAAATTTAAGGGCCACAATAAGGAGATAACAAAAGCTTTTGCAAGGTCTTTTAACGGCCAGGTGGTGGAAATTGGGGACCTTAAGTTCACAGTCACCAAAGCATCCATAGGAGCTGCTATAGACCTTCTCCAGGAAGGTGAACGCTAGTTCAAGAACAAGAGTTTGGACGAGCAGGCTTGGAGAGTCATATTACGCAACCCAGGTATGGACGTAACTGTATTCACAAGAGGAATTCATGTTCATGCTTTAAAAGAGGAGTGGGCCAGCTTACTGTTAATCATTCAAAAGTTCATTACTTGTGAAGGCCGTTTTGGGGCAATGTACATGTATCACACTCGGTTATTGATGAACTTTTTAGAGAACCAAACCCTCAATCTGCCCTACTTTTTATTGCTGAGCTTGAAAAAGATGTGCACAACAGTCCAAAAGAACATAGAAGACATAGAACCTCATTTGTATCATCATGGGCTTGTGAGAATTTTAATTGAGGACCAATTGAAGAAAAATAGGGATACCTGGGAACGATTTTTGGTGAGAAACTACTTTCAAGAGCCATCTAGGCACCTGAAAGCAATACACCAAAAACACCAAGAAGGAGTAGGCGAAAGGAGAAAAGTGCAATAATTCAAGACCCTCCTATTAGCAAAACCAAAGAAGTTGATCAAAAAGAGAGGGAGGAAAGAACTAAGGATAGAAAACAGAGAAAATTGAAAGGGAAAAGAAACATAGAGGATGTCTACCAATCATCAGAATCTTCTTTAGAAGAAGACCATCAAGTATTGTCTGAGACTAGTGCATCTTCGAAAGCAAGCGGCTACAGCCAAGAAGAAAGAAAAAGGAAAACAGAGTATGGAAGAAGAGAGTACTAGTCCACAACCTTTAAGAAGAAGCAACAGGCTTAGAGGAAAGTGGAGGAAAGCACAAATAAAAGGACCCCACTTTATTGACTTGGGTGGGGAAACACCGGAGAAGCCTCGAGCTGGCCGTAGCCCACCTCATCTTCAGCCAAATATTGAAATCAGTCCTCTAGATGTTGATATGAGTCCTTCTCGGCCAGAGTTAGAAATCAATCCTCCTCAAAAAGACTTTGGGGTCAGCCCAAGGAAAACACCCGAAATAGACCCAAATCAACAAGAGGTGTACGATTATCTAGAATCCTTAGAGAAGACAGCTGCAGGCTCGAGCACGTCATCCACTCTGCCTCACACAGCACAAGAAGCACAAGTCCAATCATTGAAATAAGAAGTGTTTGAATTAGAGGTGTTAAACAGACACATTAAACAATAAAATGAAGCATTAAAGGAGCAAAGCAAACTGGACAAGATCATTCATGACAACACTATGTTACATCTGGGACTGTGGCAGAAAAAGAACAGGAAATTAAAGAAAAAGTGCAGGAAGTTGAGTAGAGAATTGATCAGTCTCAAATTCAGATGTTTGATGAGGAAGCCCAGGATGGTAGTAGTACCAAGGAAGAGGAGAAGAGGACTGGATGTATTGGAAGAAGCTTCAGAGCACATGGACTAAAGGGAAGATGATCAAAATTTTGGTTGCATGAGGACATGCAACACCTTCACAGTGGGGGTATGTTGAGCCCCAAACTTGCATCTTCCCTATACACCTTTCTAGCCTTTTTCCATTTACCTGGACTTCCTAAGCTGTCAAATCATTGCATATTAGTTTAAAAAGAGCATATAAAGTGGTTTCCTAACTATGTCTTGTGTCTGCTATTTCATTTAGATTTTTGCTCATTCAGTTGCGAAATCTTGTCACTTTCCACAGCCAGCTCAACTTTCCGCAGCCAGCTCAACTTTTCGCAGCCAACTCAACTTTTCGCAGCCTTTTTGTTAAAGTCTATGTTACAGGTGTCTTCAGGAAAATCCAGCCACATGGGCAAGTTGCAAATGACGTGGACATGGACCATGTCCTATTGGCTCAGTCGAATCCATCAAAGAAGGCCGTGGTCAAAGATAGTCAAGCGGTGGTCAACCTAAGAGTCCTACGGTGACAGAACTTGTTTTTCACCACGTGAAGACTTGTGTGGCCGTTCCTAAATCTCAGGAGACGTGTTAACACTTGTGGACTGCTCCATGAACTGAATCCAACAGCCACCCTCCTTAGATTTAATCTTCACGGCTACCATAATGCTAGATTCTGGACGTGGTTGTTCACGTGTCTTTTATCAGTGCTGATTTTAGGAAAGTAGTTATATCATCCTCTGTTATAAATAAAGCGTTCTCATACGCATAGTAGTTAACTTTGGTAATGTAATTTTGACTGTTAACGAGCCCACTGTGTCGTAACTTTATTTCTATGTTATGACTGCATTTTAATACATGAGAAGACTGTTTATAATCTCAATTCGTGGTTGATTGCTGAATGCCCGAGGTTGTGCAGAGGGCCCCTGTACACACCGAGGTTTTGTTAATTGCTGTATAGTTTCATGCTTTATTTCTTTACGTTCCTTATGCCATAATCATTTACTTGTATATATTGCACTGCTTATGGTATTCACGTTGTTTGCTGTCCATAGTTTTTATGTTTTCTAATGCTATTAACTGATCAGTGTCTTTGTTTCAGATTACAATAGGCAACCCGTGCATTTACACATAGTTTTATAATGACTAATGACATGGAATTATTCTTGTCCTTCTGCTGATTCATTTTTTCTTAGTTCTTAGTTCCAGCACTATTTTATTTATTTCAGTTTTTCTCATTTACTCTTCTGCAAGATAAATATTAAATTACTCATGTCATTTTCAGTTACCTCCGAAAGCCAGAGTGAGACGAATGGTGAGGGATTGAAGTATGAATGCGTAGTTTGATATTAGTTTATTTTTCTGCAAGTTAGTTATTGAATTGCTCATGTCATTTTCAGTTACCTCCGAAAGCCAGAGCGAGACGAATGGTGAGGGATTGAAGTATGAGTGTGTAGTTTAATATTAGTTTTATTTTCTGCAAATTAGATATCAGATTGCTCAAGTTGTTTATGATTACCTCCGAAAGCCAGAGCGAGTCGAATGGTGAGGGGTCAGAATATGAGTTGATGTAATGTGATTTTAGTTTACTTTGCTTGCAATTTTTGGATTTCTTTGAGTTCAGTTTCTTTTATATTTATACAACAGCAAGGATACTGGGTTTCATGGTCACTAGCTCACTGTTTATTTAATTAGAATAGTGGCACATTTTCATTCTCTTTTAGGAATTAATTTCATCATTGCATGTTTTAAAACCTTTTTGAAAATTTTGAAGTTTGGAAATCATTTTAAAGGACACCATTGCCTTGAACACTTATATCCATGCTTGAGTTTTACAATTGCCATCTCACATTAGGGAATAAACGAAGATAAACCCAAAAACAAACTAAAAATCAAAAACGACAAAAATTAAGAAATCGGTTATCTTGCATATATAGTGCGCCTCACTTTAGCAGTTTACGACTCCCTGATTGACAATTAATATAGAAATTTAGGACACTCTAAAATAACATATCTACAACTTTATTATGTATGCCCTTTTTATATCTGATGACTAAATGAAAATGTTGTAGAAAACCCATCCATCTACAATGTCTTGATTGTTGCAACTTAGTTTGGGAGTGTAGATATTGAAGTGGTTGATGATCAGTATGTATTACTGTCTCTTTTCCCATTAAGTAATGTTTCCACTTTTTCACACTTTGTACTAATGCATACAATTCTTTGTCATATGTCGGATAGTTAACTACTGCAGAATTAAATGTCTCAGAATGATAACATATGGGTTTACCGTGCTGTATCAACACTACTCCCATGGCATAGTCACTGGCATTCGTTTGGATCTCAAAAGGTCTTTGAAGATCAGGCAGTGCTAGTACTGGTGCTGTACTAATATTTTCTTTCAAGGGGTCGAAGGCTTTCGGTTGTTTGCCTCCCCAATGAAACACCTTTTTCAATCCTATTAAAGCATGCAAGGGAGCTACAATTAAGGAAAACTTAGAAATGAACTTTCTCCAATATTGTGCTGCCCCTAAGAAGCTTCTAACTTCTATAGCAGATTTTGGTTTAGGCCAGTTCACAATGACTACCACTTTAGAGGGACCTATCTTCAATTCACCACCTCCTACTATATGTCCCAAATAATTCAAAGATGTTTTGCCAAATTCACATTTTGAGAGTTTAACATAAAGTTTTTCTCTTTTGAAAACATCTAGTGTCTGCTTAACATGCTTTAAGTGTTCTTCCCATGTTTTGCTAAATATCAGAATGTCATCCAGATACACAATAACAAAATCATCAAGAAAAGGTCTGAGTACATCATTCATTATTCTCATGAAAGTAGCAGGAGCATTAGTCAAGCCAAAAGGCATAACCAGCCACTCATACAATCCCTGCTTTGTTTTGAAAGCAGTCTTCCATGCATCTTGTTTTGCAACTCTGACTAGATCATCTATGCAAGGAAGGGGATAACTATTTTTGATTGTTATCTTATTCAGTGCTCGGTAATCATTGCACATTCTCCACGAGCCATCCTTCTTTCTCACCAAAACGATTGGAGATCCACATGGTGATGTGCTAGGTCTGATGAACCCCTTCTCGAGCAACTCCTGCACCTGCTTCTTGATTTCAACATTCTCTAAAGCGGACAACCTGTACATTCCAATGTTAGGCAATGGAGCATCTTGCTGCAAAATAATATCATGCACTATTTCCTTTTTGGGTAGCAGACCTTTAGGTTCTTGAAACAAGATATCATACTTTGAAACAACCTTTTCTAAAGCAGCTTGTTGTTTAGCATTACACCCTCAAATACATTGGTTTTATTAGGTTTCTTTTCCTTTACAACCATCAATAAGAATTGTTTGCATGAATTTATCATTCATTTCATCTGCCCTGAGTTTATGAGAGTATAATTATTCTTGAGCTTATGATCTCTTACAAAGTATTCGATTCCATCTTTAACAAGTAGATACTTGTTCTCGGCTCTATAGAAAATAGCTTTTCTGTCATACAAGTAAGGACTTCCTAAAACAATTCCACATATATCCAAAGGAATTATATCTAACTCAACCTCATCTACAAATGTTGATCCAAAAGAAAACTTGAGTTTGCATTGTCTAGTCACTTGTAGTTGTGCTTTATCATTCAACCATCCTAATGGGTATGGTTTCTTGTGAGGTGTAGTCACTAATCCCAACTTCTTTACAATTTCTTTAGAAATTAAATTTACTTGTGAGACACTATCAAACAAAGTATCAATCTTTTGATGTTTGGAAACAACTCGAATATGGAAAAGCTCATGCCTTTTTCTCTCATTTTCTTCATCAATAGTAGATTGTGCAGAATTACTAGTAGATGCTTCAAAATTCTTACCTTTTATACCTGTGGCTGCAATAGTTGTTTCATCTCCTGAGTCTGACCCCAAATTTTTTTGAATAGCTGCAGCAATCTTCTTCTTCTTGCCCTCGAACTTCTTAGGTCTCAGCTCCAGATGCAGAATCCAACAGTGCTCATCATCATGCCCATCCTTCTTACAATGAGTGCATGAAAACTTGCTCTTCTGTGCAATGTTAGCCTTCCTTGCTTTCCATTTCTGTTTTCTTTTCTCCTTATTTTTGCTTGCAGTGGGTTGGGATGATCGCCCAAATTCTGGACTTCCATTCTTTCCTCTAGCTTCTAGATGAGTAGCTTGTACATATACCTCATCTATACTAGTGGGATTAAACATGAGGATAGTATGCCTCATGTAGCTATGTAGACCACCGATGTACTTCAACAGAGTCTCAGGTGAGTCTAATGAGATTCCTAGAATCAATGCTCTCTTCCTAAATTCTTGGGTGTATCCTTGTACACTTTGCCCTTTCAACTGTCGAAGAGTTTGCTAGCTCATCATGGCTTGCTGCATGTAGACCAATGGATAGAACTGCTTTTTGATTGCAGAAACAAATTCACTCCAGACAGAGATATTCTTACCATGTCTCTTCATGTCAGCTTGGGTCTTGCCTTCCCACCAAACCAAGGTAGTGCCTCCAAGGCGTAGGCTTGCCACCTGAATCTTGCTCTTGTTTGAATAGATACTCTGCACTTTGCAATAAACATCAATTTGTCTAATCCAATTGTCCAGCTTTTCTGCATTCAACTCTCCATCATATATAGGTAAATCAAATTTAACATCTAGCTTAATCAAAGATGCCTTATTTTTATGTTTAGGGCTATTAGGAGGTGTGAGAAAGCTTTCTTCTTTCCCTTTGCCTTTTGAGTGGTCATGGAGGAAAGACTCATCTTCTCCTTTGTCTTGTTTGGAGCCTGATGCATCTTCATCCTTGTGTTTTCTAAAATCCTTATACATTTCCTCTACCATGGACCTTATGGCTAGGAAACTATCTATGAATTGAGGGTCTGGCCCCACAGAACCTTCTTCTGACATTGTCTTCTGAGGATAGACTCTCCCAATTTCAGGATTAGTTTCAACCAACTCTCCTTCTCCTAATTTGAGCTTTGATCTAGTTAGCATTCAACAGCTAAATCCAACACAAGCTTGTCTAACCTTAACAACCTAAAGCTCTGATACCACTTGATCTGAAAATCAATTGTGAGTGATCTCAGTTAATTAATTAATTAATGAAGGTATTATAGACTCATGTGTTGGTGTGTGTGTCTATGTTATCTTAGGCAACGGATCGATCAGATTGAAAAATACACAGACATTGGAAAATGGAAAAACAGTAAGAGAAACACAGTAAGAAAATACAAGAACACAACAAATTAATAAGGAGTTCACCCAATCCTCCTGGGCTACGTCTCCAGTCCAACTTTCAATGGTGGCCTTCTTTTTATTGTGTTTTTAAAGCAAAGTTTCTCCAGTGAGGAGCTCAATTTGAGTCTCCCAAAACAAATAATGCTTAGTAGGGTGGTTCTTGGATTCCCCAAGCCACTAGAGTGCACAGACTCTTCCTTACCAAGTCTCAACCACACTGGTCTTAATGGGATGAGTCCAATTTGGTACTCGGTTCCCGATAGATATCCTCACAGGGATCGCTTGAACCTCTCAAGCCTGGTTCTATCTGCTCGATGCTGCCTTAACTCTGCAAGTCAGTTCGACTCTCTGTTTTCTGCTTCTTGCTTTTCTCTGTTTTGGCTCTCTTAGTTGCTTGTTCACCTTGTTCTCTGTCTGTTCATTCATAGCTTAAAGCCAATCCATCCTCTGACTGCTCGCTTCCTCTTCTGCCCCTTCGGGTCACCTACTGCTGTTCGCTTGGAGTTCCCTGCCTCTGTGTCATCGCAACTTCGTAACGTCTCACAAGGAAGTGGCCACTTGTCCTCCCACGAACTGTGCCAACTCTTCCTCAAACGGTTTGGTATTTTGGTTACGCTGTGTAATGATTCATCTGCCAACTCAGCGGTCAAATCGGACTTCAGACTTTTATATGCCGCGGCTTAATTCTCCCTCCAGATCCGGTTTCTCATCAGGCGCAATCTTCGCCGTTAGATCTGGAGCCCCCAGATCCTACGATGTTTTCTCTTATCGCGTAGTTGACTTGCTCGACCGTTAGCTCGCGATGAGAGGCGGTTTTCTCACTCATCCGTTGGACACGCGTCGTGCAAGGTGTGGAATCGCTCGTTTTCTACCAAATCCGCTTACCTCCCCAAAGTGCCTTCGATATTTCGCCGGTTTCGGAGCGCGGGACCCGCCTTTTGCTTTAGCACTTTCCTTACGGTTTCCCGGCTTCCCATGGGATCAAGCGCTCGGGGCCTTTCCTTCTTGAGGGGTTTTTCCCAACGATGCGCGATTATGCTAATCGCGCATCAGAAACGACCTTCGTTTTCTGATCCAGACTTCCTAACTGCCAGTTTGCGTCCTGCGCGGTCTCCATGGGCCTCGGTCAGCGCGCTTTGACTAAGGTCCTCGTCGTTCCTTGCTAGCTGCAAACTACCACTGTTTAGAGGTCCTTCCTGATAGTTCTTTGTTCACAAGTTTTTGAAGTCTGTCTTGATTTGATAAAGTCATAGCATTTTGATAATTTTTCATGGATCTAATTCGGATCATCATCCCATGGCAGTTTCCATTGCAGGGAAAGAGCTGAGGCAAGCGCTCATTGCCATACTTACACCAAAGACAACAAGGAAAGGTATAACTAGTTTCGACATTCGAATGTTCATTTTGATTATGATCTTGTTTTTAATGATGAACGTAAAACATGGAATTGAAAAACATGTACCTTTTATGGATTACATAACCAGACATTTTCTAAGTGTTGGAAAAGAATGGAAGCACACAAAAGTATGAGGCATGAAGGACCCTCTCAACAGCAGGTAAAGAAACATGTTAAATAGATCTAGAGGAAGAAGACTTATTGCAGTCACTGCGACAGAAGTGGCCATCAAAGAGCCACTTGTTGGAGGCTCCATCCAGAGCAGCGCCTTAAAGACAAAGTATCGGTGCATGAACCAGGTGAAACGATTGATCGACAAGCAAGACCATCACAGGGTGATGACCCATTCACCTTGATAAGTGAAAAATGGTTCTAGACATGTTAGCGTTTCATGGTCATACTTTTGTAAATCATTTGTTGAATTTTAAAATGTAAAAGTGATGATGTGTTTTCCATCACTTGTTTAGCAACAATGATGTCTGGTCTTATTTTGTGTTGCATGATAAATTGTGAAAGTGATGTTGTGTTTCCATCACTTGTCAAAACAATAGTGTTTGGCCTTATGTTTGTAAATCATGTGTTGCAGTGATGATGAGTTTTCTTGTTTTCGTAGTTGGGGTATTGTGTCCATTTTGATGTAAACTTGACCACCGAGTATGTGTTATGAACTCGTGGCAAGTATGGGACACTTGGGTCATTAGTTGGTCATGAAATTCAAGCATGTAATTTGTGAAAAAAAGGTACTACAAGTTGCAGAGGTGGCAGGTGTTAGCTCATCGGTTAAGGTTCCAAAGAACAAAGGTGAAGGAGATGGAAGCGAGGTCTTTCAGGATGCTTGTGATGCAAACAAGGTACAGAGAAGTTGTAGATTATTTTTCATGCTTTTGGAGGACCAAAAGCTCCTCAGTGGGGAGGATTGATCTAGGTGGCTCCAGGGACACACATAGGACAAAGAGGGCTTATGAAAGCTAAAAAATCAAAGTGATCAGAATGATTTCGAACTAGGAACAAAGCGTAGATCTCGTCGTCCTGATTGCGATGGTGTGAATGGTTCATCAAACTGAGTCCGTATGCGAAAGTTGGAAGTAGTCAAAGTTCAGGTTGACTTTGGTGACTGGGCAGGCTTAAGGAGGCCGCAATTTGGACCAAATCTAGCCACCAGATTCTGGCCAACCTGTGCCAGACTCTAGGCGAATTTGCGGCCTAATTAGTTTGTCTCCTTCGGCCTAAAATCTGAATTTTTGAAAATGCCTTATTATTATTAGACATTAAAAAATATATATATATAAAAGGGAGGTGGTGGGCCACCACCCCCACACCTCATATAACATACATATTAATTGAGAGGCCAGTGGGAGTTGAACCCATGGCCAGCGGGAGGGCCGAACCCACCCACATGGCGGCCCCATGTGCCATAAATACAACGCAACGTGAACTGAACCAACGGTCAACCCAAATATTCACACGCCCATTAAATGTGGTTACGTGAGTTATGGGGGCGGGCCCAATGCGGACCCAACACACCCCACCACCCCACCCCACCCCCCCCCCCCCCCCCCCCCAAAAAAAAAAAATGCATTTTGGTTTCAACATAACTGTAATGTAATAAAAATAGGGAGGGGCGGGATTTGATCCCCCGACCCCTCCTTAACTATTCTCCTTACTTACCATTGTGCCAAACTGACTTATTGTTAAGTCCGCCCAACAAATTTATATAAACCCAGTTTTTTTAGTGCACCCGGAAGGCAGATGGAGGAACTAGGAGTGGGCATGGATTTTGAGACAGAGGAGGTAGAACCTTGACATGCATTTCGATGCAGAATATTCTTTGATGCCCGAAGATTCTCCAAGGAGGTAAATTTTTTTTTTGTCAATATATAATCAAGTTTATAGTCAATTTTCTCAGATTTTCGAAGGGAACGCTATGGCGAGGTTGGATTCTCCTTTCGAGCAGCAAATTTGCAAATTCCCAGTGGAGGAGAATATTTGAGGAATCTTGAGGGAATCTTCCAGATTCCTTGGAGGCTGAAATTCGCCATATTCAGAATGCAACCAACTTCATACTCATTTTTCTCATAATTCCTCAAGGAATCCGATGGCACAGTCAGTTTCCTGATCTGAGCAGCAGATTTGTATAGGACTCGAAGGAGGTAATCTTTGAGGAATCTAGGGGAATCTAAAAGATTTCTTGAGCCCCAGATTCTCACTTTCTCAGAATTAAGAAATTTGACAGTCGATTTTGCACTATTCGATGCCACAAATATGATGGTGTGTTCAGATTTTCCATTTGCACATTTCATTTCTCCGCCACTTTTCTAAGTGGAGTACAGGTGTCAGCATTCATGTGCTAACAACCATTTCCATGAGATTCAACGCCGCGAGATTCGACATGTGACCAGCTTCAACAATTTGACATCCTCTTCTTCAGATAGGCCCTGGATGTGAGGTATATGCAGTGTGTTCATGTACTTCTTCTACTATGCATTGTGTTGCACAGATCCCTGTTTGATGCTTGATGTGGGATCTTGTTTCTTACTTGTTTTCATGATTCCTACTTGATGTGACGTGGAACCGTTTGTTAGATGTACTTGTTGTCATGATTCGTCATGTTTTACTTGAGATCCCTTTGTTTTCATGTTGATGGGATACTCATGTTGTCGCCATGTATGTTTGCATTGAGATTCCTTTTATGCCGTGTTGGCGGGATGATCACCATGCATGAGTTTTGTGTCACACTGATAGGAGTCTTTTGACTGAGAGTTCCTATAGCGGAACATCTCTTGGTGCGACTCATGCATGAGGGCATTTTCCTTGTATGATAACGACATCATCTCTTATGTACATCATCACTATTGACAACACTTAATGCAGCGACCTACATCATCTTGACACCGGGGCCCAGAGACGTAGTCCCTCCTAGACGAACTCCGTTATCAATGGATTATGTTTTCATGTGTTGATGATTGTCATGTTCCTCTTTTTTACAGCATGTAGATGTATTCATTTATATTCTTTTAAAAATGCAATTTAACACATCACGATAGTAAAAGGTCTTGGAAGGGTCCTTTATCACACCCGGACCTGGATCACTTAATGATATACAACTGCTGCTTCATCTTCCCAAAATATATATGTTCATGTATTATTTAGGTTGACATTCCTTGATCAATTAAGTAGGTTGTTATTGGATTTGCTATTGGTTTTGGAATTCTTTGTTGTCTCTTGATCACTTGTGCAGGTACATAAACACTGAGAGAAGTAGGAACAAGTCTGTGACACAAGTAGTTCGAGGCCCTCAACAAAGGAAATCGGAATAGCATCAGACCGAGGTAGGCCATCTCTTTGGTTCTTATTTTTAATTATAACCTAGGAAGATGTCTAGTTTATTGTCACTTTAGTTGATGGACCCACTCATTGGGCTAGAGGGATCGTCTCTGTCCGCAAAGAGGATTAACCTTGTCAACAAAATGGCGACTCCGCTGGGGAGCATATGATCCTTTCCTTTTAATTATTCACTTTGTCTTTTGACGAATTTGATCAACCATTCATTCTTAGACTTCATTGCTTGTTTGTAGTTAGCCTCACTTTTTGGTAGATGCTTGAAGGTTGTTTATTTGAGTTGTTCTTGAAGATTTTGTGTTTTTTTCTTTTTTTTTCTTGCCAATAGCGGTTTTAGCCCTGACAGTGGCGACGATATCACGGATTTGTTGATTACAGTAGTGATGATCGCTGCTTTTCTCTTAACAGGTGCAATGATTGCAAAAGTTAAAGAAATTTAGGGTTTGTCTTCTTGTTTTCAGTTCTTTTTGCCTTCTCCCAATGATTTACCAGTGTGATATTAGTTGACTCTTTTATTGTTTGATTGCAATCACCTCTTAACTTGGTTTGAGTATGTTTGAAGTTTGATTAGCCTTTTAGGGTTTCTAGGTCTTCTAGGTCATCCTTCATCCGCTCGTTGGTCTTCTCATCAGAGATCAATTACCTGTGTTAAAGAGTCTTTTGTGTGTTTGGACATCCTTTGCAGATCACTTTTGGTTCTTGTGTCTTAAGTTGGTTTCATTAGTGTTAGATTGAGTAGATATTGTGAAATTCACTTGAGTTCCATTTCAGAAACAATAGATTACAAATTGTTTGTCTCATTTGAATAGAAAGGAATTGTTTGCTTTGATTTTGTGTTTCAAAAAGTGAAAGTGAAAGTGTTATCTTTTCATAGTTTTCGAAGCAATTTTGTTGCATTCAAATCATTACTATGAAAGAGATTTTCATGTTTGTTGGCTTGATTTTATTCTCTTTTACTTTTTGCATTAGATTATATTGATTGCACTAAAGTGAAAAGAAAAAATCATCATTATATCTTAAGGTAGTTTCGCTTTAAGGTTTTTTGTTTTGGCATTGCATTTGATTATCATATGAAAGATTAGACTTCATGTTTTGCATTTGGCGTTTGAAGATTATCATGGATGCACTTTTGCATTGCTTTGATGCATGATTTTAGTGATTTTCTTCCCTACATAGATAACTTTTATCGAATTGAAGGATTTCATTTCATCATTTAGTTGCATTTTAAGAACAAGTAACATTGTTAAGGCCTTGAAATCGAAACATAATTCCAAGATCAACTTTAAAATCTATCAATTAATATAAGGAGAATTTGAAACATTAATGTTCATACTTAGTGGTCTAGGCTAGAAATGTGTTTTGACATCTATAAAACTTAGCAGCTGTCGTCCGCTTCGGCATTAGAGGTTTCCATTTTGAGTTTCTCACTCAGTTTGGGACAAAGTTTCATTTGATACATGATGACAACAAGAGAACTATTGTTCATGATATATGTTGCATGATGAGATTATCCAGTCCTCCAAGTGAAGTGAAACAATATCTCTAAGGGCAACGAAACAACTCAAGATGAGGGCTCTTATAGCCTTTCGTGCTCACCAAGGAAACCTGCAACACCTCCTGCAATTTTGGAACCGAGGAAACCCTAGCTATAAACTCCGTAACCTAGCCATCTTACCTCTGCTAAACCCCTCACACGTAGACGAATTTCAAATAGAAGAAAGGATGGGTCGGTTATTGAGGGCAGAACCGGAAGGGCCCAAGTTCTTAGAAGGATACCCTCAAGTGAAAGACTTACTGAAGAAGGCAAAATGGCTACGTTTCATTCAAAAATTTAAGGGCCACAATAAGGAGATAACAAAAGCTTTTGCAAGGTCTTTTAACGGCCAGGTGGTGGAAATTGGGGACCTTAAGTTCACAGTCACCAAAGCATCCATAGGAGCTGCTATAGACCTGCTCCAGGAAGGTGAACGCTAGTTCAAGAACAAGAGTTTGGACGAGCAGGCTTGGAGAGTCATATTACGCAACCCAGGTATGGACGTAACTGTATTCACAAGAGGAATTCATGTTCATGCTTTAAAAGAGGAGTGGGCCAGCTTACCGGTTAATCATTCAAAAGTTCATTACCTGTGAAGGCTGTTTTGGGGCAATGCACATGTATCACACTCGGTTATTGATGAACTTTTTAGAGAACCAAACCCTCAATCTGCCCTACTTTTTATTGCTGAGCTTGAAAAAGATGTGCACAACAGTCCAAAAGAACATAGAAGACATAGAACCTTATTTGTATCATCATGGGCTTGTGAGAATTTTAATTGAGGACCAATTAAAGAAAAATAAACTCAGTAAACTCCGTAACCTAGCCATCTTGAGCCACTGAGCTTGAAAAAGATGTGCACAACAGTCCAAAAGAACATAGAAGACATAGAACCTTATTTGTATCATCATGGGCTTGTGAGAATTTTAATTGAGGACCAATTAAAGAAAAATAAACTCAGTAAACTCCGTAACCTAGCCAATTGAGCCACTGTGTTCTTCTCTATAAACTCCGTAACCTAGCCATCTTACCTTGCTAAACCCCTCACACGTAGACGAATTTCAAATAGAAGAAAGGATGGGTCGGTTATTGAGGGCAGAACCGGAAGGGCCCAAGTTCTTAGAAGGATACCCTCAAGTGAAAGACTTACTGAAGAAGGCAAAATGGCTACGTTTCATTCAAAAATTTAAGGGCCACAATAAGGAGATAACAAAAGCTTTTGCAAGGTCTTTTAACGGCCAGGTGGTGGAAATTGGGGACCTTAAGTTCACAGTCACCAAAGCATCCATAGGAGCTGCTATAGACCTGCTCCAGGAAGGTGAACGCTAGTTCAAGAACAAGAGTTTGGATGAGCAGGCTTGGAGAGTCATATTACGCAACCCAGGTATGGACGTAACTGTATTCACAAGAGGAATTCATTTTCATGCTTTAAAAGAGGAGTGGGCCAGCTTACTGTTAATCATTCAAAAGTTCATTACCTGTGAAGGCCGTTTTGGGGCAATGTACATGTATCACACTCGGTTATTGATGAACTTTTTAGAGAACCAAACCCTCAATCTGCCCTACTTTTTATTGCTGAGCTTGAAAAAGATGTGCACAACAGTCCAAAAGAACATAGAAGACATAGAACCTTATTTGTATCATCATGGGCTTGTGAGAATTTTAATTGAGGACCAATTAAAGAAAAATAGGGATACCTGGGAACGGTTTTTGGTGAGAAACTACTTTCAAGAGCCATCTAGGCACCTGAAAGCAATACACCAAAAACACCAAGAAGGAGTAGGCGAAAGGAGAAAAGTGCAATAATTCAAGACCCTCCTATTAGCAAAACCAAAGAAGTTGATCAAAAAGAGAGGGAGGAAAGAACTAAGGATAGAAAACAGAGAAAATTGAAAGGGAAAAGAAACATAGAGGATGTCTACCAATCATCAGAATCTTCTTTAGAAGAAGACCATCAAGTATTGTCTGAGACTAGTGCATCTTCGAAAGCAAGCGACTACAGCCAAGAAGAAAGAAAAAGGAAAACAGAGTATGGAAGAAGAGAGTACTAGTACACAACCTTTAAGAAGAAGCAACAGGCTTAGAGGAAAGTGGAGGAAAGCACAAATAAAATTACTACCTTGGTGAAATGATTCAATATTTCTATCAACTCAGATAAGGTAGTAATTTTCCATGTACATGCAAGTTAAACATTTTCAGCAATAGAGCTAAATTGCTATATCGCCAAGATGGTATCCCATAAGAGATATTTTCAAGACTCTAGACAATCATTATGTCAAAGAAAGCGAACTATCATTCAACCTCACTGACATTCACGAGTTTATAAAATCTATAAGAAAAAAATGAGCTTTACTTCATAATACTTGAGATCGATATTGGAAAAAACCATCTTTATAGGAATGAAAGGCATTTCCTAGTAACTACTCTAGTGATAGCTAGAATGCTAAAAATCCATATTTGAGAAGCATCTTGTGATAGCTAAAATGACAAAGAAAAAAATGAAGTCCGGCAAAATTATTTCCCAAATGCTAAAAGATGAGAAAAGGGAGCAATGTTTTTTGCTATAGCAGTTTTGACGGATCATAGAAACAAGGACTCTAGAGTATATTAATATGATTCAATATTCAGAGCATAATATGGTACGCAGCATACATATCCTGTATGCTACATGTACGCAACGCCATTCTAGTGGAGAACGGAATGGAAATATGTTATGCAGCAGAGTACTCACCAAATTCAAATTTGGACAAATTCAATACAATTACAAAAAAAGTCCAGTAGAAAATTGGGAAAAAAGCTCAGAATATACCACTTAAAAGCACTATAAATCCTTTAAGTTTCCTTCCAGAATATATGGGCAAAGCAGCAGGCAACAAAACTTTGTAAGTTTCATTCCAGGATGTACGGGCCAAGCAGCAGAATGTACAAGCCAAGTGCAAAGTAATATGTAAACATCATATTCTTTATACAGTTACACAAAACTGGAGCAACAAACAACATTCTAGGGACAAGCAGCATGTTGGAGAATAGACAAAATTCCAGCTACCAATCACCAATCCTCTCAGATAAGCATAGTCCAGCGTCAGATATGGTATCACAGGGCTCTGCATCAGCTTCTTGTTCTTGAGAATAAGTTGATCTCCATGACACAGGCACTGAGATTATGCATTCTTTACTATTTCGAAAGACTGGATCTTCTTGGAAAATGCTGCACCATGCAACACATGCCAAACGAATTGAATTATAGTGAATTATTCAAAGGCCAAATCAAAATTCCCAAGTTTTGGATCGTTTAGGTCTATTCGGCCGAATTTGCTATGGTACACCCTATTAGATCTAGGACTCTATGCTTCAAGAAGAAAATAAATGAACAGGAACCCAATTTCTAATTTGAAATTCAAACGTTGGAATTAAAGAAAACGATACACATATATAAGTCAATATTCTTTATTCATGTTAGCTGATTAACCAAACCTCTAACGGAAAATTCCATAGTTCACAACTATTGAAACAAAGTAATCATAGAACCAAGAAAAAATGTTAATCAATAGCTACTACATCATGGTTACCAAGCCAAATCACATGACAGATTGTTGCAAAATGACCTTGCGATGTTGCATCATCTTATACAGATTTTTCTTGGGTCATTGCAAAACAAGGAAATATATGATATGCACTCGTGATATATTTATTTAGCAAGAGTAACAGCCATAAAGAGTTCATTTTGTTTCAACTTCAAGATGATGAGGTTTCTGAGAAATCTGAGTCCTATAAATATAATAAATCTGACTAAATGTCCTTCTATGCTAAAATCAATAAAACGAAATAGCTCAAGAATTGAGACAAAAATCAATGATTTGGAAATATGAAGAAAGTTTTCACTGTGTTATACCAGAATGAGACAATGCACACTCTAGGCTTTGTCAAGCTGTGCTATCAGTCTCCTTTCTGTTCTTTTTCTTTTTTTGAGAAATTTGTTCAGCATTCTCAGATTCACTTCTACTCCTCTTGCTGATGGGTTCAGTTAGATCGAGCTCCTGACTGATTTGCTGCATCCCCTTAGATCCATGTACTTTGTCTTGATAGGTATCCCTTGTCTCCTTTTTCAAATGTTCTTGTTGTGCAGACAAAGGATCCTGTTGAATATGATTATGAGGCTGCGGGGCTGACACTGAATGTGCATCATTTATATCTGACATTCCCCTTCCGGCTTCATGGGCATCCTTCACCTTTGTCTTTTCTATACCATGTCCAGCTGCACATGCATTCTCCACATCTGTCTTCTCTGAGTCCTTTTCAGGAGCAGGTGCACCGTCGACAATTGAATTTTCTAGACCATTTCCCACCGATTGAGATTCAGTTCCTTCTAATAGCTGATTATCAGATGCCAAGTTATCCGGTTGTGCAGTTGGCTGTTTGGAATCATTCTTCGCATTAACTTCAACATGCGATAACGAATTACCTAACATGAGATTCCAATGGAACAGTGGCAAGATCAGTAACATATAGCATCGTTGAGAGCAAAAGAAATGTAAGGATATTAGAAGTTACATAAGGATAGCCGAGAAGAATGAAAATAGTTAGTTCTCCATTCACATCAACTCACAATATTGGGGGTCGTTTGCCTGAAGTACTTCAAATGCAGCCTTGGGGTCGATTGCCTGAAGTGCTTCAAGTGCAGCCTTGTTTTGAGCGTCCCTTTGATTGTTTGAAGGACCTCCAGTATAGGAAACCCCATTAACAACCACAGTTGCTGTAAAAATCCCTGTAAAACGATAACTCGGAGGCGGCATATTCTTCCTTGTAACAACTTCCGCAAGGATACCTTTAGGCCGTACTTTCTCCTTTTTGGTTGTCAGCAAATAAATAAAAGGAAGTTTATAACATAATCCACCATATTCAATCAAAATCATTAAATTTGCAAACAAACTCGGAACAGAAAAAGAAATATAAAATAGAAAGCAAAACCAGCATTTGAAAAGATTTTGAGAATTTGAGTAAGAATTGAAACTTACTTTGAACTCAACAATCAACCCTTGCGATTCCAAATCTTCCACAGCTGCCTTAGCTGCAGCATTCTGTGATGCCTTCTTGTTGGTGAAACCAGGAAGGGATTCATACTTTGCCCCATTGATTATTACAGTGCACTTGAATTGCGGAAGATGGTCTTGGCCCTCATTTACAACTTCATAGAGAGGCAATGGCAAAGAGTTCTTCTGTGCATATTCTTGCAATCTGTTCTTGAACATCTGCGCAGGATGCACCATTTCTTGTTGTGCAGACAAAGGATCCTGTTGAATATGATTATGAGGCTGCAGGGCTGACACTGAATGTGCATCATTTATATCTGACATTCCCCTTCCGGCTTCATGGGCATCCTTCACCTTTGTCTTTTCTATACCATGTCCAGCTGCACATGCATTCTCCACATCTGTCTTCTCTGAGTCCTTTTCAGGAGCAGGTGCACCGTCGACAATTGACTTTTCTAGACCATTTCCCGCCGATTGAGATTCAGTTCCTTCTAATAGCTGATTATCAGATGCCAAGTTATCCGGTTGTGCAGTTGGCTGTTTGGAATCATTCTTCGCATTAACTTCAACATGCGATAACGAATTACCTAACATGAGATTCCAATGGAACAGTGGCAAGATCAGTAACATATAGCATCGTTGAGAGCAAAAGAAATGTAAGGATATTAGAAGTTACATAAGGATAGCCGAGAAGAATGCAAATAGTTAGTTCTCCATCCACATCAACTCACAATATTGGGGGTCGTTTGCCTGAAGTACTTCAAATGCAGCCTTGGGGTCGATTGCCTGAAGTGCTTCAAGTGCAGCCTTGTTTTGAGCGTCCCTTTGATTGTTTGAAGGACCTCCAGTATAGGAAACCCCATTAACAACCACAATTGCTGTAAAAATCCCTGTAAAACGATAACTCGGAGGCGGCATATTCTTCCTTGTAACAACTTCCGCAAGGATACCTTTAGGCCGTACTTTCTCCTTTTTGGTTGTCAGCAAATAAATAAAAGGAAGTTTATAACATACTCCACCATATTCAATCAAAATCATTAAATTTGCAAACAAACTCGGAACAGAAAAAGAAATATAAAATAGAAAGCAAAACCAGCATTTGAAAAGATTTTGAGAATTTGAGTAAGAATTGAAACTTACTTTGAACTCAACAATCAACCCTTGCGATTCCAAATCTTCGACAGCTGCCTTAGCTGCAGCATTCTGTGATGCCTTCTTGTTGGTGAAACCAGGAAGGGATTCATACTTTGCCCCATTGATTATTACAGTGCACTTGAATTGCGGAAGATGGTCTTGGCCCTCATTTACAACTTCATAGAGAGGCAATGGCAAAGAGTTCTTTTGTGCATATTCTTGCAATCTGTTCTTGAACATCTGCGCAGGATGCACCATTTCAAGAACTGAAATGAGACGAGAAACCCAAAAACAAGAGCTCGCCTGCAATACTAAATTTTCCCTAATTATTGCTCTAATTTCTATGTAGATAGCCCTATTTGTTGCCGGAACTACCCTTATATAGCTCCTTCCATTTGCTACAATAAATAATAGCATTTCACTGGTTTTTCGCCGAGTGTAACGTATCTTTGTAACGCCTCCGGTTAGGGTTTTAGGGGTAAACTACTATCTCTCCTGCACCTGCCTATGGTAAACTACTGTCTCTCCTGCACCTGCCTATGCTTCTGCTACCTATGCTTCGAACCAGGAAACTCCATTACAAACTTATGGTTCCCCAAGTTGAACCTAGGTGAATTCATTCGGTTTCACCGTGTTTGCATAGGTTCGTGGACATACTCTGCTCTCACGTTGTCCTGGTGTTACACTAAAAAATGTCACCATGGCTATTTACAGTTGGTATGGCTCTATCAACAGTCATACTACCCTCTTAAGCAAGTCTTATGCCTCTGATATCCATGTCAAACTCCAAGAAAGAGAGAAAATCTTTATAAATTTGTTTATCTTTGGGTACGCAGGTTCTCTCAAACCTTGCCTGCGGGTACGCACCTATTGTTCATGAGGTCTGCGTCCAAGGACGCTCTGTATCTAAAGGGGCAGGTGCGTCCCTCTGAAAAGGTTAAAATGCGCAAGTTTTATCTTCAAAACTTACTTGTGGTCATTTCTAGAGCATTCTAGAAGGTTGTTCGACGTGTATTGAGCGCCTCCAGATGGTTCATGCACCCCTACCAAAGAGGAACTTATCCCATCAATAAGGGAGTGATCCCATCCAAAGAGGGGATTATCCCATTGATGGTGGACCTGATTAACTTCCTCTTGAGCACTATAAATACAGGCATTGGGCCAGAAGGAGGGAGGTTGAAAGCTATACATTTCTAAGGGTAAATGCTGCAGGAATTAGGACTCCCATTTAGAAGCTTGTGAGGAGAGATTGCCATCTTTGCTTGTTCTATTTGGAAGTGGGTGAGCTTTGTCAAAGTAGAGGAAGACTCTTGTGGACCCTGGAAGGAGCTTGCACAACACCAAGGCTCAGGTTGTAATGGTTCCTTTTGATTACCTTTAATGCAAATTGGTCCATTCTTCTCAATAACTTGTTGTTTATGGGTTATTTCATGTACTCCTTGGTCTATATGTTGAATATGCTTTGTTTTATGTTATAATCAGGTGCTATTTAATTGTTTGACTGTTGGTGATTGCAGGTTTTGGAGAAAAGGAGGAGCTCATCCAGATCAACAAAGCTTGGACTTCTACAACAGCGTTTGGACAAAGGTAAGAACGAAACACTTGATTTCTCATATCATAATGCATGTTTAGAGAAGGATAGTTATAGTTTGTCTTGTTTGTCATTAGAATGTCTTAGACTTCTAGGAAGGTCGTTTGTGTCCGCACTTTTGACCGATTCCGTGTGACAAATTGGCGACTCCACTGGGGATTCCATTGATGAGAAAAGTCTTTTCCTTTATGTGAACTTTGCTTTGAGAAAATTGGTTTATTTTTCTGGTTTTGGCTCTGTGATTCTGTCTCTGGGTGGGTTAGCTTAGGATTAGTTTTATTTTGGTTTTTCTTGAGTTTTTCAGTAGGACGCACCCTCTGAGTGCTGCACAGTGCGTCCCTGGACGCACTTTTGCTGTGTGCACAGAGCGGGCCCGCACCTGTGCTAACGGGTTGCCTGCGTCCCCTGCCAAAATTTGAGAAAATTCCATTTTTTACACTTTTTGCTCTTAGATTTTGTTTTTTCTTAGTTTTTTCTGCCCAGATTCATTAGTCCCTTGCCAAGAATCTTCACCTGAACTTGTTTCGATAGCATTGAGTGTTTTAGTGGATTTCATCGAAGTATAAGCCCTAGGGTTTGATTTTGAGTAGGTCTTGTAGTGACTTTGGCGGTAGGAGTTGTCAAGCCTTAGATCTCTCTGGTTTTGTCAGCATTCTAAGAAGTCAGACCTGTCATAAAGTCTACCTGTGAGAGCAACTTACCATTGAGTTGTCTCTTGGGCCAATTTCGAAGTGCTTGTTGTTTAAGTCTTGAATTCCATTTTACAAAAAGAACAAAAAGATTTGAGTTTTGTTTTGACTAGTCTTTTGATTCTGCATTAGCTGGTCCTTGATTTGATTTTGATCAAGTAAAACAACCTAGAATCATCTTTGTGAGCTTTTGCCTTGTTAGGTTTGTTTAGAGTAATTTCTCTTTTGATTTGCTTGTGAGTCAAGTTTTCATAGTTTTTGTAGCTTTTGAGATTATTTTGTGTTAAGATAGGTTTATATGCTTTATTAAAAAGAGAAAATACAAAAACATCTCCTTTGAAAAGTTTTGTTTAAAGTAGCTTTGAAAGTTTTGAAAGAAAAAAAGTTTTTCGTGCAAGTAAAGAGTGGTCATGTTTGTGTGCTTGAAAAGAAAAAGAGAATTGTTTCTTTGATTGTCTTTTCTAAGGAAGTTGTTTTCTCTAAAATTTGCATTCTCTCAACTCTCTTAGTTAAGAATTTCATTGAAAAAGCAAAGTAGCGTAAATCATCTTAGGTGCATATTTGTAGTGGTTGGAGTCGAGTCTACACACCATTGGTTTCACTTCCACTACCTTTTGACTTTAAAGAAAAACCATAAAAGTAACGCTTAAAGTAAAATTGAAATAGTAACTTTTATTTACTAGGGCTCTGAAACACCAATTTAGATCAGGCTAGTGTCTTGGAGTAGGTGAGTAATTAACTCTCCAAGACAAAAAAACCAAACAAGTAGCTTATCTTGTGATAGAATAAATCCAATTGTATCACTTGTACTCTGGGAAAGCTCCTCTTAAAGGAGAAGCACGAGCTCGTGTCCGAACCAATGAGGGGATCATTCCCCCCTCGTTGGGAACGACGCCAGACACGCACGTATTACAAACGGTAAACCTCGGATTAACCATTTTCGAGGAGCCAGGGGTCACTTGTCGGTAAACCTTGGATTATTGTCAAGGAGCCGGCAAGGGGATTGAGCTTGCTACTCTGCCCTTGAGTGCTGTCGGAGTTTAGACTGTTCCCCTAGGTGCATTTGTTGCGGTTGGTAACCTTAGTGGCCATTATCTTTAGGATTCTACCGAGGTGACGGTGGAGGGAAGGTCCCACTGTACCTGGAGCAGACGCCGGCTATACTCACTTGGATTTTCTGGGGGGTTCACTTCACTCGAGACGGTTAAAGTGGAGGAACTTGGTCCAGTCTATTCATTAAGCAGGTTGCCGGGGTAACTGTTCCACCCGCCATTTCTGTACCGAATCCAGCGAGGTTGGGCTTCATCACCAACTAGCGCTTTTGGTCCGGAAGACTACTGTTTGTGTTTGGTTTGACGCCCTAGATTCTTTAGGCGTGTGATTCAAATTTGTTTGGTTCTTTAGAGACTTTAGGTGGTTTGATTTGAAATTTTATTTTGTTTTCGTGTGTAGTAGTTAAAAGTTTTTAGCTGTGGCGGAATTACCGAGACAGTCCAGTAGACTTCGGGGCCAGTCTCCTGAAGTTGTTTCTGTGGCCGAATTGTTGAGAAGATCCCGTAGACTTAGGGGTGAACCTCCTCAAGACGAGTCCAGTCATCTAGAAGGTTTAAAGGTCCTTGTAACTCCTCCTAGTGGCAGTAGAGTAGGTTCACCTGAAGAAGGAGAATCTTCCTTGGTGGTCCATCCAGATTACCAAAGATTAGAGACAGGTTATAATCCCGAAGCTGTTACAGTTTCTGAGCTTGTTGGTATTTTTTCGTCTGCTAGTGATACAAGCGAAGAACCAGAAATATCCGAACCTGTTACTCCGACTCCTAGTGTTCCTGATTCACCGAGAATAGAAAGAATTATCACCGAAAATCTTCCTGTTGGTTTGATTGCTATTGAAGAACTTGTTCCAGAGGAAGAAATAGGCGTCTCTGATCCTGAAGATCAAATTTCCCTTGATCTAAGGGAGCGTGAATCTATCTTTTACAGTCCTCCTAGAAGTACTACTTGGTACCTTTCGTTAACCAATTATTTAGACAACTTTGGGCTAGGTTTTTCTACACCTCGTACTCCTTTTCCACCTGGAGGTATTCATACTCCTGTAAATATGTCTGGTCAGTCGTCCGTGTTTACACAAAGTCCTAAATCTTTTTTACATGGCGGTCCTTCTGTTCCTACTGGGTATCAATCTCTTTCAGGTACCTTTGCAGGAGCATCTCCTCAACCTGTTGATCATGGGTTATTAGTTGGAAACAGTGGTAATGTACCATTGGGTGTAGGAGACATTTACATGATGTTAGGTTCAGTTCCCGTTTCCCAACCTCAAGGTGGCCAATTACCGCCTGGGGGGCAGCCTCTGTTAATGCCTGGGGGGCAACCTCAAGGTACTTCATTCGTGTCTGGGGGGCAACCTCAAGGTCAGTACGCTCCTATAGGGCAATACATACCTCAAGGTCAACCCCAGCCTCAATATGTACCCCAAGGTCAACATCAATATCAATATCAACCTCAAGGATGGCAACCTCAAGGATGGCAACCCCAAGGGTATCAACCCCAAGGGTATCAACCTCAAGGGTACCAACCTCAAGGTCAAGGTCAACCCCAGTATCCGTATTTACCTCAAGGTCAATACTCAAGTCAAAGTTATCAAACACCTCAAGGTCAATCATATGGTCAAGGTATGGGAACTGCATCTTACAATTATCAATCCTATCCTCAATCCGGCTATGGATCTCAGTATCCTCAACCTGTTATGGGTCAATACCCTGGAATGTTAGTGTGGGATCCATCACAGGGTCAACAGGTGTTGCAGCCAAGTATACAGTCGGTACCTCAAGCTGGACAACCTATAGTTTCTGGTCCACCCCAGCAACCGCAACCTGTCCAGTCAAGTATTCAAACCTCTGTAACTTCGGTAGTTACTCAGCCGCCAATCACACCTAGTACTCCATCTCAAACGGCTGCTGCAACTACCGCCACATCTACCATACTTACTTCTGGAGTATCGACGGCTCCGGTTTTTACTGTCTCTGTAACCACTCCTCAGACATCTGTACCGTTGTCCGGATCTACGATTCAAACCACGGTCCAGATGCCTGTAGGCCAGCCTGGTATAAGTACGGTTTTCACTACTCAACCTCAATTTGTTCAACCTCCGTACCCGGGACAGTACCAACCTGGGCAAGCTGTCCAACAACCGGTTTACCAGTATCAACCGTATCCTGGGTACACTTATCAACAACCTCAACAACCCCAGTACGGTCCGGTTAATCCTGGTTTTCCAGGAGGATATAATATCCCAAATGCAACTCCTGTTCCTATTTATCCTGGATATCATCCTCCTGGGGCCGGTATTGTGACCCAGAGTTTTAGAGATCCTAACCGGCAGTTACCGTTTATCGCAACTTTGGATTTACCAGACTTGACGCGCCTAACGAACGATCCAATTCAATATCTTCCGTTCTGGCCGCCAATGCCAAGTAAGTTGCCCAACGATATACCCAAGTTCGAAGGTAAGTCTGGAGAGGATCCGTCCAATCACGTGATGACTTACCACCTCTGGTGTGCTTCAAATTCTATCTCGGATGATTCGATCCGCTTACGTCTTTTCCAGCGTACACTCATTGGTCTCGCGGCCAAGTGGTACATTGAGTTACCACGGGCCTCTTTTTACAATTTTAGCCAGTTAGCTACCTCGTTCTTAACTCACTTTCAGTTACCGGTCAGATATGATAACGGTACGGAGTTATTAACTTCACTAAAACAATCAACCTCCACGTATATTTCTGATCACATTCATGAGTGGAGACGTCGAAGAAGGCTAGTGAAAGTTTTTATCCCGGACCAAATCTTAGCTGAATGGTTTGTTAAATCATTATTACCAAGGATTACCGAAGATGTAGCTAAGGCCGGAGTAGTTACTGAGGAGCAAGTCATTGCTCAGGCGCAATACCTTGACTTAGTTTACACTCAGTCGGGTACATTACACGAGAAGATTCCGGATCTTCCAAAGTCGAATCAAATCGCTGCTGCTCCTTCGGGATCTCATGCCGCTGATGGTATGATTGGTATCGTGAATACAAAGAGCAAGAAGAAGTCTTCCAAGGCTTCAACTACTCCTATTATCACTTTGCCCGATTCCCCGACGGGAGAGTCTTCTCCTGAACTTACCGCCGATATTCACGCTGTAGAGTCATCTACGGCCAAATCAAAAAACGGTGGAAAGAAGAAAGGAAAGAAGAAGGCTAAAGCAGACAAGGCTCCGAAGGAGAAAACTGAAAAGTCGGAAACCAATGACGAAAAGCGCAAACCTCGATATCCTTGTCTTATTTGTGAAGAAGATCATTTTACGAGAGATTGCCCTCATCGGGCCGAGGTAGTGAAAATAGTCAAAGGTTCTCCCACTCCTGCTGTGTTAAAAAATCCATTTCCGGAGCAGGAGAATAAGATGATAGGTTCTTCCTCGAATTCCAGTGAAGAACCCATTTTGATGATGTCTCATGTGAGGATTGCGACTCGATCGCAAGATTATGGTAGTAAGTATCCTGTTGATGGTAAGGAAGCAGAATCTTCTCACTCTAACCCATCAACCTCAGCTCCTGGTTCCGATCCACTACAGATCGAAAAACCTAACCCAGACTTAGTAATTAAACCGCCCGCCAAGGGTGTACTTCGAATGTCTGCTTTCAATCCACATGCGAGAGCGGCCCAAAATTACAACATTGTTGAGGACTTAGCTGTTTCACCCTCCGCGATGTCGGCGTTAGAAGTGCTGCAATCATGCCCAGCACAACGAAAATTGTTTTTGTCGGCTATAGGAGCTGTTGATGTTCAGGATCCGAATCTAATGATCTTCGATCTAGAAAATAGTACACCGTGTCTCCCCCATCAAATGGCTTTCCAAATTCCAGTGATAGTAAAAAACAGGCCTGTTCATAGGACTGTGATTGATGAGGGAGCTTCTACGTGTATTATGTCGATTCAATGTTGGAGATCCCTTGGTTCTCTTTCGTTGAACCAATCCCCCACCATCCTTAAGGCCTTTGATGGCCGTGGGTTCCATCCGTTTGGTATTCTACAGGAATTGCCTATAGGGGTAGAAGGTAAAACCGTTAGTCTGGATGTGGAAGTGGTTGATGCCCCTCTAGACTACAACCTTCTTTTGGGTCGAAGTTGGTCATATGCTATGACAGCGGTCGTTTCATCGGTCTTCAGAGTAATTAAGTTTCCACATAACGGTAAGATCGTGACTATTGATCAACTGACATACTTTTCATCCGACCCAACCTTTTCAGAGAGTATCCAGCATGTCGGTAAGACGACAATCCCTTATATGGACGTTGGTGTAGGTTTAGTTAAGGATTCCGGTTTACTGGGAACTTTTCCTCTCCCTCCACTCAGCGTAGAACCTTCATTTGCATCAATTCATATGATTACATCAGAAAAGATTATTTATGATGATCCTTGGATTGTCCCATCTGATTCTGAGATAGACTCATTCGGTAATGCTATGCCCTTGAGTCCATACGAAATTGCTTATGAAGCTCTCTTGTCTTTTACCGACTCTCATTCAACCGAGATCGACCAAATGAATGTGGTCAGTGAAGAATCACTTTTCACCTCAACCTTAGAACGGATAGCGTTTCCTGAAGTCGTGTCATCTGACGAACAACTTCGCGAAATTCTAAGTGTAGACGATCTACCATGGGAGGATCTCCATCACAGATCTTCGTTTTTACCTAAGGATGATCCATTTGAAAATGATTTTTCATCTATCTTTACCGCTGAATATGTCATAGACGCTCAGGATCCAACGAAACATTCTGATTCAGAGTTGAATTTAGGGAATATTTCTCGTACTATTCCCATTGATATTTCAGTGAAGCCCGGAATTGAGGAGAACATTCATATAGGTGCCGCATGTACAGAAGAAGAAATCCAAACTTACAAGGCCCTATTCCAAGAATTCCGCGATGTGTTTGCCTGGTCTTACGAGGAAATGCCGGGAATTGATCCTGCCATTGTTGTTCATGAAATAAAGACCTACCCGGATGCTAAACCCGTCCGGCAACGGTTGCGTCAGATTCACCCTCGAAAAGCGGTTGCGATTAAAGCAGAAGTTCAAAAGCTGTTGAAAGCAGGTTTCATTTATCCGATCCCGTTAACGGATTGGGTATCAAATATTGTTCCCATCAATAAGAAACAAGGAACAATAAGAATCTGTATCGACTATAGGGATATCAATCGAGCTTGTCCAAAAGACAACTATCCTACGCCTTATATCGATCAAATTATTGATGATTGTGCCGGAAGTGAAATGTTTTCCTTCATGGATGGTTTTTTGGGCTATAATCAAATCAATATTCTACCTGCCGATCAACCAAAAACGGCATTCATTTGTCCATGGGGGACATTTGCTTATTGCAAATTACCTTTTGGGCTTAAGAATGCCGGGGCCACTTTTCAACGGGCGATGTCTTACGCATTTCACGACATCAAGCACATTGTGCAACCGTATCTCGATGATTTGCCTGCTCATTCTTTATGTCGAGTTGATCACCTTGTCCACCTACGCGCAATCTTTATGAGGTGTAGGCATTATCGAATTCGGTTGAATCCCCACAAGTGTGTTTTCTGTATAGAAACAGGTCGATTGCTGGGATTTGTTGTTTCAAAAGCCGGCATTCGCGTCGATCCCTTGAAAGTCGAGGCTATCATCAAATTGCCTCCTCCTTCGAGTTTTTGCCAACTCCAAAGTTTGCAAGGGAAAGAAATTTTTTTACGCCGATTCATCCCAAACTACGCCGAGGTCACTAAAGGTTTTACACGGTTGTTGAAACAGAACGTTCAATTCTTTTGGGACGAGATTGCCCAACAATCTTTTGATGCACTTAAACACGCGTTGACCCATGCACCGTTGTTGCATCCTCCTAACTACAACCAGGATTACTTCTTATACCTCGCAGCTTCGCATTCCACCATTGGAATGGTGTTAGTTCAAGAAGATGAATTCGGAGCGGAACATGTGATATATTATCTCAGTAGGACCTTAAATCCCACTGAGCTAAAATATTCGCATGTGGAGAAATTGGCCCTGGCAGCCGTTCAAGCTGTCCAGCGTTTTCGTCACTACATTCTTCTCCGTAAAACTACAGTTATTTCGGATTGCAACCATATGATTTACATTTTGACAAAACAACTGCTAGGGGGCAAGTACTCTAAATGGATCGTTATTCTACAAGAGTTTGACTTGGAATTCGAGAAGTCCAAGTCTAAGAAATCCTTAGTTTTTGCGGAATTGATGTGTGATTTCCCGCGTACTGACACAGAGACTGTGGCAGAAGAGTCCATTGCGGACGAATCCTTGTTTCTTATCAGTACTTTAGATCCGTGGTATGGGGATATAATCATCTATCTCCAAACCCAAACCTTTCGGCCTGAAGCTTCAAAGGCGGAACGTCGAAAAATTCGGTTTCAATCCCAGCAATACAAAATTATTGGAGATACACTTTATCGCCGGGGGGCAGACTTAGTTTTTCGACGTTGTCTAACTCACGAAGAGGCTGAGAGAGTTTTAAATGATTGTCACTCTGGAGCATGTGGCGGTCATATGTCTGGGTATGCCACAGCTCAGAAGGTGTTGCACGCTGGTTACTTCTGGCCAACTATGTTTAAAGATTGTATCATTGCAGTCCGGAAGTGCCACAACTGCCAAGTGTTTGATCGAAAGATGCGCGCACCACCTGCTCCTCTCCACCCTATAATTGCCGTTGGTCCATTCGCCAAATGGGGTATCGAATTTATTACTTGTAACCCTCACTCGGCCGGGGGGCATGCGTATATCATCCTCGCGGTTGATTATTTTACTAAATGGGCCGAGGCGATGCCTACATTCGACGCAAGCGGAAAAACAGCTGCAGTTTTCATATTCAATCATATTATAACTAGGTTTGGTGTCCCACAAGCAATCATTACTGACCATGGGAGCCATGTTCGAAACACCATGATGATTGAACTTACAAGCCAGCTTGGTTTGCGCCATGACAGCTCTACTCCTTATTATCCGCAAGCCAACGGTTTGGTTGAGTCTATCAACAAAGTTCTGGTTATCATGATCCGACGAACCATTGGTATTCATCGGTCGAATTGGCACAACATGTTATTTTCGGCGCTATGGGCATACCGAACCTTAGTGAAAATCTCAACAGGGTTCACTCCTTTCCAGCTAGTTTATGGCTTGGAAGCGGTGTTACCCATTGAATGTGAAATCCCATCACTTCAAATGGCTGTCGAATTACTCCCAGCTACTTCCGAAGAGGAGAAACGTTTATTGTACTTAGTTAAATTAGATGAGACTCGACGTGACGCTGCATTGGCAATCGAGACTCACGCGAAGCGAATGAAAGCTCAGTATGATAGAAATGTGACCCCTCGAAGTTTTTTGGAGGGAGACCTAGTGCATTTATATGATCAAGCTAACGATAAGCTAGGTGCTGGAAAATTCGTTCCTATGTGGCATGGACCCTATATTGTAAAGCGAAAGCTAGCAAAAGGGGCTTATGAGCTGGTAGATTTTGATGGGGACTCTTTGGGTAAACCCAGAAATGGACTTTACCTAAAGAGGTATTATGCTTAAATGGTGGGTATGGAGAATTTTTTAGTTAGGTTAGGTTTTCTTTCTAGCTAGTATGATTGTTAGTTAGTCAGCGTGCTTAGCTTAGTGAGTGTGTTTTTCGTCGTTATTCTGGCTTATCTTGGTTTTGCTCTTGATATTGTAGATGTCGACGCCCCTCCAAACATACATTGGATTTGCTAATGGTGCTTGTCGTAGTACACGGAATATCTCTTCCGCAGCTTGGGTTATCTATTCACCCTCTGACGAGTTAGTTTCTATGCATGGGGTAAGCCTCGGTCAAACAACGAACAACATTGCAGAATACAGTGCAGTGGTTGAATTATTATCCGAATCTATTTCATTTGGAATTCGACGTTTGATAGTGAGGTTAGATTCTGAACTTGTTGTATTACAGCTTAATAGAGTCTATGCCATTAGAAATCCTGTGTTATTAAGGTTGCTTTTGAGAGTGCATCTCTTGGAACGTGAATTTGATTACATTGAATATCAGCATATTCCAAGGTCCTTAAATACGTTAGCTGATGCAATTGCTTCTCGAGTGTTGGACAAACATTTACGATAATCATGCAAGTAAATTTAAAAACATTTCATCATACATGTTAAACAAGATAAGCCGGTAATAGTGATATATATATAGATAGGAGTGTGTCAAAAAATATACATCGTCTTCGATCATAGGTTGAAAAACACCTTATGATCGGCAAAATGATAGGGTACAAAAAGTCAAAAATGTCACATGTGTCTACAAAGTGACTAGCCAATCACTGGTGGTGCTCTCTGTATGACACCACTGCACGGGCTACCTTGCGCAAAAATCTCCTAAACGGTCCAGGGACCGCGACTACATAGCGCTGAAGTCTGATAGGAATATCATCCATAGTAGTCTCAGGTATATCCGCCGTCAGACGCTGTAGATCATGCTCCAACTCAGCTAGTACCTCTGCAGCCGCCGTGTCCTGTGGGGCCGGTACCGGTGCAACTGGATGTCTCCTCTCAAAAGGCCGGAGGTTGGCTGGACGCTGTGGACCAACATCTGCATTTTGAAAATTTTACTGTCAATTTTGAGACGATATATATAAAAAAACAAAAAAATACATAATTTGAAAACTCGTGAAAAATAAAGTACCTCTGTCGTCCCATTGTTCTCCCTGTGGAAGAACCATGTCCGGATCACCTCGAAAATCTACTCCAGCATACGGAAAGTCCTGAATCGCAAACACCTGGTCCTCTAACCAGTGAAAATAACTGTCAGTGAATCGAACAACTGCCGCACCCTCGTCCGGATGCCGGGCCATCACCGCAACCCATCGTACCAGCTTTGGTTCCTGAGGACCCAAAATATCATCAGTGAGATGCTGAGGGATCAACATCGGAATTCTCTCTAAGGCAAAGCTCACGACTATAGGCCCATATCCAAAGGTCTTTAGTTTCCCGGTCTTTGCCCTGGTCAGTTGAGCTTTCAAGTTAGCCGACATCGCATCACACCAGTTGAAGATGGTGCCTTGGAGACAGTCAATTGCCATCCGCATTTGGGACCCAGTGGCAATATGTAAAGTGGCTGAGCCACAAATCCTGGTCACAGTGAAAGCTAAGACCATGAGTTCATGCCGAGAGATGTATTTGATCTCTATGCCTTTCGCATGGTGTCGATCAGGTAGGCACCAATCTGCTCAGAGACTATCAAGGGATTGGCCACCCGGCCTAGTCCCGGCTAGATTGAGTTGCTCGCCTCTATTCGGCAAGCCAGTGAGAAAGTAGATATCAGAGGGCTCTATCTCGAGTTGTTGCCCCCCGATATAAAAGCATTGCTCTTGAACATTCCATCTCTCGACCAGCCACTCCAAGAATCTTACCTGAGCCCTCATGCCAGGTATGGCCCAGTATTTGTATAATCCACATCCTCTTAGGGCATCGAGGGAAGGTTGATGATTGATTGCAGCTTCATCAACCTCCTCATGCTCTCTTTCTCTCCAATCCAGCATGATAAGTGCCCTACACATGAACAAACAGGCATTAGAACAAATTTTGGGTAAATTCAATGGTTAATTTGGGAGCTTGGGGTTTCAAAATCCGCGTTTTGCGGAGGACGCACCCCGCGTTTGGCGCACAGTGCGCCGGGACGCAGGTGGCCTGAAGGTAGCCTGCGTCCCCCGACCTTTTCCCTGTGTAGGAAAAAGTCGAGGGACGCAAGCCAGCCTTTAGGGAACCTGCGTCCCCCGCAGAGCGGTTTTCAAAACCCAAAACCCCCCAAAAATAAAAAATGAAACCTAAAATAAATTTCTAAACGGATGAAATTGATAAGGAGGATGTTGTGAAATACCTGGAAGAGACGGCGTTCGATTCTAACGGTCGGATTTTCCGCAGCAACCACGGGAAGTTTCTTGTCAAAAGCTCCTTTTTCAACCTCAACAGTCAAACGGTAAAAATGACATGGTAAAAAGTCTTTTTATAGGTTTTTTGGATGAATTTGTTCATTTTTCACCATGGAAAGATGTTTTTCGATGTATTTTTGCCTATCTTAAACAGGTATGAGTAATGTGTCGCTTTTGTGCAGGACAAAGGGACTTAGAGGGAAAATTTTCATTTTTTCACGAACAAAATATCAGAGTCATCTTTTAAGCCCTTTTCTGACTCCTAAAACATGAAAAGATTGCCGAGCGTTTCTTTTACACTCGTTAAAACGGAATTAAAAGACGGTCCCCTTATAGCTCTTTTCTGACCGTAAAATCAGGAAAAGATTGCCGGGTTTTTGTCGTTTCAAACTCGATACGGAAATAAAACGACGTGTCCTTGATCACTTTTTACTTTTCAGGTCAGTGGCACTAATTATGAAAGTACTCCTTGGTCGCAAGATCAAGCGGTTCCCCCAGGTATTATTTTATACTTTTTCGGGCTTGAGGGACACAAATCTACGAAAAAGTTCAACTTGGAGTCTTCTTAAGTTTTTCAAACTCTCTAAAATTGAAAAACGCCGAGTTTCTCCTATACCGGGCTCGTTAAACATTTCACAGTAAAGGACCTGTTCAATTACAAACAGGAACGAACCACTCCTTCCTAGGGTTCGAATCAAAACTGGGTTGGACTCATCCGAAGGATGAGCTTATAATCAAGCATATGTTATCCTCCTCAAGCTTGTTAAAAATAAAGAGGTACTTGCCAGAAATGGTGGGGGAAAAGAGAGAAGAATGAGCCTATTTGTTACCTTTTGTCTCAGAAGAAACTTTATTACCACTCTTGGACACGACAATTTTCATTCACCTGGGTTGGGAAATCCTTTACCTCACAGTTGATCAAACCACTTTTGAAAGTCTTCAACCGGGTTCCGGGGATTAACTTTGAGTTATTTATCACCAAACCATCTGTCGTGTCGTTATGTGTTCAAGAGGTCTGCAAACAAAACTTTCATCTGCAAAATACTTGTCATCCATTTGACCATCCCTGAGTCAGTCCTTACGACAACATTTCTTCAACTTGAACAATGATTTCGTGTTGTGGGCTTGCCTGCAACGGGTCACTTTCTATCGACATCAGCACATTATCTAGAGAGATGACTTAGAAATCGTCAGTACCTTGAAGTCTGCATGCATCAATGGCAGGTTTCTCGCCTTTGACGTCAGTTTACATCATTGACTTTCGATCGAAGGATTCCGTGAAATGTTCGACATCAACTCATTCATTCACATCTCATGGATTGTACTGGGTACTTTGAGAACCATTGACATTACTGGTGGTCTCTCTCATGCTTGTTAACAGTTTACATCATCGACTGGTAATCAAGTGGTTTCTACCATGTTCGACATCGACTCATTTATTCGCATGGCTAGAATCGTACCAATTCGAGAAGTAGGAATGAAGATCCTGGATCGAATCTTTACCATCCAGGCTGCGAGGAGTTTTGTATTCATTATCTAAGTAGACTAATTATAAACAGATGGCTGCGCCCATACTGTGTCTACAAAAGTCTATGATTATATGTACTGCAAAATCATTCCTGTATCAGAGTAGTTAGTCTGTTAGTTAAAGTTTTTATCTGAGTATGGGAATGCCTACCTCAGTGATGATATAATCTTATCCATGTATTTTGTGTTGAAAATTGCAGGTTCCAACCAGGCTCTCCACGAGATAATCCTTGAAATGATAAAGCGCTTCACCCTTCCTAGATAATACAAAACCCTAATCTATTCCAGGCTTCGCACTTTAGGGGGCAATCTGTTACACTAAAAAATGTCACCATGGCTATTTACAGTTGGTATGGCTCTATCAACAGTCATACTACCCTCTTAAGCAAGTCTTATGCCTCTGCTATCCATGTCAAACTCCAAGAAAGAGAGAAAGTATTTATAAATGTGTTTATCTCTGGGTACGCAGGTTCTCTCAAACCTTGCCTGCGGGTACGCACCTATTGTTCATGAGGTCTGCGTCCAAGGACGCTCTGTATCTAAAGGGGCAGGTGCGTCCCTCTGAAAAGGTTAAAATGAGCAAGTTTTATCTTCAAAAACTTACTTGTGGTCATTTCTAGAGCATTCTAGAAGGTTGTTCGACGTGTATTGAGCGCCTCCAGATGGTTCATGCACCCCTACCAAAGAGGAACTTATCCCATCAATAAGGGAGTGATCCCATCCAAAGAGGGGATTATCCCATTGATGGTGGACCTGATTAACTTCCTCTTGAGCACTATAAATACAGGCATTGGGCCAGAAGGAGGGAGGTTGAAAGCTATACATTTCTAAGGGTAAATGCTGCAGGAATTAGGACTCCCATTTAGAAGCTTGTGAGGAGAGATTGCCATCTTTGCTTGTTCTATTTGGAAGTGGGTGAGCTTTGTCAAAGTAGAGGAAGACTCTTGTGGACCCTGGAAGGAGCTTGCACAACACCAAGGCTCAGGTTGTAATGGTTCCTTTTGATTACCTTTAATGCAAATTGGTCCATTCTTCTCAATAACTTGTTGTTTATGGGTTATTTCATGTACTCCTTGGTCTATATGTTGAATATGCTTTGTTTTATGTTATAATTAGGTGCTATTTAATTGTTTGACTGTTGGTGATTGCAGGTTTTGGAGAAAAGGAGGAGCTCATCCAGATCAACAAAGCTTGGACTTCTACAACAACGTTTGGACAAAGGTAAGAACGAAACACTTGATTTCTCATATCATAATGCATGTTTAGAGAAGGATAGTTATAGTTTGTCTTGTTTGTCATTAGAATGTCTTAGACTTCTAGGAAGGTCGTTTGTGTCCGCACTTTTGACTGATTCCGTGTGACACCTGGTTGATTACATGAAGGATTTTTGCTATCAGTTCTTCAGTATTTTCGTGACCGCCATTCTACTCCCCTGCATGGAATTCTCGTGACCACCATTCTACTCCCCCGCATGGAATTCTCGTGACCGCCATTCTACTCCCCCGCATCAAATTCTCGTGACCGCCATTCTACTCCCCCGCATGGAATGAATTCCAGCTCATCCCCGATCGGTCAGGGATGTCAGGCGCTCTACCTGCATCCTGTTTTTTTGTCAGGGCGGTCAGGGAAGGTGGCGGAGAAAGAGGGTGGTGGAGCTGAGAGATGGTGGCGGAGGAGGGAGAGATTTCCGGTAGCCGGAGCCGGACAATTTTCCGGCTGGTGCCGGAAAAAGAGCCATTCTACAGCCTAGGTAGACTACTCCAAAAGAAAGACTTGAAATCAAGACATCTATCCTCATAAAGTAACTTTGGACCAAGTGAGCTAGTTTAAAAGATTAGTAATTTTTGGAAAAGAGGGAGGTTTTTTTTTTTTTTTAGTCACCGAAGCTTTGGGGTGCGTGCTTACTTGAGAAAGCTCTTTTTTGCCTACAAAACAAAAACCACAAAACCCAAAACGGACATACAAAAAAAAACAAACCTTATGGTTTGAAGTTAGCTTTACCTGGAAACTAACAATTTTCCTTAATGTTTCTGATTTTCCGAGATCACACTAAGGCGCGGCAGAAAAGAGCATACGCATGAGAAAAAAAACTTCCTTTCTGTTTTTGATTTTCCCAGATCGCACAGAGTCGCAGGGCAAAGAGCATACGCAGAAATGAAAGGTGTAGATCCGGTAATAAAAAACAAATAGATAAATAAACTGAAATAAACAGAGAGAAAATAACTAGAAACTGCAAATAAATACTATATACCTCCAGATATTAAAAATGACGTAGCTAGGGCTACCAGAAACCTTTTCGTGTGAAACGAAATGGGTTCCTCATTGGAACAGATGATTCTAACACAGTAGAGCAGTCCTCTCAACCCGAAAGCAGTCAGAAATAATAGATCTAGGAAACGGCAATCGGATGCAATTCTACCGGCTTTAGATTTGGATCACCAACGGATGTGGCCCTCAACTTGGCTCTGATACCATGAAGGAATTTACAGGGTAAGTTCCTAAGACAGAACACCAAAGGACACCGCTCACAAATAGATCACAGATCAATACACCAGTATTCTTGACGTGGTTAAAATCGTCAAAGAGGGAAACAGTCCATGGCCTGAGCCAACGTGGCCACTTCAGGAAATTTATTAAGAAAATAATGAAAATTTACATAAGCTTCTCTCATGAATTGTTACCATACAAATAACCCTCCATGCTCTTTAAATAGAGATCATGGACCAATCGGGTGTTAAGCCACAGATCAAGTGTCGGTAATACCAAGGAGAGAATGAACTGTCGGATCACTACATATCGTGATCATCAGATTGTAAGTTACAAAAATACATAGTAAAGAAACACACTTTACCTAACTCTACACTAGAACAAGTTATTCTTAACTATTTCCTATGTGTCGGAATATCCTAACAATTTATCTACTTTCGCACATCAATAGACCACCCAAGATCTGAGTTCCCGCAGATCTACTTAATTCATCAGAAAACATAACAAAAAAAAACTTTTAACTTCGCGAAGGGAGATAACTACTCATATCATGCATAATTAAGAGAGATCCAGTGATTTCGCGCAACATTCATTCATTATTTCATAAAAAGATATCGTTAAGCAATAAAATATAACACAAACAGATTCAACAGAAATGTACAGTAATTTGTCAAAAAGCAGTCTTTATTGATCTTCGATGTTCAAATTACAAACTCTTCTACCCTACGCACTTCAGCTACAGGGGTCCGCACACTTAGTTGCAGAATTTCCAAGGCCTCTTGCGCACTCAGCTACAGGATTCATCCCCTTCTTGACTAAGTGCAAGAAGCAGAGCTTTCATGCCTTAGCACTCGCCCAAAATAGTTCTTTCTTGACTCTTTGCTACTCCCATCAGTTACTTTAAGACTCGCTATGAATCAACTATTTATAGATTTATCAATACAATACCATAGTCCGCAGACCATGGGTGAGTCTCAAAACCAACTTAACTATCTATCCAAACAAGGGGCTAACATCCCTTTGACACCTATCTATTTGCATGCTTTGCATCCACATATCACAGAGACTTTACATCTTTTAAAAAAGCATATACAAAATTTGGGTTAAATAACCCCAAAACTGACCCTAGGACCCTATCCCAACAGGCCCCCAACACAAAGATTGTGACTCGCCCTCGAGTCACTTAGTTGGCACCTCGATCTTGTGGCAAAGACAACCCAACTCAACCAACAACATTGTAACTTCAGCAACGCTCTGCACCACTGCTTGTTGTACCTCTTCGACCAATTTATCTATGGTCGGTCCCTCCACTACTAGGCACATTGTCCTCTGTGTTTGATGTAGCACCTTTAACTTTTTCTTAAGTGACAGAGTAAGATGACAAGCTTCCTCTAGTCACGACTGTGATCTAGTCTTTAACAACGCCTCTTTCCGCTACAATTCTTCCACCTGTGCTTGTAGTTGCTTTCCCTCTTCTAACTTCGCGAGGCATTGCACTGGTGCCAAAGTGTGCGCAATTGCTTGGACCTCATCATACTTCTGTTGCATCTCATGTACATCGGTGTTCAGCTTCTGCAGATTTGTCCATAATTCCGTTGCTGCACCGAACATGATCATGAAAATGATGTAATGATTCATCAAGTGATTTTCGCAAATTTAAAATTTTATTATTAAGGGCTTTATGATCATAGAGATCGAAATCACAACATGACTATAAAAAAAGGTGTTTGAAAGAGTGTATGGAGGCTTCAGGCAATGTGTAACACCATTGCTTCACATGCCCTTTGAACATGAGAGCAAACAACCTACAAGCATCATCCTCAAACTGGATGTCATGCTTGTCGCAGAAATTAAGAAAAGTAGTTCCATGCTAGAGTAAGGTTGTTTCACCCTCGCAATTGAACTTGAAATTGGAAAAGTCATTTAAAATTCTCACCGACACTTTCATATTTGCAGAGTTAGAAAAACATGTTGGGGTTATGATTTGGTGAGAAGTCATCAAATGAGTGCATAAATTCAAAACAGACGTTAAGGGCTTAGATTGTCATTTGGCCCTCCTTCTAGTGCCGGAAATGTTCATGGTGTTGGACGTGCCAACATTCAGGGGATCTCCTCGATATGAAGTCCCAAATAGACCTCACATTGTTTGGAGTAGGAGTCCCAACAATGGGTGGTAATGTTATGCCTTGACCACAGAAATGCATAGAGGGAAGTATGATAAATTTGGGTGAGAGCAAGTGTGTGACCCTGCAGATAGTCAAGTGTGATGCATGAAGGTTCCAACACATGAAAGGGAAAAGGAAGTGCGCCCCTTGGAAGCTTGTAATAGTACACAACTTGAAAGGAACACATGAGCGAAATGACATCACAAGCTAAGATGCAGAATAGTTCGCAATTTAAGGTGATGAGTTAATACAACAACACATATCCAACAAGATTCATACAAATGCAAATGAAATAGTTCATAAGCATATGCGTAATTTAAATAACATACATTTCCAATACAATAAGAATAGTCCTACTCTATTAACAACATATGCATGAAAGCATGTTGGCTCTGATTTTATTATTATAATTGAAAGTTTCATTCATACATGCACCATTGACAACAACTAGCCCCAATAGTGGAACATTAGAGTCAAGAACACCTGCTCCTCCAAAGAACTATACTCGCTCTACGCTATGGAGAAGCCAAGGCTCTTCACAATACTCCCAAACTCCTTCTAAGCCTAAGCCTAGCCAAATGTTTGGATCCCAAAACCATTTACGTGAGTTATGAGGTTCTATTTATAACAAGAGGGGGTGACTGTTCAACTCCCCTTTGTGACCTTTGGATTACCCTCATGACTCTTCAACTTATTTACAAAAATGACTCATTACATTACATGACGACTTTTCATATTCCAATATTGACACTTGGAATTTCACTTACAACATAATTACAAATAATATTGCATTTTACACTTGTACCCATATAAGACAAAATAGGGTAGAGACAAATTGACAACCTAACAAAAAACAACACTATGATGCTTGAGTTTGGGAGAAGTCTAGCACAGTGACCTCCACTTGTTGCTTCTCGGTCACATATTGGTGCCAATCTTGATACTATGTGATGGTGTCCCCAAACTGCTTAACGATGTTTTGTTGGAAGCAGACTCTAACCTCCATGGAATTCAGGTACACTGTCTTGGAATCTGTGTCTAACTAATTCTAAAGCATGAGAAACATTAATTTGACTTTGACAAGACCACCGATGAACTTATGCATGTTCTCTGCGTTCAACTCCAAGTCTTCCCTGGTGGCATCCTATCTTAGCTCCTCCAAGTACTTTTCGACCTCCTGCCGGACTTGGTTCTTGGGTTTAGCTTTGGTAAGGGAACCGATTGATGGGAATTGGTGTGTTCTCACCAAGACATCCAAACTGCTATACAACCGCACATATGAGGTCTATATGCTGCCAATGAATGAGGTGAGCTACTTGTTGTTCTGAATCAACATTCGGACCTTCCCTGTCTCCAGCTCTGCATGTGACTTCATTTTCTTCACTAAGTCAACCGAGGTCCCTTTGAACCACATTGTCCATTCTTACACATAGGCGATAGAAATTTGTATGTTTTTGAGAGTTTTGACAAACTCTTTGCTATGTTGTTGTAAGCCATGCAAACAGACAATTTCTTTATGTATGATGACAAACTTGTCGTAGAGTTTCTGAATGATTTCCCCAAGTGTTGATACTTCAACAATTATCGCTGCTCTCATCCCTCCCAGTGTGGAAAATGCATTTTGCCCTGCTTCTCAGAGTTGTTCTACCTCTTTCTTGGCAGCCTGTAAGTTCTGTGTCAGTTGCTCATTCTCATCCGTCAAATACTGAACATTTGATCTTGTTGCTCCTGCATAGGCCAAGTTGGCTTCAGAAATGGAATTTGGATGCTTCCTGGTGTCTGACACTATCACCCTTTCTTTAATGAATGTAGGTGATGCGTGATCATCTAGAAAGTGCTTCCTCTGCGCTTGTACAATTCTCTTTTGGAACTCATGGAATGATAAATTGTACACATCCATGACCGATCATCATCAAGGAGAAAAACATATCCTTGCCTGCTCAAGGATGGTTCTGCTGCTGGAGGTGGTGGAGACTATGGGATGACCTGTGGTGCACTCATCATCAGGTCAACATTTTCATGTTGTAGATCCTATTCAAACTCCATGTTTGTCACTTCGATAAGTTGCTCAATCTACTAAACAAGCTCCCAATCCTGCATATGTTCACCTTCCTCCTCGACTACTCGTTGTTCCTATTCCTAAACCTATATCGACATTGTTTCCTCTGTCATTGCATTTTGCCTTTGTTCTTCTTCATGTTTCTGCTTCTCTTCTTGTTCTCTCCTCCTCAACTCTTGTTCTTCCTTCAACTTCATCTATGCTTCCTACAACTTCAGTTCTACTTCCTACAACTTTTGCTTTTCTCTCTTCCTCCACTCTGCTCTCTGCATCCTTTGCTTCCTCTTTACTTATGCTATCAAAGTTTCTTTCTCGATAATAGGATATGCTTTCATTTTGCAGCTTTGTTCTTGTTAGAAAATTATCTACTACGGAGCAATGGAACACAAAAATATTGCAGAGATATAAACACATAAAACAAGAGAGACACAGATATATGTGGTTCACCCAGTTTTGGCTACGTCCACCCCGAACAACCAGTCTTTCCTTTCTATTATCCAGAAAAATGAAGAGAGACAACCTATAGCAGATCCACTGTAATATCCTCTGTTTTCTCTCACAGTCTCACCTCTCCGTTTCTCGCTCGGAGAATACACATATATTACACAGACTCAATACAATGTCCTCATACAAAGAGAGGGGTTGCCTTCTAGGGCAAAAAACCCTAAATTAAACATAAGTTCTATCGTCAGATCATCTGCCTAATGAACGGCCCAGATTGACTAGAAATTACTATACTTTTAGAAGGAAATTTTACACATGTTTTTAGCTTCGGGGGCGCTGCCCCCGAAACCCCCTCGTCAAGGGGGGCTCCCTAAAGGTCGCATATGCCCCCCCTTGGAACCCCCTACAACGAATATTTTACAGGCGGCGTTGTCGCCCCATTTCGAACTGGGGTCCAATGTGGCGATACCTTTGAATACAGAAGATAATCAGGCTCCACACCCAACAATCTCCCACTTGGAGACTGATTATAGAAACTCCACCACTGCTTCATTTGCTGGACAATGAATCCTATTTGGACCTGGCTGTTTCTCATCTTCATCGTCATCCTTGAAGACCAATTGAAACTGAGCATATTCTCAATTTCTCCCTGGTTACAACTTTTGTTAGCATATCTGCAGGATTCTGGCTAGTGTGTATCTTTTCCAGCTTCAACTCTCCATCTTCCAACATTGATCATATGAAATGGTACTTGAGCTGTATGTGTTTAGTCTTGGAATGAAATGCTGATTTCTTTGCAAGATGAATGGCACTTTGGCTATCACTGTATAACGTGCCCATATCATGCTTCTTACCCAATTCACCCATAAAACTTTGTAACCAAATCATTTCTTTACTAGCCTTTGTAGCAACAACATACTCTGCTTCCGTTGTTGAAAGTGCAACAACACTTTGGATTTTTGAAACCCAACTGACAGTTGTTCCACCAACAGTAAATACATATCCTGTAGTGCTCCTCCTGTTATCTCTGTCACTTGCCATATCTGCATCAACATATCCCTATAGAGAAATGTTTGAACCACCAAAGCATAATGCTTGATTTCTGGTACCTTTCAAATATCTGAGAATCCATTTCACTGCCATCCAATGTTCCTTTCCTGGATTGTTCATGTACCTGCTTACAACTCCAACTGCATGTGCAATATCAGGCCTTATGCAGACCATTGCATACATTAAGCTTCCAACTGCTGATGCATATGGAACTTTAGACATATAATCCATGTCTTCTTGGGTCTTTGGGCACATTTCCTTATTAAGTTTGAAATGGCTAGCAAAAGGTGTACTAACTAGTTTTGCATTGTGCATATTAAATCTTTTCAACACCTTTTGTATGTACTCATTCTGAGATAATGTTAATTTACGATTTTTCTTGTCTCTAGTTATTCTCATACCAAGGATTTGTTTTACAACTCCCAAATCCTTCATTGCAAATGAATTTGCCAATTTCTTTTTGAGCACATTTATTTCCTGCATGTTAGACCCTGCAACAAGCATGTCATCTACATACAATAACAATATAATATAGCTGCCATCATTTTGCTTTTTCAGATAAACACAATGATCAGAGTGACATCTAATATAACCTTGTTCAGACATAAACTTGTCAAATTTTAGATACCACTGCCTTGGAGCCTGTTTTAAGCCATACAAGCTCTTCTTCAACTTGCACACTAGTTTCTCCTTCCCTTTCACTTCATATCCTTGTGGCTGCTGCATATATATCTCTTCCTCCAAATCCCCATGGAGGAAGGCTGTCTTTACATCTAACTGCTCAAGATGCAAATCTTCAACTGCTACTAGACTTAAAATAGTTCTAATTGAAGTCATTTTAACAACAGGAGAAAATATTTCATCAAAATCAATACCTTTCTTCTGTGCAAACCCCTTCACCACAAGTCTAGCTTTGTACCTTTGTTTTCCTCCATCTTCTTCCTTCAGCCTATAAACCCATTTATTCTTCAATGTAGTTTTTCCTGCAGGAAACCTGACTAAGTCCCAAGTCTAGTTATGCATTAAGGAGTCCATCTCTTCTTCCATGGCTACCTCCCACTTCTTCCTGCTTTCAACCTGCAATGCTTCTTCATAACATTCGGGTTCACCAGAATCAGTTAACAATAAATAATATAATGAAGGAGAGTATCGTTTAAGGGGTCTACTTATCTTGGTAGATCTTCTAACACCACTTTCAGGTGTTTGGGGTGCCTGTTTCTGTTGTGGTGGTTGTTGATTATTATTATTTTCAGGCACCTTTACTTTTTCAATGATTTCATCAAGAACTACGTATTCCTTATTTTCTTTTTCCTGTTTCTTTTCCTGCAACTGATTCTTATACAAGATCTTTTCATTGAATATTACATCTCTGCTCCTAATGATTTTATGATTTTCGTACTCATATAAGCGATAACCAAAATCATTAACACCATATCCAATAAAGGTGCATTTCTTTGACTTTGCCTCAAGCTTTGTTATATTTTATTTATCAATATGGACAAAGGCCTCACAACCAAAAGGCTTTAAAAAAGAGTAGTTTACCTTTTTACTTGTCCATGCTTCCTCTGGAACACCACCATCCAAGGAACTTGAAGGCCCTCTGTTTATTAGATAAACAACAATATCTACAACATCTGCCCAAAATTGTAAAGGCAATCCTGCATGCAATCTCATGCACCTTGCACGCTCCATGATTGTTTTGTTCATCCTTTCTGACACACCATTTTGTGTGATGTTCTTGGAACTGTCTTCTCTCTGCAAATTCCATGCTCTGAACAGTACCTATCAAACTCTTTGCTGCAATATTCACCTCCATTATCTGATCTGAGACACTTTAATTTCTTTCCTGTCTCAATCTCAACCAAGGCTTTCCATTTCTTGAAAGTATCAAATACATCAGATTTATTCTTAATACAATAAATCCAAGTTTTTCTAGTTGCATCATCAATAAAAGTAACATAATAACGAGAGCCACCAAGAGATGATACCTGAGCAGGTCCCCATACATTTGTATGCACAAGTTCTAATTTTTCGCTCTTCTTTTCTTTCCCAACTCTAATAAATCTAACTTTCTTCTGTTTTCCATAAATGAAATTCTCATAGAAGTCCAAATCAACATTCTTCAAACCTGGCAACAAATTCCTTGAGTGAAGAATCTTCATCCCCTTTTCACTCATGTGTCTGAGCCTATGATGCCATAATGCTGCATCTGCTCCTTTGGAAGCTAAAGCATTAACAGAGTTAGAAATACCATTGCATAAATACAATGTACCAACCTTTTCGCCTTTTGCTATTACCAGGGCTCCTTTGGTAACCTTCCAAGCTTTATCTGTGAAAGTTGTCACACAACCTTCACCGTCTAACTGCCCTGTTGAAATCAGATTTTTCTTTAGATCTGGAACATGCCTTACCTCCTTTAGTAGCCATTGGTTTCCATTCTGCTGTTTTACAAGAACCTTACCCATTCCAACAATTTTAGAGGGTTTATCATCACCCAAACGAACTTGTCCAAAATCTCCTTGAACATAGTCATGAAAGTATTTCTTATTAGGTGTGGCATGAATGAGGCCCCTGAATCTACCACCCAGGAATTAGTAATATTTTCGAAAGAAAAAATCAAAGCATCTTGTAACACCTCACCTGTCACATTTGCTTCATGATTGTCTTCTTGATGTGCATTTCCTTCTTTTCCCTTCCGAGATCTACAATCTTTCTTTAAGTGTCCTTTCTTTCTGCATTTCCAGCACACTATCCCCGATCTAGACATGGATCTGCCTTTCCTTGATTTATTGCGATATCCTAAGCTCTTTCCTCTTTCCATTTTTCTTCCCCTAGAATCTACACTCAAAGCATTACCTGATGTCTCAACAGAGATTTTCCATCGCATTTCCTCACTAAGGATAGCACCAACAACATCATCAAGCTTTAAAGTACTAGATCCAAAAACAGAGTTACTAATGGCCATTACTAAACCATTCCAACTTTCTGGTAATGAGCACAAGAATAAAAGAGCTCTAACTTCATCATCAAAGTTTACCCCTACAGAACATAACTGACTTGTAACAGTATTAAAATCATTTAAACGGTCTGCAACAGATCCACCTTCCGACATCTTCATATTAAATAACTGTTTCATAAGAAATACCTTGTTTGAGGCCGAGGTTTTTTCATATAGTTTCTCCAATGCCTTAATCAAACCCTCTGTCGTTGTTTCCTTTGAAATGTTGAAGGCGACCGACGCTGCGCGGCACAACCGTACTGTTATGAGTGCCTTTCTATCGAGAAGGTTCCATTCTTCATCTGTCATTCCCGTCAGCATCTTTGTTTTTCCGCCCAATGGTAGGTACATATCTTTCTGATACAGATAATCTTCCATCTGCATCTTCCACATCGAGAAGTTTTGGCCGTTAAATTTCTCCACCCTAAAATTACCATCTTCTGCCATTACTGCCACTCGAACGAGGAACCCTTCTTTCCTGCGAGTTTATCAGCCAAATAGACCTTCGGCTCTGATACCAGTTGTTAGAAAATTATATATTACGGAGCAATGGAACACATAAAATATTGCAGAGATATAAACACAGAAGACGCATAAAACAAGAGAGACACAGATATACGTGGTTCACCCAGTTTGGGCTACGTCCACCTCGAACAACCAGTCCTTCCTTTCTATTATCCAACAAAATGAAGAGAGACAACCTACAGCAGATCCGCTGTAATATCCTCTGTTTTCTCTCACAGTCTCACCTCTCTGTTTCTCGCTCGAAGAATACACATATATTACACAGACTCAATACAATGCCCTCATACAAAGAGAGGGGTTGCCTTCTAGGGCAAAAAACCCTAAACTAAACATAAGTTCTACCGTCAGATCATCTGCCTAATGAACGGCCTAGATTGACTAGAAATTACTATACTTTTACAAGGCAATTTTACATCAGGCTCCACACCCAACAGTTCTCCCTTTGGACTGTTAACAATCTTCCTCTTTCCCTTGTCCTGCATGGGATTGCTTCCTTCTGCTGTTGTTGCTTCCGAATATGCCGCTATCTGTGAAGTCCTTTCTAAATTGACCGGCTCATTGAGTCTGGAGGCATTGTAGTATTACCTCCAAGGATCCTCCTCTAGACAATGAAATTCCTCATCGATCCATGGAAAGTAGACTCTCGTAAAGTTGTCCTTGCAAATACTGTGGGGATCATATAGATTAAAGTCAGTGTCGAACTCAAATCTCACTATCTCCTTAGCCTCGACATATGCGACTTTCAAGCTCTTTATCTCGTTTAATCCGATTTGCAAAGGAATAGTGGGCCATGGTGCTTTCTTCTTCCTGTGTAGTGCTGCTGACAACCTTGTAGCAAGATGGTTGATCCAGATTTAAATAGGAACGCAACAAATTACAGAGATAACCATATACACAAAGATGCAGCAGAAATAATACTTCATTTCATTAATGGAAAATACTGAAATATGTTTACAACCAGAAATGGAAAGAAAACTAGCTGGGGCGATGGTAGCTTATCTCTGAGAAGAGATGTGATGGCTACATGCCTCTGAACTGTGTTACAATGAGGCTCGAAGGCCTATTTATTGTTGAGAAACAATGGAAAACCCTTAACATTCCAAAACCTAACCCTAGGAAATGAAACGCCAAACTGTGGGCCCCGTTTGGGGGTAAGTTGGTACATCAACTTCCCAGGGTCGTAACTTTGGCATATGATCTCCGTTTGACGCGTACAATAGCTCATTAGAAAGATCTATCCGAGCACTATCATTGTTGGAACAAGAAACATCTTTGGATTCCCCAAAAAACGTCGTTTAGGGCCTCAAAACGGCTCTGGAAGTTCAGGACCCGAAAAACTGCTAAAAATAGTAAGTTGTGCTACAATTAAGGAAACTGAAAATGCTGATAAAGACAATGGTGGGGGTCCAGGTGGACTTGGCAGGTGGCCACCAATATCCACCTGGATCATTCCTCCCCCCTTAGGAAGCAATGGTCCCCATTGCGTTGAGCTCCTCCATGAGATGAGGAAACTTCTGCTGAACTTGTTCCCTGGTGAGCCACTTGCCCTACTGAAGGAGTTGGCCTGCTTTGAAACTCGATACAGTTGGATATTCTGTTGGTGAGTGTTCTTGATCTGTGTGTCCATGATCCGATCAGTTGCAGCTTGTTCCATGCAATCTGGATTTAATTCTGTGGGTTTGAGCTGTTCTGCAATGTCGGATGTGTCTAGCAATGGTGGAAAGTATGGCTGAAGGCGATCCACATTGAACACTGGGTGCAGGCCAAGGAATGGGGGAATGCTGAGCTCAAATGTATTGTCTCCCATAGCCTTAGTAATGGTGTAAGGACCATATCAGAGTGGTCTCAATTTCCGATAGGCTCCAGTAAGGCGTTCCTTTTCCAAATGCAACCAGACTTTGTCGCCCACCTGAAACTTGTGTGGCACCCGATGTTGATCATGTCGCTGCTTGTACTTGGCATTTGATTTCTCAAGAATGTCATGGACCTGCTGGCGAATATGTTGGATGCGCTCAATGAAGTTGGTGGCCTTATCTGTTTCGGACTGGGCATGAGCTGAATTCATGTGAGTAGCTGCAAGTGGCATGGCCACATCAATGGGGCATAGTGGCTGGAATCCCAAACCCACCTGAAAAGGGCTATGGCCAGTGGAGCTGTGAAGAGCTCAGTTGTAGCTGTGCTGAACATAGGGGAGGCTCTCGTCCCATGTGCGTGGATGCTTTGAGTTATACATGCGCAAAATGTGCACAATCATCCTATTGACAACCTCTGTCTGGCCATCAGTTTTAGGATGGAAGGTTGTGGACTTCGTGAGTTTGGTGTCCAGCATTGACCAGAGACTGGACCAAAATGTGCTGAGAAACCGACTGTCCCGATCTGAGATGATAGACTGTGGGATCCCAAAGTGCACCCACACTCGTTCAAAGAAGAGCTTAGTAGTGGCTTCTGCTGTGATATTCTTCTTGCAGGCCACCATAATGGCCATCTTCGAGAACCTGTCGATGACCACAAAAACACAGTCATTTCCATGCTTAGTGGAAGGAAGGCCTGACATGTAATCCATGGAGATGGATTCCCAAGGTCGACTAGGGGTAGGCAACGGGGTATAGAGGCCGTGCTTCTTAATGGCCGGTTTGGCAATGGCACAGGCAGTACATGATCGGATGTACTTCCCAACATCCTGTCGAAGATTCGGCCAATAGAAATAATTTTGCAGTACTGCCACTATTTTCTCGACCCCGAAATGCCCAGCAGCCCGATGTAGTGTGCTTCCCAAATACTCTTGGCACGCTCGCTTGAAGGAACACAAAGGTGACCGAGGTGGCATAATAGGGCATCCTGGAGGTGAATATCTGCAACCTGTCGACCCTCCAAGAGTGTCTGGTATGTGTGGCCGAATTCTGGGTCGCTTTTGTAGAGAAGTGGCCAATCGGAAGTTTCGTGCCCACAAGAGTTGAGCACGGTGGTTAGCGCCATGATCGGTGGTCGACTGAGGCAATCTGCAACATTATTGGTGCTGCCCTTTTTATACTTGATATTCAAGTGAAACTGTTGCAGGTATGTAGACCACTTTTGATGGCGATCATTCTGCAATTTCCCTTGGGTCTGTATGAACTGCAGAGGTTGGTGGTCTGTGTGGATGACCGTTTCCTTCCCCAAAATGTAATGCTTCCATTGTCGGCAGGCCTGTACAATGGAATACATCTCTTTATCATAAGTGGGGTACTTTCGGACTGTGTCTGAAAGTGTTTCACTGTGATAAGCCACTGGATGTCCATGTTGAGTAAGGACGGCCCCAATAGCATAGTCAGAGGCATCTGTCTCGACCTCAAATGGTTGTTGTAAATCTGGTAACGCGAGCACTGGTGCCGTGCAGAGGTGATCCTTCAACTCCCTGAATGCCTTCTGTTGAGATTCAGACCAAAAGAATTTTGCTTTCGCCCCGCCCTTGGTGACCTGACTCAAGGGCCAAGAAATATGAGAAAACCCCAACACAAACCTGCGGTAGAAGTTGGCAAGGCCTAGAAAGCTGCGGAGCTCTGTTAGAGTGGTTGGAGAGGGCCAATCCCGAATGACTTGGATCTTGGCTGGATCGACATGCACCCCATGTTCATCAATGATGTATCCCAAATATTGAACCTGGGTCATTCCAAAAGTGCATTTCTCCAAATTGGCACATAGCTTGTGTTGCCGCAGTGTTTGGAGAACTTGTCGGATGTGGTGGAGGTGCTCTTCCCAACTCTGGCTGAAGATCAGAATGTCATCCAAGTATACTACTACAAAGGAGTTGGTGAATGGCCGCAAGATGTCATCCATTAGCCAGGTTGCAGGAGCATTCGTCAATCCGAAAGGCATGACCAACCATTCGAAGAGGCCCTCCTTGGATTTGAAGGCAGTCTTCCACACATCGGAGGGTTCGATTGGTACCTGATGATATCCCGACTTCAGGTCGATCTTGCTGAAATATTTCGCCCCCTTTAGTTGGTCTAGGAGGTCATCAATTCGCGGGATCGGGTACCTATTACGGACAGTGATCTTGTTCAACGCCCGATAGTCAATACAGAGTCTCCACGTCCCATCCTTCTTATGTACCAACACGATCGGGCTCCCACAGGGCGATGAACTCGGACGGATGTGACCTTTCTGCAGGAGCTCCTGAATCTGCCTCTTGATTTCATCGTTCTCCAGAACAGAGCGCCGATAAATTGGTCCATTGGGTAGCGGCGCACCTGGGGTCAGATCGATGGAGTGCTTGACTTGACAGTGCAGAGGAACCCCTGCCGGGGAGGTGAAGATGTCCTCGTACTCCTCCACAATCTTTTCCATCTGTAGTTGTCGTGCAGAGGGGCCCCGTTTGGAGGCCGCGACCACTGTCTTCTTCTTTCCTTGAGGGCGTATCATCAGGAAAACAAATTTCCTGGTTTTGGAAATGATCTTACTGCATTGTTTTGCAGTAATCAAAGAGAGGGCGGCAGGTGGTGCTACCTCTGGTATCCTGAACAACTTATTTCCCAATGTAATAATAACAGCACGGGGCCTTGATTCATACACAGCATGTCGCTTCCATAAGTATGGTTGTTCTAGTAATACATCACAAACTTCAAGGGGAGCAATGTCACACAATACCTCATCCGTGAAGGGCTTGATGTTGTATGGAAGGCGACACTGCTGGCTCACGCGAAGATCTCGTCCTTGGTGAAGCCACCCAATGGTGTATGGTTGTGGATGTGCTGTAGGCGGTAAGCCCAACCGCTTCACGACCTCTGCCGAAATGAGGTTCTTTTGACTCCCGCTATCAACAATGAACTATATCGGGGAGCCCTTTACCCACATCTGGGAGTGGAAGAGACGCTCCTCCTCATCTGGATCTTCGGGTTCACTTTTCTGGATCTTTGCGGTAGCAACAGTGGCGCTGGGGTCCGCATCAATGATCTGCTTCCATTTTTCATACCCCTTATTGGGTTCTGACTCAGAGTCGGAACATGCATCTGATTCTGAAACCTTTAGCTCAGCCACCAGTGACTGCTTGGCCCGACACTCACTTTTGTTGTGAGTGGAGCTCTTATGGAACTCGCACCATTTTCCAGTGTCCTTTCTCGGCTTCGCGGCGCTGTTCTTTGATTGCAGCTTCGGCTGGTTGTCTTGGGCTGTCCCGCCTTGGCTTTTTCTTTGTTTTGTGGTTTAGGGGCACCTTTCCCCTGCTTTGGATTTGCAGATCCAAAGTCTCGCTTCTTTTGTTTAAACTTCTGCTCGACCTTGACGACATACCGGTATGCTGCGCCGAGCGAGGGGATGTTCAGGAATTGTATTTCTTCCTGGATGTACTTGTGCAGGCAGCCATGGTATTTGAGTATCAAATGTTGCTCCAAATCCTTGATACCCAACTTTGTGCGAAGGGTATGGAAAATATTGGTGAACTCCGGCACGTCTTGGTCCCTTCCCTGCCGCAGCGTGGTCCACTTTATGTATTCATCCTCATAGCTCCCGACAGGGTAGTACTGCTCCTTGATGGCATCCCGGAACGAATCCCAGGTGGATGCGGCTGAAAATAGTGAGCCAGTACTTTCATCCTTCTGCTCGCAGTAGGTTTCCCACCAGTCCTTGACGTGGGGGGCTGCTTTGAGGAGAGCAAAAACAATCTTTTCCCGACTCGAAAATTCATGAACAGAAAAATAACCCTCTAGCAGATTTAACCATTTATCTACGACATCTGCGTCTATCTGACCCTCGAATATGGGGATTTAAAAATTAACTTGTACCTTAAAGGGTGTGGCGTTTCCAGAGTAGCTGCTGGAAGCCGATGCGTTGCTTCTGGGTAGCCGCTGAAGGATCTAGGCAAAGCTGTCCATCATTGCGTTCCGTTGTCACTCGAGGGCTTCTTCGAGCAAGATTTTGATGGGATCTCCTGCCCCCTCGTCTTTCTTCTCGTCCGCCATGGGAGGCCGTCGAGATTTGCGAGGTTGGTCTTCCAAAGGTTCAACCAGTTCAAGCCCTAACTCCTTATATCCCGACCTTGTTGGGGACATGCAAAGAAAAACAGAGAAAAAGCAGACCGCTCTGATACCACTGATCCAGATTTAAACAGGAATGCAACAAATTACAGAGATAACCATATACACAAAGATGCAGCGGAAATAATACTTCATTTCATTAATGGAAAATACTGAAATATGTTTACAACCAGAAATGGAAAGAAAACTAGCTAGGGCGATGGTAGCTTATCTCTGAGAAGAGATGTGATGGCTACATGCCTCTGAACTGTGTTACAATGAGGCTCGAAGGCCTATTTATTGTTGAGAAATAATGGAAAACCCTTAACATTCCAAAACCTAACCCTAGGAGATGAAACACCAAACTGTGGGCCCCGTTTGGGGGTAAGTTGGTACATCAACTTCCCGGGGTCGTAACTTTGGCATATGATCTCCGTTTGACGCGTACAATATCTCATTAGAAAGATCTATCCGAGCACTATCATTGTTGGAACGGGCAACGCCATTCCATGGACCCATGTTGCCCCCGGATTCCCCAAAAAACGTCGTTTAGGGCCTCAAAACGGCTCCGGAAGTTCAGGACCCGAAAAACTGCTAAAAATAGTAAGTTGTGCTACAATTAAGGAAACTGAAAATGCTGATAAAGACAATGGTGGGGGTCCAGGTGGACTTGGCAGGTGGCCACCAATACCCACCTGGATCAATGGTATGATATTTCTTGCAAGATCAGTTTGTTAGTGGCATACCTTGGTAAGACATGCAGAGGCTTCTCTCCGCTAAACACTCTAATGAAGGTGCCACCTGGTGAGGCATACCAATCTGCAATGTCTACTATTGATTCCATTTCTTCTCATGACATGCAAGGTGGATCTTGTTCAAATGTAATCTTGTACAATGGGATGATAAAGTGGTCAATTAGTCGTTCCATTACTCATCGATAACTGTAGTATGAAAGAAAATCGCAATATATGTTCATGACAGTCTCTCATGGTGTCCATGTCCAATTCATGGAAGGGAACTACTATTGCGCACACATTGCATCCAATAAGTATGCAAACATATAGAACCTTGCTTGCTCACCCTTGGGTGGATTTCGAGCCTGTGCTACATGGGCCTTCACTTGTTGAGCCAAAATGTTTGACTAGTTGAACGACCTCCCATCATTCACCAATTGGTCCAATAAGACTGCCCACCCTTCAAGAAAGGTTTCTATGCTCTCTTGACCATAGATTCTGCAAGCAAAGATAATCAAGAGCTGGTAAGCCTTCCTGAGGGACTTTGTCTTGTACACATGGGTGGGTGTCTATTGAAACTTTAATGGCTCTTTCACACAACGTTTGACAATGTCTCTTATATTCACATAACTGTGGGTGGCATAGAAGAGTGAGTCCACACACTTTACTAGTTTGGGCAAGTGATACATCTGCCGAAAATCTTCTGCCTGGAAGTTGGAAAGCTTATGCATGCTGGTACTACTCAATGTCATGCTATTCTCATCCATGTGTGAGACAATCCAGCTGATGATGTCCACAAATGGGAAGGCGAGATACCTGCATGCAACATTGTATAGCCTTGAATACCATATGCTGAGATGAACCTGGTGGTCCTCTAAGTTTGCCTCAAAGTCCTTTGAAAAAGTGTCTTTAATCTGTTGCCATGTCAGTGATGATCCCTTCTCTATAAACAACTGAGTATCTACATACACTGGAAAATAAACTGATGTTTTCTCAATTGCTTCCCTAGTACTGCTCTTAGTGGTTTCTTTTGATGCAACTCTCTTAGATGCCATGGTAACAGTGACTGTTGGAGAGATGCTCAACAACTGATGTACCTATGGGACAGAAAGGACACTCATGGCAAGAAAATGTCAGTTTTAAGCAAAACAACTTACAAGGCAAGTTCAAGTAGCAAACCGGGCACTAGATGGGAAGGATTGCGCAATTTTTTTTGATGGGGGGGGGGGAGGGGATTGGATGCCTATGGGAACTGCAAACTACGTAGTCCCAACAGCCAAGGTGGAAGCCTGATGGTTGAAATTGCGCAATGTGCAATTCAGCCTAGGAAGAGGCTTGGGAGAGACTACACATTGCACAGTCTCAGTGGCCAAGCTGAGAGGCTGACTCCTAGAACTACATAGTGCAAAGTTGGAGTCATCTTGGACCGAGAACTATGCAATTATAGAGTCCAATCTTGTGTCTCGAGCCTCTGGATTGTGCAGTGCCAATTGGGCAAATTGAAAACCGGCCAAGGAAAACCCAAATCTTCCCAAGGGAAGTGTGAAAGAAAAGTAGATCTAAGAGATAGTGTGAATCCGAGTGTAGATATAACTAAGTGTAGATAAATGCATGTGAATCAAGTGAAGCAATTGATCAGACAAAAGGAAAAAAAAGTAAGTAGGGAGAGTTGCCACAATGACGACTATCGGCGCAAAAACAGGAAAACTAAACGACGACACTAGGGAAAGGCAATCTAAAAATTAAAACAACACTTCTACAAGTTAAAACAAGCAAAAACTCCAACAATCATGAAGAGAAACAAGTGAAACAACACTCACACAAGCCAAATGACAGATAGTGACAGAAAAAGCGACAAAAGACGACAAAATATGACAAAAGCAAAACTCACTTGGAAAACCGACGACGATCGCACCGAAGGTTCCTTGATTTCCTCGAGAATGTTAGGTCTCCAAGATCGAGTGTGCAAATGAAGCGTCAATTAAATGGATTTAGTCAAATTAGGATTTATGACATGCATGCCTAAAATCAAGGAAAAAGCGACACTTGGCGGAAGTTTATAAAAATATTGCAAGTGACTCCTTTGGTATACTAAAAATAGATCCCTATTTTGTAGGGATGTTTTTTGCTTTTCTGGGGAAACTTGCCATGCAAACTACCGGAAAGGACTGCACAGTTCTGGGGAACTGGGAAACTTTTCGGCTCAGTGCATTGCGTAGTTTCTAAGCTTAATGAGGGTTGCACAATTTCTGGGCTCAGTGTTGCGCTGCCTCCCATGACTATGTAATTTTTAAGCTCAAGGCTCACTAACATTCAAGACTGCACAATTCCCATCATTAAGGCTGCTTGCCCTCAAGGATTGCACTGTTTCTAGAGGTAAGCCCATAACTGTTGTGAGACTAAGTTGGGAGATTAGCTTGTGACTTAAAAGAACCAACTAAATTAACAAACACAAGTGAAAATGAAAAGATAAGTTTCAATCAAAGCATGAATACCTGGATCAGTGCGAGATGAGTTGTTGAGGTTATGAATGGGGGCTCCAAAATCGAAGCATAGGAAAATTTTTGGAGGGTGGTTGTAGTCGCTACAACATGGTATTAATTTCATAAACTCTACATACTCTTTTTAATTTCATTACGTCATATTTACAAAAAAATATATAAAAATATTGATAATATAATATTGCTATAGAATTAATGTCAAAGGTATGGATTATAAAATATAAAGTGTATGTATTAAAAAAAAACACCTATTTTTTATGTTTACTATATATATATATATATATATATTGCTGAAGCAAGAGACTGTCCTTCTATTCCATTATACCAAAAGAAATGTTACAATATATACAAAAAACTTGACTTTGTCATGGACTTCAGAAAAAATAAGGGCATTCTGCCATAGAAAAGGCCCTCCACACTGACTAAAGGATAAGCTAACCACTCAAAAGATACCCTCGGTTAACCGTTAACCCATAGTCGAACTCCGCGATCCCAACCATCATTACCACACTTAGCGGGAAAGTACAAGCGGCCCCACAAAAATACTTGGCCAAATCTGACCGTCGAATCCCTCTACAGAAATGGACGGCTCGGAGAAAAATCGGGAAGCCAAGCTGCTCGAGCTTTAAGGCGTGATGAAGGGTGGTATTACATACCCCACCCTTGCCACGTGTTGAGATCCTAGTGGGATCACTCACAAAAAAACCCAAACCGCTTACCATTCAAACGCTCAACGATCAACCGGAAACTGCTTAAAGCGTTGTTTTTCATTTCGTAAGAGGAATGCAGGAGAATTTCCGTTGCTGGAAGGATCCAACTTGCCTTCCCATGGAGGCTAACCTCGGGACTCGTAACAGAAACAGCTGCCGACTGTAAATTAAACACTGTGTTGCAAATCGAAGGAGAAAGGAGCCTGGGTAACTTATACCAAAGGATAATGTAACCGCTCAGAGTTTTCCCTTCTTCAAAATTCCAACCGAAGTATTGTGTTTGAACTTGCATAAGAAGCTTCATTCCGTGTCTTTCCCTCTGGCCCACTGTCTAAAAATTTCTCTGTCCTCTGCCGCTTGTTCATTGCAGAGAGCTTTTAATCTGCTCTGAGGTGACTCCTACCACTTCATCTCAATCCTGCATTCTGAATTAATCACTCCTTGGTTGGCTAGTAAATCCGCTAGTTTATTGGCTTTCCGACGAACATGATTGAAGCTAACAGTTCGAAGACTCCGGAGATGATTTTGAATTCTTTGGTACACTTGAATTATTGAGACACTTTCTGGTGCTGTTCCACAACTAATTCTCTTTACCGTATTTATTGATATCTCTGAGTTTGCTTCGATAATGACATTTGCGCTGTGATTTAGTTTGAGAAGCTCTAGACAATGTTCCAATGCCATTAGTTCAGCCATGTTGTTGGTGGCTATGCCTAAATGGCAGTGGAAAGTAAAGATTATAGTTCCTTCTTCATCTCTTAACACCCCACCGTAACCTGCTGTTCCAAGGTTGCTTTTTGAAGCACCATCAATATTTCATTTTAGATAACCTTTCGGTGGAGGATGCCAGAACTCCTTTTCTGTTTCCAAATCTCTTTCTTTTCTGCTAAGTCCCTGGTGAATGATCTCTTGCATGCCCAGATGCCTGAGAGTTCTCAATTCATTCGTTGTGGGAGGATTCTTGGGCACAATGGTGGAAATTGTCTCCTTAATCTGTTTCAAGATCAGATCCATCAGGCGAAGAGGAGTAGTTTTTTCATCCTTGAAAATTCTTTTATTCCTTTCTTTCCAAACATTCCAGATAATGAAGCTTGGCGTAAAGGTCCAGGCCAGATTAAGGATCTCATACTCCGAAAAGTTTTTTCTCCACCTGTTCAGGGTATTAATGATGCTATCTTTATCTCTGTCTGTCTGTTGAAACATGGTGTTAAAAGAATCCCACAACCAGGTGGTGTAGGTGCAACTATTAAGAATATGCTCCATTGTCTCCTCTTGAGCTTCACATAACTGACATCTAGAAGGCCCAATAACCCCCCTTTTCCGAATATTATCCCAAGTTAGTATTTTCTTGTGATGAACTAACCACATGAAAATCTTGATCTTCATCCACCCTTGGTGGCTCCAAATTTGTTGCCAAGATTTCGCCAAAACACAGGGATCTAGGTTCAGGATAATTATTTTTTCTTCCTTGATGTTAAAGGTACCTTCTTTATTGAGGCCCCATCTTAGTTGATCCTGCCCCTCTGTTACCAAGATCTTTCTTTGTTTTAACATGCTCATGAGTTCCTCTGATTTTTTTTTTATGGGTTTGTCCTCTCTGTAGTCTATTTTCCTCCAGTTTCTCCACTTCCTGGAGTCATGAGGAAGATTCCAGAAATCTTTAACTTTTATTAATCCTTGGGAATCTGTTTCTTGCTTGAGGCTTATAAAGTCCTCTCTTATCAGCGTTGGTTCTTGTTGCCATTTGTGTTCCCAGAAGAGAGCTAGATCTCCTGCTCTAATTTCCCAGAAACTGTTGTTTTGTACGAGGCTTCTGTTTTCCCAGGATTTATTCTAGATGTAAGAGCCTTTTATGTGTCTAGACATTCTTATAAGATCACTTGTTTGCCAGGTGCTTGCATATTTTTCTTTCCAGAGTTTAGCCCATTGAGCCCCTGGTTCTTTAACCCACCTCCACCGGAGCTTGGCTCCTAAAACATTACTTAGAATCTTCTGATCGTCTAAGCCTAGACCTCCGTGACATTTGGGTTTACAAATTTTATCCCAGGAAACAAGGGCCCATTTCTTCCTTGTTTCCTCCTTGCCCCAAAGGAAGTCTCTCTGGATGTTCCTAAATTGCTGTAAGACCCCTTTGGGAGCTGGAAGGGCTGATAAAAAGAAAACAGGGATAGATTGTAGAACGACCTTTGTCAGAATCAACCTTCCAGCTAGGTTCAACGATCTGAAAGTCCATTTTTTGACTTTGTCATGCATCTTGTTGAGCACCGGTTCCCAAATACTTTTATGCAATGGTTTAGCTGTCAGGGGAATTCCCAAATACTTTGAAGGTAGGGAATCCCTTTGAAAGCCCAGAATTCTGGAGATATTCCTCTGAATTGCAATATTAGTATTTAAGAAGAAAAAAAAATTGATTTGGAGAGATTAACTTCCATACCTATAGCCAAGGCAAAGTCATTTAGGATTTGTTTGTACGCTGAAGCTTCTTTGACTGTGGGGATACCCTGCAGCATGGTGTCATCCACAAATTGTTGGTGAGTAATTGCTTGACCATTCTCCGTTAATTGGAGGCCCTTGATCTTTCCTAAGACTTTGGCTTGATTAATGGATCTGCCCAGACCTTCCATCATGAGAATAAAGAGAAAGGGAGAGAGTGGGTCTCCCTGCCTGAGGCCTCTGGAAGGAGTGAAGATCTTTGAGGGTGAGCCATTCACCAGAATTGAAAAGCTGGAAGAAGTAACCAGAGCCATAACCCATATGAACCAATTGTGATCAAACCCAAAAGCAATAAGGACTTCCTTAATGTAAATCCAGTTCACCTTGCCATGCGCTTTTGCAATATCTAATTGCATGATCATACCAACCTTCCTATTGCTGGTAAGCGTATGAACTACCTCGTGGGCTTGGATAATGTTGTTTAGAATTTGTCTTCCTTCTACATAACCAGATTGTTCCCCTGAAATTAAAGACGGAGGAAGAGGTTTGAGTCTGCTAGCCAAAATCTTGGAAATAATTTTGTAAAGAACATTGCATAAAGCAATGGGTATGAACTTATCAGGAGTCAGGGCTAAGTCCTGTTTGGGGATCAGGGAGATGAAGGAGGTGTTTAGGGCTTTCAGAATGGTCCTGTTTCTTCTGGAGTCCTCTACAACATTCAGAATATCCTGTTTGACAACATTCCAGCAGGCCTTGAAAAAGTTCACATTAAAACCATATGGACTTGGAGCTTTTCCACTCTGCATATCTTTGATAATCTCACTGACTTATTCTTCGATTACTAGTTTATTCAGGTTAAAATTATCCTCTCTAGACACCATTTTAGGGATATTTTTTGTAATTTCCTTGATGCAATGTTCTTTGTCTAGATTATTTTCCTTTGTGATGCCTTTGAAATGTTGTACCAGCACCACTTCGATATTCTTATGGGAGGTCTGAAGCTCCCCATTCTCGTTCAATATCGAAGAGATTCTATTGTGCGCTCTATTGGCCATGGTAGATCTGTGGAAAAATTTGGTGTTTCGTTCACCTTCTTTGAGCCATTGAACTCTAGACTTTTGTCTCCAAAAGATTTCCTCTTGTTTGCATAAATTCTCCCATTCTTGATTGTGTTTATCAGCTTGTTCACTTTTGACTTTATCAAAACCATCTATGATCAATGCTTGGTTTAGTTCCTGTAGTTTAATTTCCACTGATTTTTTGTCTACGAAAATATTACCAAACTCCTTCTTGTTCCAATCTTTGAGTCTGAGTTTGATGTGCTTTAGTCTTTTATGAAGGAGGAACATTTTGGTGCCCTGGATCTGCAGATCTTTTGACCACCATTTTTCAATGTTGCTGATGAAATCTGGGTGGGAGAGCCAAATATTCTCAAATCTGAAGGGTCTATTCCTGGGAGCATCGATCCCTTTGATCTCTAATTGAATCGGCTAGTGATCAGAGCCTCCAAATGGGAGAATACTAGCAATTATTTCTTTATTAGCGAGCATCAGCTCCTCTGAGATCAAAAATCTGTCTAACTTGGAGGCGACTTGGGTATCACCTCCTCTTTTGTTATTCCAAGTAAAAAGGCCGTTGTGCATTTCAGAGTCAACCAGTTTCATATCTTCTATGAATGATTGGAACACTATGGAATCTTTGCTTAGTGTTCTGGTACCTCCTTTTTTTTTTCTGAAAGAGATTTAATCATGTTGAAATCTCCTCCCATGACCCAAGGGATTTCTTCATGTCTACTTCTGAGATCAACCAGGGAGTCAAGAAATTTGAGTTTCTCATCTATTTGTTGAGGACCATAAACATTTGTAACCGGGAAGGTGTCCAACACCCCCACTGGTTGAATGATAATAGATAAATAATTTCTTGATGCCTCCGCATCTATTATGTTGACTCTTTGGGGGTCCCATAGAGTGAGAATGCCCCCAACTGTGTTCTCTGCTTTAACTTCTAGAAACTCAAATCTATTAAGCCATTTGCTATGGATTTGTTTTAATTTCTGAATGGAGCATTTTGTTTCTTGAATGAAGATTATGTCCGACGTTGCTAGCTTCATTCTGTTACTTAGCATTCTTTGTTTTCTTTTACTTCCTAGACCTCTGATATTCCAAGATATGAACTTCATAATTAAAGATTTGTAAAGGAGTAACTGGTTAGATCTTTCATCTTACCGGAATCTATCATTAGCTTTCCACACTCCATCAAGAGCTCATTTTGCTTTTTCCTGCCCCTCTTCTTTCCTGGATTTCTAGTAGCTAATCCTGGAGTTGATTTCATTGTTTTCACCCCTCTGTGCTCCTGTTTGTGAATATTTTTACCTTTATCCAGCCCTCTTTCTTGAGTTTTCCATAAAAACAACTGTTGTATCCTGTTGCATTCTTCTTGAGGCAGTGAATCTATTCCTCCTTTGGTTCCCTGCATCAGGAATCCTTCCAGATCCAGGTTTTCCTTGTCGAGAATTTCTTGTAGTTCATGATCTTCCAGATCTGTTTCACTTTGGGTCATTTCCTGGTCCATCTCCATTTCTGTTTCACTTATCATCACTTCTTTTTGAGAACCAATCTCTTGAGATTGTTTTTTTTCCTTTTCTTTTTCTTTTTTATTAGTACCTTCCTCCTGATATTGGTTTTCTCTTGTGATTTCTTCATTCTCTTCCAGCACTTGAAACTTGTTCTGATTGACCTTCTGCCCCTCATTATATTGTTGCTTAAGCCCATTTTTTCCTCCTTTTCCTCTACTTGCCACTTTCTGAAAGCTTCTGTGTCCTTCGTTGTATTAAGTTTATCTTTGTTGTCTGCTTTACTGAGAGGGCAGTCTCTGAACAGATGTCCATGTTCATGGCACCTATGGCATCTGAAAGGGATATGCTCGTAGTCCACTGTCTGCACCCACTCCTCATCAAAAACTTCCAGGATAACTTCATCTGGAAGCGCTCCTGAAAGATCCATTTCCACACATATCCTTGCAAAGGAGGTGTATTTTCCTCTTCTTGTGGCTTCAGAAGCTTTGACAAAATGTCCTAGTTTATTACCAATGGCAGCTAGTGATTCAGTTTGCCAAAAATGTTAGGGTCCCACCCTAACCCCCTTATTTATGTAATGGGATTGAGTCATAGTCAAGAGTCAATAAAGCCCATATTAATAATTGTAAGTGGTTAACCCGCAATTAATGACGAGACCACAGTTAGCTGCAAATGGGCCGTAGTATTAGATAGATGGTATTAATAAAACCCATGGTATTGATCCATGGTATTGCATGTATGAGTCATATATAAAGGATAGAGACTCCCTGCGAGGAGCATCGTGTCTTATTTTTTAATCGAGCTCTGCTCTATTGGAGGTTGCCCCCTCGAAGAGGCCAGTGAACATTGCTTTCTGAATAATAAAATATTTGCTGTTGTCTCTCACTATTCTATGTTCTGGGTATCTTTCTTCGCATATTCTGTATTTGGGTATATTTTTGCAGGTTAAGAGCATAACAAGTGGTATCAGAGCTATAACAAGTGGTATCAGAGCACTTTCCAGGGTCGGTGGGATCTCCATTTCTTAGCAATTGTTTTTTGGCTAGAGACGTGTTCCGGCGTATTTAAACCACGGGATCTGTCGTTGAGCGCATAAACCTACGGATTTGGGGAGGCATGCATGCAGGAAATACAAGAGGTGGTCACGCTTGTTGGACTCCCTTGTAACCCCTGTGAGTACCCCTTCGAGTAGTAGCGCATTAGACAGAACCGCGTACTGACTGTCTTCCAAGTACCTTCTGGGTATATCCGAAGCCCCTTAGCTCCTCCGTAACCTCGCCATAGATAAACCGTTGGCCGTCTTGCTGCTACAGTACACCGAGAACAACACTCGGAGAGATTACTCGCCCGTACGATAGGGTAGTCGGGTTGTACGGCTAAGGGTACAGTTGATCCTCCTTAGTTAGAGCCCATAAACATTGGGCGGAGTACTACTGTCAGACCCTTATGTATATTGCGATCTGTAGCACCTGACACTCCTCGAGACCATAGTTACCTTTTCTATCTTGGGATCACGCATCATCTCTACCAGATCCGCTTGTGCAAAGGGGTGCAGCAGCAACAGACATCGGTCCCGCAGTTCTGAGTTAGTAGACCAGCCATTCCGATCTATTAGATCCATCAGATCCGCAACAGTAGTCTGTTTCACCGCCCAGAGCTATCCAATCCGCCATTCAGATCTCTAAGATCCACCAGATCTGAGTAGTTGTGTGGGTTTCCTATACCGGGGCAGAATTTTTGCAGGACTTTTGGGAGCATTGACATTTTGAGGATTTGGCGACTGCAGTATTCATAAGGAAGTTTGAGATCTCCCGGGGCGCTTATTGGTGATCTATCCCATCAGAATCAGGACGACGAGTTGAGCACGGTGGTACCGTTCAATTCTTACAGATTTTTTTTTTTGGCCGGTCCCAAATCTCAAGAACATCTGATCGGTGCATGGTAGAAACTAGAGCTCAAGCTATGTCTAATGAGAGGATTTACAAACTTGAACTAACCTTGCAATCCATCCAAAGTCAACTTGACAGACTATCTACTCTAATCTCGAAGGGCAAGGAGGAAGCCCACGAGGAGGCGTATAATGGCAATGGACACAGTGAGGGTGAGTCTAGCCACTCTCCTCACGTCTGGGGCACCCACCAACAATCCCGTCAGCGACCTCCCAAGTTGGATATGCATAAATTTGACGGTTCTCACCCAGCAGCATGGATAGCACAAATGGAGTAGTATTTCAATCTAAATAACATATTAGATAATGACACTCAGCTAATGGTGGGGAGCATGTACTTGGACAATGAAAGGTGGCAATGGTGGGAATGGCATCAACGTTGCAATGGACTTTTTCTGGCTTGGACAAACTTCAAAAAAGCTCTTACAAACCGCTTTGACCAGGAATCTTCTTTTTTGGGTCGTCTTACTAAGCTCTGACAGACTGGCATAGTGGATGAATATATTACAGCCTTTGAAGCCTTAGCCTTCCGCACTAGGGGTCTCTCAGATGTGTTCTACACGGAATGTTTTATTAGCGGTCTTAAAGAAGCCATAAAAGCCCAAGTCCTACTGCACCACCCTCCCACATGGACGGAGGCTTTCAAGGTAGCTCGTAACGTGGAACGTGCATTATCAGCGCAGTACAGTCGCCCAAATTTCTCCACTAAGGGTCGCCCCCCACAGGCTCACAACACGACTCAAACACTTAAGGTCCAAAAGGTGTCACCTGCAGAAATGGCCGAAAGAAAAAAACAAGGATTATGTTACTACTGTGATGAAAAATACTGCCCAGGTCATAAATGCAAGGAGCCCAATTTTTTTCAAATTGATGCCACTGACTACAACTCATCGGAGGAAGATCCACCACTTGAGGAACATGAGCCGGTAGAAGAAGACAACCAAAAGGACAATGTCCCTGACGAACCAGTTATTTTGCTGCATGCTTTGGCAGGGATTTCTTCACCTCAAACTCTCAAAATCAAAGGTTTTATTAAACATCGCCCAGTAGTAGTCTTGATTGATAGTGGAAGTACACATAATTTCATCCATCACAAAGTCGTGGAAGAAGTGCATTGTTTTATACGAGCAGTTTCTAACTTCCAAGTCCAAATTGCGGATGGGGGCACAATGAAATGTGAAGGCCGCTGTGAAAATTTCAAACTTCAAATGGGGGATTATCAGTTGAAGACCCACATGTTTGCCATACACATGGGAGGGTGCGACATTTTCCTCGGCACTGAATGGCTCCGCACTCTTGGGCCAATCACAATGGATTTCCAGGAGTTATATATGAGTTTTAAGCAGAACAACTCCACACATACCCTCCGTGGACTCCAGGCGGGAGCTCCCTCTATCATCAGCTCGCATAGGATGGAAAAATTGCTAAAAAAGGGCCATCATGGAGTTATAGCTCAATTTAATTCTATCCAGGTAGTCGCAACCAAGTCTCTGCCGATTCATCCTGAGATGCAACAGATTTTAAATAACCATCTGCCGGTCTTTGACAAGCCTCATGAGCTTCCACCCTCGAGAGGGGAACATGATCATAGCATCACCTTGGTTCCAGGGGCCCAACCCCCAAATGTGCACCCATACATATATCCGTTCACCCAAAAGAATGAAATAGAAAAAATAATCAAGGAACTTTTGGAAGCAGGTGTCATTCGTCCCAACATTAGTCCTTATTCATCACCGGTGGTCATGGTGCTCAAGAAAGATGGGGAGTGGCGGATGTGTCCAGACTTCAGGGCCGTCAATAAGTTGACAGTCAAAGATAAATTTCCCATCCCGGTGGTTGATGATTTGCTGGATGAACTCAATGGGGCTCAATTCTCCACTAAGTTGGATCTGCGCTCAGGCTACTGTTAACACCCAGGTTGTTCCCTATGACTCCCAAGGGAATACGGCCGGGGTAACCACTAACCAATCTTTGGATCACAGTTTCTAGCCAAACTGTAATCAGAGAGGGCTCTCTCTTTATGATTTATCTCTGTTATGGTGGAATTTTAGGCTAGCTATTATGCTCGGGTTTTGGTTTATGTTTTGGTTGAAGGATTTCTCTCAGGTCTTATGATATAGTGCTTAGATAGCGAAATACCATTGGGCAATGGAGTCTGGAATTGTGAAATGACTTGATAAGCAGGACTGTTGGTGTTTAAACTGCTGGGCCTATTATGTATTTCAGACAAACAAAATTAGCTTAAATGGGGGTTTATGTCAACTAAAGAAAGCAATTAAGAATTTTCTATTAAGTTGGTGATGGGAAAGGTGAACACACTGCACAGGAGCATGACTTGAATTCCTGTGACAAAGGCCACTGTGAAAGGTGTATTCTGTAAGTGCAGCAATTAAGAATTACACTTATCTAGATTACAGTTGAAGAAAACATTTATAAACAACACAGATTGAACTCAGGGTACTCAATGAATAAATCCTGAAAGTTATTCTTTTTCTTTGTTGCTTAGTATTGAAAATCAGATAACATATGTGGATTTTAACAAACAACAAATTAACAGAGAGAGTTACAGAGACTTATTGTATGGTGAAATACACAGGAATCCAGCAGTCATCAACAGACACCAGAACGCATTCAACACTTCAGAAATCTGAGAAATTCCATCACTTTCTTTATTAGACTTCAGAAAGGATTACAGCATCAGAGTTTCCTTTGGAGAAATCAACAACAACCCCTCAAGCTTATGCGAGGGGCAAATATATACTCTCGGTCTTTACAAAAATATCTGAGTTCTGAGTTATCTCAGATTTAATACTCTCACCAACTTCTAAGATATTAAAATCAGAAATTTATTACAACATTGAATACAAAGTAAAGGTGTCTTTATGCTTTGTCAGAAGATATTCTGGCCTTTGGAGGCCACTGAGTCGGTTGGAATGCTTTGATTAAATGCTGGAGAACACGTCTTTATGCTTGCTGCGCTGTATTTCTCGGGTTTGCCACCTGTGATTGTGATTGCTGCTGTGGTGACCGAATAGCCCTGCGGAGTTGGCTCAACCTTTGTCTTTGCTTTGTATGCTTATCTACCAAAATTCTGCCTGTGCATAACTACTTACAAACTGGTAAACAACGAGCGAAAGACGCGTATGCGCGCAGGGCAGGTACTCTGGAAGTCTCCTTGGCCGATTGTGCAGGTTGGCAGAGTTCAGAACGTAAACAGCATGCAACGGGAATAGTAGCAGAATGAGCGAAAAGTATAAAAATTTGCGTTTTTTGGCTAAATATGGACCTTTTGCAAATTTGGCGCTATTTTGTGATGACGTCAGCATGACGTCATTGGTGGGGTCAAGGTCGGATGACGTCATCAGGTGACGTGGCGGGATACTGTTGGTCCATGGGGGATGGTGCGGTGGCAGCCACGTCGGCGGGGGGACGGACAAAGGACTGATGAGATGGCGGGGCGGAAGTGACGTGGGCATAGCGTGGGACAATAGCTTGGCGGTTAGGGCCGTTACGGTTACGGTTGAGGATAGCCGCCACGGTCTCTCGGGGCGGTTAGGGTACGGCCCCGCTATTGTCAGAGCCTGCTCCGAGAGTCCTTAATGAGCGACGCGTGGCCGCGCCGTGACGTGACGCAACGTCACGTTCTCGGGCGCTAAATGTCCGCCGCGGGGGCTGCTCCAATATTGATATGGACCGTCGGATCTTTTGGATCTGATCCGACGATGGGCGGGGTATTAATGTGCTCGGGGGATATGCATACGGGCGGAACCTTCGAATGTGGGTTTTTACAAGGTTTTCAATGTATTTTAACCAATCAAAATTGCGCGCTGATACTTAGAATAGATGCCAACGATGGGTTTTGGACTTTGGTAATTTGCAAAGGGGTTTATGGATAAAGGGGATTAGAACAAAGGTTTTCCATGGGCAGCAATGCAAGCCCGATACTTTGGATAAGAACAAAGTGGGTATTTAGGGGTTAGATTTGCAAATGAAGGGGTATAGGTAAAACAAGGTGAGTTATGAGGCTTCCTTTGGCAGATGAAGTTTTTCAAGGGGCTTAATGACTTCAGAAGAGGGGAGGGGTTTTAGGGCTAGGTTCATCAAAGTAGCCAGATGCCATTTGATCCCTGACACAGAATTTATTGGTTATAATACCAAGGGGAGGGATATTTATACAAAATTTGGGGTTTATACACCATGGTGTTAAATACTAGTAGGGGAAAGGTGATAGGGGAGTTATATAGTAGAATTAGATGTTAATATGGATGAGGAAGGCACATGAAGGGGATATCACTAAGTTTGTTTGAAACTCGCTTAGTCTAGAGAGTAGATCAAAATGAAAAGAAGTTTACATAGGAAATGTGGCTTTCACAGCCATAAGAACCACCATGAAACCATGAATTCTTCTAAGGATCCCAACTGGTGAGGGGAGGTTAGTAAATGACATGAAAGGGAAAAGGGAAGTTAGACATGCTCCCTTGCTTGCTGCAACTTTATGTAGAAGAATACCTTGTCAATTGATTGACTTTGCTTTGGTAAACACAGTTAATACATCTGCAATGGTAAAGATACCCTTTCTGCAACCCCAACTACTTACCCAGCTACTTTGCCTAGCATTTTTTATTTCTTCTTGGAGGGTGCACTTGGACTTGCAGACCCTTACTTGCCTTTTCTTTTCTTTGGCTTTTCTTTTGCTTTTACTATCTACTTCTACCCTTATCTCTTCCAAGGTCCCAGATTAAGCTGTTGGGAGCCTTTTCTTCTCTACCTGAACTACTTGTCTGCCAAGATTAAACAGTTTGGACAAACTTTCTTCTCTAATCTACAACTGCAAAATTTAAACCATGGAATGATCCAGATTAGACTGTTGGACCATCCATCAAAATTGGGATGCATTAATCTATTTACACACCTTGTACTTCCTCGGAAATATGTGATCTTTGCATGATCAAAGCATAACATATTTGGACCTTCCATAGCCAATCATGAAATATGAAACCTATTGGTATAGGTAGCTAACAGTGGCTCCACGTGGGGATGGTTTTTCATTTGAAAGACCAAGAACAGCAGGTCAGATTGCCTTGGTCCATGGCTGTCCATATCATTCTTGAAGTTTGCTGCTTTGAAGTGCCAAATTTTGTGCTTCTCTTCTTGGTAGACCTCTGATTGTATTTACCTTTTGCTGGTCAGTCAATAACTTGAAAAACTGCATTTTTACAATCTAAACAGAAAATAATATGTACATCTGCATATATACAAAGGAACCTCAGGTTGCACTCATGGGAAATAGTCAAAATAGTGCTTCAGCATCCTGCCATTGACAGGACCTTCATCCAAGTCAGCTTCAGTTAGGCTTTTAAGGAAATAGGTATTATTACCTTGTATTGCTTGGACAACAAATGGTCCTCTCCATAAAGAATCAAATTTTCCATGTTTTCCTTTGTCCTCTCTTCTTGCATCCCATTTGAGGACTTTGTCTCCTATGTTGAAATCTTCTGCCTTGGTTCTCCTGTCAAAGGCCTTTTTTAGTTTTTCTTGCAGTACCTGAACTCTGCTGAAAACTTGATCTCTGGTTTGATGCAGACATATGATTTGATTAATCCTTCTTTGCATATCATTTGGTTCAGCTTGGCTTTCTTGAAGAAGCTTCATAACAGGCACCCCTAGAGATGAGGGGAATTTGGCTTCTAGTCCATAAACCAACTCATATGGGTTGGTCCCAATTGATCTCTTGGTTGTTAGTCTATCTGCCCATAAGGCATTGACTAGTTTCTTGTGCCAGTTCTTTTTGTTCTCTTCAAGTACCTTCTTTATAATGTTTACAAGGCTTTTGTTTGATGATTCAGCAAGGCCATTTCCTTGGGGATAGTATGCAGTAGAATGGCCCAAAGTAATATGAAATTTGTGACAGAAATTCACCATTTTCTTGGATCGGAAAGCAGCAGCATTGTCTGTAATAATTTTATCAGGGCAGCCAAATCTAGCCAATATGTTGTTCTCCAAGAACTGAATGATTACTGAATCATTTGCTTGTCTGCATGGGGCAGCTTCAATCCACTTAGTGAAGTAGTCTGTGGCTGTTAGGATCCATCTATGTTGTCCTGAAGATGAGGGATGAATTTCCCCAATGAAGTCCAATCCCCATTGTTGAAAAGGTCTCTCCGTTGCAATAGGCCTTAAGGGAAGTGGCAGTAGTTGTCTCTTTCCTTCAAACACTTGGCATTTATGACATGATGTGATAAATTTCTTGACATCAGAGAACATGGTGGGCCAGTAGTATCCAGCCCTTAGTATTTTATCCACAGTGGACTTCTAGTACAAGTGTCCACCACAGTCTCCTGCATGAAATTCTTGCATGATATTGTTAATCTCATTTTCAATTAAACAGTGCAACAATATACCTTCATGGTTTTTCCAAAGCAAATTGCCATCCATTACACAGAATCTTGATGTTTTCATTTTTAGGAACCTACACTTAGTTTTGGACAGTCCTGGGGGAGCACACAGGTTTTGTAAGACATAACAGATATCAGAGTACCAGGGGGATTGTTCAAAGGCTACATTGATCTTTGGAGTCGCCAGCTCTGTTTCACTGTCCAGCTGATTGATGTCTAAGGCTTGAAAATTTGTTTCTGTCATTAATTTGGCCAAGCCTTGCCCTTTTATTAGTTTTGTAGGTTTTATCTCAATGTCAAATTCCAAGATGCTGGCAATCCATTTTCCTCTTCTGCCTTCTAAATTCTCTTGGGTGAGGATGTCTTTGACAATAGGGCTTGGTACATATGCTTTGACATGGGAATAAAGGATATAAATCCTAAAGTCTTTGATCGCTTTGACTAAGGCATAAGCTTGTTTTTCCATGATTTGATACTTCAAAGGTGAATCTCTGAGAGCTTTGCTAAAGAAAGCAATTGGCTTCTCATTTCCTTGGTCATCCTTTTGTAATAAAACAGCTGCAATAGTATGTTGGGAAGCAAAAGAGAAAATGATAAATTCCCTGTCAAACTGAGGGTTGGTTAAGACTGGGGTTTGGGTGAGGGCCAATTTTATACTTTCAAATGCTTGATTGGCTTCAAAAGTCCACTTTACTTTTGAATCCTTTTTCAGCATGTTATTTAATAATCGGGTTAGCTCTGCTAGGTTTGGGACAAACCTTCTCAAGAAATTGATTTTTCCCAAGAATCCTTGTAATTCTTTGACATTCCTTGGGTGAGGCATTTGCAGGATAGCTTGTATCCTATCTGGGTCAATTCTAATGCCATCTTTTGAGATGATGTGTCCTAAGAGCTTGCCTTCTTCTAAACCAAAGAGGGATTTCTTAGGGTTCAAGGAGATTCCATATTTTCTGCATTTTAGGAAGATCTGTCTTAGATGCTTGAGGTGCTCTTGGTCAGATTTTGAAAAAGGTGTTAGGTCATCTAGATAAATGACTAAAAAGTCATGAATTTCCTTGGCAAAAGCAATATCCATTGCTCTTTGAAATGTTGCCCCTGCATTCTTTAATCCAAAAGGCATCTTCACATATTTGAAAGTTCCCCATGGAGTTGTAAATGCCGTTTTGTCCTGATCATCAGGGTGAACTAAGATCTGGTTGAAACCGGAAAATCCATCCAGTAATGAGATCCTTGAGGCCCCTACCACCCTTTGAAGAATGTGATCCATCTTGGGTAAGGGGTAGTTGTCTTTAAGGGATACTTGGTTCAAATTCCTTAGGTCCACACACAGCCTGATTTCTCCAGTCTTTTTTCTTGTAGGGACTAGGTTGGAGATCCATTCAGAGAATCTGATTGGTGCTATGATGCCTGCCTTGAACATTTTTTGTACCTCTTGTTCCATCGCTGGGAGGAGCATAGGATTTATTCTCCTCAGTTTTTGCTTAAAGGGCTTTTGATCAGGTTTGAGAGGGATGGTGTGTTGGATTACAGAGGTGTCATAGGACTTTAGGTCCTCATAGCTCCATGCAAAAACATCCTGGAACTCTTTGAAGAGGTCAATGTATTTTGGCTTTTGGTCAGGAGGTAAGGAAGCAGATAATTTAATTATTTTGGGTTTGTCAATTGTACCTATGTTGCACTCTTCAATGGCTGCATTCAGGGGCTGCATTTTTGGTTTTCTGGGAATATCATTTGAATCAAAAATGTCTTCTAGTGGGGTTAGGCCTGTTGGTAGAAAATTGTCCTTTAGCTCAATGATCTCAGTTTCAGTATTGGACACTCCCTCTTCCCAGTCGACTTGTTGAATTTGCTGGATGTTTTCTATATTAAAAATAGTTGGATTCAGCATTTGCTTTGCAGTCCTAGGTGATATTGGCTGAGCAGTCTGTTGAAACTGTATTTGTGATGGACCTGCTCCATTAAATATTTGTGATTGACTTGCTGTCTCAAGCATTTGTGATTGACTTGCTGTCTCATTGTCAATATTTAATCCTGCAAATTCTTGCTGTAGAGTTAAAAAATGGTTTATTTGCTTGTCGTCCTCAAATACTTGCCAATCATTGATGTTGTTTGGAATAGAGGGTCTGTGTTTTACTTCGGTTGTGAAACAATGGTGGGGCTCAAAGGGCAACTTGCAAGTACTTGCAAAGGTGGTTAAACTATGAGCATGTAGATTCTGGTTTCTGGGAATTTTAGTGATTTGGAATTCAGAGAAGAAGTTTAGTACCTCGGCAACATCAGATCTATAAGTTCTTAGTCTTTTGTCATTGGTGACAAAGTTTCCTTTCACTTGTTGGATAACTAAATCCGAATCTCCCATGATTGAAACCCTAGCAGCTTGTAGGAATTTTGCCAACTTGAGTCCCAGTAAAAGAGCTTCATATTCTGCCATGTTATTAGTACATCTGAAATTCAATCTATAGGCTCTACCTTCTGCATGACTATTTTCTTTATTGTGTATCCAAACTCCAGCTCCTGCCCCTGATTTGTTGGCCGAGCCATCAAATTCAAGGAACCATAGCATATCTTGTTGGGATGGAGATTTTATGGTTTGTTCATGGGCTGGTAATGTAAGTAGCAATTGTGGTTTTTTCTCTAGCTGGTCTTCTAGGACAGTCCCATCATTCAATTGGATGTTCTTGACAACTAATGCAGTATCACTATCAAAGGTTTGCTTGGCTGTTGTCTCATGAGTGGTACTACTCTCCAATGCATCCCCTTCCTGCATGAATATTTTGGTTTCGACTTCACCTTTTGAGGGAGAACTTGTATCATTGAAGAGAATGTATGAGTCTATATCTGAATGGACAGCATATATAGGAAAATTTTGTGGTTTTTCTTCACTGCTGACCATGTACTTCATCAGTGTTTCTCTGTATAGTATTTTTGGTTGCCCAAACACAGAGATGGTGGCATATGACATGTCTAATTGTAGGGAACCTTGGAGTTTGGCTCCCCATGATCTTGATAACAACATTCCATACTTAGGAGGGATATCAGCAACTACCACATCCATTAGGATTGTCTTGTTTGGGTATTGAACTAGAGACACACATAAGTCTTTTATGAGACCTAAGCACTTGACTTGGCTGGAGTCAAAGGAGAACAGATCCTTGTATGGTCTTGTTATGTCTAAATTCAATCTTTCCATGACTGCTTTTGGCATAAGATTGTGAGAGGCACCTGAGTCAAACATTGCATTATGTAATACTTTGTCGTGAATATGTAAACTGACATAGAAAGGCAGCACCCCTGTGACTATTGTTTTTCCATCTACTTCTGGGCCGAAAAGGAGTTCTGGGGTGTCATCCAGTACATTGACATCATCTTTATTGCTTGTGAGTTGTAGGGACCTTTTGATTTGTAATTTATAGCTGTCATGCTTGGCTAATTCCGAGAGAGGAATAGCTATTTTTATTTTGCTAATTTCTGTTTCAAGGTCAAAAGGTTTTTCAGACTGGGTTTTGGGGTTATAGGTGACAGTTCTCTCATTGTTCATGACATCTTCTCCTTGATTTTTATTTTGTCTTTGGGACTTATCCTTGTTAGTTATTTCTTGAGGAGTAACATTTGAATTAGGATGAGAGGATGAAGTGTCCAAAGACTGCTGTCTTGAGGACAGTGGTTCATTGATTTCTTCAACAATCACTTCTTTAGTAGGTGAGTTCAGTTGGTCACTAGGTTCTGTGATTATAACTTTTTCGGGCTGCTGATTAACCTTTTTCTTTTCAGGCTGGTTGATATTCACAGTTCTGCTCCTCAGCTTGTATTGTTTGTGGACCTCATAAACAGCAGTGTCATAGCCTTGTTTAAAGTCAAAGGATTCACCTGATTTGGTTTGGAACAGTTTTGTTTCTTCATCCTCATGATCTTCTTGTGTTAGGAAAACTTGACTTTCACCGTCTAGCCCTATCAAATTAATCTCAGGATCTTCATTTGGCTCAGTCAATGTGGAAGTTTCAGCATAGTTTTCCTGAAATGGAGGTCTGATTTCAGGATCAGCATTGGCCCTGCCATTGTTTGTGTTTGGGTTCCTCCTAAAATTTGGATTTCTAGGAGGGTTATTTTGTGGTGCTTCCCATGATGCTTTTCTTTCAACTGATTCCACCCTATCACCCAATCTTTTCATGCTATTGAGTATGGCATCAAGCTTTTGGTCAAAGGCTGTGGGTTCTTCTTTGTATATGCTTCTCTTTTCTAACCTAGCCCTGTTTCTTTTGGCAATCAAGTTTGCTTCTACTGTGACAACAACCTTTTGAGCATCTTCAAGGGTTTCAGGTTCCCTCTCCCTCAACTGAAATGCTATGTCAGAATCAAATCCATCAGGGAATTTGTACAAGGCCAGATCAGGGGGGGGTCTCAGGTTTTGTGGTATTGCATTGTACACATTGTTGAATCTAGCACAATACTCCAGAACGGTCTCTTGAGGACCTCTTTTGATTGTTTCATATTCACCCAGTATGTGCAGGGGATCTTTCTTCTTTTCCCATCTGGTAACAAAGACCTGATAAAGCTCATCAGGGGTTGTGATAGTATTTGCAGCAATTGACCTGAACCAGGTTCTAACATCACCTGTCAGGCTTTGGACAAAAATTCTCATCCTCACACTGTCATCATCTATCTCATAGTTTTCAAAGTGGTCTTGCATTCTCTTAGCATGTTGAATAGCAGAGTAATGGCCAGTGGAGTCAAAATATGTGATTTTGGTTTGGTAATCCTGGGGCAGAGCTGGAGGATTAGCAGGTAGCTGCAAGGGTGCATATCTATTTGCCATATTTGGGGGATTGGGTGTATTAATAGGTGCTGCTGGGATAATAGGAACAATGGGTACCACAGGGGTAACAGGTGGACCTAAACCTAAAGTGTAGTTCAAGGGGATATGAGCAGTGGATGAAGATGGGGGAGGAGAACCTTGAGATGTAGATGGTGAACTAGGGGAACTTGGAACAGACCTAAAGAGGACTTTAAGTGGAGTAGAAAGGTTGGGAAAATCTGCAACTGAGGTCAAAACATCAGGCTGATCCTGCTTTTGTTGCTTTTTGGTGTTTCTAGGGATGGTATTTGGATTATCAACAATGAGGGGTGGATTTGGGTCAGGATTAGCCCTAGTATGCCGAAATTTTTTCTTAGGAGCCAGCTTCTAACTGTTTTTTAGGGTTTTGTGGGAAATTTTATATATGAAGGGACTGGATGAAGACTTTAGTATGGTAATATATTCTTAAAGCTAAGATGAAGATTCCCAAACAGGCTCCTCCTTGAAACTGTTAATGTAATACAGAAACAGATAAAAAGGCCTCTTGACTTAGTTCAGGCTTGATAGCAGCTTAAGGAAGATATATAGTGAAAAAATCTCAAGCGTTCCCCAGTGGAGTCGCCATTTATGTTAACACCCAGGTTGTTCCCTATGACTCCCAAGGGAATACGGCCGGGGTAACCACTAACCAGTCTTTGGATTACAGTTTCTAGCCAAACTATAATCAGAGAGGGCTCTCTCTTTATGATTTATCTCTGTTATGGTGGAATTTTAGGCTAGCTATTATGCTCGGGTTTTGGTTTATGTTTTGGTTGAATGATTTCTCTCAGGTCTTATGATATAGTGCTTAGATAGTGAAATACCATTGGGCAATGGAGTCTGGAATTGTGAAATGACTTGATAAGCAGGACTGTTGGTGTTTAAACTGCTGGGCCTATTGTGTATTTCAGACAAACAAAATTAGCTTAAATGGGGGTTTATGTCAACTAAAGAAAGCAATTAAGAATTTTCTATTAAGTTGGTGATGGGAAAGGTGAACACACTGCACAGGAGCATGACTTGAATTCCTGTGACAAAGGCCACTGTGAAAGGTGTATTCTGTAAGTGCAGCAATTAAGAATTACACTTATCTAGATTACAGTTGAAGAAAACATTTATAAACAACACAGATTGAACTCAGGGTACTCAATGAATAAATCCTGAAAGTTATTCTTTTTCTTTGTTGCTTAGTATTGAAAATCAGATAACATATGTGGATTTTAACAAACAACAAATTAACAGAGAGAGTTACAGAGACTTATTGTATGGTGAAATACACAGGAATCCAGCAGTCATCAACAGACACCAGAACGCATTCAACACTTCAGAAATCCGAGAAATTCCATCACTTTCTTTATTAGACTTCAGAAAGGATTACAGCATCAGAGTTTCCTTTGGAGAAATCAACAACAACCCCTCAAGCTTATGCGAGGGGCAAATATATACTCTCGGTCTTTACAAAAATATCTGAGTTCTGAGATATCTCAGATTTAATACTCTCACCAACTTCTAAGATATTAAAATCAGAAAGTTATTACAACATTGAATACAAAGTAAAGGTGTCTTTATGCTTTGTCAGAAGATATTCTGGCCTTTGGAGGCCACTGAGTCGGTTGGAATGCTTTGATTAAATGCTGGAGAACACGTCTTTATGCTTGCTGCGCTGTATTTCTTGGGTTTGCCACCTGTGATTGTGATTGCTGCTGTGGTGACCGAATAGCCCTGCGGAGTTGGCTCAACCTTTGTCTTTGCTTTGTATGCTTATCTACCAAAATTCTGCCTGTGCATAACTACTTACAAACTGGTAAACAGCGAGCGAAAGACGCGTATGCACGCAGGGCAGGTACTCTGGAAGTCTCCTTGGCCGATTGTGCAGGTTGGCGGAGTTCAGAACGTAAACAGCATGCAACGGGAATAGTAGCAGAATGAGCGAAAAGTATAAAAATTTGCGTTTTTTGGCTAAATATGGACCTTTTGCAAATTTGGCGCTATTTTGTGATGACGTCAGCATGACGTCATTGGTGGGGTCAAGGTCGGATGACGTCAGCTGACGTCATCAGGTGACGTGGCGGGATACTGTTGGTCCATGGGGGATGGTGCGGTGGCAGCCACGTCGGCGGGGGGACGGACAAAGGACTGATGAGATGGCGGGGCGGAAGTGACGTGGGCATAGCGTGGGACAATAGCTTGGCGGTTAGGGCCGTGACGGTTACGGTTGAGGATAGCCGCCACGGTCTCTCGGGGCGGTTAGGGTACGGCCCCACTATTGTCAGAGCCTGCTCTGAGAGTCCTTAATGAGCGACGCGTGGCCGTGCCGTGACGTGACGCAACGTCACGTTCTCGGGCGCTAAATGTCCGCCGCGGGGGCTGCTCCGATATTGATATGGACCGTCGGATCTTTTGGATCTGATCCGACGATGGGCGGGGTATTAATGTGCTCGGGGGATATGCATACGGGCGGAACCTTCGAATGTGGGTTTTTACAAGGTTTTCAATGTATTTTAACCAATCAAAATTGCGCGCTGATACTTAGAATAGATGCCAACGGTGGGTTTTGGACTTTGGTAATTTGCAAAGGGGTTTATGGATAAAGGGGATTAAAAACAAAGGTTTTCCATGGGCAGCAATGCAAGCCCGATACTTTGGATAAGAACAAAGTGGGTATTTAGGGGTTAGATTTGCAAATGAAGGGGTATAGGTAAAACAAGGTGAGTTATGAGGCTTCCTTTGGCAGATGAAGTTTTTCAAGGGGCTTAATGACTTCAGAAGAGGGGAGGGGTTTTAGGGCTAGGTTCATCAAAGTAGCCAGATGCCATTTGATCCCTGACACAGAATTTATTGGTTATAATACCAAGGGGAGGGATATTTATACAAAATTTGGGGTTTATACACCATGGTGTTAAATACTAGTAGGGGAAAGGTGATAGGGGAGTTATATAGTAGAATTAGATGTTAATATGGATGAGGAAGGCACATGAAGGGGATATCACTAAGTTTGTTTGAAACTCGCTTATTCTATAGAGTAGATCAAAATGAAAAGAAGTTTACATAGGAAATGTGGCTTTCACAGCCATAAGAACCACCATGAAACCATGAATTCTTCTAAGGATCCCAACTGGTGAGGGGAGGTTAGTAAATGACATGAAAGGGAAAAGGGAAGTTAGACATGCTCCCTTGCTTGCTGCAACTTTATGTAGAAGAATACCTTGTCAATTGATTGACTTTGCTTTGGTAAACACAGTTAATACATCTGCAATGGTAAAGATACCCTTTCTGCAACCCCAACTACTTACCCAGCTACTTTGCCTAGCATTTTTTATTTCTTCTTGGAGGGTGCACTTGGACTTGCAGACCCTTACTTGCCTTTTCTTTTCTTTGGCTTTTCTTTTGCTTTTACTATCTACTTCTACCCTTATCTCTTCCAAGGTCCCAGATTAAGCTGTTGGGAGCCTTTTCTTCTCTACCTGAACTACTTGTCTGCCAAGATTAAACAGTTTGGACAAACTTTCTTCTCTAATCTACAACTGCAAAATTTAAACCATGGAATGATCCAGATTAGACTGTTGGACCATCCATCAAAATTGGGATGCATTAATCTATTTACACACCTTGTACTTCCTTGGAAATATGTGATCTTTGCATGATCAAAGCATAACATATTTGGACCTTCCATAGCCAATCATGAAATATGAAACCTATTGGTATAGGTAGCTAACAGCTACCACCAAATTCGAATGAAGGAAGTCGACATTCCAAAGACTGCTTTCCGAACTCATGAAGGCCATTATGAGTTCCTGGTCATGCCATTCGGTCTTTGTAATGCCCCATCTACTTTTTAGAGCCTTATGAACCACCTTCTCAAACCATATCTCAGGAAATTTGTCCTTGTCTTCTTCGATGACATCCTCATCTATAGTTGCACTTGGGCCGCACATCTTCAGCATGTAGATCTACTATTGCAACTGCTCCGCAAGCATATATTATTTGTTAAGATGTCCAAGTGTTTGTTTGGCATGGAAGAAGTTGAGTATTTGGGCCACATTGTGGGGCGTGAATGTGTCAAGGTGGACCCCAAAAAGATCCAGGCAATGCAGGATTGGCCTCAACCTAGGACCTTGAAGAGCCTGAGAGGATTTTTGGGTCTCATAGGCTATTATCGCAAATTTGTCTGCAATTATGGTCGCATAACGAAGCCCCTCACTCAACTCCTGAAGAAAAATTCATTCTTTTGGAATGAGGACGCACAATAGGCCTTTACAACTCTCAAAAATTCCATGTGTTCCACTCTAGTCTTAGCACTACGTGATTTCACCAAATCTTTTGTCATTGAATGTGATGCTTCGGGTACATGTATTGGGGCGGTCTTAATGCAGGAAGGACGACCTTTGGCCTTCACAAGCCAACAACTAAGTGGGAAGAATCTGGGCCAATCTACCTACGAGAAGGAAATGATGGCCATCTTACATGCAGTAGAGACCTGGCAACCTTACTTATTGGGGCGACATTTCCAAATCCGCACAAACCATCACAGTCTTAAATATTTTTTGGAGCAACGCCTATCCTCCCCACAACAAAATAAATGGCTTGCCAAAATGCTGGGATATGATTATGAGATCATTTACAAGAAAGGGCAAGACAATAGTGTAGTAGATGCATTATCTCGCCAATTTGAGGAGGAAAGTACTATGTTAGCAATTTCCCTCCCCATTCCATCCCTGGCTCTCCCAACTCATTTCTCAATTGCAGGCAGATCCAAATTCCAGCAAGGGATACTCGTGGCAGGATGAGATTTTTCGCTACAGGGACAGTGTCGTAATATCACCAACATCCACCCTCAAAAGTCGTATTTTGGCAGAATTGCACTCATCCCCCATTGCAGGACATTTAGGCTTTCAGAAGACGTATGCTCGCACCAGAAGATCATTTTTTTGGACAGGCATGAAAAAGGACATCCTTACTTTCGTAGCAGAATGCGATGTCTGTCAACGCCACAAAGGGGAGACCGTCAACACAACAGGCACATTACAACCGTTGCCCATCCCAGCATCAATATGGACGGAGGTTTCTATGGATTTCATTACAGGTCTTCCAAAGTCAGGAAACAAGTCAGTCATCATGGTGGTTGTGGACAGACTTTTGAAGTATCCTCATTTCTGCGCCCTACCCCACCCGTTTACACTGACTTTGGTCACTCAATCTTTCATGGATTAGATCTTCAAATTGCATGGCATGCCCACTTCTATTGTGTCCTATCACGACCCGACCTTCACCAGTAATTTTTGGCAGGAACTCTTCACGCTACAAGGCACTCAAGTAAAACTCAGTACTTCCTATCATCCACAAACGGATGGTCAAACTGAAGCCGTCAACAAATGTCTGGAAACCTACCTTAGGTGTTTCACTTCAGAAAAGAAACATCTTTGGGTACAGTGGTTACCTCTGGCTGAATGGTTGTATAACACCAACTATCATGCCACGACCAAAATGACTCCCTATGAAGCAGTATATGGTCAACTCCCTCCTTCCCCTACTTCTTATATCAAGGGGTGCTCAAAGGTACAAGCAGTGGATCAACTCCTACAACACCGCGCAACCATGCTCGCCCATCTTAGAGAGAATCTTCATCAAGCTCAAAACCAGATGAAGAAACAGGTAGACCAGCATCGCTCAGAGCGCCAATTTCAAGAAGGGGATCAGGTCTTTTTGAGGCTACAACCATATAAGCAAACATCACTCAAATACAAGGGTTGTTAGAAACTATCTCCAAAATTCTACAGACCATATAAGCAAACATCACTCAAAGACAAGGGTTGTCAGAAACTATCTCCAAAATTCTACGGACTATATCAAGTACTTCAGCGCATTGGAGAAGTGGCTTACAAGTTGGCTTTGCCACCTACTGCAAAAATCCATCCAGTTTTCCATGTCTCATGCCTCAAGAAAGTGATTGGGAACAATTGCAGAATTCAAACCAGTCTACCTGAATTGGATGAAGAAGGGTCAATCTGGCTCCAACCTGAACAGGTCCTAGACACACGAGACAGGCACCTGCGAGGCCGCATGATTAGGGAAGTCCTCGTCAAGTGGAAAGACACCTCTCCGGAAGATGCAACTTGGGAACTAGCCACTATTCTTCAGCAGTTTCCGCAACTTCAGCCTTGAGGACAAGGCTAGTCTTAAGGGGGAGGGCATGTTAGGGTCCCACCCTAACCCCCTTATTTATGTAATGGGATCGAGTCATAGTCAAGAGTCAATAAAGCCCATATTAATAATTGTAAGTGGTTAACCCGCAATTAATGATGGGACCATAGTTAGTTGCAAATGGGCCGTAGTATTAGATAGATGGTATTAATAAAACCCATGGTATTGATCCATGGTATTGCATGTATGAGTCATATATAAAGGATAGAGACTCCCTGCGAGGAGCATCGTGTCTTATTTTTGAATCGAGATTTGCTCTATTGGAGGTTGCCCCCTCAAAGAGGCCAGTGAACATTGCTTTCTGAATAATAAAATATTTGCTGTTGCCTCTCACTATTCTATGTTCTGGGTATATTTCTTCGCATATTCTGTATTTGGGTATATTTTTGAAGGTTAAGAGCATAACAAAAAATCAAGAGGTAGAGAATAGAGCCTTACCCACACTGGAACCGAAGAGAAAGCCTCCTGCTTTGGGACAAAGTTCATCCTCCATGGCCTCATATAGAGACCAACTGCTGCAAAAAAGTAGGGTCCTCCTTAGAATATTCTGTCTTTGTCTTCGATGTTTGAGAATACCACTATGAAGAATCCCTTTGACCCAAGATGTAGGTCAATGCTTCCTTTGGGTTTCCAATGATACTTGACCCACGTTTGTAAAGCTTTTTTAGTGGGCCATAGACCCATGAATTTACAGATAATGGCGTAGTTCCCCATGTGTTCCCTGTGCGCCTGCAGAGCAGGATCATTTAATATTACTCTAGGAGAGATTTCTTCTTTTGGTTTGCAGGGTCCTTTTTGTTTTTTGTCTCTTGAACCTTGACTTTTGTCTTCTTCCTCTTTGTCCTTTGTGCAGTTGTTTTCCTTGGTTTTGGTCCCATCTGCTTCCTTTTCATTATCCCTATTCCTTTCATTCGTACAACCTTTGCTATTCCCCATTAGTGATTTACTTCTACTGGCAACAACGTCTTTGTAGGAGGGAGCCGAGCTCCCTCCTTTGCCGCCCTCCATTGGAGACGAACTCTATTGATTTTTGTAACCCTATTCGCTTCGCTTCAGCTCTCCCGCGTTTCCCCCCTTCACCAACTTTTTGGACAAAAGAGAATATCTAAGATATCTCTATATATATATATATATATATATATGAATGAATGAAGTGTATAGAAAAAAAAAAGGAAATTTTATATATTTTTTAAAATTTAAAATTAAATCAATGTATATTATTTCACAAAGTAAATTTAAAGACCTTCAACGTTCTAAATTAAACCTGTCCCAGCCCTTCCTTGGGCTTTTGGCCCGTCCCAGAAGGGCTAATTTTTTTTTTTTTTTTTTCGCTTTTAAAAAAGAAAATTAAAATATCAAAATCACTTGTTAATCCTGAAGGTTAGATTAAATTTTTGTAATTCAAAAAAGGGAAACATTTTTAATTACCCCTTAATATTTGTTTATTTAAAGTTACTCCTATTTATGTATCGACAATACATAATAGCAGTGAGTAGCCCCTCATATTTCTTTCTTGTTGATCTCACACATTCATTCTTAATGTAATTCCATCTACCTAGTGCCCCATCAACGCAAGTAAATCCATACATAGTATGAACTTCCATGTTCCTTATGCACTATACTGAAATGATATGAATGAATGGTTACGAGTGGAGACAATAATAGTAACTCATTTCATTCATTTACGTAGAGAACAACAATAATTTATAATACTCCCGCATTGGTCACAATGGGAGATTGGTCCCATGTACGTCTTAAATGAAACTATTGTAAAATAAGGGGTATGCATGTCTTAAAGGAAAATATTGTAAAAATAGGGGCCAAGGAATCATATCATTTCTCTGAAATCATCATTTTCTATTGACGTATGCCACTGTACTCACTCCCTAAAATGAATGACAAGTTTCACCATTAATTTGAATTTTCATAATCATTTATCCACCGTCCACTTCACTTTTTGAATTTGTTGAAAGCAAAGACAATGACGTCATGTGCAAATACACTCAATAATTTAATTATGAACCCAATTTTGATTGATTCTTCACCCATATAAAATGTAACATAGGCATGAGTGGCATCTTTGTGATTGTCTCGCCACATTTGATAGAATAATCCGCAGAGAATAGAAGTTTTAAGAATAATTATAATGCAATAAATTCAAGGTGAATCTAAACACGGGAAAGGATAGAGCATGGGTGATAGTACCACCTACCATCGATAGTAGGGTACATGAGAAAACCACAAACAAAGACTTCAAATGTAAGCAGGGACGCAGGGGTTGAGATTGTGCAGATGAATGACAATATGACGCGGGGTTAATGAAGTCATGAATGATGATATATGTTAACGCGGTTTTGGGTACCAAACATTAAATCTTCTATAGTTGGATGGAAACCGTTAACTTTCATACAATAAACCCCATTGTGCCATACATTGGTTTGCAATACATATATATATATATATATATATATATATATATATATATATATATATATATATATATATATATATATATATATATATATATATATATATATATATCCAAAACGTCACTGTGAGCTTCTCCATATTGATGTGTTGCCTCCATTCTTCTTTTAATAATCGTACTTTGTCATAAGAATAATACGGCTCTAAAATCTATACCCAAGTTGGTGTTATTAATGCAGGGTGATGAAGCACATTGAATACCTAATGACCCATTCAACAACTTCGCACCCGTTCTTGACTCTCGCTCCTCCTCGATTATCATCTAGTGCTCTTTCCTTGCAGGTTGCATCCATCTTTTCCATTTTCATTTGAATTGCAAGTTTGCAACCCATCATCCACATATGGAAAGTCCCATCATCCACAAAGGGAAAGCTATTATCCATGGTCCGATGTTAAACTGTCATTGGCCTTTAATCAACACAGAAGCAAAGGTAGGGCTAGTTGATCTAGCTTTAGAATTTTTTGATTGAGATTGAGATGGAAACCTAGAATCATAGGAGGCGAGAGAAACACATATTTCAATATCACCACCGATTCAACAATAGCATTTGTCTACTTTTTTTCCATTTGAATAGAGGACGTGTCGAGGCGAGAGCTCCTACTTAATCTAGTGAGCCTATTAGCCCTTGTGGATTTGGTCCCTCTTTGAAGTCTTCTCACCACTTCTCCATAACGTAGGTCTTTAGTCGAAAGGTATTCTTTGTTAGCCTTCGACTCCTAGCAAGAATATTTTGTTTGCCCAAATTTTTCATTGTCAAGTTTAGCTTAGGTTGTAAATGCCACTGTGAATAATGTTTTGATTTAAGTTCACAAACTATAAATCTCCACTTGCTTTGTTGTTCTTTACCTTTTTTTAATGGAATTTGAGAATAATGTTTGCTAATTTACTAAGTGCTATTAAGGCCTTATAGTGTTTTAATGTAGCCACTCTTTAAATTTTTAAGATTTAGAAAGACACTATTTTATTTTGGCCCTTTTTCTTTTCTTTTCTTTTTTGAAGGTTTATTTAATATACACTTGTCAATAGAAGTACAATTTCTTTTATAAAATTTCATCTTTGAAGGGTTAGATGTATATATGTCCTTCCAAATGAAATTAAGACTAGCCCTTCAAATTTGAATGTTGAACACCTTATCTCTTTATCAAAATCCCAATATGCACTCAACTTGGTTATCCATGACCATTTTTGACAAAAATATATGGCAAAAGAAAGGGTGTTTGTTAAAAGGAAAATACCTCCAATGTGAAAAGGTCATGTGACCATTTTACTGTCAACTTATTTTGTAATATTTATAAGCACATGGCATCTAAATTTAACACTATCAATAAATGTCAACTTGCATTTAAAAAACCTAAACACTTTTCCTTGTGATTTTTTTTTTCCTTTGTGATTAAATTAAATTAGTCGTGATGTTTTTTCCACATATTTGGTGAATATATATCTATATATATATATATATGTATTTTAATTTATTTTATTTTTAAAATACATATTAAATATGTATATGTTTTTTTTTTTAATTTGTGGTTCATGTACACCGAAGATCGGTGGCTGCTACATCCACGAAAACTATCCAGGTAGATTCACCCGAAGGGATCACTTCCTGTAGTCTCTTTAGCATAGCCTAACCCCAAGAGCGTCAAGGATAATTGGTCTCATGACCTCCCATTAGCAAGGTGTTTTTAATGCCGCAAACTCGACCAATTGAACTAACACTTAGGGCTATATATATATATAAAATGAAACATATATCATTTATATTAAAACAACTAGATACATTGACAAAATCATTTACATGTTTTAGAGATATCTAAGGCTTGCAAATTTGAGATTGAGCATGGAGGTTCAATCCAAACCCTTAAGCAAGTTCCCCATGATACAAAAATTTCAGTCCCTTTCAAAGTAAAAAATTTCCCAAAAAACCCCATATCGAGACACATCTACATTCCATTTTTCACTATTTTTAATTTTCTTTTTTTTTTAGTATGAATTCTTGTTTTTTTGGTGAAAAATGTTTTCCTTTCTTCCCAACTTGAGTCCAACCCACATTTTCTGCAAATTTTGGTAGATCATTCTTCAAAAAGTGCATGATAATATTCTTGAGATCTTCCTCATCCGCCTGATCTGCCCAAGAAGTTTCCTTTTCAACATTATTCCTTGTGGTTTCTATAGGAGATTTGTTTTCCACAAGGGATTGTTGCTTTTCCACTAACGCTATGTTTGGGGAATCCTTACTGGCGACTAGAGGATCCACATTGGCATGAAATTTTTCTTGCTTATATTCTATTGTCGCGGGTGAAATTTCTTTGGTCATATCTGCCTCCTTCTTGGCTTCTGGTTCTTTCTTGTCCTTGAGCTATTCCTCTCTGTATACCGTATAGTGATAACCTTGCATCCTTCCCACCATTTGGGCCTTCTGAATATTTTTTCGGTATTTGCTACTCTGAGAACACTTGGGGAAGTTTTTAATTACATGCCTCATTTGATAGCATGATATATTTCGAAATGAAATATTCTCATAGTCAAACTTTTGAACCCAAACATAGTTTGGAGCCGTCAAATTAATCTCTACGTGAAAACCCTTGTTGAAGTCCATCTCCACACAAATGCGGGCATAAATAGTCTTGTAAAATTTCTCTGTTTTAAAATAACAACAACAAAACTTTCCCAACGCATTCCCAATGTAGGAAAGCGAAGTAAGATTCCGTAAATGCAAGGGAAGGTTCAGAATAGTTACCCAAACTGGGGCTGGTGGATATTGATGATGTTACTAGATCAAAAGTGGGAGTCCATTTCTGCATGAAGAGATCAACGCTACCTAAAACCATGGGCCAACTTCATAGATGGCCTTCTTGTCCTCTATATTATTAAAAAACCACAACAAAAAAACCCATAGCCATAAGGTAAATGTTTAGTTCGTCCGTCAAAAGGGGCTTCTATGTCTAAGATATCCATTTTTGCAAATCGACCAACTGTGACCAATACTTATTAAACCTTTAAACCAAGTCATTCCTTGAAAAATATTTTTCATGACAGAAAGATTCCAAATCGACGGGAACATTGAGGGAAGGAATTTCTAAACCACCAAAAGACCAGGACCAAATTTTAGCATAGAGTTGTACGAAACCGAAAAAAAGCTAGCTTGACTGACAACCATACCTACAATATTGTCTTTTTTGCAGAACCATGGGGATTCCCCATTGAACTATCTGCAGAAAATCCACACAAACAAAACAAAGATTGGATGACAAGGGACAAACCATAACCGTTGCAAGGGTTTCCAGAGCTCCTTCCATCTTTAAAATACATATTATATTAATAATATATTTTTTTTAAATACAATAATCACATTGTTAATATAAATATTTTTATAATTTTGAATACACACACACACAGACACTATATTATTAATATCTTGATAATATTCTGAATAACATTGGTATTTTAAGACTAGGTTAAGACTAGGGGTAATCTTTTTTTTAAGACGAGGTTAAGTATAAGTTAGGGCAATTCGTTTATTGGATGGAAAAGTCATATTATTTACAATGAGATACTATCACCATCTACCCACAATAATGATATTATATATATATATATATATATATATATATAGAGAGAGAGAGAGAGAGAGAGAGAGAGAGAGAGAGAGAGAGAGTCACCATAAATTATTAATATTTATGAATAACATTGATAATACTATAAATAACATTGAGACATGGTGAGGACTAAACTCAACTTAAACCAAATGGTTTACAGCTCATGGGTGAATATTTTTATTTTTACTCCTCATTATTCTCTAGTAAAGATAAATAAAACTAGCATTATTAGCTCACCCCTCTTTTAAATGATTTTTTATTAATTTGTGTACTTATAGGAAGTTTATTTTTCTTCATTCACTAAAATTACACTTATACAATAAGTATATTCTCATAATCTTTCTATATATATGGGATTTAAGTCTTTAAAATAAAGATAGGGTAGGGTTTATTGTCTTTAAAATTAATATTGCTCATTATAAAATATTTTTGAAATTATTCTTGAATTTTCAAAATTTGTCTAAAATATTATGATTATAATTTTAAATTTCTTTTTCAATTTCTTTTAAATATATTTAATTTGCTTTTTCTTTTTATATTTCTCTTTCTTTTAACATAACATTTCCAATCATTTTGGGCATGGAGTATGCCCTAAAACTTCTTCTGCTTGGCTAAGAGCTCGTCTTCCTCAAACATAAGGAAACAGGTTAACGACTCAAGACCCAGAGGCATCTAGCTGGTGTGAAAGCCTGCCCCCTTACGAACCACCAACATGTTATTCTAGGTGCCGTGGTTTTCCTCGAATAACGATGATGAGTAAGCTTGCATTCATGGATAACAACCAGATATGGTTGTCCTCACTGCTTGTTTGACAACTGAGTTATTATAGGTTTTCCCAAAATAAATAAATAAATAAATAAATAGATTTCCAATATGACATTTATTGTGAATATAAATTTCAAAATATTTATACGAACAAATTTCTTCTAAATTTTACCTCTAGTGAATAAACAAAAATGTAACATCTCTATCTTTAATGACATTATCTTTAGTTTATTAATATTAATCAAATTCACTCTAATAAGGTGATGATAGGTGGGGCTATGATTGCTCCCTATGTTGTGATGCTGCCATGCTAGTGTGCATTGAAAACACATATATACATCACATGAGGGCAAGGCATGTATTCACTCACAGGGATGGGAAAGAAATAGGTGCAGCGGGGGGTTACGTGCTCCTTCTCACTAGTTGGTAACATTATGTTTATGGGTGGTGAAGTTAGCTTATTATATAACAAAAGGATCTCCTAGTCTATTGAGTGGAGGGGTACTTAGTTATGGGTAGGTATATAGGGTAATAAGGTTGATCACGTCTTGAAGAGACACGAGGTGGAGCAATTTAGTATTATGATTATATTGGATGGAGTGGAAGTTATTTTATTGGAGAACAAGAAAGTTGTTTTAGTTTGCTAGATCTTGCTCAAGAATGTTGGTCGACTTAAGAGTGTTGACAAGCTCTTAATAGATTTGGTTGTAGAAATTCCTTTTAGATTCAAAATGCTTATGTAATTTGCTAAAACAAAAGACTTGAATATACTCTACTCGTAAACAGAAACAATTAAAAGATCGAGAAATCACAACATAAAACATAAGACTAGACTCAATCACATATGCTCAGAGATTTATCTAAGGGGAAAGCAATTGGTCAAAACCCCTTCTTATATGTATTGCATTAGTCAGAAAATAGAGAAGAAATACAATGTTTGCTCAAGCCCGAGCAACATCTGCACTAGTATAATCTATCTCATTGTCTCACAAGCTAACTTTGGCCAATACTTAGACAATTTTGTTGCCTGCCAAACTCCTATTTCCTTGCACTGTTTCTCAAGGAATTAGCCCCCTATTAATTAGGGAAATTCCCAATTAGAATTGCGCAATCCTTGTAGGCCCTTCTCTGTTATGAAAACAACTCAAGAAAAGATAGAAAAGATAGATCAACGCCTTAGAATTCAGCCTCTTCGAGGGGGCAACCTCCTTTACATTACATAAATGAACAATTCTTGGATGATACAAATGACAAAACCTCCTTTCTATATATAGGAGTCTAGGGAGTCACAATATAATCCAGCCGACCTAACAATAATAATATAAAGCCACAAAAATAACAATAGAGGGATTCTATGGGGCACCGAAATAACAATATGGGGGTAATAGGGGCACAACAATATAAATAAGGGGTATAACTACAATAGTAATGGGGTAATCACTAGTATTATAGGCACCCAACATGCCCCTCTCCTTCAAAAAAGTGTTGTCCTCAACACTTGAGTAGTTCTGGATACTTCTGCATAAAATTCTCATCCTCCCATGTGGAATCTTCAGCGGATAAGTTCTTCCACTTGATAAGATACTCTGAAATTGATCGATTTCGTAGCTGTCGAGTTCTTGTTTCTGTGACTGCTTCCGGTTCCAATATAATTTTTCCTTCCTCGTCAAGTTCTGGCAATATTGTTTGAATTGGGAGCTTGTCACCTATAACCTTCTTTAAACATGAAACATGGAAAATTGGGTGCAATCGAGAAGCTGCAGGAAGCTCCAATTTGTATGCCATAGTACCAATCTTTTGCAACACCTTGTACGGACCATAATACTTTGGTGATAATTTATTATCCTTCTTAGCTTGCTTTAGGGACATTTGCTTATATGGTTGTAGCCGTAGGAATACCCAATCACCTACATCAAAACTTCTTTCACTGCGATGTTGATCTGCCTGTTGTTTCATTCTATTTTGTGCCAACACGAGGTTATCCTTTAAGAGTTGGAGGACTTGTTGTTGATGTTCGATGTGATGTTCCACTGCCTGAACCTTAGAATTTTCTCTTAAATATGATGTGATGGATGGTGGTTGATACCCATAAAGTGCCATAAATGGGGTCATTTTTGTTGCTGTATGGAAGGAAGTGTTATACCACCATTCATCCAGAGGCAACCATTTGACCCATTGTGTCTACTTATCAGATACAAAGCAACGAAGATATCCTTCCAAACATTTGTTTACTATCTCAGTTTGCCCATCAGATTGAGGATGATACGATGAGCTATGAGCTAAATGAGTACCAAGACAAGAAAATAATTCTGTCCAAAAATTTCCAGTGAAAATGGGATCTCTGTCACTTACAAAAATCTTTGGGTTTCCATGTAGCTTTTGAACTGTTTCCATAAATGCAGTAGAAACTGTACTGGCTTTAAATGGATGTGATAATGTACAAAAGTGTGCATACTTGGTAAGTCTGTCAACTACCACCATGATGACACTCTTTCCCTCAGACTTGAGTAAACCTGTGATAAAATCCATTGAAACCTCCTCCCAACGTTGGCTTGGAATGGATAAAGGTTGTAATAGACTCGGTGTCTTAATTGTTTCAACTTTATTTTGCTGGCAAACCAAACATTCCGCCACAAACTTTTGAATATCTGATTTAAGGCCATCCCAAAAAAATTCCTTCTTAACCCTATGGTAAGTTTTTAAAAATCCTGAGTGCCCTCCTAAGGGAGAAGTGTGCAATTCCATAAGAATATTTTGTTTTAGCTGGGAATTCTTACAGAGGTATAAGCGATCTTTGTACCATAACGAATCATTTTTCCAGCTAAATGTATCAGAAGTACTGAAATCTTGTTGTAGCTTTCGAATAAGTGCCCACACTTCTTCGTCATTCTTCCATTCCTCCCTTGCTTCGTTTATCAAATCCGGTTGGATAATAGAAATGGCACACAACAATGCTTCCACATCCTCATCCTTTCTTGAGAGTGCATCTGCCACCACATTTTGCTCACCTTTTTTGTAGATGATTTCAAAGTCAAAACCCAACATCTTTGTGACCCACTTTTGTTGCTCTTCAGAGGATAATCTTTGTTCTAAAAAGTATTTAAGGCTATCATGATCCGTTTTTACCTTGAAGTGTCTTCCCATTAGGTAGGGTCGCCATTTCTTAAGTGCATGGAGTATTGCCAACATTTCCTTCTCATAAATAGCTTTGCTTAAAAACTTTCCCTTGATTGGACGACTTTCAAAAGCAATGGGTCTTTCATCTTGCATTAGAACAGCACCAATTCCATTTCCTGAAGCATCACATTCCACAATAAAGGTTTTTGTGAAGTCCGGTGTAGCTAAGACTGGTGCTTGGCACATTGCCTCTTTAAGATGTTCAAAGGCCTTTGTTGCTTCCGGAGTCCATGAAAATGAATCTTTCTTCAATAATGTTGTTAGAGGTGCTGCTATTCTCCCATAATTCTTAACAAACTTGCAATAATACCCTGTCAACCCAAGAAATCCTCGCAAATGCTTTATGGATGTGGGGATTTTCCATTCCTTAATGGCTTTAATTTTGCTAGGGTCTACCTTAACTCCTTCATGAGATACAATATGACCCAATATTCCACCTCCTGGACTCCAAAGAAACATTTGGATCTTTTTGCATATAATTGTTTCTCCTCCAATAGTTGTAGCACCCTGTCAACATGTTCAACATGATCCTTCCAAGACTTGCTGTAGATTAGTATATCATCAAAAAATACTAACACAAATTTTCTAAGGAATGGTTTGAAAATTGAATTCATCAAACCTTGAAATGTTGAAGGTGCATTAGTAAGGCCAAAAGGCATGACCAAAAATTCATAATGACCCTCATGAGTTCTAAATGCCGTTTTCGGAATGTCTTCAATCTTCATTCTGATTTGATGATATCCCGAACGAAGATCCAACTTGGTGAAGTAAATTGATCCATGCAATTCATCCAGTAATTCATCAATAACAGGAATGGGGAACTTATCTTTAATAGTGAGCTTGTTGAGCTCCCTATAATCCGGACACATGTGCCATGATCCATCCTTCTTGTGCACCAATACTACTGGAGCTAAGAAAGAACTTTGACTCGGTTGAATTATACCAGCCTCTAGCATTTCTGCAACCATACGTTCAATTTCACTTTTTTGGACATAGGGATATCTGTACGGCCTAATGTTTGGAGGAACACTTCCTGGAATCAGATGAATAGCATGATCATGATCACGCATAGGTGGGAGACCCTTGGGAGTCTCAAATACCTTGGAATGATTGTCCAAGACTTTTTGGAGATCTGGAGAAATAGATGATTCCAATGTGGAAACATCTAGCGAGCATAATTGTGCAATTACACCTCTTTGCTCCTTTTTTAGAAGCTTTGTCATACCATGAGAGCTGATTATCTTTCCTGGTTTCCCTGCAATACCCCTTAATTCAACTTCCTTTCCTTCCGTAGAAAATTTGATGAAAAGTTCTTGAAAATTAAAAGCTATTGTACCCAAGGATTGTAGCCATTGGACTCCTAGTACAACATCCGCACCTCCCATTGGAATGGAAAGCATTGGGCTAGTCAATACATATTCTCCCATGGATAGCTTGATATTATTGCACTTTCCAGAGCAATTTATTGTTCCTCCATTTGCAATCATCACTTGCACTCTGGTGCTGGATATAGGAAGAAATTCAATTCTTTTGCTACCCTACAATGAATAAAATTGTGGGTGCTTCCTGAATCAATCAACACTATTACCTTTTTCTTCTTGATTTGTCCTTCTATCTTGATGGTTTGAGGAGTGGTAATTCCCGCCAATGCATTACAAGATATGGTCGGATTTATTTGTTCTTCTTCTAAGCTTTGTTCCTGAAGTATATCTTCTTCTTTTGACCTTTCTTGCTCCTTTTCTTCTTCCTCTTCACAATCTATGTAGAATAATTTCTTCTCAGCACACTTATGACCTTTTGTGTATTTGCTATCACAACTGTAACAAAGCCCTTTTACTCTTTTTTCTTCCAATTGTTGTGGTGTCAACCTTATAGGTTGTGGAAGACTAGGGGCAACAACACTTCCGTCTTTATAGTTGTGAGTGGTATGCTTCCTGGTTGCCATAATTTTGCTTTCCATTTTTCTTGCTAACCTGAATGCCTTCTCTAATGAATCAGGTTCCCAAAGGCGAACATCATGTTGGATATTATCCTTTAAAGACCCTATGAACACATCAATCCTATGCTCCTCTGGAATATCTTTTACCCTTATGTTCAATTTTTGGAACTCCTCAATGTGCTCCATTACTGAACCCTTTTGTTTGAGACTTATCAATTGGCTAAAAAAAGTGTTGCTTTTTGTATCTTCATAATGTGCTATCAATTCTTCCGTAAAAATTTCCCAAGTGATAAATTGTTTACGAGAGCAAAGCCATTGATACCATACAAACTGATTTGGTTCCAAATAAACAGTTGCCATACGTACCTTTTGTGCGTTTTGCACATTATTGAGATCGAAGAATTGCTCCATCTGTAATATCCATGTGGCGGAATCCTTGCCATCAAACTTCCTCATATCGATTTTTGGAATATGATGATTCTTCGATCCAACATTAGCGTCTATGGAATCATGATTAACATTTCTTTTGTTCTCATCATGAGTTTCCTTTACTACCTTTTCACCATTAGTGACCCTTTCTTGTAGCAACTTCTTCAATTCTTCCATGTCTGTCTTCATATCTATCTTCAAATCTGCCATGTCTCTCTTCAAATCTGTCTTCGAATCATCCATCTTAGCTTCCATGCCCTTTATCTTAGATTCCACGCCATTTATCTTAAATTCCACGCCATTTATCTTAGATTCCACGCCACTTATCTTAGCTTCTGTTAGCTTTTGTGAGCGTGACATTTGTTGCACTTGTTCTTGTAATTTTGATATATCATGTAGCATTTCTTCCTCTTCTTCATGGGTCATGCTAGAGCTTTCAGGTTCCTTACTAGGTGTTTGCATTTTCTTTCCTCGGGGCATCAGTTACCGATAATAATGCTTTACTATGCCCTTTGAATTCCGTTAAACCAAGCTTACACAAAATTTAAAAAAAACTACACACCTTTTTTCACTTTATAGAAGCCTAATATTGAATCTGATGTATCTATGTAATTTCGGATCATCCAATTCTGAACTTGCTACCTGTAGTAGCCTTCTGTGTCCTCTTTCCAATGCCACAAGTCTGAGCCAAATTGGATTCTCCAAGGAAGAGTTATGTGAAATCTCCCACAGTGACTTGTTTTTAGACCGGTTTAGTAGAGCGAACTTGTACGACGTGCCACGAGTCATTGTTTAAACCTTTGAATCTGAAACACACATACAAGAAACTACAGTCCGTCCTCTTTCTGTACCTTCTTACGAAATTTCAATCCGATCCCCAGAGAGAAAGTTATGATGATTTTCCCCAAGTCACCTGTTTTGAATGTAATTCAGGAGTCTGCAAAAGGGCCAACTTCCTCAGATCATATCTCCGCAAATATCGCGCTAAAAGCTCTGAAATTCGGACCCAAGGTTCAACGCAATTTCTTCTCGAATGGGTTTTCTTTGCGACTTCTGAAACATCTCAGAAAAAAAGTTATAGCGAAAATGCCACGATGACCTGTTTGGAGCAGCGAAACCCTAGAATCCAAAGCTCTGATACCAAATGTTATGAAAACAGCTCAAGAAAAGATAGAAAAGATAGATCAACGTCTTAGAATTCAGCCTCTTCGAGGGGCAACCTCCTTTACATTACATAAATGAACAATTCTTGGATGATACAAATGACAAAACCTCCTTTCTATATATAGGAGTTTAGGGAGTCACAATATAATCCAGCCGACCTAACAATAATAATATAAAGCCACAAAATAACAATAGAGGGATTCTATGGGGCACAGAAATAACAATATGGGGGTAATAGGGGCACAACAATATAAATAAGGGGTATAACTACAATAGTAATTGGGTAATCACTAGTATTATAGGGACCCCAACATTCTCTGACTGCATGCACCACCTTCTACAATTTGGAATTGTCTACAACTGATAGTACACTTCCCTTGAACTCCAATCTCAACTGGGTAACTCATATTTCATGCATGCATGAGTTAATTATGGTTGATTTATCAGTTAACTGGTTGAACAATGAAGTTGCACCCCACTGCTAGACCTCCTACTAGTTCCTCCAACAGTTGGAACTAGTTTAATTGACTTTAACTCAGTTTAACTGAATTAAATTATTACAACTCAAATTAAACTCAACCTAGGCTCCTAAAATTTAGGAACCACTCTACATGACTCAAGTTAGGCCCTCAACTCGAATTAACTGAGCCAACTAAGTGAAACTAACTTAGTTAACTCATTCTTGTTGTCTTGTGATGTGGAATTACAATTTTCTCCTAATTTAATTAAAGGAAAATTAAATTAGGATTTTCTTGTTGCCATTTTCAACATTGGTATGCATTTCAAAGTTATTCTCCAGGTAGACATTTTGTTATTTTTGATGGCTCTCACTCTTGCTAGGTGTTTTATTCTATTGTGGCCTAGGGCTAAATGCTTCCCTAGTGGTCTCTTTAATTTGGGTGGGTTCTCATCCTATTTTGTGAGGGATCTTTTGTTGGTTTTCTTTTTGGGGAAGCTTGAAATCTTTGTTGCTCTTCCCACAAGGTTGGCGATTTCCTTTTTCTTCATAGTTTGCATTGTCATTTAGGTTATTTGGGTCTTTGTTTTTCTCTGGAGGTGTTACCCTTTAGACATGATGATTTTCAAGGTTGGAAGAGTAGGGGGAGGTCGAAAGAGGGCTCCTAATGCAGGGTTTCGTGGGGCCTCAACCTTGAAGAAACATAGGTGTACTTCTATGGTTGAGAAAGAAGCTTGGAAGGTAGAGCTGAGGTTTTAGGAAAAGTGTTATGTTGAAGTGAAGATAGAGATAAAGGAGATTGAGAGAGCAGTTAGGAACAAAAGACAAAGAAAAACTAATTTTGAGGTCCTAAAGGAAGTTGACAAGTGGGTGAAAGACTTGGTGTATTCTAGAATTGAGGAGACAAATTCTTTATGATCATAAAAACATATTGGCTAGTGAAAATGATGATTGCTTAGGGCCTAGAAAATAATTAAAAGAAACAACAAAATATTATACGCACCATCATAACTTTTAGGGTAAATTGAGGCTCTATGTAAGGTAGTCTTCGACCTTGGCTTTCAATGGCTAAGTGACAGAGGAATCCATAGGAAAGAAAAATAAGGGGAGTTAGTTGGGCTTTCAATAACTAAGTGAAGGAGAGTTCTATTAGATGAGGATACTCAACTCTTAAACCATAATAGAAACAAGAGAAAAAAAGTATTATTCCAAATAGTCACATACAACTATTTCATAAACACCACAAACTTACTAATTACTACATATTTATGAAAACTTAAAAAAATTCATAAAAATATAAATCACTCTAATAATAATTATCAATTCATTTAATGGAAATGCTTATTTCCCGCGAGGAAACTTCAAAAATATCTATATATAATGTGGAAAAGTTTAGCAATTATTTTAAAATTAGCGATTCCAAAATAAATGCAAAAGACAAAGATATTTAAGATATTTTTTTTGTTTTTCAAAGTGAAAAGACTTCAGAGCGCTCATCATGTATATCCACTTGTCAATTATTTATTTATTTATTTTTAAGTTTTTGCTTTGTCGATTTTTTAATAATTTATACCACTATCGTTCATTTATGCCAACAAGATGCGTTTACGGATACAAAGGCCCCCCTTCCGGATGCACAGATTCAGGCCGGAAATATTTAAAAGAAGCAAAAGCTTTGCCTGAAAACCTGGAAAAACTGAGTGATAAAAGCTAGTTGAAATGCGCGCCATGGAGAACAGAGCATGCGATGAGTGCTGAAATCCACGGAGAACATCATGGATTTCAAATCCCAAAGTTAAATATGATGACTCATCATGAGTTTCCTTTACTACCTTTTCACCATTAGTGACCCTTTCTTGTAGCAACTTCTTCAATTCTTCCATGTCTGTCTTCATATCTATCTTCAAATCTGCCATGTCTCTCTTCAAATCTGTCTTCGAATCATCCATCTTAGCTTCCATGCCCTTTATCTTAGATTCCACGCCATTTATCTTAAATTCCACGCCATTTATCTTAGATTCCACGCCACTTATCTTAGCTTCTGTTAGCTTTTGTGAGCGTGACATTTGTTGCACTTGTTCTTGTAATTTTGATAGATCATGTAGCATTTCTTCCTCTTCTTCATGGGTCATGCTAGAGCTTTCAGGTTCCTTACTAGGTGTTTGCATTTTCTTTCCTCGGGGCATCAGTTACCGATAATAATGCTTTACTATGCCCTTTGAATTCCGTTAAACCAAGCTTACACAAAATTTAAAAAAAACTACACACCTTTTTTCACTTTATAGAAGCCTAATATTGAATCTGATGTATCTATGTAATTTCGGATCATCCAATTCTGAACTTGCTACCTGTAGTAGCCTTCTGTGTCCTCTTTCCAATGCCACAAGTCTGAGCCAAATTGGATTCTCCAAGGAAGAGTTATGTGAAATCTCCCACAGTGACTTGTTTTTAGACCGTTTAGTAGAGCGAACTTGTACGACGTGCCACGAGTCATTGTTTAAACCTTTGAATCTGAAACACACATACAAGAAACTACAGTCCGTCCTCTTTCTGTACCTTCTTACGAAATTTCAATCCGATCCCCAGAGAGAAAGTTATGATGATTTTCCCCAAGTCACCTGTTTTGAATGTAATTCAGGAGTCTGCAAAAGGGCCAACTTCCTCAGATCATATCTCCGCAAATATCGCGCTAAAAGCTCTGAAATTCGGACCCAAGGTTCAACGCAATTTCTTCTCGAATGGGTTTTCTTTGCGACTTCTGAAACATCTCAGAAAAAAAGTTATAGCGAAAATGCCACGATGCCCTGTTTGGAGCAGCGAAACCCTAGAATCCAAAGCTCTGATACCAAATGTTATGAAAACAGCTCAAGAAAAGATAGAAAAGATAGATCAACGTCTTAGAATTCAGCCTCTTCGAGGGGGCAACCTCCTTTACATTACATAAATGAACAATTCTTGGATGATACAAATGACAAAACCTCCTTTCTATATATAGGAGTTTAGGGAGTCACAATATAATCCAGCCGACCTAACAATAATAATATAAAGCCACAAAAATAACAATAGAGGGATTCTATGGGGCACAGAAATAACAATATGGGGGTAATAGGGGCACAACAATATAAATAAGGGGTATAACTACAATAGTAATTGGGTAATCACTAGTATTATAGGGACCCAACATTCTCTGACTGCATGCACCACCTTCTACAATTTGGAATTGTCTACAACTGATAGTACACTTCCCTTGAACTCCAATCTCAACTGGGTAACTCATATTTCATGCATGCATGAGTTAATTATGGTTGATTTATCTGTTAACTGGTTGAACAATGAAGTTGTACCCCACTGCTAGACCTCCTACTAGTTCCTCCAACAGTTGGAACTAGTTTAATTGACTTTAACTCAGTTTAACTGAATTAAATTATTACAACTCAAATTAAACTCAACCTATGCTCCTAAAATTTAGGAACCAATCTACATGACTCGGGTTAGGCCCTCAACTCGAATTAACTGAGCCAACTAAGTGAAACTAACTTAGTTAACTCATTCTTGTTGTCTTGTGATGTGGAATTACAATTTTCTCCTAATTTAATTAAAGGGAAAATTAAATGAGGATTTTCTTGTTGCCATTTTCAACATTGGTATGCATTTCAAAGTTATTCTCCAGGTAGACATTTTGTTATTTTTGATGGCTCTCACTCTTGCTAGGTGTTTTATTCTATTGTGGCCTAGGGCTAAATGCTTCCCTAGTGGTCTCTTTAATTTGGGTGGGTTCTCATCCTATTTTGTGAGGGATCTTTTGTTGGTTTTCTTTTTGGGGAAGCTTGAAATCTTTGTTGCTCTTCCCACAAGGTTGGCGATTTCCTTTTTCTTCATAGTTTGCATTGTCATTTAGGTTATTTGGGTCTTTGTTTTTCTCTGGAGGTGTTACCCTTTAGACATGATGATTTTCAAGGTTGGAAGAGTAGGGGGAGGTCGAAAGAGGGCTCCTAATGCAGGGTTTCGTGGGGCCTCAACCTTGAAGAAACATAGGTGTACTTCTATGGTTGAGAAAGAAGCTTGGAAGGTAGAGCTGAGGTTTTAGGAAAAGTGTTATGTTGAAGTGAAGATAGAGATAAAGGAGATTGAGAGAGCAGTTAGGAACAAAAGACAAAGCAAAACTAATTTTGAGGTCCTAAAGGAAGTTGACAAGTGGGTGAAAGACTTGGTGTATTCTAGAATTGAGGAGACAAATTCTTTATGATCATAAAAACATATTGGCTAGTGAAAATGATGATTGCTTAGGGCCTAGAAAATAATTAAAAGAAACAACAAAATATTATACGCACCATCATAGATTTTAGGGTAAATTTGAGGCTCTATGTAAGGTAGTCTTCGACCTTGGCTTTCAATGGCTAAGTGACAGAGGAATCCATAGGAAAGAAAAATAAGGGGAGTTAGTTGGGCTTTCAATAACTAAGTGAAGGAGAGTTCTATTAGATGAGGATACTCAACTCTTAAACCATAATAGAAACAAGAGAAAAAAAGTATTATTCCAAATAGTCACATACAACTATTTCATAAACACCACAAACTTACTAATTACTACATATTTATGAAAACTTAAAAAAATTCATAAAAATATAAATCACTCTAATAATAATTATCAATTCATTTAATGGAAATGCTTATTTCCCGCGAGGAAACTTCAAAAATATCTATATATAATGTGGAAAAGTTTAGCAATTATTTAAAATTAGCGATTCCAAAATAAATGCAAAAGACAAAGATATTTAAGATATTTTTTTTGTTTTTCAAAGTGAAAAGACTTCAGAGCGCTCATCATGTATATCCACTTGTCAATTATTTATTATTTTATTTTTTAAGTTTTTGCTTTGTCGATTTTTTAATAATTTATACCACTATCGTTCATTTATGCCAACAAGATGCGTTTACGGATACAAAGGCCCCCCTTCCGGATGCACAGATTCAGGCCGGAAATATTTAAAAGAAGCAAAAGCTTTGCCTGAAAACCTGGAAAAACTGAGTGATAAAAGCTAGTTGAAATGCGCGCCATGGAGAACAGAGCATGCGATGAGTGCTGAAATCCACGGAGAACATCATGGATTTCAAATCCCAAAGTTAAATATGATGACCATCAGATTTCCTTCACTACCTTTTCACCATTAGTGACCCTTTCTTGTAGCAACTTCTCAATTCTTCCATGTCTGTCTTCATATCTATCTTCAAAATCTGCCATGAATCTCTTAAATCTGTCTTCGAATCAGCCATAAAACTTCATGCCCTTTATCTTAGAATTCCAGCAGGCCATTTAATCTTAAATTTCCACTCCATTTATCTTAGATTCCACGCCACTTATCTAGCTTCTGTTAGCTTTTGTGACGTGACATTTGTTGCACTTGTTCTTGAATTTTTGATAATCATGAAGCATTTCTTGACCTCTTCTTCATGTCATGCTAGAGCTTTCAGGTTCCTTACTAGGTGTTTGCATTTTCTTTCCTCGGGGCATCAGTTACCGATAATAAAGCAATTACTTAAGCCCATTTGAATTCCGTTAAAATGCAAGCTTACACAAAATTTAAAAAAAACTACACACCTTTTTTCACATTTATAGAAGCCTAATATTGAATCTGAAGTATCTATGTATTTCGGATCATCCAATTCTGAACTTGCTACCTGTATGATAGCCTTCTGTGTCCTCTTTCCAATGCCACAAGTCTGAGCCAATTGGATTCTCCAAGAAAGAGTTATGTGAAATCTCCCACAGTGACTTGTTTTTTAGACCGTTTTAGTAGAGCGAACTTGTACGAACGTGCCACGATTCATTGTTTAAACCTTGAATCTGAAACAACACATACAAGAAACTACAGTCCGTCCTCTTTCTGTACCTTCTTACGAAATTTCAATCCGATCCCCAGAGAGAAAGTTATGATGATTTTCCCCAAGTCACCTTTTTGAATGTAATTCAGAGTCTGCAAAAGGGCCAACTTCCTCAGATCATATCTCCGCAAATTATCGCGCTAAAAGCTCTGAAATTCGGACCCAAGGTTCAACGCAATTTCTTCTCGAATGGGTTTTCTTTGCGACTTCTGAAACATCTCAGAAAAAAATTATAGCGAAAATGCCACGATGACCTGTTTGGAGCAGCGAAACCCTAGAATCCAAAGCTCTGATACCAAATGTTATGAAAACAGCTCAAGAAAAGATAGAAAAGATAGATCAACGTCTTAGAATTCACCTCTTCGAGGGCAAACCTCCTTTACATTACATAAATGAACAATTCTTGGATTATACAAATGACAAAACCTCCTTTCTATATATAGGAGTTTAGGGAGTCACAATATAATCCAGCCGACCTAACAATAATAATATAAAGCCACAAAAATAACAATAGAGGGATTCTATGGGGCACAGAAATAACAATATGGGGGTAATAGGGGCACAACAATATAAATAAGGGGTAATAACTACAAAAGTAAATGGGTAATCACTAGTATTATAGGGACCCAACATTCTCTGACTGCATGCACCACCTTCTACAATTTGGAATTGTCTACAACTGATAGTACACTCCCTTGAACTCCAATCTCAACTGGGTAACTCATATTTCATGCATGCATGAGTTAATTATGGTTGATTTATCAGTTAACTGTTGAACAATGAGTTTTGTACCCCACTGCTAGACCTCCTACTAGTTCCTCCAACAGTTGGAACTAGTTTAATTGACTTTAACTCAGTTTAACTGAATTAAATTATTACAACTCAAATTAAACTCAACCTATGCTCCTAAAATTTAGGAACCACTCTACATGACTCAAGTTAGGCCCTCAACTCGAATTAACTGAGCCAACTAAGTGAAACTAACTTAGTTAACTCATTCTTGTTGTCTTGTGATGTGGAATTACAATTTTCTCCTAATTAAATAAAGGGAAAAATAAAATGAGGATTTTCTTGTTGCCATTTTCAACAATGGGTATGCATTTCAAAGTTATTCTCCAGGTAGACATTTTGTTATTTTTGATGGCTCCACTCTTGCTAGGTGTTTATTCTATTGTGGCCTAGGGCTAAATGCTTCCCTAGTGGTCTCTAATTGGGTGGTTTCTCATCCTATTTTGTGAGGGATCTTTTGTTGGTTTCTTTTGGGGAAGCTTGAAAATCTGTTGCTCTTCCCACAAGGTTGGCGATTTCCTTTTTCTTCATAGTTTGCATTGTCATTTAGGTTATTTGGGTCTCTTTTTGTTTTTCTCTGGAGGTGTTACCCTTTAGACATGATGATTTTCAAGGTTGGAGAGTAGGGGGAGGTCGAAAGAGGGCTCCTAATGCAGGGTTTCGTGGGCCCTCAACCTTGAAGAAACAAGGTGTACTTCTATGGTTGAAAAGAAGCTTGGAAGTAGAGCTGAGAGGTTTAGGAAAAGTGTTATGTTGAAGTGAAGATAGAGATAAAGGAGAATGAGAGAGCATTTAGGAACAAAAGACAAAGCAAAACTAATTTTTGAGGTCCTAAAGGAAGTTGACAAGTGGGTGAAAGACTTGGTGTATTCTAGAATTGAGGAGACAAATTCTTTATGATCATAAAAACATATTGGCTAGTGAAAATGATGATATCTTAGGGCCAAAAATAATTAAAAGAAACAACAAAATATTTACGCACCATCATAGATTTTAGGGTAAATTTGAGGCTCTATGTAAGGTAGTCTTCGACTTGGCTTTCAATGGCTAAGTGACAGAGGAATCCATAGGAAAGAAAAATAAGGGAGTTAGTGGGCTTTCAATAACTAAGTGAAGAGAGTTCTATTAGATAAAATAGGATACTCAACTCTTAAACCATAATAGAAACAAGAGAAAAAAAGTATTATTCCAAATAGTCACATACAACTATTTCATAAACACACAAACTTACTAATTACTACATAATTTATGAAAACTTAAAAAAATTCATAAAAATATAAATCACTCTAAATAATAATTATCAATTCATTTAATGGAAATGCTTATTTCCCGCGAGGAAACTTCAAAAATATCTATATATAATGTGGAAAAGTTTAGCAATTATTTTAAAATTAGCGATTCCAAAATAAATGCAAAGACAAAGATATTTAAGATATTTTTTTTTGGTTTCAAAGTAAAAGACTTCAGAGCGCTCATCATGTATAATCCACTTGTCAATTATTTATTTATTTATTTTTAAGTTTTTGCTTTGTCGATTTTTAATAATTTATACCACTATCGTTCATTTATGCAACAAGATGCGTTACGGATACAAAGGCCCCCCTTCCGGATTGCACAGAATCAGGCCGGAAATATTTAAAAAGAAGCAAAAGCTTTGCCTGAAAACCTGGAAAAAACTGAGTGATAAAATCTATTGAAATGCGCGCCATGGAGAACAGAGCATGCGATGAGTGCTGAAATCCACGGAGAACATCATGGATTTCAAATCCCAAAGTTAAATATGATGACCAAAGTTTGGTGTCTTTCGGATCAAGGGACCGGTGCGGCCATTGGCTGCCCAAACCAGGTAAATTCCCAACTAAAATATGCCGTGTTTTCGCTGATGCAAAATTTTCAGGAATTCGGGCTTAAAGCAGTTCAGAGGTTGCCATAAAACTTCAAACTGCACCGGGAAATTTGAAGCAGGCTAGAAAAGATTAATTACTTTGTCGAAACTCGGCACTTTTGTTTGGATGAGTTCTGGAAGTCGATCGGTATAATAGGTGCAATTTAATTTTACGTTGCCTTTTTGTTTTCAGTTTTCAGGCTTCTAACTGGAAAATGGTACACTATAAAGAAATGGAAAGAAAATATTTGACATATTTGGCCGCCCGTAAAGCTGCTGAAAGTTGAAATCAAATTTTATTTTTCTGTTTTGGGGTTTGTAACTGGAAAGAAGAGTAATAACTGCAATTGAAAGAAGATATTTGGAACATTTGATCGTCGTTGAAAATGCTGAAAAATTTTAAATGGAAAGAAGATATTTGGAATGTTTTTGCAGTCTTTGAAAATGCTGAACAGTTTTAATTTCAAAGCCTAAAAGTTTACATGAAGTTGAATATCATTTGGTTAGATATTGCATAGTTGCGGTTCAGTCTGTGTAAGCTAAGGTATAATGAACTCCATAATGTATTTTATATGCACATCTTACATGAAGCTGAAAATCTTTATAGTTTGCGGTGAAAGGAACTTAGATGTGCCTAATCTATGTTTAGACGAGTTCTCTGCAATTTTTTGTTGGCATAAAAGTCTGTTAAATGTCGTATGTGTTCGTTATTAACTGATAATTTTGCCTAAAACTGAGAATGATGCTTACTTGTTTTCGTTTCAGGGTCAAAATCTAGTGCTACCATATAAAAAGCTGGATTTTCATGCGTCATCGTTTAGTTTCGTCATATTCCTCCAAGTTTGATTCTGGATAGTCAATGGCGTTGGCCCTCGCAAATAAACTTTAGTTGACTGTATATTTTTGCAGATGATATAAGAAGTTCTAAATTTCTCCAGACACTATACAGTCAGATTTTGGCTGGCTAGCTACGCATAAATATGATTTGTTTTTCCTCGTCGGGTTCGTCAAATTTGACCAATTTGACCGTGACCTTATGGTTATGGAGGATCACTGAACTAGTCATTTAAATCGAAGGATTCATACTGATCTTTTTCCCATGCCTCTGAACAAAGAAACTATGTGTGTCGGGAGAGTTTATGAAACATATGTGACCTCCGGAAACTGGTCTTATTCGAGCATGGACTTCGTGAGGCTCCTTGATGCCACTGAAGACGATGCTTACTATTTCGGTTACAGGTTCAGGGGAAATCAGAATTACTTAGCCAGACAAGCATTTCTTCGGAGTTACCAGTTTTGTATCGAAGAAAGCTTTAAAGATAAGCTGAAAAGGTCCTTTCGGAAACTAAGAGAGGAATCCTTTGAAGAAATCGTGAAGCAGGCAGCTAGAAACTTAAAGAGAGCAGCAAAGACCATTATGGACAGCCATAACCAGAAATTTCTTGCAAGAAAAATGAAGCAGCGTATGAATCTATGGCCTGGTGCCTGTTTTATGCCCTCTGTCAGCCAGGATAAGCATGTGACTTCAAGGCATGTTCTTAGCTTTTTCTGAAGAAATTTCAAGGTATACGCTCCTCTTTCAGTTCTTCCTGCGTGTTTATCCGGAACATTTTAATTAAAGTTTTCAGCTTTCTTTGGCTTCGTTGGATTGTGTTACAGGGCTTTTGATATTGTATAAAATCCCACTTTCAAAGCGTTTGAAGTTACTTTTCTTGAAGCAGAAGTCTTTAAAATTGCAGGCATAGTACGATTTTGGAGATCCCGGAAATCCAGATAATTATGAAAATCATCCACGCGTTCTCCTGATTGTAAGATAGGCTGAAGGGAACTGTTTGTAGTATTGGTGGCCTGCATGTCTATTCAGTAAAGCTTAGGCTGTAGCATTATTTTGCGTCCTTGTAAAATCAACGCCAGTGGGGGCTTGCTTTTCTACAGGTGGAATAAGAAAAAATTGTAGGTACGACAGTCTGGTGAGAAGGTTTACATCCAGCGTGTGGAAGTCGTTGTTAATTGGGTTTGGTGGGGCTTCTGGTATTGATACCTCAGAAAGGTAAATTTGTACAGTAACCACTGAAGATGGTCTTTGAAAAAAATATTAGTGTGACAAAATAGTTGAGGATTGTCGGATGGCCTGTCAATGTTGTTTCAAACTAACTTTGTGGTCACGTAATTAAAAAAATTTAATACGATTTCAAGTCTCTTTCAACATCCGTAATATCTCCTTTACAAATTTCATAAGAATATGATAGCGAAAAGAAATGAGAGCGAATTTTAATTTTAAATTGGGGATTATATAAAAATATTAGAACACCAAACTGTTTTTGCTAATTGGTATCTTTGACGAAGAATAATGTTATCTTACTCTTAAATAAATATTAAGACCATCTCTCCCTCACTTAATCCAAATATAATTTGGAATCTTTGTATTTCAACTAAAATAATGCGAAAATGACGATCAATGGAAATATTTATGGAATGCATTATTGCGAAGACCTTTTACGTATTAGAATAGGTCAAGCTTAGTTTCACATTTTGCAATTAATTATTTTTCGCATTAGTTTAAATTTTGGAATTAATCTTGACATGGGTGAATCAAACTTTGGCCAGGGAAATAACAATTTTATGATAATTTTTATAGACAATGAGAATATCTTAAATATTGTTAATGGTTGAATGATAATTTCGTGGACACTTTTTTTAACTCCATGCGAATAAATTTTGATAGGGATAATAATAATTTTATGATAATCTTTCGGATAATGAGAATATATTAAATATTATTAATGCTCTAATGATATTTTTTTGGACAATGAAAAATCACATTTTTTTTGGACATTAAGAGGAATGAAACTTTGGTAGGGGAAATAACAATTTTAGCAATTTTATAATAATTTTCTGGACAATGAGAATATACTAAATATCATTAGTGGTAGAATGATAACCTCTTAGATAATGAGAGTATACTAAATATCATTAATGGTCAAATGATAACCTCTTGGACAATGAGAAACACTACTTTCTCTCTTGGACAATAAGAAACACACATTCTTTGACATTAGTGGGAATGAAACTTTGGTAGGGGAAATAACAATTTTATGATAATCTTTTGGACAATGAGAATACACTAAATATCATTAATGGTCAAATAATAACCTCTTGGACAATGAGAATATACTAAATATTATTAATTGTCGAATGTTAACCTCTTGGACAATGAGAAACACTACTTTCGCCTCCATGCCATGATTTGACTATTAAAGTCTATGGAGGTGCACATACTCTACTCCATTATGACCTCTTAAATGAAAACACATATTTTTAACCATTAAACCCATTCAAAATATATTTTAACTATCCCAACAAACTCTCTTGTCACTTTTAATTAAAAACAATTCCATTATAAAAATGTAACAACCTATAAAAGAAAACATGTCATTTAAATAAGAGAATTTTAATGAGAGAATAGCATTAGTTGATTATCATTAATCTAACAAAATTCCTTTAACAAATACATATATACTCTAACAATATAAATACCTTTAAAACATATTAATTTAAAAAATCATTATTTACATAATATTAATTACCATTATTTATAATATATCTATGTTTTACAACATTTGGATATATATTATTAAATGCACACCCATAACCTTTTACATAACATTTCTAACAATTGATGTAGTTTTCCTAATTTACATGATCAAATATGTTATTTGACAACCTTCAATATACTATATGTATGACCAATGATGAGAAGTTTTAACAAGTGGGATATTGCATAGCAGCATAGTCCTTGCCTGTTTTGGTAGTTATTGGTATATTGGCGTGATTAAGGCGTTGTTGGGCCCACATTTTGTCCTTGTTCAAAAATGAATTTTTATATGTGGTGACCCCTCCCATCTTCACAATTTGTTATGATGGATATTGACTGCGGAACCCTCTGCACCTTCTTGATTTGTTTATCCATGCACTTCAAAATTTGTTCATGGTTTCAAAACCAATAATCATTACACAATGATTTATAGTAAATGCTATTGAACACTCGAACAATGTCCTGATTATGTGTTGATTCGCCCAATAAATGCCCAAAAGACTTACATTTATTGGTAGGGGATAATTACTTTTTTAATATATGTTAATATGCACCATGGGAGGTTGATTGAGTTTACATGACATTTCACGAAAACGTCGTGGTGGAATAGGAAAAAAATTGTGTCAAAGAATGTGAAAAATGACATTTTGCACCTTTTAATTAATCTAAGTTGGAAACAGTCACTGTGGTAAGCATAATGTATAGAGTGATGACATGTCTGTCACCACAAAGTAGGGACACATGGAAATTGCAATATCTGATTTATGCATGTTGATTTGGTCAAGATAGTTGACATGTGGCAGTACAAAACTTGAGGTGCTACTTAGAGTATAGAAGCAATGTCGGGCTTAAGCGATGTCACAACAAGATTCATTTCTTAGCACGATTTCATAGTCTATTGTTTAGAATTGGTGGGGAGTGCGACCTAAAAGAAACCGTGACACGAATATCTTTATGTCATTTAACAAAAGCATTCACGTCTCGTCACAAGGTTATACATAACAAATTGCGGGCGAGTGGGCAATAGGCGGGCAGGGGTATTGCCATGGCGTCATTTGGGGGGGTGCAATGATTCGGGTCCGGGTGTGACAAAGGACCCTTCCAAGACCTTTTACTTTCGTGATGTGTTAATTTTCATTTTTAAAAGAACATAAATGAATACATCTGCATGCTGTAAAGAAGAGGAACATGACAATCATCAACACATGAAAACATAAGCCGTTGATAACGGAGTTCATCCAGAAGGGACTACGCCTCCGGGCCCCGGTGTCAAGATGGTTTAAGCCGCTGCATTAAGTGTTGTCAATAGTGATGATGTACATAAGAGGTGATGTTGCTATCATACAAGGAAAATTCCCACACGTAGGAGTGGCGCCAAGAGATGTTCCGCTACAGGAACTCTCAGTAAAAAAGGACTCCTATCAGTATGACACAAACTCATGCATGAAGATAGTGAGCATCTCGCCACATGGCATAAAAGGGATCTCAACAAACATACATGGTGACAACATGAGTATCCCATCAACATGACGATAGAGGGATCTCAAATAAAACATGATGAATCATGACAAAAAGTACATAACACAGATGATTCCGCGTCACATCAAGCTATCCCTCATAAAACATCAAACAGGGATCTGTGCAACACAATGCATAGCAAAAGAAGTACATGAACGCATTTCATATACCTCACATCCAGGGGCCATTTGAAGAAGAGGATGTCAAATTGTTGAAGCTGTTCGTACCATCGATCTCATGGCATTGAATCGCATGGAATGGCCGCTCGCACGTCGAATGTTGACACATGCACTCCACTTAGAAAAGTGGCCGAAAAATGAAATGAGAAAATGGAAAATATGAATGCATCATCAGATTTGTGGCGTCAAATAGTGCAAAATCGACTATCAAATTCTGAATTAGGAGAAAGTGGAAATTTGGGGCTCAAGGAATCTTTTAGATTCCCCCTAGATTCTTCAAAGATTCCCTCCTCTGGGTCCTTTGCAAATCTGCTGCTCAGATTAGAAACCTGACTACGCCATCGGGTTTGTGTCGCTGAGAGGTGTAAGATTGACATAAAATTTGTCCAATTTGGACACTGCAAAAATTTCACCCTCTTGAGAATTTTGCTCAACCATGGTTCCATTTGCAATAAATTAATTAAAAAAAATATTACGTCTTGATTTCTGTGCCCGCTCCTGGTTCGTCCATGTTGCCTCGAACTACATGCGTGCTCTTCCTTTGCTTGGGCGCACTGATGACTGAGTTTAAATATGTAAAAGTGGGTGGAGTTTACAAAAACTCTGTTAGGCGGGTGGTTGAAGATCCAAGTATTGTGGAGGAGGTCGGGCGGTCAAACCCCGCCTCCTCCCTTTTTTTACATAACACAATATTTAAATGGGAAGGGAGGTCAGGTTGGGCCCGCCTTGGGCGGCCCTCCCACCTCACTTGTCACTTCTCCAAGCTTTTAACGTGGGCAGTTGTAGGTTGGGTCCGCGCCCCAAGGGTCGACCCACGTTGACTATGGTAATGACCTCGCCTAAAATGCACAATCGTCCTGTGGTATGGGGGGAGGGGCCGAGGGTAGTGGCCCACCACCTTTTTTTAAAATAAATTTTTGTTATTAAAACAATATGGGCATTTGTTAAAATCCCAATTTTAGGCCGAAGGAGACATTTTAACAAGGTGACAATTTCACTTGGAATCCGGCCGGAGTTGGTTAGATTCCGTTGGTCGGAAAAATTCCAAATTGTCGAATGATATTTTTTTGACAAGGAAAACCACACTTTTTGACATCAGGAGGAATGAAACTTTGGTAGGGGAAATAACAATTTTAGCAATTTTATGATAATCTTTTGTACAATGAGAATATACTAAATATCATTAGTGGTAGAATGATAACTTCTTAGATAATGAGAATATACTAAATATCATTAATGGGCGAATGATAACCTCTTGGACAATGAGAAACACTACTTTCTCTCTTGGACAATAAGAAACACACATTCTTTGACATTAGGGGGAATGAAACTTTGGTAGGGGAAATAACAATTTTATGATAATTTTTTGGACAATGAGAATACACTAAATATCATTAGTGGTCAAATGATAACCTCTTGGACAATGAGAAAGTAGTAACACTACTTTCGCCTCCATGCCATGATTTGACTATTAAAGTCTATGGAGGTGCACATACTCTACTCCATTTTGGATTTGAACTCATGACCTCTTAAATGAAAACACATATTTTTAACCATTAAACCCATTCAAAATATATTTTAACTATCCCAACAAACTCTCTTGTCACTTTTAATTAAAAACAATTCCATTATAAAAATGTAACAACCTATAAAAGAAAACATGCCATTTAAATAAGAGAATTTTAATGAGAGAATAGCATTAGTTGATTATCATTAATCTAACAAAATTCCTTTAACAAATACATATATACTCTAACAATATAAATACCTTTGAACACCATATTAATTTAGAAAATCATTATTTACATAATATTAATTACCATTATTTATAATATATCTATGTTTTACAACATTTAGATATATATTATTAAATGCACACCCATAACCTTTTACATAACATTTCTAACAATTGATATAGTTTTCCTAATTTACACGATCAAATATGTTATTTGACAACCTTCAATATACTATATGTATGACCAATGATGAGAAGTTTTAACAAGTGGGATCTTGCATAGCAGCATAGTCCCTGCCTGTTTTGGTAGTTATTGGCGTGATTAAGGTGTTGTTGGGCCCACATTTTGTCCTTGTTCAAAAACGAATTTTATATGTGGTGACCCCTCCCATCTTCACAATTTGTTATGATGGATATTGACTGCAGAACCCTCTGCACCTTCTTGATTTGTTTATCCATGCACTTCAAAATTTGTTCATGGTTTCAAAACCAATAATCATTACACAATGATTTATAGTAAAAGCTATTGAACACTCGAACAATGTCCTGATTATGTGTTGATTCACCCAATAAATGCCCAAAAGACTTACATTTATTGGTAGGGGATAATTACTTTTTTAATATATGTTAATATGCACCATGGGAGGTTGATTGAGTTTACGTGACATTTCACGAAAACGTCGTGGTGGAATAGGAAAAAATTTGTGTCAAAGAATGTTAAAAATGACATTTTGCACCTTTTAATTAATCTAAGTTGGAAACAGTCACTGTGGTAAGCATAATGTATAGAGTGATGACATGTCTGTCACCACAAAGTAGGGACACATGGAAATTGCAATACTGATTTATGCATGTTGATTTGGTCAAGATAGTTGACATGTGACAGTACAAAACTTGAGGTGCTACTTGGAGTATAGAAGCAATGTCGGGCTTAAGCGATGTCACAACAAGATTCATTTCTTAGCACGATTTCATAGTCTATCGTTTAGAATTGGTGGGGAGTGCGACCTAAAAGAAACCGTGACACGAATATCTTTATGTCATTTAACAAAAACATTCACGTCTCGTCACAAGGTTATACATAACAAATTGCGGGCGAGCGGGCAATAGGCAGGCGGGGGTATTGCCATGGCGTCATTTGGTGGGGTGCAATGATTCGGGTCCAGGTGTGACAAAGGACCCTTCCAAGACCTTTTACTTTCGTGATGTGTTAATTTTCATTTTTAAAAGAACATAAATGAATACAGCTGCATGCTGTAAAGAAGAGGAACATGACAATCATCAACACATGAAAACATAAGCCATTGATAACGGAGTTCATCCAGAAGGGACTACGCCTCCGGGCCCCGGTGTCAAGATGGTTTAAGCCGCTGCATTAAGTGTTGTCAATAGTGATGATGTACATAAGAGGTGATGTTGCTATCATACAAGGAAAATTCCCACACGTAGGAGTGGCGCCAAGAGATGTTCCGCTACAAGAACTCTCACTAAAAAAGGACTCCTATCAATATGACACAAACTCATGCATGAAGATAGTGAGCATCTCGCCACATGGCATAAAAGGGATCTCAGCAAACATACATGGTGACAACATGAGTATCCCATCAACATGACGATAAGAGGGATCTCAAATAAAACATGATGAATCATGACAAAAAGTACATAACACAGATGATTCCGCGTCACATCAAGCTATCCCTCATAAAACATCAAACAGGGATCTGTGCAACATAATGCATAGCAAAAGAAGTACATGAACGCATTGCATATACCTCACATCCAGGGGCCATCTGAAGAAGAGGATGTCAAACTGTTGAAGCTGTTCGTACCATCGATCTCATGGCATTGAATCGCATGGAATGGCCGCTCGCACGTCGAATGTTGACACATGCACTCCACTTAGAAAAGTGGCCGAAAAATGAAATGAGAAAATGGAAAATATGAATGCACCATCAGATTTGTGGCGTCAAATAGTGAAAAATCGGCTATCAAATTCTGAATTAGGAGAAAGTGGAAATTTGGGGCTCAAGGAATCTTTTAGATCCCCCCTAGATTCTTCAAAGATTCCCTCCTCTGGGTCCTTTGCAAATCTGCTGCTCAGATTAGAAACCTGACTACGCCATCGGGTTCGTGTCGCTGAGAGGTGTAAGATCGACATAAAATTTGTCCAATTTGGACACTGCAAAAATTTCACCCTCTTGAGAATTTTGCTCAACCATGGTTCCATTTGCAATAAATTAATTAAAAAAAATATTACGTCTTGATTTCTGTGCCCGCTCCTGGTTCGTCCATGTTGCCTCGAACTACATGCGCGCTCTTCCTTTGCTTGGGCGCACTGATGACTGAGTTTAAATATGTAAAAGTGGGTGGAGTTTACAAAAACTCTGTTAGGCGGGTTGGTTGAAGATCCAAGTATTGTGGAGGAGGTCGGGCGGTCAAACCCCGCCTCCTCCCTTTTTTACATAACACAATATTTAAATGGGAAGGGAGGTCAGGTTGGGCCCGCCTTGGGCGGCCCGCCCACCTCACTTGTCACTTCTCCAAGCTTTTAACGTGGGCAGTTGTAGGTTGGGTCCGCGCCCCAAGGGCCGACCCACGTTGACTATGGTAATGACCTCGCCTAAAATGCACAATCGTCCTGTGGTATGGGGGGAGGGGCCGAGGGTAGTGGCCCACCACCTTTTTTTAAAATAAATTTTTGTTATTAAAACAATATGGGCATTTGTTAAAATCCCAATTTTAGGCCGAAGGAGACATTTTAACAAGGTGACAATTTCACTTGGAATCTGGCTGGAGTTGGTTAGATTCCGTTCGTCAGAAAAATTCCAAATTGTGTCTCCATTAATCTTGTGTAGTGAGCAAAAGTCAACCAAACTTTGATTGCTCCTAACTTTCACATATGGACTCTGTTTGACGAACCGTTTGCACTACCGCAATCACAACGACGAGATCTTTAACATGAACCTAGTTCGAGCATAATCCAAACACTTTGATTTTTGACCCTTCCTGAGTCCTCTTGGACTTCTGCATGTGTCTGGAGCCACCTAGATCAATCCTCCCCACTGAGGAGCTTTTGGTCCTCCAAAATCATGAAAAATAATCTACAATTTCTCTGTACCTTGTCTACATCACAAGCATCTTCAAAGGTCTCGCTTCCATCTCCTTCACCTTTGTTCTTCGGAGCCTTAAGCGATGAGCCGACACCTGCAAACTCGCAACCTGTAGTACATTGTTTTGCAAATTACATGCTTGAATTTCATGACCAACTAATGACCCAAGCATCCCATACTTGCCACGAGTTTATAACACATACTCAGTGGTCAAGTTTACATCAATATGGACGCAATACCCCAGCTACGAAAACAAGGCCAACATATCATTGTTGCTTCAACAAGTGATGGAAAACACTTCATCACTGCAACAAAAAATGTAAACTTTGAAACGGGAACTATAAACTCAAAACGGGAACTCTGGCCAAAAAACCCCGAAAAAACATCAAAAACAGTGCTAAAAACGAAAAGTGTTGATGCTGGAATAACACCTTTTTTTTCCAAGCTAAATTTTCAACATGTTTGAAAAATGACGGTGAAAACCAATTTTTGGTGCAAAAATTGTCCAAAAAACGCCCTCAAAATGAAGTGTTGATGTTCGAATAACATTTTTTTTTTCTAAATGGTAAATTTTGTGCAAAAAACACCCTCAAAACGAAATGTGTTGATGCTGGGATAACAATTTTTTTTTCAAGGGTGAAATTTCAACATTTCAAAATAATAGCATAAAATATTTTATCATGACCCCGAACAAATGGTTGTGTAGACTTAGAGCTTTATAAATTGGTTGTGTACAATGAAGGCCCACTTAGAGTTAGCTAAACGCGCCTATGAAATTGGCCACGAACAGGTTCTACCCGTCCAATAAAAACACGACCGCTCAACTAACTATGGCTTTGTATGTTTATATTTATTGACGTGAGTTGCATGCCATCGGGGCAGTATTCCATAAATAACAAAGGTGGGACTGGGCAATACTTCAAGATCGTATGAACGGTTGGAAGCTTAAAAAGTGACGCAGGAGCGACAAAATGTTCTGAGAGTGTAAGACGTGCCAGACGCATTATTTACACAAAAGCGAAACAGAAATAATATAACTTTTTATAATTCACAAATTCCCGCCATAATTTCTAAATTATAAAAAAAATATATTATTTATTTGTCCCGAGGTTAAACATGTTTAGTCATATGTGCAAAAAAACAAATTTAGATTTATCTTATGAACATAAAATTACATTACTATGAAAACCATATTCTGTTAGCTTCACTTCACTGTGGGGTAGCTGAAAAACTGGAAAACATGGTATTGACAGAATCAGTTAGCTTCACTGTGGAGTAGCTGAAAAACTGGAAAACATGGTATTGACAGAATCAGTTAGCTTCATGTTTCGTAACGTGAAGAAAATTGAATTCGACGCCGTTAGCGAACCAACTTAGAATTAGAGATTTATGAGCTGGTGTGATAGCGTGTTAGGGTCCCAGCCTAACCCCCTTATTTATGTCATGGGATCACGTCATAGTCAAGAGTCAATAAAGCCCATATTAATATTTGTAAGTGGTTAACCCGCAATTAATGACGGGACCACAGTTAGTTGCAAATGGGCGGTAGTATTAGATAGATGGTAAAGGGGCGGTAGTATTAGATAGATGGTATTAATAAAACCCACGATATTGGCCCATGGTATTGCTTGTATGAGTCATATATAAAGGATAGAGACTCCCTGCGAGGAGTATTGTGTCTTATTTTGTAATTGAGCTCTGCTCTATTGGAGGTTGCCCCCTCGAAGAGGCCTGTGAACATTTCTCTCTGAATAATAAAATCATTGCTATTCTGTGCTCTGGGTATATTTTCTTCGCATATTCTGTGTTCTCGGTATCTTTTCTTCGCAAATTCCATGTTTGGGTATTACTTTGCAGGTTAAGAGCATAACAAGTGGTATCAGAGCACTTTCCAGGGCTCGGTGGGATCTCCAAATTTTAGCAATTTTTTTTTGGCTAGAGACGTGTTCCGGTGTCTTTAAACCACGGGATTTGTCGTTAAGCGCATAAACCTGCAGATTTGGGGAGGCATGCACGCAGGAAATACAAGAGGTGGTCACGTCTGTTGGACTCCCTTGTAACCCCTGTGGGTACCCCTTCGAGTAGTAGCGCATTAGACAGAACCGCGCACGGACTGTCTTCCACGTACCCTCTGGGTATATAGGAAGCCCCATAGCTCCCTTGAAACCTCGCCATAGATAAACCTTCGGCCGTCTTGTGGCTACAGTACACCGAGAACAACACTCGGAGAGATTACTCGCCCGTACGATAGGGTAGTCGGGTTGTATGGCTAAGGGTACGGTCGATCCTCCTTAGTTAGAGCCCTGAAACATTGGGCCGAGTACTACTGTCAGACCCTTATGTATATTGCGATCTGTAGCACCTGACACTCCTCAAGACCATAGTTCCCTTTCTATCGGGGGATCACACATCACCTATTCCAGATCAGCAAGTGCAGCAGCAGCCGACATCAGTCCCGCAGCTCCATTAGATCAGCAACAGCAGTTGTTCCACCATTCAGATCTCTCAGATCCACCAGATCGGAGTAGTTGTGAAGGGTTCCTGTCCCTGGATATAATTTTCGCAGGACTTTTGGCGGCATTGACATTCTGAGGATTTGGTGACTGCTGTATTGATCAGGAAGGAGTAAAACTCCGTTAGGAGTTTTCCAAAAAAAAAAAAAAGAGTCTGAGATCTTCCGGGGCGCTTATTGGTGACCTAGCCCATCAGAATCAGGACGACGAGCTGAGCAAGGTTGTACCATTCAATTTCTTATTAAATTTTTTTTAGGCGGTCCCAATTTTTTCCTCAGGTTGGTGTATGGTAGAAACTCGCGCTCAAGCGATGGCCAATGAAAGGATCGACAAAATTGAAGACCATGTGCACTCCCTCCAAACTGCGGTGAAGAATATCGAACTTGAGCTTAAAGGAATAAGTAACCAGATACATGATGCACTCCCAAAGGGCAAGGAGCCAGCCCACGAGGAGGCGTATAATGGCCATGAATACCATGAGGGTGAGTCTAGCCACTCTCAGCACGTCTGGCACACCCATCCACCACCTAGTCAGCGACCTCCCAAGTTGGATATGCATAAATTTGACGGTTCTCACACGTCCGCATGGCTAGCACAAATGGAGCAGTATTTCCAATTGAATCATATCATAGATGAGGGGACTAAGCTTGTGGTGGGCACCATGTACTTGGACAATGAATGATGGCAATGGAAGGAATGGCATCAGTGTTGCAATGGACATTTTCAGAATTGGGCCCAATTTGCCAAAACTCTTCGCAGTCGCTTTGAATAGGAAGACTCTTTTTTGGGGCGTCTCACTAAGTTCCGACAGACGGGTACAGTGGAGGAATATATTACTGCTTTTGAAGCCTTAGCCTTCCGCACTAGGGGTCTCACAGATGAGTTCTACATGGAATGCTTTATTAGCGGTCTTAAAGAAGCCATCAAAGCTCAGGTTCTACTCCACCACCCTCCCACATGGACAGAGGCTTGCCAGGTAGCCCGTAAGGTGGAACATGCATTAACAGCCCAATCCAGCCGCCCCAACTTCCCCGCTAAAGGTCGTCCCTCACAGGCTCCCAATACGACTCAGACACTTAAGATTCAAAAGGTGTCACCTGCGGAAATGGCCGAAAGAAGGAAGCAAGGACTATGTTACTACTGTGATGAAAAATATTCCCCAGGTCATAAATGCAAAGAGCACAAGTTTTTTCAAATAGATGCCACTGACTACAGCTCCACCGAGGAAGATCCACCACTTGAGGAACCGGAGGAGATCGAAGAAGATAACCAAAAGGAAATTGTATCTGATGAACCAATTATTTCGCTAAATGCATTGGCAGGAATTTCTTACCCTCAAACTCTCAAAATCAGGGGTTTTCTTAAACATCGCCCAGTAGTAGTCTTGATTGATAGTGGAAGTACCCATAATTTCATCCATCAAAAGATCGCTGAAGCAGCACATTGTTTCGTCCGGGCAGTTTCTAACTTCCAAGTCCAGATTGCAGATGGGGGCACAATGAAATGTGAAGGTCGCTGTGAAAATGTCAAAATTCAAATGGGGGATTATCAATTGAAAAGCCACATGTTTGCAATACACATGGGGGGTTGCGACATTGTCCTAGGCGCGGAATGGCTCCGCACTCTTGGGCCAATCACAATGGATTTCCAGGAGTTATATATGAGTTTTAAGCAGAACAACTCCACACATACCCTCCGTGGACTACAGGCGGGAGCCCCCTCTATCATCAGCTCGCATAGGATGGAAAAATTGTTAAAAAAGGGCCATCATGGAGTGGTAGCTCAATTCAATGCCATCCGGGTAGTAGACACCATGTCTCCGCCAATTCATCCTGAGATGCAACAGATTTTAAATAAACATCGGACGGTCTTTGACAAGCCTCATGAGCTTCCACCCTCGCGAGGGGAACATCATCATAGCATCACATTGGTTCCAGGGGCCCAACCCCCAAATGTGTGGCCATACAGATATCCGTTCACCCAAAAGAATGAAATAGAAAAAATCATCAAGGAATTGTTGGAAGCAGGTGTCATTCGTCCCAGCATTAGTCCTTATTCATCCCCAGTGGTCATGGTCCTCAAGAAAGATGGGGAGTGGCGGATGTGTCCCGACTTCAGGGCCCTCAATAAGTTAACAGTCAAAGATAAATTTCCCATCCCAGTAGTTGACGATTTGCTGGACGAACTCAATGGGGCTCAATTCTTCACTAAGTTGGATCTTCGCTCAGGCTACCACCAAATTCGCATGAAGGAAGTCGACATTCCCAAGACAACTTTCAGAACTCATGAAGGCCATTATGAGTTCCTGGTCATGCCATTTGGTCTCTGTAATGCCCCCTCTACTTTTCAGAGCCTTATGAATCACCTCCTCAAACCATATCTCAGAAAATTTGTCCTTGTCTTCTTCGATGACATCCTCATCTATAGTGGCACTTGGGCGGCACATCTTCAGCATGTAGATCTACTCTTGCAACTACTCCGCACGCATAAATTATTTATCAAGATGTCTAAGTGTTCGTTTGGCATGGAAGAAGTTAAGTATTTGGGCCACATTGTGGGGCGTGAAGGTGTCAAGGTGGACCCCAAAAAGATCCAGGAAATGCAAGAATGGCCTCAACCTAAGACCTTGAAAAGCTTGAGAGGATTTTTGGGTCTCACAGGCTATTATCGTAAATTTGTCCGCAACTATGGCCGCATAGCGAAGCCCCTAACACAACTGCTAAAGAAAAATTCCTTCTTCTGGAACGAGGAAGCACAACAGGCATTTACCGCTCTCAAAACCGCCATGTGTTCCACTCCTGTCTTAGCACTACCGGACTTCACCAAATCATTTGTCATTGAATGTGATGCTTCGGGAACAGGTATTGGAGCGGTCTTAATGCAGGAAGGGCGACCATTGGCCTTCACCAGCCAACAACTAAGTGGGAGGAATCTGGGCCAATCTACCTACGAGAAGGAAATGATGGCCATCTTACATACAGTCGAGACCTGGCGACCTTACTTGTTGGGGCGACGTTTCCAAATCCGCACAGATCATCACAGTCTTAAATATTTTTTGGAGCAACGCCTATCTTCCCCACAACAAAATAAATGGTTAGCCAAAATGCTGGGATATGATTATGAGAACATTTACAAGAAAGGGAAAGACAACAGGGTAGCAGATGCATTGTCGCGCCAATTTGAGGAGGAAAGTACTCTGCTCGCAATTTCCCTCCCCATTCCCGACTGGATTGAAGAGGCTCGCAGGGAATGGTTTTCACATCCCGGGCTCTCCTAACTCATTTCTCAATTGCAGGTAGATCCTAATTCCAGCAAGGGCTACTCGTGCCAGAATGATATTCTTCGCTACAAGGACAGAGTCGTAATATTGCCAACATCCACCCTCAAAAGTCGCATTTTGGCAGAATTGCACTCATCTCCCATTGCAGGACATTCGGGCTTTCAGAAGACGTACGCTCGCACCAGAAGATCATTTTTTTGGGTCGGCATGAAACAGGACATCCTTACTTTCGTAGCAGAATGTGACGTCTGTCAACGCCACAAAGGGGAAACCGTCAACACACCAGGCACATTACAACCATTGCCCATTCTGGCGTCAATTTGGACGGAGGTCTCCATGGATTTCATTACAGGTCTTCCAAAGTCTGGGAACAAGTCAGTCATCATGGTGGTTGTGGACCGACTGTCGAAGTATGCTCATTTCTGCGCCCTACCCCAACCATTTACACCAACTTTGGTTGCTCAAACTTTCATGGATCAGATCTTCAAATTGCATGGCATGCCCACTTCTATTGTGTCCGACCGCGACCCAATCTTCACCAGTAATTTTTGGCAGGAGCTCTTCAGAATACAAGGCACTCAACTCAAACTCAGTACTTCATATCATCCACAAACAGATGGTCAAACAAAAGCCGTCAACAAATGTCTAGAAACCTACCTTAGGTGTTTCACTTCAGAAAAGCAACACCTTTGGGTACAGTGGTTACCTCTGGCGGAGTGGTGGTATAACACCAACTATCATGCCACCACCAAAATGACTCCCTATGAAGCAGTCTATGGACAACTTCCGCCTTCCCCTACTTCTTATCTCACGGGGTGCTCCAAAGTACAAGCCGTGGATCAACTCCTACAACACCGCGCAACCATGCTTGCCCATCTGCGCGAGAATCTTCATCAAGCTCAGAACCGTATGAAGCAACAGGCTGACCAACATCGCTCAGAGTGCCAATTTCAAGAAGGGGATCAGGTCTTTTTGAGGCTGCAACCATATAAGCAAACATCACTCAAAGACAAGGGTTGTCAAAAGCTCTCTCCAAAATTCTACGGACCATACCAAGTACTTCAGCGCATTAGAGAAGTGGCTTACAAGTTGGCTTTGCCACCTACAACAAAAATCCACCCAGTTTTCCATGTATCGTGCCTCAAGAAAGTGATTGGGAACAATTGCCGAGTTCAAACCAGTCTACCTGAATTGGACGAAGAAGGGTCAATCTGGCTTCAACCTGAACATGTTTTAGACACACGAGACAAGCACCTGCGTGGCCGCATGATTAAGGAGGTCCTCGTCAAATGGAAAGACACCTCTCTGGAAGATGCAACTTGGGAACCAGCCACTATTCTTCAGCAGTTTCCGCAGCTTCAGCCTTGAGGACAAGGCTAGTCTTAAGGGGGAGGGCATGTTAGGGTCCCACCCTAACCCCCTTATTTATGTCATGGGATCACGTCATAGTCAAGAGTCAATAAAGCCCATATTAATATTTGTAAGTGGTTAACCCGCAATTAATGACGGGACCACAGTTAGTTGCAAATGGGCGGTAGTATTAGATAGATGGTAAAGGGGCGGTAGTATTAGATAGATGGTATTAATAAAACCCACGATATTGGCCCGTGGTATTGCATGTATGAGTCATATATAAAGGATAGAGACTCCCTGCGAGGAGTATTGTGTCTTATTTTGTAATCGAGCTCTGCTCTATTGGAGGTTGCCCCCTCGAAGAGGCCTGTGAACATTTCTCTCTGAATAATAAAATCATTGCTATTCTGTGCTTTGGGTATATTTTCTTCGCATATTCTGTGTTCTCGGTATCTTTTCTTCGCAAATTCCATGTTTGGGTATTACTTTGCAGGTTAAGAGCCTAACATAGCGTAACAAAGGGGAGAGAGCGGTGAATGGACGATCCCCTCCCACCAACGGGCGGCGGGAGGGGCTCGTCGATTCCCGGAATTGACAAGCTCCTCCCGCCGCCCGTTGGTGGCGCGGCCAGGGGCCCAAGGGGCGCCATTTTTTTTTTTTAATTAAAACATTAATATTTAATAAAAAAATTTAATATGTTTTTAAAAAAAAAATTAATAAATAAAAAATAAAAAACTTTAATAATTTTTTTTATATAACAATTATAATTAAATTTTTTAATATATTAATTAAAAAAAAATTATTAATTTTTTAAATTTTAAATTAAAAAATTAAAATTTGTTTTAATTTTAATTTTTTTTTTTTTTTAATAAATAACATATTGTTTTGAAACAAAAATTAAAAAAAAAAATTAAAATTTAATTTTGATTAAAATATTTTAATAATTTTTTTTAATAATTTTGTTTTTATTAATTTTTTTTTAATAAATTAAAATTTAATAATTTTTATTGCTACGGTTTAATGAATTTTTTCTTTCAAATTAAAAAAAAAATTACATTTATTTTTTTTTTTTTTTTTTAATTATTTTTTGTTTGTTTTTAAATAAATAACGAAAATTTAATAAAATTATTTATTTATTCTTAAATAAAAAAGACTACCTATATTTTTAAAATTTCGATTTTTTTTAGTTCTTTTTTTAAAATAATTTGAGCTTATTTTTGTCTTTTTATTTGTTTTCTACATGTTTTTAATATTAATTTTACTAGTTTTTAATTTTATTTTTTTGTCAATTTTCTATTTTTGTTTAATCTAGTTTGTTTTTTTTTTGGGCTAGTTTTTGTTAATGATTTTTTTAATCTTTATATTTTTACTTACTTAAATTTATATATATAATTTTTTTTTTTTTTTTTTTTCCAAATTCTTTTATGATTAAACAATTTTTTTTTTATTATCTTTTATTTATATTTTGTCTCATATATATGTATTTTTACATTTATTTTTTAAGTAATCATCATTTTAATCTTAATTTCACTAATTTTTATTTTTGATTAATTTTCCATTTTTTTTTTTTTTAATCTATTTTGTTTTTAATTTTAATTTTTTTTTATTTTTTTGTTAATGTTTTTTTAAATTTTTCTATTGTTACCTATTTAATTTTATAGTTTTTTAAATGTGTGGTTTTTTTTTTTTTTTTTTTTTTTTTTTTTAATGGTTTACATATTTGTTTTTTCCCCAATTTTTTTAGATATGTTTTTTTTACTATTTATTTGTTTATAATTTGTAATTTTTTTCTAGTTTTTTAATTCTTATTTTTTATAGGTTAATTTTGTTTTGTTGTTTTTTTTTTTTTTTTACATTTTACATTTTTATGATTGATTTTATTTTTGATGTTTGATTTTTTTTGTTTTGTGTTTTTTATTTTATGTTTTGTTTTTAGTATAGATTTTTATTTATGTTTTGTTATTTTTTATTTTTATTTTTTTATTTTGTGTTTTCTCATTGTTTTAATTTTTATTTTTATTTTTTGAAATTTTAATGTTTTTCGGGGTCATGATAAAATATTTTATGCTATTATTTTGAAATGTTGAAATTTCACCCTTGAAAAAAAAATTGTTATCTCAGCATCAATACTTTTCGTTTTGAGGGTGTTTTTTGCACAAAATTTACCATTGAGAAAAAAAAATGTTATTCGAACATCAACACTTCATTTTGAGGGCGTTTTTTGGACAATTTTTGCACCAAAAATTGGTTTTCACCGTCATTTTTAAAACATGTTGAAAATTTAGCTTGGAAAAAAAAGGTGTTATTCCAGCATCAACACTTTTCGTTTTTAGCACTGTTTTTGATGTTTTTTCGGGGTTTTTTGGCCAGAGTTCCCGTTTTGAGTTTATAGTTCCCGTTTCAAAGTTTACATTGTTTGTTGCAGTGATGAAGTGTTTTCCATCACTTGTTGAAGCAACAATGATATGTTGGCCTTGTTTTCTAGCTGGGGTATTGCATCCATATTGATGTAAACTTGACCACTGAGTTTATAACACATACTCAGTGGTCAAGTTTACATCAATATGGACGCAATACCCCAGCTAGAAAACAAGGCCAACATATCATTGTTGCTTCAACAAGTGACGGAAAACACTACATCACTGCAACAAACAATGTAAACTTTGAAACGGGAACTATAAACTCAAAACGGGAACTCTGGCAAAAAAACCCCAAAAAAACATCAAAAACAGTGCTAAAAACGAAAAGTGTTGACGCTGGAATAACACATTTTTTTTTTCCAAGCTAAATTTTCAACATGTTTAAAAATGACGGTGAAAACCAATTTTTGATGCAAAAATTGTACAAAAAACACCCTCAAAATGAAGTGTTGATGTTCAAATAACATTTTTTTTTTTTTCTCAATGGTAAATTTCGTGCAAAAAACACCCTCAAAACGAAAAGTGTTGATGCTGGGATAACATTTTTTTTTTCAAGGGTGAAATTTCAACATTTCAAAATAATAGCATAAAATATTTTATCATGACCCTGAAAAACATTAAAATTTCAAAAAATAAAAATAAAAATTAAAACAATGAAAAAACACAAAACGAAAAAATAAAAAATAAAAATAACAAAACATAAATAAAAATATATACTGAAAACAAAACATAAAATAAAAAACACAAAACAAAAAAAATCAAACATCAAAAATAAAATCAATCATAAAAATGTAAAATGTAAAAAAAAAAAACAACAAAACAAAATTAACTTATAAAAAATAAGAATTAAAAAACTAGAAAAAAATTACAAATTATAAACAAATAAATAGTAAAAAAAACATATCTAAAAAAATTGGGGAAAAAACAAATATGTAAACCATAAAAAAATTTGGGAAAAAAAGAAAAAACACATTTAAAAAACTATAAAATTAAATAGGTAACAATAGAAAAATTAAAAAAAACATTAACAAAAAAACTAAAAAAAAATTAAAATTAAAAACAAACTAGATTTAAAAAAAAAATGGAAAATTAATCAAAAATAAAAAATAAAAATTAGTGAAATTAAGATTAAAATGATGATTACTTAAAAAATAAATGTAAAAAATACATATATATGAGACAAAATATAAATAAAAAGTATTAAAAAAAAATTTGTTTAATCATAAAAGAATTTGGAAAAAAAAATAAAAAAATAAAAAATTTATATATATAAATTTAAGTAAGTAAAAATATAAAGATTAAAAAAATCATTAATAAAAACCAGCCAAAAAAAAACAAACTAGATTAAACAAAAATAGAAAATTAACAAAAAAATAAAATTAAAAACTAGTAAAATTAATATTAAAAACATGTAGAAAAAAATAAGCTCAAATTATTAAAAAAAAACTAAAAAAATATCGAAATTTTAAAAATGTAGGTAGTCTTTTTGATTTATGAATAAATAAATAAATAAATTTTTTTATTAAATTTTCATTATTTATTTAAAAACAAACAAAAAAAATTAAAGATAATTTTTTTTTTTTAAAGGTAATTTAAAAAAAAAAAAAAATAAAAATTCATTAAACTGTAGCAATAAAATTATTAAATTTTAATTTATTAAAAAAAATTAATAAAAACAAAATTAATAAAAAAATTTATTAAAATATTTTAATCAAAATTAAATTTTAATTTTTTTTTTTTTATAATTTTTGTTTCAAAACGATATGTTATTTATTTTAAAATATAAATCATAAAAAAAAAATTTAATTTTTTAAAAACAAATTTTAATTTTTTAATTTAAAATTTAAAAAATTAATAATTTTTTTTTTAAATTAATATATTAAAAAATTTAATTATAATTGTTATATAAAAAAAATTATTAAAGTTTTTTGTTTTTTATTTATTAATTTTTTTTAAAACATATTAATTTTTTTTATTAAATATTAATGTTTTAATTAAAAAAAAAAATGGCGCCCCTTGGGCCCCCGGCCGCGCCACCAACGGGCGGCGGGATGGGCTCGTCGATTCCCCACCAGCGGGCGGCGGGAGGGGCTTGTCGATTCTGGGAATCGACGAGCCCCTCCCGCCGCCCGCTGATGGGAGGGGCTCGTCCATTCACCGCTCTCTCCCCTTTGTTACGCTATCACACCAGCTCATAAATCTCTAATTCTAAGTTGGTTCGCTAACGGCATCGAATTCAATTTTCTTCACGTTACGAAACATGAAGCTAACTGATTCTGTCAATACCGGAATCGACGAGCCCCTCCCGCCGCCCGCTGGTGGGAGGGGCTCGTCCATTCACCGCTCTCTCCCCTTTGTTACGCTATCACACCAGCTCATAAATCTCTAATTCTAAGTTGGTTCGCTAACGGCGTCGAATTCAATTTTCTTCACGTTACGAAACATGAAGCTAACTGATTCTGTCAATACCATGTTTTCCAGTTTTTCAGCTACTCCACAGTGAAGCTAACTGATTCTGTCAATACCATGTTTTCCAGTTTTTCAGCTACTCCACAATGAAGCTAACTGATTATGTCAATACCATGTTTTCCAGTTTTTCAGCTACCCCACAGTGAAGTGAAGCTAACAGAATATGGTTTTCATAGTAATGTAATTTTATGTTCATAAGATAAATCTAAATTTGTTTTTTTGCACATATGACTAAACATGTTTAACCTCGGGACAAATAAATAATATTTTTTTTTTATAATTTAGAAATTACGGCGGGAATTTGTGAATTATAAAAAGTTATATTATTTCTGTTTCTCTTTTGTGTAAATAATGCGTCTGGCACGTCTTACACTCTCAGAACATTTTGTTGCTCCTGCGTCACTTTTTAGGCTTCCAACCGTTCATACGATCTTGAAGTATTGCCCAGTCCCACCTTTGTTATTTATGGAATACTGCCCCGATGGCATGCAACTCACGTCAATAAATATAAACATACAAAGCCACAGTTAGTTGAGTGGTCGTGTTTTTATTGGACGGGTAGAACCTGTTCGTGGCCAATTTCATAGGCGCGTTTAGCTAACTCTAAGTGGGCCTTCATTGTACACAACCAATTTATAAAGCTCTAAGTCTACACAACCATTTGTTCATGCACACAAACCAAACCAACAAACATAAATGGATCTCGCTTTTAAAGAGTGGGAGTTGCATAGGCTAAAGGCTAAGGAAGGAAACACGTGGAAGCACATCTCGGAGCTCTTAAATTAATTTTGGTAACTCATTTATAAGTTGGGCTTTATGTTTTTTTTTTGTAGATTATATGGAAGACTTTAATATAAAATTGCAATTCAAAAAGTGCAAGAGACAAGAAAATCCTGTTGTGGCTATATTGAAACATTGAAGCCTTTCAAATGGTTTTGGATTAATCCAGATATTTGTATCCATTCCATTAAAAAAACCAAACATATTTATAAATATATTAATGCATGTATACTATGATGTTAGGATTTTTTCAACTGATGTTAGGATTTTGTCAACCATTTTTATAGTTTGGCTTTTAATAAAAATGTTTCTTGTTTTTCTTTTGGATAGAAAATATTTTATAATTAAATAAAACAAATGCATAAGTTAATTAAATATGTTAACATTGGTGTAATATTATTTCTAAATTTTATAAATTAAAATTAAATAATAATATTTAATTTTTTATTCTTAAAAATGATTGGTTATTAAATATATTTTATAAAATTTTAAAATTTAATATATAATTATTATAGTTGAATTTTTAAAATTTAATTTCTATTTGAATTTTGAAATTTTCAAAATGGAAATTATATCTATTATTAAAAAAATAAATTAATTTTTTTGTAAGAACAAATAAAAAGGTGAACTTTGACTAGAACATATTAAAAATGATAATTTAATTTTAAAGGATGAAAAAGATATACATATTTTATTTTTTTGAAATTTTTAATGATATATTTTTAATCATTTTTTTTTAATTAATTATATATATTTTTAATTTATACAAAATTAAATTAATAATAGTAATTTTTTTTTTGTAACTAAACTGAGGCTAGTTGGGATCAACTTGCTTATTGGTTGGAAGAAGACCCATCCACCCAACATGTGGTGCTTATCACCACGATTATAAGGGGCTGGGTAGAGAGTGTTCCGTTTTTTTACTAAGCTTCAATGAGTGTCAAGTTTTTTGTAAGAGCGCACCTAGATTAAAAAGTAAAAGACAAGACAAAAAGTTGAAAACTATTTTCTTTCCTACCCTACCTAATTATTCATCAATTTATAACATTTAAAATGAAAACTATTTTCTCTCCACCATTACCTAGTTATTCATTATTTTATAATATTTTTCCACATAAATAGAAGAGTGGTAGCTATGCAAAGAAATAAAGTACTTGAATATTAAAACAATCACATCTTTAAAATTAAGATTAACTGAAGCATGAGAATGTTGTTGCCAAGCCTAAGAACACCTAGGATTTGAAAGTAAAGTTGTGATGATCTTGACAAATAGCTTAAAATCCTCTATAATCAATGCTCTAACATAGGTAATCACAGTTAATATTGTTAGTAAAATTTGATAGAATAATATAATATATATATATATATATATATATATATATATATATATATATATAATATATATAAAATTTTAATTAATAAAAAAAAATTAAAAATTTATATAAAATTCCCTTAAAATATATATAAAAAAAAATTCAAACATGTTCCCCTATTTTAAATGAAACTTGTATAAGAATTTTTAAAAATCTAAATTAAAACTTTCATAAAAGAGAAATAAATTTAAATTAAAACTCTCATAGAGGGAAAAATTTCAATTAATTTACAAAATATTAAATTTAAAAGAAAGGTATGAAACAAAATTTACAAGAAAAAATCTGTTATGTTATATTACCAAAAAAAATTAATTCTAATTTTTATAAAGAAAAATTCTTAGTATACTTTGAAAAAAAACATCTTGAAAACGTGTATATGAAATTTAAAGGAAATCTTTGAAAAACTTCACAGGAAAGGGAAAATCATATACATATAACATTTAAAGGAAATTTATGAAAACGATATTATTATATTGTAAGGAAAAAGAAAATTCTTCAAAATGTGTATAATGAGGAAAAAATTAATTATCAAGCTACCATATTTAAGAGATCGGTTTGAAGTTCGGAGAAAAATTAAATCAATTTAATGCATTGTCATTTTTTTGAAATTATATGAATATGTAATAATATGTAAATAATAAGAAGGGTAATTAGTCATCATCTTTAAACTATAATGTGTAATTTAAAACAATAATAACTAGCAATTGCACCAAATGTTGCAAAGGGAACGTCGTAAGGCAGTAGCCTAGGAAAGAGTAGCATTGATAGTGAAAATGTCAGGTCCAACATTTGGAGCAAAAATAAAGATGTGGTTAATAATCAAAACTGGTCCTTAAAAAATTTGGTAAAACTAAAACATAATTCCATGTATGGTACCACATTTAACATAATTCCATGTATGGCACCCATGTTCTCATCTATGTGTTAAGTACCCACCCATATTCTCAACCTAGCTTGGAGGGGGAGAGAGGTCATACTAGTTAGTTATGAATTCTCTTTCATTGCAATATATCAATAGGTTGCAAACAAACAATGGGTGTAGATGATCCATGGGTTCATAACGGCCTCAATAATTCATTTAACCCATAATACTTTCCAATATCTATCTCAAGACCACCATCTCAATGATTAATTTAGCCCATAATACTTTCCAATATCTGTCTCAAGACCACCATCCGAGCTATAAAGATTTAAATGTTCATGTGTTACTTTGTTACTCATTGGAATATCAATTGCACCATAATATTATAATAATTTCCAATCTTTAATATTGTTATTAAATTTTATATATTTTCTAAAAATATTCTTCAACTAATTTTAAAAATATGCATATAAACATATCATTTCATTATATACTATTTAAGCATATAAATAACATACAATTATCATGAAATGTGACAAGACATTAGTGTCTTTTCCATCAATAATCCCTCTTCGTAAATCTGCCTTCAAAGCTTGGCATTTAGCAGACATCACAGACAAGTCAACATCTCTTCCAGCTTCTCTCTACTATGCACAAAATTGTTTAAAAATATGCCCACTTAAATCCATGTTGTCGCAGTGATTTGATGTTGTCAGAAATTTCAAAAGAGCTCTCATACGCTTCCTTTTTTATCACATCCATGGAGGTGGTTTGCAATGATGTTAAGGAAGTTCCAAGTTTATCATCAGTTGTGAAGGTGTATACCCCTCATTGCTTGCTGGTGGAGGATAAATTTGATGATGTTGAACAAAAGTAAGGATGTTTGGCCCACAATTTATTTAAGGACAATTTCAATTGCTACATTCATTGCTTGACCAACCACACCAGATTCAATTTCTCCATTTCATTATGTCAAAATGAGAAATGAAGGTTAAGAGTCTACTATCACCCCAGAAAGTTGGACTCCCATCATTAGCATATATTGTAGCCAAAGACAATCTTGGAAAATATCTGGAGTAGGAGAAGTGATCAGAGACCATGAAGGAGGTGGAGTGGAACCTTGCAAATTATTTGTCTTATATATACAAACTTTTGCTTCTTTGATATATTCAATTGGAAGATGGAACAAAAGGTTTGTCCCAAACAACATCCGAGTTTTATTCGAGTGCTTCAAATATTAATGGAATTTCATTGGATGCCACTACTCTTCCCTTTTTGTTATTTTCCTCTTCTTGTAGTATGCCATTCTCCGTAAGTGGTAGTTCTATCTCGCTTGTTCACAAAAACCAAACCACTTGCCTTCCTATACTTCACCAATGGTTATTGTTATTCATCAGTCAAGGTCTGTTAAAAATGTAAGTATACCAACTCGTACACCTATGTCACATATTTATGACTCAACTGCATCACATAATACAATTAAATTTCATAATTTGTTAGTTATGATTCAATTCTTCATAATAACCACACTACTTTTCCTTCCAACCCTTCCCCTATGGTTGTAATTTCTCCTCAGATGGGAACTCTTAACAATGTAAGTAGACCAAGTGCTACAACTATACCAACACTTTCATTACTTGGTTGTACACAGGGTAAAATTAACTGAGATTCCATTAGGAGGTAGTTAATTGGTACCTATGATTTTCTTTTTCACAGTAAATTTATTGCTCCTTTAACATTCCACCCTCACCAATCCTTAGGTTTACCCCTCACTTGGGAGATGTTGACTATGTAAGTATATTGTCTGCTAGAACTGTATCAAGTATACCAGTTTTTGTAACTTCATCTCACCTACATTACTCAGTTACATGTGTTAACAATGCATGTATACCAAGCTTCCAGAGTTGTGTCACCTTCATCACTCACTGCATCTGTGGACAATGTGTGTATACCAAAGTGCCAGGGATGCCCTGGAGTGGCCGTGAAAAGAAGGGATTGGGAAAAATATGAACCAGTGGAACAGGAAGAGAGGCCTCCCTGGGAAAGCCATAGCTACAGAGGGACTCTAATTCTTACAACTAGCCGCAAAGTTTATATCAATATATATCAAAGTAAAAAAAATTACTTCCAAAGCTTGTGTTTTTGAAAAACAATATGTTTGATTAGAAAAGTTCAATGAAACTACTGCAACCATATAAATTAGATGACTAGTAAATAATAGATATCAATTCATAATCAATAACAATAGACACTACTTTAGTATATCTCATTTTATTAAGATTTAAAAAAACATAAAACCCAGCTAATCTATAATTGTATTTCCCTTCGACCCCTTCCACCTCAAACACTCATCACAAGTTGTACCATGAGACCAACATGGTGACACCACCTCCACAAAGACATCATATGTCATACATGGTTAGTCTAAATTTGTATGAAATCTATAAGTTGATTGATGACCCAAATATTACCTTTACCAAAGTGGTTTACCTGAAAAGTATAAAATAGTTACCTAAAAATGTGATTGCTATTCTTAGTGATATGCATTAATCAAGACCATAATATCTACTCAAACCAAATTATTTTCGATGCAATTTTTATAGGTATTTGAAGAATGAAGAAGTGGGAGAGGATTAATGAGTTGGAAGTTGAAGACCCAGAGGATATGATTGAATTTTCAGCAGAAGATTTAACATGGACAGAGATTAATGGGGACCAAGTTGCAATTATTCCATATTGTCGACTTGATGATTTTATAAGAGGAGAGGAATCGAGTGAACGGGCACCCACTCAATTTCTTCTTGCTTCTCAACGAAGTAAAAAAGCAGAGGATATCAGACAAACATATTTTTCAACATATATGGAGTACATGATGTGAGTCTTTATATCTTTTTTCAATATATGTATAATTCTTTTCAATATGCATAAATTTTATATCTAATTTGTTGTAAATGTTTTATATATAGTTATTGGTGTGCATATGGTCCGAAGTGCAACAACAGAATTATGAGTGCATCCTCAGATCAAAACAAAAAACACAATCAACATGAAAGTATTAAAGTTGGTTGCCAATGTCACTTCATTGTGCGGCGACTTCAACTTAGACCATATGATGCTGTAATAATATATACTGCATGTAGGCATATTGATAAATCCAATGTTGTTTGTCATGGAAAAGACGCAATCGGTAGGCCTATGAGATTCAGTCATGCACCACATTTAACAAGGGATATGCGATCTATTGTCCAACATTTAATCCAAAGAGGTTTTAATGTTACAATGATATGGGATAAGTTCATCTCTGATGTGAAGGATGGATTCGGTGAGTTATACACAGGGACATCTCGAGATACATACATGACAAGACAAGATATATTAAACATTTACAATGATACCATAAGGCTAGAGTATGTTAAAGATCAAAGTGATCCAATCAGTGTAGAATGTTGGTATAAGGAACACGTTGAGAGCTTTTTCTTCTACCAGAAACAAGATCTTGCTAAAAACATCCCTTTTATCATAGGCATACAGACAAAGTGGATGCGTTCAATGATGCTAAAATATTCTCACAACAATATAATCTCAATGGATTCAACATTTGGTACAAATAAGTACGGGGTGAGTACAAAATTACCCTAAATCTAATTCATTTATTCAACACCATTTTAATGCTTGTATCTTATATAAATATAATTATGTACTTTGTTTGTAATGTAGTATCAACTTTACACTTTAATGGTCTTCGACAAACATCACAATGGGGTTCCAGTAGCTTGGGTGATATCATCACGCAATACTATAGTTGATATTTGTAAATGGATGTCAACTCTCTTTGCCATTGGGAAGAAAGAGCAACCAGATTGGCATGTTAAAGCCTTCATTACAGATGATGCTACTGCTGAAATTGAAGCATTAAGGTGATGTGTTTATTCTTTTTATAAGAGACATAAAAATATTCTTAATGTATATTCTCTCTAAAAATTATGTTATTCCAGGTCTTCAATCAACTGTACAATATTATTATGTGTGTGGCATGTTCGTCGTGCATGGTTGAAGAATGTTGGAAACAAAGTCCAAGGAAGGGAAAACCAAATCCGAATTTTCCGTGCTTTAGGAGAAATCATGCACACATGTGCAGATGATGAATCTGTAAAAAAGGCAGTTGAAAATTTATTTGAAGGATTCAGTGACCATACAAAGTTTTTGGAATATTTTAAAGCAACTTGGTTAGCCAACAACAAAATATGTAAGTTTCTTATAAGTGGCTTTAATGACTCTTTTTTGCATGTCATATGTATAGTTATTAATTCATAACCAATAAATTTCTTTCTACAGATATGTGGGCAAAAGCGTACAGAAATTTTCCACATTCCAATCAAAATACAAATAATGCAATTGAGTCTTACCATCAGTATATCAAGCAGAGGTACCTAAGTGAGAAAAACAATGCATGCCATAGGCGGGTTGATTGTTTGATTTATGTGTTGTTGACAAAGGTTGTATTATATTACAATCATATGCAACGTTTAAAAGAAGCTGGTTTTGTACGACCCAGAAAAATTGAGGAACAGTTGAATTCATCCAGGTGTAGAGCTAACCAAATCCCAAATGAAGATTGTGTGCCTGATGAAAAGAGTAACAACGATTATTGGGTTCGTAGCCAAAATAACAATACTCGTGATATTTGGTACAATGTCATATATAAAGATTCCACTCTACACTTTTGTAATTGCAAGTGGGCCTTAAATGGAAACATTTGTAAACATGTATTGAAAGTTGAGATGTTGGCAAGTAACATTAGCTTGGGTTAAAATGTATTCCCTAATGTCACTAATCCTACTACAGAAATTCCTAGAATTTTATTTGATTTGAATGAGTCTCCTATATTGGGCCCAGAAATCCAAACAGAGCTTCTACCATGCTTTGATTCTCCTCCCATTGTAAATTAACATAATGAAACAAGCAATGATGATTTAGATAATTTCTCATATAATGTTGAAACGACCAATGTACGACCAGATAGTGCATTATTTGAAGATGATGAGATGAAACGTGTTAACTCATCAACTCATGAGAAATTGAGATCCATAATACCTACAAATTTGGAACATGCATATGCATTAAACAACTTGGTAGACAAAGTATGTCAAGAATACAACAAAATGTTTTTCAATACTATAACTCCATCCAAGATCACTACCAAGAGAAAACATAGTTTCTTGAGCCCATTCAATAAGAAAAGGTGTTGTGGTCACAAGTCAAATGCAGGGAAAGATAAACTACAATTTGAAAGGGTTGGATGAGTTCGTGCAAAAAAAAAGAGCATGAATGAACAGCTGGAGTTGTCTTCTCAACGACAAAGAACTGTGGACCACATGCCTGAGTTAGTGCAACATTCTATTATACACAAAAATGGTAAATCTGATGTTATGCATTTTTTCATGTGAAATATGATATACTATCATTTGCAATGCATAGGCATAACTATATGAACTTTTTTTGTTGTTACAGTTGACGGGCCAACTTGTCGACTCCAATTATTTGATGAGCATGTCGATGAAAGAAACTATAGCATTGGGAGCACTTCTCCAATCAGTACTATCCCAATTCCCTCCCCGAGGGTGCTTCCCCCTATTGTACAACCAATGGGGATGTATTGTCGGCCACACCCACCACCTTTTTCCTTCATAAATTCTCCCATGCCTATAACCGACTCCCCAAACCCTTCCCAATTCCCACCTCTCCCCTTTAACCATCCGCCCTTCTCATTGTTCCAATCATCCACCCTTAACATTCCAATTTCCCCCCCTAGGGTGATCGCTCGCCCTAGGGTTATTCCCACTATCGTACAACCAATGGGGATGTATCATCGCCCCAACCCACTACATTTTTCCAATTTTTCTCCCACCATGCCTTTATCCATCACCCCTGAACCATGCCTATATCCATCACCAAGTGCTCCACCATCTACCCAGGAAGGGCAATCTTCTCCATTGCCTTAGATCTTCATGGTGAGAATGAGTAGTTGATCAAAAACTTATCATTAATTAACGAAATTGATTATATGCATTTTGGATTTTACAACTAATTGGTTATTGAATTTTTGCAGCAATATCACTTTGGAAATGCACTTGGGAGTGCCAAGAGTGGCGATGGTGACTTATACACCCAATTTCTAGATCAGTCGTGAGGCGGCATTTCCATAATGTCATTCATGGGCATGAACTTCCATTATCTATGTTGGGAATGAAGTTCCATTTTGTAGAAAATAAAAATGTATAACTAGACAAATTTGGAATACAAATACATGAATTTGAACTTGTGTGTATGACAATGTCTTCATTGACTTTTAAATTCATGATGTGGATTTGATGTTATATTCTATCAATGTTACATTAGTTTTGAGGAATGTAGTTAGAATGGATTTATTTGTTTCATGTACAAGTTATCAAGTTTGCAAGTTAAGTTACTTTTATATTTATATCTTACTCAATGTTGCACGCATGAAAAAACATATCATTACCAAGGAACTTTGCTTAGTTATAATAATAGATGTATCATGTACATGAAGAGAGCATATATATGGATTTAGATTTATTTTGATTTTTTATTTATGAAAAAGAAAACTAAAGTTGAATTTATGAAAAAGAAAAGTACACTATACATGCCATATAAGAAAATCTGCAAAAATAAATAATGATTTGAGCCTTTACCACTTAACTACTAACATTTAGAGATGAAAACTTTATTGATAAGTGGTGTAGTATTATTTAAGTTTTATATATATATATATATATATATATATATATATATATATATGACTTGATATAAAGACATAATTATTATGTTATCTATGTGCTATTAACCAATTTAATATATGATTGGAAAAAAATCAATAAAAATGGAGAAAAATAACTTAACAAATTAAAATGAATGTGAAATACAAAACATAGTTATTAAATAAATTGACAATGTTAACCAAGAAAAAGATATGCCACATGTATACATCACTATTAGTGCATACACTAATTTTATAATGAACAAACCATATTTCAAATTAAATTATTAAATAAGATTTTTTTATTTTTATTATAAGAGTAATATTGTTAAAATCTCAAATCATATTTGGTGATTATCATTCTCATTTCTTTTAAAATATGCATTTAATATATTATTAAATTTTATCATATTTATTATATTCTTAATTTTAGTCTTAAAATTTATGCATTCAATTTTATATATATTTTAATTATGATATTTATAAAATTTAAATTGTATTTATTTCTTAATAAATTTTTAAAATAATAATTTAAATTGATTTAAAAAACGAATTTATTCTATAAATTACGATAACAATTAGATATACATAGAGAGAGAAATGATCATCAAATTTTAGAAGAAAAATAAAAATAAATTATTTCATTTTTATCTAAATATTGATATTTTATATTAATTAGCTTAGTCATATAAATTAAATGATAGATGAATTCCAATCCGCTTAAGATATTAATGCAACCAAAGAAAAAAGTTGTGGAAATAAGGTTGGCAAGACCAAAATCTTAGGATTGGACGTTAATCAACTACGTGGAAAAAAAACTAACCTTTTAATAAGTAAATCATTAGAGATCCTAATTTATAAAACACAAGTAATTTAATAAAGTTAATCAGATACTTTCATTAAATTGTAAGGATAAAGATAATTATTTTTAATTAAATCTTAAATATACACTTAATATTTATATATAAAAAAAAAATCTCACACCCTTATTCAATATAAATACACTTATATCTAACAACTTTTTTTTCAATATTAATATACTTATAGACATAAATAAAATTATTAAAAATAAACTTACAACATTAAATGTAATCTAAAAATAGAAAACAAAACTCCACAATATTACCAATTATAATATTTTATTCCAATTATAATTTTACAATAATTACCTACCATATTTTTAAATTTTTATTTATTTTTCTTTTATAATAATCACAGTTTTTTCTTTTTAATTTTCATACTTTATTTAATATTTTAAAAAATTGTTTTAATTATTTTATGCAAATTGCAATATTACCCTAAACTTAAAATTTCATGTTCATATTAACATTTTCATTCATTTTATAATATTTATGGACATTATTTATATGTAAATCAAAATACTATACATATGTAAATCAAAATACTATACAGTATCGTTTTTTAGTACGAAAAAAACCAACCTTATATATTAGTAACTCAGAAATATGAATATAAATTTATTAAATATTTGTTTCAAAATAGGTATAATTTTTTTATAAGGTTAAATTTTATAAATAATTTTTTTTGGGAATTTTTTATATTATAAATTAATGAAAATATAAAGTAAATGTAAATATATAATCAATTTTTAGTTTCATATGGGAGATCGTGAAAACTTACCTAAAAAATTATAATGCTATCACACATGTATCCCATATTTATAAAACCAACCAAAAGATCTCATATTTATGAAACCAACCAAATTGTCAACTCCCTTATATAAATATATATTATTAAATAAAAAAAATTCTAAAATCAATATCTTCTTGATATTTCCACCCGCAAAAAATCATGTCAAACCTATATTTATATGATGTCTTTTAACTTATTTATACAATCCCTTTTAACACATTATTATTAATTAAAAAATCAATATATATATATATATATTTTTTTTTTTAGCCCGAATGTAATATTAAAAAAAATTGATTAGAATGTAAACAAATTATTATTAACCAATTTTTTTACAAGCGGAAAAGAAACTATATTTTTCTCTCAGGAGTATTTATATGAGAATATTTGATTACGGTCAAGTTTAGGTTATCATAATAAAGATATTCTAAATAATTTTTATTACTTTTAAAGCAATAAAATAACTCATGTTCATTTACAAAACCTAGCGAAGCACCTTTTCAATTCGAAGAGATTTATCCGTGAAGTAAGTTGCTTGTTGGCCAAGATCGGCCTACTTGTAATTCGCGAATGCTTGCTAAATGATAGCTACATTGCCAGTTGGCCGAGGTCGACCTGCGGTTTGTGATGGCAACCAATATACTGTACTAACCCATCGCACTAAATCAGTGATGTGCAGATGCCGTAACCATGGTATGAAATGGCTATGATCATACATAAAAGGGCGTACTATAATACATAAAAGGGCATACTATAAGGCATTAAAATCCCTATAGCATAGGATTTATGGCTTGCCCTCACCTAACATACTCAGGTCAGTTTTTCAGCGAGTACGACTAGGTCACATACGAAACTCTAGTGATATTAGTTTTAATGTACATTGAGTATTTCTACTGATTTCCTACATTCTTAAGGTCAGATCCCCTATTAGACATTAATCGATATTGGTTTTAATAGACATATTGATTTCTTATTGATCTTAATAGACATTAATCTTCCTCATCAAAATGACAATCCTTTCCAACTGAACCAAACCAAGTTAATTAAATGAATATTAGTCAAAATTGTCCAGCCATCTTGGGTTGCGCCACTTGTAGGGTTTTCATATCTCTCCGCGTCTTACTACAACAATCACCTAGTATTCTGATCAGGTTCCAGTGTTAAGAAAACTCCAGGCTCTCTTTTTTAGTTGCGGTATCATGTGGATGAAAGGCTGCCATTTATACTGGTACCTAGCAGAAGTCCTTAGAAAGTCTAAAACTCCATGGAAAACAAGTATCTAAAACTTTAGCAGGTAGATTTTCACAGTTAAAAATATATGTGATGGGTGTTCACCCAAAAAATCGAACATGTCAACGCGATCACACAATATACCACCAGAGCTTTTCATCATCTAAAACCTTATTTGCTCGCCTAAAGAGTAAATCGTATTAAATGACTATAATTGATCACACAATTTGTTGTTGGGAAACAGATTAAATCTCACCGTGGAAACAGACATTAGTTAGGCATGTTAGTTTAGTTAACATATATCTCAATGGACAAATTAAAAGGCTCTTCAAGCAGCATATTGCCTCTTCAGAGAATTTTGCGGTGAAAGACAAGAGCGTAAGAAAAACACTATGTTATCAAAGAAAATCAATATTATTATCTAATCAGAGTGAACCAGCCTAGACATTGCTAATTATCAGAAATTGAAAAAGCGAGCAATTATTATCTCATCATGAATGACAATCACAATTAATAAAGGAACATATAACATTTGACATGAATTTATTCAGAGATTTAACTTGAAGGAAGTGGTTAATGTCCACCAACCTGGAAGAAGCGCTGGAATACTCGAAGAGCTTGCCGGTGCTTGAAAAAATAATGAGCCCAAGTTCTGCATCACAGAGGACCGATAACTCGTGGGCTTTCTTGAGCAGACCACCCCTGCGTTTAGAAAAAGTGACTTGCCTGTTGGTGGTATTTTCGATCCTCTTGATCTCTATCTTTCCGCGCCCCATGCTGCCGATTTGCTTGATTCAGCTATACACTTTTAGGAGGCTGTAATAACTTTTCTTGGATGAATCAATCCGTGCACTATCTGCAACTTCTAATTGACGAGATCAAAGGACAATCCAGGGTTTCAAAATAAGGAAGGAAGAAAAGAGAAGAGGAATTATGGGCCTAGGCATAGACATAGGGGATCAGCTAGCCTCATGTCATGTGGGTTAATTACCCTGGGGAGAAAGAAGACGCGCACAGAAACAGCAACACCAGCAATGCCTTGTTGCCCACTGATCTACAAATCCCAATTCATAATGTCATCTGTTTCAAATTCTTTTCATAGAGTCTTCACCGTGGCTTTGACCTGTTCCTGACGTGTTCCAGTTTTAAATTTTCCAATTTTACTGTTAATTTTAATGCAGAATAGCGTTAATGGGCTTTGAACCAGTCCACCCTAGTCTCATTATCATGGCTTGCCAGAGGGGCCTTTGTGGGTAAGCTGAAAGAGGAACCGACAGTCCGTCAATTAGGGTTTGATGGCTAAAAAGGACTAGCCAAACCAATTAGGGTTGGTAGTAGTTGCAAGTGAAATACGTTGCATACTATTTTAGATACCCAGATACGAGTCAGGGATTCTGTCATCAAGTAAAGCAAGATACGAGTCAGGAGAGTCAGGGATTCTGTCATCAAGTAAAGCAAGGCAGGGGGATGCAGATCACGATGATCGTGTTTTTTCCCTCTATCTGAATTCAACCACCCCTCCCTTTCGATCTCCTACTCTTGGCTTGCCCACAATGGGTTTTACAGGGTTAAACAAGCAATTACTTTCCAATTCTGCTTAACCCAAATCAATTAAATGTAGCTCTCCAGATGAACTATGTCTTACCATCTCCGTCCCCGTCCTTTTCATTCAATTTCAATTTCACTGGAATTGAATACCGTTCAATCACGGATTTTTGCTTTTATCTGTACATCATATTGTTTAACTTGGTAAATTTGTTTTGACCAGTTTATCCTTCATTCAACCAGAAAAACCCACTGAATATGAGAACCAGAAATGTACCTGGACACTTAATTCCTTCCCAGCTTGCTTGTGAGAATAGAATGTCATATCAGTTGTCTCCTCATTATTCATTCATGGAAAACTGCTGTCCTCGTCAACTTTGAAGGGCATAACTCACTACTATTTGGAGGTCTTATACAATATACTCCATCCATCTATTTGTGGAGGAAAAGAAGTTAGAGTATTAATGCAACTTTACTTTCTTTGATGAACATTCCTGCAATCCAAAGCAACAAAAGAATGCAAGTAATGTTGTATATCCATTAAGTCATCAGTATACTATTAATATGAAGTTACATCATGTTTTATAATGTGTGGTTAATCGGAAATAGTGAACTCAAGATATATCTATAGAATGATAGTTTTTTTTAAGTTTTTTCTAAAAAACTTGGTATAGTTTGTAAGTGATCTATAAGACTGCATAAACCTTGCATATTGTGTATACCTTTGATATAAATGAAATTTTTGTGAACAATGTCACTTGTGCAAATTTTTACAGAGATTCACGTATTATAAGTTTTGAGTCAGTGTTTCTAGTGTATTATTTTTCTTCTAAGCTATAAATCTACTTCATACTTTTCTGTGTTTGGAAATAAGTGATTAAATTTAAACTCTGTCTGTAAGCTTAGATTTACATTTTCCAAAATGCTTATATGTTTTCAGCTTAAATGTCATTTACATAAATCATATGAATACTTTGTTTTTCATATTTATTCTCTACTGTTTCCTATCATAACTTGATGATGGTTTGTCTAAGAAATTTAAAGTTATCTTGCCCATGTTAAACTTTTTCATATAGCCTATAGCTAGCAGTTTTATGTCAAGAGGCTCCATTTCCCAGTGGTCCTTGTCTATCTTCCTTCCAAACAAAGTTCTTGTGTTACCAACTAAATCTGGCCAATGAGGTAAATTGCATGCTGCTTAGTTACAATGAGTAGTAGAGTTTTAAAAAGAGATCCCTCTCCAGATTGAAGGGCCATCTTTAAATCTAAAGCGGTTTGAGGTTACCTTAGTTTTTCCCCTCTACGGTCGAATTTTTTTTCTAAGTGATAACACCTCCGATGAAAACTCCACCGTGAATTATTCTCAATATGATTTTGTGAATCAACAAAAATGAGCCAAATGGATCCTCTTGTCCATAATACTTGCCCTTCCAATTTTTTCAGTCTATGTGATCTTAGCACCTCTTACCAAAATTCGGTTGTTGTTTCGGTTCTGCAAATTTCTACCTCAAGTCTTTGTGTTTTGAAACTAAATCTCTTTATATCCAGAGGTCTATTATCTGGCATATAACACAACTGGCTTGAACCCATTAAGACATCCAACTTTCCACCCTGATGATCAAAATCAGATATTAGGCCAACCGCAAAATGGTTTTGGCCCAAATCCTTTGGAACCTGATATCAAATAAGTCAAAGCCACATTAACATAGTGGTGTGCACAAACCGACTCATTGGGTCGCTCTGCAAAGTTAATAACTCCCCACTTTTTCACACCCAATATGCAATGTTCATTGTTGATTTTGACAACTGGACATGTGCTAGGACTTTCAAGTAAGATGCATTTTATTTGAATTGTGAGGGAGGAACTATGAGTGTGGGTACTTTCTAGTTGACACGTATAATTGTCGCAGTGGTTATACGTCAACATCTTATCTATATTGTTTGTTCACGTTAGCAACTAGAACATCTCATCATATGGAACTAAAGTCAGGGATTAACACAAAAAGTAAAGGTCTTATGTTATATAACGAAAGTGACTTCCTGTTGTGTTGTACCATTCCAAATGAACTTCACGTTCATACTCAGTGAGCTAGAACTGGTGCAACATTAGTGTTAATCCCTGCAATGTTAAAGCATTAATCCATGTAATTTAAGCGTTAACATGGGTAATTAAGGGTAATCAACATTAATGTGGTTAACGCCTAGATTGGGGGTTATTTCACATTTAAATGAAATTAACCACCAGATTAGTTCAAAAAAGATCTGTATGTCAGCCATATTTTTAGACCTTAATGGCAAGTACTATCAAAATCATAAGCATTTGTACCATAGTAATTGTGAAATGATCTTGTATTTACAGCTTAAGCCAATGAATGTCTATTAAATTTCGCTAATGGTTTTTATTTGTTCATAATGTAGAGTTCTTACATTGTTACATTAATTAAGCTAAGAACATGGAAAAACGGGCTAAATAAGCTAAGTTGCAGAAGAAACAGAGAGAAAAATACCAATGCAAGTCGTTTTACTAATATTGTTGTATTGAAAGAAACAACCAGTAGTTTTTCTTGGTTAAGAACACATGAGAATAAATTATAGAAGGTTCCTCTCATCTAAACACTCTTTAGGGAAAAATGGATGAGAGAACACAAGCCAAGGAAATGTGGACTCTTGTGCATAATTCAAAAGTGAAATAGAAGGAAAAGCCTAAGTATTCTTGTTTCAACTCTACAATAAGAAACATTGGGCAACCTACACCACTGAATAAACCTAGAATCTCCATGACACCAAAGGCCCAAGTTCAACACGCAGAAGGACGTGAAATAGGAATTTCAATTCATGTCCCTAAGAAACTCATCACTTACAAATGTACTCTTTATGGCAACAACATTTAAGGCACTCTTCGTCTTATCTGCTCAGTCACAAGCTTGTTGTGAATGAGGATGAAGAAGAAGTTGAGAGACCTCTGTAATAAAATAGGAAAAAGAGGTATGTGGTTGTGATTGTAAATTTCAAAGAATTAAATAGTGACCGTGGTAGTAGAACATATCCAATACTCAAGGCTGACATTCATAAAGCTAAAAAATTACGGAATGGGGTGAAAACAACTCCATAGATTTTTTCAAGGAATATGTAAGTATGTTTGAAGTATAATTTCATTTCCAATTATTATCATGAAATGGGGAACGAACTTTCATTTTGTGGGTCTATTTAAAGGATAGAGGATATGCAGAAAAGGATTCCAATTTTCTGAGAGGAAGACTTTGCATTATGTAAAGCAAAAATTTGAAGGGACTCTGGGGACTTGTTGGACACCTAATCCTTAATGGGTTAGTGTGGAAGCGGAATAGACAAAAGGAAGTCCAAGAGACCTCGGGATGTGAAACCAGACGGTCAAACCATGTACTATAAATGTATATGTTTTGTTAATAAAATTGAATTCTCATGTTTTATCTTTCAGATTATGTTGCTGCCATGTGTGTATTTAACATTGTATCGAAGCTAGTATATTCATAACCCGCTCAATCTTGTGTGAGCCACTTTTTGTTGTGGCCTATGTAAATCTGTGCTTATTTGTTTCAATGAAGTTTGTAGGTTTGTGTCTTTCTGAGCATTTGTCAGGACAGAGTTAACGTTTCTCAGCCCTGCCATTCCTTTTTCACCTGCATACCTACATTAAAAATGCGGAGAAAATATTACCAACTTTGGTGCGTTCTGTCGATCTACATACTGGTCTGACCGCAGTAGGCATTACTATGCCAAACCTAACTTTTCTCAGAGCTATTTGTTGCATTCTCAACCTACCTTCTAAAAACACCATTTTAGTCTGCTTGTGACATTAAAAAAGAAAAAGAAAGAGAAAAAACGCTCCTTGCTCAGACCTGCCATCTCTGCCCTAGCAAGAACACACCTCTGACTTGTCATTGAATCGCACAATATGTGTAACGCCACTCTCACACTCTTAGTATTTCATTTGATTTCTACGCGCTGTTACTCCAGTCTTGTGTGTATGCTGATATTTGAATAGAGTTTTTGCCAAGTTGAATAGAGCTATATTAATTGCACTGGTTGTGAAAGTCGAATAGTCACAGTCAAATCTCCCGCTTTCTCTATTGTATTACGTGTTGAATCATTTATGCGATGTCGCTTGGTGTGCTCGGTGTGGTGTGCTGCTCTACAAGCTCAAACCCCTGCCGGTTTTTGATGGGGTTATCTCTGTCGTGCCTCAGTTAACCAATATTTGCAATTGGTGACAGACTTGCAAAAGGCATTTGATTGTTCATAATTGTTCAGAGGGAATCACAAGAAATACTCTCTCAACGTCAATTAAAGCTTTATCTTGAAGGTGTTGCCATGAGATACACAAGGTTTAGTGGATAGAACCAAAGATTCCAAGCTATTCTATACCATGCTGTTGGTCTGGTCTCCCAATTGTATAACACTGTAAATCTTCTCCATTCAGGTATTTGTGGTGCTGGCTGTGGTGGTCTCCCAATTTATACACGATTGAATACACCCTCCCACCATTAAATCTTCTCCATTCTGGTATCTATACCAATATGATTTTGTGAATCAACAAAAATGAGCCAAATGAGGGTAATCCTCTAAAATGGAGCATCTAATACTCTTCATTAAAGAAGGAATCCAAAGCGGAGCAAGGAGGACGACGTGGACCATTGGAGCTGAACATGAGACAAATCTGTTTAAAACAGAGTAAATGATGGAATGGATAAAGTCTCTCGAAGACTTTATTAAATGTAATCTGCCACGTATGTATGCATATAGCGAGGTTTAGGGATTTTGTTAGAGGAAATCATGGAGAGATCTGATCGGATCCTTTCAATGATCCAATCCAATATTTCTTATATATATGATGAACCTACGTGTTCAAGAGGGGAGAGGCAGAGAGCGAATAGTAGAAATTGTGTAACAAAGATAGATACAAAGTAGTCGAGAGGGAGTTTGTTCTAAGGATAAAATGCCGTAGCTTGTTATCGACTGTATATAATAGAAAGTGTGTGTTTCATTGTGTGTTTGTGCGTCTGTGTGTTGTTTCATAAAAAGTCTGAATGTTCCAGTGTTGCGAGATTGTGGATCGACCATCAATCACTGTATGGATCGATGGCGATCTAAAATATCAATTATATGAATGTTGTGTGTTTTTAGAGTGTGGCAGATCCATGCTAAGTGCAGAGATCCATCCATAAGCAGAAGATCAACGACGGAGGCGACAAGCAATGAGAACCGTTCGATGGGATATATCGATGGCCATCCCATGGTGGAAGAGCACGAAATTTAATTTGCGAGAAAAGTGGTTTCGCAACAGAGGGTGGTATTTCGGGCGAGGTCGCAAGTGGTAAGTGGTAATTCAGGTTGGCACTCGATTCCACTTAGCGGAGGACACATAGCAGCGAGTGTAGAAATTTTGAATAATAAACACTTATTCACAGAGATTATCCCGATTATACACTATTGCAGAATACATGCACAATACATAATCTCCTCTACGTGATCATCAATTGAGCAGCATTAAAAACAATGAAACATCAATTGCATGCACACATTAACATAGTATGTAACCCGGGGAAAGCTTACAGCTAAAAACCCCACACTATCTGTATATTAATGATTGAGAACATGTAACAATACATAGTACAATACTCCTCTCAAGTATTCAGTACTATATCCACCTGTTACACACAAAACTAGCTCAGATCCGAACAAGTCATAGGTTCAAATCTCCTCCGCTGCTTTGCCTGCCTCCACTGCACAATGCTTGGTGAAAATCACGTGAGCACAAGCTATAATTCCTTGGTATTGGCCCACACTGCGCAGTTCTCATTGGCATTACTCAATCCCACTAATTGTGCAAGATCTCATGCACAACTATAGTCACAACTGATAGCAATCTCAACCTCTAACACCTGTCTCACTGTACATGCACTGAGTTAACTAATGTATTCTTCAGTTGCTTTATGAGTTAATAATTAGTGAATTAATTAATATTTAAATCACACAACTCATCACTAGTGTATTCTTTAGTTAGACTAAAATACAACTAGATCAGCCAAGTCAAACTGAACACAACTCCATCAACTCCACAATCAACTCCACCAAACTCAACTGCTTGAGTTCTAACTGAAGTCCTGCATGCAATAGCTCAACTGACCCACAAAGAAAAGCGTATTTCCTTCTGACAACTGCATGTGCCACATCTATAGCTCAAACTAAAGTGCTCCAAGAGGATAAGATAATGTTTATAGTCTAAATATTATTATGAGACAATAATATTTGACTTTTCTATTTTTAGCCTAGCAGTCTAAAAATAGACTTTGATCACTCCGCTGTGAACCAGAAATAGAAGTCCATCTATTTTTCCCAACATGACCAATCATCTATAAACAATATCTTGCAACTCATAGAACATGATCCATATGTCTAAAAATAGACATAGTCTAAAAATAGACTTTGCGCCAAAAATACCCCGCGGGCCCACTTAGTGAAGGCGACTTCTTTCCACTAAGCTCCATCATCTTGTTGCATTCTCAACAGCGAGGAGGAGAGAGGAAACCGCTTTATTAGGCGGTTAATCTCCGTGCTTGTTGTCCACCTGAAATCTTTGTGAATCGTTAGATCTATCGCTAGTTAATCGACGGTAGAGGATCAACGATTAGTTTCGTTGATCAGGTGTAATGTCAATCGTTGGATCAGAGGATACAATGGACAGTTAAGATCTAATCCAATATCGCAGAGTTGAAGGGTTAGTGGACTCTGTAATGGAATGTCGATATGCCAATATGTGATGAAGAACGATCAAATATTGAAGGAGGAGCGCAGCTGAAAAGTGAAGGATGAGTAGACCCGACGATAATTATAGATGCAGGCTTATAGAGTTTGAAGTCTGGCCTTATGTGTTTGGGTGCTTGTTTCTGTGTATTCCCATGTATTCCGATAGAGTGATTGGTCCCGATTTTATGTGTTGTTGGGGTGTTTAAAGGCTATAGTCACGAATAACACTTCTGATAGGTTTGTGGGCCATAACCCACAGGCCTCAAGATCGAAAAATTGATATGGAAGGGGATTTGCCTTAACCCAAAATCGCCTTTCATCATTTGGTATCAGAGCAGAGAAAGGTTAAGGGAAGAAGCTTTCCTGCGAGAAGGAAGAAAGAGTGCAAGCAGAAGGAGGAGGTACAATTGTTTAAAGCTAGAGAGTTTATGGTCTTACTGTCGTACAGATAGCGACAACGGAAGGTGAGAAGACTTGCAAAAACCTAGAGCAAGGAGTGCTCAATTGGTTCCAGAGGAGAGAACCAGAAGGGTTCCAAAAGACTAAAGCTTAGAGGAGGAAGCTTGGTGAGGTATCGTGTAGCAGAGGAAGAATGTTACTGCAGAGGTTGGTTGTAGCTCATAGAAGATCATGAAGGCAGTTCCACTTAGAAGTGGGTAGAATTGCTAAGGACAAGGAGAAGCATATGACCAGGAGGTCATAAATTTTTGTGCCTCAGGAGTCTAATGCAGGAGCATCTGACACTCTTCATTAAAGAAGGAATCCAAAGTAGAGCAAGGAGGACGATGTGGACCATCAGAGCTGAACAAGGGACAAATTTATTTAAAACAAAGTAAATGATGGAATGGATAAAGTCTCTCGAAGACTTTATTAAATGTAATCTGCCACATATGTATGCATATAGTGAGCTTTAGGGATTTTGTTAGAGGAAATCATGGAGAGATCTGATCGGATCCTTTTAGTGATCTGATCCAATATTTCTTATATATATGATGAACCTGCGTGTTCAAGAGGGGAGGGACAGAGAGCAAATAGTAGAAATTGTGTAACAAAGATAGATACAATATAGTCGAGAGGGAGTTTGTTCTAAGGCTGAAATGCCTTAGCTTGTAATCGAATATATATAATAGAAAGTGTGTGTTTCAGTGTGAATTTGTGCGTCTGTGTGTTGTTTCATAAAAAGTCTGAATGTTCCAGTGTTGCGAGATTGTGTATCAACCATCGATCACTGTATGGATCGATGGCGATCTAAAATATCAATTATATGAATGTCGTGTGTTTTCAGAGTGTGGCAGATCCATGCTAAGTGCATAGATCCATCCATAAGCAGAATATCAAGGATGAAGGTGATAAAGAATGAGAACTATTTGATGGGATAGATCGACAGCCATCACATGGTGGAAGAGCGCGAAAGTTAATTCGCGAGAAAAGTAGTTTCGTAACAGAAGGTGGTATTCGAGTGAGGTCACAAGTGGTAAGTGGTAATTCGGGTTGGCACCCGATTCCACTTAGCAGAGGATACATAGCAGCGAGGAGGAGGGAGGAAACCACTTTATCGGGCGATTAATCCCCGTGCTTGTTGTCCACTCGAAATCTTTGTGAACTGTCAGATCTGTCGCGAGTTAATCAACGACGGAGGATCAATGATTAATTTCGTTGATCGGGTGTAATGTCAACCATTGGATCAAATGATACAATGGATGGTCAAGATCTAATCGCATATTGCAGAATTGAATGGTTAGAAGACGATGTAATGTAATGCTGATATGCCGATATGCGATAAGGAGCGCAGCTAAAAAGTGAAGGATGAGCGGACCCGACGATAATTATAGATGTAGGCTTATAGATTTTGAAGTCCGGCCTTATATGTTTGGGCCCTTGTTTCTGTGTATTCTTGTGTATTCTGATAGAGTGAGTGGTCCTGATTTTATGTGTTGCCCGGGTGTTTAAAGGCTACAACCACGAATAACGCTTTTGATAGGTTTGTGGGCAATAACCCACAAAGGGGAAATTGGTTTACCCCCAAAATCTCCTTTTGTCAAGCCGTTGCATTTGTTTTTGATGTGGAAGTCATGGGGAAGAGCGAAACATTACACAGAGGCAAACCCAAAGGACCCGATCTTCTCGAAGCATGTCCAGAGGTTTGACAGTGTTTTCTAGAAGTCAGATGGGAGGAATTTTTCTTCCGATGTACAGGTTAACATGACGGGGTTTCCAGGGCTTTCGCTAAAGGATTTGATGGTCAGGGAGTTATTGTTGGAGGGATTTATTTCCCCGTCACAAAGGAAGTGGTTTTCGAGGCTACAAACCTCCTTGTGGATGGAGAACAACGGTTTAAAAGCCATATTTTGGTTGGGATTGATGTACCATTTTTCTTGAAGGACGAATACAAAGAGAGGCCCAATCGTTCAGAGATCCAAAGAGCTTGGTTAAAAGACGAGTGGAACAGCTCCTGAGGATTGCATAGTCATATATCACATGTGAGGGAAGCTTCAACATGGTTAATTTATACCATTTCCGCTGCCTTGCCTACATTGCATGTCAGGTTAGGATGAATGCCCCTTATTTTTGTTGACGAGTCTTAAACAAATGTCTGCAAGGGTCAGAGAAAAACTAGATGTTTCCTCTCATTTCATTTATCATAAGGGCTTGATTAAATTATTGATTGAAAATCATTTAAGGAAAATCAATAGAACATGGGAGCACTGTCTCTTTTGCGGGGCTTTTGTAGAGACTGTTAAACCAAAGAGAGGCAACAATAAAGGAACTAAGAAAACTGTTAAACAACACCAAAACCAAGAACATGGGACTTTGTCCATTCAAACCAAAATCCATAAAAGAGCAGAACCTATTTCCCCTTTAGTTCTTGAATTGGCAAGGGTTTATACAAGAAGTGAAAGACTTGGAGAAAGGAAAAATTTTCTCCCTTCCCATGTATATTCTCTTGCAGAGGTTGAGGTCACTAAGTCAGCAAAAGAAATTGAGGTTGAAACTACTGAAACTGAAGCAGATGAGACAAAAACTGATAGAGAGCCTACCTTAGCTAAGATTTATAGAAGTGGAAGGAGACCACATACAAGGCCACTGAGGTTGAATATCAAACTTAAACAAAACCTTGAGATAGCAAAGAAGGTCATTGACATAGATGATGCCCCTCAAAGGGATTTGATTATAAACAAGGAAAAACCTACTATTTCTAAGAGGCCTAAGAAGCAAAGTGAGAAACCTGCTACAAAATTCAAGGAAGCTAAAAAAGGGAAACAAAGTAATGTTGATACTTTGTTAGAATCAACTAGGAGGCTCAACTAGTCATCCTAAGAACATTATTTTGTTTGCCAACAATTTTCAAGGGAATTTTGATTAGGCACTGATAGTTGGCTTGTCCACATGTTTTCATGCTTCAGTTTGATAAGCACTGACAACGAGAGTGTCAATGCGATTTTGTTTTGATTTTTTTATGAAGCTTTGGCAGCTAGCCTGCTAACGATCTCAATCTATCTCCTAATTTTAAAGAGAAGCAAGTAAATTTGTCAATGATGAAGGAAAGCTATTTTTGGAGGCAACAAAGAATAATTTGGAGCAAAGGTATCCCTTTATGAAGGATCCAAACAACATATTACATTTTTGAAGGATCAAGGCCATATTTCAAGGAGGAGGATACCAAACTAAGCATGGCGATGAGGTAGATATTCATAAAATCTGTGCAAGATACCAGTCATCAATTGCGATCCTAAGTTTCAGCCATAACTACAACAACAGTTTAATCTTTAGATAAAATTTTTTATTTCTTTTTGTTTTATGAGAGAACTATGTAATGTATTTGGTTTGGATTAGGCATTTGCTCTTTTATTTTTAGACTATGTAATTAAGTTTTTCTAAAAACTTGGTTATAGTTTGTAAGTGATCTATAAGACTGCAGAAACCTTGCATATTGTGTATACCTTTGATATAAATGAAATTGTTGGGAACAATGTTACTTGTGCAAATTTTACAGAGATTCATGTATTATAAGTTTTTAGTTAGTGTTTCTAGTGTATTATTTTTCTTCTAAGCTATAAATATGATTCATACTCTTCTGTGTTTGGAAATAAATGAATAAATTTAAACTCTGTCTATAAGCTTAGATTTACATTTTCAAAATGATTATATGTTTTCAGCTTAAATGTCATTTACATAAATCATATGAATACTTTGTTTTTTTATATTTATTCTCTACTGTTTCCTATGATAACTTGATGATGGTTTGTCTAAGAAATTTAAAGTTATCTTTCCCCTGTTAAACTTTTTCATATATCATATAGCTAGCAATTTTATGTCAAGGGACTCCATTTCCCAGTGGTCCTTGTCTATCTTCCTTCCAAACAAAGTTCTTGTGTTACCACCTAAATCTGGCCAATGAGCTAAATTGCATGCTGCTTAGTTACAGTGAGTAGTAAAGTTTTAAAAAGAGATCCCTCTCCAGATTGAATGGCCATCTTTCAATCTAAAGCGGTTTGAGGTTACCTTAGTTTTTCCCCTCTACGGTCAAGTTTTTTTTATAAGTGATAACACCTCTGATGAAAACTCCACCGTAAATTATTCTCAATATGATTTTGTGAATCAACAAAAAATAGCCAAATGGATCCTCTTGTCCATAATACTTGCCCTTCCAAATTTTTCAGTCTATGTGATCTTAGAACCTCTTACCAAAATTCGGTTGTTGTTTTGGTTCTACAAATTTCTACCTCAAGTCTTTGTGTTTTGAAACTAAATATCTTTATACCCAGATGTCTATTATCTGGCATATAACACAACTGGCTTGAACCCATTAAGGCATCCAACTTTTCACCCTGATTATCAAAATCAGATATTAGGCCAACCGCAAAATGGTTTTGGCCCAAATCTTTTGGAACCTAATATCAAATAATTTAAAGCCACGTTAACATAGTGGTGTGCACGAACCGACTCATTGGGTCGCTCTACAAAGTTAATAACTCCCCCCTTTTTCACACCCGATATGCAATGTTCATTGTTGATTTAGACAACTGGACATGTGCTAGGACTTTCAAGTAAGATACATTTTATTTGAATTGCGAGGGAGGAACTATGAGTGTGGGTACTTTCTGGTTGACACGTATCATTGTCGCAGTGGTTATACGTCAACATCTTATCTATATTATTTTTTCACGTTAGCAACTAGAACATCTCATCATAGGGCACTAAAGTCAGGTATTAACACAAAAAGTAAAGGTCTTATGTTATATAATGAAAGTGACTTCCTGTTGTGTTGTACCATTCCAAATGAACCTCACGTTCATACTCAGTGAGCTAGAACTGGTGCAACATTAGTGTTAGTCCCTGCACTGTTAAAGCATTAATCCATGTACTTTAAGCGTTAGCATGGGTAATTAAGGGTAATCAACATTAATGTGGTTAATGCCTAGATTGGGGGTTATTTCACATTTTAAGGAAATTAGCCACCAGATTAGTTCAAAAAAGATCTGTATGTCAGCCATATTTTTAGACCTTAATGGAAAGTACTATCAAAATCATAAGCATTTGTACCATAGTAATTGTGAAATGATCTTGTATTTACAGCTTAAGCTAATGAATGTCTATTAAATTTCGCTAATGGTTTTTATTTGTTCATAATGTAGAGTTCTTACATTGTTACATTAATTAAGCTAAGAACATGGAAAAACGAGCTAAATAAGCTAAGTTGCAGAAGAAACAGAGAGAAAAATACCAATGCAAGTCGTTTTACTAATATTGTTGTACTGAAAGAAACAACCAGTAGTTTTGCTTGGTTAAGCACATATGAAAAATAAATTATAGCAGGTTCCTCTCGTCTAAACACTCTTCAGGGAAAAATGGATGAGAGAATACAAGCCAAGGAAATGTGGACTCTTGTGCATAATTCAAAAGTGAAATAGAAGGAAAAGCCTAAGTATTCTTGTTTCAACTCTACAATAAGAAACATTGGACAACCTACACCACTGAATAAACCTAGAATATCCATGACACCAAAGGCCCAAGTTCAACACACAGAAGGATGTGAAATAGGAATTTCAATTCATGTCCCTAAGAAACTCATCACTTACAAATGTACTCTTTATGAAAACAACATTTAAGGCACTCTTCGTCTTATCTGCTCAGTCACAAGCTTGTTGTGAATGAGGATGAAGAAGAAGTTGAGAGACCTCTGTAAAAAAATAGGAAAAAGAGGTATGTGGTTGTGATTGTAGATTTGAAAGAATTAAATAGTGACTGTGGTAGTATAACATATCCAATACTCAAGGCTGACATTCATAAAAGCTAAAAAATTACGGAATGGGGTGAAAACAATTCCATAATTTTTTTCAAGGAATATGTAAGTATGTTTGAAGTATAATTTCATTTCCAATTATTATCATGAAATGGGGAACAAACTTTCATTTTGTGGGACTATTTAAAGGATAGAGGATATGCAGAAAAGGATTCCAATTTTCTGAGAGGAAGACTTTGCATTATGTAAAGCGAAAATTTGAAGGGAATTTTGGGACTTTTTGGACACCTAATCCTCAATGGGTTAGTGTGGAAGTCGAATAGACAAAAGGAATTCCAAGAGACCTTGGGATGTGAAACCCAACGGTCAAACCATGTATTATAAATGTATATGATTTGTTAATAAAATTGAATTCTCATGTTTTATCTACCAGATTATGTTGCTGCCATGTGTGTATTTAACATGGTATCAGAGCTGGTACATTCATAACCTGCTCAATCTTGTGTGAGCCACTTTTTGTTGTGGCCTATGTAAATCTGTGCTTATTTGTTTCAATGAAGTTTGTAGGTTTGTGTCTTTCTGAGCATTTGTCAGGACAGAGTTAACGTTTCTTAGCCCTACCATTCCTTTGTCACCTGCATACCTACATTAAGAATATAGAGAAAATATTACCAACTTTGGTGCGTTCTATCAATCTACATACTAGTTCGACTGCAGTAGGCATTACTCTGCCAAACCTAACTTTCGCTCAGAGCTATTTGTTGCATTCTCAACCTGCCTTCTAAAAACACCATTTTAGTCTGCCCGTGACATTAAAAAATAAAAAAGAAAAAAGAAAGAGCAAAAACGCTCCTTGCTCAGACCTGCCATCTCTGCCCTAGCAAGAACACACCTCTGACTTGTCATTGAATGGCATAATATGTGTAACGCCACACTCTCACACTCTTAGTATTTCATTTGATATCTACGCATTGTTACTCCAGCCTTGTGTGTATGCTGATATTTGAATAGAGTTTTTGCCAAGTTGAATAGAGCTATATTAATTGCAATGGTTGTGAAAGTCGAATAGTCATAGTCGAATCTCCTGCTTTCTCTGTTGTATTATGTGTTGAATCATTTATGCAATGTCGCTTGGTGTGCTCATTGTGGTGTGTTGCTCTAAAAGCTCAGACCCCTGCCGGTTTTTGATGGGGTTATCTCTACCATGCCTCAGTTAACCAGTATTTGCAATTGGTGACAGACTTGCAAAAGGAATTTGATTGTTCATAATTGTTCAGAGGGAATCACAAGAAATACTCTGTCAACGTTAATTAAAGCTTTATCTTGAAGGTGTTGCCGTGAGATACGCAAGGTTTAGTGGATAGAACCAAGGATTCCAAGCTATTCTATACCACGTTGTTGGTCTGGTCTCCCAATTGTATAACGTTGTAAATCTTCTCCATTCAGGTATCTGTGGTGTTGGCTGTGGTGGTCTCCCAATTTATACACGATTGAATACACCCTCCCACCATTAAATCTTCTCCATTCTGGTACCTATACCATGCTATTAGACTGTGGTGTTGGCTGTGGTAAATCTGCTCCAGTCTATCTGCGATTGAATACACCATACAACGCTGTCTCACTGTCTCAGTCTCCACGCAAACGTTGCTCCAGGCACGCATTAATACTGCTCCAAGGCACACATTACCATAATGATGTCTTCAACGCCATACAAACTGTCTTCCCTTGATTTCCAGCTTCCAGCTTTGGAGTTTAGCAGTAGGTCAGTCTGATCAGAGGACTTGACTTTTAACCTTGATAGCGTTCATTGAAGCCCCGAAAAGCTACTTGACTGAGAAGCCCGTTGAAAGGATTTCAGTAGCATTTGCTATTGGCGATGTAGCTGGACTAGAGCAGTCAATCAAATTCAGGGACTTGCTGCTCGCAGCTCTCCTTGTTTTGTTATGAAATATGTCTGAGTATTTTGTTTATATGGTATAAGGGAGGCGACTAAGATCAGATTCACGCAACTAGTGTGTGAAAATTGTGCCACATGATTCTTACATCTGAACTGTGCATTTGAACTGCATATGCGGTGTTTAATGGTGGAATGGAAATGGTTGTTCCATTGCGATGTTTGCTTGGACTGTGCTCCGCTCTACCTGAAGGTTGACTAGAAGGGAGGCCTTGCATTTGGTTGCCTCCTCGTTGCTGGTTACTTGAATATAAAGAAGCTCAGAGACCTGAAGCACCTTAGATGATATGTGCAAGTGCTCCTGAGAAAGGATATTTCTGCAAGCTAGAGATCCGCACAAACCAAGATTGATCGCATACATGTAAAATCCTCCATACATGTAAAATCCTGATTAGATTGATGTGTGAATGTCATCACTATTTGATATGTGGAATGCTTGAATTTAAATGCCCATCATCCACTGAAGCATCAGAGTTTGTATGTCGAAAGCGCTATAGCCTTGAAGCCTTGTAACATATAATTGAGATATTGTGATACAACGACGACATCAGCATCGACATCAGAACACAGAGGGCCTGTTTCTCAAACTGAAGGCCTGCCTGCAAGTGGACCTATAAGGTATCTGCACTCTAGTCCTATCTATAAGAAATATCCAAATACAAGGGCACAGTTTGGTTCCAAATGTAAGAAGCTAATTCATGCACCGCCGTCTACTCTTCGAGGTTCTGCTCTTGCTTTACATTATGCCAATGTGATTATCCTTATTGAGAAGCTGGTTTCTCAATAATTTATATGTGAGTTGAGATCGAGAGCCTCTCGTAGGTTGTGCTGAAACCAAAATACTTTGGTAATAATAGCATCCACACTCTGTCAATATTTGAGGTCGAAAGCAAAAACAATATATTTTGAGGTCGAAATAAAGAGCGACTACCAGGCACTAACATATTTTTTGCATGGGCACACAAAGGGAGACAACTTGAGGACCAAGATAGTAACCTTCGTTCTAGTTTTGTTTCTTCCTCAATTTTTATTATTTAAATATTTGAAAGTGCCTAGAATGGAATGAGCTACATTGGTTCTTGTAAAAAAAAAAGAAAAACTCTCCTTGAATTGGTAGTTATAGTCATCAATGGCTTGATTTTGAGTGATTTATTAATTAGTTGAGATATTAAGTGAAATAATGTGGGTGCTGAAAACTTTTAACTCATAGTGGAGTATCGAGTTGTAGGTGTACATTTATTTCACCTCCTTATTGTGACCGGGTGTTGCTTCTTCTTCATTGATCGGTAGCTATAATCAGTTTTTTTAAACTGTAATTTTGACATTGGAGAAAATGACTCAAATTGGTGAAGTATTAGAGTTTTTGAAAACTCTTATACAATCTACTGTTGATGACACATTCCAAATCAGCAAAGTCTCTCTCTCAGAAATTCAAACATGTCTACAATATGCACAAGAACAGATTGAATTTTTGCAGCTTGAATCTCAACTACAACAAGAAGAATTACAGTAGTGGATTCATTATTCTGAACATGTTTCTGTTCAAAAGATTGAAACAAACTCCCATAAACAACAAGACAATAATGTTACAATTCATTCAGATTTAGTACCTAATAAAGCAGCAAGGTTACATGCAGATGCAGAAGTTCAGCTTGCACTTCCCAAGCCCATCATCAGACCTTGGGAAGAGCTTGTCCACAACAAGCATAAAACAAGTCTTGGATATGATAAGGAGATGTCCTTTCATATTCCAGACTACTCAAAGCCCATTCAGTTCCAGAGTGCTGGATTCCTTCATGACAATTCAACTCCAGCAGTTCCAGACTCTGCCCCTCTTCCATAGCAACAGATTGTGAAATGCCAACACTGTGACCGAGTTGGTCGTTTGAAAGATCCCTTTTTTGATCTTCATTCATGTAAGCACTGTCATAAAACCACCCATTCTTCACACAGATGCTTCAGAAAAAAACATGATACAAGAACAAAGATTCATCTTGGATGGATTGCTTCTTGGCAATGGGCATCAATAGAAAAGAAGATATTTTAGTCACATGTCAGAACTTGTTCAAGAGTATTGAATAGACTTGCAGTTGAGTTTTCTCCATCATCTCACCTTGTATCTGACAAGGGGGGAAATGATGGTCATCTACAAGCTTCAAAGCCACATCAAGCAAGCCTAAGCCACAACCTGCCACACCAGTTTCAGAGTTGTAGCCAAAGACAAAGATGCCCCTGAGCATGCCTTCATTTGGTAATGCCTCTTCAAAGAATCTGGGACACTTCCTCTAGCAGAGGACTCCAGCTTCTTGCCAGTTTCGGAAGAGTTCCAGGAATTGCATTAAGCATTCCAGAGTTGTTGGTCATCCTTAAACCATCACAGGTTGAGACTTCCCTTTTGAGGTTGAAGTTCTCCCTTTTATGCAGGGTGAGACCCCCCTTTCATGGTTGAAGGTTTCCCTCTTCAAAACAATAGGAACACTTCCTCTAGCATAAGACTTCAGCTTCTTGCCAGTTTTGGAAGAATTCCGGGAACTGCACTAAGCGTTCCAGTGTTGGTGGTCATCCTTAAATCACTGCCCTTTATACCAACATTTCAGAGAGCACATTCAGCCTAGTGCTGCCATGCATTTTTTGCACATTTTGTATTACAACTGTCTTCTTGGACTCACACATAACCCTTCGGATTAAGGGGGGGATGTTGGACACCTAATCCTCAATGGGTTAGTGTGGAAGCCGAATAGACAAAAGGAATTCCAAGAGACCTTGGGATGTGAAACCCAATGGTCAAACCATGTACTATAAATATATATGTTTTGTTAATAAAATTGAATTATCATGTTTTATCTTTCAGATTATGTTGCTGCCATGTGTGTATTTAATAGGACTTATCAGACCAGATGTACTATGTAAGCTAATGATCATATTATCTATCTGACACACTGGCCATGTATACAAAATCACATAATATGTAGTAAAGCATTAACCACATCATGGTAACTCCAATATGAATGTGAAATATTGACATGACATTGTTCAACAGGGAAATTTGTCCAAATTTGATCAATTATGGATTTTGTACTTTGGAACAAATTTATTTGTTATTTGTTATAATTATTCTAATTACATGTATTCTAGTAATTGTTTACTATTTTCGCTATCTGAATTAATGTCAATATTGAAATTTGCAATAATTATGAAAATATAATCATTATGAACAAATTGTACTTTTTCCATTGTTATTGTTTCAATAACTATGGAAAGGGATGCTAGTAGCGCAACATATAGATTTATCATGCATGTTTATGAAGTAATCATGCACTCAAAAATACTTCAGTCTTAGTAGCCATGCTTCTGCTTCCTCACTCTTCTTGATCTCACCATGAAAGGTAGGTGGTTTTTCCTTTTTGAATTCCTCAGGTAGGGAATTCCTCGAATGTCTTTTACTTCTTTTCTTATGCAAACCTTATCTGGTTTCATTGTTGGATAGTCTTTTAGAATTGTTTGTATCCTCACTAAATGAATTTGTTTATGTTTCATTAATAGACATGTCCTTGTTGGCAATCATATTCCTCTTCTTTGAAGAGCTTTTCCAAATATTGCTACTAGCTAACCCATGCTTTTGGAATTCTAATGGGCTTGGTACCTTTCTTGAATAGTGTTTCCTTATATTTCCAATGTTAGTTAATCATAAAATTAGAAATTCATATATTTATTTGGCATATAACAACCTAAACAAAATTTATGTTAGTAAATGATCCATAAATTTCCCTAGATATTCAAGTGGACAATTCATCACAATATATATGATAAATTTATACTATGAGGATTATTTCGTTAGACTTCTTGATTTATTAAGTTACCTTATTTTTTTCCACATGTAATACAGAAAATGTAGAAAACAAAGAACATATGGAAATACAATGACTCATAACGGTAATAACACAAGATATGACCTAGGAAATCCTTACAAGAGAAAACCCAATTGGAAGGTGAAGTTGTTCTTGTCTCTCTTTCTTTGAATGTAAATGGATGCAAGTACAAAGAAGTGAGATCCATGGACCGTGGGATGTTACAATTGACAAACCCTCTATGTTTTCTCTCTCCCTATCCGCTCCCAACTACTCTACTCATGTATGGAACAAAATCCACTTGAAAATAATGGAACCCCTTTTCTTACTAATGGCTCAATTATAACACAACTCGATAGCCTACTGGTGGTCAAGTTTGACTTCTTCAACTCTTAACTAAAGTTACAATATTGAAACTTATAGATTTTTTTTCATCCTGATCATGTGGCTAGCTCATTTTCCATGAATCATGTGGGTTGATGTGGCATCCTCTCAAATTATGGTGGTTAAAACAGGAAGGTCAACTTCCCAGTGGCATAACTTTTTCATACGGGATTCGATTGAGGTGATTCTTGCGCCATTGGAAAGGTATTTGTGTGTAGAGTAGCACAAATGGTTGTTGGATATTAAGTGCAAAAATCCCCCCACCCCCAAAAAAAATACTATTTGATGCCTTAAACTATTTCTAGAAGGTTTAATACCAAATTTTGGCAAATTAGGACCCATTAGTAAAAATGGTCTCCTGAGAATTCTTCCACTTTTTCCTCTATGAAAGAATCAAGATGGATGAAAAGTAATATAATGATATAATTTCGATCACACCTCCCCATTTTGGAAGGATTTTGGTCCCTAAAAGATTTTACTGAATGAGGTGAGAATTTTTTCCTCCATGTAACACCCTCCTATCACACTTACCCAAGTTCACCGGTCCATTGGGGTAAACATGCGATGAAGAGTTACTATGATATGACTCAACCTCCTAGGTACAGTTAAGGACGTGGAATTTTCCAACCAAAACTTTACTGACCTCCCTCGGGAACTACAAGACCCCCATAAGCTAAGCAACCACTCCAGGTGCTCAGACCCTGAGCTAAACTGCTTTTCACTAGCCTGGACTCACAGTTGCTTGTGTTGAAAATGGCAACAAGAAATGCTAAAAATAGAAATGATAAGAATAGCATTGCTATAAATAGAATTTCATGATATACTCTAACTCTGTTGGAAATAACAAAAAATAGAAATACTAAAAATAACATTGCTATAAATAGCATTTCGGGATATATTCCAATTTTGATTTGTCCTTGAATCAAAATTGAGAATTAAAATTAAAATTTGATCTTAGAAGCTATTTGAAAAATAATTAATTAATTCATCTTGAGTTAAGTCCAGTTAAATTAGTTCCAAACATTTTGAGGAACTAATTGTGAGTTTAGTCAGTTAATGCATGCATGCATGCAACTAGTGTTCTCCAGATAACTGAATATTCTCTCATAAATAACTCATGCATGTCAGTTCAGAGAAAGACCCAGTTGAGATTAAAGGAAGGGACAATGTACTATCAGTTGGAGGAATTTTCCTATAAAGAAAACTCATCCATGCAGAAGGAATTACCTCCTTTAGGATCACGAAATCATTTCATAGGTTAGCGTTGTGTGTGAGGTGAGAATCACACAGGTTGCAGCTAGAGGACCCAGGAGAAACTGCACAAGAAAATAGGAGGCTTAGAGGACTGAAGGAAGGCACAAGTGTTGTCTATTCTGTCTATGAGCAACAGTGAGGGATTGTACTGAGAGCTGGATAGCTTGTGAGCTAAAGCTTTGTGTAATCTTGAGATATTTCCACGTGTATGATAATACAGATAGCGGGTTTTTTAGCTGAGGCTTTCCCCAGAGTATTCTTCTGTGTTCTTGTGTGATTGATTTCTCATTCTCTGTTATATGTGTTCTATTTGATCTTGCTCAAAATCGATTAAGCTTCCGCAAGTTTGTTTGTAGAAGTGTTACACTAAAAAATGTCACCATGACCGCTTACAGTTAGTATGTCTCAAATCAACAGTCATGCTACCCTCTTAGGCAAGTCTTATGCCTCTGCTATCCATCTCAAACTCAAAGAAGAGAGAAAGTCTTGTAAAAAATGTGTTTATCTCTGGGGTCGCAGGTTCTCTCAAGCCTTACCTGCGGGGACGCTCACAATGTTCACAAAAACTGCGTCTTTGGACGCTCTGTATGTCAAGGGACAGGTGCGTCCTTCTGTAAAAGGAAAAATGCGCAAGTTTCATCTTAAAAAAGTTACTTGTGGTTACTTATAGAACTTTCTAGAGGTCGGTTTGATGAAATGGATGCGCCTCCAGTTGGTTCATGTATCCCTATTAAGGAGGAACTTATCCCATCAATAAGGGAGCTATCCCACCCAAAGAGGGGGATTATCCCATTGATGGTGGACCTGAATAACCTCTTTACAACACTATAAATAAAGACCTTGGGCCAGAAGGAGGAGAGGTTGGAGCTATACATTTTCTTTGGGTAAATGCTGCAGGAATTAAGACTCCCATTTAGAACCTTGTGAGGAGAGATTGTCTTTGCTTGATTCTACTTGGAAGTGGGTGAGCTTTGTCAAAGTAGAGGAAAACCCTTGATGGACCCTGGGAGGAACTTGCACAACACCAAGGCCAGGTTGTAAGAGTTTCTTTGTTTCGTTATTAATACAAACTGGTTTATTTTTCTCAATAGCTTGTGTTAATGAGTTATTTCATGTGTTCCTTGGTCTGCATGTTGGATATATGTTTTATTATATGAAATGCAAGTGCTTGGTAATTGTTTGATTGTTTGTGGTCGCAGGAATTGATGTGAAGGAGGAGCTCATCCGGATCAGCAAGGACGGACTACAACAACAGCGTTTTGGAATAAGGTAAGCCTAAATACTTGTAGTTTTCATGTTTTAAAAGGTATATTTAGAGAAAGATCACTCCATTTTGTCTTGTTTGTCGCTAGAGAGTTTAGACTCCTAGGGAGGTCAGTTGTGTCCTCACAAACGACTTTTTCCGCCACGAGAAATTGGCGACTCCGCTGGGGATTCCATGAATGAAAAAGATTTTTCCTTTGAATGAACTTTGCTCTGAGAAAATCATTTTTATTTTCTGGTTTTTGACTGTGAGAATTAGTATTTGGGTGGCTTAGCTTTAGATTTAGTTAGATTTGGTTTTTCTTAACTTTTCCAGAAGGACGCACTCTCTGAGTACTGCACAGTGTGTCTTTGGACGCGCTGTTGCCGTTTGCACAGAGCGGGCCCGCGCCTGTTCTAACGGGTTGCCTGCGTCTTCCTGTAAAAATTTAGGAAAACTCCATTTTTGCTTTAATTGCTTTTAGATTTTGTTTTTTCTTAGTGTTTTCTGCCCAGATCCTTTAGTACCCTGTCAAAAATTTTCACCTGAACTTGTTCCATTGGCATTTCTACTTTAAGCTTTCATCAATTGGGTGTTTTGAGTCTCTTTTTGAGAAATTCTTGATTTATTTTCCTTTGGTCATTACTTGGAGATTTCTCTCAGTTCTTTCACAATTTTGCATCTTTTTGCTTGTGTTTTTGCAAAAATAAATAAATTGTGTATGAGTGTTAATCGCCTTTGAGTGTTTTTATATTTTGATCTTTGGAACTCTCACCCAATTTTCTCGACCTGCACTTGATTGGTTCTTAGATTACATTAGAATCGTCTTGTGTTTGAGAATTCTCTTGCATAGATCACATTTGCATAATTAGAGTTCTCAGTTTCAGAATATGAATGAAAAATGTGCATAGATTACATTTGCATACTTTTCATGTGAATTGTGCATAGTTTACATTCTAAAAAATCAATCGTAGATTTAGATCAGCTTTCTTTGATTTGAATTTACAAAAAAATAAAAATAAAAATGGGTTGGAATTGATTTGCATTAGTTTTTCTTGATGAAATTAGTGCATTAGAGAATTTGTTATATTTTCTCTTAGTGATCAATTTTTTGCATTGTTGGAAGTGAATGGAAACTCTCTCCTTACTCTAGTTAGGATTCATCGAATTGAAAGGATTGCATTATCATATTCGATTGCATTCAGTTGAGTCGGGTCATAACACCATTGGTTTCATCTCCATTTACCCATTTGAGTAATAACAGCCTTAATAACACAGCGCTTAATTAAAATTCATCTAGTAATTTTTACATTTCTAGGGCTCTGAAGCACCAACATAGCTTAGGCTAGTGTCTTGGAGTAGGTGAGTACTTAACTCTCCAAGACAGTAAAACCAAACAAATAGCTGATCTTGTGATAGAATCAAATCCAATTGTTACATTTACACTCTGGGAAAGCTCCTCTTAAAGGAGAAGCACGAGCTCGTGTCCGAACCAGTGAGGGGATCCATCCTCCCTCGTTGGGAACGACGCCAGACAGTACGTATTACAAATGGTAAACCTCGGATTAACCATTGTCGAGGAGCCAGGGGTCACTTATCGGTAAACCTTGGATTACTGTCAAGGAGCCGGTAAGGGGATTGCGCTTGCTACTCTGCCCTTGCGTGCTGTCGGAGTTTAGACTGTTCCCCCAGGTGTACTTGTGGCCGTTGGTAACCTTAGTGACCATAATCTTTAGGATTCTACCCAAGGTGACGGTGGAGGGAAGATCCCACTGTACCTGGAGCAGACGTCGGTTATACTCACTTGGATTTTCTGGGGGGTTCACTTCACTCGAGACGGTTAAAGTGGAGGAACTTGGTCCAGTCTATTCATTAAGCAGGTTTCCGGGGTAACTGTTCCACCCACCACTTCTGTACTGAATTCGGCGATGTTGGGCTTCATCACCAACTAGTGTTTTCGGTCCGGAAGGCTACTGTTTGTGTATGGTTTGACTCCTAGATTTGATAGCGCGTGTTAATTTGTTTGTTTTTACTTTTAGAGACCATAGGTGTGAATTGTGAATTTTAGTTGTTAAGTGTGATTTGTGAATTGTTAATTTTAGTTTTAAATTGTTAATAAAATTCACTGAAGTTGAATATAATGGAAAATGTTCCGGAATTTATCAACCTAGGAACCCCTCCTAATGAGAATCCTAGTACTTTTCCTTACTTTGGAAATGTTGGTCCTCCTTACATGGCTACTTTGTCATTACCTGGATTTACAATAGGATTACCGATATGGTTATTTTCAACTTCGTTGGCCCAAAATACTCCAATTGTTCCATCTCAACCGGATGCTTCACCTCTACAGAGTTCACCATCTCAACATCACCAACCTTCTGTTGACCCTTTACCTTCTTCGCCTAATTTTTCTTCCTCCATTTCTTCCTCTTCGCCTGGTAAAAGCCTTGATGCTAGTAACCAGGAGGCTAAGAAGAAGAAGAAAGGGAAGAAGAAGAAGAAGAAGAAGAAGCAAGATAAGAAAGAAGTCAACCAACCAATCACGATTGTAAGTGTTAGTGGTGTTGGGGAAAATTCCAACATGCATCGTAAACCCAAATACCCTTGCAGGCTTTGTAAGGGTGACCACTTCCTTGTCAATTGTCCTGGTATTCCAAAGGTCTTGGAAGTATGGTCAGAAAAATCTCATCAACTTTCCGTTGATCCATCAACCAGTGATAGTCAGGTTCCTGGGAAAAAGGGTAAAGTTAGGTTTCCTTGTAAGTTATGCAAAGGGAGTCATCAAACTCACATTTGCCCTCACATGGATGAAGCCTCAACATTGTTGGAAAAACTTACTGTTCCACAGCAAGAATTTCCAACTGGTTACCGTAAACTTTCTCCCAACCTACCGTCAACTGACGGAGTGATTGATTTAAATTCAAGTACAGTCGATCACACTCTCCCATTGGAGAGTGAAACTCATGTCACTCAGGTTGATGATCCGTTAGTTGATCAAGTGGTCGATTCAATTTCACATTCGGTCGATCACACTCTCCCTTTCGAGAGTCAACTTCATACCGCTCAGGTTCTTCTTGTTACATCAGATTCTTCTACGCCAGGGGGCATTTCACCTATTTCTACAGAACCCCCTCCAAGCACTGAGGTCTTTTCCTTTGATTGGAATAGACTGACAGAACCCCGTCTTCCTTCCTCCATCCCTTTCCAAATCATTGTCAAGGCTGGTGGTAGGGACATACATCGTACTCAGGTAGATGAAGGTGCTTCTGTTAGTATTTTATCCTCAACTGTTTGGAAAGCTTTGGGTTCCCCTCATCTTGCGCCTATTACGCAGAATCTGAAAGCTTTTAACAGAACCATTAGTGAACCTTTAGGGATCCTTCCTAAGTTTTCCATTACACTGGAAGGTAAAACTGTCTGTATTGATCTTATGGTAGTTCGAGGTCCCTTGGATTTCAATTTACTCCTTGGGCGAGACTATGTTTATGCAATGAAAGCTGTCGTATCGACACTCTTTCGCGTGATGTCTTTCCCTCACAATGGCAGTATTGTGACTGTAGACCAGCTTTCGTTCCCTAGTCTTGTTTCAACTACCAATAATATGACACCCCTAACTGTTCCTGATTCTAAAGTGGTATCTACCCTGCCACGGGTTAATTATGTGGCAACGGATCCCATGATTTCAGTTACCAATGTAAGTGAGCCTCTCACTGTTGATTTAGATCCGGTAATTGACATGGAAAACTCTATGGGATTACTTGAACACTATGTTCTTATCCCTTTTGAGTCCCTTGACGTGTGTTCCTTCCAAAAAACTATTCTTCCTTCGGATGAAGACCTTTTGGAAGCCATGATCAAGGTGTGTCCATTGACATGATCAGTGTGTAGGAGGATAGTTTGTTCCTCTCTCAACCTCGTTAAAAAATGAAATTGGATGTTATGAGGAAAGTTCCTGTTACTGAGTCAACCTCATTAAAAAAATGAATCAGGTAGATAGTAGGTTATATAGGAAAGTAGGATTAGCGAGGAAAGTTCCTTTTACTGTGTCAACCTCGTTAAAAAATGAATCAATGTGTCCGAGGAAAGTTCCTTTTACTGTGTCAACCTCGTTAAAAAATGAATCAGTTGATGAGGATAGTTCTTTTACTAAGTCAACCTCTTAAAAAATGAATCAGCTAGATTTTAGGATATGTAGGTAGATTGTAGACAGTAGGATTTTGCGAGGACAGTTCCTGTTACTGAGTCAACCTCGTTAAAAAATGAATCAGGTATGAGGATAGTTCCTGTTACTGAGTCAACCTCGTTAACAAATGAATCAGGTATGAGGATAGTTCTTTTCCTGTGTCAACCTCACTAAAAAATGAAACAGCTCCCACAAGTATTTCCAAGATCCTGAAAGTAAAGCTTCATTCCATCCACCTCATTGAATGCAATGAAGCTTGGGGGGCATGTACCTTGATTTGCATCATTATGCTGGGGGCATGTGAACTTATAACAAGCATATTTTTTCGTTTCAAGCTTGCGTAAACATGAAACCGAATCCGAGCATAGTTCTTTTCCTGTGTCAAGCTCATTAAAAAATGAATCAAGGATTTTAGAGCATAGTTCCCTGTCTTGTGTCAAGCTCGTTAAAAAATGAATCAAGGTTTTTAGAGTAGAGTTTTTTGTTAGGTAGATTGTAGCGAGTAGTTTTGAGCATAGTTCCTTATCTTGTGTCAAGCTCGTTAAAAAATGAAACAAGGGTAGGTTAAGTAGGTAGATTGTAGTGAGTAGTCATGAGCATAGTTCCTTGTCTTGTGTCAAGCTCATTAAAAAATGAATCAAGGATTTTAGAGCATAGATTGTAGCGAGTAGTTTTGAGCATAGTTCCTTATCTTGTGTCAAGCTCGTTTAAAAAAAATGAAACAAGGGTTTTGAGGATAGTTCTTTTCCTGTGTCAACCTCACTAAAAAATGAAACAGCTCCCACAAGTCTTTCCAAGATCCTGAAAGTAAAGCTTCATTCCATCCACCTCATTGAATGCAATGAAGCTTGGGGGGCATGTACCTTGATTTGCATCATTATGCTGGGGGCATGTGAACTTATAACAAGCATAGTTTTTCGTTTCAAGCTTGCGTAAACATGAAACCGAATCCGAGCATAGTTCTTTTCCTGTGTCAAGCTCATTAAAAAATGAAACAAATCCTCCTCTACTTGAGTCGAGAGATTGACTAGATCTCATAGATGTTAAGTTGTATATTTAGGTTAGTTATTTCAGTTTTTTGTTTTAGGTCCAGTATTTCAAATGATCTCGTAGCTCAAACCTTCATTTCATCCAACTGGTTGAATGAAATGAAGCTAGGGGGGCATGCACTCTAGCAGTTGTGCTTAGGGGGCATCAAGCACAGTTTTCTCTCTGTTTCAAGCTTGTGAAAAAATGAAACTACTTTGAAGCATAGTTTTTATCTGTTTCAAGCTTTTGTAAAAATGAAACCTATCTCGAGTCAATTTCAGTTATTTTCAAGACTCGTTAAACTCATGAAAATCTCGAGATTATTTTGCTATTTTTCATTCTCGTAAAACAAATGAAAATGCCGAGTTCTTTCCGTCTTTTCTGGATCGTAAATTAAATTGAAAGTCGTCCATATGAGTACATTTTTATCCCTTTTTCGAACTCATTAAAACTTACGAAAAAGTGAAAACCATGAGTACATTTTTATCATTTTTTCGAACTCGTTAAAACTTACGAAAAAGTGACACCTCGGAGTCATCTTTTAAGCCCTTTTTCTGACTCCTAAAATATGAAAAGATCGCCGAGCGTTTCTTTTACACTCGTTAAAATGGAATTAAAAGACGGTCCCCTTATAGCTCTTTTCTGACCGTAAAATCAGGAAAAGATTGCCGGGTTTTTGTCGTTTCAAACTCGATAAGGAAATAAAACGACGTGTCCTTGATCGCTTTTTACTTTTCAGGTCAACGACACTATTATGAAAGTACTCCTTGGTCGCAAGATCAAGCGGTTCCCCCAGGTATTATTTTATACTTTTTCGGGCTTGAGGGACACAAATGTACGAAAAAGTTCAACGTGGAGTCTCCTTTAGTTTTTTCAGACTCTCTAAAATTGAAAAACGCCAAGTTTCTCCTATACTGGGCTCGTTAAACTTTTACAGTAGAGGACCTGTTCAATTACAAACAGGAACGAACCACTCCTTCCTAGGGTTCGAATTTAAACTAGGTTGGACTCGTCCGAAGGATGAGCTTATAATCAAGCATATGTTATCCTCCTCAAGCTTGTTAAAAATAAAGAGGTACTTGCCAGAAATGGTGGGGGAAAAGAGAGAAAAATGAACCTATTTGTCACCTTTTGTCTCAAAATAAACTTTATTACCACTCTTGAACACGACACTTTTTCATTCACCTGGGTTGGGAAATCTTTTACCTCACAGTTGACCAAACCACTTTGAAAATCTTTAGCCAGGTTTCGAGAATCACTTTGAGTTATTCGTCACCAAGCCATCTGTTGTGTCGTTATGTGTTCAAGAGGTCTGCGAGCAAAACTTTCATCTGCAAAATACTTGTCATCCATTTGACCATCCCTGAGTCAGTCCTCACAGCAACATTTCTTCAACTTGAACAATGATTTCGTGTTGTGGGCTTGCCTGCAACGGGTCGCTTTCTATCGACATCGACACATTATCTAGAAAGATGACTTAGGAATCGACAGTACCTTGAAGTCTGCATGCATCAATGGCAGGTTTCTCGCCTTTGACGTCAGTTTACATCATTGACTTTCGATCAAAGGATTCCGTGAAGTGTTCGACATCAAAACATCTATTCACATTTCACGGGTTGTGCTTGGTACTTTGAGAACCATTGACATTACTGGTGGTCTCTCTCACGCTTGTTAACAGTCTACATCATCGACTGGTAATCAAGTGGTTTCTACCATGTTCGACATCAAATCATTTAATCACATGGCTAGAATCGTACCAATTCGGGAAGTAGAAGTGAAGACCCTGGATCTAGTTTCTACCATCCAGGCTGCGAGGAGTTTTGTATTCATTATCTATGTAGACTAATCATAAACAGATGGCTGCGTCCATACTGTGTCTACAAAAGTCTATAAAAATGATGTACTGCAAGATCATTCCTGTATCAGAGTAGTTAGTCCATTAGTTAAAGTTTTGAATCTGAGTATGGGAATGCCTACCTCAGTGATGATATAATCTTATACATGTATTTTGTGTTGAAAATTGCAGGTTCCAACCAGGTCATCCACAAGACAATCCTTGAAATGATAAAGCGCTTCACCCTTCCTAGAATTACAAACCCTAATCTATTCCAGGCTTCGCACTTTAGGGGGCAATCTGTTACACTAAAAAATGTCACCATGACCGCTTACAGTTAGTATGGCTCAAATCAACAGTCATGCTACCCTCTTAGGCAAGTCTTATGCCTCTGCTATCCATCTCAAACTCAAAGAAGAGAGAAAGTCTTGTAAAAAATGTGTTTATCTCTGGGGTCGCAGGTTCTCTCAAGCCTTACCTGCGGGGACGCTCACAATGTTCACAAAAACTGCGTCTTTGGACGCTTTGTATGTCAAGGGACAGGTGCGTCCTTCTGTAAAAGGAAAAATGCGCAAGTTTCATCTTAAAAAAGTTACTTGTGGTTACTTCTAGAACTTTCTAGAGGTCGGTTTGATGAAATGGATGCGCCTCCAGTTGGTTCATGTATCCCTATTAAGGAGGAACTTATCCCATCAATAAGGGAGCTATCCCACCCAAAGAGGGGGATTATCCCATTGATGGTGGACCTGAATAACCTCTTTACAGCACTATAAATAAAGACCTTGGGCCAGAAGGAGGAGAGGTTGGAGCTATACATTTTCTTTGGGTAAATGCTGCAGGAATTAGGACTCCCATTTAGAACCTTGTGAGGAGAGATTGTCTTTGCTTGATTCTACTTGGAAGTGGGTGAGCTTTGTCAAAGTAGAGGAAAACCCTTGATGGACCCTGGGAGGAACTTGCACAACACCAAGGCCAGGTTGTAAGAGTTTCTTTGTTTCGTTATTAATACAAACTGGTTTATTTTTCTCAATAGCTTGTGTTAATGAGTTATTTCATGTGTTCCTTGGTCTGCATGTTGGATATATGTTTTATTATATGAAATGCAAGTGCTTGGTAATTGTTTGATTGTTTGTGGTCGCAGGAATTGATGTGAAGGAGGAGCTCATCCGGATCAGCAAGGACGGACTACAACAACAACGTTTTGGAATAAGGTAAGCCTAAACACTTGTAGTTTTCATGTTTTAAAAGGTATATTTAGAGAAAGATCACTCCATTTTGTCTTGTTTGTCGCTAGAGAGTTTAGACTCCTAGGGAGGTCAGTTGTGTCCGCACAAACGACTTTTTCCGCCACGACAAGAAGTAGATCAAGTATTTTTCTTTAGTGTATTGCATTATTAGGTGATCTATAGTGAGAATTTCTACATGGTATTGGAGCAAAGGTGATCGAAGCAATGAACAGTATACAAAGAAGAAATTTTTAAGTAAAAAAAATAAAAATGGGCCGCAAGTTTTCAAAGCAGATCTGAAAAATTTTGTGCAAAATTTTTAGAAACAAATAGTAGATCTGGATTCCTTGCGGAAAAAGACCCAAACTCAAAAAAAAATTGGCTGAATCGGAGTTCGGATGAGGGAGATATCACTGATTAAAGTCAGCTCTTTTTCTAGAAAATTTCGTGACGGCAGGAAAGATGAAACAGATTGGTATGCTAGCCAAGAACCTGTATGCTCTTAAGGTTCAATATGTATGCAAAGCCTTGAGGATCAAGGCAAAGGTTAGAGACTTGGTGGTTGAGAGGGAGAGTAAATTACCTCTCAACATGCAGTCCGAGAAGAAGTCTCAGACAATTGTGGAGGAGCCACAATTGGAGATGCAGAGAGGAGACCGAGTGGAGGCATCCACTGATGCAGAGACCTCTAGTAGGGGGAAATTTTGTGTCAAATGGGCAGAGGGATCACATGCAACCATACCTCCAGGTGTAAGGTGGGGCGATGTGAAGTGATAGTCCCAAGAAGGCTAAAATAGGGGTAGGATCCTTGAGGTACCCAGCCTCTTTGATTATACCTTGCTACGAGAGCCCCAATGAGGAGTAGCAGGACTAGCTAAGTGGGTCGAGACAGATGCGGATGGAGTAGCAGAGAGAGCTATAATGCAGGAGTCCTAAGACAATGCAGAGCTAGCAAGCTGCAGCAATGCGAGAGGCACACGAGTGTTGCACCAGTGCATGATGGTACAGAGAGGTGTGGAACAGTGCGAGATGCAGGGAGTTGTTGCAGTAGCATAGAGGTTAGAGAGGGAGCACTTGTCAGCAACAGAGGGAGCTTCAACATCAAATGGTGTTTCTATCCCAACAGGGAGGTCATTTGGGAGATTGGTTACTTACTTCTCAGTAACTGAGGTTCAGTGCAGCAGTGGGCAACACGATGCAACATGATGAGAGGAGGTGCAGTGCGGATGCAGTGCTGGGAGATAGGACCAACAACAACACGGATGCAGCGGGAGGAATCAGTGGGATTGATGCAGTCAGATATCAAAGTGACAGAGGCTAGAGCAGTCAGATACTGAAGGGCACAGAGGTGCAGAGTTTTCAATCGACAGATGCAATAACAGTCAGAGACATTGATGATAGAGGCATCATTCTGATGTAGGTTGGATATTTTTTGTTTCAGAGTTGCTGGAGCAACAACACTTGAGAGAAGTGTTACATGTAGAACATTCCAAAGGTTCAGGATTGGGTTTGAGTTGAATGCCTTTCTTGTTGAGAGGGAGTGTTGAAAATGGTAACAAGAAATGCTAAAAATAGAAATGCTAAAAATAGCATTGCTATAAATAGCATTTCAGGATATACTCCAACTCTATTAGAAATAGCAAAAAATAGAAATGTTAAAAATAACATTGCTATAAATAGAATTTCAGGATATATTCCAATTTTTGATTTGTCCTTGAATCAATTTTTTTTGAATTTGATCGTAGGAGCTGTTTGAAAAATAATTAATTACTTCATCTTGAGTTAATTAGTTGGAGAAAATCAAACATGGAGTCTTTGTGAATACATGCAACAATTATCCCTTTGATTGAGGAAGTTATCCCTTAATTAAGGAGATAAGGATGAGTTGTATTTGAGTTGTAATTAGTTAGCTCAGTTAATTGAGTTAAGTCCAGTTAAATTAGTTCCAAACAGTTTGAGGAACTAATTGTGAGTTCAGTCAGTTAATGCATGCATGCATGCAACTAGTGTTCTCTAGATAACTGAATATTCTCTCATAAATAACTCATGCATGTTAGTTCAGAGAAAGACCCAGTTGAGATTAAAGGAAGGGACAATGTACTATCAGTTGGAGGAATTTTCCTATAAAGGAAACTCATCCATGCAGAAGGAATTATCTCCTTCAGGATTGCGCAATTATTTCATAGGTCAGTGTTGTGTGTGAGGTGAGAATCACACAAGTTGCAGCTAGAGGACCCAGGAGAAACTGCGCAAGGAAATAGGAGGCTTGGAGGACTAAAGGAAGGCACAGGTGTTGTCTATTCTGCCTATGAGCAACAGTGAGGGATTGTACTAAGAGCTGGATAGCTTGTGAGCTAAAGCTTTGTGTAATCCTGAGATATCTCCACTTGTATGATAATAAAAATAGTGGGGTTTTTAGCTGAGGCTTTCCCCAGAGTATTCTTCTATGTTCATGTGTGATTGATTTCTCATTCTATGTTATATGTGTTTTATTTGATCTTGCTCAAAATCAATTAAGCTTCCGCAAGTTTGTTTGTAGAAGTAGATCAAGTATTTTGCTTTAGTATATTGCATTATCAAGTGATCTACGGTGAGAATTTCTACAGCTTGCATAACAAGGAAAGCCAACTATTGTAAGCCTATAGTCACATGGATAACCCTGCCTCCCAGTGACTGCAATCTAAAGTACTCAATTTTGTGCATGCGGCCCTGAGATCTAAGCCACTTTTCAGGGCTAGGATCTAGACCTCTGCCCGAAACTTGATAAAACTTTCCAAAATGATAAAATACATCAAGACAAATATAGATATATAGACTGAGTCAAGAACTTGACCTAACCAAGCCTAACGATGACAATAATTTCGCCAAACACATTGTGAACATGTAATCTACAGGTTATAATTACATATTTGAGCATATGTGTCTCATACTTATTTGAGAAATATCAGGAAGGTATAATGTCTTCTCCCAATAGTGGCATTATCATCTAGTAGGTCAAAGATTCATTAACCATTCATTTACTAATCAAAACATGATGAGATCCATAATTAAAGTTTGTCGTAAAACCATGCTTATATCCAGCATATAACCAGAATAATAACAATGATAGAACAATCATCAAAGCCACATAATAACAAGTATAAATTCTCATGAAATACAAGAGGAAAAGAGATCTTATTAACATATGCAAAAGCAAACCAAGTCAATGACTTCCACATACCACTCAACAATAGATTGGGCTAAACCAAATGTTTCTTTCAACCAATCACCCCTGTGCCATATTCCAAGCACCAATGCGGGACTCACAACAAAAATAACCAAGGATTCCTTAGGCTTTACCACATATCCCCCCATTATAGGCCAAGGGATTTTTAGACCCAAAACCTTCATCTATACAACCAGGCTTTACCACAATCCCCCCATTATCGATCAAGGATTCCTAGGCCCAAAAAAAGAAACACACACTACCAAGATTTACCACAATCACCCCAAACCCGATTAAGGGGTCACTAGGCCCTAAACAAGCCTGGATTCCTCCAGATTTCTTCACCAATACCTTGAGTAATTTTCCTATCTCCACGCTAAGGATTTTTTGTGTATCCTTCCATTACTAATCAAGGGATTTCTAGGCCCTTGGGAATTTTATTGAGAACACCTCACCCAATTCCAAAACCATCCAACAATCCAAAGCTAAACAACATGAAAAAACCCCATCACAACATGGATATCTAGAAATGGAAAGACAAAGTTGAAACCATTGTCACACCTGGAAAAACCCATGCCAATGACAGTAAGAGAACCAAATACACACATACATGTACCACACATGCCAAATCTAGCAAGGAAACCACACATGCAACTCGATACCTATAAGTAATCCAACTGCAACCGTTTGATCCAACTCTTCCTTGCTTGATCTTTTCTTCCCTTTGCTTATTTTCCTTCCTTTTTCCAATTCTAGAGTGCTCCAATAATGCTCTAAGTGTTTAAGAGTATGAGAGAGAGATCTAAAACTAAACTAACAAAAAGTTTTGAATTGATCCTCAAAAGTTTTTTTTTTTTTGAGGCCTTTATTTTCTTCAATTTTCCTTCAATTTCCTCCTCACATGCAACCTGTGACCTTTCACCTTTCTTTTCTCTTGTTTTCCTTTATTTCATAAATAAAATTTCAATTAATTCCTCTTTTCCTTTTATAATCCTTGTCGTTGCCTTTGCCAATTTCCGTAGCCATAGGAAACCAAATGAACACCCACTAGGATGTTTTGCCCAACATTCAACTTGGAATACATGCCCCATGACCTTGATCTTATTTTTTGCCTTTATTAACTTTATTACATGAACTTTTAACTTGGGGTTGTTAAAGACTCCCTCTCCCCCCTTAAGGGAAAATTGTCCTTAGTGTTCAATGACACCTACAACCAGCAAGACAATTGAAGACCAAAACATATTGTCCATGGAGCTTTATAACTTATCTTGATGCAATATTTAGAGTATCAATCTGCTGAAAAGAAAACCAACATGACAACCATACCGCTTATTAGAGCTTTATAACACAACTCGTTGCGGTATTTACAATAAAAACCATAAATAAATATATACACATCTACCAAAACCCATTTTTCTTCACTGACAAATAATGAAGGATACATAACTCGCATCTGATCAACCATCTCCCATGTAGCTTCATCGAGCCCAAAGTGCTTCCACTACACTTTAACTTGCTCGATTGCTCGATTATGGAGCATGATATGTTTCCGTTGCAAAAATGCACTGAAAAATCCTTTACATATATTTTAGGCAATGAAACATGGAAAACATCATGGAATTTCACTGTCATAGGTAGTGCAATTTTGTAGGCCACTGGTCCAATCCTCTCAAGGATCCCGAAAGGCCCACAACATTGAGGTGCAAAATTCACACATGACCTAATCTTCAATGAGCTCTTCTTGGGCTTGATGCACAAATACACATGTTCCCCAACCTAAAAATCCATAAATTCCCTGTGTTGGTCTGCATAAATCTTTTCTTTGTCCTGTGCTACCTTTATATTTTACTTGATAACTTGCATTTCCTGTTCCACCTCTACCAACATGTCTGGTCTTATCAACACCTTGTTCACTGGATCACTCCAGTTGATGGGAGTATTACAACTCCACCCATAAAGTGCCTCAATCAAACTCATCCTCAGTGACTCCTGATACCTATCGTTGTAAGTAAACTCTACCAGTTGAAGATACTCCTCCCACTTCCACTACTGATGCATAACATACATTCTCAACATATCCTCCAAAATCCTATTGACCCTCTCTATCTATCCATTTGTTGTGGATGATGTAGTGTCCCTTCTTGGTGAGATAGCTTTGATGACACTTAGAGAGGGTGATTTTGATATAATGATATAACATTATGCATGACATACTTATGTACACGCTTATATGTTATAGACCCGGTTTGGGTCACCTAGTTGTTTTGTGCTTAGGATAATATCTATGGTTGTGTGTATAAGAATTGATTTGGTTAAGAGAATATTATTGATGTTTTCTCTTTTCGTATCCTATCTTGGGCATGACTATATGGCATGGATGGTGATTCAGGATTGAGACACATATATCCATGGTTGATCATGGTTATGTGGAACATATGGTTAATTATGATTTATGGATGATACATGATTTTTATGATTATATATGCTTAATCTTGTATTGAGTAGGATGTGATAGGGGACCTAGTTATTTGCAAACAAGGATGCTCAAATTATAATGATGGTGGAAGTCATGATACATGATTTTTATGATTATATATGCTTAATCTTGTATTGACCAAGTTGTGACAGGGGACTTGGTTATTTGCAAACAAGGATGCTCAAATTATAAATGACTGTGGAAGTCATGATACATGATTTTTATGATTTTATATGCTTAATATTAGATTGAGAAAGATGTGATATGGAACGTGGTTATTTTCAAACAAGGATGTTCAAATTTTAAATGATTACGGAAGTCATTTCTCTAGAACCAAAATGGTTGTGGAAGTCATGCACAATCTTTGGTAAAATGTGAATAAGTTAATTATGAAATTAATTGATTCCTTTGATCTATGAGATTTTGATGTGTGCAGGTCTTGGAATAAGGCCTTACCAAAGAACCATCATATGGGTATAAGCTCACAATTAGTATCTTAAGGTGAAGTGTGGAGTTTCAAAGCAGAGTAGATGAGAAGCCATGGAAATTAGGGCGCGGAGTCCTAAATCCATGAAATATAAAGACGCGGAGTCTTGTATCTATAATAAAATGCTTAAGGCATGGAGTCTTGAATATTTAAAAAGATCAAGGTGTGGAATCTTGGATCTTTAGAGTAGATTAGGGCATAGAGTCCTCAATCTAATAAGGCATAGAGATGCATGCAATAGGGGTGCGAAGCCCTATTCTCCGGAAGAAAAATACCACTCATGGGAAGCTCAGGGATGATTTCCTTAATAAAACCTATTTTCTAACAATCCTAGAGTGACTTTCTAAAAATAGTAAGTCATGTCTAGCATCTCAAGCATGGATTTCCAAAAATAGTAAATCACCTTGCAAAAATTGGCAACGAAGTATAGTTGAAGGAAAATCACTTAACTTGTCATTAATCAATCCTAATAGTTCAATCTCGACTTAATCCTCAATATTATTAATATTATTATTATCTTTTATGAGACTATGATATTATTATTAAAAGGGAATTACAAGTCACCTTCATCTCCTCAATCACTTCACACCTCTCTCCTTGATGACTCTCATGGCTCTATGTAAATCTCTCTCTTTTAGTAATACATTACACTCTATTTTATGCACTCATCAAAGAATGGCATATTCCTCTTACACTCATTAAAGACATGTCATAAAAGATTCCTCTTACGCTCTCTTTAATGCATAAGTTACACTCTCCTTAACTAAGGCATGCATACCTCTCCTTAATGACATGAATTACACCCCTCTAAATGGAATACAATGCATGCATATTACTCCTCCTTTATGACAAGAATTTGTTGCTCCTCCTATATATGTGTCTCATGTATTCTCACTTGGAGGAAGAGGGAGGTGCATTGTGATACCAAGAGTTGGAGAGATTTGAAAAATATTATGAGAGTGAGAGACTTGGAGAGTAGCCAATTGATTTCGAAATGATTTTGAAATTCCTAAACTAAATTACCATGTAGCTCTACCTGGTGGAGTTGACCATGAGTGGTGTTGGGAGGAAGTGAAACTTATATTCCTAATCTTGCCTTGGATATCTCTCTACTGCTATATTTTGGTATTGGTTGTGAGATCTTACAACTCGGGGGTTCTAGGGGGAGAACTTATCCTTGGATATGGTTGGGTGGAAAACCGTGTTGAAAATGGCAACAAGAAATGCTAAAAATAGCAGTTTGGGTACCAGTGCTGGATTGAGCAACATGAAATGAAAAATGGAAGTGCTAAAAATAACATTCTATTTTTAGAAGTTTGGGATGGATTCCTATTTTAGTCAGTCCCTAGACTAGGAAGTAAAATTCGAATTTGAACTTAACAACTGTTTGAAAATAAATAAATTAATTCTCCATGAGTTAATTAGTTGTGAAAATTCAAACATGAAGTCTATGTGAGGACATGCAACAGTTTCTCTATTAATTGAGGAATTTATCCATCAGTTAAAGAGATAAGGATGAGTTCTACTTTGAGTAGTAATCAGTTGGCTCAGTTAAGTGAGTTAAGTCCAGTTATATTTGATTTAAACAATTTGTTTAAATTAAGTAAGTTCAGTTAGTTAATGCATGCTAGCATATAACTGTTGTACTTCAGATAACTGAAGATTCTATCATGAATAACTCATGCATGTCAGTTCAGATAGAGACTCAGTTGAGATTAAAGAAGGGACAATGTACTATCAGTTGGATGAATGTTTTTCCTATAAAGGAAGCTCATCCATAAGAAAGATTTATCTCCTTCAGGACTGCGTAGTTGGATCAGAGGTTAGTGAGTGTGTGAAGAGGCAAATTCACACAAGTGGATGCACTGGACCCCAATCAGAATTGCGCAAAGAAATAGCAGGCTTGGAGGGCAGACCAAAGGTTAGATAGAGGCCTTTGACTGTTTATGAGTAGCAGAGGTATTGCAGAGAGATCAGGATAGCTCTTAAGCTGATTCTTTTTGTAATACTGTCTATATTTCCACTTGTATGATAATACAGAGTTGGGGTTTTAGGCTGAGCCTTTCCCCGTGTTATATCTTCTGTGTTATGTGTGATTGATTCCTTCTTATTAGTTATATGTGTTCTTATTGATGTTGCTCATGTTCGATTAAGCTTCTGCTAAATTGGTTGTAAAAGTAGATTAAGTATTTTTCTTTAGTATATTGCATTATCAGGTGATCTATAGGTGGGAATTTCTACATAGTATCAGAGCAAAGGTGATCAAAGCGAAGAACAATATACAAAGGAGAGGAGATTTCGAAGTTTTTGAGTTTTTGGCCATGAGTTTTCAGAGCAGATCTGAAAATTTTTGTGCAAAATTTTCAGAAACAAATAGCATATTTGGATTCCTTGCGGAAAAAGACCCAAATTCAAAAAACAAATTGGCTGAATCAGAGTTCGGATGAGGGAGGTATCGCTAATTTAAAATCATATCTTTTTCCAGAAAATTTCGTGACGGTGTGAAAGATGAAACAGATTGGTGTGCTAGCAAAGAACTTGTATGCACTTGAGGTACAAGATGCATGCAAAGCCTTGAGGAGCAAGGCAAAGGTTAGATACTTGGTGGTTGAGAGGGATAGTAAATTACCTCTCAACATGCAGTGCCAGAAGAAGTCTTAGATAACTGTGGAGGAGCCACAATTGGTGAAGTAGCTTCAAGAGGTTGTGGAGCAACCACAACTAGAGAAGTCGAGAGGAGACCGAGTGGAGGCATCCATTCATGCAGAGACCTCCAGTAGGGGGGAAATTTAGAGCTAGGTAGGTATAGGGATCACATGCATCCATACCTCCAGGTAGAAGGTGGGGCGAAGTGGAGTGATCGTCCCAAGAAGGCTGGAATAGGGGAAAGATCTTTGAGGTACCCAACCTCTTTGACTAGACCTTGCTACGAGAGCCCTGACGAGGAGTAGCAGGACTGGCTGATTGGGTAGAATCAGATGCGGATGGAGCGGCAGAGAGAGCTACAGTGCAGGAATCCCAAGACAGTGCAGAGCTAGCACGTTGCAACAATGTGAGAGGCACAGGAGTGTTGCACCAATGCAGGATGACACAGAGAGGTGTGCAACAGTGCGAGATGCATGGAGTGTTGCAGCAACTCAAAGGCCAGAGAGGGAGCACTTGTCAGTAGTAGGTAGAGCTTCAGCATCAGAGTACGTTTCTAGCCCAACAGAGAGTTCAGTTGGGAGTTTTTTTGTTTTTAGAGTTGCTGGAGCAACCACACTTGGTAGAAGTGTTGCATGCAGAACATTCCAAAGGTACAGGATCGGGTTCGAGTTGAAGCCTTTCTTGTTGAGAGGGAGTGTTAAAAATGGCAACAAGAAATGCTAAAAATAGCAGTTTGGGTACTAGTGCTGGATTGAGAAACATGGAATGAAAAATGGAAGCGCTAAAAAAAGCATTCTATTTTTAGTAGTTCAGGATGGATTCCTATTGTAGTCAGTCCCTGTACTAAAAATAGGAAGTAAAATTCGAATTTGAACTTAACAACTGTTTGAAAATAAATTAATTAATTCTCCATGAGTTAATTAGTTGTGAAAATTCAAAGATGAAGTCTATGTGAGGACATGCAACAATTTATCTATTAATTGAGGAATTTATCCATCAGTTAAAGAGATAAGGATGAGTTCTAATTTGAGTAGTAATTAGTTGGCTCAGTTAACTGAGTTAAGTCCAGTTATATTTGATTTAAATAGTTTGTTTAAATTAAGTAAGTTCAGTTATTTAATGCATGCTAGCATATAACTGCTGTACTTCAGATAACTGAAGATTCTCTCATGAATAACTCATGCATGTCAGTTCAGACAGAGACCCAGTTGAGATCAGAGAAGGGACCGTGTACTATCAGTTGGATGAATGTTTTTCCTATAAAGTAAGCTCATCCATGAGAAGGATTTATCTCCTTCAGGACTGCATAGTTGGATCAGAGGTTAGTGAGTGTGTGAAGAGGCAAATTCACACAAGTGGCTGCACTGGACCCCAATCAGAATTGCACAAAGAAATAGAAGGCTTGGAGGGCAGACCAAAGGTTAGATAGAGGCCTTTGACTGTCTATGAGCAACAGAGGTATTGCAGAGAGAGCAGGATAACTTTTGAGCCAATTCTTTTTGTAATAATGGTTATATTTCCACTTGTATGATAATACAGAGTTGGGGTTTTAGGTTGAGGCATTCCTCAGGTTATATCTTCTGTGTTATGTGTGATTGATTCCTTCTTATCGGTTATATGTGTTCTTATTGATGTTGCTCATGTTCGATTAAGCTTCCGCTAAATTGGTTGTAGAAGTAGATCAAGTATTTTGCTTTAGTCTATTGCATTATCAGGTGATCTACAGGTGGGAATTTCTACAAATTAGATGGTTCAAATGAGTTGGTTAAGGGATCAAAGATAGACCATATTCTCAAAATTGGAGTTGAATATCTCTTCAGGTATAATTTTTATTGTCCTAAAATTATAGTATATATTTAGCATAAAATAAAAAGTAGAAATTTAAATTATTGTAAGAATCTAATTTTTGTTTAAGTTTTTTTTTTGGAATCAAATTGGGGGTTACAGGTCCATATGGCACGGATACCCTCTGATGTTGTCCTGAATCGGTACGAAACCATGCATAGATTCATTTTTAAAAACTAGCAAATATGTTGACTCTGGGAATTTCATTTAGAATTTTTGTCAAACACATGGCATGCAAGATTGAATCTACCGGATATGAAAAACAAATAACAACCTATAATTAAATTAAAATTACTTATCTATTGTCTAAATTACTTTCAAAATCATTTCATCCACTGTAAGTGAATTGAAGGGCTTTGAGATTCATCAAACATTATTTTCATTCAATCATTCCTACAAACCCATGGCAAGCATCTTAAACTATTGCAATACATAATGATTGAAACTTACCTCAATGATTCTCTTTAAAACTCTTGTCTTCCATCTTGTTTTTATTTAACATCATTATTTTCAACGACTAATCTAGTGAATTGTCCTGGTATATTTTAGGTATGTTTCCATTTCTTGCAATGGTAGGCTGCAAGTTAACACTTATTCATGCATAATGATAAAAATAATAATAACATTTCTCATTCACGGATTTTTTCAAACACTTTGCAAAATATCTTGAAACCCTTTCTAAAACATGTCTCTAATTACATGAAACAAAAGCATAACTCATGAACTCTTACCCAAGTCTTTTGTAATTTATTTATTTCCATTACCTTCAACAATATTTGTCTTTCCTTTCTCAAATGCTACAATACCAATGTTAGTACAATAGAATACACCAATAAAAACTCCACAAGAATAGACTACTGAAGGCCAACTTTGTACCCAAAACTGCAAATAATTCCTTCCAAAACTTGGAAGTGAACTTAGCAACTTTTTTTCTTCAGACACAATCTTCTTTGGAGCACCATGAAACCTCACCATCTCCCTGATGAAGACTTGTGCTACATCACTAGGTGAATAAGTATACTTCACTGGAATGAAGTGTGCTACCTTGGTCAATATGTCTACCACAACCATAATAGAATCATGTTGTCTAGATGTCCTTGGAAAACTTGTAATGAAATCCATGGAGATGACCTCCCATTTCCACTATGGAATCATAATCGGTTTTTGAAGACCACCTAGATGCTTGCACTATGCTTTTACTTGTTGAAAATCCAAACATCTAACCATAAACTCAACTACCTCTTTCTTCAGATTTAGCCAATAGTAGAACTTCTTCACCATTGTCAATGTCTTTTGATATCTCGGGTGACTTGAATACAACTTAACACAAAATTCCCGCAAGATAAGCTTCTTAAGCTCAATGTTGTCTTGCACTTAGATCTTGTCCCTAAATTTGACCAAACCATTCATGTAATGAACAAGGTTTGTATACACAACGGAGTAATCTTCAGAATACTTCAAAGACAAAAACATCCATTGTAGGACAATAATTGTATATTGAATATTGTATAAAAGAATCGATGTGATATGAGATGATTACAACGACGATGAGGGCCTGCTTATATACCCTAGGCAGGTACCTCTTCATCAACGATTATGTCCTTAGGGACATACCTTTTCATTAAATAATTCTAGTTAATGATTACTAATTAATCACTAATATGATTGTTATTATTATTCATTTTTATATAATTTTATTCATAACATTTCTCTTCTCTTCAAAAAGCTTTGTCCTCAAAGCTCACTCATGAAGGGTCAGATTTGTTTCTCCGTTCAAAATATATTCTCGTCTTTGAACTTTCATCTTCGTTGATACAAGATGATATGGTCCTTGGAGTGATAAATAAAATTATTAGATTGAGAATGGATTTGACCATCCTAGATTAATCTTCTGTGGAATCTTCTGGTCAGTGGAAGTTTGTGATGAATTGTTATCGTAGGATTGGATTCTATAAACTTCAGTATTATTTGGAACATAAATTTTTTTGTTTCCATTCTAAGTGATATTGGTGCGTAGATTGATTGAAAATTATGCTCTTATGATTTGGATGTCGATAAATAGTTCTTCTAGTTGGACTTTCCTTTATCATTTGGTAGTTTCTTGATTTCCTTTAGGTGTTGTTGTTGTTGAGTTGGCTACTGAATCTTCATTTGGAATGTTTATCGTTTGGACTGTAACTTTTGAATATGTTTTAACTTCTCTAGATTTCTCTTCTTTACTTTTGATATCGATTGGATCAATGTTTATTTATTTATCTTCAACTTGGAATGAAACGACTCACGACTTAAATACTTCATTTTGAAGTTGTTCTAGCTTGTCATTTAGTGACTTCTTGTAATTTTTAAGCTTTTTATTTGTGTAAGTTGCATTTGGTTATGATTCCTTAGACGTACAAGTTCATCATTTTCCAAATCATTGACTTTGTCCTTAGAATCCTTCTCTTTATCTTTTAAGTTTTTTGATTTGTTCTAATAACCTTTGATTAAGGGTTTTTAGGAACAAGTTTTATTTTCTTTTTTTCTGATAGAATCTCTTTTAATCCATTCTCAAAACTTTCGTTTTCTTGTTTTAGTCTTTTTTTCTTAACCTTGTACCTTTTTTATTTGTGAAAGTAATTTCTCAGTGTGGTCCCTTAGACACCAAATTTATTCGTTGCTTTCTGTTGATTTTTCATGAAAACGAACTTCAAGATTTTTATATTTCTTTTCTGATGCTTCACCTTTTTATTGAAGCTTTGTGATTTCTTCCTTTAATCTTTTTATTTGTGTCTGGGTATTACCTTGGTATTCTTTCAAAGTAAACAATATTTGACATTTTGGATAAATTATTGTGTGATTTTTAAAAATCAACAAATACTGATATTTTGTTCAACAAAATGGACATCTTGTCCAAAATGTAGACTTATGTATGGGATCCATAGTTTCTTCGTTCATCTTTGAATTAGAGCCCATTTATTTTTTCCTTCAAAATTGGACATCTTAGATTTTTATTTTTTTTTTACTAACTTTGTACTTTGGAACTTACGAACCTTCTAATCAACGTGAACTTTGTAAAGTACTCTTTTATACCTTGGTATCTTTTTTAAATAACATTATTATTCTTTTTTTTAATTAATTATCTAAATATATAGTTATTATATAACTATATAATTTAATTAATTATATATTTTATAGTTAATATATAACTATATAATATAACAATTAAATGTTACGAAAAAATTGAAATGGTTGGGTTGATGGAATAATCGTGATTGTATGATTTCACAACATTTGATTGTGGAGAAAGCACTGGCAAACAGAGCCTATTGGATCTCATGGCAACAATTGGACGACGAGACAACGATTGGATGATGGTGGGACGATGTGCGACAAACAAGAATGAAGGAGTCAACGACTGGTTAGGCTATCAGACGGAATTTGCAGTGGGAGCGAGTAAATCAACGGATGGGTTGCAGAGGAGGTGTGAGGTGGATTGATGACTTGCTAGAAAAATGGTTGAGCGATGATTCGAGTGACACAAGGCCACAAGCAGACTTCGTTGCAGGGATGAGGCACCATATCATGGAACTGGTTGATAATGGTGGCAGGTTCAGTAAGAAGGCAAAGGTGGAAGATGGATGACACATATTTTTTTAATTATCGGTTCACACATTAGCAGATGGGCTCCAGTTGCGAAGGCAGCGTGGAAAGGCGATGGCAATTGGCGTGTTGTAGTGTTTTCTTCTCAAAGATGTATGAAAAGAACCCACTTAAGATTGTGGATGAAAAACAATCTCAACAATATAAATGGCTGCTAAACATTGTAGATTTGCAGCAACTGATAGAAACAAAACCTGCAAAAGTCTGGATCTATGCCACAATCATAGTTAAACAACAAAAAGAAAGAGTAATAATTCCAATCATCCAATGGAAACCAAATATACAAAGAATAGTTTTATTATAACACTTGTGAAGGGAGCAAATAAATGTTACCAGTCCCCCTCTATGGGATGGGTTCTTGGCTATCCTCAAACGTCTTGAGCTTGTGTAGAGTCTCTCTCCTCTATAATGTGTAAAACCAACAAAAATATGGTGTGCAACAATGAAAATAATCAGAGTTACAATAATGAGTGCAACAATGAAAATAATCAAAAGTGAATAATGAATGGAAAAACCTTCTATTTATAACAAAATATTGAGCTATCATCGAATAATGAGCAATAATAAAATATTATTAATCCCATTATTGGAATAACCACTTGTAATATTTTATTATATTTGGTTAGGAGGGAAAAAATATTTAAACTTTTATTTAGAAATAATAAACAAATAAATGATTTATATATCATCTCAAGGGATTAGTTAAGGAAAATAAACAAATAATGATTTATTTAATTATTCCTAAGGGATTTAGTCAAATTTGACAAAGAATAATAACTAATTAGTGATTAATTAATTATTCTTAGAGAAAAATAAGATAATTAATGATTTATTTGTTTATTTTTCATGATTTGGTCAAATATGACAAGGAATAATAATTGAACAATGGTTTAATTAATTATTCCTAGAAGAAAATCAAATAAATGGTGATTTATTTAATTATTCTTCATGGGTTTAACTATAAATTACTTAACAAAGGTGGTTTATTAAGGAATTTCTCACAGTGAAAGCAATTTTACTATGGTAAAATTGGCTTTACATAGTGTACTTCAATCCATCTAGTAAATTAGGCTAGATGATCAATTTTTTGGTGATAACAGATTGCCCCTCAACGTACGAGTGTTAGGAGCAAAACGTATGACCGAAGTATATTGTAAAGACACAATCACTTAGACAACACAGGGGAGTCAGACAGAGAGACAGAGAGAGACCAATAAAGCTGAATTGAAAGAGGATAGGGACAGAGGGGGTGAGACTAATTCAAGTCTCCTTTTAGGTTGTGGCACCGAACCTCAATAAGGCGGGGGATGCATACCCATACTCACTGAGATAACTTAGTACAAAAATAATGGTTCGCCCAGAAATATAAAACTGAGAAATGAAGTACATGCTGAATGGTGCATGACATGCTGGCATAAATGAGTTGATGTCGACAGAATAGTGCCCGCGATAGATGAGGCAATGAGGATCCTCAACTAAAGCACAAGGGAAAATAGTAATGTGATTGATGGAATGACACCAAGGATAATGGGAAAAAGTGGGACTGAGGGACAAAAAGATGACTTCCCTTGTCAGAGCATAAAGTGCATGGTTGACCTAGCAGCAACTGACTCAACTCCAGAGGGGATGGGGACAGTATGACTGGAGGCTAAAATGAGCAACATAGGATGAATGGTATGCAAATATGGATGGAATATTGTGACATGATAGAATGGGACGTGAAACAGACTCCATGAATGCAAGGGTGACTCATCGCGGATGCTCTGAACAAGGGTGACTCGATGACACTGCCACACAGACTAGGCCCGGTGGGGACCATCAAAACATGAGTAAATAATGGTTACTCATGATGAAAGTTGACATATGGTATGAAAATTATTAAGAGGAGGTGGTCCTCAAAATACAAGTGTCTCTTTATGATGAAATTCGATTTTGAGAGGCAACGAAGTGACATTTCTTGGAAAAATGGCTTCTTGGTGAAGTGTCAAATCATCGAAACTGAGGACCCATTATAGATATTAGTGAGAGATTTCCAACAGTGCTAATGGTTTGTTAAACTGAGCTACGGTCTAGTCGTAATGGGTGATATAAAAATTGGGGATTTTTCTATGAAAGGATGTTTTCCCTCCAATTTGGATTCATTTGCTAAGTGAGTTGTGGTGAATTTGGAGAGGAGGAAAAGGCCCTAAATCTTGTGGAGATCATAGCAGAAAAATTGACCATCGGAATTAGGATTTGTGACTTTTAGGTAGGTGGCCTTACTCATCTCTTTAATTTCAGTGGTTTATTTCCTGATTTTTGGCACCTGGCAGCTCCCTGAGAGACCCCTGCTCTTGCTCATAGTCACATCACACTTTTTGGGCCCAGAAGTGCAATCTAGCTCATAGTAAACATCTGGAAACCTACAAGCTCACACTTTCTGGGCTGAAAACTACGATTTGGGGCTAGAGAGAGGGTTGGTCTGTTGGCCTGGTGGGGGTTGTAGGCTGATCAATGTAGACCATTGTTTTCTTCTCTGAACTGACAAGACATGTGGTGTTTTGCAGGCATGGCAGAGTTGAAAATCAACTGGCATGAATGAGACTTGGATACTCTTCGATCCAAGATCCAGGGGGATCAGGTGGTTCGAGGGGCATTGGCTCATTATGGGGTTCTCAAGTTGGTAGAGAACCCACTGATGAGGGTAGGTGAGCCCTTTCTATCGATAATTGTGAGCTATTGGGATCCATACCAAGAGGTCTTTGTCATGTAGGGGCACAAGATTGAGCTCACATTATAGGATATTTACTTCTTGACCGGACTGCCTCCCATGGGAGTGGTGGGGAATATTCATTCAGTGTTACCTTGTGGGAGGAACATTACTGAGTTTGTGGAGTGCCACTATCGACAGGGTGTTCGTGTCAAGGGCACGACTATCCCACTTGTTGATCTAGAGAGGCTAGAGACACAGGTTGTTTCCGCAGCTGTGCTATGGGTCTTGGGCAGCCAGGCATTCCACCACATCACTGGTGGGCAGATGATGTTGGTTGAGAGTGTTTTGGCTGGGACCTACTATGGGTGGGCCCATTTGATGCTGTTTTTGGTGAAACGAAAATTGAGTCTTGCTGGATGTAGGTGAATCGTGACTGCGCTTTTGGTATAGTACTGTGTGCATTCTTCTTTAAGAAGATACCCACTATCCTTCCTCATGTACAGATCTAATATGGGGGCCCACAGGAGCCCAGGATGCGCCACTGGGGGTAGCTACTGCGAAGAGGAGGAGGAGGGGGAGTTGGATGGGTGTTCTGACCCAAGTTTTTCACACATTGGGATCGGATGCCCTTTACATTGACGATTACCCTTATAGCGGCATGAGCTATCAGGGAGATCCTGACTTGCCACTTCCATCTGGGCGAGCATGGGGACTAGACAATAAGTATTAAGTTGCTATTCTTATGACACATTTCATATTTTTATCACATGTATATGGTACTAAGTGTGAAATATGTTGTATGCAGACATAGCACCGGTAAATCCAGCAAGATATGCAGGCTGAGCCGCAACTCCTGGGGTTGTAGATCGGGGGACATCATCGTCATAGCAGGGTTTATAGGATACTGTTCTACTCATTGATCTTCATCGTAGGTTTGATGTACTCTTGATTGGAGTTTCAAAGCGCGAATGGCATGACTTAGAGGATCAATACATAAATGAGTGCACTGGTCTTCCCTCAGAGTGGTGAGGTATCGTGTAGCACGTGGTGATGGCTGGTTAGGTAGTACGTGATCTACATGCAAGTGGAGCAGAGCCTTTGGCGCGAGATCTAGCGGATAGTGACTATATGTAGGGAGATGTGGGTCCCATTGAATGTGATTTTTGTAACATGCATGGGCATGTCGGATGTATTTAGAGCTATGGATCCAAACACTTTTATGATACATAATATGATTATGCATTTTATATGATGATGATGGTTCGCCAATTGTTTTGTTTATGGTTATCTTTTGTGGCATACATGTGATAAATGCCAATCTAGAATGTTGTTTGCGATGGTATCTACGTAGTGATTTTGGGCCCTAGGTACATGACTGAACGTAATGGGTTCAAATTCATGTACCAACATCTTAACTCATAGATATTTTCTAAATAGGACTTGGTTATGCACATGATACACACCATTCAATTGCATGACAAGTAGAAAGGAATATAAATGAACATGGAGATGAAGGATGCGATGAGTGAGGGCATTGACTAACAAACATATCACTGCATCATATTCGACCTTATTATTGGTGGAAAATCCAATGCACACGCCATTTGAAAGGACTAACATATGCAAGGGGGTAAAAATGGCCCAGGTTGTCGAGGTTAGATTCCGGGAGAAGAGACTCGCACCGTCGGCATGATCGATATACAGTGTGGATGATGGATCCATCTAAAAGGTGCAAAATACAACGGATGAGATGATGCAATCTACCTAACTTCATGGTAGAAATAAAGACATGCAAATCAAAGGTATGTGTTATGAGAAAAATTTCTTGAGGTAGAGTGCATTAGGAGAATTAGGAAGGAGATGGCCTTCAGAATCCTCCAAAGAAATGCCCCCTTGCTTAAGTGCAGGGGTAATCAGGGGTAGACATAGCTTCCACGGTGTCCTCATCAGGCTAGGAGATGGGCGTACGAGATGAAGACTAACTACATGATGCGGCGGCGTTACCTGGTGCATCAACCTGAGAAATAAGGTTCACATACGCATCATCTTGAATGGTAGACGACGGGCTAGTAGATGGAGGATCTACGGATTTTGACACCTGGGATTCTATCGAAAGAGGTTCGATAGAAGCGCGCAAATAAAACTCAAAAAGGTTTTCCTGCGAGGAACTCAAGGATAATGACAGGTAAAGGATGTGGCCTGTGGTGTCCATCATCTCAACATTGGGGGGAGGGATCACAATGGTGGGACCAGATTCCCCCTGTTCTGGTTGAATAGTGGTACCAGAATCCACAAGTAGAGGAGTAGATGATCCACTATGAGTGGCCTCGTATTCGCGAAGCACCCCAAGGCAATCGTGAAATTCATCGAGATGATGGCAACAATGGGAATAGTGACCATGATGATCACACAGGGCAAAAGGGTGATTTGTGTGCAACGTTTTGAGTTTCTTGGTTGGGCCCGACAAGTTAACATGGACTTGCAGGATATTTGACTCAAGGAACTCTTCATGAACCAAAGGTTTAAGTTCAAAAAGTTCAGGACAATTGTTGGTGGCGTGCCCAACAACTTTACACAAAGCACACGGGGGTGTCAACTTTGGGGCCTTAGGGGCTGGAGAAGCTTGGGGAGCCTTGTACTTAGGTTCTTTCCTCTTAGATTTTGCCCCCTATCTGGATGATTTCACAAGAGGAGTGGGTTCCTGTTGAGGTTGTGATGGAACCGTAGCAACGGCAGGGGCCGTAGGGACTGTTTGAACCGGGGTCAAAGTATGATAGGGTCTTAGCTGATCAGGTGGAATGTTTGCAGGGGGATCGATGTACCATACTGGGATCCCCAGGGTCCTATTAAGAAGGACCATCGAAGCCATGATAGGGACAAAAAATACTCTCTGAGGGGGAAATAAGAAAGGTATCTGGCTTGTAAGGTAATGTCCCAGCGGAATAGCTCCTGGATGGTTGAAACCTGGAGGAAAAGTTCTTGGTGGAAACTAGGAGAGGCACCCACAAACGGAGGAGGTCCTAAAGGGGTGGATCTAGAGGGCTCAACTGGAAGAGAAACAAGAGGATGCTGAGGAGCTGGTTGTTGATCAGGTGTACTAGACTGTTTAAGGGAAACTAATGACGCTTGTAACATGCAAACACTCATTGAATTAGGCTCTGAGATGGGAGGGGGAGGACCAGGGAAAGCACCCAACAATGAGGAATCTTTATAGACTTCAAGTGAAACATCGGTGAGAGGAGATGAAGACTATTAGTCGGACATTAATGAGATAATGGACTCGGGGGAGGTCACGAATGTCAACTCGTAGTAAGTTAACTGATCGATGGTAATGATCTTCCCTTCATGGGGAAAGCACATATTGCGGAACACCGCATACACGATAGCTGACATGGGATATGTGTAACTACGACCTAAGAGAATGTTGAAATCCGAAGGGGCATCAATGAATTCAATGTCGACATGGACAATCTTACCTGTAAGGGTCACTAGAAAGTTGCGGTACATGCCAAGGGGCTGGGAGGAGTGTTCGTCCCAATCATGCAAAGTGATGGTGGAGAGGGAAAAATCAGGCGACTTAGGTTGTTTCAAAATAGCAGTGGAAATCACACAGGTTGATGCACCTTCTTCAATAATGCATTGGGAGATGATGGCATTACGAACTCTAACTGGAATCTGGAAAGCAACTAGCGCAAAAACGGAATGAGATGCGGAGGGCTGGTCTACATACCATTTTACAACGTCTCCAGTAAGCGTGTGTTGGAATAGCTGAAGATTAATGGAGTCATCGGTAATGGAATTGGACGAACACCACATGTGGAAGGATAGAACATGGTTGGTAGGATCCTCTCTAGCATTACCCTCAAACTTCAGAATGTCTGAGGGAAGCTTAGTCAGCATAGAAGGCCAACTAGTATCATGGTGTATGGGGTTGTTTATCAATTGGTTAAAATCAGGTAGACTTAACCCAGCCACAAAGGGGATCATGGGGGCTGTCGAAATGGTTCCTGAGACTATTCCTCTTGATGTGACCACCAAAATAGAACTGGAGCCAACACCAGCTATGGGTCCAGACATGGTGACAATATGCGGTGAAGGAGGCTCAGACTTAGATGAGGAATCGGGTGAACGAGTAGAAGAGTTGGTATGGGGACTCAGAGGGCTATGAACTTGAACTCGATGGGGAGGGGTAATATGCCTAAGTGGAAACTGAGGGTGAAGGTTGAATAGTCTCGTGACAAATGCCTGGGTGGCGCAATGGAGGTAAGGCACACGTGACACAGAAATGGTGAAGGGAGATCAACAATATCCCTTTGTCTCGATGAGGGGAGATAAATTTATTGTGTGAAGTCTTAGATTGGTGGTGTAAACCAAGCACCCTTCGCTTAAGATGTGCTTGTGTGTCAAGTGTATTAATTGATTAATCCCATATCGTGTTTGTAAAAAAGAAAAAAAGCTTGCTGAAAATGAACTCAAATTAATAACATAAAATGAACAACAAAACAATTAACTAAACCCCACCCAAACTTGGTTTGAAAACACTGTGCTGGTTGGTGGTTAAATCGATGGAAAATACACTAAAACAGTCAAGGGGCCTAAATGTCAGTGAGGTTGGGATCAAGTGACACTAAGCTGCTAGAAAGTGGCGCTGCAACAACAAAAACCAAAGAGGAATATCGCTACAAAAAGATAGGGAGATGGGTGAAACACCTAGGGCAACCGATGTGACCCTAAGGCAAATTACCAAACAAGTTTAAATGTGAAACTATGGATGGTAACAACCTATTTTAACATATCTGAAATAGAAGGGTACAGATCTAGAAAACGTGGCTGAAAGCGCTGCAAAAACTCAGGCTACTCACTAAGTTAAACTCCTCCTAGAAAGGTGGAAGCATATTAGAAGCCCTACGTGAGGCTAAATTCAACTTCGACGAGTAAATATGAGTGGATCCGAGCTGAAGTGGGATGAGACAGAGGTGAGACAACCCAATAGACAACTCTCTGCAAAACCTAGAAATATATCTGACAAAAACCCTAAAACCCATAAATCGCAGGTACTAACCTGTTTTCCTGCAGGGATCCTACTTTTTGTGCTGATAAGTGTACTCAGGCCACCATATCGCACTTTTTGGGGCAAAAAGTATGATTTTTTCTCCATGGATCCCGGTCGGAAAATCTCAAAAAAAGTGTCGCGTTTGTCGCAGCTGGTTCCTGTGACCTGCGAAAACGACCAGAAAGCTTGCAGAAGTAAAAAATTTAACAAATCTAGGGTAAAACTAGGAAACATGAATAGAATTGAAAAAAAGAAAAAGAAACCCTAAGTTGAAAACAGAAGTTGACTGAGGTTTCTGGATCTGAAGTATAAACCCAGTGCAGTCGCCAATTTTGTTGTAGTGTTTTCTTCTCAAAGATGTACGAAAAGAGCCCACTTAAGATTGTGGATGACAAACAATCTCAACAATATAAATGGCTGCTAGACATTGTAGATCTGTAGCAACTGATAGAAACAAAACTTGCCAAAGTACGGATCTATGCCACAATCATAGTCAAACAACAAAAAGAAAGAATAATAACTCCAATCATCCAATGGAAACCAGATATACAAAGAAAGGTTTTATTATTACACCTGTGAAGGGAACAATTAAATGTTACCATTCCCCCTCTATGGATGGGTTCTTGGCTATCCTCAAACGTCTTCAGCTTGTGTAGAGTCTCTCTCCTCTATAATGTGTAAACCCAACGAAAATATGGTGCGTGACAATGAAAATAATTAGAGTTACAACAATGAGTGCAACAATGAAAATAATCAAAAGTGAATAATGAATGGAAAACCCTTCTATTTATAACAAAATATTGAGTTATCTTCGAATAATGAGCAATAATAAAATATTATTGATCCCATTCTTCGAATAACCACTTGGAATATTTTATTATATTTGGTTAGGAGGGAAAAAGTATTTAAACTTTTATTTAGAAATAATAAATAAATAAATGATTTATTTATCATCTCAAGGAATTAGTTAAGGAATAATAAACAAATAATGATTTATTTAATTATTCCTAAGGGATTTAGTCAAATTTGACAAAGAATAATAATTAATTAGTGATTAATTAATTATTCCTAGAGAAAAATAAGATAATTAATGATTTATCTGTTTAATTTTCATGATTGGGTCAAATATGACAAGGAATAATAATTGAACAATGGTTTACTTAATTATTCCTAGAAGAAAATAAAATAAATAGTGATTTATTTAATTATTCTTCATGGGTTTAACTATCAATTACTTAACAAAGGTGGCTATTAAGGAATTTCTCACAGCGAAAACAATTTTACTATGGTAAAATTGGCTTTACATGGTGTACTTCGATCCATCTAGTAAATTAGGCTAGATGATCAATTTTTTGGTGATAACACGGCAGATGCAGCGGCTCATGTTGGTTTTCAATTTTATTTTTTATTTTTTTTGTTACAATTTTTTTTTCTTATTTTAAATTCAGGAGCCCCCTTTTTGTTCTTTGTAGTCCTTGTATTTGTCTTTAAATTTTTTGAATATATATTGAATCTCCTTGTATTTGACTTAATATTTTTTTCAATGCGTTTTGATTCTCTTTTTTTCTTCTTCTAATATGTAATCTATTTCCCACATTTTATTTATTTATCTATTTATTTATTTATTGTTATTATTAAGTGGCTAAGGGTTTTTTAACGAATCTAGCGGAATGGAGAACCTCCAACTATGCTTGAATTTTTGACGACAACAAGGTTGACGAAAGATTTGTTATTTTTCAAGGGTTGGATCAAACGGGGCTCTGATACCAATGTAACGAACAAGGTTCGTATATGAAACAGAGTAATCTTCAGAATACTTCGAAGACAAAAACATCCATTGTAGGATAGTAATTATATATTGAATATTGTATAAAAGAATTGATGTGATATGAGATGATTTCAATGAGGGTGAGGGCATGCTTAAATACCCTAGGCATGTACCTCTTCACCAAAGGTTATGTCCTTAGGAACATACCCTTTCATTAACTAATTCTAATTAATGATTACTAATTAATCACTAATATGATTGTTATTATTATTTATTTTTACATTATTTTATATAATTTTGTTCATAACAATCCACTGTGAGAGATAGTCCACATCCTGATCATCTGTACCATGTTGTTGTAACATGTGCCTAAGTTCCCTATACCTCTCATCTTGTTGTCCTGCCTGTAAGATATGATCCTGTAAATCTGTCCCATATGAGCTCATAGTTGTTATGTGATTTACGTACACTCTTCTACTAAGAGAATTTATAACCCTGTTCTCCTTACCCTTGATGTAACTAATGTTGAATTCAAAATCACTGATCGTGGCCAACCATCTAGCTTTCCTGGCACTCAAATTTGGTTGGTCAAATAAATATCTCAACCGACCAGATCACTCCTCAATAAACCTCCTATCAAGAATATAGTGCCTCCACATCTTCAATGCATGGATGATTGCTGCCAACTCAAGATAATACGTCACATATTTTTGCTCGTGCTCATTTAGTTTCCTTGACTTGTAGCATGCCACCTGTCCCTCCTCCATTAGGACTCCACCAAGTCCTCTCTTGCAAGCATCTGTACAGAACATAAAATCTTTATCCGGCGCTGCAATCTTCAGAACTAGAGTATTTGTTAACAACTGCTTCAATTACTCAAAACTTGTTGCACATTCCTCTGTTCGTCATTCAAGTTTCTTTCCTTTTCACTACAATGATGTAATAGGATATGCAATCCACGAGAAGTTCCCGATGAACCTCCTATAATAGCGTATTAAGCCCATGAATTATCTGACCTCATCCATATTCCTAGGAGTTTCCCATTCCATGATAGCTCTGATATTTTCCAAATCCATTGTTGTGCCTTCCTTGGAAACAACATATCCCAAGTAATGTGCCTTTGTCTGAAAGAAATTGCATTTGCTAAGTTTTTCATACAACTGATGCTCTCTTAGAAATATCAATATTGTTTCCAAATGTTTGGCATGCTTTTCCTCATTTTTATAATATATCAATATATCATCAATGAATATTGTAGGTTTTAATCCCGTACAGAAATTACCTGCATACGAATTCTAAAACACAAAAAATAAACAATGCGAGAGCATAACACATAAAACACATATACACAGAGATTTCCCATAGATCCCAAAACAGGACTACCAGCTTGATTTTTCATTATGTTCCTTTCAATGTTATAATACATATTTATACATGACAAAGCATCCAATACCATGGACATAAAAACCATTGCGTCCAATACCATGGACCGAAAACCATCACATCCAAAAACATGTGCGAAAATCATGCACAAAACCATAGGTGGGTCCGCCCATCCTAACATAGGGTCCAAAGCCAAAATTTTCCGGGGCACCGCCTCAAACCCCATAAAGTGGACTAACCCCCCGATTAACTATGTGGGCTAGTCATGGAAAGAATATAACACAACCCAACATTCTCCCACTTGTTGTTTTCTTTCCACAGGGGGCCATGGCCCATAAGAGAGCTTAGTCATTTTTCCAGCCCTGAAACGCCCATTGTCTCTCTACACCAAGAGAACTTCTCAGAGCTCATAGATTTTTGTCAATGCATCTGCAATATTCTTCAAAGTGTCCACCTTTACTAGCAACAGCTTTTTGTCTTCTATCATATCCCTCAAAAAGTGATATTGAACATCAATGTGCTTTGTCTTTGAATGATATGTGGGGTTCTTTGCCAATAAAATTGCACTTTGGTTTTCACAGTCTATCCTTATAGCTCCCTGTACTAACCCCATACTTGAACACAATATCTGCAACCAAACTGCTTCCTTGCTTGCATAAGTGGCTGCCATATATTCTGCCTCTGTAGTTGATAGTGCCACTACAGATTGTTTCTTACTCATCCAACTGACCGCACCTCCAAATAGGTTAAACACATACCCACTTGTAGATCTTCTCTGATCCAGATCTCCAGCCTAGTCTGCATCAACAAAGCCATGAATATCCAACATTCTATCCAATCCAGATCTTCCTTGGTAGCACAAACCATAATCACTAGTGCCACGCAAATACCTAAAAACCCGCTTCACTGCTGTCCAGTGCTCCTTCCCTGGTTTTGACATAAACCTGCTCAATACTCCCACTGCATGTGCAATGTCTGGTCTAGTACAGACCATTGCATACATCAGGCTACCGACTGCACTTGCATATGGAACACGGGACATGTCCTCTTCCTCTTCTTGTGTCTTGGGACACAGTTCAACAGATAACCTCACACCTACAGGAATAGGAACCTTCACCTGTTTACTATCCTGCATATTAAACCTCTGCAGTATTATCTCGACATACTTCCTCTAGTTTAACCAGAGCTTCCTCTTTGCCCGATCTCTTTTAAATTCCATGCCCAAAATATAGTTTGCAGCACCAAGATCTTTCATGTTGAATTTGGAGGAAAATTGGGTCTTCAAATCCTGGATAATTTCTTTGTCATTTCCAACCAGCAACATATTATCCACATACAAGACTAGATAAATAACACGGTCACTAGTTAATTTAAAATACACATAGTGATCTGCTTTTCTTCTGGTGAAGCCAAGTCCCCGTATAAATGTATCAAATTTCTGATACCACATCCTTGGTGACTGTTTTAACCCATACAAAGACTTCTTTAACTTGCATACCAGTTCTTTCTTACCCTTCACCGCAAATACTTCAAGTTGCTTCATGTATATTTCCTCTTCCAGATCCCCGTGAAGAAATGTTGCCTTCACATCCATCTGTTCTACCTCAAAATCAAAAGTAGCAACAACAGATAAAAGTAATTTAATAGAAGTTACCTTGGCAATAGGAGGAAAAATATCACCAAAATCAATTCCCGGCACCTGGGAAAAACATTTTTCTACCAACCGAGCTTTGTATTTTCCAACTTTCCTTCTGCATTTGTCTTCTTCTTGAACACCCATTTGCTGCCAATGGGTTTCCTTCCAGCCAATAACTCCACCAGATCCCAAGCCTCATTTTTGTGCAAAGATGCCATTTCATCAACCATGGCCTCTTTCCAGAGTTTTCCATCCTCTGAATCTATTGCTTCCTTCACAGTTCTAGGATCATCGTCAGTAATAGATAAAGCAAAATTTGAACAGAAAGTAGATGGACTATACCTTTCTGGCTGCCTTCTTTCTCGAACTTATCTTCTCACACTTGGAGTTTGAGGCTCTTCATCTTCTGATTCCTCCTCTGCTGTAGAGTCTGATTCTTCCTCCCTTAGCTCAAACTCTATCTTCTCAGGATCCTTTGATTGTACTTCATGTTTAATAACATCTTTCACCTCTCTGAACACCACATCTCGGCTGTACACAACCTTTCGTGTGACCGGGTTCCAAAGCTTATAACCCTTTAAACCATCCTTGTACCCAATAAAGATGCACTTTTCAGATTTACTATCCAACTTGGTTCGTTTCTCCTTTGGAACATGTACATATGCATCACGTCCAAATACCCTTAGATGTGAAAGAGAGGGTTTCTTACCAGTCCATACCTCTTTTGGAGTCTTATCCTCCAACGCTGATGAAGGTGACCTGTTGACCAGGTAACATGCAATATCCACCGCCTTTGCCCATAATTCCTGTCCTAACCCGACACCACTGAGCATGCTTCTTGCCCTTTCCATCAACGTCTCATTCATTCTTTCTGCAACTCCATTTTGTTGAGGTGTATATGGAGTAGTCTTCTATCATGCTATACCACACTTCTTACAGAATTCTTCAAATTCCTTGTTGCAAAACTCTCAACCATTATCTGTCCTTAGCACCTTTATCTTCTTCTCTGTCTAATTTTCCACAAGAGCCTTAAATTCTTTAAACCTGTGAAAGGCTTTAGATTTATTCTTAAGGCAATATATCCATGTATTCCTTGAGAAGTCATCTATAAATGATACATAGTACACAAACTCACCCAGTGATGGAACCTTCACAGGTCCAAACACATCATTGTGCACAAGTTCTAATATATGTTTTTCCCTCTTACTACCAGAGGGGAAACTCACCCGATTTTGCTTCCCATATACAAAATTTTCACAGAAATCAAAATCCAGAGAGCTATTACTCATACCTTCTATCATACCTTTTCCATGAAGTATTCAAAGGCCCTTCTCTCCAATATGTCCAAGCCTTTGATGCCACAACATGGTCTTCTCTCCAGAGACCACTAGATTTTCTGCTCCACTTTCAGGAACCATAGAATTGTTGCACCCATCAATAACAATGCTACCTTGCAACTTGTACAGAGTTCCAATTAGAACTCCCCGCATCAATACCAGTGCTCCCCGAACCATTTTTTAGGTATCCTTCTCGAACACTATTTTTACACCTACATCATCCAGCTTGCTTACAGAAATCAGGTTTCTGGCCAATGCAAGAATATGTAGAACACCCGGAAGTGTTCTAACCCTTCCACCTTGCAACTTCAATTTTACTTTTCTGTGACCAACAATTCTAGCCTTCTTGTGACCCCCCAAGAAGACATCACCGCCATCATATTTCTCATACTCGCAGAACCACTCTCTATGGGGAGTGAAGTGAAAGGATGCACCTGAGTCAATCAACCATCCCTCATGATCTACATGTGTACTTGAAGAAGCCAAGTACACATCCCCACCTTCATTTGAGGTGGTTTTTGCCTCTTTAGAAGCAGCATCATCATATCCCTTTCCTTTATCAAGAGATTTAGATTTACAGTCCCTTTTGTAGTGCTCTTCCTTTCCACATTTCCAGCACACCACCTTTACAAGTTTTCCTGGAGATTTAGATCTCCCTCTAGATTTAGATCTCCCACTCGATGAATTATTGTTGTTTCTGGTCTGGGACCGTATCAATGACTTATTGTTGTTTTTGGTCTAGGACCATCCTCGTACAGACAAGGCATCACCATTCTGGCTCTCCATATTTTTCCATCTCATCTCCTCCGTCAGTAAGGATGAGACTATTTCATCAAACTGCAAGGCAGCTGCATTGCTACCTATTGCAATAACCAGACTATCCCACGAATCTGGTATAGAACACAACGAACTGATGCACTTATCTTCATCTGAAATTTTAATATCAACAGATGCTAACTGACTTACCACAATATTAAATGCATTCAGATGCTCTGTCACCGAGTCTCCATATTTCATCCTCACGTTATACAACTTTTTCCACAGGAACAGTTTATTCACCAGAGACTTAGATTTGTACAAAGTCCCTAACTTTTCCCACAAAGCCTTTGTCGTATCTTCCCCTGATACATCTAGCAATATTGAATCTGAGACGCAGAATCATATTGTGCTCTTTGCCTTTCGATCCAACTTCTTCCATTCTTCATCGGACACTCCCATTAGTTTAGTACCCGTATCTACCATGATCCATTGATCTTTATCCACCAATAGATCCTCCATCTTGAGTTTCCACAACTCAAAACTCTGACCATTAAATTTCTCAATCTCTATCTTTCCACTGCTCGCCATCTTCTTTCACCAACAGAATCGATCTCACAGATCTCCCAATGAATAGGGTCTACCACAGGCTCGAGTGAAACCCCTCAGCAACAAAGGCGTCCACTTGAAGCCAAAACAGCTCTCATACCAAATGTAGGTTTTAACCCCGTACATAAATTACCTGCATACGAATTCTAAAACATAGAAAATAAACAATGCGAGAGCATAACACATAAAACACATATACACAGAGATTTCCCCTTGATCCAAAAACTGGGACTACCAACTTGATTTTTCATTATGTTCCTTTCAATGTTATAATACATATTTATACATGTTGAATCATCCAATTCCATGGACCGAAAAACCATCGCATCCAATACAACGATGTGCGAAAATCATGCACAAAACCATAGGTGGGTCCATCCAACCTAACATAGGGTCCAAAACCAAAATTTTCCGGGGCACTGCCCTGGACCCCATAAAGTGGGGTTACGGGTATGCCTCAAACCCCCTGTGACCCCCCCCCCCCCCCCCCGCTACACAATCGGCGCAACAAAGGGGGGCTCTGCCCCTCCCTAACCCCTCGGTTAACTACGTGGGCTAGTCATGGAAAGAATATAACACAACCCAACAAATACAATAACGAACTTGTCAAACAAGGATGCAACACACTATTCATCAAGCACATGAAAGTAGTTGGAGCATTAGTCAAACCAAAAGGAACCACAACAAACTCATAATGCACATACCTGGTTCAGAAATCAATCTTGTGGGTGTCCTCTTCTTTAATGCGTACTTGATGATATCTTGATCTCAAATCAATCTTCAAGAACATTGTTGCTCCCTTCAATTAGTCAAACAAGTCTTTAATCCTCGACAATATATACATGTTCTTGATGGTTACCTTGTTCATCTACCCTTAATCAGTGCAAAATCTAAGATTCCATCCTTCTTCTTCACAAGCAACACTTGTGCACTCCATGGTGATACACTTAACTTATTGTATCCATTGTAAAACATTTCCTTCAACTAAAACTTCAATTCCACTAGCTCTGGAGTGCTCATCCTGTAAGGTTCCTTTGATGTTGGTGTTGCTTTTGGCATCAACTCAATAGAAAAGTCCACTTCCCTGTGAGGTGGCAACTCTGAAACATCTGTTGGGAATACATCTTGAAACTACTGCATTATCGGGTACCTCTTCAAGACTTCTACATCCTCAAAATCCTTACCTTTATCACTAGAAATTTGCAATACAAATAACACACACCCTTTCCTGCAATTGCACTTCGCCTACATAGTTGTAATCATTCTAACTTATATAGCCTTCTTCTTACCCTGCATGATTCTTTGTTCTCCATTGTCATCCAGACACTCAATAGCCTTGTCATAACAATCTACTTTCGTCCTGTGAAGGTACATCCAATCCATACCTAGAAGCATATTGTATGATCCCAATGGAAGTACATTCAGATGTGCTAATGTAGGAATATCATTCAGCTCAAATGCATGAGCTCTTACCCAATGATGAACTCTCTTCTTAGTACCTGTAGCCAACTACACTAACCAAGACTCTGCATGCACTTATTTTCTCAAACCACACTTATCCTCCATGCCAGGGTTAACATAACTATAATTAGATCCAAGGTAAATCAAAATAGAAAAAACTTGATAATAACTCTTATCATACATCTCGATAATAGACTCCTTGTGATCTACCTGCCTCTTTTCTAATGTTGTATAGATCCGAGGAATGCCCTGCCCAACATCCCCAATTGTTTGCGCCTCCTTTGCATTGTAGATCTGAGGCCTACCACCCTGATATGATGGGAAATCCTTCTTGAGATGCTCCTTGCCACATATCCAACACTGCAACTATCCCCTATCACCACCTCTATTCTGCTGCTCCCCGAGCTTTGACCCATGTTCCCTCTCAACTGCATTAAAATTCTTGTAAGGAACATCATTCTCTTTCTCACCTACATCCTAAGGTCTTGTTCACTTCAATGGCCATTTGCCTTTAGTCTTTTCATTACCTTTCCAACCTTGTTGAAACTTGAGGCTCTGTCTTATGCTTCGATTGCTCATAACAGTGTTTCCCAATGAATTCTTCCAACAATCAAGGCTCATCATACTCAATCTGATCCTTAAATGCTAATGGTAATCAACTGAAAAATATTTGAACTTTGGCTTTCTCATCCTTAAGATATTGTACATTCCTTAATAACTCTAGGACCGCTTTAGCAAGCGTCACGAAAATGGAATGAGATGTAGAGGGTTGGTCTACATACCATTTTGCAGTGTCTCTAGTAAGCGTGCGTTGGAATAGCTGAAGACTAATGGATTCATCAGTAATGGAATTGGACGAACACCACATATGGAAGGATTGAGCATGGTTGGTAGGATCATCTCTAGCATTACCATCAAACTTTGGAATGTCTGAGGGAAGCTTAGTCGACATAGAAGGCCAACCAGCATCATGGTGTATGGGGTTGTTTATCAACTGGTTAAAGTCCGGTGGACTTAACCCAGCCATAAAGGGGATCACGGGGGCTGCCAAAACAGTTCCTGAGACTGTTCTTCTTGATGTGACCACCATAATAGAACCGAAGCCAACACAAGGTTGGGTTCCTGCACCAACTATGGGTCCAGACATGGTGACGATATGCGGTGAAGGAGGCTCGGACTCAGATGAGGAATCGGGTGAATGAGTAGACGAGTTGGTATAGGGACTCGGAGGGCTATGAATTCGAACTCAACAGGGAGGGGTAATATGCCTAAGGGAAAACTGGGGGTGAAGGTCGAATAGTCTCCACGACAAATGCCTGGGTGGCGCAATGGTGGTAAGGCACACGTGACACAGAAATGGTGAAGGGAGATCAAAAATATGCCTTTGTCTCGATGTGCCCTTCGCTTAAGATGTGCTTGTGTGTGTAAGTGAATTAATTGATTAAGCCCATATCATGTTTGTAAAAAAGAAAAAAAGCTTGTTGAAAATGAACTGAAATTAATAACAAAAAATGAACAATAAAACAATTAACTAAACCCCACCCAAACTGGGTTTACAAACACTGTGCTGGTTGGTGGTTAAATCGATGGAAAATACACTGAAATGATCAAGAGACCTAAATGTCGGTGTGCTTGGGATCAAGTGACACTAAGCTGTTGGAAAGTGGTGCAGCAACAAAAAAAACCAGAGAGGAAGATCACTGCAAAAAGATAGGGAGATGGGTGAAACACCTAGGGAAACCGATGTGACCCTAAAGCAAATGACCAAACAAGTTTAAATGTGAAACTATGGATGGTAACAATCTATCTTAACAGATCTGAAACATAATGGTACAAATCTAGAAAATGTGGCTGAAAGCACTGCAGAAACTCAGACTACTCACTAAGCTAAACTCCTCCTAGAAAGGTGGAACCATATTAGAAGCCCTAGGTGAGGCTAAATTCGACTTCGACGAGTATATAAGAGTGGATCCATACGTAAGTGGGATGAGACAGAGGTGAGACAACCCAATAGACAACTCTCTACAAAACCCAGAAACAGATATGAGAAAAACCCTAAAACCCAGAAATCACAGGTACTGACCTGTTTTCTTGTAGGGATCACACTTTTTGGGCTGATAAGTGCGCTCTAGCCTCCAGATCACACTTTTTGGGGCAAAAAGTGTGTTTTTTGCTCCGTGGATCCTGGTCGGCAAATCTCGAAAAAAGTGTCGCCTTTGTCGCGGCTGGTTCCTGTGACTTGCAAAAAATGACTAGAAAGCTTGAGGAAGTAAAAAATTTAACAAATCTAGGGTTAAAAAACTAGGAAACTTTAATAGAATTGAAAAAAAAAGAAAGGCTAAGTTGAAAACCAAAGCTCACCGAGGTTTTTGGATCTGAAGTATAAACACAGTGTTGTCGCCAATTTTGTTGTAGTGTTTTCTTCTCAAAGATGTACGAAAAGAACCCACTTAAGATTGTGGATGACAAACAATCACAACAATATAAATGGCTACTAAACATTGTAGATCTGTAGCAACTGATAGAAACAAAACCTACCAAAGTACGAATCTATGCCACAATCATAGTCAAACAACAAAAAGAAAGAATAATAACTCCAATCATCCAATGGAAACCAGATATACAAAGAAAATTTTTATTATTACACCTGTGAAGGGAACAATTAAATGTTACCATTCCCCCTCTATGGGATGGGTTCTTGTCTATCCTCAAACGTCTTCGGCTTGTGTAGAGTCTCTCTCCTCTATAACGTGTAAACCTAACAAAATTATGGTGTGCGATAATAAAAATAATCAGAGTTACAACAGTGAGTGCAACAATGAAAATAATCAAAAGTGAATAGTGAATGGAAAACTCTTCTATTTATAACAAAATGTTGAGTTATCTTCGAATAATGAGCAATAATAAATTATTATTGATCCCATTCTTGGAATAACCACTTGGAATATTTTATTATATTTGGTTAGGAGGAAAAAAGTATTTAAACTTTTATTTAGAAAATAATAAATAAATAAATGTTTTATTTATCATCTTAAGGAATTAGTTAAGGAATAATAAACAAATAATGATTTATTTAATTATTCATAAGAGATTTAGTCAAATTTGACAAAGAATAATACTTAATTAGTGATTAATTAATTATTCCTAGAGAAAAACAAGATAATTAATTATTTATCCGTTTATTTTTCATGATTGGGTCAAATATGACAAGGAATAATAATTGAACAATGGTTTAATTAATTATTCCTAGAAGAAAATCAAATAAATAGTGATTTATTGAATTATTCTTCATGGGTTTAACTATAAATTACTTAACAAAGGTGGTTTATTAGGGAATTTCTCACAGTGAAAACAATTTTACTATGGTAAAATTGGATTTACATGGTGTACTTCGATCCATCTAGTAAATTAGGCTAGATGATCAATTTTTTGGTGATAACACGACGGATGCAGTGGTCCACGGTTGTTTTCAATTTTATTTTTTATTTTTTTTGTTACATTTTTTTTTTTCTTATTTTAAATTCAGGAGCCCCCTTTCTATTCTCTGTAGTCCTTGTATTTGTCTTTATACTTTTTGAATATATATTGACTCTCCTTGTATTTGAATTAATATTTTTTTCAATGTGTATTGATTCTCTTTTTTTCTTCTTCTAATATGTAATCTATTTCCCCCATTTTTTATTTATCTATTTATTTATTTATTATTATTATTAAGTGGCTAAGGGCTTGGCGACAAATGTAGTGGAATGGAGAACCTCCAACTATGCTTGAATTCTTGATGGCAACAAGGTTGACAAAAGATTTGTTGTTTTCCAAGGGTCGGATCAAACGTGGCTCTGATACCAATGTAACGAACAAGGTTTGTATATGTAGTGGAGTAATCTTCAAAATACTTCGAAGACAAAAACATCCATTGTAGGATAGTAATTGTATATTGAATATTGTATAAAAGAATTGATGTGATATGAGATGATTTCAATGAGGGTGAGGGCATGCTTAAATACCCTAGGCATGTACCTCTTCACCAAAGGTTATGTCCTTAGGAACATACCTTTTCATTAACTAATTCTAATTAATGATTACTAATTAATCACTAATATGATTGTTATTATTATTATTTATTTTTACATTATTTTATATAATTTTGTTCATAACAATCCACTATGAGTTTAAGCCCCAAGGGATAGCTCAAATGGTCGAGTTCCCGTTGCTAAAGCACTTTCCCAGTTTGGGAGGTCACAGGGTCAAATCTCCTCGACGCCCTCGGGGTTAGGCCTGTTAAGATTGGCCGACGGGTAGATCCCTTTGGGTGGATCTACCCCGATATTTTCCCGTGGATGTAGCGGCCACTCAGTGACCGTGAACCACAGCTTAAAAAAAAAAAACAATTCACTGTGAGAGATAGTCCACATCCTGATCATTTGTACCATGTTGTTGTAACATGTGCCTAAGTTCCCTATACCTCTCATCTTGTTGTCCTACCTGTAACATATGATCCTGTAAATATGTCCCATATGAGCTCATAGTTGTTATGTGATTTACGCACACTCTTCTACTAAGAGCATCTATAACCATGTTCTCCTTACCCTTGATGTAACTAATGTCGAAGTCAAACTCACTAATCATGGCCAACCATCTAGATTTCCTGGCACTGAAATTTGGTTGGTCAAATAAATATCTCAACCAACCATGATCACTCATCAATATAAACCTCCTATCAAGAATATAGTGCCTCCACATCTTCAATGCATGGATGATCGCTGCCAACTCAAGATAACGCGTCACATATTTTTGCTCGTGCTCATTCAATTTCCTTGACTTGTAGCATACCACCTGTCCCTCCTCCATCAAGACTCCACCAAGTCCTCTCTTGCAAGCATCTGTACAGAACATAAACTCTTTATCCGGAGTTGCAATCTTGAGAACTAGAGTATTTGTCAACAAACTCTTCAGTTACCCAAAACTTGTTGCACATTCCTCTGTCCGTCATTCAAGTTTCTTTCCTTTTCACTACAATGATGTAATAGGATATGCAATCCACGAGAAGTTCCCGATGAACCTCCTATAATAGCCTATTAAGCCCATGAATTATCTGACCTCATCCAAATTCCTAGGATTTTCCCATTCCATGATAGCCCTGATATTTTCCAAATCCATTGCCGTGCCTTCCTTGGAAACAACATGTCCCAAGTAATGTGCCTTTGTCTGAAAGAAATTGCATTTGCTAAGTTTTTCATACAACTGATGCTCTCTTAGAAATATAAATATTGTTTCCACATGTTTGGCATGCTCTTCCTCATTTTTATAATATATCAATATATCATCAATGAATAGAATAACAAACTTGTCAAACAAGGATGCAACACACTATTCATCAATCAAATGAAAGTAGTTGGAGCATTCGTAAAACAAAAAGGAACCACAACAAACTCATAATGCACATACCTGGTCCAGAAATAAATCTTGTGGTTGTCCTCTTCTTTAATGCGTACTTGATGATATCTTGATCTCAAATCAATCTTTGAAAACATCGTTTCTCCCTTCAATTAGTCAAGCAAGTCATCAATCCTCGGCAATAGATACATGTTCTTGATGGTTACCTTGTTCATCTACCCTTAATCAATGCACAATCTAAGATTCCATCCTTCTTCTTCACAAAAAACACTTGTGCACCCCACGGTGATACACTTAACTTAATGTATCCATTATAAAGCATTTCCTTCAACTAAAACTTCAACTCCACTAGCTTTAGAGTGCTCATCCTGTAAGGTTCCTTTGATGTTGGTGTTGCTCCTGGCACCAATTCAATAGAAAAGTCCACTTCCCTGTGAGGTAGAAACTCTAAAATATATGTTAGGAATACATCATGAAACTACTGCATTATTTGGTACCTCTTCAAGACTTCCACATCCTCAAAATCCTTACCTTTATCACTAGAAATTTGCAATACAAATAACACACACCCTTTCCTGCAACTGCACTTCGCCTACATAGTTGTAATAATTCTAACTTATATAGCCTTCTTCTTACCCTGCATGATTCTTTGTTCTCCATTGTCATCCAGACACTCAATAGCCTTGTCATAACAATCTACTTTTGTCCTGTGAAGGTACATCCAATCCATACCTAGAAGCATATTGTATGATCCCAATGGAAGTACATTCAGATGCGCTGATGTAGGAATACCATTAAGCTTAAATGCATGAGCTCTTACCCAATGATGAACTCTCTTCTTAGTACCTGTAGCCAACTGCACTAACCAGGACTTTGCATGCACTTATTTTCTCAAACCACACTTATCCTCCATGCCAGGTTTAACATAACTATAATTAGATCCAAGGTTAATCAAAATAGAAACAACTTGATAATAAATCTTATCGTACATCTCGATAATAGACTCCTTATGATCTACCTGCCTCTTATCTATTGTTGTATAGATCCGAGGAATGCCTTGCCCAACATCCCCAACTATTTGTGACTCCTTTGCACTGTAGATCTGAGGCCTACCACCCTGATATGATGGAAAATCCTTCTTGAGATGCTCCTTGCCACATATCCAACACTGCAACTATCCCCTACCACCACCTCTATTCTGCTGCTCTCTGAGCTGTGACTCATGTTCCCTCTCAACTGCATTAAACTTCTTGTAAGGAACATCATTCTCTTTCTCACCTACATCCTAAGGTCTTGTTTGCTTCAATGGCCATTTGCCTTTAGACTTTTCATTCCCTTTCCAACCTTGCTGAGGCCCTGTCTTATGCTTCCATTGCTCATAACAATGTTTCCCAATGACTTCTTCCAACAATCGAGGCTCATCATACTCAATCTGATCCTTAAATGCTAATGGTAATCCATTAAAAAATATTTGAACTTTGGCTTTCTCATCCTTAAGATATTGTACATTCCTTAATAACTCTAGGAACTTAGTCGTGTACTCCTCATCTATAATTGATCCCATCTTTAGCTCATAGAATTGCTTAGCTTTACTGTCACTCTACGTCTCTGAAAAATACTTCTTCCATAAAAGTCTCTTGAATTCATGCCAACTAAAATCCTCTGTCCTGATGTCTCTGAACCACTTCACATCTTCCCACCAGATGCATGCTTTCCCTTTGAGGCTGAAAATAACTATCTCGACCTTCATGTTCTCTCTGTAGTCATGCAACTCAAAGAATTTATTCATCCTAAGCAACCATGTCTTTACATCCACTGACTTCTTCTGCTGTCCATCAAATGTAGGTGGCTTGTATTTCTTGAACTCATCTAGAAAATATATCCTATCACTCCTCCTATAAGGATGATAGTGATGATGACCATGGTACCTGTCTGAACCAGAACTAGAATAGAATCCATGTTTATTGCCTCTCCTACCAGGTGTATGCAAGAACCTACCATCCTTAACAGTATCATCCATGTCCGACCTATGCATACCATGATATATGCTACTGTATGCTCCATTTGTCATTTCCTTTTGTCCATGACTGTTTCATGGCTGTCCATGTCTCTATAAGTTTGAAAACCCTAAATGATAACACTATTTTCCTCTGCTTGTTTCTCTTATTCCCTGGCAAGTCTCTCTTGTGACTGAATGAATCTGTCATTATATGCTTTGCAACTTCTTATTTTATCCTTCAAACTTCTCAAATTGTTTGTTATATCAGGGGAGTACCCATCACCATGTTGCTCATATGATCTGTAGGGAGAGTCTCGTGAACTATAATCCAACATTTTGCTAGTCATCTTTGATCTTCTTCTTCCTGCAAGTTTTTCATGTCAAATAACCAAACATAAACATAACCAACATACCTCATTATAGTTCAGGGAAGATATCTCATCTGCAAGATCAACAAGATTAGCATGATACATGTATAATCATAATCATAACAATATATCGACATCATGGATACCAATACCAACTGCATACCATGACCTCATGCACGACAACCACACCCATAACGATGCATGCATAACAACATATATAAATCGACATGAATAACAATTGCATATACAACCAACATGCATTCATGACAAACACATTCCGCCCATCCAATCCAAGTGTTGAACCATGCTCTGATACCACCCTGTAACACCCTCCTCCCACACTTACCCAAGTTCATCGGTAAATTGGGGTAAATATGTGATGAATAGTTACTATGATGTGAATCAACCTCCTAGGTACAGTTAAGGAAGTGGAATCGTCTAACCAAAATTTTACGGACCTTCCTCAGGAACTACCGGACCCCCAGAAGCTAAAAAACCACTCTAAGTGCCTAGACCTTAAGCTAAACTACTTTTCACTGACCTAAACTCCTCGTCACTTGCATAACAGGGCAATCCAACAATTGTGAGCTTCCAGTTGCATGGATAGCCCTACCTCCCAGTGACTACAGTCTAAATTACTTAGTTATGTGCTTGCGGCCCCGAGATCTGAGCCACTTTTTAAGGGATAAGATCCATACCTCTACCAAAAACATGATAGAACTTTCCAAAATAATAAAATACACCAAGAAAATTATAGATATGTAGAACTTAGTCAAGAACTTGACCTAACCAAGCCTAACCATGACATACATTTCATCAAACACATTGTGAACATGAGATCTACATGTCATAATTACATATATGAACATAAGGGTCTCATACTTATTTGAGAATCATCAGGAAGGCCTGATGCCTTATCACAATAGTTGAATTATCATATATTAGGTCATACATTCATTAACCATTCATTTACTAATAAAAACATGATGAGAGCCATAACTAAAGTTTGTCCTAAAACTATATTTACAACCAACATATAACCAAAATAATAACAATGATAGAAAAATCATCAAAGTCACATAATAAAAAGTATAAATACTCATGAAATACAAGAGCGAAAGAGCTCTTATTAACATATGCAAAAGCCAACCAAGTCAGGACTTCCATGTGCCACCCTACCACAGATTGGGCTACACCAAATCTTTCTTTCAACCAATCACTCACATGCCATATTCCAAGCATGAATGTGGGACTCACAATAAAAACAACCAGGGATTCCTTGAGCTTTACTGCATATCCCACCATTATAGGTCAAGGGAATTCTAGGCACGAGACCCTCATCTATACAAATAGTATTTACCGCAATCCCACCATTATCGGTCAAGGGATTCCTAGGCCCAAACAAAGAAACATACACTACCAGGCTTTACCACAATCCTGCCAAAACCAGTCAAGGGATCACTAGGCCCTACAAAATCTTGTATGCCTCCATATTTCTTCACTAATACTTTGAGGAATTTTCCCATCTCCACCCTCAGGCTTTACCACGTATCCCGCCATTATCCATATAGGGATTTCTAGGCCCTTAGGAATTTTCCTGAGACCACCTCACCCGGTTCCAAAACCATCCAACAATCCAAAGCTAAACCACATGAAATAATCCCATCACACCATGGTTATCTAGAAATGGCAAGGCAAAGCTAAAACCATTGTTACACCTGGAAAAACTCATGCCAATAACAACAAGAGAACTAAATGCACACATGCATGTACCATGCATGCCAAATCTAGTAAGGAAATCATACATGCAACTTGATACCTGCAAGTAATCCCGTTGGAGCCACTTGATCCAACTCTTCCTTGCTTTATCTTTTCTTCCTTTTTCTTCCTTGTCCTCCCTTTCTCCAATTCTAGAGTACTCCAAGAAAGCTCTAAGTGTGCAAGAGTATGATAGAGAGGGAGAGATCCAAAACTGAACTCACCAAAAAGTTGTGAAATGATCCTTAGCTTTTTTATTATTGAGGCCTCTATTTTCTTCCATTTTCCTTCAATTTCCTCCTCACATGCAACCTGTGACCTTTCACCTTACTTTTCTCCTATTTTCCTTTATTCATAAATAAAATTCCAATTAATGCCTCTTTTCCTTTTCAAACCCTTTGCCAATTTCCTTAGCCATAATAAATCAAATGAACACCCACTAGGATGTTTCGCCCAAAATTCAGCTTGTAATACGTGTCCTGTGATCTTGCTCTTAGTTTTTTCCTTTATTAACTTTATTACATGAAATTTTAACCAGGGTTATTACACTCCATCTTCTCTCAGGTGTACCATTTATCTTTTCCTTGAAGTTATCCTTTCAAACCAATATGTCAAAGGTCATGATACCCTTGTATTGGTAGTTTTGGATATATTTTAAAAACTTTATCTTCTATCAACTCTACGTGATAATCTGATGCCAAATCCTCTACAAATGTTATGACTTGTTCCTCTTCATGATCTAGCATGGAAGGCTCATAGAGTTTCATATTCTCTAAATTCACCATTGAGTATTTAATGTGTGTGTATGGGGGTAGAGTGATTCTATAGGAATTATCCCCAATCTTTTCCAATATCTAAAAGGGACCATATCATAGAGAATTTATTTTCTTACTGAGACCCTAGAGCTTGTTCAACTGCAACCATACTCTATCTCTTGCCTTGAATGACCTCTCTGTTATCCGTTGATCATGCCTTACCTTACTTTTTTCCTTTGACTTTTTCAATGTCTCTTGTACATGTGAATGGATATACCTAAACTTCTCAATAAAAAAATTATTCCCTTAACACATCCCTTGTAACATCCTCCTTCATTCCTCCTTGCTTCTTATTTCTAATATCCAAAGGTGAAGGTGGAAATATCCAAAACAAGTTTTAAATGGGGTCTTACCAATAGAAGTATGTATTGAATTGTTATAAGAGTGTTGTATTTACACTAGATTTTAGTCCCGAGTCTTCAAATGATTTTGGTTGTAACCCATCAAAAGCTACACCAAAGTCCTATTGACTACTTCTCTTTTCCCATTTGTATGTGGATGAATGTTGTAGACCTCTTCAACTTCATGTGCATCTTCTTCCACAATGTAGTCAAAAATGAAATAAGAAATCATGTTTCCTTGTCTGAAATGATGCTCCTTGGTATCCCAAAGTGCACTTAGACCTTTCCAAAGAATAATTTTGTATTTTTGGCCCAATTTTAAGCTTTTCATTGGGAATTAGAACACACATCTTGCTCAATCTATCGACTACTAAGAATAGGTAGTCATATCCCTTCCTGGGTTCGGTAAACGTCCGAAAAAGTACATGGAAACTAAGGGAAAAAATTGTGCATTTCCCACTGAGGGGAAAATTTGCGCAGCACCCGTTGAGAGAAAAATTTGTGTAGTCCCAATTGAGGAAAAAATTTGTGCAGTCCTCACTAAGGGAAAAATTTGCGCAGTGCCCATTGAGGGAAAAAATTGTGAGTCCTCGCTGAGGGAAAAATTTTCACAATGCCCACTGAGGGAAAAATTTGTGTAGTTCAAGCAGGCACTAGAGACTGTGGGATGGGGCCCTGGGAAAAAAAAATGCATAGTTTCAGGAGGAAAGGGGGACTGGGCAACTGAGACCGCACAATATGTAGCTCAGGGAGGCTTGAAGGAAAAACTGCGCAGTTTCTAGAGGCAGTGAGGTTTAGTTGGGGGAAAGGACACTGAGAGAAGAATCTGCGTAGTTTTTGGTGCCAAGGGAGGTTGGGCTTCTATGCATTACACATTTCCAGTAGACAAGGGAAAAGCTTGAGTGTTGAAGATGCAGAGTGTGCAGTTCAAGGCAGATTAGGAGACACAACTGTGCAATTCCGGAGGTCAAGATCGAGAGTTGGGCTCAGGAATTGTGCAGAGAAACAACCTTGTAGGATAGGGACTACACATTGCGCATTTGTAGGCAAAAAGGTCACAACTTAGAGGGTTGGGACTGCGTAGTGCGTAGTTCAGTTGGGGCCCGGTGAAGCTAATTTGCTTGGTCAGGAAGATTTTCCAAAAATGGTTAAGTGTAGGATGGTTGATGAACTGTGATGAACCTTGACTGTGATTACACACTTAGCATAATTTGACAACATGAAAACATAGATCATCGAAACATGTAAACACATCATTTTCCTCCGTGTGACTCCATCATGACAAAATACAACAAGTGTGACACTTAAGATAGGCTTTAGGATGATCGTAACAACACTTGTGCGACAATGCTCAAGAATTTGTGTATGGATGCGACAAATGTTTACATGGTTGGGACAACTCATATACACAAAGAATGAACTTCAAAACCATCAGAAAAGGATCACAAACATTGTACGACAATCAAACATGCTAAAAGGCGACAGTTAACCCAACATGCAAAAGGGACCAAAGCACTGTAATAAAGCTCATGAAATGAGCTCTAGTATTTGCAAAAACAATATAAAAGACCAAGGAAGGCTCTAAAGTTGAGTGTAAGACAAAATTTTATAGGGTGTTGCAATAGCTACAATTGAGCCATAACTTTAATATGTCATAAAACCATACTTATAACCATCATATAACCAGATAAATAAAAATGACAGAACAACCATTAAAGCCACATAATAACAAGCACATTACTCGTAAAATACAAGAGGAACTTAGCTCTTATTGTTATATGAAAAATCCAACCAAGTTAGTGACTTCCACGTACGGTCTGACCATAGATTGGGTTTAACCAAATCTTTCTTTCATCTAATGACTCCCATGCCATATTCCAAGCATGAATGTGGGATCTCGTGGGACAAATCAATTCTTAAACAAACAAGGGAATCCAGAGGTTAAACCATCTCCACCCTCACACTACTATGATATCACCTAAACTGGTCTCGAGATCAAAAAATCAAATCAAGCTTGGATGCCTCAGTATTCCTTCACCATCCCTTGAGGAATTTTCCACTCTCCGCCCACCTGTTGAGGGCTTCCTAAAGAAAACCATCTCCAACCCCATCCATTGGTATTTTCCTAAGACCACCTCACATGTATCCAAAACCTCATCACAAACCAAAGCTCAACCACGAATGAATCCCATCACACCATGGCTATCTAGTAATGGTAAGGCAATGTTGAAACCACTATCAACACCCGACAAAACTCATGCCAGTGACAACAAATGAACCAAACACACACATGCATATACCATGCATGCCAAAACCAGCTAGGAAATCATACATCCAACCTATTACTTGCAAGTAATCCCCTTGAATTTTCTTAATAAAACTTTTCCTTGCTTGATCCCGACTTTCCTTTTCCTTCCTTTGCTTGCTTGCTTTCCTTCTCCTCTTGGTGTTCTTCTCCTCTCTCAAACCAATTCCAAAACTCAAATCACAAAAGGGCCCAAACTGATGTTTGATGTCTTTTTATTATTGATGCCTCTAATTTCATCATTTCCCCTCTATTTTCCTTCAATTTCCTCCTCACACGCAACCTCTGACCTTTCACCTCCCTTTTCTCCTAATTTCCTTTATTTGCATAAAATCAATGCCAATAATGTATTTTTTCCTTTTCAAAGCCTTTGCCAATTTCCCCTAGCCATAATAAACAACAAGTGATGCCCACTAGGATACTTTGCCCAACATTCAACTTAGAATACATGTCCCATGAGCTTCGTCTTATTTTTCCTTTATTAACTTTATTACATGTAATTTTAACCCGAAGCTATTACAGTGCTAATTCCCAGTGAAATTTATGAAAGCTTCAATCCTTCACCAAGTGATGAAAATTTCCTATTCATGAGACTTATTGATGAGATCTCTCCCTCCTAGACTTGTGCTCTGAGTCTTTCTTAAGGTCATCTCATATGGTTGCACATTGAGAGCCTTCAAATGAAATTTACCTAGCCCTTGTCGTGTGCACTGACTCACTACAATGAACTTTTGATCATCTTTGCCTTTGTAACAACCCTGGTCAAAATGCCATGCAATAAAGTTAATAACGACAAAATAATAACCAAGGTCACGGGACACATATTCCAAGTTGAGTGTTGGGAAGAATATCCTAGTGTGGGTGTTCATTTGGTTTATTATGGCTAAGAAAATTGGCAAAGGAAATGACAAAGGCTTTGGAAATGCATGAGGTATTAATTGGAATTTTATTTATGAAAATAATGGAAATTAGGATAAAAGGAAGGTGAAAGGTCACAAATTGCATGTGAGGAGGAAAATGAAGGAAAATAATGGAAAATTAAAAAAAATAGGGGCCTCATTAATAAAAACGCTTTTGAGGACCAGTTGGTACCTTTTTTCAGTTCAGTTTTGGAGCTCTCTCTCTATTCTCTCTCTCACACTCTTGGACACAGAGATCATTCTTGGAGCACTCTAGCATTAGATCAATGAAATCAAAGGAAGGAACAAGAAGGCAAAGATCAAGCAAGGAATAACAGGATCAAGCAGCTACAATGGGATTATTGGCAGGTATCGATTTGCATATGTGATTTCCTTGCTAGTTTTAGCATGTCTGGTACATGCATGTGTGTATTTGGTTCTCATGTTGTCATTGACATGGGCTTTGCTAGGTGTGACAGTGTTCTTCAACCTTGCCTTTCCATTTTTGAATAACCATGATGTGATGGGTTCTCTTGTCTTTGGGTGATTTGGATAGCCGAATGATTTTGAAACTGAGTGAGGTGGTCTCCGAAAGAAATAGCACATGGCCTAGGAATCCCTGGACTAGACTGGGATTGCGGTAAAGTCAGATTTTGTGTGCCTCAGTGGGATTAGGAATCTTCGACTGGTGAGTCGATGGATATATGGTAAAGCCTAGAGGTGTGTGCCCTCGATCAGGCCTAAGAATCCTTGACCAATGAATGACAGGATATACGATAAATCCTAGAGGGTGGAGTCTTGATTAGTCCTAGGACTCCTAAACTGTTGTATGGCAAGATATACGGTAAATCCTAGAGACTAGGATACAAGAAAATTTCTTACAGTGCAGGTGGAGAAATTTGGTGGCACCCATGCTTGTTTAGGGCCCAATGATCTAGTGGGGATTGTTGTAAAGCCTGAGGAAACCTGGTTTGGTTTGGTTTTGAGTCCCACATTCATGCTTGGAATATGGCACAAGGGTGATTGGCTAAAAGAAAGATTTAGTTCAACTAGTCTATGGTCGGGTGGTTTGTGGAAGTCCCATACCTGGTTGGATTTTTCATTCATTAATAAGTGCTCTTTCTCCTTCGTATTTCATGTGTAAATGTATTTGCTTATATGTGGATTTTATGGTTGTTATATCCTTGTTATTTTTGTTCGTTATATGTTGGTTATGAGTATGTTTTATGACGAACTTGATGTATGGTTGTAATCATATTTTGATTTTCAAATGAATGTAAAATATATACATAACCTAGTAGATGATAATGCAGCTATTGTGATATGGAAAAAATGCTTCTTTACGAGTCTCAGATAAGTATGAGACCCTTATGCTCATATATGTTGTTATGACCTGTAGATTGCATATTTGTTACATGTTTGACAAAATGCCTGGCATGGCTAGTAGGGGTCTAGTAAATTCATTCATCAAGTGTTTTCATTACTAAATTTGTTACATTATTATTTATCATTTTTGAAAGTTTCATGAAGTTCTTGGCAGTGGCCTGAGTCTTGGCCCTGAAAAAGTGTCACAGAATCTGGGGTCACTGGCTCAGAACTGCCTGGAAAATTCCACAGTCGTCGGCATGACTTGCTGTGGGAGAGACTGGAAGGCTTTGGTCATATGCGTGCATTTTCATGGGAGTGACTGAGGCTCTAGGACAGTAAAAAGATAAGTTTTCTTAGGGTTTAAGCACCTTTAAGGGTCAGTTACCTCCAGAAGGGTTTGTAGCTCTTAAGGAAGTTTAGTTTGGTTGTGTTTGATCGGTTCCACTTCCTTAACTGTACTTGGGGATTTGAATCACAAAATAGTAGCCTCTCATCACATGTTTACCCCAGTGGATGATTAGCTTGGGTAAACGTGGGAGGAGGGTCTTACAACCTTACATAGTGCATAGAGCACTTCTAGTTGATAACAAGGACCTCTTTCATCCCCTTGTAAAAGAAAATTGTGCAATGCAAAGATCCTCCTCCCTTCACAATGCAGTGAGGTCCCTGCTAGGCTAAATGGATTACCTTATACTACCTACCTTAGTTAATTTCTCACTCTCCTCTTACAAACAGTCACTGTCAACTCAAAATGCACTAGTATAGGGCACATAACGCATTTCTAATAAACAATGGTCCACTATTGAGGAAAATTGCACTAGCCTCCAGCCTCCCCCTCTCTCTTAGCACAATGCATAGTATTAGTGCTCAATGAGGCCTCCTATCATTCATTTTCAAGTCAAACTACGATAGCACAAGGCACAAAGCACATTCCTAGTGGACAATTATGCACAATTGATTTAAATTGTGATGACATAGAGTCCTACTCTTAAGCCCAATTCATTGCACAATAACAATGCTTATTCTTGTTCCCATTGTTGACTATGATCCCTCTCTACACCCAAATCTTGTCCTACCTTGCCTCCTTAGCTCATGGAACGATTTTAGTGAGCATTGGGGTCATCCCTTACTCACTGTTGAGCTCACCTATGCTTGTTGGGTGTGTGTGATATTATTTCCATGACTAGGGGGGGGGGGTGTTACATATTATTTTGCACACCTCCTGCACTTCCTTGTGACATACCCTGAAGTGCCCTAAACATGACCATTATGCAGTGTACTCATTCATATATGCAACTCATATCCTTCCTAAGTCATTGATTGGAAAATGCCTTACGCTTTCCCTGGAAAAAATAGCTCTAAAACCCTAATTTGAGAATGATCACTCTTATGAGGCTAAAAACCATGATGGTCGCCTATTGCACTATACCAAACCTATGATGGCATCGCTCTGTTTTCTCATATACCTGTGATGATCCCAAAAAGGAAATTTTCCCAAAGATTATCAGAAGCTTTGTGATATAGAAGCTTCCAGAGTGGAGAGATGGAGGTTGTTTGGCATAGATGAGGTCGAATTATCCCAACATGGCCTCTTGGTCTTATCCCTATGAGCTACCTCCTTGAGATGAGGGCCTATTCCTATCTTTGGAGAGATCATAACTCCCTTTCCCAGCCTATATATTCATCATCTCCCATTCCCAAATGGTTGGAGGCTAGTTGGTCTATGCCTATTTGCACCCTTGTGCTAAGATTGTACCTATATGCTATTCATTTGGAGAGCTTAGCTTGGACTTGGATATTCACTCAAGGAGAGCCTATCAACATCAACGCTTGGTTGTATGCTTCGCCTTATTTTCTATTAATATACAATTGTTGGTTCATTTTCCCTAAATGTGTATGGTCATGTATCATTTAGTTTAACATTCCTTGATCAGTTAAGTAGGTTGCTTTTGAATATGTTATTTGTATTGGCATGCCTTATTGTCTCTTGATCTCTTGTTCAGGTGCATAAACGCTTAGAGCAATAAGAACGATCCCGTGGCACAAGTGATTCAAGGTCTTCAATAAAGGAGATTGAGATAGCATCAGAACGACGTAGGCCATATTATTCGTGTCTCTTTTCAATTGCAACTTAGGAAAGTGTTTAGTAGATTGTCACTTCGGTTTCTAGACCCACTCATTGGGCTAGAGGGATTGTCTATGTTCACGGAGAGGATTTACCTAGACAAAAAAATGACGACTCCACTGAGGAGCTATAACCCTTTTCCTACAATCCTTCATCTTGCTTTTTGTTGAGTTTGACCAACTGTTAGTTTTCTAGCCTGTTTGCTTTTCTGTAACTATTTTCACTTGCTCGTGATTGCTTGAGGACATTGATTTTTTTCTGGTATTGAAGACATCTTATTTTTTCTTCATTTTTCTCACCCATCGCGGGTTTGTCCCTGACAGTCACAATTATCACTCTTTTTCCTATGACAGGTGCGATGATCCCTGAGTATAAGAGAAAATAAGGTTTTTTCTTCTTGTTTTCAGTCTTTGTGTCCTCTATCAGTGATTTTCCAGAGTGTCTATGGTGTTTTTGATTGATTGAATGTTGTTTTCTGTGGGAATCATTGAAAACATCGTTTTGAATTTGTTTTAGCTAGTATTTCAAAATTTACTTTTCATGAAAATGCATTAGATTAGTTGCATTGAAAAGTTATTTTTTGAGATTCATCATTGAAAATAGATCACATTTTGAGTGATTGAAAGCTAACCATTGTATTAGGTGCCTCAAATCATTCAAAATGGAAATAAAAGCATGGTTCATATAAATGCATCTTAGTAAAGTCAAAATTATTTTGCTTTCGAAAAGATGCATTTAGGATAGTGAAAATTGAAAAACATTTTTACTTTTGGCATTGCGTTTGGAAGACAAAAGTGAAAGGAAAGTGATTTTCATTTCTTATAGGATCACATCTTGACATTTCATTTAGTGAAATGAAATATTAGATTTCGTTTTCAAATTTTGCATAGTGAAATTTAGTGGAAGGTATTTTGCATGATGCATTTTGTTTGATGCATTACTGGTTGAAATTTCTTCCCTTGATTACTCTAGATTTCATAGAAATGAAAAGTTTTCCTTTTTTCTTATAGTTGCATCATAGGTGTTTAGATGACATCATTTTGAGACCAAAACTGAAACATAATTGAAGATAAACTTCAAAATCTATCAATTAATCTAAGGAGAATTTGAAACATTAACGTTCATACTTAGTGGTCTAGGCTAGAGATGTGTTCCGACGTCTATAAAACTTAGCAACCAGCATTCGCAATACTCTTTCATTAGACAGTGCTAGCACGGACTTGTGCTTCCCGTACCGTTGATTATATAAAGGGAGACCCTCATAGGTTTTAAACCTTTATCCATAGGAAGTTGAGTCTGCTGCCCTGTAAATGCGATACACCGAACACAACATTCAGGGAGATTGCCTATGCGTACATCAAGTCCATGGTGAATTTATTCGCTAAGGTGTATATTGTAGTTCACAATTACTTGGAAATCCTTTTTTCCTAGATTTACTTGAGTAGTCATTTCGATCTTTTATGACTCCTTAAATTTGAAAATATCATCGAGCACTTGTCCTTTCAAGCTCTCTAAACCAATGAAAGTGATTAGAATCACGTTTTCGTCCTTTTCTCGACTCTTAAAACATGAAAAGGCAAAGTTTTTGTTTCAAATTCTAAAATTAACTAACCGTGGAATAATATCCTTCCTGTGGAAATACTCCTTAGTAAATCTTAGGTTGATACCAATGGCAACATTTCCCGAGGCTACCAACCAAGGAAATCCCCCTGACGAGAATCCTAGTCCTTTTCCTTCTTTTGGGAATATTGGTGCTCCCTATACGGCGATGTTGATCCTTCCTAGATTGACCATTCATCTTCCAGTTTGGTTGTTTTCGACCTTGGTGGTTTCGAGTGTCCAAACTTCTTTTCAACTAAGTTCTCCTCCACTTGAATAACATCAACTTCATGTTGATCCTAAACTTGACCCCTCACCTTCTTCGCCTATTTCTTCACCCCGTTCTTCCTCTTCGCCTAGTGAAAGTCTGGATTCTAGTAATCAGGAATCTAAGAAGAAGAAGAAGAGGATGATGAAGAAGAAGAAAAATAAGGAAGGGGGCAACCAAACAACTATTGTTATCGATGCAACTAATGAAGAACAATATTCCAACGAGCCTCGGAAATTAAAATTCCCTTGCATGTTATGTAAGTGTGACCACCTTCTTAGAGATTGTCTTGGTGTTCCCAAGGTCTTAGAAGTGTGGTCCACAGGTTCACATCGATCTTTGTCATTAGCCTCTGGCAATCATGCTGGTGATAAACCTTCAACTAGTAACGGTAAAGCCTACGGAAAAAAGGGAAAAGTAAAATTTCCCTTTAAGTTGTGTGAAGGTAATCATCCCATTCACCTTTGTCCTCTTATGTATGAAGCTTCCAAAAGATTGGAAAACCTTATAGCTTCACAACCTTGTCTTTCGGCTGGTTATCAAAATTCTTCCTCCGATACTTCACTAGTTGATCCAATGATTGATCAAAAGTCATCTTTGGTTAACCCCACTCTCTTTGAAAGTGAGTATCGTGAGTCCATTCTTGACCAACCATTGATTGAGAAAACGGTAGACTTGAATCCACCTTTATTTAACTGTACCATTATGGTAGAGAGTCAACCTCGTACCACTTAGGTTCTTCTAGTTTCTTCAGTTTTGACTGAACTAGAGGAAAATTCTCTTGTTCCCAAGGTGCATGATAGTAGTTCTCATGTTCCCATATAGAAAGAGGGGAACTCTTACGTTCCTACGACACCCCTTCTGAGTAGTTTAGTCACTTCCTTTGATTGGAGCCGACTTGTAAGATATCATCTTCCGTCTTATGTGCCTTTCTAGATTATGGTACATGCTTATCATAATCGTACCTAGCATAGTCATAAATGAGGAAGCATCTGTTAGCATTCTATCCTCAACTGCTTGGCAAGCTTTAGGTTCCCCTTAGCTTGTCCCCGTCACCCAGAATCTGTTAGCTTTTAATAGAGGAACCAGTCAATCATTAGGGATCCTTCCTAAGTTGCCTATTACTTTGGGAGGAAAGATTATCTATATAGACGTGATGATTGTCCAAGGCCCTTTATATTTTAATCTACTCCTTGGATGTGACTATGTTTATATCATGGGAGCTCTTGTTTCATCCCTCTTTCGAGTGATGCATTTCCCGCATGAAGGAAGCATTGTGATCATTGATCAACTTACATTCATTGGTCCTGAATCAAATCCCACTCAACCATCATCCCTAAATGGTTCTCATATGCAAGCAATATCATCGTCACCACAAGTTAATTATGTGGCCACCTATTCCAAGCCCACATCTACTGATGATCTAGTAGGTGATGTAGTACGCCATGTACTGGGGGCATTGGAGCCCGAATTTTCATTCGGATCCCTGGACATGTATCCCTTCCAGAGTGTTGTTCACCCATATGATGAGAACCTCTTGGAAGCCATGGCCTCTTTTGGTCTATGATCAAAGGTCATGGATCATAGTTCCTTGTCTTGTGTCAAGCTCCTCAAAAATGAAACAAGGGATGGAGCAGAGTTCCTTGTCTTGTGTCAAGATCCTTAAAAAGTGAAACAAGGGATGGAGTAGAGTTCCTTGTCTTGTGTCAAGCTCCTTAAAAAATGAAACAAGGGATTTGGAGCAGAGTTCCATGTCCTGTGTCAAGCTCCTTAAAAAATGAAACAAGGGATATGGAGCAGAGTTCCCTGTCATGTTCCAAGCTCCTTAAAAATGAAACAAGGGATTTGGAGCAGAGTTCATTGTCTTGTGTCAAGCTCCTTAAAAAATAAAACAAGGACCCTGGAGAAGAGTTCGTTGTATTGTGTCAAGCTCATTAGAAAATGAAACAAGGACCATGATGATAGTTCTTTTACTATGTCAAACTCGTTACAAAATGAAATAGGTCCTCTGAGAATGGTTCCTTTACTTGTGTCAAGCTTGTTAAACAATGAAACAAATCCCCTTCCAATTCGAGTCTTTGATTAGATCTCATAAAATCCTAGTCGAGTCTTTCACTTGATCTCGTAAGTGAACCTTCATTCCATCCACTTAGGTGAATGAAATGAAGCTTGGGGGGCATGTACCTCGAATTGAGTCATTATGTTGGGGGCATGCAAACTTATCTCAAGCATAGTTTATCTTTATTTCAAGCTTGTGTAAAAATGAAACCAAATCCAAGCATAGTTTGTTTTTGTTTCAAGCTTGTGTAAAAATGAAACCAAATCCAAGCATAATTTTTTCCCACATTTCAAGCTTGTGAAAAAATGAAACCATCTTCAAATTATACTAAAGCATAGTTTCTCATATTTCAAGCTTGTGTAAAAATGGAACCATTCCCATTTTACATCTCACGATAGCCGTTTTTATCAACCTTTTTTTTTCCAGATGAGCCTTGGTTTTTTCTTTCCATTGTCACTATCCCTTTAGCCGATCAATATGCTTTCACTTGGTTGTTTTACCCTTGCTTGAGGAACATTTGTGATGACTGGTCTTATTAGCCAGCCTCTTGACCATTACATGTTTTGAGTTGTTCCATCATTACCAGAACCAGTTGTTATCCTTTTATACCACTTGTTCCTCTAGGCAGAGTCATCTTTCAACTCTTTTCTGACTCTTGAAAAATGAAAAGATTGGCGAGTACTTGTCATTTTGAACTCGTAAAAGTAAATGAAATGACGTCTATGTCTCAGTATAAGTTTAACCCTTTTTTGGACTGAAATAGAATATTGTACGAAAAAGGAACACCTTAGACAAACATGGCTAATTTTCTACCTTTTCGGATTCGAGAGACAAATTATGAAAAGGGACCTAATGCAGTTTTCTTTTTCATATTTTTTTCAAACTCTCTAAACATGAAAAAGATACTGAGTTATTCTTCTGTCAAACTCGTTAAATTTTTACGACGAAAGACTCATCACCATGATGAGACCGAGTTTCTCCTTCCTAGGACTTGTAAAACTTATTAGGATGGATTCATTTGAAGGGTGAACTTATACGACAAGCATATGGTATCCTCTTTAAGCTTGTGTAAAAATAAAGAGGTACTCACTAGAAATAGTGGGGGGAAGTGAAAGTGAAACATCTTTTGTATAGGCAGCACGTTGCTCTTGAACATGACACTCCTCTATTTCTTGTGTCGAGTTTGGGACATCCTCACTTAGTCACTTGACTTTCCGTGTTTGGGTAATCCATTTTGCCTCTCATTTGATTATTCCACTTCGTCATTATGACCCTTGGTCCTATGTTGAGTTAAATACTGCCACACTTTGGAGTTGTGTCACCAATATGTTTAAGAGAAGTCCTATCTACAGTCAATTACCTATACATTGTCTGCCTCTTCGCTACAGTCTTGGATCTTACTCATTTCATTCCACTTTATTCTTTATTTTGTGTCGATGATGGGGGACTCATTATGACCCTCCTTTGACAGATCACTTCAGGTCTACTTCAACTCATTAGCCAGGAAGATGATTTAGAAACTCCCTTTCAGTACCTTAGAGCTTGCATGCCTTAATGGATAGTTCTTCGCATCCGACGATAGGTTTTCACTATTGACCTTCGATTGGGTGATTCCATGAGTGTTCGACATCACCTTCGTTTTCACATTCACAGATTGTATTGTCGTACCTTGAGGACCATTGTCATTATTGGTGGTTCCTCTCGTGCTTGTTAACGGTCCACATCATTGGCCGGTAATCAAGTGGTTTTCTAGCATGTTCGAATTTAACACATTTATTCGCATGTTAGAATCCGTACTTTGATCGGGTTGGGATGGAGCACAAGACCCCGAGTTTTGTTTGATTTAACTCAGGCCGCATGGAGTTATGTATTGTTCATGATTATACACATGTTTCTTCTATATGGATGGTTGTGGCCATACCGTGGGACTTTACATTTATGATGATCCTTCTATATCGAATGGTTGCGTCCATGCCTTGGATCTTCGATTACATATAATCCTTTTGTATTAGATGGTTGCGCCCATGCCATGGAACCTTTCATATAGTCCTTACTATCCGAATGGCTGTGTCCATACTGTGGATTCATGTTTTGACATCAGATATGTATATGCATATGTGCCTTGATTTGCAGGTCTCCTGACAGTGGTCATCCTTGTCCTTGCAAAATCTCGTAAAGCATCTCAGCCATCACTCCCTATTCTGCTTTCATGCTTTAGGGGGCATCTGTTACACATTATTTTGGTACACCTCTTGCACTTCCCTATGAAATACCCTGAAGTGCCCAAAACATGACCATTATGCAATGTACTCATTCATATATGCAGCTCAGATCCTTCCCAAGTCATTGATTGGAAAATGCCTTGAGATTTCCCTAGAAGAAGTAGCTCTAAAACCCTAATTTGAGAATCATCACTCTTATGAGGCTAAAAACCACGATGGTCACCTGTTGCACTATACCACGCCTGCAATGGCATTTCTCTGTTTGCTCATATACACACGATGATCCCAAAAAGGAAATTTTCCCAAAGAGGATGAGAAGCTTCGTGATGTAGAAGCTTCCAGAGTGGCAAGATGAAGGTTGTTTGGCATAGATGAGGTTGAATTCTCCAAACTTGGCCTCTTGGTCTTATCCTTATGAGCTACCTCCTTGATATGAGGGCCTACTCATATCTTTGGAGAGATCCTAACTCCCTTTCCCAACCTATATATTCATCCTCTCCCATTCCTAAATGGTTGGAGGTTGGTTGGTCTATGCCTATTTGCACCCTTGTGCTAAGATTGTGCCTATATGCTATTCATTTGGCTTGGAGAAGGAGTGCTTGGATAGCTTAGCTTGGACTTGGATATTCATTCAAGGAGAGCCTAACAACATCAAGGCTTGATTATATGCTTCCCCTTATTTTCTACTAATATACAAATGTTGGTTAATTTTCACTAAATGTGTATGCTCATGTATCATTTAGCTTAACATTCCTTGATCAGTTAAGTAGGTTGCTTTTGAATATGCTATTTGTATTTGCATGCCTTGTTGTGTCTTGATCTCTTGTGTAGGTGCATAAACGCTGAGAGCAGTAAGAACGAGCTCATGGCGCAAGTGATTCAAGGTCTTCAACAAAGGAGACTGAGATAGCATCAAAACGAGGTAGGCCATATTCTTTGTCTCTCTTTTCAATTGCAACTTAGGAAAGTGTCTAGTAGATTGTCACTTCGGTTGCTAGACCCATTCATTAGGCTAGAGGGATCATCTTTGTCTACAGAGAAGATTTACCTAGACAATAGAGGGCGATAGGCCCACTTGTTCGTTGCACCAGGTGCAACAGGAGGGTCACGGGGGGGTGCACCCCCCCCATCGAGGGGTTTTAGGGGGGCGAAAACCCCCCTGTATGGGGTTCGGGGCAACGCCTCAGGAAATTTTTTTTTGGACCCTATATTAGGTGGGAATACCTACCTATTAATCTGAACTTAAACAGGAACACAACAAATTACATATAATCATAAACACATAGATGCAACAAAAAAACACTTCATCTTATTAATAGAAAAATATTGAACTATGCTTACAAACATAATGGAAATAAGATAGCTCGAGTGATGGTAGCTTATCTATGAGAAGAGATGTGGCAGCTACATGCCTTTGAACTATGTTACAATGAGGCTCAATGGTCTATTTATTATTAGAAAGCATGAGAAAACCCTAAACAACCAAAACCCTAACCCCAAGAGATGTAACACTGTTAGGATATTCTGACACATAGGAAATAGTTAAGTATAATTTGGTCTAGTATAGAGTGAGGTAAAGTGTGTTTCTTTACTATGTACATTTTGTAACTTACAATCCGACGGTTCATTCTCTCCTTGGTATTACCGACACTTGATTCGTGGCTTAACACCCGATTGGTCCATGATCTCTATTTAAAGAGCATGGAGGGTCATTAGGGTAACCGTCCATGAGAGAAGCTTATGTAAATTTTCATTCTTTTATTAATAAATTGCCTGAAGTGGCCGCATTGGCTAAGGCCGTGGACTGTTTCCCTCTTTGAGGGTTTTAACCATGTCAAAAGTACTGGTGTATTGATCTGTGATCTGTTTGTGAGCGGTGTCATTTGGTGTTCTGTCTGAGGAACTTACCCTGTAAATTCCTACATGGTATCAGAGCTATTTGAGGGCCGCGTCCGTTGGTGATCCAAATCTGAAGCCGGTAGAACTGCATCCGACTGTCGTTTCCTAGATATGTTGTTTATGAATACTTTCAGGCCGAGAGGACTGCTCTATTGTGTTGGGAGCATCTGTTCCAGTGAGTAACCCCTTTCGTTTCACGCGAAAAGGTTTCCGGTAGCCCTAGCTACGTCATTTTTAAGATCTGGAGGTATACAATGTTTATTTGTAGTTTACAGTTATTTTCCCTCTGTTTATTTCGGTTTCGGTTTATTTAGCCTTTTTTATTACCGGATCTATACCTTTCATTTCTGCGTATGCTCTTTGCCCCGCGACTCTGTGCGATCTGGGCAAATCAGAAACAGAAAGGAAGGATGTTTCTCATGCATATGCTCTTTTCCGCTGCGTCTTAGTGTGATCTCGGAAAATCAGAAACATTGAGGAAAATATTTAGTTTCCGGCTAAAGCTAACTTCGAGCCGCAAGGTTTGTTATTTTTTGTATGTTCACGTTGGGTTTTGTGTTTTTTGTTTTGTAGGGAAAAAGAGCTTTCTCAAAGCAAGCATGCAACCCAAAGCTTCAACCCCCCTCTCTCTCTCTCTCAAACTTTTTGTATAGCTCACTTGGTCCAAAGCTAATTTATGAGAGCAGAGGTCTTGAGTTCAAGTCTCCTTTTTGTGGGGGCGGATTTTTCATTTCCGCACATTCCCGCACTTCGTCAGCATCTTCACCAACTTTTCTTCAAAAAGCCATAACTTCTTCATCCGGAAGCCGTTTTCAGAATCGTTTTTTTTGAAACAGCTTGATTTTTCGAGATCTTTCCATTGGAACACTTAGTTTCAGCATCTATAACTTCAGTTTCTGTTAAAATGGAAAGTCCATGCCAAGTTATTCTTGACAGCACCAACTACTTTCAATGGTGGTCCTACATTGTGGATTTACTTAGAAGTAAAGGTCTCTATAGAATAGCCTCAGGCCAAGAAACCAAACTGAAAGATGAAGATAAGGCAGCTAAATGGGAAAATAGGCAAGATCAAGCACGTGGGTTGATAAGGATGTCTATTTCTCCAGATCTTAGATTCCATATTGCAGAACTTGATACTCCTGATGAAGCATTGAAACAGATTACTAAAGTTTTTGGAATCAAAAATGAACTTAGAGCCCATCAACTTGAAAATGAGTTGCTTACATTGGACCCCAATAATTTTTCTTGCATTGAAGATTTTTTTTCCAAGTTCAAGACCCTTAGACTTCTCTTGGAAGGTGTTAAGGTTAAGAAAGAAGAGAGTAACCTTATCTATTCCATTCTTACTAAGTTGGGACCAACCTACTCTGTGTTTGTTTCCACCTTCCATTCTACAAGAGAAGCCTTCATTTCTCAAGGACAAGACTACAAGTCCCCTTCCTTTGATTCTTTTTGTGATTCTTTAATAAGAGAACAAGAAAAACTCTTACACCTTGGTCTTCTTAATCTTGGAAACTCTTCCAAGAAAGTGTTAGCCGCCCAGTAGCAACCAAATCCAAAGAATCGTAAGAAGTTGTATCCTAAAAGGAATGGTCCTAAACCAATCAAGGGTCTTAAGCAATTTCAGCCTCAAAATGAAAAATCATTTCAACAAAATGATAAGACAAATAAAAACAAAGGGAAGAAGACTGATAGACATTGCAACTTTTGTAATCGAGATGGCCACTTAGAATCCAAATGCTTTAAGAAGATGGAAGCCTTGGAAGCAGAAATGAAGAAGCATAACATCCATTTGGAGCACTCTTCAACTTCAACTTCATCTTTAGGAATGGCACTTTCTGCATGTGGTTGTCAAGCATCTCGGTCTGGCTATGCACTAAATGTATCTTCTTCTTCTCATTCTCATGAGTGGCTCATTGATTCTGGAGCTTCTTATCACATGGCCAAAAACAAAGCCATGTTTTCTTCTTTAAATGATTGTAACACCAAAAATATATATGTTGGTGATGATAGATCTCTTAGTGTTGTAGGGACTGGAACTGTTCATATAGACAATGGTAAATTTAATGATGTATTATGTGTTCCAACCCTATCCTGCAACCTTCTATCTGTATATCAGATAACTCATTCAGGTGAAGGTAAAATCGTTGAATTTTCACCTCACGATGTTGTAATTAAGGACCTAAGAGATCCTAGACAGATTTTAGCTACTGGCATTGCAGATGATTCTACAAGGTTGTATAAGTTTCACAACTTTGGGTCATCAAATCTTCCCTCGGTATTTGTTGCTCATAATGATGAAGTGAGCAAACTTTGGCATGAGCGATTTGGTCACTTAAACTATCTCTCCCTTCAGAATCTATGTAAAGAAAATATGGTGATAGGTCTTCCAATGGTATCTTGTAGAGATGGTGTTTGTTCCGGATCTGTACTCGGAAAACATCATTGGGATAGTTTTGAAAAACGTGCCTCTTGGCACGCCTTAGCCCCTTTACAACTTGTGCATAGTGATTTATGTGGTCCACTTCCAGTTGTTTCATTCTCTGGCTACAAGTATTTCTTAACTTTAATTGATGATTTCTCCATACGCACTTAGGTATACTTCTTAAAACTCAAGAGTGAAGTATTTAACATGTTCTTGGCCTTTAAGGCCTTTGTTGAAAAACAATCTGGACATCAAATTCTTAAGCTAAGATCTGATAATGGTGAAGAATATGTTAACAACAAATTCATCAACTTCTGCACTGAGAATGGAATTCAAATGCAACATATTGTTTCATATACTGCACAACAAAATGGTGTAGTTGAAAGGAAGAATCGCACCTTAAAGGAAATGGCTAATTGTATGCTTCAATCTAAAGGACTTAGTCTTAATTATTGGGCAGAAGCACTTAACTGTGCAAATTACATAATAAATCGCACTCCTACGAAGGTTTTAAAGAATATCACTCGAGAAGAAGCATGGAGCTCAATTAAACCAGATGTAAGTCACTTTCGTGTTTTTGGAAGTGAAGCATGGGCCCATATTCCAGATGAGAAACATAAAGCTTTAGAACCTAAGAGTGAAAAATGTATTTTTGTTGGATATTCTGAAGATGTCAAAGGATATAGACTTATTCCACTTAAGTCCAAAAATGTTATCATTAGAAGAGATGTAAAGTTTGCTGAAAATATATCAGCCTATGAGCCTAGTTCGACAGATGTGCCACCTCTCCCTATCTCTTCTACTTTTGAAAATATTTCTTCTTCAGATGGTGAAAGCGAGGATGAAAATCATCTTCCACCTTCTTAGGATCCTCCTTCAGCTCCTCAGCTTCCAAAATGGGTCCGTGCTACTCGGGATGTAGCAGGTGATCTTGACGGTGATCCTACAGATCAGCGACGTACACGTTCTCAGTTTGATAGAGCCTCTTCTTTACTGGCTCAAGCTTCAGTGAATTATGATCCTAACACCTTTGCAGAAGCTTCAGGCCATCCAGATTGGGAAGCAACTATGAATGAAGAATACCATTCATTATTGGCAAATGATACATGGGATCTTGTTCCTCTACCAAAGGGACGAAAACTTGTTAGATGCAAATGGGTTTACAAAACCAAGTATGGACCAGATGGGAAAGTTGATAAACATAAAGCTTGTCTTGTTGCTAAGGGTTTTTCACAAGTTGAAGGCATTGACTATACTGAAACCTTCTGCCCTGTTGCAAAAATAAACTCTATCCGCCTTGTTCTTTCCCTTGCCGCCTCTTTCAAATGGGAAGTCCATCAGATGGATGTTAAATCCGCCTTCTTGCATGGGGACTTGCATGAAGAAATCTATATGGAACAACCTATTAGCTTTATACAAACAGACTCCAGCCTTGTATGTCGGCTTAATAGTCTCAAGAAAGCTCCTCGAGCTTGGTATGCCAAAATGGATAACTTTCTTTTAGAAAATGGCTTTTCTAGGTGTCATTCTGACAATACTGTCTACACCAAGAAAGTGGGCAAGTCTCTTATCATTCTTGTTCTTTATGTTGATGATCTTATCCTGGCTAGTAGTGATCCCAACCTTATAAACCATGTGAAGTCTAGCCTTAAAATGAAGTTTGAAATGACAGACTTAGGACACTTACATTATTTTCTTGGTCTTCAAGTCTTGCAATCCAAGGAAGGTATTTCCCTTTCCCAGTCCAAGTATGCCTGTGATATTCTACGCCATTTTCACATGGAAGACTGTAAGCCAGCCCCTTCTCCCTTTCAGTCTGGAGTCAAACTTTTAGTCACTTGTACTTCTCCTGAAGTTGATGCTACCTTATACCGTCAACTTGTAGGAAAACTTTTGTATCTAACCCATACTTGTCCTGACCTTTCCTTTGTTGTTGGCCTTGTTGCTCGGTTTATGCAAAACCCACGTGAAAGTCATTGGAAAGCAGCTAAAAGAATACTTCGTTATGTTCAAGGTACAGTTCAGTTTGGGATTCATTACAGTGCCGAAGCATCTCCTCTATTGGTTGGTTTCACTGATTTCGATTGGGCTGGTGAGCCTGATGATTGGAAGTCTACTGCAGGTTATGTGTTCACTCTTGGTTCAAGACCTATTACATGGGCTTGCAAGAAACAAGGTGCCATTTCTCTTTCTTCAGCAGAAGCAGAGTATCGTGGTGCCGCAGAAGCTAGTAAGGAAGCCTTGTGGTTTCGTCAGATCCTGTCCGAGTTTGGCTTTTAGAAGCAACATCCGACTACACTTTGGTGTGATAATCAAAGTTCCATTCAACTATGCAAAGATCCAGTCCAACATCAACGCAACAAACACATTGAACTGCACATGCACTTCATCAGAAAGCTCATTCACGACCATATTCTTGAAGTGCAATATTGTTCAACAGATGATCAAGTGGCAGACATCTTTACAAAGGCTCTCACAGAGGCGAAGTTTACTAAACTTCGATTTATGGTTGGAGTTTAGGAAGTTGTCACTAAGGGGGGATAGGCTCTAGTGCCTCCTTCCTTCTCCTATTGTGTCATATTTGTAAATCCTTCAATCCTATCCCAAGTTGTTCTTAAGGGGGGATGTTAGGATATTCCGACACATAGGAAATAGTTAAGTATAACTTGGTCTAGTATAGAGTTAGGTAAAGTGTGTTTCTTTACTATGTACATTTTGTAACTTACAATCCGACGGTCATGATATGTAGTGATCCGACGGTTCATTCTCTCCTCGGTATTACCGATACTTGATCCGTGGCTTAACACCCGATTGGTCCATGATCTCTATTTAAAGAGCATGGAGGGTCATTTGTAGGGTAACCGTCCATGAGAGAAGCTTATGTAAATTTTCATTCTTTTGTTAATAAATTTCCTAAAGTGGCCGCGTTGGCTCAGGCCGTGGACTGTTTCCCTCTTTGAGGGTTTTAACCACGTCAAAAGCACTAGTGTATTGATCTGTGATCTGTTTGTGAGAGGTTTCCTTTGGTGTTCTGTCTGAGGAACTTACCCTGTAAATTCCTACAAACACCAAGATTTTGTGGGACCCCTTGGAGTTAGTTGGGTAGCCAACTTCCTGGGGTCGTAACTTGGTCATATTATCTCTATTTGGTGTGTACGATACCTTGTTGGAAAGGTCTCACCGAGTACTACAGGTTTCTTTGCAAGTTTGTATAATTACAATTGGATGGGCCTACTACAAACCCCTAAAAAAACGTCGTTTAGGGGGTCAAAACTGCTCCAGAAGTTCAAGACCCAAAAACTACTAAAAATAGTAAATGTTGAAATGAACAAGGAAACAGATGAAACTAACTAGGGGTTCTAGGTGGAATAGGCAGGTGGCCTCCAATATCCACATGGATCATTCCTACCCCATTAGGAAGCAATGGTCCCCATTGCGTGCAGAGCTTCCATGAGGTGAGGAAATTTTTGTTGAACCTGGTCCCCAATGAACCACTTGCCCTGGTGAAGGAGTTGGCATACTTTGACAACTCGATATAACTGTATCCTATGTTGGTGAGTGTTCTTGATCTGTGTGTCCATGATCTGATCAGTTGTGGCATGTTCCATGCAGTCTGGTTGAGCTTTGTTGGCGTGAGTTTTTTTGCAATGTCAGATGTGTCCAATAATGGTGGAAAGTATGGCTGAAGGAAATCTACATTGAACATTGGGTGCAGACCAAGAAAGGGTGGTATGTTGAGCTCGAAAGCATTGTCACTAACAACCTTGGTGATGTTGTATGGCCCATATCGGAGTGCGTAAAGCTTGTAGTGGGGCCTGTTATCACTTAGAACTAAAATTGATACATGTAACTTTCCATCCTAGCCCGATGACGAAGGTCAGTGTTAGTTTAATTTGGTTTTAATTTTTTCCCTTAGAATCTGGAGTTTTGATGAGTTTTTTAGTCAAGTTATTCTCACGTCCCATTGGTTCCCCTCCATCTACCATTGTTCTATAGCCACCGGTTATCTTATGTCAGTCACCGTGTCTTTTTGTAATTTCGCAGCGCAATGCCAATTAGGCAGTTTCGCAGCGCAATCATAGTTAGGAAGTTTCGCAGCGTATCGTGATTAGGGAGTTTCGCAGCGCATCATTAAAATTTTAAACTGACAGTGCTGCAAAATTATGGATTCGTACATTCCGCAGCAAATCTTTCCCGAAATGTCAAGTCTGTTAGGTGAGTCATAGGCCATGTCTTCTCATGTCAGCTCATGTAGCCCTCTTATCACATTTTACCTCTCATTGCCACTATCACCACCACTAGATCTGTTGATACGCATGAATTATCATTCCCAAGAAATACAACCGTGCATAAACCTTAATGATGGCCGTAAGTCTTGCATGAGTGAGAAATCTGCAAGATTACATCTTGAAAGGTTTTAAACGGAAAAATTCAAAATTCAAGCGAGGCTGATAATCAAGCGAGGCTGAATTCAAATAGAAGCCGAATCACAATTCCAACCGGAGCTGGTAGTCATTGTTTGTGAAGATCTGGAAGAATCAATGGAGAAAAAGGAGCACAGATCCGGCAAACCTCTAAGGACTGAGCCTGAAGGCCTGGATATAACGCTGAGAAATGAAGAGGTGAAGAAAGCATTTAAAAAGGTCGGGTGCTGGAAGTTTTGCAAAAAGTTACAAGGAGGAGACACACAGGTAACTAAGGAATTTTCACTTAACTTCACAGGCTTGAATTCAAAGGTAGCCATGTTAGAATTGCAGGTTTCGCCAGAAGTGATATCTACTGTAACAGAGATCCCACGAGGAAAAGAGGAATGGTTTAAAAATTTCAAATTTGACATGAATCCTTGCAAGGAGTTTTTGAAGGATGATTATGTAAATGAAGATTTAAGTAAGGCAGTGCCCAGGAATTATGTCAAAGAATATTATGCTCACTTACTCACCTGCATACAGAAATATCTGACTTGTGAAGGAAAGTATAACAAGGTTTATTCTTACCATTTTAAACTCCTTTTGCATTTCACTGGGAAGGTCTCCATAGACTTACCTTTTTATCTGTTCCGTAGTTTGAGTAAGATGTGTGATAAGGTACAGATGAGGAAAGAGGATTGTGAAACCTCTTTGCTTCATCATGGTTTGATTAAACTACTGGTTTTAGATGGGCTCCAAAAGATAGACAGAGATTGGAATTCATTCATTTTTATGGCTGGATTCAAAAGGCAGACTGGCCTCACTCCACCACCTGCTAGAGATTTTACAATAGCTGAGCTCCAAACAGAAGCAAGAGCTAAAAGAGCTCCAAAGTCACAAGTAAGAAAACAAGTGAAGCCACTTATCATCCAAGATCAACCTCAGCAATCAACTAAGGAAAAATCTCATGGTAAAAAAACTGTACCTGAAACAAACACATCTGAAGTAGTCTCAAGGGTAAGAACAAGAAGTTAGACAAATAAGGAAAAAGGTAAAGCTATAGCAGTTGAAGAAAGTCCAGTGTCCAAGGCAAGTTTAAATGATTTATTACAGGCTATTGAATTCGAGCAGTCTCTACCAGTTCAAATCGAATTGATGCAGTCAGAACAAGAAAGCACCAAGAAATCCAAGGCCTCAAAAAGGCTTAGATTTGATGTGCCAGCTGAAGAGTTCGTTTTTAAACCTAGAAGACCTATGACAAGGATATTCCAGCAAGTACAGGAAGCACTGCCAAGAACAGAGGAAACAGGGGAAGAGACACAAAAAGACACAGGCAAAACAGTCATTGCAGCTAAAGAAAATAATATAGCAGCCCTGAAGAGCCAATTGGAATCAGCTAAATATGAGATTGCCAAATTGAAGAAAGCCGCTAGAAAACATGCAGCCATACATGCAAAGTATTATAAAACTCTATGGGAAGGGAATGCTGCTGTAGAAGCTCAGCTGAATTCAGTGGTTGATGGCCATTCACAATTTCACACATGGACAGTACCAGCAATCAAAGAAGCCAAGTACATCAGAAGGATCAATATGCAACTGAGAGCTGGGAATAAGGCTATGAAGAAACAAATTGAAGATCTGAAGGCACAGTTAAGTCAGCTACCTGCTAAATGAGTTTTGATTTCAAGTAAGATTTTGTTTTAAAGTTTTGACAAATTTGCTTGATTTTATCTTTCTGAGGAAATGTAAATCCCTATTCGACATGTGGAAAGTCTAAAGGAGTTTTTGGCAATCAAGTACTCGGCTAATAAAGGTCTCGGGTTAAAAGCAAGCTGTTTTAAAAAACTCAGCAGTTTCGTAGCGTGCTACGAAACTACTGAAGGTGATGATTTTAACGCAAATCAAGTAGTTTTGAATTATAAGCGGGAATTTTGAAAGGGAAACGTCTAAAAGGCATACAAGGCATCATCTGAAGCTATCAACAGTCAACCAGGTCAAGACAGGTGGAGAAAAGATATATTCAAAATCCAACTTTAAATTTTTGTTGTAAAGTGAGCAATTTACCACAGTTCAGGATATGTTAAATAGTTTACAAGAAACTTTTGCCTGCACACATGTACATGGGAAAAAGCTTACAATGCATCAAGGATGTGGCAGACTTCTACATTTTGGGTGATTAAAAGATAAAGGACATGCTTCTTTGCATTCGAATATTTTGGGGAAAATTGAAGCCGAGAAGCAAGGATAGTCTCCTAATATTTCTGGGCAGTTAAGAAGATTCAGCATCCAAGGTCAACATGGAGCATTAAACACCCATCTCAGCCAAACTGAAAGAAAACCAGATGTCAAAGAATGAGGAGAAGCCATCATGCATGTAATATGGAGTTAGAGTCATAGTTGATTTAGATCTCTAAAAAACTCCAGTCAACACCTTGTTGTATTTATTAGTTAGTTAAAGGGTTAATAGGTGTCATTAGAAGTAGTTTTCGAATTCCCCTCATGCTGGAGGAGGAATCTCGATCAGTTAGAATAAGAACTCTATATATAGCTGAAACAACAATGTAATCAAGGTTGGAAAATTTTATGATACAACTTGTATTTGGCTTATGTAAAGACTCATTTTCAGTAATATAATTTTGACTTTACTTCTCAGGATTCATGAAGGATTTCTTATGTTCAGAATATGTGATCTTGTCCTTTCTATAATTTTTACAGTGGTATAGATGTATAATCACTCAGAATTCACTGAATGTGCTCTGATTTCCTGTATGAATTTATAAACTGTGGTCCCATATGAGTTATGTTCTGAATGTCTAAATGCTGAGTGCCCTGACTTCTATGTAAGGTTGAGTTCACTATTATATTGAGGTGTTGTTGACTCCATAAGCCCAATGGATAGTTGTTTAATGTATTTCCAGCATTCATATTTTTCATAGTTGTTCTATAAGAGTTAGCCATCTTATCTTTAATCAAAATCATTAATCCTTTAAGAGAGAGCCCTCTCAGGTTGAGGAGGCTAAGCCTCAGCCTAAAGTAGGTCTGAAATAGTTACTTAGAGTCAACCTAACCAACAGCCTATCAGGATCTGATTTTGAGATAACAGGGCCCATCAAGGCGCTCCTTCTGCAAATGTAGCCACACTTTGTTGCCCACTTGGAGCTTGTGTGACACTGGATGTTGATCATGGTGCTGCTTGTACTTAGTATTGGTTGAATGCGCTTAATGAAGTTGTTAGCCCTTTCAGCTTTGGATTGAACGTGAGCCAAATCTACCTGAGTGGCTGCAAATGGTATGACCACATCAATGGGACATAATGGCTGAAATCCCAGCCCTACCTGAAAGGGGATGTGGCCGCTTTATTTATGGAGAGATTTGTTGTAGTTGTGTTAGACATAGGGGAGACTTTCATCCCACGTGCATGGATGCTTCGAGTTGTACATGCGCAGAATGTGTATGATCATCATGTTGACAACCTCTGTTTTCCCATTAGTTTGGGGATGGAAAGTTGTGGACTTAGTAAGTTTTGTATCCAGCATCGACTAGAGACTTGACCAGAATGAACTAAGGAATTTATTGTCCAAATCCAAGACAATGGACTATGGGATCCCAAAGTGTACCCACTCTCGCTCAAAGAAGAGATTAACAGTGGCCTCTACTGTGATACTCTTCTTATAGGCCGCCATGATGGCCATCTTAGAGAATTTGTCGATGAGCACAAAAACACAATTGTTGTCGTGCTTAGTAAATGAAGGCCCGACATGTAATCAATGGAGAAAGATTCCCAAGGCTGGATAGGAGTAGGTAGAGGAGTATACAAGCCTTGCTTCTCGATGGTTGGTTTGGAAATGGCATAGGCGAGGCAAGATCTAATGTACTTCCCAACATCCTGACGAAGTTTTGGCCAATAAAAATACTTCTGCAATACCGCCATTATTTTCTCTACTCTGAAATGTCTAGCGACCCAACTGTAGTGTGCCTCTTAAATCATCTTGGCACGCTTACTTGAAGGAACACATATGTGTCCCAGGAGGCATAACAGTGCATCTTGAAGGAGAAAATTTGGAACTTGCTTCCCTTCCAAGAGTGTCTAGTATATATGCTGTTGAATTCTGGATCTCTCTTGTAAAGATGTGGCCACCTCGATGTCTCATGCCCATAAGAGTCGAGCACAACGATCAGTGCCATGATTGGTGGTCGGTTGAGGCAATCAATGACATTATTGGTGCTGCCCTTCTTATACTTAATGTTCAAATGGAATGGTTGCAGATAGGTGGACCATTTATGATGGCGATCATTCTGCAATTTCCTTTGTGTTTGTATGAACTATAGAGGTCAGCCGTCTGTGTGGATTATCGTTTCCTTCTCTATAATGTAATGCTTCCATTGATGGTGGGCTTGCACAATGGAATAGATTTCTTTGTCATAAGTGGGGTACTTTCGGACTGTGTCTGAAAGTGTCTCACTGTGGTAAGCCACTGGATGCCCATGCTGAGTAAGAACTGCACCAATAGCATAGTCGGAGGCATCTGTCTCAATCTCAAATGGTTGTTGTAGGTCTAGTAATGTGAGCACTAGTGCAGAACATAGGTGATTCTTCAACTCAGAGAATGCTTTTTGTTGGGTTTTTGACCAAAAAAACGTCGCTTCCTCTTCGCCCTTGGTGACTTTACTTAAAGGCCAAGTGAAATGAGAGAAACACAACATGAAGCTACGATTGAAATTGGAAAGACCCAAAAAGTTGCGGAGCTCTGCTAGAGTGGTTGGGGCTGGCCAATCCCGAATGACTTATATCTTGGATGGGTCCACATGTACACCCTACTCATCAATGATGTATCCCAAATATTGAACCTAGGTCAAGCCAAAGGTGCATTTATCCAAGTTAGCACACAACTTGTGTTGTCACAGGGTTTGAAGGACATGTCGAATATGGTGGAGGTGCTCTTCCCAACTCTGGCTGAAGATCAAGATGTCATCCAAATACATCACCACAAATGCATTGGTGAGGGGCCACAAGATGTCGCCCATCATTCTCATGAAGGTTGCAGGGGTGTTTGTCAATCCGAATGGCATGCCCAACCATTCAAAAAGGCCCTCCTTGGATTTAAAGGCGGTGTTCCACACATCGAGGGTTTGATAGGCACTTGGTGATAACATGATTTCAAGTCATTCTTGCTAAAATATTTGGCCCCTTTGAGCTGGTTCAGAAGGTCATCAATCCATGGGATTGGTTACCTATTTCGAATAGTGATCTCAACGCCCCATAGTCAATACAGATCCTCTAGGTCCCATCCTTCTATTGTACCAATACAATAGGGCTCCCACAAGGTGATGATCTTGGCCTGATATGCCCTTTCCGCAATAGTTCTTGAATCTGCCTCTTGATCTAATCATTCTCTAGAACAGAGTGTCGATAGATCAGTCCATTGGGCAACGACACTCCCGAGGTTAGATAGATAGAGTGCTTGACCTGACAGTGCAGAGGTATGCCTACTGGTGGGCTCCAGTATTGTAGCAATAATGCTACAACTCCTGGAGCTTCCTATCTCTAATTTTATCAACCCGGTAGTTCGTACAAACTTGGAAGCGACGGTGCTGTATGCACAAGTACTAGCTCTTGTCGCAGCTGTCACTTGGTCAGCTGGCACAAGTCCGCTAGCGCTCAAGCCAACTTCTATAGGTTCATAGAAGAAGCTTTATGAGTGATGGACGAAAGCTATCTTGAAGGAAGCTAACCTACTTTGCAAAAAGGAAATGGAAAGCCAACAAAGCATAGAAACCCTAATAAACCCTAATTTAACTAGCTTGACCCTTACAATGCAAAAATGTGAATGAAACTTCTACCAATGATGCTATTACATGCAGTGAGGTGAAATACATGAGTCTAAGCTACTTGCACTTGAAAAGACATGTTTTTGTATTTTTTCATTAAGTGGTTGGATTTATTGTGATGGTGCTTTTGATTAGGGTTTGGTTGTGCAGGAGCGGTTGGAATGGAAGGAAAGCATGGACAAGGTCAGGATGGCTAAGGGAGGTCCCAGAGGGTCTCTAGCATCAATCCCCAGAAGTCTACCACGTTCGGATGCTCAAAAACCGAGTTTGCAGACTTCTACAGGAAGTCTGCAGGGGATCCTACAGGAAACTCATGGGTTTCTACAGGAAGGCTGTGCAATTCTACAGGATGTTTGGCCGTGGAAGTTTTGGGAGATGGTGAAGTGATGGAGTAGTGTGGGAGGATAGGTGAGATGGAGATGGACCTGGTGATGGCTCAAGAGCAGAAAAATCAGAGGGAGGAAGAGTGCATGCAGTGGGTTGATGGTTGGAAGGATGGGATCAACGAAAGTTCAAGTAGATGGAGCTAAGTGAATAATGGATGAGTTGGAGGGTAAATGAGCTGGACAGAGGCTGAATGGGTGACTTGAGGAGAGATCAAGAAGAAGAAGAAGAAAGTGGAGTGATATGGAGCAGCGTAAATGAAACAAATGACTTATTCACCAAAAAGAGGATTCATTAACCTATGATAACTGTGCCATGAAACCTATGAACAGCAATGGAAAACCAAGAAATGAAACTTGTGCATGGAAGTGAAATGTAGAAGTATGGTTTATGTCAAAAGTGCATGGATGGATCTTCAACGTAAATGTCTATGTTGCAGCTTGCATGGAAGTGAGAAGAACTGCGTTTCTTTTTGGTGGCTGATGTAGACTTCACCCCAATCCCTAACAGAGATGGCAGTGAGCCTTTACAACCTTTTTCTGGAGCTCCAATAGATTATATCTATCCTCTTCTAACCTAAGCAACTGGAAACAAATTCACCATAAACTAATCCTATCTAAGCTCATGAAAAAGACTAAATTAACAAACTGTAAATTCGAATTGCATGGTAAAGTAAAAGAACTCAAAGTGCTGGAACGAAATGCAACAACATTACAACACCGAGGAGATCTATTGCTCTCAGGTTGGGCCCTAACCTGAGAGCTATAGCTCCTTGAGAAAACTCAGAACTAGATCAAAATCTGCCTTCTTTATTCATAATCTGATGTCATGCCAACCTGGCTTACAAAAAGGAACAAACACAGAGCTGTAGCTCGTATTTCAAAATTACAAGAGTAATGAAAAAGTTCAAAAAGCTTCTATCCAAGGCTACGGCCTCAGTATTTATGCAAAATGATCATCCAACAGGTGTCCTTGATTTGAGGAGCTCGGCTGTCCAACTGAAGTTCAAACTGCTGATCCTGTAGGACAGTCATAACTGCTGTTCCTGTAGAACAGTTATAACTACTGTTCCTGTAGAACAGTTGGCTACCTCTAAGCTCGGTGGGGAGATGGATTGGAGCTCGGAGCTATGGTGGGAATCACGAGGAGGGTCCCAAGACTGTGGACATCCTCTCCTAAAAACCAGCAGTGCCACCTCATTGTCTCCTTGTCTCCTTTTCACGTGGTCTTTTCTCCCTTTTAATGCCAAAAACCTGAAAGCATCATGCATTAGTCACGTAGACAAAATGTCTACCCTTCTTCCTACAAACAACACGAATAAACTAACAAACGAATGCATAAGCAATAAAAAATGAATGGTTTGAGCAAAGCAAGTAGGCCAAATGAGCCCAAATTATACCAAAAATTGGGGCTCATCATCACCCCCCAGCTAAACTATTTGCTCATCCTTGAGCAACTTTGCCCTAGCTCCTCGTCTTTGGCCGAGAACTAGAGCCCGGAGCATGCTTTTCCTTCCCTGTTTTTGGTGGTCCTGCCTTTTCTGCCGAGGGTGGCGCTGCTTCCTTTCCTATTTTTGGCGGCCCTGCCTTCGCTGCCCCTGGTGGTGATGAAGGTGGTGCTTCTGCCCCCTTTCCTATTTCCTTGATCCGGGCTTCGGAAGGCGATTGGCCTATTTTTCGTGTCCAGGAAGTTATTTTTGGGCTCCCCTTCTCGGGGGTGGCTGATGTTTTAGAGGGGGTTCTTGGACTGGGTGAAGTAGGGACATCCCCAAAAGTGGTTTGGCTGCCGGGTGGAGGCTGTGGCTTGCCCGTGGTCATCCGCTTGCTTCTCCTGGCCTCAGATGGTAGAGGGGTCTCCCTCTCTCTCTTTTCCTTCGGCTTTGGAGGTGTACTGAGGGTGGCCAGCGCCGCTACTGCCTCCTTTTCTAGAATACCAGCCTTCTCTTTCTTGCGTTTTGCTCTCTCAGAGCTCCTTGTAGAGGGACCCTCCTTTTCAGATTTCAGGCTTCCTGTAGAAGCCATTGTCTCCGTTTTTGGGCTTCCTGTAGAAGCCTGTTTCTCAACGATTTTCGGGCTTCCTGTAGAAGCCTTGGTCTTTGCTTTTGGGCTTCCTGTAGAAGCCTGCTTCTCAGTGATCTTCGGGCTTCCTGTAGAAGCCTTCGTTTTTTTTTTTGGGCTTCCTGTAGAAGCCTGTTTTTGCTTCCCTGTAGATACAGGTGTCTCCACCTCTGCTTGCTTGCCTGCCTGAGTTTTTCTCTTTGCCTTGGTTGCAGGTACTGTTGAGGTGCTTGGGCTGACGTGGACTACCTCAGCTTTTTCCATTCTGCTCTTCATCCTCTTCTCCCTTGATGACAGGATAGGTGTGCCACCTTTTTCTTGGTCCTCCTTTCCCTCATGCTTCTTCCTTTGTTCTTTCTTCTGTGCTGTTGTCTGGGTCTCTTGGGCTTCTTCCCTCTGTTCCTCGGCCACTGCTTCGTGTTCCTCACTGCTGGAGGAACCCGTTTCTTCGATCAACATTTTAATGTCCCCATCTTTTGTCAAGTTCCGGAAGGATTCCCATGAGAGGGGAACCTTATATGAATGCAATGCATCCTCCACAAGAAGCTTGATTAACCCATGGTGGGCTATCTGATCAGGTATGCCCTCTCTTAGCTTTGTAGCACACTCCATTAGAGACTGCAGGAGGTAATAAGAGATGCTCAGCCTTTGTTCTACAGGAAGGTCAATTCGGTGCCTCAACTCAGTGAGTAGCCGAAAGTGATATGCATACACGATGCTGAAACGGCCTTCACAAGTAATATATTTCATGATTTGCAAACTGACTTCATTCCAAGGTGGCAATAGACTCGTTCTTCTCACCCCATTTTTATCCTCCGAGAATTCTTCCTCAGGTGGAAAGAATTCCTTCTTTGCTTGCTGGCTCAACTTTCTTTCATCCTTGTCCCATGGCAGACCCATAGGGAGTTTTGTGATCCGATTGATATGTTCTGGGGTGAGCTTGAGGCTCAGACCTCTGAAGTTCACTGTGGCCAGTGTCTGGGATTTAGGCTTCAAAGCCTGCAAGAATTCTTCGGCTACTTCATCATCGTAGCCCTGCAGCTTATCACAAAAAGGCATCCATTGTGCTCTGGTGAAGAGCTCTACCACTGCCGGGTTTTCCCTTAATTTAGTGGACTCAGTGGGTTCCCGTCTTATAAAACCACCCGGCATGATGAACACGGTCGTTTTAATTAAAGGTGGAAAATGCAACAGAGATTTGGTCTATTAAGACAGAGCATGCACATACAAAATTCAACACAGTCTACTTATATCGACATCCTGTAGAACGATAGCATAGGCACATCAAACAACAATTCCACCAATATCTTTATGACCCGACTGTGGATGATGGTCTTGCCACTTTTACTAACCAGTTGCATGCAAAGTTCAGGGTTACCTCTTTAATTGGTCACCTTTTTGCGTGAGACACCCGCTTCCTTGTAGATGACTGTGTTCCTGTAGACCGCGTTCCTGTAGACTGCGTTCCTGTAGAACTGCGCTCCTGTAGAACTGCGTTCCTGTAGAACTGCGTTCCTGTAGAAGCAGTGCACAATTCTCGGGGAGGACTGTAGTTGGTCCGCAATTGAGGTGTGCTTGACCAGCGTTCTGGTAGCCAACAGCTCGGCGTATCAAAGTGCAGAGGAGATTAGAACAGCCACCCGAGTTTGAAGTGTTGAATGATAAATGCATGCGCATGATCTAGCTGATTAGATTTTGAATCGGCGCAATCCGTGGCGCGGGGGATGAGCTGTCCCCGCCGGACCGTTGGGCGACGTCATCCATCATCCGCCTGCGTATTCGCTTGCTTCCGCATTCATTCCCACAGATTTGCCGCCGCCTTTCCCTGTTAAACTCATGCTTCTGACGAGAGTGTTCTTACGTGCATGTCATTCATTCTCTTTGTCGTGGCCGCCACCCACACATCCAATTACACTTTAACTAGCCGACGTGGCCAGTCGATTGGCCATACGGCCGCTCAACCATTCAATTTTACGCTATGCAAACGATTTCAAAGTAAAATTCATGCGATTTGATGGAAGGAAGGGTTGAGACACTTACCTGCGTGGTTGCACACGATTTTTCCAGTTCGTGGACGATGGTGAGTGGATATACCTGCTGCATGCGACTTACACAGACCCGGAGGCTCGTGGTTACAGGCTGCCAACGATGGAGTGAATGTTTTGCTTGCATGCGCCCGCATTTCATTTCAGATGGCGGTGTTGCGACTGGTATTCACTCGAGCTGGTTGAAATGTTACAGGATTCTCGTGAGGTGTCTCGTAACAGTCCTTTCTCCTTGGGTGCATGCTGCACGATGGAGGTTCTGGCCTTTCAATCACATTCCAGGAGCTCTTGATGCCTGCGGTATGAGATCCCAGCATTTGTTTAACTTTGAAAATGGTTTTTCCTGTGAGAACTCATCGATCTTCTTTGTTGGTGCAGGGAACTTGGTCGCATGTCGACGAGGATGGTGGAGCAAGGTAACAGCGTTGTGCATGGGTGCCAACAAAGGCTTGCATGCATCCAACCCAATCCATAGTCGCTAAATCTCCTTTTAAGATGAATTCTGGCCGTCCAAAACTCCTACAGGAAGTTTCCTGTAGAACACAGAGCTTCCTGTAGAAAGTTCGGCCTTCCTGTAGAAAGTCTGTACTTTCCTGTAGAAAATCTGCGCCTTCCTGTAGAAAGACTGCATCTTCCTGTAGAAAGACAGCACCTTCCTGTAGAAGATTCAAACCATGATAAAATTGCACATACCTTAAAAAACATGGGTACCCTTGGAGGAGGTGCTGGTGAGGTTCCTTGACAGCATGATAAGGACCCTTGGCTCTGAGTTGGAGGGCTTCCTCTCCTCCATAGAACATCTGCAACTTGCATGCAATTTTACCATATTTTGCTTATTGTTTTTTTTTTTTTTGAAAGATAACAGGGGCGCCTCAAAGAGGTTTTCACCCATGCCATTTGCCCTGAGCGCCTCAGAAAGGTTTTCACTCAAGGATCTTTTTCAAACCTTTTTTCCCTTTTTTTTTGAAAGACAATAGGGGCGCCTCAATGAGGTTTTCACCCCTACTACCTGCCTTGGGCGCCTCAGAGAGGTTTTCACCCAAGGATCTTTATTATTTTTCTCTCTTTTTTTTTTTTTTTTTTTTTTATGTTCTTCAGGGTATGCCAAAAGCAGAGGCAGAACCCTTCTCTATGACCAATACAGATTTCTCCATAGTCTTGATGAACTCTTGTCTTGAGAGAGGTCTCCTGTAGATCTTCAACCGATGCCCATTGACAAGCATGGGAATGGATTCCTCATCAATGGTTCGAATGAGGACAGATCCATTGTCATGGCATTTCTCCACTGCATATGGTCCTAGCCATCTGGTTCTCAGCTTCCCCTTGAAATCTTTGTATCTGGAATCATACAACAAAGCCCAATCTCTCGGCTGAAATTGCTTGTCATGGAGATGTTGGTCATGCCACACCTTTCTCTGAAGTTGAACCACTTCTGAGTGCAGGAGGGCCTGCATTCGGTGCTCATCCAGGCCATTCAACTGCAATAGCCTTTCTTGTTGTGCATGGATGAGATCTAGGTCCAGCTGAGCTGCCATCCTCAAGGTATTGTATTCAAACTCAATGGACAACAAATCTTTCTTCCCATAGACCAGCTCATATGGTGTGAAACCGGTGGTGGTCTTCCAATTGGTGTTGTAAGCCCATGTAGCTTCAACCAGGCGATCTGCCCAGTCTTTTCTGCTGCTGCTCACCACTTTAGTCAAGATCCCTTCTAATGCTCTATTGGTGACTTCCACCTGCCCATTTGCTTGAGGGTGATAAGGGGTGGAAGTCCTATGCTTGATCTTGTGATGAGCTAGGAGATCTTCAACCAGGTTGGAGGTGAACTGGCTCCCTTGATCGGTGACCAGCTCTCTTGGATAGCCAAACTTATAGAAGATGTTCTCTCTTAGGAACTCGGCCACCTTTTCTTCTGTTGCTGCTTTGATTGCTTTGGTCTCTGCCCACTTTGTCAAATAGTCAGTACACACAATGATGTAAGACCTCTGCCTCGAAGAGGGGTTGATTGGGCCCACAAAGTCCATGCCCCACTTCTCAAATGGCTCAAGAGTCACTTGAGGTTGGAGAGGCATCTCATCCCTTTGGGTCGGTTTCCCCATTCTTTGGCATTGGTCACACTGACTGACATATCTTCTGACATCTTGATGAAGTGTGGGCCAATAGTAGCCTGCCTACAGGATTTTGAAGGCAGTTCTCTTTGCTGCAAAATGTCCTCCACAAGGCCCATCATGACAAGTGAGGAGGATATCAAAGACTTCCTCCTCCCTTACACAACGCCTTAAGATCTGATCGGGGCCAAGCTTGAACAGATTGCCCCCGATCCAAGTGAATGAGACACTTTTTCTGATGATTCTGCTCTTCTCTCTGGAAGATAGGTGTGGAGGGAACTGTGCTGAAACAAGATAGTTTGCTATATCAGCAAACCATGGAGAGAGTACTGAAATAGCAAACAGATGTTCATCAGGCATCTGGTCGTCCACTGTTCCATCCTCATCTGCAGACAAATCCAATCTAGATAAAAAGTCAGCAACTACATTTTCTCTACCTGGTTTGTCAACAATGGTCAAATCAAACTGCTGCAATAAAAGTAACCATCTAATAATACGAGCATTCACATCTGGTTTATTCATTAAATATCTAATAGCAGCATGGTCAGTATGTACAAAGGTTTGGTAACCAGTAATATAATGTCGAAACTTGTTCAGTGCATGGACCACAGCCAAGAATTCTTTCTCGGTTACAGTGTAATTCAGCTCAGCTTTGGACAAGTTTTTGCTAACAAAGTAAATGGCATATGGAAGTTTTTGCTCAACTTGTCCTAAAGCTGCACCTATGGTTTTGTTCGAGGCATCAGTGTGGATGTGGAAAGGTAGGGCCCAGTTTGGACCTCTCAGGATTGGGGCTGACACCAACTTGTCCTTCAATTCATTTAAAGCCCTCTGACAATCGTCAGTCCATTTAAACTCCACATCTTTTGCCAACAGACCAAACAATGGCGAGGCTAGCTTGCTGAAATCCTTAATGAATCTCTGGTAGTATCCTGCTAATCCCAAGAAACTCCGGACATCCCTTACCTTTTGAGGAGGTGGAACCCTCTTGATGAGAGCAATTTTGTTAGGATCCACCTGCAATCCTTGGCAAGAAATGGTATGGCCTAGAACGGTCCCTTCAGTCATTAGGAATTCACATTTTTCAGGGCTAAGGGACAAGTTCATCTCAGTGCATTTGGTTAGGACCTTTCCCAAGTTGGACAATGCTTCCTGGAAGTTGGCCCCATAAGGAGTAAAGTCATCCATATAGATTTCTACTGCATCATGGACCAGCTCCGAGAAGATGCTCAAGACAGCTCTTTGAAAGGTAGCAGGAGCATTGCATAGCCCAAAGGGAAGGACACGATAGGCAAAGGTACCCCAGGGACAAGTGAAGGTGGTCTTATCTTGGTCTTCCGAGCTGATTTGTATTTGGTTGTACCCGCTAAACCCATCCAGGAAAGAGAAGAACTTCTTTCCTGCCAGTCCATCCAACACTTGATCTATGAAAGGTAGAGGGAAATGGTCTTTCTTGGTAGCTTTGTTCAGTTCTCGGTAGTCCACACAGATTCTCCATTTCCCATTTTTCTTGGGAACCAACACCAGAGGGGACACCCATTCACTATCTGAGATGGGGTAGATGAATCCGGCATCCAACAGTTTTTGCAATTCTTCCTTGACAATGTCCTTAAGGGCTGGATTCATTCTCCTCTGAGGTTGCCTAACCGGTTTAGAATCCTCTTTGATGTATATATGGACCGAAGGATGGACTCCTTTCATTTCCTTATAGCTCCAAGCAAAAGCATCTAGGTGGTTGGCCAACAGACTACACAGCTCCTTTTCTTGAGAAGGAGATAGGGAGGAGCTGATCTTCAATGCTTTCTCATGGCCGAACTCCACATTCTTGACTCTGGGAGTAACAGGGTTGGTTGTACAAAGATCCACTAGGGTGCTAGCTTGGGCATCCTCCACCAATTTCTCTAAGGGTAGTGCACTGGAAGGTGGGTTCTGGATCAAGGTCTCGATCAAGTCATCCTCGGTTGGGGGGTCTCTTCTAGTGGTATCTAAGGTGCACAGAGGTGCTGAGTACACCTCATCTTCTTCTCCTTCTTCCAACCAGAGTGGTAAATCATGCTCTAAGGAGGGTTGGGCAGGAGGGTATAGGACTAGTTGCTTGGACATGGGACCATTTTTGATGGTCATGTTTCCTGCATGACAACTTATGTAAGCATCTGCAGTAGCTAACCAAGGCCTTCCCAAAATGAGAGGATATCCAGTAAGCTTGGCCTTTGGTTGCAGAACCAGGAAGTCTGCAGGGTATTCCCAAGAATCAATGGAGACCAAGACATCCTCCACAATCCCTTCGGGAGTCACGGTGGAGCGATCTGCTAGTTGCAGTACTGTCGAGGTCTTCCTCAAGGAACCTTGAAGATTGAGTTTAAGCATGGTATCCCTGGTCATCACATTAATGGCAACCCCCAGATCAATCAAGGTGTGAGGTATAATGGTGCCATTGATGTGAACATCTACTACAGGACTTCCAGGATCTAGGTACTTTGGGCAGATGACTTGTCCTAGCATAAGGTCAGACAGTTGTCCTATGACATTGATAGTTGAAGCATCTTTCTTCCATCTGCCTGGATGTTTGAAACACTTCTCCTTAACCAGTTTGTTGTATATTGGCACATCCTTGATGGCTTGGAGAAGTGGTATTTTTACACACAACTGCTTGAGCTCACCCAGAAGCTCATCTTCCTCTGGGTTAGGTTGTGTGGTGGCTGTTAGTCTCTCAGGAAAGGGTGGAATAGCCTTTGGTTCACTTTCCTGTTTATCTTCCTCATCCTCTGGGGGAGGAGGTTGGCAATCTGGTAGAGTCTTTCCAGATCGAAGATTGATCTCCTGGATCTCCACAGCATAGGTAGGGCATGAGGTTTCCCCAGTGTATACCTGCTGGGCCTGTCTATTGTTGGGGTTCGGGTTCGGTTGAGCAGGCATTTGAGGTTGCCTTGGAGGAGCAGGAGGTAATGGTTGAGGTTGAACTGGTGGTGGAGGCAAAATGGCAGGAGGAGTGTTGTATTGGGGCCTCCACCCCGACTGAGGTGCATTCCATTGAGGCTGTGGCTGGGCATGTGAGTGATATGAATGAGAAGTAGGTTGAGTGGGGTACTGAGGTGGGTAAGACCATGGAGGAGGCATGGACCATGAAGGATGAGCAGGGGGACCCCAGGAAGGCATAGGAGTCGACTGGTTGGGGTTGTAGTAAGCTTGAGATGCCCCTTGCATCCCCTGCTGATAAGGTCTAGATCCTTGTGGCCTCCTTTGGTTGAGGTAATAGAGAGGTTCGGTGGGAGCTTCTGTCCCTTGGTACATGGCTTTAAACCCAGGTAAGGTTGGACACTGATTTGTGGGATGGTCCTCCTCACAAACAAAACACACTTCAACAGAATGCAATGGACATTCGTTCTTAGGGTGTCTCCTTATGCACCTAGGGCAGAAGACCGCCAAGGCTCTCTCAGCTTCTTCTTTCTTTTGCTGAATCCTGAATGTGTCAAGCTGCATGGCAATGGTCTGTCTCACCTCACTCTTAAGATCTTCTAATTGATTTGCAAGCTCATGTTTAGAGAAAGGGACACTAGTTGAGAGGTGGTTTCCTCTACCTCGTTTCCGAGCTGCCCTGGAGTGGTTTCTAAACACAGTATTGATGTCCTCATAAGGCAGTTGGTAAATGTCCCCCCCAGCTAACATGTGAAGGGTATCTAAGAGGTCTTCAGGGACTCCTCGGAGCAGGACCAACTTGAGGGATTCAGGTTCAAGTGTGCACCTGGCCCGCTTATAGCTTAGTTGGAACCTCTCCTCGTAATCCTCTAAGGACTCATCATTTCCCATGGACATCCGAAAGATTTCCCCCTTTGTTTCCTTGGACCTACAGTAATCCCAGTACTTGGCGTTGAAAGCTTGCTGCATCTGAGCCCAAGTGGTGATACTATTCCCAGGTAAGCCCATGAACCAGCGTAGAGCTGCATCCTTAAGAGTGGAAGGGAAAATTTTCAACTTTTGCTCATCTTCAGTATAGTCATAGGTTCTACAAAGGACAACAAACTCAAACAGGAAGGTATCTGGATCTTCAGTGGTCAGCCCATGGAAGTGAGGTAAGGCGGAGGGGCTAATGTTCTTCATTTTCACCTCTCCATTGGTCTCTCGGATGGGGAAGGCACCTTCTATTCTCTCATCTTCTCTTCTATTATCAGCCATAGCTTCAAATGGAGTGGTCTCTAACTCTTCTTCTACTATAGGACCTTTGGGTATCTCAGGATGTTCACCTATAGGTTCTTCTAGGTCACTGTCACCAAAGAAGAGAGAAGGGTGACTCAGTGATGTGGTGGGGGTGTTTGGTAGGAATTTGCCTGATCTATCTCGGTTCCTACGAGACATGAAATGGAAAAGACCTTCTTTTTCTTTTGATTGTTTTTGCTTTTTTTTTCTTTGGTACCTGCAAAACTGAAACAGATTGATATAGAACTAACTATGAAAGATGCAGAATTAAATTGAAAGCAGGAAAGAACTAATCTACTTTGCTCAACTGAAATTGCAAGAATGGAAATGCTAGTCTACGCTTGCAGAAAGGAAATGCTAATCTATGAAAGCAGGAAATGCTAATCTATGAAAGCAGGAAATGCTAATCTATGAAAGCGGGAAATGCTAATCTATGAAAGCAGGAAATGTCTATGCTACTTTTGCAGAATGAAATAAACTACTTAGCAGAGGGTAAGAGTAAGAAAGTAGAAGAAAAGCAACAATTACTAATACTCTGACGCTTCCCCAGCAACGGCGCCAAAAAGATGGTGGGCTCCAGTATTGTAGCAATAATGCTACAACTCCTAGAGCTTCCTATCTCTAATTTTATCAACCCGGTAGTTCGTACAAACTTGGAAGCGACGGTGTTGTATGCACAAGTACTAGCTCTTGTCGCAGCTGTCACTTGGTCAGCTGGCACAAGTCCGCTAGGGCTCAAGCCAACTTCTATAGGTTCACAGAAGAAGCTTTAAGAGTGATGGACGAAAGCTATCTTGAAGGAAGCTAACCTACTTTGCAAAAAGGAAATGGAAAGCCAACAAAGCATAGAAACCCTAATAAACCCTAATTTAACTAGCTTGACCCTTACAATGCAAAAATGTGAATGAAACTTCTACCAATGATGCTATTACATGCAGTGAGGTGAAATACATGAGTCTAAGCTACTTGCACTTGAAAAGACATGTTTTTGTATTTTTTCATTAAGTGGTTGGATTTATTGTGATGGTGCTTTTGATTAGGGTTTGGTTGTGCAGGAGCGGTTGGAATGGAAGGAAAGCATGGAAAAGGTCAGGATGGTTAAGGGAGGTCCCAGAGGGTCTCTAGCATCAATCCCCAGAAGTCTACCACGTTCGGATGCTCAGCAACCGAGTTTGCAGACTTCTACAGGAAGTCTGCAGGGGATCCTACAGGAAACTCAGGGGTTTCTACAGGAAGGCTGTGCAATTCTACAGGATGTTTGGCCGTGGAAGTTTTGGGAGATGGTGAAGTGATGGAGTAGTGTGGGAGGATAGGTGAGATGGAGATGGACCTGGTGATGGCTCAGGAGCAGAAAAATCAGAGGGAGGAAGAGTGCATGCAGTGGGTTGATGGTTGGAAGGATGGGATCAACGAAAGTTTAAGTAGATGGAGCTAAGTGAATAATGGATGAGTTGGAGGGTAAATGAGCTGGACAGAGGCCGAATGGGTGACTTGAGGAGAGATCAAGAAGAAGAAGAAGAAAGTGGAGTGATATGGAGCAGCATAAATGAAACAAATGACTTATTCACCAAAACGAGGATTCATTAACCTATGATAACTGTGCCATGAAACCTATGAACAACAATGGAAAACCAAGAAATGAAACTTGTGCATGGAAGTGAAATGTAGAAGTATGGTTTATGTCAAAAGTGCATGGATGGATCTTCAACGTAAATGTCTATGTTGCAGCTTGCATGGAAGTGAGAAGAACTGCGTTTCTTTTTGGTGGTTGATGTAGACTTCACCCCAATCCCTAACAGAGATGGCAGTGAGCCTTTACAACCTTTTTTCTGGAGCTCCAATAGATTATATCTATCCTCTTCTAACCTAAGCAACTGGAAACAAATTCACCATAAACTAATCCTATCTAAGCTCATGAAAAAGACTAAATTAACAAACTGTAAATTCGAATTGCATGGTAAAGTAAAAGAACTCAAAGTGCTGGAACGAAATGCAACAACATTACAACACCGAGGAGATCTATTGCTCTCAGGTTGGGCCCTAACCTGAGAGCTATAGCTCCTTGAGAAAACTCAGAACTAGATCAAAATCTGCCTTCTTTATTCATAATCTGATGTCATGCCAAACTGGCTTACAAAAAGGAACAAACACAGAGCTGTAGCTCGTACTTCAAAATTACAAGAGTAATGCAAAAGTTCAAAAAGCTTCTATCCAAGGCTACGGCCTCAGTATTTATGCAAAATGATCATCCAACAGGTGTCCTTGATTTGAGGAGCTCGGCTGTCCAACTGAAGTTCAAACTGTTGATCCTGTAGGACAGTCATAACTGCTGTTCCTGTAGAACAGTTATAACTGCTGTTCCTGTAGAACAGTTGGCTGCCTCTAAGCTCGGTGGGGAGATGGATTGGAGCTCGGAGCTATGGTGGGAATCACGAGGAGGGTCCCAAGACTGTGGACATCCTCTCCTAAAAACCAGCAGTGCCACCTCATTGTCTCCTTGTCTCCTTTTCACGTGGTCTTTTCTCCCTTTTAATGCCAAAAACCTGAAAGCATCATGCATTAGTCACATAGATAAAATGTCTACCCTTCTTCCTACAAACAACACGAATAAACTAAGAAATGAATGCATAAGCAATAAAAAATGAATGGTTTGAGCAAAGCAAGTAGGCCAAATGAGCCCAAATTATACCAAAAATTGGGGCTCATCACCTACGGGTAAGGCAAAAATATCCTTGTACTCCTCCATGGCCTTGCCCATCTGTTGTTGTTGTTGTGCAGAGGAGCCCTACCTAGAAGCTGTGGCCATAATCTTCTTCTTGGCTTGGGGGTGAATCATAAGGAAACAAATTTCCTGGTCTGGCAAATGATCTTACTGCCTTACTTTGTAGTGAACAAAGAGATGATGGTAGGTGAGGCTACCTCTGGTATCCCATACAACTTATTAGCTAAAGTAATAATCACAGAGCGAGGTCTAGACTCATATACAACATCTCGCTTCGATAAGTATGGTTGTCCTAACGATACATCACAAACTTTAGGAGGAGCAATGTCACACAGTACCTCATCCGTGAGGGGCTTGATGTTGTAGGGAAGGTGACACTACTGGCTGATGCAAAGATCTCTTCCTTGGTGAAGCCACCTGATGGTGTACGACTGTGGATGTGTTGTAGTATTTAGGCCCAACCGCTTCATGACCTCTATTGAAATGAGGTTCCTTTGGCTCCCATTGTCGAAAATGAACTGTAGCGGAGATCCCTTCACCCACATATGTGAATAGAAGAGGCGTCCCCTTCCTCTGGATCTTCAGGCTCAATCTTCTGGATCTTGGTGGTGGCCATGGTGGCATTGGCCTCCACATCAATGATTTGCTTCCCTTTGTGAGTTCCCTTATCGGGTTGTGATTCAGAGTCAAAACCTATGTCTGATTTGGAAGACTTCAACTTGGTGACCAGTGACTGCTTGGACCGACACTCACTTATATTGTGAGTGGAGCTCTTATGGAACTCACACCATTTTCCCATCTCCTTCTTCATCTTCATGGTGTTGTTATTTTCTTGCAACTTCGGTAGGTTGTCTTGGGTAGCCCCGCCTTGGTTTGGTCCTTTGTTCTGTGGTTTGGGGGAACCTTTTCCTTGCTTTGGATTTGACGATCCAAAGTCCTGCTTCTTCTATTTAAAGTTTTTCTCAATCTTGGCAGTGTACCAATATGCCATGCTGAGCGAGGAAATGTCCAGGAATTCCATCTCATCTTGGATGTACTTATGTAGACAATCATGGTACTTGAGCACAAAATGCCTCTCAGTATCCTCGATACGTAGCTTTGTGTGAAGGGTATGGAAAATATTTGTGAACTATGACACATCTTGGTCCCTTCCTTCTCGTAGCATGGTCCACTTTATGTATTTGTCTTCATAGCTCCCAATAGGGTAATTGATCAGAAGCTCAAAATTTGCCAAAATATCAAAGTTGTCATAATGGTTTGGAACCTAAACGACCTTGTAGATCCCGTCGTCCTGATTCCGACGCAACTCGTTTCACACAAAACAAACACCGTATGCTCCCAAAAACACGATCTGTTCATTTTGTGAAACATCTAAAAATTTTGCTCGTGGCTGACAGGGATGTTGACTAGGCATTTGAGTTGGCATCATCCTATTGTTCCATGTGTTTCTGTTTGGGCCAATGAGGAGGTGACATGTGGCTAAGCCTGAGGCTGCCATGTGTCCTCCTTATGGCATTCAAAATTTTGGTATGGCGAAGAGGGCAGAGGTCGGGTTCGACCCTGTGACCTCCTGTAGCATAGCACCAACCACTAACCATCGTGCCCACAGGTTGTTTCTTAGCCATATGGGCAAGCGGGTTTGTGTTAACATTGAATTCCACAATGGTTGGGGGGTCGGGCAGACTTCACTGCCCCCCCATGTGAACACTGAAACTGCCAGCGATTAACTATTTGTTGTGATTGCCAAGGTCACCGCCACTTCCTAAACGCCGGACCAAGCATCCACATGTGAACACAGTTGCAAACAATTACTATGACCGCTGGAGGGAGGGAGCCAGCGCCAGTGGCTAGCCCTTAGGCGCATGGTCGCCATATGACCAATCTTTTGGTTTTAAGGCCTTAGAAGCAAAATTAATGGTCCTACAAATTTGCCCGACATTGAGGGAATTGTTGAAAAGTGTGCAACAAGAAATGCTTTTTGAGAATGCAACAAGATGATGGATCTTAGTGGAAAGGAGTCGCCTTCACTAAGTGGGCCCACAGGAAAATTATGACGCAAGTCCTATTTTTGGATCCCAGCGGGGATGATCACAGCAGGAGTGACCACAACAGGGATGATCACAGCAGGAGTGACCACAACAGGAGTGATCACAGCAGGAGTGATCAAAGTCTATTTTTAGACTGCTAGTCAAAAATAGAAAAGTCAAATATTATTGTCTCATAATAATATTTAGACTATAAACTTGATCTTATTCTCTTGGAGCACTTCAGTTTGAGCTACAGATGTGGCACATGCAGCTGTCAGAAGGAAGTACGTTTTTCTTATGATTCAGTTGAGTTGTTGGATGCATGAATTCAGTTAGAACTCAATTAGTTGAGTTTGGTGGAGTTTATTGTAGAGTTAATAAAGTTGTGTTCAGTTTGACTTGGTTAAACTAGTTGTAATTAGTCTAACTGCAAATAGACTAATGATGAGTTGTTAAACTAATTATTAACTCATAATGCAACTATAGAATACATCAGTTAACTCAGTTGCATGTCAGTGCATGTTCAGTTCAACATGGACAGGTGTTAGAGGATCAAATTGCTATCAGTTGTGACTATAGTTGTGCATGATGATTTGCACAATCAAAGGGATTGAGTATGCCAATGAATTGGCCAATACCAAGTATTATAGCCTCTGCTCACGTCTTTCCCAGTGTGAGTGATTATTTGGAGGTTAAATACGAATTTGGTAAACCATTCTCATTCATTCTTTAGCAGGTATTGAGCTGTGGAGGTAGGCAAGCAGTGGAATAGATTTGGAGATCAGATCTGAGCTGTATTGTGTGTAACAGGTGGAGCTAGTACTGGATTGCTTTTGATAAGCATTGTACTTTGTAATGTTACATGATTCAATCAATATAATATACAGATAGTTGGGGTTTTTAGCGAGATGCTTTCCCCGGGATACATACTGTGTTAATGAGTTTGAGTGATGCTTCTATGTGCGCCTGTGAATGTTTCTGCTTCTATAAATTGATGATCAACGTAGAGGATCTTATGTATTGTGTATGTATTCCACAATAGTACATGATCAGGATAATTTCCATTGAATATGTATCATATTATTCAAAATTTCTACATGGTATCGGAGCTGGTTGATTTGTAGAAAAAGTTCTACAGGATATCAAAGCGAGGATTGATCATTGGATCTATTATTCAAAAAGTGTTTACATTTTATTTCTTCAGGGAGAGTCTGTGATCGGGCTAGGTAGCCTCTGGATTCATCCTTCTTTTGGAAGGTGAGATATCCGGTGAATGCCCAGACAGTCAATCTTTGTACAAGAAATACTTTGTTCTCAAGAATTCTAGATCGGAAGCGGTTGAGTTTTTTGAGCTGGTGGAATGGCGCTCAAGGATAAACTCAGAAACATCTAAGTGTGAGAATGGAGACAGTATGCCCCAGTATCTCACGAAGTTCACCCAATGCCGGGATGAGTTGGGAAGTGTGGGGGTGACTGTCGGATGAGGATGGTGAGTCTAGCACTCCTTGACCTTCCTAAGAGTTGGTATAGCTACCAGGACTCGGTGAATGGAAGGGAGAAACTGCCAGGATGGGAGAGACTTTGGTTGAATCTTGTGCAGGAGGAGATTAGACAGAGCACCAGAGACGGTTCTTCATCCATGCAGGATGAGGAGAACTGTGCCTTAGCGAGTAATGTGAAGAAGGGGAAGGAGAAGGGTTCTCTTTCCGGCTCCAGTTCTTCCAGTGGTGGGAAGAAGGTTGAAAAATCGAAAGTGCGATGCTTTCGTTGTCATGAGGAGGGTTCACGAGTCAAGAACCTGTATGCTCTTGAGATTCAAGATGCATGCAAAGCCTTGAGCAGCGAGGTAATTGATGAAGACTTGGTGGTTGAGAGGGAAGGTATGTTACCTTTCAACATGCAGAGCCAGAAGAAGTCTCAGACGATTGTGGAGGAGCCACGATTGGTGCAGCAACGTCAGGAGGTTGTGGAGGAGCCACAACAAGGGAAGCTGAGAGGAGATCGAGTAGAGACATCTACTCATGCAGAGACCTCTAGTAGGGGAAACTTCGAGCCAGGTGGGCTGAGGGATCACATGCAGCCATACCTCAAGGTAGGAGGTGGGGCGATATAGAGTGATCGTCCCAAGGAGGAGGGGCAGGATCCTTGAGGTACCCAACCTTTTGGATGAGACCTTGCTACGCGAGCCCCGATGTGTAGTAGCAGGAACTGGCTGATTGGGTAGAGACAGATGCGGATGGAGCGGCAGAGAGAGCGATAGTGCAGGGAATCCGAGGACAGCGCATAGCTAGCAGGCTGGAGCAATGCGAGAGGCATAAGTGTTTTGCACAGTGTTGGGTGGCACAGAGAGGTGTGCAATGGTGCGAGATTCATGGAGATGTTGCAGTAGTGCAGATGTCAGAGAGGGAGCACTTGTCAGCAGCAGGTAGAGCTTCAGCATCAGAAGGTGTTTCTAGCCTAACAGCGAGGTCAGTTGGGAGGTGCAGTGCGGATGCAATGTTGGGAGATAGAACTAGCAGCAGCACAGATGCAGTCAGAGATCAAAGTGACAGAGGCTAGAGCAGTCAGATACTAAAGAGCACAGAGATGTAGAGTTTTCAGTCGACAGAGGCAATAACAGTCAGAGACTTTGATGACAGAGCAAGTGGACCGGCCAGATGTGTTGCATGGAGAACATTCCAGAGTTACAAGATTGGGTTTGAGAGGAAGCCTTTCTTGTTGAGAGGGAGTGTTAAAAAGTGTGAAAGAAGAAATGCTTGTTGAGAATTCAACAAGATGATGGAGCTTAGTGGAAAGGAGTCACCTTCACTAAGTGGGCCCGCAGGCAAATTATGGCGCAAGTTCTATTTTTGGATCCCAGCAGGGATGATCACAGCAGGAGTGACCACAGCAGGGATGATCACAGCAGGAGTGACCATAGCAGGAGTGATCATAGCAGGAGTGATCACAGCAGGAGTGATCAAAGTCTATTTTTAGAATGCTAGTCAAAAATAGAAAAGTCAAATATTATTGTCTCATAATAATATTTAGACTATAAACTTGATATTATTCTCTTGGAGCACTTCAGTTTGAGCTACAGATGTGGCACATGCAGCTGTCAGAAGGAAGTACATTTTTCTTATGAGTCAGTTGAGTTGTTGCATGCATGACTTCAGTTAGAACTCAATCAGTTGAGTTTGGTGGAGTTGATTGCAGAGTTAATGAAGTTGTGTTCAGTTTGACTTGGTTAAACTAGTTGTAATTAGTCTAACTGCAAATAGACTAATGATGAGTTGTTAAACTAATTATTAACTCATAATGCAACTATAGAATACATCAGTTAGCTAATTTTCATGTCAGTGCATGTTCAGTTCAACATGGACAGGTGTTAGAGGATCAGATTGCTATCAGTTGTGACTATAGTTGTGCATGATGATTTGCACAATCAAAGGGATTGAGTATGCCAATGAATTGGCCAATACCAAGTATTATAGCCTCTGCTCACGTCTTTCCCAGTGTGAGTGATTCTTTGGAGGTTAAATACGAGTTTGGTAAACCATTCTCATTCATTCTTGAGCATGTATTGAGCTGTGGAGGCAGGCAAGCAGTGGAATAGATTTGGAGATCAGATCTGAGCTGTATTGTGTGTAACAGGTGGAGCTGGTACTGGATTGCTTTTGATAAGCATTGTACTTTGTAATGTTACATGATTCAATCAATATAATATACAGATAGCTGGGGTTTTTAGCGAGATTCTTTCCCCGGGATACATACTGTGTTAATGAGTTTGATTGATGCTTCTATGTGCGCCTGTGAATGTTTCTGCTTCTGTAAATTGATGATCAACGTAGAGGATCTTATGTATTGTGTATGTATTCTGCAATAGTACATGATCAGGATAATCTCCATTGAATATGTGTCATATTATTCAAAATTTCTACAGGAATTTGTCACTCCATTAGCGGAAAATGGGGTGAATTTGTAGGATGATGCCGGATTTTGTGCAAATTGTAGAGCGAATAGTGGAGAAACTAGGAGAGGTCATAACTTCTCCAGTTTTCAACCAAATTGGATGCAAAAAGAGGCTAGGTAGCCATTTTTGGACATTCTTGACTCATTGGAGCAGGTTTTAGAATCAAAGAAGCACTTTTAGATAGGATTTTTTCATATTGAAGCCTATGGGTGCCATGGTCAACCAAAGTGTTGATTCAATTTATGGAGGAGTTTGAAGATGGAGATAACCTTGTAGGGGTTTCCAACCACCATGTGCTTTCTACAACAACTATTATATCAATGTTGTAGCTTTTATTCCTCTTTTCTCTATATGTGTTTTGGAGAAGAGACTTGTTTATGTACTTCAACTGGATTGTGGTATTGTTGATGCTATTTGAAGTTGGAGTATGGGGTCTTGGTGTAAGATGCCTATGTTTTCTGAAAGTTTACATGTTTTACTATAGGTTAACATGTGTATGGAGTGATAACTCTTGTAGAAGTTGTTTCTTTGAAGGAGAAACTAACCATTCCATTTCAACACTTTATGTACTCTTCTTTTTCTAGACATTGAGCATAATGAGAAGGGGTCATGCCATTAGATCTTATCCAAGGAGATATAGCCCATGAGGGGTGAAATCATTTAACAATGGCTAGTGTATTATTGATTGATGCATGCTTCCATTCAGTGTTTTTAATTCATATTTAAAGTATTTTTATGAAATTAACTTGGGAAAACACAAAAACTAATGTTTTTACTTGTTATTTTGGAGTACAAACCTCAAGCACATTTTTTTATTTGTGATGAGGATCTTAGCATAGAAAACTAATATTATAAATTCAAATCAAATTGGTATCAGAGCATTGGTTTGCTTTGTGCAAGGAGGAATTGACTGTTGTTTGCAAGTGAATGTGTTTTGAAGCTCAAGCGAGGAGAAGGTTTTGGAAAGGAGAGCATGATTGTTACAATCTCTACCATTAGTTCTACCTCAAGTTGTAGTAGAAGTGTCAAGTGAATCATGTCCCAAGGAGGAGAGCCTGCAAGAATGTCCGAGGATGTGAAGGCCTTCAGAAAGGCTTTCTTAGACATGGCAGGAATGGTGAAAGTCCTCTATGAACAGAGGAATACCAAATTGCAAGGTGAAAGCTCTAGATCTCCAAGAGGAGAATGTTCTCCAAGGGAACAAGGTAACAAGAATGGTGATAAACCACCATCTTCTCCACAATATTCATGTCTTTTCTACAACTCTTATGCAAAATGCTAGTGTATAAAGTCCCTTAGAGAAGTTATATGGACAAGTTTGTACCTTTTTTCCATGTGATGTGGAGGATGAGGTTCTATCGGCACCCAAATTCAAGGAGTTGAAAGAAGAGAGCCAAAGATTCCAAGAGGACACATCTAGAATCAAAAGAGAGTTTGAAAACATATTTGTATTTCAACCAAAATATTAGGCAAATGGTAAGCATTTACATGCTTCTTCTTTACATGAAAGTGTTGATGTAAATTCATTTGCAACCTTTGAAAAACATAGTAAAGGCATTGGATCCAAGCTCTTGACCAAGATGGGTTACAAGGGAGGAGGCCTTGGAGTAAACCAACAAGGCATTAAAAATCCAATTGAGGCAAAGGAGAGGCCTAAATATGAAGGCTTAGGCTATGTTGCAAAAGAAGAATGGTCTTCTAGCGACATCTCATGGGTATCGTGTTTGTTTTTCCATAAAAGAGGACATGAGGAGTCAAAATGTTGGGGTTTCAATCCAAAATTGGTACCTACTTGGTTCCTCAAGAATAATGACTTGAAGTGCAAAACATATCCAAAGAGAGATGAAAAAGTTGAAGAAGAAACAAAGCGAAGTTATTCTTACCATGCAAGTTCCTCATGCAAGAAGTGTAAGCCAAAGGAAAACAAAAAGAGGTATAATCGTCCTGTTAATTCAAATGCTTTTCATAATGGAAAACAACATGTTGATTTGAATAACATGTTGAAGAATGCGTTTCCATTCACCTTTTGCCTTTCATCTAACCATTGTGCAGATAAGTGCTATAAAAGTTAAGAAATCATCAAGAAGATGTTTATGTATAATGGAATTGAGACCGAAAAGAGAAAATCTCATCTAAGGTTAAAGATATGTGAGCCAAGAGAAGCTCAAAATAATTTTTTCACACACTGCAATATCAATGGGCATTGGGTCGAGAAGTGTTGGAAATTGTTTCCACAACTTCATCGTGGCAAGGGAAAGCAAATTATGCAAGCACTAAAAGAGGAAGCGACAAAAGAAAAAGTGGTGCAAGAAGTGACCATCCCTGAAGCAGCTTCAGAAGAAGAAAAAGTTCAAATATAGGGTTAATTTACCTGGTTGGGTAAGAAATGGGTGGACTATTTATCCAACTGAAGTTTGTAAATCTTTGTTTTGCACTAGTTGCATATCCCCATAGTTGGGCAATTTGTAAAAATGATGTTCATAAACAAATCAATTATATGCAACAATGTTTTCTTTGGGCATTGTTATGCTAGTTTGGCTTATTGATGGTCAATTTGAATGGAAAATTTGGGTGTCAAGTTTATTCCATCTTGTAAAATGTATTTCTATTTGTAGTTTAAGAAAGCATTTTAAAATTGTTGTATGAGTAGTTGTAGCACATTCAATGTATTACAAATGTGTTTAGCACTCAAGTTATACAAGTATTCACTATTTGATCATTGTTTTGGTTCATTTTTCAAAGTATTTTTTGAGATTTTATCCTTGATAAGGATTTTGTAGAAGAGCGCCGTGGAAATTTTCTTGGGAAGGATGTTGTTGTGGATGGCCATAGCGACATGGGCAAGCCAAGAAGAACATTGAACTTGAATTTTTGGTTGGGTTATATTTCAAGTTCAGCTTGGGAAAAAGCTAAGACAAGTAAAAGTCAAGGCACTACAATCATTGATTGGATAGAGTTTGGAAAAATGAAGGAATTGTACCTTCAAATGCTGAACCACTGAAAGTGAACTTTTGGATACCAAAAGTTTTCAATGAGGAAGAGTGACCAGGAGCTCAAAATTGGCCAAAACATCAAAGTTTTCAGAATGGTTTGGAACCTGAACGAATGTGTAGATATCATCGTCCTAATTCCAGTGCAACTTGTTTCACGCGAAACAAACACCGTATGATCCCAGAAATGCAATCTATTCACTTTGTCAAATAGGTAAAAATTTTGCAGGTGGCTGACAGGGATGTTGATTGGGCATCCGTACCACCTAGGTGGAAAGGGGAATATTCCTGGAATATTTTGTTGAGTTGGCATCATCCTATTGGTCCATGTGTTTCTATTTGGGCCAATGAGGAGGTGACAGGTGGCTAAGCCTGAGGTTGCCACGTGTCCTCCTAATGGCATTCAAAATTTTGGTATGGTGGACAGGGCAGAGGCTAGGTTCGACCCCGTGACCTCTTGTAGCACAGCACCAAGCACTAACCATCACTCCTGCAGGTTGTTTCTTAACCATATGGGAAAGTCAGTTTGTGTTAACATTGAATGTCGCCATGGTTTGGGGGTCGGGAGGACTTAACTGCCCTCCCATCTAAACACCGAAACCACCAACAATTAACTATTTGTTGTGACTGCCAAGGTCACTGCCACCGCCTAACTGCTGGACCAAGCATCCACACGTGAACACACTTGCAAACTATTACTATGACCATCGGAGGGAGGGGGCCAACGCCGGGGGCTAGCCCCTGGGCGCATGGTCCCCATATGACCAAGCTTTTGGTTTTAAGGCCTCGACAACAAAAATAATGGTTGTACAAATCCGCTTGAAATCCAGGGAATTTGTTGCTCCGTGAAAAAAATGGGGCAAATTTGTAGGATGATGTTGGATTTTGTGCAAATTGTAGAGTGAATAGTGGAGAAACTAGGAGAGGTCATAACTTCTCTAGTTTTCGACCAAATTGGATGCAAAAAGAGGCTAGGTAGCCATTTTTGGACATTCTGGACTCATTGGAGCAGGTTTCAGAATCAAAGGAGCACTTCTAGATAGGATTTTTTCAGATTGAAGCATATGGGTGCCATGGTCAACCAGAGTGTTGATTCAATTTATGGAGGAGTTTGAAGATGGAGATAACCTTGCAGGGGTTTCCAACCTCCATGTGCTTTCTACAACAACTATTTTATCAGTGTTGTAGCTTTTATTCTTATTTTCTCTATATGTGTTTTGGAGAAGATACTTGTTTATGTATTTCAAGTGGATTGTGGTATTGTTGATGCTCTTTGAAGTCGAAGTATGGGGTCTTGCTGTAAGATGCCTATGTTTGCTGAAAGTTTACATGTTTGATTGTAAGTTAGCATGTGTATGGAGCGATAACTCTTTCAAAAGTTGTTTCTTTGAAGGAGAAACTAAACATTCCATTTCAAAACTTTATGTACTCTTCTTTTTCTAGATAATGAGCATAACGAGAAGGGGTCATGCCATTAGAGCTAATCCAAGGAGATGTAGCCCAAGAGGGGTGAACTCCATTAACAATGGTTGGTGTATTATTAATTGATGCATGCTTCGATTTAGTGTTTTGATTTTATGTTTAAAGTGTTTTAATGAAATTAACTTAGGAAAACACATAAAAACTCATGTTTTTACTTGCTATTTTTGAGTACAAACCTCAAGCACATTTTTGTATTTGTGATGAGGATCTTAGCACAGAAAACTAATATTCCAAATTTAGATCAATAATATTGTTCCTTGATGGCGTCTTGGAAAGAATTCCAAGTGGGTGCGGCTTAAAACAGCAAGGGTTCACTCTTGTCCTTTTGTTCACAGTAGGTTTTCCACCGGTCCTTGACGTGTGGGGCGACTTTGAGAAGTGAAAAAGTAATCTTTTCTCAATTGGAAAAGTCATGAACTGAAAAATATCCTTCCAACAAATTTAACCATTTATCTACAACGTCTTCATTTATCAGGCCTTCGAATATTGGAATATTGAAGTTAACTTGTACCTTAAAAGGAGTGGGGCCACCAGACTGGCTGTTGGATGAAAATGCATCACCTGTGGGTAATCGTTGAAGGATCTGGGCAAAGTTATCCATCATCACGTCCCTTTGTCGCTTGAGGGCTTTCTCGAGCAACACTTTGAAAGGATATCCTGCCCCCTCGGCTTTCTTTTCTTCCACCATGGGAGGTCATTGGGTTTTGCGAGGTTGATCTTGCAATGGTTCAACCAGATCAAGCCCTAACTCCTTATACCTTGACCTCGTTGGGGACATGCAAAGAAAAATAGAGAAAGAGCAGACCACTTTGATACCACTAACCTGAACTTAAACAAGAACACAAAAACTTACGGATATAATCATAAACACAGAGATGCAGCAAAAAAACACTTCATTTCATTAATAGAAAAATATTGAACTATGCTTACAAACATAATGGAAATAAGATAGCTCAGGCGATGGTAGCTTATCTATGAGAAGAGATGTAGCAATTGCATGCCTCTGAACTATGTTACAATGAAGCTTAAGGGCCTATTTATTATTGGAAAACATGAGAAAACCCTAAACAACCAAAACCCTAACGCCAGGACATGTAACACCAAGATTTTGTGGGCCCTGTTGGGGTTAGTTGGGCAACAAACTTCTCGTGGTCGTAACTTGGTCATATTATATCTGTTTGGCGCATAATACCTTGTTGGCAAGGTCTTAATGAGTACTACAGGTTTCTCCATAGGCCCATGCCTATGGCTATGGCCCTGCTACAGACCGCAAAAAAGGTCGTTTAGGGGGTCAAAACAAAGTTCAGGACCTGGAAAACTGCTAAAAATAGTAAATGATGAAATGAACAAGGAAACATATGAAACTAACTCAGGGGTCTAGGTGGAATAGGCATGTGGACCCCAATATCCACCTATATAACCTATTGTTTTATGCATGAATTTTGCTAGTGCCTGTCAGTCCTGCCAGTCACCAGTGATCAAATATGCTCTTACAAGGTTTTTTTTAGGGTCTCAAAATCAAAATTTTATCATTTCATTAGGTTTTCAAAATAAAAATTTGGTCACTACCTAGTGTGTCTAGGTCTATTGCTACTCCTTTCAAAATTTTCATATTCTGGTCATTGCCATCACTTAGTTGGATGTGCTATCACTGAAAGGTCATCATCATCATCTCAGTCATATCATCATGGTCCTCATTCAACTCAGTGTAACCATTAGGTCATTAGGGTCAAAGTCATTAAAATTTGTCATCTCATTCATAAATCTGGCAAAAGAAGGAGTAGTAATAGGGAATTTGCTCAAAAGGTTTTGTTTCAAAGTGTAATTTATTTCAAATATGATGTAATAAGTTCTAAAGTTTCGAAGTTTCATTGAATATGCCAAAACTACATAGTTTTGCAAGCAAAAGTGAAAAACATATGGTAGGCCACCTCACCACTATGAAGAAATTGACTTCCACAAGCTACAAAGTACCCAAACACAAGTCCATTTACTCATTCCACCCTCATAAGACATCACTCCATCAAAAAAGTGCATTCCAGCCCTCAAAAGATTGAATTCTTGCCTCTAGAGTATCATTCATTCTCCCTTGTTGCGTTTTTGGCATCTTCGTTGCGCTTTTGAAAAGGGAGAAAAACCATTCATTGCAAAGGTTTTATCCATCAATTTATAGGTCCAACAAATCATCAACAATTAATTGAACTTCATTCACTCTTCCCTCATCCTTCCTTTCATCAATTTGCTCGGCAAGAGCTCGTGAATCACCGTCTCCTAGGGTTTTGATGCGCTTTTGGTCTCCTACTCATTTTACTTCATTGTTGTGCTAAAACCCTACTTTTTATGCTCAAACACCCTCACCTATACTCCATATACCTCCCCTAACCTTTTCCCATGCTCATTCCCCTCATTTCCCTCACTTTCCCACAAACCCTAGCCTATTGCTATACTTTTGACACTTTCCTAGGCTAGGGTTGTGTTTTTCACTTTACCACCCCTTCCCCTCACTCATTTCTAGGAATTAAATTTCCATAAACTCCCTAACACCTATACCTACCCCGCAAAATTTCCCCAAGAATTTATAAAGCCTCTAGCCCTTTCATTCCCCTCCATCTACAAGACTGTTTCAAATCCCCTGTTTTCCCAAAACTAAACCCTAATTATTCCTCCTAGTGAGATAGGGTTCCACCTTGGAATAAGAGGCCACACACATTGACAAGAAGAAATAAAATAATGGAGGACACGTCTGAAGATTTGAGCCATCTAACATCAAAGAGGTCAGTGCCTCACAAACTCATCAAGAGGTCATTTGCGGCACACGGGGACAGTTTTGCTTGAAAGTGTGTTTCTGAACAAATGGAGATTAACTTGACAAAAGTAGAAGAGGAGTTTGTCAATAATATACCAAAGGACAAAAAATTCCTTCAGGTTTTACACAGGTATCATATATTGGGAGATCTGCAACTTTCTTGGAGACCTATGTGAGAGAAAAAAATTCAAGTTAATTAGTCATGATTTTGTGGCATGGATTCCGAACAAATGAATATGAATTTCCAGAAAATGAGAGAGATTCTTCTTCACAACATCCTTATATACCAAAATTTCTCACATTTTTCCAAAAATATTTATGGTTAGAGACAAATATCTCCGTCTTTGAGCCCTATGTTTGCAAAAAACCCAGAAATTTTGACAAACAACTATTTACATAGCGCCTAAGTGCTACGATTTTTCCTTAGCCATCCAAATGCCAAAAAAATTACATGGTTGGATAGATAATCACTCCTACATGTCATTTATCCACTTTTAGAAGTTTTTCAGTGGACAGATTGGGAGAAAATGCTAAAAAACTTGTCAAAAAATCACTTTTTGCCACTGTTTTGAAGTAGACGTTGCGCAAATAGGAATAGTCTTGGGAAAATAAGTTTTTCTCCTATATGGAGTATCCAAATCACCTACTTTAATAGTTAAATGACACCTAGAAATTCATAGATTTATAATGAGCTATCAAGTTCTCAATTTGGACCATGGGAAGGCCTCCAAAATCCTCCTACAAGATGGTGCTATGCAAATGCCTGAGTGAGCTACACAAATGCCTAAATACACTACGCAAATGATTTTAACAGTTTTTTCTCAGCATGTCTTCTCCAGATCGTTATTTAATGATGTAATTTCGATAGTTTTAAGTCTAAATGATGTAATCTTTAAATAAACTAGCATGATATGTTGTTTATATGTTTAATTAGGCCTCATAAATGAAGAAAAACTTAAATCAAAGTCTAAGAGAAGTGTTTGTTTTTTGACCTTCTCACTCTCACTTGTTGGTTGAGATATTCTTGGAAATTGTTCCACCACTCATGGATTTGACCCTTGAAGGTGGGGAAATTGTTTATCTTAGTCTATATGTATCATTTTCTCAATCAAAGAGAAGGGTTGGACATTTGAGGAGAGAGCTCTTGTAACTTGTTCTTCAACCTTTTCAGGAAATCAAAGAATGCTTGCAACTATTATCTAGGAATTCATGTGCAGTGATTTTGTGATCTTGTTTCTTCTCTGTTATAGTTTCATATGATAGATATTCATCTCTTCTTTCTATTCATCAGTTTCTTCAGTGATTTTTCCTAAGTTTATAAGCAGAATTCTTTTCTTAAAGCTCTATTTTGATGGAATTATCATTATATGTTATTTTCTTTCATGCTTAATGAATTCATGACATATATGCTCATTAATTCCTTTTATTTCTTATGAAACCTACACTACATTTACAAACCCTAAGCCATCACAAAACTACTGCTACCTTGCTCCTTTATATTTCTATTGTTGTTACCCTTTGATCTTTTGACCTAGTTACCTAGTTTTCATCCCTTGTTCAGCATCAAAACCCTAAATTTTCAAACCTATCTGAGCCTAGCATATCTAGCCTAAAATCATTTTATATTCCAATCAATTCTTTAGCTGTGATCTCATGGAGAGAGCAATCTCTGGTTTGGTAGGGCTAACTATCAAACTAAAAGCTTGGTCTTTGGTTACCTCCGTCGATTCCTCTCAGCCTGGGACATTGTGGGGGATAACATTTTGGTGTCATTGTCGGGGAACGCAAGATCATATATTCCCTGGGAAAGAATGACAAGTATCAGATCTGATTGTTGTTGGTGAACAATAATTGAACACAAGAAAGGCTATGCATATTTCACCTGGCGACTCCACTATTCAAAAATCAATAGTTTGAAGAACTTCTTGGTGACTTAACTATGTCAAGATGGATTCAACTACTTGAAGGTATGCTCCTATGAATCGAGCTCATATTCCTGGTTTTCTGAACGGTATTCCTTGTATAAATTGGCAAACAGGGCTGCCAAAGTTTAAAAGTCAGGATGGAGAAGATGCTAGTTTGCATTTGGTCAAATTTCATTTTCATATTCACAGATTAAAGACTAAGTTTCCTGAATATTGTCTGATGAAGATCTTCATGGCTAGCTTAGAGGAAATAGTGAGGAAATGGTATGAGAGTCTACCATCTGCTAGGTTATATTCTCTAAAGGATTTTCATTCAGTTTTCTTTCAACATTATCACAGCTACAATTTTTCTTTATCAATGATGGATAGATGTTGTGAGATTTCTCGAAATTTCACTAAATTTCTTGAAAATTTGTATGGGGGTGAAGAATGTATGGAAGAAGAGATATTAGAATCCCTTTATGATTTTTCCTCCCAACAAGAATCAGCAGTTTCCTCCTTGAATGAAACAGACTGTGATCAAAATAGAGAAAGGCCTACTCCTGATCTTGAAAATGAAAATCACCGAGCCAACGTTGATTTCTATAAAACTCACTGTTCTCCTCTGTCTGAAGATGAAATAGATCAACTCCTAAAAATCCATGTTAGAGCACAAGTTAAGGCAGGTTTATAGTGTTCACATAGTCAAGAATGTGTGAGTGAAATTTCTTCCATTATTGAAAATGAAAATCTAGCTTTAAATGATGACAGTTATGAGATTAATTAAACTATACAGGAAATTGTTGTGAGTAAGCCAATTTGTGATGTAGATTTCCTGCAAGGAGATCAGCTAACAGGGACTGTTTTCTTTCACGAAGAGGATAGGGCTGACATGTTTAATAATCTTGAAGAATGCTTTTGTTCAAGGATGATTTAGACTATGAATTTGAAGAGTATGAGTTTGAGATAGACAAAATTCTAGAGATAGAATCAGAGTTTCTCATGCATGAGGAATTTACAACCAACACTCAGGTAGTTGAAAGTCATACTTCCCTATGCCTTCTTATGGATCAACAACCAAGTATTCTTTCATATTGAAAGGAAAGGAGTACTTGTATTCTTGTTGGATTTCAAAACAAGGTAAAATTTCAGATTTTTAAGGATCCTTACAATGATTTGCTACAGTCAATAGGGAAGATGAATTTTCTTGTATTTATGAATCATGAGCACATTTTTAGTGGACACTCGGAGTTTCCTAGCTTTTGTTTTTTCTACTTGCTTGAGGAAAATGTGAGAAAGATTCAAGTAAGTAGCCATTTGCTGGATTGGTTACACTGGAGGGATCATTTCACATGATTGTATATATATCTTCACTAGGTGGGTGGTTATCATCAGGATTTGAAGCATGAGGTGAAGGCCCTAAGATCCCGATGGTCTGCTTCCATAAGTAAGTTCAATCAGTGTGTTTTTTTATAGTAAAGTCATTTAGTCAGTCAATTATCAGTTTTGAGTTTGGTCTTTTTATTTTTGACTCCATGCCCAATGAATAAGGCTACCTGGTCTCCAGTGTTCTTGACACCTCCAAGGAGTTGCCATCCCCAGCTAGAGCCAGTGTTAGTGCCTATCAGTCCTTCCAGTCACCAATGATAAAATATTCTCTTACCAAGTTTTTGTTAGGGTCTCAAAATCAAATTTTTATCATTTCATTAGGTTTTCAAAATAAAAATTTGGTCACTGCCTACTATGTCTAGGTCTATTGCTTCTCCCTTCAAAATTTTCACGTTCTGGTAATTTCCATCACTCTGTTGGATGTGCCATCACTGAAAGGTCGTCATCATCATCTCATTCATATCATCATGGTCCTCATTGAGCTTAGTGTCACCATTAGGTCATTAGGGTCAAAGTCATCAAAATTTGTCATCTCATTCATAAATTCGGTAAATGAAGGAGTAGTAATAGGGAATTCGCCCAAAAAAAATTGTTTCAAAGTGTAATTTATTTCAAATATGATGTATTAAGTTCTAAAGTTCCAAAGCTGCATTTAGTATGCCAAAACTACATAGTTTTGGAAGCAAAAGTGGAAAACATATGGTGGGCCACCTCACCACTATGAAGAAATTGACTTCCACAAGCTACAAAGGACCAAAACACAAGTCCATTTGCTCATTCCACCCTCATAAGACATCACTCCACTAGCAAATCTTATTCTAGCACTCAGAAGATTGAATTCTTGCCTCTAGTGTATCATTCTTTCTCCTTCGCTGCGTTTTTGGCATCTTTCCTACGCTTTTGAAAAGGGATAAAAATCCATAGAAAATTTAAGGGCGAATGTTCGCCCTTTGGCGAAATTAAGGGGTTTTAAATTTTTAGTGGGAGAATATTTTGTATCATAGCACATCTTTACAAATCACCTCAAATAGCCCACCTTATTTTAAGGGAGAGGGTAAAAAAGGTAAATTTAGCCCTTGAAACTAGGAGTTACAACCTTCCATTCACCCATTTTCAAGAATAGGTTTTATTTAAGTGAATCCATTCGCCAATTTTCAAGAATAGGTTTTATTTAAGTGAATCCTATGGGCCAAATACCATATTTGTAAAAGAGGTATGGTAAATTAATAAAAATATAAATAAACGAGAGGTATGGTAAACAAATAAAACTTTTTTTATATATTTACTCCATAAGTCACCTTATATTTAGGAACACTCAAAAAATGCGTTATATTTAGGTGAAACCTATGGGCAAAATACTGTGGGACAAATACCATGGACTAGATTGTTATTAATACCATGCAAAAAAACATTATTAACCCTAATATTAGTATTAATAAAAATAAAAATGGCACATGGTATTGACCCATGGTATTCACCTATAATGTAGCCTATTTAAATGGGGGAATTAAACCAGCATAGATCCATCTTTACTCTGGATCTACTAACCTCGAGAGGTATCAAATATCGTGATATGCAAACTAGCATAGAGTGAAAAAATATTTGATCCCTCTCGGGGCTTGGTGGATCAAGAGTAAAAATGGATGTTGTAATTTAATGTATGTTAAACATTTTAGCTTGGTTAAAATAAAAAATAAAATAAAATTCAACTATTAATTTTATTAATTTTTATAAATTACTAATAGTAATTTTTAAGCTCCAGGTTTATGATAACCCATGGTAATACCATGGTATTCATGTGAGCATAGACTATTTAAAGGGGAAATTCTATCATCTTAGATCCATCTTAATTCTGGGTCTACCAAGTGCTCAGAGAGATAAATATATTTCATCCCCTAAGAGTGGTAGATGTGGAGTTAAGATGGATATAGGTTGGTTTTTATGATATTGAAGATATTAAATAGACTTAGGAAATTATATTGTAAAAACATCTTAAGGTGAATGGTTAAAGCATAGACATTGGACAAGTATATTTGTATACTTCTACTTTAAACTGAAACAAATCCAGGGTAAAAGGAATGGATTGATTGCACTAGTCATCCTTCTATAACTTTCCAACATATGCTGGAGTAAACAGATTGTAATTTGGGTAATTTTTCTAACTGCAAACAAGAACATACTTGTGTATTGGCAGGGTGGTTATGAGGTCCCTAGAAGTGATGAATTTGAATTTTTCTTGGTTTTATATATCGTATTAGATTTTTTCTCATGCTTTCTGTGAATGACACGGGTGAATTTTATCCTACACCCACTAGGTTATCGATATGTAATTTCAGTGATTTTTATTTCAAAAGATATTTTAAAGAAATGCAATGATTTCATTTGTGTATTCAATAAACACAATATTCTAATGGAATTTTGCATTTGTGGTTTACCTATATAGATTCCATGGAGAAGTATTAGTGGCGTGACATAAATTGTCCTCAAGCAGAGGCTTTAGTTTTACTATTTTTGGAAGCAAATACTTTCTTCCAACATTTTTGAGTTCCATGAAAAATTTGAAAGTCCTAATAGTATTCAATTATGGGTTCAAGAGAGACATAGTATTCAATTATGGGTTAAAGAGATCCACACTAAATGATCTATCGGTCTTATCTTCACTTAGTTTAAGACTATTCACTTGGAGAGCCTGCATGTGCCCCCACTTCAAGAGCATAGTAAAGTCATGTAGAACTTAGAGAAGCTATCTTTAAGCTTTTAGTGAAGAATGGAAAAATGTCTGGGTTCAATAACAACCAGTCGAGCATTAAGCTTCCAATAATGCTAGATTTTAACCTGGAGCACTTTTGTGATTTGGAGGAGATGCCCCCTCGTATTCGTGACACATCTTTAGTTATGAATTGGACTATTACTAACTGTCATTTCCTTCGAAAGTTACCTAATGACTTGGGGAACCTAAACTCTTTAAGAATGTTAAGGAAGGAAAGAAAGTACATTATGCTAAGTTCTCTCATGCTTTTCAAGTTTTTCTTGGATATCTACAACGTTTCAGGTAGGAAAGTACATTCTGTTAATGAAAATTTGTCTTGATAGAAAGGCCCAATTTCAAATTCTAATGCTTTCAAAAAACATTGTATAACTGTAATGTTTCTAAAAGGAAATCATATTTTTTCAATTTAAGTATCATGATCCCATATTCCAACATATTTTTCAGTAACCCATTAGGCTTTGTAGCTTTGAATAAATCCATGTCTTTTGATAAGATCCTCTTCCAAATTAGAACGCAGTTTCCTTTTGGCAATAACCACATACAATGTCTTGATTTTGTTATTGAGAAAATAGAGGTTTTGAAACAAGCTTGTGTCATACAAGGACTTGATTCATTGATTATGTATCGATTATGGCTCTTGATGTAACAATGTCTTGATTTTGTTGCTTGAAAATAGAGGTTACGCTTTACTATTTCACAGAATTTCTTACAATCTTTCCATAAGTATTGATTTGTAATCTCAGTCACTGAGGGATGAAAGTAATGACAAAGGTAATATTCCATGGTTTGAAGTTAGCCTCTTACTAAATATTTAAATATATCACCACAATTTAACTGTTAGTTAAAGGAATTGTATTTGATTTGTAAACAATTCATTGCTTGATTTATAGATTTTGACTTTTTCCCTTTTTTATTTTTTTCTCAGATTTGGTATGAGATATCTTCCAATATTTGGGTTCCCTAGTTTCCCCACCATAGCTATGAGGTTCAGATGCTATCATTAAATATTCTCAGAACATTACAACTTTTCTAGTAAGTGTACTTTGAAACATTGTTGTTGCTTTTCCATGGTGTTAATGCAAATAAGCACTACAACTAGTGCCATTATTTAGATTAAGTGCCGAAATCTAGGTGGTCTTGTAATGATGGAGTGATTATTTTCTAGCTACTAAGGCCATATGCATTTTTATCTCTTATGTTGTCCTGAGATATTCAAATTCAGAATAAGAATTGAGGTCTCGTTTCCACTGTAGATTGCAGTTAGTTTCTTGAACATAATATATAGTAGATTATATTTTACTAATCAACTGTGGATGTGATCCCTTGCAGGAAAGGAAATTCAAAGTGACTTTGATTTCACATTGATTTGTCAAAACATCCACACAGGAAAGGAGATTCAAAGTGACACTGATTTTTCAAAATGGAGGCAAGAGAAAAGGAAACTTTGTATTCAACAATGCTCTTAATTTCATATGTACATGCACAGACATATTAGTAGAAAATATTGAAGGGTTTCCTAAGTAATATTTTCCATTCCACTACATTCTTGACAGCTTGTGAATAAATAACTCAGAACAATTCATTACACTACTTGTTATTCTTTATTAATCAGTGGTTAAGATTTTGATATTGAACTAGCTAAGATTTTTTCTCCCTTCTGTGAAATTGTGTGTTCTATAATGCTTCTTTTCCATTCACTATGTATAGCATATAAAGTGTGTCTAATGGAGTAGGAAGATTGGAATGTCTTGTGATCCTTGAACTATATTACAAGGCAGAAACCCAACGGGACAGGGTAGGTGCATCCCCACAAAGGGGTCACAAATACCAAAGTTGGTATTGGCTAGTGCCTTGAGCTAGAAAATTTCCTTTACCCTTGTATTAATAGTGAATCCGGAGAGGATTCTAATATTATCTTTATAAGATTTATATTAGTTGAGATTGATGAATAAAATTCATGAGACATGAGCTAGGATGTCCTTGCAAGGTGGTTGTTGATTATTGGAAGCTATGATGGCCATTATGTCAGGCTAGGTGGTCGCACTCCCTTGATCGTGAGCACGATTGTGATCAAGATGGAAGAATTCATAGTCTGGATTGATTGTTTAGCAGTGATAATTAGTGGGCTCATTCACAAAAGCTTCTATTTCACTAATCCTTTTTATAGAGTTGTCAGATTCAATTTCCAAAGGTTTTAATTACACTATAGAGTTGAGTTCTGAGAGAGTTGTGATTCACAGTGTTAAGTATAGCAGCTATGACACTTGAATGAAGACAAGCATAGTAGATGTATCAGACTCTGTTATAAGCTTACCTGCATATTATAAGGGACTTGGTTGGCTTTTTTATAATTTTATAAACAAGTTCCATTTCGTGGAAATGTGAAAAAAACAGTGATATTGCCACCATGTGGCTCTTGTCATATATGGTTTTATACTTTTTCAAAAAATTCTCTAAGAGTTCACAATGTTAAGATTCACTAGGACCTTATAAAGTTTTATTATTTAGTGAAAGACTCACCAAGATGTTACAAGATTTTATAATTGAGTAAAATATTCGCCATTCTTGGTGAGAGATTCACCAAAAAATTATATATACATATTATATTATTGATAAAATCACCTTCCATTTTTCCTATATACCATGGAGATTCGCCCATTTATTATACATATATATTTGGGGGGGTTCTTAAAATTTTCCCTGGAAAAATCATTCATTGAAAAGGTTTTATCCATCAATTTACAGGTCCAACACATCATAATCAAGTAAGTGAACTTAATTCACTCCTCCTTCATCCTCCCTTTCATCATTTTTCTTAGTGAGAGCCAGTGAATCACCCTCTCCTGGGGTTTTGCTGCGCTTTTGGTCTCCTAGTCATTTTACTTAATTGTTGTGCTAAAACCCTACTTTTGATGCTCCAACACCCTCACCTATACTCCATATAACTCCTCTAACATTTTCCCATGCTCATTCCCCTCATTTCCCTCACTTTCGTAGGCTAGGGTTGTGTTTTACACTTTACCACCCCTTCCCCCCACTCATTCATAGGAATTCCATTTCTCTACACTCCCTAACACCTATACATGCCCCCCAAAATTTCACCAAGGATTTAGAAAGCCTCTAACGCCTTCATTCCCATCCATCTACAAGATTGACTCAAATCCCCTCTTTTCCCAAAACTAAACCCTAATTCTTCCTCCTAGTGAGCTAGGATTTCACCTTGGAAGCAGAGGCCACACACACTGACACGAAGAAGTACAATAATGGAGGACATGTCTGAAGATTTGAGCCATCTAAAATCAAAGACTTCAGTGCCTCACAAACTCATCAAGAGGTCATTTGCGACACAAAGGGACGATTTTTCTTCAAAGTGTGTTTCTGACCAAATGGAGATGAACTTGACAAAAGTGGAAGAGTTTTTTTCTAGTCATAAACCAATGTAAAAAAACATTTTTCAGTTTTTATACAGGTATCATAGGTTGGGATATTCGCAACTTTCTTGGAGACCTATGTCATAAAATAAAAAAATTTCAAGTTAATTTCCTGTTTTAGTCATGATTTGGTGGCACAGATTCCGAGAAAATGAAAATGAATTTTCATAAACTGAGAGAGGTTTGTCATCACAACATCCTTATCTACCAAAACCTCTCTAATTTTTCCAAAACTATTTATGGTTAGTGAATTTTCTCAAAAGGTTTTGTTTCAAAGTGTAATCTATTTCAAATATGATGTAATAAGTTCTAAAGGTTTGAATTTGCATTGAATATGCCAAAACTACATAGTTTTGCAAGCAAAAGTGAAAAACATATAGTGGGCCACCTCACCACTATGAAGAAATTGACTTCCACAATCTACAAAGTACCAAAACACAATTCCATTTGCTCATTCCACCCTCATAAGACATCAGTCCATCAGAAAAGTGCATTCCAGCCCTCAAAAGATTGAATTCTTGCCTCTAGAGTATCATTCTTTCTCCCTTGTTGCATTTTTGGCATCTTCGTTGCGCTTTTGAAAAGGGAGAAAAACCATTCATTGCAGAGGTTTTATCCATCAATTTACAGATCCAACACATCATCAACAATTAATTGAACTTCATTCACTCTTCCCTCATCCTTACCTTCATCAGTTTGCTCAGTGAGAGCTAGTGAATCACCCCCTCCTAGGGTTTTGCTGCGCTTTTGGTCTCCTACTCAATTTACTTCATTGTTGTGCTAAAACCTTACTTTTTATGCTCAAAAAACCTCACCTATATCCATATACCTCCCCTAACCTTTTCCCATGCTCATTCCCCTCATTTCCCTCACTTTCCCACAAACCCTAGCCTATTGTTATACTTTTGACACTTTCCTAGGCTAGGGTTGTGTTTTCACTTTACTACCTGTTGAGTCTTGAAAATGTCATTCATTTCCATTACACTTTCACTATTATGTCCATTATACCACCTCCATTTCACTTCCATTTCACTACTATGTCACCACATTCATCCCACTTTCATTATCATTGGGCCACATTTATGTTTTTCCAAACTTTATTAATTCTAAGCCTTTTAAGTGAATTTGTGGTTAAAAATTAGAAAATAATGTGCATATGCTTATACCTAACAAATGGGTTGAGATCGTTGACATGTGTAGGTTGAAAGGAGGCTTCTAGAAGACCCTTATGTGGCACTCTAAGGCCAAATTCGAATTTGAGTGGAAAGAATCATGGGATCATGAGGATATGTGTCACATCTCCTAATTGTATTGTAACTCTAAGAAGACATGTGTCTTATCAGTTCCTATTTTGATTAGGACTCTAGAGGTAGAGGGAGATCTTCATGGACTCTTATTAATGAGATGGCTCTCATCTTTTTGTATAAATAGGAGATCTCTCTCCTTCATTTGTTAGCTTGGCTTGGCTTTTAGTTCTTTAGCTTGGAGTTTGTAGTTCTTCCTTGATGGCTTTTGAAAGCTTTGGAGAGTTTTGTTGTACTTTGTGATTTTAAAGAATTTGAATAAAGCTTTGATGTTCTCAACATGGAAGGAGATGTGAAGTAGATGTCATGGAGCACATTAGAATGTAAGGTAGAGTAGATTTCATTTTGTAATTTTGCTTTGATTTTATTATGTCATTTGATTGCTTTCAAGTTTAATAGATTAGATTTTCCATTCATGCAATTTTAATTCATGTAAGTGTGTTCAACCAGTTGATTGTATATTAGCTTTTCTTTACATGTTTTTGCATCAAATAGTGACATGAGATTTACCTCTCTGCTGACTTTGTTTTTTTTTAGCTTTTCAATTTCAGTTATGCTTTGATTTCAGTCTTATTCATTTGCTTTGTTAGTTAGTTTAAATATCATATTGCTCAAGTTATTGATGATTACCTCCGAAAACCATAGTGGGACTAATGGCGAGGGATCAGACTATGAATTGATGTGATTTTATTTTAAGTTTATTTTTCTGCAAGGTAGATATTAGATTACTCATGTCATTTTCAGTTACCTCCGAAAGCCAGAGCGAGTCAAATGGTGAGGGATTGAAGTATGAATGTGTAGTTTGATATTAGTTTATTTTTCTGCAAGTTAGTTATTGAATTACTCATGTCATTTTCAATTACCTCTGAAAGCCAGAGCGAGTCAAATGCTGAGGGATTGAAGTATGAATGCGTAGTTTGATATTAGTTTATTTTTCTGCAAGTTAGTTATTGAATTTCTCATGTCATTTTCAGTTACCTCCTAAAGCCAGAGCGAGACAAATGATGAGGGATTGGAGTATGAGTGTGTAGTTTAATATTAGTTTCATTTTCTGCAAATTAGATATCAGATTGCTCAATTTGTTTATGATTACCTCCTAAAACCAAAGCGAGACAAATGGTGAGGGGTCAGAATATGAGTTGATGTAGTTTGATCTTAGCTTTGCTTTGCTTGCAACTTTTGGATTTCTTTGAGTTCAGTTTCTTTTATATTTCCGTATTTAGACAAGCAGCAGAGATAGTGATTTCATTATCAGTATTTCATCTTTTGCTTGATTGAAGTAGCTGCATACTTACACTTTTGTTTAAGTACTAATTCCATCAATAACATGTTTTAAGATCTTTTGAAGTGCTAAGTTTTGGAAGTTACCATTAGGGACATAGACTTTGTCTTGAAATCTACATCCATACTTGACCTTTAAAAGTATTCATAAGACCTTAGAATAGGATTTCCATTTGCATTAGATACTTTAGGAGATCAACAAGAACAAAACCCCAAAACAAAATAAAATCTATAAAACAATGAAGTAAGAAAAAGGTTAACTAAGCACATATGGTGCACCACACTTCATCAGTTTACGATACCCTGATTGATAATTTATGTAGAGTAATTTAAGATGTTAAATTGACTAGACATTTTGGCGTCGTTGCTGGGGAAGTGTAATTAGGAGACCTTATTTCTTACATCTAAAAAAAATTAATAGTTCTTGAGTATGCTCTCCTCCTGCACTTTCTGTGATCTGGAAGATCAGAAAAAATATTGTTATAAAAATAATTAATAATTCTTGAGTATGCTCTCCTCCTGCACTTTGTGTGATCTGGAGGATCAGAAAAAGAATTGTTATGTTTAAAAAAAAAAGGAGACAAAATAAACTTCATCATTTCAATTGATTCAAAAAAAAAAAAAAAGGTGCAAATTCAACATATCAAATTGCATGGACTATTGTAAAGAAAATAAGATAAGGCCAATTGAAAAAAAAATAACCTGCAATAGCCTCCTCTAATTGTTTCTCTGACTTTTGTAATTGTTTAATCAATTTAGTGTTGTCTAAATTGCTAGTATTAATTGTCAACCCGGGGCTCGTAAGCTGATGAAGTGAAGGTGTACTATATGTACTTAAGTAACCTCTTAGAGTTTTCTTATCGTTGGGGGTGTTGTTGTGGTTAATTATGTTCCTAAGATGGAATGATGATTTATAAACAAGTGAGTGATGGTGTGTGTGTAGTGTGAATCCTAAATGAGTGAGAGTGTGTGATTAGTGATTTTTAACTACTTGCTTGAAAGGAAATGCTTGAAAGAAATAAATGACTTGAAAGATCTTGAAATAACTTTGAAAGCAAATAACCACTTCCAATGGCACTAGACACCATTCATGCAGCTGCAAATAAAAGAAAAGAAAGTCACTTTTAAAACCAAAGATAAATATTATCTCTCTCTAACTCGCTGCTTCAAACACATGTACTGTGTAAAGCACGGAAATAAAGTAGCTTAAGTTGAATTAGAAAAGTGATTAAAAATGAGAAAATCTGCTTTAAAGACTAGTGATAACGTTTTGCTCTTTCTAACTCTCTACTTCAGCCATATGTACTATGCAAAGTATGATTAGAAAGTAGTGAAAGAATAGTCTAAAAAACACTTAAAACCAAAAATCTACTTTAAAGACTAGTGATAACGTTTTGCTCTTTCTAACTCTCTACTTCAGCCATATGTACTATGCAAAGTATGATTAGAAAGTAGTGAAAGAATAGTCTAAAAAGCACTCAAAGCCAGCTGCAAGTTAGTGGTATTCTGATCTTAAAAGATAACAATTTATGATAGAAGATCATTCATGTGTTAGCAGCTCTTTGAGAAATAAGATTAAAAATCAGCTATAAAAACAAAGGCAGCAACTTGAATCTGTCAACTTCAAATACCATTAGTTTGTAAAGCAAACACACACACATAAAAACAAATCCCGGGCTAAAAGAAACCTGCAAAGAAGTAATACTGATCAGCTTGAAAGAAAAGAAATCAAATAAATGAAACTATACATGCTTAAAGGAATGCTGAATGAGAAAATAAGTAAATACTGAACATAAAATACTTTACAGAGGCTAAGATGTACAGGGGCCCTCTATTCATTCAGCCACAAGAAAACTCAGAGATCTGGAAGCTTCAAAACAACACTATGTCTATTCCTCCATTTGCAAAAGTGTACAAAACAGAGTGCTAGAATAGCACTAAAAAAACAGAGTTCACAACGCTCTTAAAATTAACACAAGTTCAGAAATTACAACTGATAAAAAGTCTCTTGAGCGTACGCAGACGCAGCTATTTATAGGCATTTCTAGGATAGCCTAACACGTACAGCTACTAACTGAAAAACAACTAACTGTAATGCGTAATTATGGTTCCTGGACACATCATACGGCTGCGTGGATGAGCTGGTGCTTCTGTCGTCATGGGCAATGAGTCCCATGTTGGATCATGTCCCCTACCATCTGCAAAACGTGGACAAGTCACCGTTTAAGCTGACGTGACCTAGAAGCTCACAATCACCGTTAAACAGCCTTTAGTTGACCGTAACTTGACCAGCTTTGACCAGGGGTAAAGATGACGTGGATGGCTGGAAAAATGGGACAGGAACCTCGAGCACGTTGATACCTAAGTGCCCATGTGGCTCATCTGGCAAACTGACATGTGGAACCTTGCGTTTAACAAAAAGGCTGCAGGATCATCAGATAGCTGCGGGATCATCAGATAGCTGCGGGATTCCTGCAAGTATGTCAAAATCTAAACAAACAGTCACCCATTAGCAAAACTTACTTGATCATGCCTAATGACACCTAATGTAATGATCTGGGTGGTTTTACAGTGAAAATGAGGCAAAAGTGAAGAAAAGCTGAGGAAAAACTGAGGGAAATGATAGACAAGTAGGTGTAAAGTAGAGACTCTACATACCCCCACTACGAGGTTATTGCATGTCCTCATGCAATGAAAACACAACTCAATCCATCTGTTGGGATGCCTCTGCTAGGACATCCAACCTCCTCTTCTTCCTCTGTGTAGAGATATTGACTTTTGGTCTTTTTAACAAGCATCTGAATTTCAAATTGATTAGTGCTCTGTTTAGCCTTCTACATTTCTTCTTCAGTTCGCTGCTTTTCTTTTTGCAGACGGCTAGGTGCAGCATGGTGTTATTATGAAGCATTTTGTCAATGTTTGCTTGTTCCTTCAATTTCTCATTTTCCTACCTAATGTGGCGATTTAGCACTTCAAGTTCAAAGATCTCTTGTTTGAGTACATCTATTTGCTGCTCATGAGGTAGGATATTACTTGGACCAGCAGTGGTCTGCTCCAATGTTTCAAAATAATTGTATGCTTCTTGCTGCGTTGGATCAATCATTGGTGATTTTCTTGGACTGTGTGCATGCTCAATTTATGTTTCAAACTCCTGCTGAAATGGACTGTCCTCCCTTGGAGGGGTAGCTTCATCATGTTGTGGACTACCTTCAAAATCTGATTTTATAGCACCCTTCTCAGGTGTGCTTAGATCAATGAAAAGTGTTCTTGTGGTTTTATCTTTATTCTGCAATCTGATACTCCTTCTTACAGTGGCAACACTCTGTGTTTCTCTTTGTGCCTTTTTCCTTGGTTTTTGTACTTTTACTTTCTTGGAGAGGGCAATTTTCTCATGGAGTTTAGCTAACCTTTGTGCAAAGGGCTGTCTATCTCTTTCTTCATCACTAGAATGCTCTGGAGTCTGATAAGTTTCTTGAACTATGGATTTTCCCTTGTCTTGCTTTTGTTTCTTTTTATCTTCTCTTCTCTTTTTGGCAGCTTCTTTGGCAAGTTCAGAGAGGGTTTCTGAGATAATCTCTTGAGCACTGTCCACAGTAGGTTCAGGCTCAATCTCATGTTCAGGATGATGTACTTCTATTTCCTCTACAGTCTGTCCTTGGACAGTTCCCTCTAAGATATCAGTTTCAGGGGTATCCTCTTTTCTTTTTCTTCTACTTTTTCTAGGCACAGAGGTTTCTCCAGCTTCTTCAAAATGATTTCTCACAAGGAATCTCTCCCAGGTGTCTCGTTTGGCTTTTAATTGTTCCTCCACTAACAACTTGACAAGACTATGATGACCAAGATATGCTTCAATGTTTCGTGGATTCTTTTGAGCCATGGAACACATTTTTCTAAGGCTTTGGAATAGAAAGTAGGGAAGATTTATATCATGTTCTCCTTGAAATTGCAGCATAATTTTACCATGATAAACGTATAAAACCCCAAATCTCCCTTCACATGTGAAAAACTTTTGCACTAACAACAGTAAAATTTTCCATTCTTCTTTAACATGAGAGACAGGGATTCCTTTGGTGAAGATACTTGTGTCCATACCTGGGTTTTTAAAAATCTGCTTCCATTGTTGATCCTGGACTGCCCGGTTTTTGAACCACCGTTCTCCGGTTTGTGGAAGAGATGTAGCTTTTGCTATGCTTCCCTCACTGACTGCAAATGTTAAATCACCCACCTCCACTTGACTGTCTTTATCTTTGAATGACCTTGCAAAGGCTTTTGTTACTTCCTTGTGGTAGCCTTTAAACTTCTTGATGCACTGTAGCCAATTGGCTTTTTGCAATGCCTCCTCAACTTGAGGATATGCCTCCAAGAATTTCGAACCTTCTGGTTCAGCCCTTAAAAGTTTTCCCATTGACTCTTCAGCTCTATTTAAAACACGACTTTGATGGTGGCTTTACACAGTAAATCCTCGGTTCTTGTTCAGAATTTTGTGGAACAGAGGATATATGGGTTTAGCAACAGCCTTAGACACAGAGAATTCACGGCTTGAACAGAGTTAAATGGTGGATAAACAGCGTTAACACAGTGAAACGGTGGCTAGCGGTCGTAATACAACCGTAACATACGTTTACTGGCTATACGTATTCACTGTTTCTCAGAATGAGCAGAGAGGAAAAACAGAGTATGGTTTATGGAGGCAATCGTAGTGAGTGAAACGGAATGAGGGAGATGAGAGAATGGAACAGCATGAGATGGAGTGTTATGAGCGTAGAGGGTTTCGAAATAATGAGTGAAACGGCTAGATTCTCAGATTTCGGTTGTAGGTTAACACATGGCTGTAGGATGAGGACTAAGAGAGTCGTAATACGGTAGGTTACGTCATTAGGGTACGAAAACCTTAATGACAGAAACATCCATATGTGATTTCAAAAATCGTGGGTATCATGAACTGATAGACGTGGAGGATTCGTGGATATGTGGTCGCGTGGTAGAGAAAATGGGTAATCATTACAATTAGTGGCCAAAAAGACATAACCCAGAAAATTCTGCGTAATGAAATAACTATAGGTTTAAGATTTTAAAACATACCTCAGATCCGCATTTGATTTGCCTTCTAATAATTTGCCACTAACCCTTTGTCAACTTTATTCATGACTCTTTCCTACTTGTCATTAATGATTCTTGAGCTGTAAATATTTTCTTCAAACAGACTGTGTTTCTTTGTGCAGGTGCAGAGGGCTGCAGAAAGGCTAAATGGCTGCAGAATTGCCAAATAGCTGCGGGAACTGCAATGGTGTCCTTCGGCTGCACAAAATAACTTTAGTTCCTGAAAAAAAAACTTTATTAATGAAATGAAATGGAATGAATGAATGGATGAATGGGTGGAAAACAGTGAGGTGAAGTGAGGATGGTGAGATGGAATGGATGAAATGGCGAAATGAGATGAGAGAGAGAGATTTTTTTTTTTTTTTTTGGAAAACATGAGGTGTCAGGTGACCCTGATTTTCACCTCAGGTTTTCTGCATGAGACTGCCAATCAGAGATTGGTTTTCAGGCTCATACATTTATTCTTTTTTTTTTTTTTTTTTTTTCATTGAAATTGAAAGAAACAGAGATTAGGCTGATGGAGGAGAAGAATTCTTCTCCACTAGCCTCATTTCAGAATCGCCTTGGAACAACTTAACAAACTCCTCTTTTGAGAGTGGCTTGTGGTAAATTTTCAACCGGTGGCCATTCACAATAAAGGGAGTTTGAAGTTCATCAATAGTCTTCACTCTAACTGCTCCATTATTAAAGACTTCATCAATCTCATATGGCCCAAGCCAATGAGTTTGAAATTTTCCTTTGAAGTCCTTAAATTTTGAATCAAACAAGAGTGCCCAATCACCCTTTTGAAACTTCTTTTCTTTTATATGTCGATCATGCCATTTGCTTCTTTGATGCTGAACTAGATCGGTCCTTAGAATTGCATCTTGTCTCATTTCATCTAGTTCATTTAACTGGTCCATTCTGTGCTTCTGGGCTTCTGATAAGCTCATCCCCAATTGAACTGCTGTCTTGAAGGTCTTGATTTGGAACTCAATGGGGAACAGGACTTCCTTCCCATAAACAAATTCATAGGGAGAATGTCCTGTGGTGTTCCTCCATGTAGTTCTATAGGCCCATAAGGCTTCAGGAAGCCTTTCCGCCCAATCTCTTCTATGAAGATGAACAGTCTTTGTGATGATGCTTTCAAGAACTTTATTTGTAGATTCTACTTGACCATTCGCTTGCGGATGGTATGGAGTAGATGTTCTATGCTTGATCTTATACTCCTCCATCAGCTTCTCCATCATTCTTGATGTAAATTGGCTCCCCTGATCTGTTACAATTTCTCTTGGGACACCAAAACGAGTGAAAATATCCTTAAAAAGAAATTGAACAACTGAATTTTCAGTAGCAGAAGTCAATGCTATAGCTTCTACCCACTTAGTAACATAATCAGTACAAACCAATATATATCTGTTTTGCTTGGATGGCGGATTAATTGGTCCAATAAAATCTAGAGCCCATTTCTCGAAGGGTTCGATGCATACCTGTGGCTGTAGTGGCATTTCATTTGAAAGAGTTGGTCTCCCAACTCTCTGACAACTGTCACACCTTTTAACATATTGCTTTGCATCCTTAAAGAGAGAAGGCCAATAATATCCTAATGAAAGGATTTTATAAGCAGTCCTCTTATCAGCAAAGTGTCCGCCACAAGGTTCGTCATGACATGCCTTAAGGATGTCAGGCATTTCATCCTCCCATACACATCTTCTGATCATCAAATCTGGCCCTGTTCTGAACAATTCATTAGAAATCCAAGAATAATGTGAACTATCCTGAATGATTTTCCTTTTCTCATTAGGAAATAAATGTAAAGGTAACTTTCCAGTAACTAAATAATTAGAAATATCAGCATACCAAGGGGTTTTGGTAGTTACTGCAAACAAATACTCATCTGGAAATCTATCCTCTACAGGAGAGTCCTCATTAGTGTTTTGGATTCTAGACAAGAAATCAGCTACTGTGTTCTGTTTACCTGGTCGATCTAACACAGTTATGTTGAATTCTTGTAAAAGCAAAAGCCATCTTGTAACTCTACCATTAGTGACTGGTTTGTTCATGAGGTATCTAATGGCAGAGTGATCAGTGTGGACAAAGGTTTCATAGCCGGTTATATAGTGTCTAAACTTGTTTATCGCATGAACAACGGCTAGAAATTCCTTTTCAGTAACAGTGTAATTTAACTCAGTGGGAGTCAAATTCTTACTTGTGTAATAAATGGCATAAGGGATCAAATCCTTTTGTCCCAAAACAGCTCCTAAAGCTGTATCTGAAGCATCAGTAGAAATGTGAAAAGGGAGTTTCCAATTTGGACCCCTTAGAATGGGTGCTTCAGATATTCTAGTCTTTAAGGCTTCAAAGGCAGATTGACATTCAGGATCCCACTTAAATTCACAATCTTTAGTAAGGAGTTTGAAAAGAGGGGATGCTATCTTAGTGAAGTTTTCAATAAATCTTCTATAATAACCAGTAAATCCAAGAAAACTTCTAACATCCCTTTGGCAATTAGGAATAGGTAACTTAGAGATGACTTCGACTTTAGATCTATCAACTTTGATTCCATCTCCTGAAATATGATGTCCTAAAACAATCCCTTCAGTAAACATCATAAAACACTTTTCATGACTTAAAGAAAGATTTGTTTCCTTGCATCTTACCAGTACTTTTTCCAAATTTGCCAAAGCTTTTTCAAATGTATTACCATAAACTGTGAAATCGTCCATGTATACCTCTACACAATCATGAATCAGATCTGAAAAGATTCCTAGTACAGCCCTTTGAAATGTAGCGGGTGCATTGCACAATCCAAAAGGGAGTACTCGGTAGGCAAAAGTACCCCAAGGACAAGTAAATGTGGTTTTGTCTTGATCTTCAGGTGCTACCTGAATTTGATTCTAACCACTAAAACCATCCAAGAATGAGAAATACTTTTTACCTGCTAAAGTGTCTAGTACCTGATCAATAAAAGGTAAAGGGAAATGATCCTTTAAGGTTGCCTTGTTCAATTCTCGATAATTAATGCAAACTCTCCATTTACCATTCTTTTTGGGCACTATAACCAAGGGAGAAACCCATTGGCTATCTGAAATGGGGTAAATGAAGTTTACCTTGAGCAATTTCTGAAGTTCTTCTTTCACAATTTCCCTAAGATTTGGATTCATCCGTCTTTGTGGCTGCCTAATAGGTCTGTTGTTTTCTTCAATATAAATGTGATGAATACAAGTCTTAGGGTCGATTCCTTTCATGTCAGTATATTCCCATGCAAAGGCAGTGGAATGTTTTTGCAACAGTTTAGTTAATTCTTCTTGTTGTAGTCTTTCCAAGTTCTTGTTAATGTTTAATGTTTTTCCTGGAAAGATTTCAACTGTAGAACTACCAAACTCTTCCATTGAGAAGAGAGACATCTGTCTAGAGGAGAGATATTCAATGTCTGCATCTAACTGAAACTGTGAAGAGTCATATTCTAAAGGTATCTCAAAATTTTCTAATGTATTTAGAATTTGACTGTCCTCACTAATCTCAGAGATGGTTAGAACAGGTTGAAGAGTATCCTCATCATCAATCCACTCATCTTCTCCTATTTATGTTATTGCCTTTGCGGGAGGATACAAGTTGAATTTCTTGGTAGAATTACCATCTGATATGTACATGTCCCCAGACCTACAACTTATGAAAGCATCAGCTGTGGCCAGCCAAGGTCTTCCTAAAATAAGAGGATGTCCTCCTAGATTGTTCTTGGGAGTTAAAATCATAAAATCAACTGGATATTCCCAAGAATCTAGAGAGACAGGAATGTCTTCTAATACACCATCAGGTTTAATGATTGATCTATCTGCAAGTTGCAGCAAAGTAGGTGTAAAGAGAAGGTTAGGAAGCTTTAACTGATCCATGGTCTGTCTACTCATGATGTTGATAGCGGCTCCTAAGTCAATCAAGGTATTTGGGATTTCAACCCCATTAATATGAGTTTTGACAATAGGACTACCGGGATCCACATACTTCTGCATGGTAATCTTACCCATCATAATGTCTGCAATTTTTCCAACTAGATGTATCCTTTTGGTATCTCTGGTTCTTTTTATTGTTTTTTTCAAACTCAACTCCTTTATCGTCTTTGCTAGAATGGGAATCTCCTTAATGGCTGTTAACAAGGGAATCTTGATACGGACATTTTTCAATTCATCTAGAAAGCTATAGTCAGGCAACCAAATCTGCTTCTCCACTCCTTTGTCAATTTGCAATCTTTCAGGAAAAGGAGGAGTAGCTGAAGATGTGGGTTGCTCAACTAAGGGAGTTGATTCTTTTTCTTTTTGGGTTTGAAGTGATACTTCAGAACCTTTATTGACTTTGAGAGATTCTTCCTCAGAAATGCTTGGTTCTTGAACACTTGTGGAAGGTTGATCTAAGATTCTACCTGATCTGAGTTGTACTTCATTGAGAGGAACAACCATATAGGTAGGGAATGGTTGACCTTCCATCACATAAGCATTTTGAGGGTTCCTATTATTTGGGTTTGGTAATGGCTGAGAGGGAAGTTGATTTGACTTCTGCTGGGTGAGTTGAGAATTTTGATTTTGTGGAGGAGTTTGTTGTTGTTGAGGGTATGGCAATGATAATTGTTGACCTTGATTTGGAAGTTGAGGAGCTTGCTGATTCTGAAATGATGGAGGATATTGATAGAATTGAGCAAGTCTCGCATAAGGATTTTGCATGCTTTGCAACCATGCTTGAAAAGCATTTTGTGGTTGAGGCCAAGATTGTTGCCAAGGATTCCAATTTGGTTGGGATTGAGAATTCATAGAGTTGTTAAACCCTTGATTCTGTTGTCCTTGCCAAGGTCTCCTTGCAACAAAACAGAGAGATTCAAGTGTGTTTGGATCCTCTTGAAAGACTGCTTTGAGGCCCGGGATTGAAGGACAATACTTGGTCTCATGAGTTTCTGAGCAAATGACACATGTTTCTACAACATTTGCTTCCAAGGGACATTCCCTTAAAGCATGCTTCTTCCTACACTTCGGGCAAAAAATGGTCATAGCCTCAGCTTCTGCTTTTTGTTTATTTTGGATCTTAAGGGTATCAATTTGTTCACTAAGACTCCCTAAGATGTCAGTTTTAAATTCATCAAGCATATTACCGATTTCAGCCCTACTCACTGATCATGTTGCAGATTTATTTGCCCTAAGGAGAGAAGGATCTCTAGGCTCTTTTTGAGTTTTTGATTTGCCCCTTGAGAGATGGATACAAAGTTCTGCTATATCATTGAGAGAAAGTTGAGAGATATCCCCTTTCCCCATCATGTTTAAGATATCTATCCATTCATCCCTAATGGCTTTTAATAAGAGGGCTTTTAAGGTCTCTTCATCCAGGCTACTCATCTTTGCTCTTTTTAAGTTATATTGAAATCTTTCAAGCAAATCTTCTAAGCTCTCATCTTCTTTTTGCATCATTTTAAATACCTCGTCCTTGTGATTAGTAGGCATACAATAGTCCAAATACCTATCCAAAAAGGTTCGTTTCATTTCATCCCAAGTCCTAATGGATTGAGTAAGTAACCCCATGAACCATTTCAAAGCTTGATCTTTTAATGTTGAGGGGAACAGCTTGAGTTTCTGAGTATCATCCAGATAGTCATAGGTTCGACACACAACTTCAAATTCAAACAAGAATGTTTCAGGGTCCTCAGTTCTTAACCCATGGAAATTTGGGAGGACAGATGGTGATATGTTTTTCATAGTGGCTCGGGAATCCTCATTAACAATGGGAAACCCAAATGAATTATCCCCATCTCTATTTCCTCCTCCAATGGGACCTCTACCTCCTCCATTATTATTGTTATTTCCTCCTCCTCCTCTACCTCTACCTCTACCACCTCCTTCTTCCTCTGCCATGATGATTCTCTTAGGGATTTCAAAATCTTCTGGTTCCTCTACAAAGGGTGAATGAGAAGAGATTTCTCCTTCTTCTTCAGGTGAGTCTATTTCCTCAATTACAATTGGTTTTCCTGTAGGAGAAAGAGAAGAGTCTCTTCCTGGTTCAAACTCAATAGAAGGTGTAGGAGAGTCAGCTCTTGGCTCTTGAGTTCCAGGAATTCTAGGACTAGGAGTTTCGGTTGGAGATAAGGGAGGTGTCTCTTGTCTATCCCTTGAAGCAGATGGACTTGTAAAAATTGAACTTCGAGCTCTAGCTAAAAAACGTCCTCTAGAATCTCTAGCTCTATGCATGTCATTTTTTTTATTTTTCTTCAAGTCAAGTTAATAGTTCTTTTTATGATCTTCCAGGTCACTCTAGGTGCAAGAAGAGAGCATACTCAAGAAACTACTAAATCAATAACTTTCTCCTTTCTGATCCTCAAGATCACTTTGAAGTGCAAGAGGAGAGCATACTTAGATAGGCTATTAACTTCTTTCCTTGAAAAAAAAAATTTGTATGTTTTTTTTTCTAAGAATATGGCTACTTAATTTCACTTCCCCGACAACGGCGCCAAAATGTTTAGTCAATTTAGTGTTGTCTAAATTGCTAGTATTAATTGTCAACCCGGGGCTCGTAAGCTGATGAAGTGAAGGTGTACTATATGTACTTAAGTAACCTCTTAGAGTTTTCTTATCGTTGGGGGTGTTGTTATGGTTAATTATGTTCCTAAGATGGAATGATGATTTATAAACAAGTGAGTGATGGTGTGTGTGTAGTGTGAATCCTAAATGAGTGAGAGTGTGTGATTAGTGATTTTTAACTACTTGCTTGAAAGGAAATGCTTGAAAGAAATAAATGACTTGAAAGATCTTGAAATAACTTTGAAAGCAAATAACCACTTCCAATGGCACTAGACACCATTCATGCAGCTGCAAATAAAAGAAAAGAAAGTCACTTTTAAAACCAAAGATAAAGATGATCTCTCTCTAACTCGCTGCTTCAAACACATGTACTGTGTAAAGCACGGAAAGAAAGTAGCTTAAGTTGAATTAGAAAAGTGATTAAAAATGAGAAAATTTGCTTTAAAGACTAGTGATAACGTTTTGCTCTTTCTAACTCTCTACTTCAGCCATATGTACTATGCAAAGTATGATTAGAAAGTAGTGAAAGAATAGTCTAAAAAACACTTAAAACCAAAAATCTACTTTAAAGACTAGTGATAACGTTTTTCTCTTTCTAACTCTCTACTTCAGCCATATGTACTATGCAAAGTATGATTAGAAAGTAGTGAAAGAATAGTCTAAAAAACACTCAAAGCCAGCTGCAAGTTAGTGGTATTCTGATCTTAAAAGATAACAATTTATGATAGAAGATCATTCATGTGTTAGCAGCTTTTTGAGAAATAAGATTAAAAATCAGCTATAAAAACAAAGGCAGCAACTTGAATCTGTCAACTTCAAATACCATTAGTTTGTAAAGCAAACACACACACATAAAAACAAATCCCGGGCTAAAAGAAACCTGCAAAGAAGTAATACTGATCAGCTTGAAAGAAAAGAAATCAAATAAATGAAACTATACATGCTTAAAGGAATGCTGAATGAGAAAATAAGTAAATACTGAACATAAAATACTTTATAGAGGCTAAGATGAACAGGGGCCCTCTATTCATTCAGCCACAAGAAAACTCAGAGATCTGGAAGCTTCAAAACAGCACTATGTCTATTCCTTCATTTGCAAAAGTGTACAAAACAGAGTGCTAGAATAGCACTAAAAAAACAGAGTTCACAATGCTCTTAAAATTAACACAAGTTCAGAAATTACAACTGATAAAAAGTCTCTTGAGCGTACGCAGACGCAGCTATTTATAGGCATTTCTAGGATAGCCTAACACGTACAACTACTAACTGAAAAACAACTAACTGTAATGCGTAATTATGGTTCCTGGACACATCATACGGCTGCGTGGATGAGCTGGTGCTTCTGTCGTCATGGGCAATGAATCCCATGTTGGATCATGTCCCCTACCATCTGCAAAACGTGGACAAGTCACCGTTTAATCTGACGTGACCTAGCAGCTCACAATCACCGTTAAACAGCCTTTAGTTGACCATAACTTGACCAGCTTTGACCAGGGGTAAAGATGACGTGGATGGCTGGAAAAATGGGACAGGAACCTCGAGCACGTTGATACCTAAGTGCCCATGTGGCTCATCTGGAAAACTGACACGTGGAACCTTGCGTTTAACAAAAAGGCTGCAGGATCATCAGATAGTTGCGGGATCATCAGATAGCAGCGGGATTCCTGCAAGTATGTCGAAATCTAAACAAACAGTCACCCATTAGCAAAACTTACTTGATCATGCCTAATGACACCTAATGTAATGATCTGGGTGGTTTTACAGTGAAAATGAGGCAAAAGTGAAGAAAAGCTGAGGAAAAACTGAGGGAAATGATAGACAAGTAGGTGTAAAGTAGAGACTCTACAGTAATCAACAGTAACAGGTCAATGTTAATAAAAATCTTCAACACTCATCCATATTCCATCCATTATTGAAGTATCATCAACATTGTTACAGCTGCTATTTCTCATCTCAATCATTTCTTCCATTTCTCTGTCTTGTTGGAACTTCCCAACTGAGACCATAACTATATGGGGATGTCCGCCAAATTTATAAGTAAATCAGTAACTTCCCAATGAGATGTGAGGCATACAATCTCAGGATCATAATATAGGTTTGTTTAAAACTACAATTCGTATCTTGAGTGGTCTTCTTAGTGCCTATCATCTTAGTGGTGGAGGAAATGAAATGGTTAGAGAAGGGGGTTCTAGATCTGTGCTTCATGGACCCAAACCTATGGTATACTTAGAAAGAGCTAAGGATCTCGCAGATCGCTTATTGTCTGCTTTTACATCTAGTCAAACTGTTATTCCATTCTCAAATGTTATTCTTCATGAAAGAGCTGCACATCCAGCACCAGATGGGTTGAGTAGCGCTTCAGAAGTCACTTCTGTATAACTAAAATTTTGGTACCTTAGTAAAATTTCTGGTGATCCAAAATATGGCAGAGCGGCAATGAAGGTGCTTGAACACTTTAAGACTCTCCCAAAGGTGGAAGGATTAGTGCCAATTTATATCAGTCCACAATCTGGTCAAGAGCCATTACATGCAAATGAAATCCAGAGGGTCGAATGCCACAACAATTCATAAAAAGCAGAACAATAAAAGACATTAACTCAAAAAAATGTAAACAACAAGAAAAACGTCAAACTTCACATGCACGATTTGGCCAAACAGAGATGAATCTGAAAAAAAGAAAACATGGGTTTTTTTGCTAGCAGGGTCAATTAGATAACCCAGAAACCGTTTTAAGAAATTTATGGTGGTCTAGGAGAAATCCTCAATTCTTTTGAACCCATTTTTGTCTGCCGCGTGTAAAAAACGGAATTTCAATTAAATGAACAGGGTGTGATTCAATTTGGCGTGCCTGAGAAAGGGGAATTATAATTTGATTATGCGCTGGCACTTACTCTACCACGTCTTCTGCCCTTAATGCCACCCGTTTGCAATTCATTAACACCTGTTAACAAGAAATCTCAATTGAAGACGGCTCTCCATTACGTGAACCGGTTGGATACGACTCTTCACAGCCGATTGATAGATGTGACATGAAGCTTTTTAGCATTTAATTTTGACTTTAATGTATAACATCACTTCTCCAAGCACCCATCTAACAACTATCCCTATGAATGCTCGATGCTTTACTCGGATGGATTTTATTATTCGCATAGTCACACGCCTTGCATGATTCGATATGCAATGATAGTCCTCGGTGTTTGAAGCTTTTTGAAAGACTCGAGTTGAAGGAAAAATGCTAGTTGATATTATCAAGAACCTACAACAAGATGGGATTAGATACATTGTTTTGTACACATCAGAGCCATATGAATTGGTGCCATTTATTAGATTTCATAAATTGGAAAGGTTTCTTATTTCAAATGATTCTGAGAATGGTTCTGCAAATTCGACTTACTGTGATGTTGTTTGTAAATCAATATTAGAAGGCTTCTTGTTGCATCTTTTACAGATTCCAACTTTTCAATGGCATTTCCATATGTGACTTTATCTGGGGACAATGAGCCTCTTGCAGATTCATTTCTCTCAGGGTTTATGGAAAACTGTGACCATGGCTTTAAAAATAATGAAATTGCTTGTGTGGAGCCATGCTTTGTGGAGGGTCCCTTATTAGTTGTTCATTACATCGATTTTTTTTTTTCCTTTTTATATCTTTGCAGCGTCTTTGCATACTCAGTCACCTTGTTTTCACACAACCTACGCATATATTCACTCTGTCTTCACATACTCTATACATACAATTGCTTTAGTCACAATCATCTGCTTCCATATACATTTTCATTCCATTTCCATATCCATAAATGTCTAGTCTCTATCCCTGCAGTCACGCCATTTCTCAGACAATAAATAGAATTCTGAAGAGTAGCCGAAAAAAAATAAAAATAAATAAATAAATAAAAATCTGATGGTTGACTATTTCAGCCACTTTTCGCCGCTGGTTCAACTTTCCACCGCTATTTTTGCTAAACTCTAGGTTGCAGGTGTCATCAAGAAAAACAAGCCACATGGGTAGCTAGGGGAATGTCAGTACATGGATGGTGTCCTATTCATTTGATCCAATTCGATGAAAAAGACCCCGGTCAAAGGGAAGTCAAGTTGTATGTTATCACTAAGTCGCCACATTGAGTCGCTGCATGTCAAGAAAAAATAATAATTTTGAAACAATGAAATGAATAAGTTATTTACTCACTTTCATGAAGGTATTGATTAATTTTGGACTGATGATGAAAGATGAATGGCTAACTTTGTATTCAAGATTCTTAGCTACAGAAACCGTGCACATTCCACTGCTAAAGTCCAATTCTGCAGCCAGAAAAATCTCATTGTTCAAATCAGCCTATCTTTCTCATACAAAATCAGATTTTGATGATTTAAGTACCGTTGGAAAGATCTACACAACGAGAAATTTATCATTAGAGTTTGAAATGGAAAATAATGAAATAAATTGCTGAAAAGAAGCAACATTCAACTTGGGCACCAATTCCAAAGCAAGTATAAATTCTTTTGATTTTTCCTTTGAGAACTTGTTTCATTAATACAAATTCTTAGTTTTGTGTGTAAATATCATAACTAGAGAGATTGATCACCTCTCTCCTTTGATAATCTTACATTCCATTGAAGAATAAGTATTAGTTTTTTTGCAGGTTCCAGGAGGAAGGACAAATGACTACAAGGAAATGGTGTCTCTCTAAGAGACCAATTTGTTTCATAAGAGGATGATCAGCAACAAAGAGGAAATATATTGATGCAAAATCAGATCCAAACACTTGAAAAAACTTTCAGATACTATTGTCTCCATCACATCCATACTTCATAATAAACCATTCACCTCATTTCACTCCATATTTTCCATTTACATTCACATACACTTTCCATCTCTTTTTGTCCATTCATAACCCACAAATAAAAGCAAGAGGCTCATTCACATGCTTATTGCCTATTGCCATTTCTGTTCTCCATTGCCATTTTCCATTTTCATCTTCCATTTCCTGTCATTTTCATTCCACAAATAAGCCCTGCTTCAATGCAAATTATTGAGTCCATAGTCCTTTGAGTCTAAGTTCTTTGTAAAAACACCTTGAGGCTTGCATGCCTTAATGGCAAGTCCTCATGCTGACAAACAATGGGAGTACATTAATGTCCCTTATTCATTAGATATTCTAGGTGACTCGATATCGACAAATTCATTCGTACCTAGCATGATGTGTTTGGGCATCTTGACTCTCATTGTCATCAATGGTGAGAATTCTCGTGTTGACTAGTGGCATCCATTAATGGCCACTAAGACAACAATTTCCTACTATGTTCGACACCAGAACATATTTTCACATAGTAGGAATTGTGCCAATGAGTTTTGAAGACATGAAGACTATTATTTTCAACATTTTGGAGCAGATTCAGCAAGTTTTAGTAGAAGCAATAAAAAGTCATCTTATCTCTTTATCCATGACTCCTCTTGTTCAGCCACTTGAAGAAGAATATGATCAGAATTTTGCAGCCACCACACATACAACTCATCCATTCCAAAGGGTAAGTGAAGGTACGTCATTTTCTAACTTTTGACCATAAAATTCCATAAAAAACTAAAATGATAATTGTTGGAAAAACATTTCTCTTCCTCATTTCATAAAATTGTCAATACCATCAGTTGGGGGAGGAATACATTCATCTTCATATCTTGCCATGTCCATATCATACTCAGGAGCCCACATACTTCCAACATATATTAACTATTACATTGTTATTATGAGCATACAATGGCTTTTCAAAAAGTGCTTAAAGGATAAATTGGATACAAGCAAAATCATGGTTGTCACACAAGAACCAACCATCATGCAATCCAATAAAGATATACTTTGCAACAATAATCAAAACATCATCATGCAAAGTTCAAATATCAAAATAGAATGCAAAAAAAATAAAATAAAAATTGGTTGTAACACAAGAACCAACCATGTTGCAATTCAAGTAAAATACTTTGCAAAAATATGAAGTTATCAAATGATATCATGCAAAGTTAAGCTAAAGCTCAAGGATCAAAAGAGTTAATGTAATATATATTGCATGAGGACATGCAATAGCTTCAGTTGGGGGGTATATTGAGTCTTGAAAATGTCATTCATTCCCATTACACTTTCACTATTATGTCCATTATACCACCTCCATTTCACCTCCATTTCACTACTATGTCACCACATTCTTCCCACTTTCATTATCATTGGGCCACATTTATGTTTTTCCAAACTTTATTAATTCTAAGCCTTTTAAGTGAATTTGTGGTTAAAAATTAGAAAATAATGTGCATATGCTTATACCTAACAAATGGGTTGAGATCGTTGACATGTGTAGGTTGAAAGGAGGCTTCTAGAAGACCCTTATGTGGCACTCTAAGGCCAAATTCGAATTTGAGTGGAAAGAATCATGGGATCATGAGAATATGTGTCACGTCTCCTAATTGTATTGTAACTCTAAGAAGACATGTGTCTTATCAGTTCCTATTTTGATTAGGACTCTAGAGGTAGATGGAGAGATTCATGGACTCTCATTAATGAGATGGCTCTCATCTTTTTGTATAAATAGGAGATCTCTCTCCTTCATTTGTTAGCTTGGCTTGGCTTTTAGTTCTTTAGCTTGGAGTTTGTAGTTCTTCCTTGATGGCTTTTGAAAGCTTTGGAGAGCTTTGTTGTACTTTGTGATTTTAAAGAATTTGAATAAAGCTTTAATGTTCTCAACATGGAAGGAGATGTGAAGTAAATGTCATGGAGCACATTAGAATGTAAGGTAGAGTATATTTCATTTTGTAATTTTGCTTTGATTTTATTATGTCATTTGATTGCTTTCAAGTTTAATAGATTAGATTTTCCATTCATGCAATTTTAATTCATGTAAGTGTGTTCAACCGGTTGATTGTATATTAGTTTTTCTTTACATGTTTTTGCATCAAATAGTGACATAAGATTTACCTCTCTGCTGACTTTTTTTTTTAGCTTTTCAATTTCAGTTATGCTTTGATTTCAGTCTTATTCATTTACTTTGTTAGTTAGTTTAAATATCAAATTGCTCAAGTTGTTGATGATTACCTCCGAAAGCCATAGCAGTACTAATGGCGAGGGATCAGACTATGAATTGATGTGATTTGATTTTAAGTTTACTTTTCTGCAAGGTAGATATTAGATTACTCATGTCATTTTCAGTTACCTCCGAAAGCCAGAGTGAGACAAATGATGAGGGATTGAAGTATGAATGCGTAGTTTGATATTAGTTTATTTTTCTGCAAGTTAGTTATTGAATTGCTCATGTCATTTTTAGTTACCTACGAAAGCCAGAGTGAGTCAAATGGTGAGGGATTGAAGTATGAATGCGTAGTTTGATATTAGTTTATTTTTCTGCAAGTTAGTTATTGAATTGCTCATGTCATTTTCAGTTACCTCCTAAAACCAGAGCGAGACAAATGGTGAGGGATTGGAGTATGAGTGTGTAGTTTAATATTAGTTTCATTTTCTGCAAATTAGATATCAGATTGCTCAATTTGTTTATGATTACCTCCTAAAACCAAAGCGAGACAAATAGTGAGGGGTCAGAATATGAGTTGATGTAGTTTGATCTTAGCTTTGCTTTGCTTGCAACTTTTGGATTTCTTTGAGTTCAGTTTCTTTTATATTTCCGTATTTAGACAAGCAGCAGAGACAATGATTTCATGATCAGTATTTCATCTTTTGCTTGATTGAAATAGCTGCATACTTACACTTTTGTTTAAGTACTAATTCCATCAATAACATGTTTTAAGATCTTTTGAAGTGCTAAGTTTTGGAAGTTACCATTAGGGACATAGACTTTGTCTTGAAATCTACATCCATACTTGACCTTTAAAAGTATTAATAAGACCTTAGAATAGGATTTCCATTTGCATTAGATACTTTAGGAGATCAACAAGAACAAAACCCCAAAACAAAATAAAATCTATAAAACAACAAAGTAAGAAAAAGGTTAACTAAGCACATATGGTGCACCACACTTCAGATTCAGTTTATGATACCCGAATTGATAATTTATGTAGAGTAATTTAAGACGTTAAATTGACTAGACACTACCCCTTCCCCTCACTCATTCCTAGGAATTAAATTTCCCTAAACTCCCTAACACCTATACGTAACCCCCAAAATTTCCCCAATAATTTAGAAAGCCTCTAACCCCTTCATTCCCCACCATCTACAAGACGGTCTCAAATCCCCTGTTTTCCCAAAACTAAACCCTAATTCTTCCTCCTAGTGAGCTAGGGTTTCACCTTGGAATAAGAGGCCAGACACACTAACAAGAAGAAATAAAATAATGGAGGACATGTCTGAAGATTTGAGCCATCTAACATCAAAGAGATCAGTGCCTCACAAACTCATTAAGAGGTCGTTTGCAGCACACGAGGACGGTTTTGCTTGAAAGTGTGTTTTTGACCAAATGGAGATGAATTTGAAAAAAGTAGAAGAGGAGTTTGTCAATCATATACCAAGGGACAAAAAAATCCTTCATGTTTTACACAGGTATCATAGATTTGGAGATATGCAACTTTCTTGGAGACCTATGTGAAAAATAAAAAATAAAAAATAAAAAAAATTCAAGTTAATTTCCTGTTTTAGTCATGATTTTGTGGCACGGATTCTGAGAAAATGAAAATGAATTTCCAGAAAATGAGAGAGTTTTTTCTTCACAAAATCCTTATATACCAAAATCTCTCCCATTTTTCCAAAAATATTTATGGTTAGAGACAGATATCTCCATCTTTGAGCCCTATGTCTGCAGAAAACCCAAAAAATTTGAAAAACAACTATTTGTGTAGTGCCTAAGTGCTACGATTTTTCCTTATCCATCCAAATGCAAAAAAAAATTAAATGGTTGGATGGATAATCACTCCTACATGTCATTTATCCACTTTTTCAAGTTTTTCATTAGACGAATTGGGAGAAAATGCTAAAAAACTGGTCAAAAATCACTTTTTGCCACTGTTTTGAAGCAGGCACTGCGCAAATAGGAATAGTCTTGGGAAAATCAGTTTTTCTCCTACATGGATTATCCAAATCACCTACTTTAATAGTTAAATGACAACTAGACAATCATAAATTTCTAACGAGCTATCAAGTTCTCAATTTGGACCATGGGAAGGCTTCCAAAATCTTCCTGCAAGATGGTGCTATGCAAATAACTGAGTGCGCTACGCAAATGCTTGAATGCGCTATGCAAATGCTTGTAACAATTTTTTCTCAACATGTCTTCGCCATTTATTTATTTGATGATGTAATTTCAATAGTTTTAAGTCTAAATGATGTAATCATGAAATAAACTAGCATGATATGATGTTTCTATGTTTAATTAGGCCTCATAAATGAAGAAAAACTTAAATCAAAGTCTAAGAGAAAAGTTTGTTTATGACCTTCTCACTCTCACTTGTTGGTTGAGATATTCTTGGAAATTGTTCCACCACTCATGGATTCGATCCCTGAAGGTGTAGAAATTGTTTATCTTAGTCTATATGTATCATTTTCTCAGTCAAAGAGAAGGGTTGGACATTTGAGGAGAGAGCTCTTGTAACTTGTGCTTCAACATTTTCAGGAAATCAAAGAATGCTTGCAGCTATTATCTAGGAATTCATGTGCAGTGATTTTGTGATCTTGTTTCTTCTCTGCTATAGTTTCATATGATATATATTCATATCTTCTTTCTATTCATCAATTTCTTCAGTGCTTTTTCCTAAGTTTATAAGCAGAATTATTTTCTTAAAGCTCTGTTTTGATGGAATTATCATTATATGTTATTTTCTTTCATGCTTAATGAATTCATGACATATATGCTCATTAAGTCCTCTTATTTCTTCTGAACACTACACTACATTGACAAACCCTAAGCCATCACAAAACTACTGCTACCTTGCTCCTTTATATTTCTGTTGTTGTTACCCTTTGATCTTTTGACCTAGTTACCTAGTTTTCATCCCTTGTTCAGCATCAAAACCCTAAATTTTCAAACCTATCTGAGCCTAGCATATCTAGCCTAAAATCATTTTATATTCTAGTCAATTCTTTGGTTGTGATCTCATAGAGAGAGCCCTCTCTGGTTTGGTAGGGCTAGCTACCAAACTGAAAGCTTGGTCTGTGGTTACCTCCGTCGATTCCTCTTAGCCTGGGACATTGTGGGGGATAACATTTTGGCGTCATTTCTGGGGAACGCAAGATCATATCTTCCCTAGGAAAGAACGACAAGGATAAGATCTGATTGTTGTTGGTGAACAGTGATTGGACACAAGAAAGGCTATGCATATTTCACCTGGCGACTCCACTGTTCAAAAATCAGTAGTTTGAAAAAATTCTTGGTGACTTAACTATGTCAAGATGGATTCAACTGCTCGAAGGTATGCTCCTATGAATCGAGCTCACATTCTTGGTTTTCCAAACCCCTTGTATAGATTGGAAAACATGACTACCAAAGTTTAAAGGTCAGGATGGAGAAGATGCTAGTTTGCATTTGGTCAAATTTCATTTTCATATTCACAGATAAACGACTAAGTTTCCTGAATATTGTTTGATGAAGATCTTCATGGCTAGCTTAGAGGAAATAGCGAGGAAATGATATGAGATTCTACCATCTTCTAGTTTATATTCTCTAAAGGATTTTAATTCAGTTTTCTTTCAACATTATCAAAGCTGCAATTTTTATTTATCAATGATTGATAGATGTTGTGAGATTTCTGAAAAATTCATTAAATTTCTTGAAAATTTTTATGGGGATGAAGAATGTATGGAAGAAGAGATATTAGAATCCCTTTATGATTTTTCCTCCCAAAAAGAATCAGTAGTTTCCTCCTTGAATGGAACAGACTGTGATCAAAATAGAGAAAGGCCTACTCCTAATCTTGAAAATGAAAATCACCAAGCTCTATAAAACTCAGTGTTCTCCTATGTCTGAAGATGAAATAGATCAGCTCCTGAAAATCCATGTTAGGGCCCAAGTTAAGTCAGGTTTACAGTGTTCACACAGTCAAGAATGTGAGTGAAATTTCTTCCATTATTGAAAATGAAAATCTGGCTTTAAATGATGACAGTTATGAGATTAATGAAACTATGCATGAAGTTGTTGTGAGTAAGCCAATTTTTGATGTATATTTCCTGCAAGGATATCAGCTAACAGGGACTATTTTCTTTCACGAAGAGGATAAGGATGACATGTTTAATAATCTTGAAGAGTTTTTTATGTTCAAGGATGATTTAGACTATGAATTTGAAGAGTATGAGTCTGAGATAGGCAAAATTCCAGAGATAGAATCAGAGTTTCTCATGCTTGAGGAATTGACAGCCAACACTAATGTAGTTGAAAGTCATACTTCCCTATGCCTTCCTATGGATCAACAACCAAGTATTATTTCATATTGAAAGGAAAGGAGTACTTGTATTCTTGCTGGATTTAAAAACAAGGTAGCATTTCAAATTTTTAAGGATCCTTACATTGATTTGTTACAGTCAATAGGGAAAATGAATTTTCTTGTATTTATGAATCATGGGCACATTTTTAGTGGACACTCAGAGTTTCCTAGCTTTTGTTTTTTCTACTTGCTCAAGGAAAGTGTGAGCAAGATTCAAGTAAGTAGCTATTTGCTAGATTGGTTACACTGGAGGGATCATTTCACATGATTGTATATATATCTTCACCAGGTGGGCGGTTATCATCAGGATTTGAAGCATGAGGTGAAGGCCCTAAGATCCCGATGGTCTGCTTCCATAAGTAAGTTAAATCAATGTGTTTTTTTATAGTAAAGTCATTTAGTCAGTCGGTTTTCAGTTTTGAGTTTGATCTTTTTTGACTCCAGGCCCAATGAATAAGGCTACCTGGTCTCCAGTGTTCTTGACACCTCCAAGGAGCTACCATCCCCAGCTGGAGCCAATGTTAGTGCCTGTCATTCCTTCCAGTCACCAGTGATCAAATATTCTCTTACCAGGTTTTTGTCAGGGTCTCAAAATCAAATTTTTATCATTTCATTAGATTTTCAAAATAAAAATTTGGTCACTGCCTATTGTGTCTAGGTCTATTGCTGCTCCTTTCAAAATTTTCATGTTTTGGTCATTGCCATCACTCAGCTGGATGTGCCATCACTGAAAGGTCATCATCATCATCTCATTCATATCATCATGGTCCTTATTCAACTCAGTGTCATCATTAGGTCATTAGGGTCAAGGTCATCAAAATTTGTCATCTCATTCATAAATTCGGAAAATGAAGTAGTAATCGGGAATTTGCCCAAAACAATTTGTTTCAAAGTGTAATTTATTTCACATATGATGTAATAAGTTCTAAAGTTCCAAAGCTACATTGAATATGCCAAAACTACATTGTTTTTGAAGCAAAAGTGAAAAACATATGGTGGGCCACCTCACCACTATGAAGAAATTGACTTCCACAAGCTACAAAGGACCAAAACACAAGTCCATTTGCTCATTCCACCCTCATAAGACATCACTCCACTAGCAAATTTCATTCTAGTGCTCAAAATATTGAATTCTTGCCTCTATAGTATCATTCTTTCTCCCTCACTGCGTTTTTGGCATCTTTGTTGGGCTTTTGAAAAGGGAGAAAAATCATTCATTGCAAAGGTTTTCTCCATCCATTTACAGGTGCAACACATCATAATCAAGTAAGTGAACTTAATTCACTCCTCCTTCATCTTTCCTTTCATCATTTTACTCAGCGAGAGCCAGTGAATCACCCTCTCCTAAGGTTTTTCTGCGCTTTTGGTCTCCTAGTCATTGTACTTCATTGTTGTGCTAAAACCCTACTTTTGATGCTCAAACACCCTCACCTATACTCCATATACCTCCCCTAACCTTTTCCATGCTCATTCCCCTCATTTCCCTCACTTTCGCACAAACCCTAGCCTATTTCTATACTTTTGACACTTTCCTAGGCTAGGGCTATGTTTTTCACTTTACTACCCCTTCCCCTCACTCATTCCTAGGAATTCCATTTCCCTACACTCTCTAACACCTATATATACCCCCCAAAATTTCCCCAAGGATTTAGAAATCCTCTAACCCCTTCATTCCCCTCCATCTACAAGACTGACTCAAATCCCCTGTTTTCCCAAAACTAAACCCTAATTCTTCCTCCTAGTGAGCTAGGATTTCACCTTGGAAACAAAGGCCACACACACTGACAAGAAGAAGTACAATAATGGAGGACATGTCTGAAGAGTTGAGTCATCTAACATCAAAGAGTTCAGTGCCTCACAAACTCATCAAGAGGTCATTTGCGATACAAAGGGATGATTTTGCTTCAAAGTGTGTTTCTGACCCAATGGAGATGAACTTGGAAAAAGTGGACGAGTTTTTCCAATCATATACCAATGTAAAAAAACATTTTTCAGTTTTTACACAGGTATCATAGGTTGGGATATCTGCAACTTTCTTGGAGACCTATGTTAGAAAATAAAGAAATTTCAAGTTAATTTCCTGCTTTAATCATGATTTGGTGGCACAGATTCCTGGAAAATGAAAATGAATTTTCATAAAATGAGAGAGGTTTGTCATCAAAACATCCTTATATACCAAAACCTCTCTAATTTTTCCGAAACTATTTATGTGTAGAGATATATCACTCCATCTTTGAGCCCTATTATCTAGGAATTGATGTGCAATGATTTTGTGATCTTGTTTCTTCTCTGCTATTGTTTCATATGATAGATATTCATCTCTTCTTTCTATTCATCAGTTTCTTCAGTGATTTTTCCTAAGTTTATAAGAAAAATTATTTTCTGAAAGCTCTGTTTTGATGGAATTATCATTATATGTTTTTTTCTTTCATGCTTAATGAATTCATGACATATATGCTCATTAAGTCCTTTTATTTCTTTTGAACACTATAGTACATTGACAAACCCTAAGCCATCACAAAACTACTTCTACCTTGCTCCTTTATATTTATGTTGTTGTTACCCTTTAATCTTTTGACCTAGTTACCTATTTTTCATCCCTTGTTCAACATCAAAACCATAAATTTTCAAACCTATCTGAGCCTAGAATATCTAGCCCAAAATCCTTTTATATTCCAGTTAATTATTTGGCTGTGATCTCATAGAGAGAACCCTCTATGGTTTGGTAGGGCTAGCTACCAAACTAAAAGCTTGGTCTGTGGTTACCTCCGTCGATTCCTCTCAGCCTTGGACATTGTGGGGGATAATAGGTTTCACACATGGTTTTGTACCCATGGTATTTTGTAGATCTGGTCAAGGGAACTACAGTTATATTCTAATCTAGGGTTAATGGATTTGGGTTTATGAATGCTCCGACATGTATATAAATGTATTGCAACATTGAAAGAAACATAATAAAAAACTCAATCTGGTAGTCTCGGTTTTGGGATCCAGGGGAAAATCTCTATGTATTTGTTTTGTGTTTCTCACCATTGTATATTTTCTATTTTTTAAGAATTCATTTGTAGGTAATTTTTGTACATGGTTAAAACCTACAATGTTTTCATTGCTCCCTCCTCATTTGATCCTAGTGCAGAGAACAATTCTAGTCAACAAGCCCCTCACCTTTGTCCCTTGTACTTCCCCACTTCGTTGGACCCTGAAGAGCCCCTCCTCATAGCGCATGGCACAATTTTAAGGAATAATGGTGCTTTCCTAGGCCACTATTGAGCTCAACTGCACCCTCCTCATGTTGTCTTTATGGGGCTTGACCCATGTTCAACATTAGTTAGCAAAACAAATCCCTACACTACTGGCCCTTTCGGCATCATCCCGCGGAGCGTGGACTGAAGTCTCACCTGAAGCAGTATGGGGGGATGCTGGAACCAAGTTTTCACACCCTGAGATGGTCATGATGTCGATTTATACCCTCTATTTCTACTTTCATGCATGTCATTAAGCGTTAGGGCTCTGTTAGTCACCCTCGATCCAGGTACTTCCACGCAGCTATGACAGCATACTATATAGGTTCCCAAGTTATCTTAAGTGTTCCACTTGTCTTACTAATCAATCACAATTAGCGCTGCCTAAACTGATATCCTTAATTGCGTTCAATTAACAATTATAATCACATATATTCACGCATCACATAAACGTTGTAAATTAAACCCAAAACGCAATATAAGCATATGCATTGACAAGAAATAAATACACAGTAATTATGGAATACTTCTCTTTATTGATATCTTTAAGTTAATACAGACACTATCTGCCCTGCGCACTCGGTTGCAAGGGTTCGTGCACTCAGCTGTGGAATTCCACCCTAGGCCTCTGTGCACTCAGCTGTAGAGCCTCTACCTATGCTAAGACCCAAGAACACTTACACTCCAATATTTAACTCCTTACTTCATACTTCACTCTCCACTAAAGACTACTTAGAGCTTACTTACTTAGCTCATTTTAATACAATCCCATGGTTCGCGAACCATGGGTGGATCTTTACAGCCAACTTTACACTTTAAAAAATAAGGGTGGACAACCCTTTATGACTCTTGACATCTTCGCGCTCCGCGACAACAAAATGCGGAGACTTTACAACTTTATTACAAAATTGTCCCAAAACATGGGCTTTTAGCCCCAAAACTATCCTTGGGGGAACCCCTTCCCAACAGGCCCCCAACACAAACATGGTGACTCGCCCTCGAGTCACTCTGTGGGCACGAAGATCTTGGCACGAAGACCTACCAACTCAACCTGTATGACAGCAACCTCAGCAGTGCACTGTGCGACCGCCTGCTTCGCTTCTTTAACCAACTACTTTATCGTTGGTCCTGAACTGTTAGCCTGAAGCTTCTGCTAAGTTTCTTGTAGATTGGAAAGCTTACCTTCAATAGAGGCCATGAACAAATAAGCCTGATCCAACCAGGACTTCAAGCGCGCCTTCAACACTGCCTCTTTGTTTTGCGCTGCATCTACATGTTCTTTCAATGTTTTGGCCTCCTACAGCTTTGCCAGTCTCTGCGTGAGAGTGACGGTGTGTGTTGTACCTTTTACTTTGTCATAGCGCTGCTACAGTTATCACCCTTCTGTCTCCAGCTGATGTACATTAAGGTCCTCCTGTAGGCTTGTTAGGACCTCAAACAATTGTTCAAAAAGTTGTGTGTAGTCTGCTACTGCACTGTCTACCACCGTTATCGCCTCCGTGACGGCGGTTGCATGCTTCTTCTTTACTTCTGGTGGAGTTGAAGGCTGGAACTTCAACTGTGAATCTCCAATCTGTAGGTTCAGCTCCAGCTGAACCTTATCCAACTCTGTGCGAGCATCGCACACCCCTGTAGCCAGCTTGTAGACTTGTTCATCTGCCTCCGCCTCCTCAGGAATGGCCAATTCAGGGACCATTCGGCAAGCTTCCCTCATGACCTTAATCATGCACATATTTTCGTTAGTAAGTTTCACCATGGAAGTGAGGGTTGTGTCTCGCTACAGGGCCATCTGTTCATTATTAATCTTCTGCTCACTGGTCACCTACAAAGCACGGTGTTCGTGGGCCCTCAGCTCTGCGATCACTCCATCCTGCAGTAGGTGGAATGCCTCACCAGGGAGTGCTGCCAAGTTCAACCCCACATGCTTAAGGGTGCTGAAAGTGGGCCTGTCAGCTTCATATTCTGTGGTCAATGCTCCATCTGGCAGCACTATCATTCGAGAGACCTTCACACATAGCATCTCGACAGCTTCTGAAGTATCGATAGCGAGGTTGGTGGACACCGTGCCAGCCTATGATGTGCGGGTCTGCAGCTCCTGTAGAATCGTTTATATGGGCCCCAACAGTAGCTACTGCTATTGCTCAAACTGTTGTAGTGCCTCTGCGGTGACATCCCGTAGCGTGTCTCCAGTGTCATGCAAATTTCCCTCCGTGAGGGTGATTCGATCCAACGACGCCTTATTGGCCTTGGATTTCTTCTTCGACCCCACTTTTTCTTGTTCCCTTTGATGCTTGATGTGGTCTGACATCGTCTGCGGGTACACACCATGCTTCTCTATTTGCTCGTATGTTTTTACCTTTGTTTTGGGCAAAGGCGACCTTGCGCCTTTGTCAGATCCATGCTCTATTTCGCCTGTCTTATTTTTCGTCTGTTGGGCGTCATCGTGCTCCGCCTGGGCCTTGTCATCAACCTCCTTCTTCCTTTTCTCATTCAGCTACGCCATCTTGAGCTTGGCCTCCTCCTTTTTGCACTATGCGGCAGACTTTATCGACCTCGCCGCCAAGTCTGAGGCAGCGTGCCACTCTGCTAGCCAACACTCAAGAACTGCACCAATTGCATCATCTATTACCAAGTAAGGCAAGTCATGCATGTTTGCTCAGGGTCCTTTCATGCCCTGATCGATACGCAGTGAAAGTCTGCCTTGAACTCTGCATACTCATGTAGTTTGGTAAATATAGTAGGCAACAACTGCAGTTTGTGATTAATAGCCATGCGGATGTTCATTTTAATCAAGATCCAGAAGATCTTGCTATCCTTGATGTGCTAAGCATCCTTGGTTGCCCACAGCGAAGCATACTTCACTGCTTCTGGCAGGTCTGGTGCAACCGAGGGGAATTAACTATCTTCCGGCAGCTCCCAGGCTACCAGCACAATAGACAGCAAGAGCCACGCATAGTGGAAGGTCTTGCTGAGCTCCTGTGCCTCACGGTAGTTTGCAAAGAACTCACAGCATAGATAACGCGCCCAATTAAACTGGACTCCTTCGATGAATTGGGCTGCAAGAGCAACGAATGGTGCTAACACTTCATCTGCGCGACACTTCCTCATAACCTTTCTTGCCAAAATCTGTGTGGCCACCTTGACTGTAAGATCACAGATACTCGAGATGGCATAGCCTCGCGAATTCTTTATGAGCTTGAATTTCTCCTTCATGGCCTCTGTGAGGGCATGCTCTCCACCTTTTCCGCCAAACTTCATTGCTAGATTCTCCCCTATGTAGGGCTGTCGTGTGATCCTATGGATCAATCTGTCATTGATGGGTATTGGCTCCTCCAGCTATAGGCACCCATCATGCACCAAGCATAGCAGCTGCTTGATGACCAATATTGTAATGGGGGTGTGATTGTAGTGTGGCACCCATAGCAAGTTGAGTAGACCTGCCTTGTATACTCCCCTAAGCCACTTCCATGGTTCTAATGTAGTCATCCCGGTGGTTGTGTCAACAATGCGCCGCATTAGCTCCTCTATCGCCAAGTGCAGGAAATTCTCATGGTCAACTAAGTCCCAATATTCTAGTTTCAATAGAGGAATTTGCCCCAATCGTGGTCCTTCAAAGACAATTTTGTCTGGTAGCAGAGGTGTGTGCAAGGTGACCTTGCTTTCGTTGATGTCCTTCGACACTTTGGTCTTGCCCTTGCGCGAAGGGATGTATTTGGGCAACTTAGTGATAGGGTCAGAACCCTTGACTTCAACTTCCTCCACTTTTTGCCCCAAATCCTCATCATCCATTGAGATGTCCTCAATTTATTCCTCCTACAGCTCCAAGTTAATGGCTTTGCCCTTTTCCTATGCAGTGGGCTTGTCCTTCGATGGGTTTCTTCTCGGTGATGCGTGCACCGGTATCGCAACCTGCTTGCCCTTCTTATCCTTCGCACTCTCCTTGGTTGGGGTGGGCTTCAGTCTTGGTGTCCGTGGTGACTTGGGGACTTCAACTAGTACCTCTACAACCTCTAGAGAAACTCCCTCTGCCTCTCTAACAACTTCCAACACAGCCCCCTTGGCTATCACTGCTTCGGTGTCCATAGCTTTAGATCCGGGGATAAAATCACAGATGAATTTGCGGTTGGATTCTGGGAATTGATCAAACACTGGGCAGTCAAGCAATGCTTCGAGGAATGCGTGGATCATGCACGTTTGAGAGCTCACCAACGTAATGTTCAAAATGCCAAGTGTTTTTCATTGGGCCTCCACCTGTAATTTATAGGGCATTTTGAATTCAAATTCGACCGTTCCCCCCACATTTGGTTCATTAATGCTGGATTGGCAGTAGATTTCCAAGGATCTTACCCATAAAGTTTGTCTTAAATGTCAACCTCCCACTCCATTTGGCCACATTCCTACTGTCAAATCATGAACAATGACTTTAATGGTCACTCTCCGTCTAACCTACGCGATTTCTCCCCGGGTAGTGCAGCTCACTCCACGTTCTTGCGAACCCTGTGACATTTCCTTATTCTACACAATCCTCCAGTCACACAATTCTCCAACCCGGGCAGTGTAGTTTATAGTCCCACGCCTCCTTTCAACTGCCTGGAGTGCTAAGACTATGCTACCCTCATATAGTCAACTGGATGGATCACCGGTTTATGGCTTCAATTGGCTGCCATTCACCTTTCTTGGAAATGGATCTCCATTCAATTTAACCAACTGAACTGCTCCACCGTTGGTAATCTCCTTAATGACATAGGGCCCTAGCTATTGCATTCTGAACTTCCCTAGAAATTTATCAAACTTACTGTCATATAACAAAACCAAATCATGCCATGCTTTTTCGTGCTGCTTTTGGACCTGTTGGTGAAATCCAACTAGAAATCTCTCTTCCTCAAGCTCAGCAAGCTGTTGGAGCCTCTCTTCTAGGGCTTCGTGATCCATCATACATGTGGGTGTCGCTATGTGCAGACTAGGCACAATGTATTCCATGGGCATCACTGCTTCAACACCATATACAAGCCTAAAGGGTGTCTATCCAGTCAATTTTTTGCATTTCGTCTGATAGGCCCATAGTACTGCGGGTATGCGTAGGTCCCAATCACTTCGCTGAGTGTTGTAAACCTTGGTCAATGTGTTCTCCAATACCTTATCAAATTCTTCCACCATCCCATTATCTTGTGGGTGATAAGGCATGATTTTCTAGTGATATACCTGAAATTCCTCCGTTAGCACCCTGATCGTTTCGTTTAGAAAGTGCGTGCCACGATCATTCATCAAAATCTTTGGACACCCAAATCACGTTAGTACATACTCAAAGAAGAACTTTTTAGCATTCATGCTTGTGCAATCCTTCACAGGTTGTGCCTCTGCTCATCGAGTCAAATACTCAGTCGTGGTGATAATGTACTATGCTCCCGTCTTCTTTCCTTGGGGCTGAATGGGTCCCACAAAATCTGTCGCCCACTTCTCGAAAGGTTATAATGTCATCTGTGGGTTCAGAGGCAACTCATCCCTCTACGATGGCCTGCCAGTCCTTTGATGCACATCACATGCCTTCAAGTAAGCTTTTGAATCCTGATGGAGGGTTGGCCACCACAACCCTGCACGTAGAATCTTCTGCACAGTCGCCCTTCCTGCATAATTCCCTCCCGTGGCACCCCCATGAGTGTCCACAAGGATACTTCTCCTTTCAAACTCCTATACATATCATCGTAATACTTCATCAAACCCCATTTTGTACAAATGTCTATCAATGACATAAAAGTTTGTCGCGCATACCACTAACTCCTTTTTCTGCTAGACAGGGTAGCCTTTCGGGGTGGTTCATGTCGTTAGGAAGTGTATAATGTCTTCAAAGTGACCATTCGTGACATGCACTGCAAATATCTGCACATCAGGAAACCCTTCTCCAAATTAGTGGGCTCTTCCCCCATTTCGATGTGCGATAGATGGTCTAGTCCCGCGTTCAGTCCTCCAGGCTTCACAATAACCTTAAAATCATACTCCTGGAACAATAACAACCACCTATGGATTCTCCCCCCTGTTGGCGAGGTAAATCCCCTCTGCAGACAGAGGTGATCCCACTAGCCTAAAATGGGTCTAGCAACAATCAAACAATACTATCATGCAGGTTCCTAATTGCAAATTAAAGGTGGATTACGAGAACCTACTTGGATTCCAATGCTAGTGTTGTAGGAGAGTTGACGCTCCCGTTCCTTTGCTTCGGCCGGTCACGATCCTCACGATCCCCGTGAATGGACACCTGCACATGCAAAGAACGATACGAATACAAGCATAAAACCCAATAGATGCAATTATATATCGGTCAGAAAAGATATAATTCAATCATCATTATAATGAACAGCAAGAATGGAACCATAATGATAGTCATCTACTATGATAATCAACAAAGGAGTATACAACCGAAGTTCTGACGTCAAATCCTCCTTTGGCTGGGTGATCAGCTACACATGTCTTGCAAAGCTTGTTGGGATCAGGAACAACCCTCTCTCTCTCTTTGACTATGAATGTAAAGAAGACTCAACAATAATCTCTCAGACTTATGACAGTATCATTCTCCCTATATTCCAAACTAGCTTGTCAAATGCACCAGAACAAGCTTTTATAGATGGAGGAGGAGGAAGAGATACAATGAATCCAGACATTCATGGGATAAGCATTATCCTCGAAAAGCTATTGTGGATGATGATTCTCGACCTCCATGAGATTGACATTATCCCTGAAAAGCCACATGAGTCGAAAGGAAAAAACTCTCGGGCGTGCGTTTGTGAACAAACTTTTCCAAACTTGGTTGGCGCGGGTAATACTCTGAGACAGAGCGCCAATAAGCGCGCCCTCTTTGGAGAATTTCCTTCATTGGCGCAGGTGATACACTGTGGATCCGCGCTAATGGAAAAAGGGGACTTTTTAAGGATATTTTGCAGGAGATGTCTTCAAGGCATATGAAGTCCATACTTAGGGGAACATAATGCAAGTGTTTTCAAGTTATGTCACTGCTCACAAGTCCCGGAATGAGTCCTCCAAAGTGCGGGAAAGGGGTAACAGGGACGGTGACCAATGGTGACAAATTACTGTGTAACACCCCCGAACACAGTGTTATTGACCAGTTATTTCAATGCAGAATGATCCATATACATCTTAAAATTTCCACCCAAAAAATAGTGTCTAAACTTCTGGAGTGCATATACCATCGCTAACCCTTCGCGCTCAGTGGTGGAATAGCTCTTCTCAGCCTTGGATAACCTCCTGCTTGTGAATGTTATAGGATGGTCCAATTCTCCTCTGCCAGCCTATGTCAGTACTACTCCCAGTGCTATACATGACGTGTCTACATGTACATGAAACTCCTTCCAATCCGGGAAGACTAAAATCAGCACGATGACCATTTTTCCTTTCAATACATCCAATCTTTTCTGACATTCCTCGTTCCAATAGAACGTGACATCTTTTTTCAACAATTTCTCCATAGGCACGGTGATCTAGGCATAGCCCTTGATAAACTTCCTGTAATACCCAGTATGTCCTAAGGTTGCGCGTAACTATTTCACACTCCTTAGCACCTCCAAGTTAAGTATCACTGTGATATTTGCGAGATCTACCATTAGTCCTTGTCTACAAGCTACATGACCCAGCAGAGTCCCAAAAGGAACAAAAAACAATCATTTCCTCAGATTGAGCGTAATATGGTACCTTCTAAAAGTATCTAGCATCAGACGCAAACTTTCCACATGGTGTTTTACCAACCCAAACACAGTCCAGTCATTAAAGTACACCTCCAGAAACTTATGAATGAATTATTTGGATGCAGCAATGACTAAGCACGAAAAAATCGTAGGCACATTCTTCAATATGAAAGGCATTATAGCGTACTGAAAACACCCCACTCAGTCGCGAAGGTCGCCTTGCTTCTATCCTCAAACACGATTTTGATTTGATGCTACCCAGAGAATCCATCAGTGAAGGAGTACGCTTCCTGGCCACCTACATTATCCAAAAACACCTCATCAGTGAACGGAGTCAAGAAAGGATCATGTACGCAAGCGTCATTCAACTTTCGGAGATCTACCCATATCCTTATTTCATCCTTCTGCTTCTTTTCCTGTACCACCATTGGGCTTACCCAATTAGATTCTTCTACGAACTCAATGATTCCTGCCATGAGCATATTGTCTAGCTCTAAGTGGACCTTCTCTTTATACTTTGGATTGAGACGGTAAGGTCTTTGCTTAACCGGATTTGTATCAGGTTTTAATGTGATCTTTATAACGCTCAGGTCTCCTATTATCCCCTTTAACTCAATGAACTTGGTAGGGAACAAATCCTGGTATTCGCAAAGCAATTCGGTGACGTTATCTACCATCATGTCATCCTAGTAATCTCCAAACTTCACGAATTTGGGCTCCGCCTTCATACCAATATTTACCTCTTTCGTTTTCAATAGCGCAGTTATATCAGGATTCTCAATCTGTGGTCCCTCGACCTCGCGGTGACCCTCGGTTTCAGGGATATTAATCTTTCATGGATCCTCGTCTTCTTCTTCAACGGTCACGTTATAGCATTCCAGCATGTGGCTCAGCTGAGTAGTCCAATCGGGTTGAATCAGGTCCAAAGGATCCTGCAGTATCTTAAAGATTGTTGCTTCAACTTCTTGTAGTGCTTCGTCAATACAGTCAAACCCGTCTTCGAAGTTGAACGTCATTATGAATCCTTCGCATAGAATATCCCATTCACATGTACCATAGTAGAGCTCTGTTTCCAAGTACCATCAGGATGACATCCAAGGTGTGACAGAACAAGTGCACCCATTCAGGTTTGGGCTTTGCTCCATAAGCCTTAGCCCATTTGGCCAAGTGTGCGCATGGATCATCCTTCCCATCATATTTGTCTACTACTCGTACCGTCAGCTTCCCAAAGCGTGTTCGCATCATCCTCCTACACTCGCGCCAATCGTCAAAGCTACCCTTTTGTGTACCCCACCATCTCATAGGCATAGCACACAATGCCCAATCCAAAGTCTGGAAGCGCTAATTCTCTAGTACTTCCCTCTCATCTAGATCATTCAGGCCATCGTAAGTAGGCAGATTTCTTACCTCTGACGATACACAGTGTAGCAACCGGGTCATCATTTTACAACTAAGCGTGGTTACTTCATGTAGTCGATTCTACCGGCGCTCTAATTCTTCATCAGAGTCTAAGGTGCAGGAACTCTCACGATCCCATGTAGTTCGCCCATCCGCTGTCAAATTCACCCAATCTTGGTCTCGCGTTGTTATCTTATACATGCAGTCCAAATCGTCATCACTCTCATAATCGCGAACTGGTTCAGTATAGCGAGATCCTTTAGCAAGATCTGGGGGTACTATTACACGAAGCGATTTCTTCTCGAATATCATCTTGCACTTCTTTAGGTTGATTACCCTGTTCATGTTAGTAGCCTAATCAATGCCAAGGAGTGCAGGGTAGGGGTTTCTGTCATCCACAATTTCTATCACTTCAAATTTAGCCAATGTGCTCGCACCTTCAATATCTACAGTTACTCTTTGCAACCGTCCCATGGGGATGATCTTCTGTTGATTTTCCATCCTTAACTGAATCGGAGACCACTGCAACACGGGTCTCCCATCCACTCCCAAGTCTGCTTTGGTAAAATGTTCGCGTCTAACCCCAGATCCAAAATAACCTAATCCATTTCATATTCTCCTATCTGCGTGGTCAGTCTCATCTCTCATCCTGTCCTTGATTTATGCTTACCAATATTCCGTATAATGCGTGGTTCACCCTGAGTGTTTCTAGCGCATCTATTTATAAGCTCCTGTAACCCCTTCATAGCCTTGCTATCGCACAATAGCTTCATGTAGGTATCTAGAAAGTTTGTAAGCATAGAAGGGTCGATTTCTTGATCAAGCTTATCCCTGCTTCCTGAGGTAGAGGCCTCAACAAAGCTCTTCTTTGCTTCCATGAACATTCCGCGTGTGCACTCCAAATCAAATTCAACCTCCTTCGCCAGAGATTTGCAAACCCATGTGTTGTCTTTGGGTTGTTTCCCCTTATCATCCCCCGTTGCAATTACTTTGGAGCACTATATTCACATTTGGATCCTCATCGTGAGGCTCATCCCTCATCATCTGTAGGTTCTGAGTCGGCTGAGGTGGTAGCAACCCTTTGTCGCGTATCCTCACTAACAGCGTAGGACAGTGCTCTATCTCATGATTAAACATAGTACAATATTTGCACGATGGACATGTTGGGTTAGTGCATTCACGGGCATAGTGTCTTGGTCCTCCACAATTGTAACAGATCAATTGTCCCCAACCTCTGTCAGGTCCTCCTTTGCCTCAGCCTCATCCATGCCCCTGAAATCCTGTTCATGCCATCCCAGCACTTTGTTCAATATGTTGTGCTTCTGCCTGGGCTCTATAGGCGGGTGTTTTGTCCATCATTTATTCACAACTTCAGCAATTTCACTCATCATGCCCTACTAACCTACAGAAGTTGCAGAACAGTTCTTGTAGTGTTTGTACAAACTTTTGCAGCAAATGGCAATTATCAGTTGTATGTTTCCGTGCTACCTGACATATAGCGCACCACAACGCAGGCCCCACACTCGGTCCTACTTGGGCTTTCGGCCTTAAAGGCATTGATCCTCCTCCTGCAATATAGTTCGCAAAGACTAGGTAGTGGTCTTTGTCATGCCCCTGACCTTTACATTTCGGGCATCATATTTCTTCGCGCACCTCTGGTCGAATTGTTCTGTCATGCTTCAAACTTTACATTTCAAGGCAAATATTTTGCAAATATGCATGGATCTGCTAAACCCCCAGATTTAGATCTTGCATCATCGTTTCATGCAGCCTTATGTAAATATCCAAGGCCTCTATCTGAGTCGTAATATTCTGTTGTGACAGTGCAACCCTTAGGTGAGGCAGGAGCGAAGCCACAAACCATTCGCAATGTTGTCCATCTGTTAAGTTCATATTGGCTTTGCGGATTTTACACTTCAATCTCTAATCCAATTCCCAAGGTGTCTCACCTGATTTCATCGTGATTTCCTTGAACCCCACAATCGACTGTGCCTCGGATTAAGGCCTACTGAACCCTTTATTAAGCGCGGTCTAGATCTCTGCCAACCCAGCATTTGGGTTATCATTAGAGTACTTGATGTACCAAGTTAGCACGTGATCCTGCAAAGCACTAACCAATGTTTCCTTCTTCATGTGATCATCTGTGACGCCCTACGCTTCCCATACAGCTTTCACGACGAACCAAAACTAGTTCGGGTCCTCATTTTCCAAGCCCTTAAACAAAGGAAGCTTCAATGAATTTGCCACGTTGAACTGTGGTGGAGGTGGTGGTGGTATGGGCAAAGTCGCAGGTGATGGTGGTGAAGTTGGAGGTGGTGTAGGTGGAGGTGGAAGTCGCAGGAATCCCTGTCTTATTAACTGAACTGCACTTCGTGGAGAAGATTGCGCTACTCCCACTTCATCACCCAACAGTGGTGAAATCAATGGGTTATATTCAGGACCCTTTCTTCCTTTGTTTCTGTAAGTCTTTCCACTTCGCGTAGCTCCGAACATCAAGGTAGTTGCATAACCCATTTTTCACACAATAACCTCTTAATCCAGGTATTTAAAGACTTCAAGTACTTACCTCGTGGACCTATGAAAAAGCGTTGCTACGCCTTGTTGTAACTAACTAAGGTAGTGACCGCGAATTCAGTCACAAACCCTCCTATGATGCGATCGAGCCTATGATAGACAGCACAGGTGATATTATCCTCAGATGCTTCCAATCTCTGTACTAACTTCGGGGTCCAAACAATAGGACCATCAAGTCTCCACCTTCCTTGGCTATACGCTAGTTTCGCAATCCACTCGTATAACTCAACTGGAAAGGAACAAAAAAAGATCTCGTGGATTTCTGTATATAGGTACCTATCCAACCACTGTTCCCTTGTCAGTTGTGGGTTTCTGTTCTCCTGAGCTATGAATTCATGGATCTTCCAACTCATGCATCCTTTTTAGGTTCATATTGCAATATGAAGTTGCCTCTCCATTTCCTGCAATTTGTCAGAAAGCAACTGCTTTTCTTCCTTCATGGATGTTGGAGAGGTAAATCCCCTCTACGGATAGAGGCGATCCCTACTAGCCCAGCAGGGGTCTAGCAACAATCACACAATGCTGCCACGCATGTTCCTAGTTACAATTAAACAAGAAGTAAAGAGCACCTACTTGGATTCCTGCACTGTCGTTTGGCGAAGAGATGTTGTCTCCGTTCCTTCGCTTCAGCTGGTCACAATCCTCCGCGATCTCCGCGAATGGATACCTGCACACACGAAGAGAAAGCAAACGCAAGCGTGAAATCTAGTAAAAGTAACCATATGCCAGTCAGAAAAGACATAATTCACATTTACCCATTGCATAGACAAACGAGAATGGAACAATAATAGCAGTCATCTATTATTAATCAGAATAGAGAAGAATACAACCAAATGTTCTGACGTCGGTAACCTTCTCAGGAGGGATCAGTCAGCATGTATCTCAAGCATTCACCTTTGAGGATGGTTCTCCCAAGACAAACAACTATTTCTCTCTCACACAAATGTCACAAACAAACTTCCCCAAGCAATCAATCACTTCCACACCTAACACACCAAACCTATAGCAGCAATCTGAGCACTACAAGCTCTATACAATCCGAGCTAAGTCTAACTAGTTCCAACTAGCTGCTCATGGTAATGGTGGAAGTTTATATAGGAGAAGGAGTCTCCTAAAAGGGTGGAAGGATGAGCTTATCTTCAAGGGGAGTTGTTGGAAAAGGTCGAACAGACATGCCATAGAAGGGAGTCGACATTCACAAAGCTAACAACCAAGCCTGGAGAGATCTGGAAGGCTGGTTGTTTGAACAAATTCGCCCAAACTGGATCAGCGCGGATTATAGGGAGACTGCCGCGCTGTCAGCACATATCAATAACTGAACAAGTCATGTCAGCGCGGAAGAACACGGGATAGGCGCGCTGTGCATCATCACGGAAAAGTGATGTTCTTCCGCGATGGCAGCGCACAAAATACACTGGAAGGCGCCTGTCATCGCGGTTATTTTAGGAACAGACGCGCTGATGCACAAAACTTTGGAAAAATGGGTTTTTAAGCCAGTTCAGGGATCAAACACTTAGTGATTGTGAATTCTGGACATAGCAGGGTGACTGACAGGAAGGCAGTGATAAATTACTGTGTAACAGATGCCCCCTAAAGCATGAAGACCGAGAGAGTGGGAGGGGTGAAATGCTTTACAACACACGCCGAACTGGAACACCACCAGGAAGTACCGAAAATCTCTGACAATCAAATACATGCAGTCTAGGCATGGGCGCAGCCATCCAAAAGACATGCGAGAATGGTCTATGGTATGGACGCAGCCACCCAGCTGAAGAGACCAGAATAATGACAAGGTATGGTCGCAGCCATCCATGAAGACTCAGGTATGGGCGCAGCCATCCATCAATGAGTCATGTAATGATTATCCACAAAATCGCAACCTGGACCACAGTGAGCAAGGATCCAGGGTCTTGCGCTCCATCTCGACCCGAACAGAGTACAAGTTCAAGCATGTGAATACATGGGTTGAAGTCGAACATGCATGAACATCGTCTGATTACCGGTCAATGATGAAAACCGTTAACAGACGCGAGAGGTACCACCAATAATGACAATGGCCCTCAAGGTACTATAGGTACAATCCGTGGCGTGTGAATCAATGAGTTGGTGTCGAACACCCACGGAATCATTCGATCGAAGGTCAATGATGTAAACCTTGCGTCGAACACGAAGAACCTGCCATTGAGGCATGCAGGCTCCAAGGCACCTGGAAGGAGTCTCTAAGTCACTTTCTCGGATAATGAGTTGAAGTCGACGAGAAAGGACCTTGATCGAAGGTGGGCCATGATGATTCCCACATCATCGACACGAGACAGAGGTATAATATTTTGTGATGAGATAGCGAACGAGGTTGCATTGTGGCAGAGGACAACTTCTCTTGAACATATAACGGCACTGTAACGGATTTGGCAGTACTTGACGAGTAGCGGGCAAGATGATGATGGCCATGAGCAGATGAGAGGTCAAATAGGATATCCCAAAGCCATGGAGGCTAGTGAAAATGAGATGAGATGACCCCACCCAGACACGAAACAGCGGAGTGCCATGTTCAAGAGCGACGGACTGCCGAGACGACTGTAATCATAGTTCCATTTTCCCCACCTTTGCAGGCAGGTACCCCGATTATTTTTTGGATGACAAGCTTGACGGGGGTAACATATGCTTGATGTGTGTCATGTCGACAATATCCAATGTCATTGAGTGTTTAACGAGCCTGACAAAGGAGAAACTCGGCTTCTTTTCTTGTTTCGAGAGTCTGAAAAGAAAGCGGAAAAGGAGACTCCAGGGGGGTCCTTTTTCGTACAGTTGTGTCTCTCGAGCCCGAAAAAGTATAAAACTATGCTCGAAAGAACCGCTCGGTCGTTACAACCGAGGAGTACTTTTCATGAATAGTGTCTCCGACCTGAAAAAGTAAAAAAGCGGTCGAAAACACGTCGTTTTTAGAGCCAATATCGAGCGCGAAACGACAAACACCCGGCGATCTTTTTGGTTTAACGGTCGGAAAAAGAGCTTAAAAACGACCGCCTTTCGTTCCTTTAACGAGCTGAAAGGAAGCTTGGCTATCTTCTCTTGTTTAATGTCGGAAAAGAGCTTAGAGACGACACTTTGGGGATCACATGAATTGTGGACCGGCATGACCAAGCTGCGATACCTGTACCTGCACAGGGGCACTACCCGCATAAATCCATTCGATATACGTAAAAACACATTGAAACATGCTTAAAAACAAAACCAGGGCTAGTCTTATGGCTAAAAATGGTAAAAACCCAAAAAATATGGTAATTTAGGAGTTTTTACTATAAATAGGGGGGGGTAATAAGTCATTTTTACCATTTTACTATTTGGAGGGTGAAGAACGTGGAGAAGCCAAAAAGTTGACGGAGCGATTTCCAGCCCGTACGGAGACCATTTTCAGATCCGCTTCTTCCAGGTAGGTTCTCGTTCCCTTGCCCTGCATTCTGGTTCATTTAAGTAGTTTTTTAACGGTCGAATTGGCTCAATTGGGCATTTTTTATTTGCATGGGTGCGCCCTCGGTCAGCGCGGAAATCGCCCACGGGGTCGCGCTGACCGAAAAATAACCAACGTAGCCAACTTCGGGTCAGCGCGGAAAAGCCGTGTTCTTCCGCGCTGACCTCGCATTTTTTACAAAGGGCCGCCATTGTCATCGCGGCTGTTTCTAAAACAGCCGCGATGGCGCGGAAAAAAATTTGTTTTTGATAAATGAACATGAAATTTTCCATGGAAGCAATTCTAATTGGTTTTTATGGTTTGTGCAGGACATCATGGCCTTTCAATGGCAAGAGAGGGCTCACGATGTGGAGGATGTAGCTGCTTGGGGAGACGTGAATTGCTGCAACGCCATGCGGGCGTGCGGATTCATCAAATTCTTCCTTACGTCGCGTTTGAGGGCCCAGCATGATCTTCTGGAGCTGCTGGTCAGGGCGTGGAACCCGGTGGACCAAAAATTCACCATCCGTGGTCACGACATTGAGTTTGACCACATGGACATATTTTTCTTGACTGGATTGTCGCGCCGAGGTGCGAGGCCCATTCTGGAGGGGCAGCGACCTAGCGGCGGTACTCTGGATGACTTGATGGCTCAGGTTTGCCCGGGAGCGGCAAAGACGCGGAGCGCGAAGTGCTCGATCCCCTCTGTGAGGGACATAGTGCTGTGCACCATCCTGTTCATGGTGACCCGGGCAGCGGGTAGCATGGCGAACCATGAGGCGTCTAAGACCCATCTCCTACTAGCCCTCGAGTGCCTCGAGCCTACCGTGTTTGATTGGTGCACGGCGGTGTGCAACAACATGAAGAGGCAATTGAGCAACTGCCGTCGCGGGGAGACGAAGCAGTTCGGCTACGGATCGATCCTGGTCCCGCTCATTCTGGAGCGAGTACCAGCCATGCGGCTGCAGTCTATGGCTGTGGATGCCCCCAGGGATCCTCGAGAGACGAGGGCCTCACGATGGGCTCGTATCATGCCCCGTGGGGGTGGCGGCCGGCCACATAGCTGGGTGGCATTTTTCAGAGACTGGCTGGATCAGCAGGAGATCTTCGTGCAGGATTGGCCATATGCGGGGATGGATTTCCGCAATGATCCTGATTTGATGCTGCCTCCGGGTGAACAGTGGGACGATGCAGGTATGACACTTTTTGTCTTTTTGAGTTTTGTATTGTTTTTTAATTTTTTATGTACATGTCCTAATAAATGTCTTGTCATGCAGATGTGGGGCCGACCAGACCGATCGGGCTGGCTGTCACGGCACGGAGAGAGGGCCCGGGAGCCGGAGCTCTGGCTTTAGCCCCTCCAGGGGCCAACACATCGGAGACCGTGGCTCGCAACCTTGAGGGGTTGCTGGAGGGGGTGCCGGACTACCAGGGGGTCGAGGAGGTCCCCGTAGAGCACCAGATTCACACAGTGGGTGTGGAACCCAGAGTACACCGCCTTCTGAGGCGGGTAGCACGAGCAGCTGTGTACTATAGAGAGCATCATCCAGCTGACTAGTCACCTAGGTTTTATTTCCACTGTTTATTTTGAGACATTATGACTCAGATGTATTGAGATTTTGGGACATGCACTTCTATTTTTGAGCGCCTCAGTGCGCCACACGATATATATATATACATACCAATTTTTGGATGAGTCGTTGTTACATGTGATGATGTGTTCTTTTGTGTTATGCTTTTATTCAGTACACTTTGTGATCTTATGTATGAATTTGCACGACACTCGACTCATGGATTTTATATTTTTAATGTAAGCTTAAAAGCACACACATGCAAACTATGCTTGAAACGATTTATTTACATATGCTTATGGTCTTACTATGCTGTCCGTGCTTTCTTGTATGATGTTTACCTGTTACGCAAATGTCTATCTAACACACGATTTGCCAATGCATCGGATAACGTATTTAATCGTCTCGGAATATGTTGATAAGTAATGTAATCAAAATTCCGTTCTAACAATCTTACACGTAGGTACAACCTTAATATGCGCTGGTCTCTGACGGAATATCGTCCGTTGAGTTGATGGAAAACCAGCTGGGAGTCCAGGTTCACCACTAGCTCTCGGATGCCGAGGTCAACTGCTTCGGCAAGTAATTCGATTACAGCGCTGTACTCGGCAACGTTGTTAGTGGTACGGCCTAGGCAGACACCCTGAAGGTCTAGCAACTCACCGTGAGGATCGTAGATCACCCATGCTGCCGAAGACAAATTACAAGTGCTACGGCAGGCACCATCAGCGAAACCAACATAAGGGGTACGAGACATCTGCGCAGGAAAGAGAGAGCATAATAAGGGGCAAAACACGCCTTCAAACCAAAGCAAAAAGAAACTCATGCACTAAACTCAGAAACACACGTATGTACAAAGTGAATGTGAGCAACTATGCATAGTATTTCTTCAGATACAGCCCATTACGGGGCTGGTCAAGAGGATTTCCTTCATAATCAATCAACTCGTATGCGCCCTTTTGTAAAACACGCTTCACGATATAGGGACCTAACCACATGGATTCGAGTTTTCCTGCCCCCAGCTTATCCTTAGCTTGATCGTAGAGCAGTACTAAGTCTCCCTCAACAAAGGAACGAGGATGAATATTCTGATCGAAGTGAGCTTTGACTCTCTTCTTCTGTGCTTCGATAGCCAGAGAGGCCAAACGACGAGTCTCGTCTAACCGTTCTAGGTACAGAAGTCGTTCCTCCACCGGAGTGGTGTTGGGAAGCAACTCGACAGCTAATTTTAATGAAGGAATTTCACATTCGACGGGAAGGGTAGCCTCCAGTCCATAGACCAGTTGAAACGGGGTGAAACCAGTGGCATCCTTCACAGAAGTCCGGTAGGCCCACAAGGCCGGGAAAAGCATTAGATGCCAGTTCGACTTGTGTGTATTGATGGTGCATTGAAGCATGGTGATCAAAACTTTGTTCACGGCTTCGACTTGACCGTTAGATTGAGGATAGTACGGTGACGAACTATCTTGCCGCAAGCCTAGCTGGGTCGTTAACTCTGTCATCATGTGATTTCAGAAATGCTTTCCGTGATCTGTAACAATAGCCTGAGGGACCCCGAAGCGAGTGATGATATGATTGAATAAAAACTGCGCCGCTGTGTGACCGTCTTCGTTTAATGTAGGCATAGTCCGGCCCACTTGGTGAAATAGTCCACGGCAACGATAATGTACCCATGCCCCCCGGCCGAACGAGGGTTACAGGACGTATAATCGATGCCCCATTTGGCAAATGGGCCTACGGTTACGACAGGGTGCAGTGGTGCAACAGGTGCACGCATCTTCCGGTGGTAAACCTGGCACTCATGGCATGCGCGTACAGCAAGGATGCAATCCTTGAAGATAGAGGGCCAGAAATAACCAGCGCGGAGGATCTTTTGGGCGGTAGCGTATCCGGACATATGGCCACCACAAGCGCCGGAGTGGCAGTCATTCATGACTCGCTCAGCTTCCTCGAGGGTTAAGCATCGGCGAAGAATAGAATCAACGCCGAGGCGGTACAGGGTGTCGCCCAAAATGGGATACGGTTGAGCTTGATGACAGATCCGTCGTCGAGCATCTTTCGATGTATTGGGACGAAACGAAGACGTTTGTAAATATACAATGATGTCCCCGTACCATGGGTCGAGAGTGCTGATGAGAAAAAGCGTTTCATCCGGAATCTGCTCCTCTAAATGAGATGGTGCAGACTGAGATGGTAAGGAACAGAGCAGTTCGGCAAAGACCAGTGATTTCTTAGACTTGGCAGCAGTGAATTCCAGGTCGAACTCTTGGAGGATTACAATCCACTTCGAGTATTTGCCCCCCAGCAACTGACGTGACAGAATATAGGTCATGGGGTTGCAGTCAGAGATCACTGTCGTTGTGCGCAACAAGATGTAATGACGGAAACGTTGGACGGCACAAACAGCGGCCAATGCCAACTTTTCGACATATGCATAGCGAGTCTCTGTATCCAGGAGGTTGCGACTAAGGTAGTATACAACGTGCTCCGTGCCATCGTGGTATCGGCAGCGGCCAGATAATGGAACATTTACCCATTGTATAGACAAACGAGAATGGAACAATAATAGCAGTCATCTATTATTAATCAGAATAGAGAAGAATACAACCAAATGTTCTGACGTCGGTAACCTTCTCAGGAGGGATCAGTCAGCATGTATCTCAAGCATTCACCTTTGAGGATGGTTCTCCCAAGACAAACAACTATTTCTCTCTCACACAAATGTCACAAACAAACTTCCCCAAGCAATCAATCACTTCCACACCTAACACACCAAACCTATAGCAGCAATCTGAGCACTACAAGCTCTGTACAATCCGAGCTAAGTCTAACTAGTTCCAACTAGCTGCTCATGGTAATGGTGGAAGTTTATATAGGAGAAGGAGTCTCCTAAAAGGGTGGAAGGATGAGCTTATCTTCAAGGGGAGTTGTTGGAAAAGGTCGAACAGACATGCCATAGAAGGGAGTCGACATTCACAAAGCTAACAACCAAGCCTGGAGAGATCTGGAAGGCTGGTTGTTTGAACAAATTCGCCCAAACTGGATCAGCGCGGATTATAGGGAGACTTCCGCGCTGTCAGCACATATCAATAACTGAACAAGTCATGTCAGCGCGGAAGAACACGGGATAGGCGCGCTGTGCATCATCGCGGAAAAGTGATGTTCTTCCGCGATGGCAGCGCACAAAATACACTGGAAGGCGCCTGTCATCGCGGTTATTTTAGGAACAGACGCGCTGATGCACAAAACTTTGGAAAAATGGGTTTTTAAGCCAGTTCAGGGATCAAACACTTAGTGATTGTGAATTCTGGACACAGCAGGGTGACTGACAGGAAGGCAGTGATAAATTACTGTGTAACAATGGAATTCAACTGCTCTCTAAGTTTGCTGCTCTTCCTTCCATCCTCATACATTTCTCTCACATTATCCATCATCGTGGAAAATTCTTGCTTCATGTATTCGTCAAAGAATCTTGTGAAGAAAGTAGAATTTGTGGACCCACTTGTAGAAGTTGTCATTATGCCAATGAACAAAAAAACTTCAACAAGATAAATAAAGAGCTTATTCAGCAATCTTTTGCAACAAACCTCTTGTGCTCCAAGGATTTCCTTGAGGTCCTTTGGGATAAGAATAGTGCCTTCAGCTCTTTTTCCTTCTTGTCCTTCCTGGACTGAGCTATCAATAGCTTTCCCTTCATCTCTGCAAACTCAAACAATAGTCAGTCTTCAAATCAAGCATACAATCAGCCTCTTGCTATTCAAACACCTTTCAGACAAGCAGTCTTTGTTTTGTCAATCAAGAATTCTGATATAACCTTCTTTGAAGGTGGGGTTAACCAATCTTAAGCTCTGATATCGCCTGATCTGAAAACAAGGAACTTAGGCTTCTTGTCTAACTTACAAGAACCTCTCCATTTCCAAAGCTTGTTTATTCCCAAGTCTTTATGATTAACCAGTGCAGAATTAAATATGTGCTTTGAACATAAGGTGTATGCTGGTATTTGTTAAACTAATTATATGCTTTAAAATCTGTTGTTTGTGTTGATATGTAAATGTGCTTGAACTAATACATAAATTCATATAACAGTAAATAATGCAGCAATAAAACACACACAGAACAACAATATTAATTAGGAGTTCACCCAAAACACTTGGGCTACGTCTCCATGAGCTCTAGCCAACACAACTAGGCTCTCTGGGATTATGGTGTAAGTCCTTTTTGCAAGCTTTTAGCTCAACTCCTGTTGTTTTACACAGAAACAGTGGGTTCAGACACCATTTTATCCCATGGCTCTTGAAGCTCTCTACTCTCGCTCTCGCTTTTGGCTCTAGCTCTTGGCTCTGACTCTTGGATCTAGCTTCTTCAGCTCTCTGTTAGTTTACAACCCTCTATCTTTCCACTTGAACTCCAAGTGACTCCCTTGGCTGTGTGCACTTCAGCTTTTGCTTTCTGCACTACTTGTTTTGCTGCTGCCATTTTGCGCTGCTCTCTTACGCCTTAGCTTCCTGCTTTGGCTTCGCTTTCTGCTTATGCTTGATTTCAGCAACAATGCCAACAACCCCTTCTGTCTCTGACATTCATGGCTTTTAAGCCAACAGGCGATGTCTGTTTTTTTTCCTCTTCTCGGGCTCTATGGCTAACGGCCTCTGTCCGCTCGAATTCCCCTTCTGAGCATTAGCAATCATAACATAATGTCTTCAGGGGAGGTGGCCACCTATTCCACAACGGAAGAGTCCATTGGGCCTTTGAAATCCCTGAAATAGCCATTCTCTATTTACACAGAGAAACACATTCAAACACGGGAAAATCCACCAAAACATAGTTCATCGGACTTCAAATATTCATAACTCCGCTTTATACTTCTATTGGGTCTGCCTTTAATCGCTTTGTCACAACTACACTGTTCTGTGGTTTCCCTTTGTATTTTAAAAATATATTAAAAAGCTTAAAATATCATAAAATGGCTTTTATGGCGGACTTGAAACATTTATGAAGTGGCATTCATAACCCTGTCGGGTCAGGATACATATTGCAAGTCGCATAGGTATCGGTCCCTACTCTGTGGTGTTGCTCCGATGCAATTTTGCGATATCGCAATCGCGTATCGCATGGGTTCGGGGTTCTGTGCATATGGCATCGCCGATTTCTATCTTTCGAGATTGGCGATCGCGATATCACTTAGAGCGGGGTCCCGCCTCAAGCACTTTCCACCGTCGATGCCGATCTACCGATCAACGATCGCAGTGTCGCATCAGCGCGGGTCTTTTGCTTATATCATGTGCATGTGCCTTCCTCCGACCCAATATGTCGGGGATCGGCAATTGGGGGTGCTTCCCCTTTTCTGCTTAAATCCGCCTTTGACCTCCTCCGATGCAATTTTCTTCATAAAGCCTTTTAGGGGATTTTTTAAGGGATTTTGCCTCTTTTTCTAAGGAACAAAGGGCATCTTCTTTGAGCAATAACTTCTGCATCCCGAATCCAATTTTTCCCATTCAATTTGCAGCAGATTCAAAATGAGACGGTCTCTACAATGGGGCTATTTTTGAGAGCAGCTTGTGACTTTCATTTTCCTCTAATTTACAAAGGATTTGTGCCATTTGGCACCTTTTACCTCTTATATGAAGTCTTTTTGACTTAGAGGTTTATCCAGGATCCGTTTTTGGATCACGCCTTCCCACTAAAATAACTTTTGGTCTCCAAAAGACTGATATATTGATCTAAACAGTAAATGAGAGTGACTCACCCTCCTCTTTCACTCTCCCTACACTTTCCTTGCATAGTGCCTTTAACCAAAGTTTTGACCACTTCCCTTCTTGGATGGGCTGGTCTTCCTGGGAAGAGTTTCTTTCTTCCTTGCCTTCCTGCAGAACTTCTGCTGAAATAAGGTGGTTTTAACTTCTTTTCCTTGATCATTGATCCAAGTTAGCTCAAACAAATGTGAAGTACATCTGCTCCACAAAACTTTCATTTGTATTTGTTTGACAAGCTATCAATAACAACTGTTAACAACAACAGAAATATAGACAAAAACTGGATGGCCTAAACTTCTGCTTCAACAAAAGAAACAAATTTCACAGCTTGTGAACACCTCAATGTCTTATATCTACATACAAATGATGGACTAGATAACAAGCCCACAAAACATGCCTTTAAACAAATGACTCCTCAACTTAAGCATGTAGAAAAAGACCGTTAGGACTCTTTTTCAAAAGATGAAACACTTCATCATTATCTCCATTTGGAGACCAAGTTAACTTCTCCCAATTCAACATGGAATCACATGCATGTCAAAGCAATCAACCCTACAAGTTAATTACACATACATGTTCAAAAACAAGGAAATCATCAACATCCCTGTGTTCATGCATCTCCTGCTCATGCATTCATTTCATACTTCAACTTTCACTTAAGCACATTGTACTTTCAAAGCTGAAATTAAATATAATGTATATGCATCAATAGACATGCAATATTAATTGAATAAGAACTCTAACTATTTCTTACCAATCCCTTTCAAAGTTACTACCTTTGTCTACACATCAACATCATCATGTGAATCATCCTGAGACACATCGTTCATGGAATCTTCCTTTCCATTTATGCCATCTTCCCTTTCCACTTTCTTCAGCTTTTGTGGAAGCATTGCTGGATTCAAAGTCCAACATTTTGTAGCAAGATGTCCTTGCTTATCGCAGTAAGTGCACTGCATGTGCATCCTCTTGACAACATGATTTTCCTTGTCCAATGGACCTTTGGCTTCTTGCTTCTTTTCCTTCAAAAGTTTCATGTATGTGGCCATTCTCTTCCAACATCTAGAAACATTATAGTTATCCACCCCACAAAAGGAACATGCAATTCTTTTCCCATGCATATGTGGAAATTTATCATGCTTTGCACAATCAAAAGGAAAATGTTTAGAACCAAATTTATACCTTTCTCTTTCACCTTTATTACCTTCATGAGGAGGTGAATCAAATAAAGTAGTGGCTCCCTTTGGGACACCATCAATCTCTTCAAGGTTGTTAGAGTCTCCCGAACTCTCTGGTTCAAGTGTGTGCTTTTGAACACCTGCAATGCAACTCCCTCTTGGAGCTACTTCAATGGCCTTCATGGCAGCTTTGGGACTTTCTCCATAAGACTGTCCATAGCCAAGACCCAAATACTTAGGCCTCTCCTCAATCATTATTGGCTCAATAATACCTTGTGCATGTCTACCCAAGCCTTTTCCTTCATAGCCCATCTTGGACATTAGCTTGGAACCTATGCCTCTAGTATGTTTTTCAAAAGAACCAATATAAGCATCCTTGGAGGAATTTGAAGACAAACTGGAATGGTTTACCTCTTCTTCAAGTTGATACTTGACTAAGGCTTCTTGGGCAATAAAGAGTTGTGTCTCCAACTCATGCATCCTTTTAAGGTTCATATTTGCAATATGAAGTTGCCTCTCCATTTCCTGCAATTTGTCAGAAAGCAACTGCTTTTCTTCCTTCATGGAATTCAACTGCTCTCTAAGCTTGTTGCTCTTTCGTCCATCCTCATACATTTCTCTCACCATATCCAAAATGGTGGACAATTCTTGCTTCATGTCTTCATCAAATAATCTTGTGAAGAAAGAAGAATTTGAGGACCCACTTGTAGAAGTTGTCATTATGCCAATGAACAAAAAAAATTCAACAAGATAAATAAAGAGCTTATTCAACAACCTTTTGCAACAAACCTCTTGCGCTCCAAGGATTGCCTTGAGGTCCTTTGGGATAAGAAGAGTGCCTTCAGCTCTCTTTCCTTCTTATCCTTCCTGGACTAAGCTATTAATAGCTTTCCCTTCACCTCTGAAAACTCAAATAATAGTCAGTCTGCAAATCAAGCATACAATCAGCCTCTTGCTGTTCAAACACCTTTTAGACAAGCAATATTTGCTTTGTCAATCAAGCATTCTGATATAACCTTCTTTGAAGCTGGGGTTAACCAATCTTAAGCTCTGATACCACCTTATCTGAAAATGGGGCACTTAGGCTTCTTGTCTAAGTTACAAGAACTTCTCCATTTCCAAAGCTTATTTATTCCCAAGTCTTTATGATTACTAGTGCGGAACTAAATATGTGCTTTGAACATAAGGTGTATGATGGTATTTGTTTTAAACTAATTATATGCTTTAAAATCTGTTGTTTGTGCTGATATGTAAATGTGCTTGAACTGATATATAAATGCATATAACGATAAATAATGCAGCAGAGACAATGCAGCAATAAAACACACACAAAGCAGCAATATTAATTAGGAGTTCACCCAAAACGCTTTGGCTACTTCTCTGTGAGCTCTAGTCAACTCAACTAGGCTCTCTGGGATTATGGTGTAAGTCCTTTTTACAATCTCTTGGCTCAACTCTTGTTGTTTTACACAGAAACAGTGGGTTCAGACACCATTTTATCCCCTGGCTCTTGAATCTCTCAACTTTCTGGCTCTCAACTCTAGCTTTGGCTCTTGGCTTTGGTTGTTGCTCTTGCTCTTGGCTCTGGCTTCTTTGGCTCTCTGTCAGTTTACAACCCTCTGGCTTTCCACTTGAACTCCAAGTGACTCCCTTGGCTGTGTGCGCTTCAACTTTCGCTTTCTACGCTACTTGTTTTGTTGTTGCCTTTTTATGCTGCTCTCTTACGCCTTAGCTTCCTGCTTTGGCTTTGCTTTTTGCTTATGCTCGGTTTCAGCAACAACGCCAACAACCCCTTCTGTCTCTAACATTCATGTCTTTTTAGCCAACTGGTTTGTCCGTTCGTTTTCCTCTTCTCGGGCTCTATGGATCCCAGCCTCTGTCCACTCGAATCCCCCTTCTGAGCATTATCAATCATAGCATAATGTCTTTAGGGGAGGTGGCCACCTGTTCCGCAACGAAAGAGTCCATAGGGCCTTTGAAATCCCTGAAATATCCATTATTTATTTACACAGAGAAATACGTTCAAACACGAGAAAATCTTCCAAAACACAGTTCATCGGACTTCAAATATTCATAAATCCACTTTATACTTCTATCGAGTCTGCCTTTAATCGCTTATCGCATGTCGCAACTACCCTGTTCCATGGTTTCCCTTTGTATTTTAAAAATACGTTAAAACACTTAAAATATCACAAAACGGATTTTATGGCAGACTTGAAACATTTATAAAGTGGCATTCATAACCCCGTCGGGTCCGGATACATAACGCAAGTCACGTAGGTATCGGTCCCCATTCCGTGGTGTTGCTCCAATGTGATTTTGCTATATCGCAATTATGTATCGCATGGGTCCGGGGTTTTATGCATATCGCATCGCCGATTGCGATCCATCGAGATCAGCGATCGTGATATCGCTCGGCACGGGATCCTGCCTCAAGCCCTTTCCACTGTTGATGCCAATCTACCAATCGATGATCCCAGTGTCGCATCGGCCCAGGTCTTTTGCTTATATCATGTGCATGTGCCTTCCTCTGACCCGATATGTCAGGGATCAGCAATCGGGGGTGCTTCCCCTTTTCCGCTTAAATCCGCCTTCGACCTCCTCCGATGTGATTTTATTCATAAAGCCTTTTAGGCCATTTTTTAAAGGATTTTGCCTCTTTTTCTAAGGAACAAAGGGCATCTTCTTTGAGCGATAACTTCTGCATCCTAAGTCCAAATTTTCTCGTTCAAGTTGCAGCAAATTCAAAATGAGACGGTTTCTGCAATGGGGCTATTTCCGAGAGGAGCCAGTGACTTTAATTTTCCTCTGATTTACCAAGGATTTGTGCCATTTGGCACCTTTTACCTCTTATATGAAGTCTTTTATACTTAGAGGTTTATCCAGGATCCATTTTTGGATCATATCAATATCACATTAGGCTTCTCACGCACTTCACAATTGTGAAACCTCTTAACTTGTGTCACTACTTGTGTAGAAGTGCCATAAAAATGTCTAAAAAGGTGCAAACGAAAAACAAAGGGCCTTACCCTATCCTTTTCCACCATAGTTTGATAAAGGTTGTAGTCCTCCATCAGTTCACAAAAAAGAACATAGCATGGGATACCTTTACTGAAGCAGCCTTGCAGAGGCATGAGACTACTTCACCAAGCCATCACCAAGACACATCAGCACAGCCTATGGAGGTAGGGTCATCAAACAAATCAGAGGAGGTTCCCAAGGCACCTAGACCTGAGGTGACCAAAACATACCAGAGAGGAAAAATACTTGTGTTTTCTCCTCAAGTTGAGGAAAGGGCCAAGCTTTCTACATCAGCACAACATGGATCAAATTTGCAGGATGAGGAGCTAATTGAGCATGATTTTGACCTAGTTGAATTGGAGGTAGCAGATGATCTTTCAACCTTGAAACAAGCTATCAAAGAGAAGGATTACCAGATCATTGAGCTCCAGGACAATTTGGCAAGGGCTAGATTTATCATTTCTTTCCTTGAGCAAGAAAACAGTCAACTCAAGGTCAAACAGTTAATGATGGAAAAAGAGTAATTCAATATGTTGAGGCAAGAGGTCAAAGGTAAAGTGGTGCTAGAGCATGATAATAATGACAAAAAGGAGAAGCAGGTTGGAAGGAAGAGGCCTAGGATAATGGATCTCAAAAAGGCATTGCAGAAAGAAAGAGACCAAGAATTACTAGTAAAGGATTTGAGCAGTGAAGACAAAATTGCTATGGAAATCAACGAAGACAAGGAATATTGGATAGAAAAATTCAATGGCCATATAAAAGCTTCTCGACAAGGCTAATAGGGATAACCATATGTTGAGGCACATGGCCCACCACTACCAAACAAAAAACAAGATTTGCAATATCAAGGTCAAACAAATGCAAAACAAGTTGAAGGAAACCCTAAAAGGCAAAGATGAGAAAGACAACTTGGAGATTCTTGATGATGCATCCATGATAGCATAGTACACCTCATTTGGAACTTTATGAACCAATTTTGAAAGTTTTTTGAGAATTTTTGGTTTTTGGTGAAATTTGGTGCAAATTCGGGAAAATGCACTAGTTTCATAAACATAGCGCCTTGGCGTTGCGCTTTTTCCTCAGAGCTCTAAATGAAAAATAGTTAACATTTTTGGAAAGCTGATGGCCTCCTCTCAAAACCCATTTCCTCAAATATTTCAAACATGGCTCAAATTTTGAGAAAAATAAGAAAAAGGGGTCAAAAATCAACATTATGCCCCTCTTTTTGACAGGTGTTGCGCTTCTAAAGACACCTTGGGAGAATGAGTTTTTGGAGGCCTTCCCATGGGTCATTTTAAAAAATTCAAGATGTTATGGAAACTAGATAGACGTGGATAGTTTACCATACTTTCATATTTAAATTTTGACTTCAAGAAGGCACATGAAAATGGCCTCAAACTTGGCATTGCGCTTCTGCAATTTTCTCAGATTTTAATTAAAAGGTCCACTGTGTAATTTCTCAAAGTTTCTAGTTTGATCTGGGTAAAGGTCAAATTGGTGAAGTAAATGAATGATAGAGTGAAATTAAATGTAAATATTATGTATTAATGTATGGATAGTATTTTGATGTAAATTGGGCTTCATTTGTGAGGGAAGTTGCAATCAAAGCTAATTGTAGAATTTGTTTCAACATCCCTAGACATTAGGGTTTGGTTAAAACCACTCATGTAACCACTCCTAGAGTCATGGATTCGACCCCTGAGCCTAAGGATAACTTTTTTTTGGTATTTATGTATCATTTTCTCAGTCATTGGACTGGTTGGACATATGAGGAGAGAACTATTGTAGCTTGTATTTGACATTTCTCGAAATCAAAGGACACAGTTTGCAGCTATTATCTTGGAATTCATGTGGAGTAAGTTTGTGATGTTGTTTTTCCTCCGTTATTACTTTATCTGAATGATATTCATATTCTCTTTCCATTCATCAACTCTTCAAATAGTTTTCCCTACAATTTATAAACATAATTCTTTTCATTAAGCTCTGTTTTGATGGAAAATTATTATGTGTTACTTTCTCTCTTGCTTAATGAATTCCTGTTTCATGCTCATTAAGACATTTATGCTTCTTATGAACACTACACTGCACCTAAAAACCCTAAGATCCATCACAAAAGTACCGCTACCTTGCTCCTTCATATCTTTGTTGTTGTAACCCTTTGATCCTGTTAACCTAGCTACCTAATTTTTCTCCCTTATCTTGCAACAAAACCCTAAATTTTCCAAACCCTACCTGATCCTAGCTATCTAGCCTAAAATCCTTTACATCTCAAACATATGTTTTCTCATAGAGAGAGCCCTCTTTGGTTTGGTAGGGCTTGCTACCAGACTAAAATCTTGGTCTTTGGTTACCTCCGTCGATTCCTCTCAGCCTCGGACATTGTGGGGGATAACATTTTGGCGTCATTTCCAGGAAACGAGTGATATATCCTCCCAGGGAAAAAGTGACAAGGATCAGATTTTATTATTGATGTTGAATATTGATCAGACATAAGAAAGGTTGTGCATATTTCACCTGGCAACTCTAGTGTCGAAGAATCCAATGGTTTAGAATTTTCATGGAAACTCCATTGTTAAAAAACAGGTAGTTTGAAGAACTTCTTGGTGACTTAATTGTTTTCAAGATGGATTCAACTGCTTGAAGGTATGCTCCTATGAATCGAACTCATATTCCTGGTTTTCCAAACCGAATTCCTTGCGTAGATTGGCAAACTAATTTGCCCAAATTCATATATGGAAATGAGGATGAGGCTATTCTACATCTAATAAAATTTCATTGGCATACAAATAAGCTTGGGATTAGGTTTCATGAGGATTGTTTGATGAAAATGTTTGTGGCTATGCTGGAAGGAAAAGCAAGATCATGGTATGAAGGATTGAAGCCAGGTAGCTTATTCTCTCTTAAGGAACCCCACACAACATTCTTTGAGTTTTATGGAAAATCTCATCATTCGTTCTTGTTGTTCGAAAATTGTTGTGAATCCTATAAGAACTTCATTCAATACCTTGAAAAGACTTTTGGTGATGAAGAATGTCTAGGTTATGATATCATAGAGGCCCTTTATGAATTTTCTTCCCAACAGAAAATAACACAGATTCGCTGCTTTAATACAAAGGATCATTCACAGCACACATCAACTCCTTCTTTGATAGAAGATGAAACCGATCTACTTCCTAATAGTCAAGAAGAAATTGGTCCAAGTTAGAATTCTGAAATTGCATGTACAAGAAATTTAAGAAGTGGACCATCTTATGGCAATGATTATCTATTGTTGCAAGGAAATAGTGAACAAGAAGTTGTTTTTCTTGATTCTTGTGACAATCATATCTTTCTTGTTGAAGCACATGAGGAATCAAATACACTTGAAGTGGTTGCTGCATTTAAAGTTTTCCATGAGCATCCAAAAACCTGTCTTTTGGATGAGAGGCATGAAGATAGTCATTCACTTGATTTTTCAGATTGTTATTTCTCTGAGTTTTTATTTCAAGATCAGGTTTGTGAAGACCAAGATGAGGTTTCTGATGAAATGTATGAACAAGTATCTCTATACATTCACCATTCATGTCTCTCCAGCTCATCCATTTTCTGAAGCATTATTTCAAGGGTAGATTCATGCAAATCATAATTTTGAATTGGCATGTGTGAAGGTTTCAGACAATGTAATTATGGAAGAGAATAATCATCAAACATTGCAAGTAGATTATGAAGAGGAGAGCAGCGATAAAGAAGAGTTTGTTTTAGAGCCTCTTGCACATGATGATCTTCCTCCAGATTCAGAAAATGAAGAGTGTGCTTGTATTTCTTTTGACTTTCAAGATATGGTAATGTTCCATACTATTATAGACCCTACTGCCAATTTTTTGCAGCCATCTGGGAAGATGAATTTTCTTGTACTTATGGATCATGAGCACATGTTCAGTGGACACTTGGAGTGGCCAATATTCTATTTTTTCCTGCCTGCTCAAGGAAAGTATGAGCACAATTAAAATAAGTAGCCATTTGTTGGATTGGTTACACTGGAGGGATCATTACACATGATTATATATACATCTTCAGTAGGTGGGTGGTTATCATCAGGATTTGAAGCCCGAGGCAAAGGCCCTAAGATCCCGATGGTCTACTACCATAAGTAATTTCAGTCATTGTGTTTTTTATAGTAAAGTCAGTTAGTCAATCAGTTTTCGGTTTTGAGTTTGGTCTTTGCATTTTGACTCCATGCCCAATGAATAAGGCTACTTGGTCTACGATGTTCTTGACACATCCTATTGAGTTGCCATCCCCAGTTGGAGCCAATGTTAGTGCCAGTCAATTTTTCCTTCCACCAGTGATCAAATGTTCTCTTTCAGAATGTCCATTAGGGTTTAAGGTCAATTTTTTGTCATTTCACTAGGTCTTCCATTCAAAAACTTTGGTCACTAGTTAGTATGTCTAGGTTGTCAAATACTCCTTTACAAATTGCCATGTTTTGGTCACTATCATTATGAAATTAGATGTACCATCTCTAAGAATTTTTATGGTCATCTTAGTCTCATTATAGTGGTTTTCATCCAATCTCACTCTCATCCATTAGGTCATTAGGTTTTCAAGGTCACCAACACTTTCATTTCATGCATAAAATCTGACATAGGATGAGTTGTGATAAGCAAGTCTTTTCAATAAATTTTGATTTGAGATGTAATTTCATGTTTCTATATGTAATAAGTACTTCATAGTTGTAGTTTCAAAGTTCCAAAAAGAAGGTACATTGTTCATAAGAAGATACAAAGTCCAGGTTACAAATGTCCAAGGCTGTCGGGTTCAAAAGAATGAAAGTCATGTTTAAAAAAGACATGTGGGGTCCATTATCACTCAAAAGAGTCTTATGCTATGTCTATAAAAGCCCAAAGGGATTCATACAGATTCTATTTACATTCTTATCTTACCTTGTCATCGAGCTAATTCCTTCTCAAGTGAGAAAACAAAAGTTATTTCAACCAAATTTGAAAATTTTGCTTAACGCTGCGCTTATAGACAAGGCACTACATTTTTGGAGGTGGTGCTTCACACCAGTGAATTGCGCTACGCACGGGATAAGGTCTCACAGAATTGTAACAAACCACTCAAATTCAAGTTTTCAAGCCTTTAAATCCATATTTTTTTATCCTATAAGCTTCATAATATGTAAGTACACTCCTTTGCATCCCCTCTTCCTTTGGCAAAACAAACAAAATGATTGTGAGTTTAGTCCTCTAGGGTTTTCTATGAGTTTCATGTTTTGAGCTTGAAAATTATTAGTTGGAGCTTTGAAACCCTAAAATCACTATCCCTATACCTCTATTTGCATGCAACTCATCATCCCCATTCACCAACAAACCATTTCCCTTCATTCCACTTCACCTCCCTACAAACCCTAGCCCTAATCTATCAAATTGGGCAGTTTCCCTAGCTAGGAATGTGTTTAAATTTCCTAGCTCATCTCCCTCATTCATTTCCATTCATTTAACTTCCTAAGGATTCCTAAAACCCCTGTCCATCTCCCAAAATTTCCCTACTCCCATCTCCCTTCCCTAACTCCCTCATTTCACCACTTCAATCACTTTTCACTATTTTTTCCCCTTTCCTATCATCTAGGGTTTCAAAAATGGAAGGAGACTCTTCACCATCAGAGAAAAGAAAACATCATAAAGGGGGGAATATTTTGAGGTATGAGCCCAAAAATTGCAATGAGATCAATTCTTCACCATTCATAAGACAATGCTTTGAAGATGTCAACTACCTAGGGTTTTGTCAAAGAGTGGGAGAGGTAAGTTTTCATGAGAAGCTCATTGATTTGATTGCCACCAATATGAAAGGAGAAAAGGCCACCATTGCAGGGATTGATTTCACATTCTCAGTTGATTCCATCTCTCTTGCCACGGGGATACCAAATCATGGGGAGTACTGGTTCAAAGGCATGAGCCTAGACCTTGAGCAATACAAACCCTTCTTGAAATCACCCTAAAAAGAGGCTCATTCACACGTTATTTCATTCAGATACTTGTTGGAAAAGTATAAACCACTGATGAAAGTTGTGATGAAGTTTTTCACTTATGAGGGGAGGTTTTCTAGGTTGTATCAATATCACATTAGGGTGCTCATGCACTTCACAACTGTGAAACCTCTTAACTTGTGTAACTGCTTGTGTAGAAGTGTCATCAAAATGTCTGAAAAGGTGCAAACGAAAAAAAAAAAAGAGCCTTACCCTAGCCTTTTCCACTATAATTTGATAAAGGTTGTAGTCCTCCATCAGTTGGTAGAAAATAACATAGCATGGGATACCTTTACTGAAGCGACGTTGCAGAGGCATGAGACTACTTCACCAAGCCAACACCAAGACACATCAGCACAACCTATGGAGGTAGGATCATCAAAAAAATCAAAGGAGGTTCACAAGGCACCTAGACCCAAGATAACCAAAACATACCAGAGAGGAAAAAGACTTGTGTTTTCTCCTCAAGTTTAGGAAAGGGCCAAGCTTTCTACATCAGCACAACAGGGATCACATTTGCAAGATTAGGAGCTAATTGAGCATGATTTTGACCTAGTTGACTTGGAGGCAGAAAATTATCTTTCAACCTTGAAACAAGCTATCAAAGAGAAGGATTCCTAGATCATGGAGCTCCAGGACAATTTGGCAAGGGCCAGATTTATCATTTATTTCCTTAAGCAAGAAAACGGTCAACTCAAGGTCAAATAGCTAATGACGGAAAAAGAGAAATTCAAGATTTTGAGGCAAGAGGTAAAAGGTAAAGAATCACTATAGCATGATAAGCATGATGAAAAGGAGAATTAGGTTGGAAGGAAGAGGCCTAGGACAATGGGTCTAAAAAAGGAATTGCAGAAAGAAAGAGACCAGAACCTACTAGTAAAGGATTTGAGCAGTGAAGACAAAATTGTTATAATACAAGGAATATTGGCTAGAAAAATTCAATGGCCATCTATAAAAGCTTCTTGAAAAGGCTAACAAGGATAACCATATGTTGAGGCACATGGCCCACCACTACCAAACCAAAAACAAGATTTGCATTATCAAGGTCAAACAAATGCAAAACAAGTTGAAGGAAACCATAAAAGGAAAAGATGAGAAAGAAAACTTGGATATGCTTGCCTGGGAATCCATGATAGCATATTACACCTCATTTGGCACTTTTGGACCAATTTTGGGAGTTTTTTTAGCATTTTTGGTTTTTGGTGAAATTTGGTGCAAATTCAAGAAAATGCACTAGTTTCAAAAACACAGCGTTGTTTTTTCCTCAAAGCTATAAATAAAAAATGGTTTGGATTTTTGGAAATTTGATTGCCTCCTCTCAAAACCCATTTCCTCATGTTTTTCAAACAAGGCTCAAATTTTGAGAAAACTGAGAAAAAAGGGGTCAAAAATCAACATTGTACGCCTCTTTTTGACAAGCGCTACCCTTCTGGTGACACCTTGGGAGAATGAGTTTTTGGAGGCCTTGCCATGGGTCATTTTCAAAAATTCAAGATTTTCAGGAAACTAGACCGATAGGGCTAGTTTACTGTTCTTTCAGATTTCAATTTTGACTTTATGAAGGCACCTAAAAATGGCCTCAAACTTGGCGTTGTGCTTCTTCAATTTTATGAGATTTTAATTAAAAATTTCACTATGTAATTTCTCAAAGTTTCTAGTTCGATCTGGGTAAAGGTCAAATTTGTGAAGTAAATGAATGATAGAGTGAAAGTAAATATAAATCTGATGTATTAATGTATGGATAGTCTTTTTTTGATGTAAATTGAGCTTCATTTATGAGGGAAGTTGCAGTCAAAGCTAATTGTAGAATTTGTTTCAACCTCCCTAGACATTAGGGTTTGGTTAAAACCACTCATGTAACCACTCCTAGAGTCATGGATTCGACCCTTGAGCCTAAGGAGAAGTTTTTTTTGGTATTTATGTATAATTCTTTCAGTCATTGGATTGGTTTGACATTTGAGGAGAGAACTATTGTAGCTTGTATTTGACATTTCTGGAAATCAAAGGACACAGTTTGCAGCTATTATCTAGGAATTCATGTGCAGTAAGTTTGTGATGTTGTTTTTACTATGTTATTAATTTATATGAATGATATTCATCTTCTCTTTCCATTCATCAACTCTTCAAATAGTTTTCCTTACAGTTTATAAACATAATTCTTTTCACTAAGCTCTGTTTTGATGGAAAATTATTATGTGTCACTTTCTCTCTTTCTTAATGAATTCATGTTTCATGCTCATTAAGACATTTATGATTCTTCTGAACACTACATTACATTGAAAAACCCTAATATCCATCACAAAATTACTGCTACCTTGCTCCTTCATATCTTTGCTGATGTAACCCTTTGATCCTGTTAACCTAGCTACCTAGTTTTTCTCCTTTATCCAACAACAAAACCCTAAATTTTCCAAAACCTACCTGAGCCTAGCTTCTAGCCTAAAATCCTTTACATCTCAGTCATTTGTTGGATGTGATTTCATAGAGAGAGCCCTCTCTGGTTTGGTAGGGATAGCTACCAAACTAAAATCTTGATCTATGTTTACCTCTGTCGATTCCTCTCAGCCTGGGACATTGTGGGGGAATAAAATCATCAATGCCAAGTTATGGCCTGTACAAGTGTCTTCATAATTTCATGTCTGTCAATGTTTTCTACCACATCATCATGTAGAATGTAATGATGTATTTTCAAGAAAATGAAAAAATGTAAATATGTGGAAGTCCAAGAGTCACATGTGGAATATGAAAAGCCACATGTGGACAAAAGAGTCAATATAAGTTCAAAGGTCATGTAGAAGTCTAAGAGTCAAGAGTGAGAGGGGATATGAAAGGTCTTTCCTCTTATTATAAATACAACCTCATAACTCAACGAAAGGTTTTTTTGGAGGCTTAGACTTTGGAGAGCTAGTCTTGGATTCTCTAACTTGACATAGGAGAGAGGATCATTCCTTGGAGAAGCAGGAAGTGACTCAATGTTCCACCTATAGAACTAGCGCCTTATCATTGTAACTATGTACTTGGATATTTCACTTAATATTCAAAATCTCAATAAGCCAACACATTTTCATGTGTGTATCGTGAATGTTGTAAGAGTATAATTTAGATGTTTGCAATATATGTTATGATCATATGTACTAAGGAAATTGAACTACTTCATTAGCTTTGGTACTTATCTTGTTGAATGTGTGTTGTATTTCCTTTAAGGATCATTGTGTCTATGTGAATTATTTCGCTAGATAACTAACGAATCTTTCTTTGCTCTTGTGTACCTCTCTTAGGTTAGTACTATTACTTTCCTTCCAGAGACTTACTCTTATCTCCCCTCTCGTGAAGGTCTCCTTTTACACATTGCAATTGATGTTTCAATTTCAAAGGTTATGTGTTAGTCTCTTATGCTACCCATAATATCCAAGGAAAACCTTGAGTTATGGTGGTTGGGTTGATACTTTGGATGGGACTCCGTTGACAGGTCAAAATGTACCGCCAACTACTAAGGGGTCTCCCCGGTGTGAAGTCCCAATTAGACCTCACACCATTTGGGATAGGAGCCCCATCCATTATGTGGGTCTGGCTGCCACCATGAATGTTTTCTACTCTTAGTTATCAAATGAGAAGGTGTGAGAGTGGGGAAAGAATGAAATGCTCGGGTAGTGAAACAAAATTAGCCCAAGATTGACAAATTGCAGAAACAGGTGCAAACAAGTCTCAGCAACAACAAGAAGAGATATATGATGAGAGGGATTAGTGAGCTAAAACCCCATCAGACATAGTAAACAGGAACATGCCAGAAGTTAATTACAAAGTAGTACACAATAGGTCACCGACATGGCAAGGAACAAGTAAACACAGATTCGAAAGCGAAACATACATGCAACCACTATGTATCAGTACATAACATCTTATGTATATGAAAGCACACATAAAAATATGGTGAAGTACCAGACAGATAATATAACCACCATGAGTAAGCATGGGAATCGGTGCCAAAGATAAAGAAGATCTTATTAATATTGCAGCAACTTCAAACACATATCATGCAATTGGTCAAAACCCAAGAGTGGAACATCGGTTGTTCATAACGTTGCCTAATTCCTATACCCTAGATGATCTAAAATCTTGGGAAAACTTGTAAATTCTATGCAAGCTCCCTCATCAGTTAAAACATATGTTTAGGATCATCTCATTTACCCAGTTATACAAGAGGTTTATGTGTCGAGTTATATGTCTTTTACGTGTCATGTGTGAGCAAATTATGAGTTAATTAGCTAGTTAAATAACATGGACAATAAATGAAATGCAGATAATATACACAGAAAAATCATAAGACAAATCTAATCAAGGAGTTCACCCCATCCTCTTGGGCTACATCTCCTTGGACCTCCTTCAATGGCTAGGCCCTCTAGGAATTATTTGGTAAACTATCTGATTACAAGCATCTTCTACACTCCAATGTCTTTTCAAATTGTACCATTGGGTTCAGAGGACCCAAAAACCCCAAAAATGACTATTAGATCTCTGAAAACTGACCCTGGCTGATCTGGGCATGACCTCCTTCCCTATGGAAAAATCACATGTACAAGTCTTCTATTGCCTCTAAAACTTGTTCCATTGTCTTCAGAAGGTCTAAATCATCCAAAATTGACTATGATTTTGTAAAAATTGGTCGAAATCCCATCAAGTTATGGTCTTTTCAATATTTCCCTAAGATTCTCCTCCAAATCTAGAAAGCTTCAGTTAATCCCGCTAAATTTGGGGGCGGTTCCAGGTTTAGCGGAATCTGCAAAAATGTCCGCCAACTGTAAAGCACGTCTAATTAGTGCTTAAATCATTGTTGACCTTTGACCAGTGAGAGGGACACGTGGCGACCTCCGGGCTTGCCACATGGCACCCTCTTATTGGTCCACCACAAACCAATAATATTTTTCCATCTCAACCAACTGGAAACCAACCACAAGGTGCACTTGTCATGCCCTCATTAGGCGTTAACCACCTTTGACTTGCTCAGTCACCTGACACGTTAGCAGCACAGACTGTTGACTAGGTAGTACTTGCAATTTTTTTGTTATTTGGTTAAACGGTCAGTGGACTCTAACTTCCTCATACAAACTCCATTTTTAGTGAAATTATTTGCCTTAGGATTTTATTGCCAAGACAGACGCGGTCATTCAGGAATCGATCAATTTTGAGAACTTTTATTTTTGAGCTAATTTTTGCCCCTAATCCAGATTTCGATCACTCCTTCCCACTGACGGGCTTTTGGACCCACAAAAGTTGGTTATTTGATGAGAGTTGAATACTCTTATCCTTCCCAAGTTCTATCAACTGATTATACTTGAAAAGTCTCCATGACAACCACTTGGGTACACTAACATGCCTTGCATTGCAAATGGCTATGTCCCTCAACCACTGTTCTTCTTTTGTTGTTGATCCAATCCAACACTTGTTGGCTGCTTGTTGACTAATTATACACCCTGTTGTACCAAAGTGATCCCTCGATGCTTGGAAAACTGACTAATAGCCTTCCCACTGAGAATCATGTTCCTCCTTTGCAACACATGCATTCGATGCAAGATTCTTCGTAGAAACCACTTATCCAAGTTAAGCCCATCTAAGTGAACTAAAATAATGAGTTCCAATATCAATAACAACAAGAAAAGAAATGACCATTCTTTTACCTCCATGGTTCCAAATTCCACATTTGGAAGAATGCATTCGCAATCTCTTTTGCTTCTTGGCGTCAACACAAAACAATGGTCTTTCATGGCTGCAAACTTTTTGGCATCTTGTCCATTGTCGCTTCTTGCCTCTGTCATCTTCTAGTTCAACATGGTACTCATGTTTTGATTTGAGAATGAAGGCCAAGCAGGAGCATCTTTCTCAGGAATGGACCTTCCAAAATCCTGTGACATCTTGTCACAAGTAACACCATTAAATGGAAAAACACATTATGCAAAAAATGCAACTTGACGACCTCTTGCTTTTGCTTCGTCGATTTGCATTTCTTGGTGTACAAATTATCGACTAAACATAAGTCAACAAGACATGCTTCTTCAAACAACTGACTTTCAAGTCAAGCAAATGCATGTACAACAACTTGACGATTCTTTTCATAAACAACAAGAATTCCACATTCTCATTCAATAAGCTATCAACATCTCCCTTTCATACTTGGAGATAAAATCGACTCTTCCAAGTTGGTATGACATACATGTGACAACAATCGACACAAGTCGACACTCATGCATGTGCAAATGATCAACATTCTCAAGTTGACAACATACATGTAACAAATCAATCGACCAACACATGTCAATCACTCATGCATGTTCAAGCACAATGAAAATTCTCAAGTTGTCAATCATACATGTTAATAAAGCAATCGACCAATACAATTCAATCACTCATGCATGTTGCTAGTTTCATTGTTCACACACACACAAACTCTCATGTATGTGTACAATTCTTCAACTCTCTCACAAGTACAAACACAAGTACAATAAGCCCAAAAACATGTATGGGTACATAAGAGTTGAATTGACAAATTTGTTGAAAATGAAGTGAGTAACATACCCAACTTTCGCACACCTTCTTGGCGAAATTATGCAACATCAAGAATTGAGAAATTTGTTGCAAATCAAGTGAGTAACATACCTAACTTTCACACACGTTCTTGGCGAAATTATGTAACAACAAGAATTGACAAATTTGTTGCAAATGAAGTAAGTAACATACTCAACTTTGACATGCCTTCACGGCAAGAATATACAACATCAAGAATGCTTTCAAAAGAAATGCATTCACATACAAACTTGTAACTTCTTTGCTGCATTAAAGTGAGTCAAACAGAACTCCACTTTCAACAACTTGCATCATACAAGTTGCAACATACTTTTGACATAAAAGTAATGCATTCATAAGGCAAAGAAATGCATTTTTAAGGCAAAGAATTGCATCTATCAACAAAAGAAATGCAAGCCTTATTTTGATAAGAAATCAAACCACCTCTTACCAAACCATTTCAATGGTGATTCTTGCAGCTGCACATCATCTTGTGAATCATCTTGACCCACATCAATTATGGAATCATCTTTTCCATCTTTTTCAAAATCTCTCTCCACCATCTTCAAATGTCGTGGATGAGTTGTTGGATACAAAGTCCAACATTTGTCTATGAGATGACCTTGCTTATGGCAATGAGTGCAAAACAATTGCATCTTCTTTGCAACATGGTTTGCCTTGTCCAATGGACCTTTGGCTTTCTGTATCTTTTGCTTTGAAAGTTTCATGTATGTGGCCATTTTCTTCCAACATCTTGAAACATTATGTGTATTCAAACCACAAAAGAACATGAACTTTTTCTCCAATTCTTACATGAAGATTTACCATGTTTAACATAATCAAAAGAAACTTGATTAAAGGCAGATTTATACCTTGCACATTCACCTTTGTCACCTTCTTGAGGAGGTGAATTTGATGAGGTAGTGGCTCTCTTCGGAATACCAACAATGGTGTTAATAACCTTAGAGATTTCAACATCCTCTTGTTCATTGAAACCATTGTTTGCATGCTTATGAGCATTTTCTTGCAAAGTGGGTATAAAACATTTGCATTCCTCATGAACACAAACTTTACAAGCTTGAGGTAATGAACATGTAATGAAAGTCCTTCTTGGAACACCTTCATGTGCCTCCCTATCTTTGGAGCATTCTCCATCATGTTGTCCATAACCAAGACCCAAATACCTAGGCCTTTCCTCAACAACAATTGGCTCAACTATGCCTTATGCATGTGTGCCTAACCTTTTACCTTCATAGCCCATCTTCATTAATAATTTGGACCCTATTCCTCTAGTATTCCTTTCAAAATAACCATAACATTCATTTTGAGAGGAAACTGAAGATAAACTTGAATTGCATACCTCATGTTCATGCACATACTTGGCTAGGGTGTCCTTAGCATTATGGATTAAAATCTCCATCTCATGCATCTTTTCAAAAATCTCTTGCTTCTCCTTCTTCATAGCCATCAACTTCTCTTGAAGTATAGTGTTCTCCTTCTTATCTTCAATCATCTCTTGCACCATATCTCTCATGATGAAAAACTCCTGCAACGTCTCTTCATCAAATAATCTTGCTAAGGAAGAGAGATTAGAAACATCACTTGTTGAAGTTGCCATCACAAATGTAAATAATTAAAGATCTTAACAACAATTCACAAAGCTTAACAAAATTATTTACTGTGATTTGAGAACCAAGATCTCAATCTTGAACTTCTCCTTGCTTCATCTTGTACACACAAACTTGCCCACAATTAAATGATCCTTGCACAATTTCAAAACCAATAGCTAATTCTCTAGCTAACCTTGGAAAACCATCTCAAGGTTCAAATGAGCTAACAAGTGCTCTAGTACCAACCTGATCTAAAATATTGGGCAAACTTGTAAAACCTGTGCAAGGTCCCTCATCAATTAAAACATATGTTTAGGGTCATCTCATTTACCCAGTTATGCAAGAGGTTTATGTGTCAAATTATATGTCTTTTATGTGTCATGTGTGAGAAAATTATGAGTTAATTAGCTGTTTAAATAACATGGATAGAAAATGAAATGCAGAGAAATATACACATCAAAATCATAAGACAAATTTGATCAAGGAGTTCACCCCATCCTCTTGGACTACATCTCCTTGGACCTCCTTCAATGGTTAGGCCCTCTTGGAATTATTTGGTCAAATGTATGATTACAAGAATATTCTACACTCCAATGGCTTTTAAAACTATATAATTGGGTTCAGAGGACCCAAAAATCCAAAAAATGACTATTAGATCTCTGAAAATTGACTATGGTTGATTTGGGCATGACCTCTTTCCCCGATGGCCCTAAGCTTCCCTAAAATTCCCTGTGGAAAAATCACACGTAGAAGTCTTCTATTGCCTTTGAAACCTATTCCATTGTCTTCATAAGGTATAACTAATCCAAAATTGACTATTCATTTTTTAAAATTGGTCGAAATCCCATCAAGTTATGGTCTTTTCAAATTTTTCCTAGGAATCTCCTCCAAATCTAGAAAGCTTCAGTTAATCCCGCGAAATTTGGGGGTAGTTCCGGATTTGGCAGAATCTGCCAAAATCTTCGCCAACCATAAATCACATTTAATTAGTTCTTAAGTGAAGTTAATTAGTGCTTAAATGCATTGTTGACCTCTGACCAGTGGGAAGGACACGTGGCGGCCTCCGGGCTTGCCACATGTCACCCTCTCATTAGTCCACCACAAACCAATCAGATTATGCCATATCACCCAACTCGAAACCAACCACAAGGCGACACTTGGTGTGCCCTCATTGGTAATTGACCATTTTTGACCTGCTCATTCACCTGCCACGTTAGTAGTACGGACTACTGACTGGGCAGTACCTGCAATTGTTTTTGTTGTTTGGTGAAACAATCAGTGGGCTCTAACTTCCTCATACGAACTCCATTTTGAGTGAAATGAGTTGCGTTGGGATCATATCGCAAAGACGAAAGTGGTAATTTAGGAATCGATTGATTTTTAGCACTTTTATTTTTGAGCTAATTTTTGCCCCTAATTCAGATTCTGATCACTAGCCCCATTGCTAATATACTCTACTAGTTGCCAAGAGCTTAGTGGATCTAGATCTCAAGCATAAACCGACTATATCTAGTCTTATCTTCAACTCAAGTTCCAAAGTAATTTTAAATTTGGCATGAGGGAACATTTATAGAGATGAGGTGACTATTCACCTATCGTGACCCTTGGCCTCCCTTATGACCTTTCGGCTACCCCCATGACTCTTGAGATTACCCACTTATTCCTCAAGCCACAATTATTATTACAAGCCAATATCAAACCTAACATAGTGGTTGATATAATGGTGGGTGATATTTACATCATGATGAAAGAGATAAAGAGAACTATGTGGAAGGTTATTAGAAACCCTAGAATGCTTGATGCCTGAATCTCACAACGATACGGATGCTTGGTCCTGAAATTGATTTGTTTTCTTGCCACTATGTTTCACTTTCCTTCTTCTATCTCCTAGTGATGTGCCTTTGAATTTATTGAAAAGTTATTGGAGCTTGGAAGGGAGCACCTGCCTTACTGAAGGAAAACCTAGTTATGCAAGCTCCATGAGAAACTCTAATCCCATTGCGTAGACCAACATTTGTTCCATTACTTCTACCTGCAGGAAAATAACATTAATCAAACATAATTTTAGACAAAGAATGATAATGGAATTACAACCAACTAATTTGAAAGAATGACATTAATAAATAATTAATCTAGATCCTTGTGTGGTCAATTGTTCTGCCACAGTATTATCAATTCATGTGGCCTTGGAGGGTCCTCTTGAACTTCCTCAAATGTATTTTCATTTATGAGTTTCTCTCCTCCGTGAGACAAGTGTAGAATAAAATATCATTGTTCTACCTCGCACAACCATATTCAATTCAAGGGATGCACTAATATAGGTTTCTTTAGGAGATCCATAGAGGAGTAGTCCACTTTTCTATGCCAAAATTCCTTCTTTTAAAACATTCCTTCATGATTTTGATGACGCCCCTTTTACGTTTGTGTACTTCCTTTTCACCACTTTGATCGAGCACCATATACATAATAATCACCTTCTTCCATATTTTAATCCTTTAACATGCCCTTTTTGAATATTGTTTTTGAACGTTGTGACATATATTGGGGCATTGTATGGTCCTACCTTCTTTTTGTGTTATCCATTGTGGTTCCTATTGCATGGTATTGCACAAAAAAATCGATGCAAGCCTCCCCTTTGTCGTATCATGAGCCATCCCAGTTTTCCCTCAAGTTTGTATCATTTGTTCAATCATCCAAACAATATGATAGATCTGGCGATGTAGTGTGATTGCATGAACAAAGGACCTTTCAAAGAGACAATTATATTGACATAGTGACCCATGAAATGGTTTGCGACTTACGAAAGGTCACATAGTTGCACTCTGGGAAAGTCGCATCACTTGGGTGCTTTTTCGGGGGCATAAAATGTGATCTCGTGACCTAGGTGGGAGTGCGACTCACTGAAAGTCACAAAGTCATAAGGGTAGGGTTGGTCGCACTCCATGAAAGCTCATTGAGGCATTAAAACATGATCGTGCTTAGTCACAATAAGGTTGGTCACATCGCATCGTTGAGGCTCTAAGATGTGACTTAGCGACTCCCAAGCTCTTGAAAAGAGTTGCGACCACTGAATCTTTGGGTAGAACATGTCATGCCAAGATCTTAACATGGAGCCATCATCTTGATGAAGATCTCAATGCTCTTGGCATTGAATCTGAGTGTCAACTTAAACAATAAAATAGGTTTTGGTTTTACCCCAAAGGATTCCATTGCTAATTTTCTACGTAATAATTTTGAGACTTTGGTGTTGTATTGATTTGTATCCTTAGATACAGTGTGACACTTTCAGAGAGTTCGTCATCTTCGACATAATATTTTCATGGACAATAATCCAATGGCTTAGTGACTGTTATAGAAGTCGCATGGTCGCATTGCAATGAAGGTCACACCCTTTGGCCGCTTGTGGAGTGTGATGTCGCGACTTTGGTGGAGGTGTGACTTCCAAGGGGTTGCATAGTCGCGTTTCATAGTAGGTCACATTCCCTGTTTTCTCCTAGAGTACGATTCTACGACTTACAGGTTTTCCAATGAAATTGCGACCAATGACAATGCAGAATACCGAGTCCAACTCAGCATTCAACTTTTGCAACCGTATAAAACTGGAAGGTTGGCTTGGCCGTGTTGTGGCACATAGGATCTAACTGTATCCATCATTATGTAAACACCCAAACATTAGGTATTCGTCTCTATATTCCATTATAGCACTGTTTCTTATGTTATTTCGTACCCATTTGTATATGTGTCCTTCTAGAATGACCGTCCTGTCCAACCCCTAGAGGAGTCTATTCAAATGCAACTTCAACAAATAAACATGGCTCGTTGACTATGAAATAGAAGGCATTGCATCATTTGATGTGAAACCCAGCCACCTTCCCTTAGTCTCCATAGGACCACGATACTTGGGTTTTCCATATCACTTTTGTGATGTGAATGCACATATTCACAGGCTCGAATGGTGTATAAACAACGCCACTGTTTGCGCAAGGGATCCATGAACTCATTGATTGTATTATGTGGGCTTTAAATTATTCACCATCATGTTTTAAATCTTGGTGTGGCCTCATATCATTCATTCATGGTGCCACTTACACCTTGTGTATGATCAGAGTGTGGGTTGGTCCACTATGATGACACCATATTTGTTTTGTGAGAGTTTCGATAAAGGTGAGGCCTACATTTTAAAACTACCATAAAGAATGAAAGGTGTTGTCTCCATAGTGCGATTGCGAAGGGGTATCACCCCTTTGTACAAGGGTTGTGGCCCCTTGGCTATGCCTTGGTATAAAATAGAAGGTGTTGTCTTCCTTGCCCTGCATAGCACAATAATACACGTGTTAATTGCATGATATATCTATATATATATATATATATATATATATATATATATAGAGAGAGAGAGAGAGAGAGACGTGTTAATTGCATGATATATCTATCTATATATATATATATATATATATATAGAGAGAGAGAGAGAGAGAGAGAGAGAGACGTGTTAATTGCATGATATATCTATCTATATATATATATATATATATATATAGAGAGAGAGAGAGAGAGAGAGAGAGAGAGAGACGTGTTAATTGCATGATATATCTATCTATATATATATATATAGAGAGAGAGAGAGAGAGAGAGAGACGTGTTAATTGCATGATATATCTATCTATATATATATATATATATATATAGAGAGAGAGAGAGAGAGAGATATAATGCTACAGCCTAGGGTGCATTAATGCATGCTCAATGCTCTTTCGAAAATGTCATGTTTTGGACTTCGGTCCTTTTATACAAGTTTGTTTAATACCAAACACATGCATTAACCTAACATCCAAGGTGGTGTTAACATATCAAGGGGTCCCTATAATGATGCAAAGCTAGTGGGATGTGATGCTTATGGGAGTGCATGAGAGAGAGAGAGAGAGAGAGAGAGAGAGACGTGTTAATTGCATGATATATCTATCTATATATATATATATATATATATATAGAGAGAGAGAGAGAGAGAGAGAGATAATGCTACAGCCTAGGGTGCATTAATTCATTCTCAATGCTCTTTCGAAGATGTCATGTTTTGGACTTCTGTCCTTTTATACAAGTTTGTTTGATACCAAACACAGGCATTAACCTGACATCCAAGGTGGTGTCAACATATCAAGGGGTCCCTGTATTGATGCAAAGCTAGTGGGATGTGATGCTTATGGGAGTGCATGCATGGGGCCATAAGGGCGAGGTTGAAAAATGAAGGTGACTCTCATTCTGACCAGTTAGGGCTTCAAGAATGTGCACGATGAGGACAACAACTCATCAAACCTAATGAATTTGGAAGGGATGAGGGTGACGGTGAGGCAAAGTCATCAAGGAAAGTATTCCCATAAACCCTAATGCTTATTGATGTGGTCATGCTTCAAGATGATATGATAAAGGTAAAGATGATAAGCATCCTGGAGAGTGAGGATTAATTTAAAACAAGGTTGGGACTGCAATCACATACCTTTAGGGTTACCAGGATGCAAGGGGAACACATAATCCTCACAAACCCTAATGCACATGCTGAGGTGAAGGATCCACCAAGAACCTAGGGAAAATGTTTTGCAATGACTCTCACCATGATGCCATGCGATTCTGATGAGGATGCACCCCTAGAGGCATGTGAATTAGGTAACAACAGGGAGGGGATCACTCTTTTGACAAGATAGGGTTTCTCCCAAACCCTAATATTGTCAGTTGTAATGAAAGCCAATTAAATGCATGCTTGTACAAATATAGGGCATCTATTGATCGCAATGCATATCATGAGTTTCAAAGTCATGGGAGACTCTTAATTGCATTAATGGAGCTATTGACCTTCAAAACCCTAATGTGATCCTAAGGCATATGTCTGAAGTAAAACATGACGTGCAGATGCAACGTATGCACACCAAAGGGGTTGGATAGGCAAGGTCACAGGGAGAGTAACCAATTAGGGGTCCTATCAAAACCCTAGACTCTTGGGGCGAGTGGTGGGGTACCAAAATTTTGACTATGCCCAAAAATTTGGGTGGTGTTGTAGCAGCGACAATAGACTCCTACTCCAAATGATGTGAGGTTTAATTGGTACTTCACATCGGGGAGACCCCTTATATGTTGTAAGAATCCAACACCATTAATAGGTTCGTAGATCCAATCCGCATAGTCCCCCTTCTTCACTGCAGTCACCCGTCCCCTCCAATATTTATGATTCCCATCTCACCATTCTAATCTGGAACAAACCACAAAAATACCACAAGATATTGAAATCTTGGATGATACAGAACAAGTCTCAGAACTAGAGGATACATTAGATATATTGAATGTGACAAAACAATAACTCTACAACTTACTTCGTCTTCTTTACTACCATAACCTGAAGCAAGCAACAATGCCCTCTCTGCAAAGTTATCCAACTTATTTTAGGATTGTATTCACTATAGAGAAGTCTTGCAGCTTTGTGCTCAAGCATTCGATATAGTTCCCTTACTCCCTCATGAAGTGTTTGCAAAGGCTCGTCAAGATTTACATCAGGGATAGGTGGAAGTCCTTGAAACTTCACGATAGGCTTAGTCAGACAAGCTTATCGTAAGTGGACAACACCTTGAGTCTAAACTCCCACCAGTTGACACTTTATCTACCTAAGACCTTCAACATTGGTATTCTCAACAATTATTTTATTTTATTATAGCTTCATCAGTGCAGCTGGAGGATTATTTGGTTCTCACAGACTCAAGTCATAATGAGCTTACTCTCGCATATGAGCAGGAGCAATAGTAACCCCTTCAAATCATGGAGGAGCATGATCGATTGTGCATACAAAAAGAGAAACTTAAAAAGTAGGTGTTACAGATCCATTTGGGCACATCACTCCCATCATTCAGATCAGTACCATTAGGTCTCATCAAACCCTAATTCAGTTGTTGCATGCCCTAGACAAGTCACCATTTTGAATGCCTCCTTCCGTGAGAGTTTTTTGGCCTGAAACCCTCCAGAATTACCTCCTTGAGGGACCAGCGCATCCTTGGACAGGGGTAAGTGTGCTTCAGTGCAGGTAGGCCCATGTTAGGGTACTCTACATAGCACCTAGGCCCACTTTGACCTGTGTTGGGCGAGATTGAGCGAAATTCACATAGGGTTCTAGGAATATTCTTATCCTCTGGAGTCATCTAGAAGATTCCCACACTTATCACTTCCTATTAGCTCGAAAATGGATGAGGAATGAGTTAAGTAACCTCCTATCTTCTCATCCCTTCCTCCATGGAACCAACTCTAGGTATGGAAGGTCATTCAATGCCCTCTTTTATGAAAAAACCTCCTCCATCTGCCTATAAATTGAGCACTCATCTAAGTGATTAGGGGTTGGCCTTTGAGAATTTGTAAGGAGATATTGTTGAAGTGAGAATTGAGATTGTAAGTGAGTAGTGTTATGCTACTTGAGTGTTGTGCTATTGATGTGATGTTGGTTGGAACCCAAGTTGGAAGAGTGGCAATGGATCGAACTTCATGGTTGTAATTCTTCCTTCTACTGAATAAAGTTGTTTACACGCTTTTCCATATGCTTATCTTGATATATGATGTTTATATGTGTGAATGTATCTGATTCAATTTACTTGTATTCGATAGATCTCTTACTTTGATTGGTTCTTTATCTTCTGTTTATTCTTGTAGGTAATTTTTGAGTGATTTAAGTTCGAGAAGGAGTGACGGGAGTCAAACAAAGGAGACAAAGAAAACCGAAAGAGAAAGTAGGTCCTTTGGTTCGCTTTGTCTTATTTATCGTCTATAAAAAAAGGATAAGAGCTTTAAATCTATTGTTCTAGGTATAGCTACCTACCTAGGGAATTAGTATTTATCCATAGATACCAAATTCCTCATAACAAATTGGTGACCATAATGGGGAACGATCATCATTCCGGGTAGTTTACCTTCATCCTAGTACACTCTAGTAGACCTTACTTGCTTCCATTAATCTTCTTTTAGCCTTTTTGAAGTGTTTTTTTTTTGTGAAAATTGTGCTTGTAAGCCCCTAGGATGGCCTCTCTAGCACCATTGCAGGCTTGGTCTAAAGATTGATATAGAGCACCCTTGGCTTGAGGACAGTGCTCTGAAGTGCATTGTCTCCCACTCAAGGCTGCGCTGGTCCTCCTTAGGACAAAAATCCCTCCTTTGAGTTTATTTTTTGCCAAATTTCCTTCTGTTTCTACTTGTTGAAAGGTCGATGATGCTTGTGTCTCTGAAATCAATTTGTGTTTCCTTTGCGAGCCCTACTTTGTCTTTGATTGTTTAGTGTTTCTTAAATGATTTATTTTTCACTATCAATTCATTGTCAAAGTTAGTTTATAGTCGATCAATATTTGTTCAAAAGAAAGTGTCATAAAAGTCTTCTTTTCTTTCGAAACAAAACTATCGTAAAGTCTTCGTTCTTGGAAAAATAATTATTGATTGTATGTGCATTAGTTTCCTTTTGTTCATCATAACATTAATGGAATTGAAAAGAAAAACTTGCATTGTGCATTGAAAGAATTTGTGTGTGTTCATAGGAATAGTTTAGGGAAATTGCATTAGCTTGTGCTCTTTGCTCATTGATTGAAAGAAATCTAATTGCTCTATCCTTATTAGCTAAGGTCTTTTCATTGTCAAAATTGAATGAAAAGGATGCTTATCATATTAGTTGCATTCTAGGAATTGAAAATACATCATGTGGTGAACCTTGAAAGACAAATTCTTAATCAATATCAACTTAAAATTAACATTAATTAATCTAATGGAGCATTGTCACCTAATGCAAAACATTTAGAGGTTCTAGGCTAGAGATGTGTTTCGGCGTCGTAAAACATAGCAATTGTTGCTAACTTGTCTGCGATACACTCCGAGTGTGATACCTCATTCCACATACGTGAGTATATCATAGCTCGTCCACGTACCTTTGGGTATATAGGGCGGTGTTACAGTACATAAAGTATATGGGAATGCTCTCACTATGTGGTTTCGCATTAGACAACGCTAATACGAATTGGGCCTCCACGTACTTTTGGGTATATATGGGAGGAAAACACTAGGTTGCTATTCATCCTTAGGTAACCGAGTTAGCCGCCTTGTACATTGTGATACACCGAACACAGCATTCGGGGAGATTGCCTGCCCGTACTTCTTGGTTCGCCAGGAGGTATTCTGCAGTTCACAGTTGCTTGGTAAACCTTTTTTCCTAGCTTAACCCTTTTTGTTTATTTATTTTTTGTAATAAACTCAATCAGCAATCGTGGAGGAAAAGCAACCCTTACCCCATTGTTCGCGAAGAGCAACGAGTAAATCGCCTTTGCCACCCGAAGCTACACCTATCCGGTCAAAGCGGTCTCGTTTGGCTGGATCCAGTACTTCAAAAGCTTCTGGTTCTTCATCTGAATTACTGGAAACATCTATACTGGTAAGTATTGTGACCCCAGTTACTCCTATAGTTACTAGTACATCAGTTACTGAAGTAGAATCTCCACAATTACATGAGTAAACTAGAACTGAATCTAGTGAAACGGTAACCCAAGTTGTTCAACAACAAGTTGATTCTCAATCTGAAGTTGTTCAACAAGAAATTTCTTCTAAACCTAGATTTGTTCAACTAGAACTGGATCCTGAACCCATCATTGTTCAATCAGAAGTTACTTCTGAACCAGAAGTTGTTCACAAAGCCCAACCTAAACTTGTTCTTTTACCAGAACATTTGGATCTTCAGGTGGAACAATTAGAATTTGTTACCTTACTAGACAAAGATCGACCGATACATCCCCAGACATCCATAACTGTCGAGGCTTCATCTTTACCTCAGCAACAAATACCATAAATCTATTATGGACCAAACGATGAAATTATTCCACCTGGTTTGATTTTGATAGAAGAGAAACCTGAGGTAGAATCACCTAGAAATCCATTCCATTTTGGAACTGGACTGCATATGTATCCTTATACTCCTCATTTCATTACTCCTTTTGATCTTGATTACTTTCAGACACTCATTGAATCGTTAGGAAACTTATTTGGACATTTGACTATGGCAGAGTCAACATCCCAGACCATACCATCTGTTACGGCTACGGCAGAATCTTTTGTCGCAACATCTTCAATGTTTACTATGACACATGAGTCACATTTGTATGGTGTTCCATTTGTCCCATTGGGTTACCAATATTTATCGAGAACCCACTCTGGTGTTGCTTCTAGCCCTTGGTCTTCACCAATGTCCTCTACCAAAATTTTATCTGGTTCTTCATTTACGGGTACCGAACAACTGGACCCATCAAGTTCATATTAAGTTGGTTCATCTGGTTACCATCTTATGTATCCGCTCAACACTAGACTACCCCCATACGAAGAACAATATGCATATTCTCCTTATCCTCCATTATTTGGGGGGAAACCATATGTCCATATGTCGTCGTCTTTAGGTCATCCTGGAATGACTATCTGTCAATGGCAGCCAACCATGCATGTTCAAACTAGGCTTTTGTATCCATCACAACCTATGAAATCTGTCTCATCCACACCTTCAACACCTATTGTTACAGTTGTATCACAATCGCGAGCTCAAATTGTTGTATCTCAACCTGTGCAAGCTGGCCCTTCAACCTCAAACCCCCAATTTTCAGGTATAGAGATCCAACCTTCTCAGGCAGTTTTACAAAAACCACTTGTGTCTGGAGTCCAACAACTTCAGGCTAGTTTACCTTTTACTGGAATGACTCAGACTTACACTGGTTTAGTGTATTCACAGCCAGGTCAACCTTACATTGGTGGGCAACAACAACCGTTAAATAAAAAATCGTTGTACCAACAAAAACAATAGTTGATTCAATAGCCTTGGTAGCCCCAATCTCAACAACAACAATTCCAGCAATACCAACCTCAACATGGACTTGGACAACAAGCTTATGCTAGGTTTGGTCAGCAACAAGTTTATCCAGGTCCTGGTCAACAAGCCTATGCTGGGTTTGGACAACAGCAAATATATCCTGGTGCTCAACAACAACCTTATGCCAGATTTTCTCAACAAACTTACCCTTATCAAGGTTACTAGCAGCAGATGCCTTATGTTGGTATGAAAATGCCTATTTCCCAGGAAATCCAATCTTACCCTGGATATGCTCAACTTGACCTCAATATACAGTTTCCTTTCGTTGCAACACTTGAATTACCAGATCTAAACCGGCTCACCAATGAGCCAATTCATTTTGCGCCTTGGTGGTCGGTGATTCCTCATAAGTTACCTTCCGATATTCCAAAATTCAATGGAAACCCTAAAGAAGACCCATCCAACCATGTCATGACTTTTCATTTATGGTGTTCATCAAACTCCTTGAATGATGATTTTTTTAGAATACATCCTTTCTAAAGAACGCTTATTGGTCTAGTTGTGAAGTGGTACATTGATTTACCACGAGCTTCTTTTGATAACTTCACTGCCTTAGCTACCACGTTTTTAACCCACTTCTAGTTACCCATATGATATGAAACTGGAACGGAACTATTAACCAACTTTAAACAGACTACTGCTACTCATATCTTTGATCATATTCATGAGTGGCGTCGTCGTCATCGAATGGTTAAAACTTATGTTCCTGATCAGCTTCTAGCTTAGTGGTTTATAAAATCCTTGCTACCATCTATCACTGAGGGTGTGGAAAAAGGTGGAGTTGTCACTAAAGAGCAACTCGTACCCAATATTTGGACTTGATTTATACACAGTCTGGCACACTCTACGACAAGATCCCGAATGCACCCCGACCAGCTTTCATTGTTCCTCCTTCACCATCGAGTAAGGACTCTCATGGCGGTGACGGTGTGATTGTTTCTTCGAGCACACAAACGGAAGGTAGACGATCAGGTCAAACACTAGCCATTTCCAATCAAACTACAAATGCACCTAATAACACTCTTACTTCTGAAATCAATGTCGTGTCATCTTACAAGGGCAAGAATGAAAATCAACCAGGAAGTAAGAAGAAAGGGGAAAACAAGAAGAAACAAAATAATTCCCCTCAAGAGAAATCATCTGATTCCTCTCCTTCGTCTAGGAAACCTCGTTACCCGTGTTTAACGATGAGCATTTTATGCAAGATTGTCTGAAGTCTCAAAGCTTCTGAAGACTTCTAATACATCTGCGGTATTTATTCATTTTCCAAAACCGGAGACAAATATGGTTGCTACAGAACATGCTTCCACTTCCCAAGTGCTTATGATATCCACCTCTAAGCCAAAAATTGAAGTTTTGGTGTCCACACGAAGTAAAGATTAAGGAAATCAACCGTCTTCGTCGAATAACCAGGCCGAACAACCTAAATCTTCGACTTCGACTTCAACTAATCCTATTCCACCACCTATTGCACCAGAATTAACAATAAAATCACCTAAGGGAGTTATACATAAATCGACATTTAACCCTCGAGCTCAAGCTAGACAAAATTATAACATAGTAGAAGATTTGGCTCAATCACCTTCTGTTATGTCTACGCTCAAGGTACTTCAGAATTGTCCCTCCCAGAAGCAAGCTTTGTTGTTAGCAATTGGTGGAATCGTGTTATGAAACCAGCTCACAAAAAGATAGAAAAGAGAGATCCACGCCTTAGAATTCAGCCTCTTCGAGGGGGCAACCTCCTTTACATTACATAAATGAACAATTCTTGGATGATACAAATGAAAATACCTCCTTTCTATATATAGGAGTCTAAGTGGTCCCAATACAATCAAAGCCTACATACAATAATATTGTAGGGCACAACAATAACAATAGTGGGCTTCTATGTGGCACAATAGTAACAATATGGGCACTACATGGGTACATCAATATAAATAAGGGGTATAACTACAATAGTAATGGGGTAATCACTAGTATTATAGGGACCCAACATGCCCCTCTCCTTCAAAAAAAGTGTTGTCCTCAACGCTTGAGTAGTTCAGGATACTTCTGCATAAAATTCTCGTCCTCCCATGTGGAATCTTCAGCTGATAAGTTCTTCCACTTGATAAGGTACTCTGAAATTGATCGATTTCGTAGCTGTCGAGTTCTTGTTTCTATAACTGCTTCCGATTCCAATATAATTTTTCCTTCTTCGTCAAGTTCTGGCAATATTGTTTGAACTGGGAGCTTGTCGCCTATAACCTTCTTTAAGCATGAAACATGGAAAACTGGGTGCAATCGAGAAGCTGCAGGAAGCTCCAATTTGTATGCCATAGTACCAATCTTTTGCAACACCTTGTACGGACCATAATACTTTGGTGATAATTTATTATCCTTCTTAGCTTGCTTGAGGGACATTTGCTTATATGGCTGTAGCCGTAGGTATACCCAATCACCTACATCAAAACTTCTTTCACTGCGATGCTGATCTGCCTGTTGTTTCATTCTATTCTGTGCCAACACAAGGTTATCCTTTAAGAGTTGAAGGACTTGTTGTTGATGTTCGATGTGATGTTCCACTGCCTGAACCTTAGAATTTTCTCTTAAATATGATGTGATGGATGGTGGTTGATACCCATAAAGTGCCATAAATGGGGTCATTTTTGTTGCTGTATGAAAGGAAGTGTTATACCACCATTCAACCAGAGGCAACCATTTGACCCATTGTGTCTGTTTATCAGATACAAAGCAACGAAGGTATCCTTCCAAACATTTGTTTACTATCTCAGTTTTCCCATCAGATTGAGGATGATAAGATGAGCTATGAGCTAACTGAGTACCAAGACAAGAAAATAATTCTGTCCAAAAATTTCCAGTGAAAATGGGATCTCTGTCACTTACAATAATCTTTGGGTTTCCATGTAGCTTTTGAATTGTTTCCATAAATGCAGTAGAAACTGTACTGGCTTTAAATGGATGTGATAATGCACAAAAGTGTGCATACTTGGTAAGTCTGTCAACTACCACCATGATGACACTCTTTCCCTCAGACTTGGGTAAACCTGTGATAAAATCCATTGATACCTCCTCCCAACGTTGGCTTGGAATGGGTAAAGGTTGTAATAGACACGGTGTCTTAATTGTTTCAACTTTATTTTGCTGGCAAACCAAACATTCTACCACAAACTTATGAATATCTGATTTAAGGCCATCCCAAAAAAATTCCTTCTTCACCCTGTGGTAAGTTTTTAAAAATCCTGAGTGCCCTCCTAAGGGAGAAGTGTGCAATTCCATAAGAATCTTTTGTTTTAGCTGGGAATTCTTACAGAGGTATAAGCGATCTTTGTACCATAACGAATCATTTTTCCAGCTAAATGTATCAGACATACTGGAATCTTGTTGTAGCTTTCGAATAAGTGCCCATACTTCTTCGTCATTCTTCCATTCCTCCCTTGCTTCATTTATCCAATCTGGTTGGATGATAGAAATAGCGCACAACAATGCTTCCACATCCTCATCCTTCCTTGAGAGTGCATCTGCCACCACATTTTGCTTCCCCTTTTTGTAGATGATTTCAAAGTCATAACCCAACATCTTTGTGACCCACTTTTGTTGCTCTTCAGAGGATAATCTTTGTTCTAAAAAGTATTTAAGGCTATCATGATCTGTTTTTACCTTGAAGTGTCTTCCCATTAGGTAGGGTCGCCATTTCTTAAGTGCATGGAGTATTGCCAACATTTCCTTCTCATAAATGGCTTTTCTTAGAAACTTTCCCTTGATTGGACGACTTTCAAAGGCAATGGGTCTTTCATCTTGCATTAGAACAGCACCAATTCCATTTCCTGAAGCATCACATTCCACAATAAAGGTTTTTGTGAAGTCCGGTGTAGCTAAGACCGGTGCTTGGCACATTGCCTCTTTAAGATGTTCAAAGGCCTTTGTTGCTTCCGGAGTCCATGAAAATGCATCTTTCTTCAATAATGTCGTTAGAGGTGCCGCTATTCTCCCATAATTCTTAACAAACTTGCGATAATACCCTGTCAACCCAAGAAATCCACGCAAATGCTTGATGGATGTGGGGATTTTCCATTCCTTAATGGCTTTAATTTTGGTAGGGTCTACCTTAACTCCTTCATGAGATACAATATGACCCAAATATTCCACCTCCTGGACTCCAAAGAAACATTTGGATCTTTTGGCATATAATTGTTTCTCTTCCAATAGTTGTAGCACGCTGTCGACATGTTCAACATGATCCTTCCAAGACTTGCTGTAGATAAGTATATCATCAAAAAATACTAACACAAATTTTCTAAGGAATGGTTTGAAAATTGAATTCATCAAACCTTGAAATGTTGAAGGTGCATTGGTAAGGCCAAAAGGCATGACCAAAAATTCATAATGACCCTCATGAGTTCTAAATGCCGTTTTCGGAATGTCTTCAATCTTCATTCTGATTTGATGATATCCTGAACGAAGATCCAACTTGGTGAAGTAAATTGATCCATGCAATTCATCCAGTAATTCATCAATGACAGGAATGGGGAACTTATCTTTAATAGTGAGCTTGTTGAGCTCCCTATAATCCGGACACATGCGCCATGATCCATCCTTCTTGTGCACCAATACTACTGGAGCAGAGAAAGAACTTTGACTCTGTTGAATTATACCAGCCTCTAACATTTCTGCAACCATACGTTCAATTTCACTTTTTTGGACATAGGGATATCTGTATGGCCTGATGTTTGGAGGAACACTTCCTGGAATCAGATGAATAGCATGATCATGATCACGCATAGGTGGGAGACCTTTGGGAGTATCAAATACCTTGGAATGATTGTCCAGGACTTTTTGGAGATCTGGAGAAATAGATGATTCTAATGTGGAAACATCTAGCGAACATAATTGTGCAATTACACCCCTTTGCTCCTTTTTTAGAAGCTTTGTCATACCATTAGAGCTGATTATCTTTCCTGGTTTCCCTGCAATACCCCTTAATTCAACTTCCTTTCCTTCCACAGAAAATTTCATGAAAAGTTCCTGAAAATTAAAAGCTATTGTACCCAAGGATTGTAGCCATTGGACTCCTAGTACAACATCAGCACCTCCCATTGGAATGGAAAGCATTGGACTAGTCAGTACATATTCTCCCATGGATAGCTTGATATTATGGCACTTTCCAGAGCAATTTATTGTTCCTCCATTTGCAATCATCACTTGACACTCTGGTGCTGGATATAGGAAGCAATTCAATTCTTTTGCTACCCTATAATGAATAAAATTGTGGGTGCTTCCTGAATCAATCAACACTATCACCTTTTTCTTCTTGATTTGTCCTTCTATCTTGATGGTTTGAGGAGTGGTAATTCCTGCCAATGCATTACAAGATATGGTCGGATTTATTTGTTCTTCATATAGACTTTGTTCCTGGAATATATCCTCTTCTTTTGACCTTTCTTGCTCCTTTTCTTCTTCCTCTTCACAATCTATGTAGAATAATTTCTTCTCAGCACACTTATGACCTTTTGTGTATTTGCTATCACAATTGTAACAAAGCCCTTTTGCTCTTTTTTCTTCCAATTGTTGCGGTGTCAACCTTGTAGGTTGTGGAAGACTATGGGCAACAACACTTCCATCTTTATAGTTGTGAATGGTATGCTTCCTAGTTGCCATAATTTTGCTTTCCATTTTTCTTGCTAACCTGAATGCCTTCTCTAATGAATCAGGTTCCCAAAGGCGCACATCATGTTGGATATTATCCTTTAAAGACCCTATGAACACATCAATCCTATGCTCCTCTGGAATATCTTTTATCCTTATGTTCAATTTTTGGAACTCCTCAATGTGCTCCATTATTGAACCCTTTTGTTTGAGATTCATCAATTGGCTAAAAAAAGTGTTGCTTTTTGTATCCTCATAATGTGCTATCAATTCTTCCGTAAAAATTGCCCAAGTGATAAATTGTTTACGAGAACAAAGCCATTGATACCATACAAACTGATTTGGTTCCAAATATAAAGTTGCCATACGTACCTTTTGTGTGTTTTGCACATTATTGAGATCGAAGAATTGCTCCATCTGTAATATCCATGTGGCGGGATCCTTGCCATCAAACTTCCTCACATCGATTTTTGGAACATGGTGAGTCTTCGATCCAACATTAGAGTCTATGGAATCATGATTAACATTTCTTTTATTCTCATCATGAGTTTCCTTTACTACCTTTTCACCATTAGTGACCCTTTCTTGTAGCAACTTCTTCAATTCATCCATCTTATCATCCATGCCATCAATTTTAGCGTCCATGCCATCAATTTTAGCGTCAATCTTAGCTTCCATGCCATCAATTTTAGCGTCAATCTTAGCTTCCATGCCCTTTATCTTAGATTCCACGCCATTTACCTTAGATTCCACGCCACTTATCTTAGCTTCTGTTAGCTTTTGTGAGCGTGACATTTGTTGCACTTGTTCTTGTAATTTTGATATATCATGTAGCATTTCTTCCTCTTCTTCATGAGTCATGCTAGAGCTTTCAGGTTCCTTACTAGGTGTTTGCATTTTCTTTCCTCGGGGCATTAGTTACCAATAATAAAGTTTTACTATGCCCTTTGAATTCCATTAAACCAAGCTTACACAAAAATTAAAAAAAAAACTACACACCTTTTTTCCACTTTATAGAAGCCTGATATTGAATCTGATGTATCTCTGTAATTTCGGATCCTCCAATTTTGAAATTGCTACCTGTAGTAGCCTTCTGCGTCCTCTTTCCAATGCCACAAGTCTGAGCCAAATTGGATTCTTCAAGGAAGAGTTATGTGAAATCTCCCACAGTGACTTGCTTTTAGACTGGTTCAGTAGAGTGAACTTGTACGACGTGCCACGAGTCACTGTTTCAACCTTTGAATCTGAAACACATGCACAAGAAACTACAGTCCGTCCTCTTTCTGTACCTTTTTACGAAATTTCAATCCGATCCTCAGAGAGAGAGTTATGACGATTTTCCCCAGGTCACCTGTTTTGAATGTAATTCAGGAGTCTGCAAAAAGACCAACTTCCTTAGATTATATCTCCGAAAATATCACGAGAAAAGTTCTGAAATTCGGACCCAAGGTTCAGCGCCAATTCTTCTCAAATGGGTTTTTTTTGCGACTTCTGAAACGTCACAGAAAAAAAGTTATAGCGAAAATTCCACGATGACCTGTTTGGAGCAGCGAAACCCTAGAATCCAAAGCTCTGATACCAAATGTTATGAAACCAGCTCACAAAAAGATAGAAAAGAGAGATCCACGCCTTAGAATTCAGCCTCTTCGAGGGGGCAACCTCCTTTACATTACATAAATGAACAATTCTTGGATGATACAAATGAAAATACCTCCTTTCTATATATAGGAGTCTAAGTGGTCCCAATACAATCAAAGCCTACATACAATAATATTGTAGGGCACAACAATAACAATAGTGGGCTTCTATGTGGCACAATAGTAACAATATGGGCACTACATGGGTACATCAATATAAATAAGGGGTATAACTACAATAGTAATGGGGTAATCACTAGTATTATAGGGACCCAACAAATCGATCCAACTTATTCCAATCTTGTGGTATTCATTTCTAATTCAAGTAAATGCCTTGAATAAACTTGTTCATCGAACCATTATTGATGAGGGGGCATCTACTTGTATAATGTCTATGAATTGCTGAAAACACTTGGCTCACCACCTTTGTCATGTTCACCAAATACGTTAAAAGCTTTTGACGGACGTACATATATGCCTTGTGGAATGTTGAGTAATTTTCAAATTGAACTAGGAGGAAAAATAGTAACTTTTGAAGTTGAGATTATTGATAGACCCCTTGACTATAACATTTTACTAGGAAGACCGTGGGTTTATGCTATGGCTGTTGTGGTTTCAACTTACTTTCATACGATTTCATTCCCTCATAAAGGTGGAATCATAGTTATCGACCAACTCGCCTTCTTCGCCTCTAGTTCACAGGCTACTGGAAGCATTATGTTGGTACACAAACCCCTGCTATCTCTTCAAAACATTGGTGTAGGTCTCTTTAAAGATCCTTCCCTAATGGGTACTTTTTCACTACCACCACCATCAAATTTGGTGGAAGTGGCAAAAGTTGAGACTTGCAACATGATATCTTCCACTTCATCTGACTTAAGGAGGATTTCCAATAGTTTTGAAGTTGATAGTATTAATGAAATCATGCCGCTAAGCCCTATTGAGATGGCATAGCAATCAATCTTTTTGGCTTGTGCAGTGAATCCAAATCCATTTTCGTCAATTGTAAGGGTAGATCGTTCATTAGAATATGGTACTTCCTCTGATCCTTTTTCACATATATTTTCTATAGATGAAGAAATCATCCAATCAATGATGATGGAAGGAGAGCCATGGGAAGATTACCATCATTGTTCCCATCTTCAAGATCACATAGAAGATTATTCAAATGAACTTAATCACCCTTCAGTCGTCGATTTCCTTTTCAATTCTGTTTTCATAGATACAGTAGATTCCGAGCAAAACCTGTCAAATATCGAAGAAACTAATTTTATCAATATTTCAACCAAACCTAACATTGTAGAAAACATTCATGTTGGCAAATCTTTTTCTCCATCAGAACTTGATATTTATCGTGCTCTCTTTCATGAATTTCAAGATATATTTGCATGGCCATACGAGGAGATGCTAGGAATTGACCCTATTATAGTTGAACATGAAATTAAAATGTATCCTAATGTCAAACCAGTGCGACAGAGCCTCCGTCTTGTTCATCCAAAGAAGGTTGTTGCTATTAAAATAGAAGTTGAAAAAATTTTCCATGCTAGTTTCATTTACCCTATTCCTCTTACTGATTGGGTTTTCAATATTGTTCCTGTCATGAAGAAATAAGGGACAATACGAGTGTGCATCGATTATAGGGATGTTAATCAGGCTTGTCCAAAAGACAATTATCCTACTCTCTTTATCAACAAGATTATTGATGAATGTGCTGGATGTGAAATATTCTCATTTATGGATGGTTTTTCCGGCTATAATCAAATCAATATCCGCCTAGAGGACCAATCTAAAACTGCATTTATTTGTCCATGGGGAACATTTGCTTATGGGAAACTCTCGTTTGGTTTGAAGAACATAGGGGCAACATTTCAGAGGGCAATGAATTATTCCTTCCATGACATCAAACATATTGTTCAACCATTCCTTGACGATTTACTTGCTCATTCACGAAAGCGGTATGATCACCCACGACATTTGAGAGCTATATTTTTATGGTGTTGATACTACAAAATACGACTCAATCCACACAAATTTGTGTTTTGTGTTGGTTTTGGTTTTTTCCTTGGATTCGTAGTGTCTAAGGAGGGAATTCGACTCGATCCACTTAACGTTCAGACAATCCTTGATTTTCCTCCACCTTCCAACCTACTACAGTTACAGAGACTCCAACGGAAGGCTAACTTTCTTAGGAGGTTCATTCCCAATTATGCTGAGATGGCTAAATGATTTACTCGTTTATTGAAAAAGGGGATACCCTTCCATTTGGACCAGGTTGCACAAGCTTCCTTTGATGCTCTTAAAGATACATTGATTAGAGCCTCATAAATGTATTCCCCGAATTATCAAAACGACTACTTCCTATATCTCGTCACTGCAGATACAACCATTGGAATGGTTTTAGTCCAAGAAGAAGATGGGATTGAACATCCGATATATTATTTGAGCCACAATCTCAATGATACAGAAGTTAATTACTCTTACGTCGAAAAGTTAGCTCTGGCTGCTATTCAAACTGTACAGAGATTTTGCCACTACATCTTGCTCTGAAAGACCACTTTCATTTCGGATTACAACCCTATGAGATATATTTTGTCACGTCAATTGTTGGGGAAAATACACAAAATGGATCATCATTTTTCAAGAGTTTGATTTGGAATTCATCAAGTCCAAATCAAAGAAATCTCTAGTCTTCGCTCGAATACCTTTGATTCGACATCAGAACCATCAATTCTGGATGAGTCTCTGTTCCTGACTTTGTCATCTGACGTGTGGTATGGGGATATACTGATTTATCTCTAGACCCAAACTTTCCGACCAGATACCTCTCGATCACAACAGCGACGTATCTGATACCAAGCCAAAGATTATCTGATTGTTGGCAACACTCTTTAACGTCGTGGTATCGATATGATTTTATGAAGGTGCCTCTCTCATGAGGAAGCCAAGAAAGTTTTGAATGATTGTCATTCAAGTGCTTGTGGTGGACACTTATCTGGTTATGCTAATGCGTAGAGAATTCTTCGTGCTAGTTACTTCTAGCCTTCCATATTCAAAGATTGCATAATTATTGTCAGAAGTTGTCACTTATGCCAAATCTATGACCATAAAGCTAGATTACCACCTGCACCATTGCATCCTACCATCGCTATTGGACCATTCGCCAAATGGGGCATTGACTTCATGACATGTAACCCCACCTCGGCCGGGGGGCATGGGTACATTATAGTCGTCATTGACTATTTCATAAAATGGGTCGAGGCAATGCCAACATTAAACAACAGCGGCGAGATGATTGCTCTTTCTTTTTCAACCATGTTGTTTCCCAGTTTGGTGTACCACAGGCTATAGTTACAGACCATGGGTCACATTTTTGCAATCACATGATGGCTGAGTTAACTGCCAAGTTAGGACTTTCACATGATAGTTCTACCCCTTATTATCCGCAAGCGAATGGAAAAGTTGAGGCCATCAACAAAGTCCTGAAGTGAATGCTTCAAAGAATGATAGGGGTTCATAAATGGAACTTGCATTTAATCTTGTACTCTACCTTGTGGGCATATCGAACCTGAGTGAGAAATGCAACTAGATTTACACCCTTTCAATTGGTGTATGGTCTAGAGGAAATCTTGTCGATACAATGCAAAAATTCATCTCTCAAACTCGCGATTGACCTGTTACCCGACACTCCTGAAGAAGAAGCATGTTTCTTGGAACTTATCCATCTGGATGAAACTCGTCATGAAGCCGCATCGGCTAACAAAGCGCATAAGAAATGAATCAAGGCACAATATGACAGAAATGTCAAGCCTCGCCTTTTCTCAAAAGGAGACCTGGTCTTGCTTTATGATCAGGAAGCTGATAAAATTTCAGTCGCTTTGGATGGTTCCTTATATTGTCAAGCGTGTTTTGGCAAAAGGTACCAACGAGTTGGTGGATTATGATGGAATTCCATTGTCGCAGCCCCGAAATGGGTTGTACCTCAAACATTACTATGCTTAATTGAGTGTAGTAAAACTCAGTGTATATATGCTTTAATTGCATGTGTGTGTGTCAATGTGTCTTTTAGATTTTTTATGTGGTTAAGTAATCCGCTTTGCATTTTTTGCATATGTCGGAACCTTTGGAGCCATTTGTTCATTACGCCAATGGTGGTAGTCATAGTATGCAGAACCTTTCTTCTGCAGCATGGGCCATTTTCACTCCAAGTGGCGAGTTAGTGATTTTTCAAGGGATTTGTATTGGTTAATTGATTAACAATATCGCTAAGTATAGCGCGTTGATCTAACTTCTCTCCGATGCCATTTCACTTGGCATCCGCTGAATCATCGTTAGGCTCAATTCACAACTCATTGTATTACAACTAACAAACATTTGTACTGTCTGAAATCCAACAATTCTTCATATGTTCCTTAGAGTTCATCTTTGGGAAAGACATTTTGAGTACATTCAATATAAACATATTTCCAGAAACTTTAACACATTAACTGAATCATTAGCAAACTATGTATTAAACAGACATTTTCGACACATGTAAAAGTAAATTTTCAATTCAGATCATTAGTTGAATATGATTACACATAACCATATATATAAAAACTCTGAAAGTAAAATATATAGATGTTTTAAAATTTTTTACAAAATTTGTTCCAAGACATGTTCGGTCATCTGACATAAAACTCAAAATGCATGCAAAAAACATTTTAAGTAGACCTAGTGATGCTCATGATAATAGGTCACAGCCTGAGCTATCATGCACTTGCGCTGCATCCAATGGCCTGGAACACCAATAGTATGGCGCTATAGCCTCATAGGTAACTCCTCGATTCGAACATCTGTAATACCAAGGGTTAATTCCTCCACGTGATCCTGTAACTATGCCAGTGTCTCGGCCAAATCCAAATCCTGGAGAACTCCTCTCCCAACATTTCTTCGCACTGGTCCACCTGCCTCCTGTCAGTGCCTCATAGGTCGAACAGTACCCACATTTGCATGCATGAGAACAATTTTAGTTTAGTATTGGAACATCAAAACACAAAAACATGTAGAAACTTAAAAATCAAAAAACACTTTGGTAAAAAAATAACAATTTACCTATAGCACCTCATTAAGTGCCCACTGGTAGACTCAACTTTGGATCTCCACGAAAGTCCATCCCTGAGTATGGATGCTCCTCGATGAAAATGTGTTGTTTATCAAGCCAATTGAAGAATGTAGTGGTAAATGTAATCGATGATTGACCAGCATGTATAGCCATCAATTCAACCCACTGCTACATCCGTGGATCTCTAGGACCAGCTACACCTAGTGTTACATCTTGGGGTTGCATCAGTGGAATTATTTATAAGGTAAAATCAATTAAGAGTGATCAATAGCTAAAGTTATTGGTCTTACCACTATTTACCTTTGTCAGTTTCTCTTTCAGTGAAGAAAGTGTTGCCTCGCACTAGTTGAATAAAGTTGGCTCAAGACACTCAAGTACATACTGAACATATGATCTGTTCGCCAGATGAAGTGTCACACTGTCTGCCAACTTCACGATGGTTAAAAGGATTTTCTCAAAGGAAATTCATGGATATCTTTGATTATTATCTTTCCATCCTTGCTACGTTGTGTACCTGGCCAACAGAATTGTCGAACATAGTCCCTCATTGTTTCCCCTCCACTGGTAGAATCTGAAAGAGATATGGGGTCACCACGTCTCGACAACACTGTAAGAAGGTAAAAATCATCGATCACAATAGGGAAAACTTTGTCTCTTATGTGAAAAGCCTAATCTATCGGATCCCATGCATGAACTAGGAACTGCAATAGTTCTGATTGTTGCTCATTCCGGACAACCTAAAGTATTTGAGCAACCCACAGTTTCTGAGGGCCTCAAGTGTACCTATATCATTTAGGGCAACCATGTCTTGTTCTTCATGCTCTCTTTCTCACCAAGTAATAGATATTCTAATCCGATGAATCAAACCATAAGCTTAGTTAGGATCCTTTTCATGAAAAAAACTGGAGAAATTTTGGGTCAATTTGGTGAAACAAGTTTGGGAAACTCACCCAGCGCAACCCAGGCAAGGATACATTGCACTGCAGTGTAGAATCCCTTCAATCTGGGTGCTCCCCAGCACAATTTTCGACATGCAAGCCTGCGCTAGTCCTAGGGTGAAAAATTCAAACCCCAAGGGCCCTAAAAACCCTAAAAACTTGCATGAAACAATAAAAGAATGTTATGAAAAGAAAAGGAGGGGTATAACTCCTACCTAGTCCAGAAGGCATGAGAAATGATCCACAGAATCTCTTGTGATCAGCTGATGAAGATCGAGGTAAAAACAGGGTCAAAGCACAAACTGCATGGTAAATATCAAATGGTCAAAATAACATGGTAAATTCTTGTTTTTATGTTTATTTCATGATCATTAAATGAGTAAAATTTAGTATTTACCTATTTTTACCAATGAAACAGGTATGTTTAATATGTTTGGTGTTGCTTTGAATAGATTTATATTTGACTTACAGAATTTGACATGCACGATCGTGAATTGTATTTTGACCACAGAGCATACTTTTATCTCTTTTTTGAGCTCTGTTAAACATCGAAAAAGGAACCCCCTTGGAATCCTCTTTAACATCTTTTCAGACTCTCGAAATATGAAAATATTGTCGAGCACTTGTCCTTTTTCAGCTCGTTAACGGATTGGAAATGACATCTACTCAGTATAAGTTTAACCCTTTTTCGAGCTGAGATAGATTACTTACGAAAAAGGAATACATTGACCGAACATGGTCAATAGGTTCTCTCTTGTATTGTTTTACGCTTTTTCGGACTTGAGAGACAAATATACAAAAAAGAACTTGTGGAATTTTCTTTATGTCCCTTTCAAACTCTCTAAACATGAAAAGGGCCAAGTTATCATTGTCGTTAGACTCGTTAAAACATCAAATAGCGACAAACTTGTCCATCATGACAAGACTGAGTTTCACTTTCGCTAGACTCGTTAAAACATCACATAGCGATGGATTCACCCGAAGGGTAGAATTATACAACAATCATATGTTATCCTCATCAAGCTTGATAAGAATAAATAGGTACTTGTCAGCAATGACTGGGGAAAATGGGAAAAGGGGTAAACCACTTTATGGCAGCAAGTCACTCTTGAACATAACACTCTCACTTCATCATTATGACTATTTGAGTTGGGTTATCTACTTGATGGTCATCATACCTTGGTCTATCATACCATCTATTACTTTTGTTTTGGGTCAATGTTTCGAATCCATTCAGTGTCGCTGACATGTTCAAGAGAAGTCACTCAGTTAAAATTCATTCTTTGCAATACCATAAACCTTCATTTTCATGACCACCATTCCTGAACCTTATGTCGTCAGTCAAATTCTGTCTCCAAAATCATTACACTCGTTTTGTGTCGTTGATATGGGATACATCAAGGCCCTCCTACAACGAGCCGCTTCTTGTCAACATCAGCACATTATCCAAGAAGTTGACTTAGAAACACCCCTTCAGTACCTTGAGGCTTGCATACATCAATGGCAGGTTTCTCGCTTCCAATGATAGGTTGACATCACTGGCCTTTGACCAAAAGACTTTGTATGGTGTTCGACATCAAAACATCTATTCACACCATGCAGAATGTATGCAGTACCTTGAGGATCATTATCATTATCAGTGATTTCTGTCGCATCTGTTAACGACTTACATCATTGGTTAGTAATCAGACAGTGTCTTCCCATGTTCAACTTTAGATCACATATTCACATGGTTAGATTCATACTTGAGCGAACGATTGAACGAGATAGAAGACCCTGGATCTAGTTTCATCCATCCGGGCTGCGATTTTAGGAAATGTACTAAATCATCTGTACAATGGATTTACATTGATGGTCATCCTATCATGGATCTATATCTGTAGACGACTCTCTATGTACTTGTAATGAAAGTTTATATGTTGACCATGGGTATAACTTCCCTCAGTGATTCATGAGAAAAAATCAAAATATCATGATATTATGTATTGTAATCGATGCAAGTCACCAACCACTTTGGAACCTCCTCATCACATCGTAAAGCATATCACTCGACATCATTATTTTCGACTTCATGCTTTAGGGGGCAGCTATTACAAATCCATTTGGGTACATCAATCCTATCATTCAGATTAGTACCATTAGGGCTCATAAAACCCTAATTCAGTTGCTACATGCCCTAGACAAGTCACCATTTTGAATGCCTCCTTCCCTGAGAGTTTCTTGGCTTGAAACCCTCCAGAATTGCCTCCTTGAGGGACCAACACAACCTTGGATAGGGGTAAGTGTGCTTCAGTGTAGGTAGCCACATGTTAGGGTGCTTTGCATAGCACCTAGGCCCACTTTGACCTGCGTTGGGCGAGATTGAGTGAAATTCACATAGGGTTCTAGGAATATTCTTATCCTCTGGATTCATCTAGAAGATTCCCACACTTATCACTTCCTATGAGCTCAAAAATGGATGAGGAATTAGTTAAGTAACCTCCTATCCTTTCATCCCTTCCTCCATGGAAACTAACTCTAAGTATGGAAGGCCATTCAATGCCCTCATTTATGACAAAACCTCCTCCATCTGCCTATAAATTGAGCACTCATCTAAGTGATCAGGGGCTGGACTTTGAGAATTTGTAAGGAGATATTGTTGAAGTGAGAATTGAGATTGTAAGTGAGTAGTGTTATGCTACCAGAGTGTTGTGTTATTGATGTGATGTTGGTTGGAACCCAATCTGGAAGAGTGACAATGGATCAGACTTCATGGTTGTAATTATTCCTTCTACTTAATAAATTTGTTTACACCTTTTTCCATATTCTTATCTTGATATATGATGTTTATATGTGTGAATGTATCTGATTCCAATTACTTGTATTTGATAGATCTCTTGCTTTGATTGGTTCTCTCTCTTCTGTTTATGCTTGCAAGTACTTTTTGAGTGAGTTAAGTTCAAGAAGGAGCGACGGGAGTCACACAAAGGAGACAAAAGGACAACGAAAGAGCAAGTAGGTCCTTTGGTTCCCTTTGTCTTATTTATAGTCTATAGAAAAAGGATAAGCGCTTTAAATCTGTTGTTCTAGGTATAGCTACCTACCTAAGGAATTAGTATTTATCCGTAGATACCAAATTCCTCATAACAACAGGTAGCGGATATAAATGCTAAATTCCAAAATATGTGGCCATTTGTTGCATAAAACTATTTTAGTGCACCAGAGGATACTTTCTCCCATCATCCAATGAAATGTGTGGATTTTATTGAAGGTGCTTGGACAAAACTAGTTGTTGCTAATAACAACTTGCACCACACTATTTCAAGCTGCGCATCAAGGATTTCAATCCCAAAAATTATTTCAACCAACAATTAAATCAAATCGTTAAGCATGGGTATGCAGCGTGCGCTTAGGACCACTATTCAGCAGCAGACAAAGGACTCCCAAAAAATCATACTCCAAGTATAGGATTAGCCTCGACTTATCACTAAGTATAACTAACCATTATACAAGCTACAAGAGAAAATTAAAAGGTTGATGGAAGAGGCTCTTGATACCATTGATCTTGCACAACAAAAACAACTTCTTGACTAGGATGAAGAAACAGATTATAAAATAGTCGCTTTGGAAGACAAATCCCACAAGTTCAAGACCATTATCTATGATCTCAAGCCTACAGTCCAAGAAAAGTATTTACAGTTGTACAAGCTTAATCTAGATGCAGATACTTAGTGGAATTGTTTGCTCGTAACACAACTTGAAAAAACAAGATGCAGAGAAAACTCAACAATGCTTCAATAAGAGCTCCACCTTGATTGGGGTGTGGAAAGATAAATTGAATATGTATAGTTGTATTCAATGCTAAATTTTGGATTCTATTCGTGAGTTGGGTCCTTAATTTGAAAGAGGAACATTTTAGCAACCAATGGAAGTTCCAAAAGAGAAAGCAAAAGATTAGAATGAGGGCGAGTTTATAGACTATGGTCGAGGCTTGTAGAGTCCTTGATTTTTGTGAATAGTTTTTGGTTGAAATATAGTTGCAGAAAATGAAAAGTCCAAGCTAGGAAGTGAATGGTTATTCTTGTAGATTTTCTGTAGATTCAACAAGTTATGTGATATGCTAAAACATAAGATAAGAATCTACTCTACTCTTCAGCGAAAACCCAAATTGATCGATGAAAACAATAGGTAGAAAAAGGAAGAATTTCAATTGCACATAGCACAATATTCTCTGGGGAAAGCAACTCTTAAAAACCCTGACTATCTATATTGCATTAACCAGAAGATCTGACAAGAAAATACAATGCTTGTTCATCCTAAACAATTCCTAAACTAGTACGATCTAACTCTCTGCCTCACAAGTGTAGGTTTTAACCTTGTACAAAAATTACCTACATATGAATTCTAAAACACAGAAAATAAACAATGCGAGAGCATAACACATAAACACATATACACAGAGATTTTCCCCTGGATCCCAAAACCGGGACTACCTGCTTGTTTTTCATTATGTTCCTTTCAATGTTATAATACATATTTATACATGTCGAAGCATCCAATACCATGGATCGAAAACCATTGCGTCCAAAACCATGGACTAAAAACCATCGCGTCCAAAAACATGTGCGAAAATCATGCACAAAACCATAGGTGGGTCCACCCAACCTAACATAGGTTCCAAAACCAAAATTTTCTGTGGCGCTGCCCCAGACCCTATAGAGTGGGGTTACCTGCACCCCTCAAACCCCCTGTGACCCCCCCGTTACACAATCGGTGCAACGAAGTGGGGGCTCTAACCCCCCTCTAACCCCCCGGTTAACTACGTGGGCTAGTCGTGGAAAGAATATAACACAACCCAACATTCTCCCACTTGTTTTTTTCTTTCCATTATGGGCGACAAGAGAGCTTAGTCATTTATCTATCCCTGCAACGGCCATTGTTTCTCTACACCAAGAGAACTTCTCATAGCTCACAGATTTTGTCAATGCATCTGCAGTATTCTTCAAAGTGTCCACCTTTACCAACAAAACCTTTTTTTATTCTATCATATCCCTCACAAAGTGATACTGAACATCAATGTGCTTTGTCTTTGAATGATATGCAGGGTTCTTTGCCAAGAAAATTGCACTTTGGTTGTCATAGTTTATCCTTATAGCTCTTTGTACTAACCCCATACTTGAACACAATCTCTGCAACCAAACTGCTTCCTTGCTTGCATGAGTGGTTGCCATGTATTCTACCTCTGTAGTTGATAGTGCCACTACATATTGTTTCTTACTCATCCAACTGACTGCACCTCCAAATAGGTTAAACACATACCCACTTGTGGATCTTCTCTGATCCAGATCTCCAGCCCAATCTGCATCAACAAAGCCACGAATATCCAACACTCTATCCAATCCTGGTCTTCCTTGGTAGCAAAAACCGTAATCACTAGTGCCACGCAAATACCTGAAAACTCGCTTCACTACTGTCCAATGCTCCTTTCCTAGTTTTGACATAAACCTGCTCAATACTCCCACTGCATGTGCAATGTCTGGTCTAATACAGACCATTGCATACATCAGACTACTGACTGCACTTGCATATGGAACACGAGACATGTCCTCTTCCTCTTCTTGTGTCTTGGGACACTGTTCAGCAGTTAAATTTACACCTACATTGATAGGAACCTTCACCGATTTACTATCTTGTATATTAAATCTCTGCAATATTGTCTCGACATACTTCCTCTGGTTTAACCAGAGCTTCCTCTTTGCTTGATCTCTTGTAATTTCCATGCCCAAAAATATAGGTTGTAGCACCAAGATCTTTCATGTCGAATTTGGAGGACAATTGGGTCTTCAAATCCTGGATAATTTCTTTTTCATTTCCAACCAGCAACATATCATCCACATACAAGACCAAATAAATAACATGGTTACGAATTAATTTAAAATACACATAGTGATCTAATTTGCTTCTGGTGAAGCCAAGTCCCCGTATAAATGTATCAAATTTCTAATACCACATCCTTGGTGACTGTTTTAACCCATACAGAGACTTCTTTAACTTGCATACTAGTTCTTTCTTACCCTTCACTGCAAAGCCTTCAGGTTGCTTCATATAGATTTCCTCTTCCAAATCCCCGTGAAGAAATGTTGTCTTCACATCCATCTGTTCTACCTCAAAATAAAAGCAGCAGCAACAGAAAAAAGTAATCTAATAGAAGTTACCTTGGAAACAGGAGAAAAAATATCACCAAAAGCAATTCCCAGCACCTGGGAATAACCTTTTGCTACCAACCGAGATTTTTATTTCTCCACCTTTCCTTCTGCATTTGTCTTCTTCTTGAACACCCATTTGCTGACAATGGGTTTCCTTCCAGCTGGCAACTCCACCAAATCCTAAGGCTCATTTTTGTGCAAAGATGCCATTTCATCAACCATGGCCTCTTTCCAAAGTTTTCCATCCTCTGAATCTACTGCTTCCTTCACATATCTAGGATCATCATCAGTAATAGATAAAGCAAAATTTTAACAAAAAGCAAATGGACTATACCTTTCTGGCTACCTTCTTTCTCGAACTAATCTTCTCACGCCCGAAGTTTGTGGCTCTTCATCTTCTGATTCCTCCTCTGCTATAGAGTCGGATTCTTCCTCCTTTAGCTCAAACTCTATCTTCTCAAGTTCCTTTGCTTAGACTTCATGTTTAATAACATCTTTCACCTCTCTAAACACCACGTCTCGGCTGTACACAACCTTCCTTGTTACTAGTTTCCAAAGCTTATAACCCTTTAAACCATCCTTATACCCAATAAAGATGCACTTTTCAGATTTACTATCCAACTTGGTTCATTTCTCCTTTGGAACATGTACATATATATCACATCCAAATACCCTCAGATGTGAAAGAGAGGGTTTATTACCAGTCCATACCTCTTGTGGAGCTTTATCCTCCAATGCTGGTGAAGGTGATCTGTTGACCAGGTAACATGATGTCTCCACTGCCTCTACCCAGAATTCCTGTCCTGACCCGACACCACTGAGCATGTTTCTTTCCCTTTCCATCAACGTCTTGTTCATTCTTTCTGAAACTCCATTTTGCTGAGGTGTAAATGGAGTAGTCTTCTGCCGTGTTATACCACACTTCTTACAGAATTCTTCAAATTCCGCACTGCAAAAATCTCCACCGTTATCTATCCTCAATATCTTTATCTTCTTCCCTATCTGGTTTTCCACTAGAGCCTTAAATTCTTTAAACCTGTCAAAGACTTCAAATTTCTTCTTAAGGAAATATATCCATGTATTCCCTGAGAAGTCATCTATAAATGATACATAGTACACAGACTTACCCAATGATGGAACCTTCACAGGTCCAAACACATCACTGTGCACAAGCTCTAGTATCTGTTTCGCCCTCTTACCACCAGAGGGGAAACTCACCCGATTCTGCTTCCCATATACACAATTTTCACAAAATCCAAAATCCAGAGAGCTATTACTCATACCTTATACCATACCTTTACCATGAAGTATTCGAAGGCCCTTCTCTCCATTATGTCCAAGTCTTTGATGCCACAGCATGGTCTTCCCTCCAGAGACCACTAGATTTTCTGCTCCACTTTCAGGAACCACAGAACTATTGCACCCATCAATAACCGTGCTACCTTGTAGCTTGTACAGAGTTCCAATATAAACTCCCTGCATCAATAACAGTGCTCCCTAAACCATCTTGCAGGTATCCTTCTCGAACACTGTTTTTACACCTGCATCATCCAACTTGCTTACAAAAATCAGATTTCTAGCCAACGCAAGAATATGCAGAACACCCGGAAGTGTTCTATCCCTTCCACCTTGCAACTTCAACTTTACTTTTCCACGACCAATGGGGAGCGAAGTGAAAGGATTCACCTCAGTCAATCAACCATGCCTCATGATCTACATGTGTACTTGAAGAAGCCAAGTACACATCCCCACCTTCATCTGAGGTGGTTTTCGCCTCTGCAGAAAGAGCATCGTCAGATCCCTTTCCTTTATCAGGAGCTTTAGATTTACAGTCCCTTTTGTAGTGCCCTTCCAATCCACATTTCCAGCACACCACCTTTACAGGTTTTGCTGAAGATTTAGATCTCCCTCTAGATTTAGATCTCCCACTCGATGACTTATTTTTGTTTCTGTTCTGGGACCGTCCTCGTACAAACAAGGCATCACCATTTTGGCTCTCCATATTTTTCCATCTCATCTCCTCCGTTAGCAAGGATGAGACTATTTCATCAAACTGCAAGGCAGTTGCATTGCTACCTATTGCAATAACCAGACTATCCCACGAATTTGGTAGAGAACAAAACAAACTGATGCACTTATCTTCATCTGAAATTTTAATATCAATAGATGCTAACTGACTTACCACAGTATTAAATGCATTCAGATGCTCTGTCATCGAGTCTCCATCTTTCATCCTCAGGTTATACAGCTTTTTTTGCAGGAACAGTTTATTCACCAGAGACTTAGATTGGTACAAAGTCCCTAACTTGTCCCACAAAGCCTTCGTCGTAGCTTCCCCTAATACATTCAACAGTACTAAATCTGAGACACACAATCGTATTGTGCTCTTTGCCTTCCGATCCAACTTCTTCCATTCTTCATCGGACACTCTTGTTGGTTTAGTACCCAGATCTACCACGATCCATTGATCTTTATCCACCAACAGATCCTCCACCTTGAGTTTCCACAACTCAAAACTCTGACCATTAAATTTCTCGATCTCTATCTTTCCACTGCTCGCCATCTTCTTTCACCACCAGAATTGATCTTGTAGATCTCCCATTGAACAGGGTCTACCTCAGGCCTAAGCGAAACCCCTCAGCAACAAAGGCGTCCCCTTGAAGCCAAAACAACTCTGATACCAAATGTAGGTTTTAACCCCATACAGAAATTACCTGCATACAAATTCTAAAACACAGAAAATAAACAATGCGAGAGCATAACACATAAACATATATACACAGAGATTTCCCCTGGATCCCAAAACCGGGACTACCAGCTTGATTTTTCATTATGTTCCTTTCAATGTTATAATACATATTTATACATGCTGAAGCATCCAATACCATGGACCGAAAACCATCACCTCCAAAACCATGGACCGAAAACCATCGCGTCCAAAAACATGTGCAAAAATCATGCACAAAACCATAGGTGGGTCCACCCAACCTAACATAGGTTCTAAAACCAAAATTTTCCAGGGCGTTGCCCCGGACCCCATAGAGTGGGGTTAACTACACCCCTCAAACCCCGTGTGACCCCCCCACTACGCAACAAAGGTGGGACTCCGCCCCCCCTCTAACCCCCTGTTTTGTAGAAATTTTGAATAATATGACATTTATTCACAGACATTATCCCGATTATACACTATTTCGGAATACATGCATAATACATAACCTCCTCTATGTTGATCATCAATTTAGCAGAATTAAAAACAATGAAACATCAATTGCATGCGCACATTAACACAATATGTAACCCGGGGAAAGCATACAGCTGAAAACTCCACACTATCTATATATTAGAATGATTGAGAACATGTAACAATACATAGTACAATACTCCTCACAAGTACTCAGTACTATCTCCACCTGTTACACACAAACTAGCTCAGATCTGATGCCTCAAATTTCCTCCACTATTTGCCTGCCTCCACTGCGCAATCCTGCAAGAGAATAATGATGAATAGCTTATCCAAACTCGTATTTCCTTGGCTGAACCACTCAATCCTCATTGGCATTACTCAATCCATTGATTGTGCAAATCTCATGCACAACTATAGTCACAACTGATAGCAATCTCAACCTCTAACACATGTCTCCACTGAACTGTCCATGCACTGAGTTAACTGATGTATTCTTTAGTTTCTTTATGAGTTAATAATTAGTGAATTAATTAAAAATTAATTCACATCACTCATCACTAGTGTATTCTGCAGTTCGACTAAATACAACTAGTTTAACCAAGTCAAACTGAACACAACTCCATCAACTCCACAATCAACTCCACCGAAACTCAACCACATGAGTTCTAACTGAAGTCCACCATGCAATAGCTCAACTGACCCACAAGAAAAGTGTATTTCCTTCTGGCAGTTGCATGTACCACATACGTAGCTCAAACTGAAGTGCTCCAAGAGGATAAGATAATGTTTATAGTCCAAATATTATTAAGAGCTAATAATATTCGACTGTTCTATTTTTAGCCTGGCAGTCCAAAAATAGACTCCGCCCATATGTCTAAAAATAGAAGTCCATCTATTTTTACCAACATGAGCAATCATCCACAAATAGCATCCTGCAACTCATAAACCATGATCCATATGTCTAAAAATAGACATAGTCTAAAAATAGACTTTGCGCCAAAAATAGCCTGCGGGCCCACTTAGTGAAGACGACTCCTTTCCACTAAGCTCCATCATCTTGTTGCATTTTCAACACGGTTAACTACATGGGCTAGTCATGGAAAGAATATAACACAACCCAACAACAAGCCAACTCAAGCCAACACTTAGAAAAATTTGTTTCTTGCCAAGACCCTACTTCCTTGTGCACTCCCTAGAGGAATTAACCCATATTTAATTGGGAAATCCACTCTCCATAACTGTGCAATCCAAACATAGGTCCTCAACTTATTGCATGCACCATTTGTACAGCTCGAAAAATTATACAACCTTTAAAACATTGTCCCTAAACACTAATCTCAGCTGGGTCTTCCTCTCAACTGACATGCATGAGTTATTTGTGAGTGAATCTTTAGTTAACTGGTGTGGTACTGGTGATGCACTGGTGCACTATTCCACTACTAAACCTCTATTAATTCCTCCAACTGTTAGAACTAGTTTAACTGACTATAACTTAGTTAGACTAAGTTATCTAATTGCAACTCAAAAGAACACAACCTAGGCCCCTAAAATTTAGGGATCACTCTACATGACTCTAGATAGACTTCCAACTCAAATTTCCTAAGTCAATTAAGTCAATTTAACTTAAATAACTATTACAAGTTGCTATGAGAATAGAATTATAATTTAATTCACAATTTAATTAAAGGAAAAATTAAATTGGAATTCCTTGTTGTTGTTTTTAACACTCCCTCTCAACAAGAAAGGGATTATCAGCTACCCAGTCCTATCTCCGAGGAACTCGAATTTTCATCTTGACAATGCCTTTGTCAAAATATCTGCATCCTGCTCCTCTATGGGAATCTACTCCAACACCATAATTCTACTATGCACACATTCTCAAAGATGATGATACCAGATATCAATATGCTTGGACCAATCATGAAAAATTGGATTTCCAGAGAGTTTGATACAACTCTCATTGTAGTAAATCACAATTAGATCCATCTGTTGACCAAATAAACCAACTAAAATCTTCCTCATCCAGATAGCCTCATAAGTTGCTTGACTAGTAGTCATTTACTCTGCCTCTACTGAAATGAGTGCAACTAATCTTTGTTTCCTGTTGTATGAAGAAACAACTACTGATCCAATACTGAAGATCCCTCATGATGTGCTCTTCTTGTCGAATGGACTCACTACCCAATCTGCATCGGTGAAGCCTTGAAGCTTCACTCCCTCTGTTTGTCTATACCATAAACCATATTGAGCAGTGCCTTTGAGGTATCTCAACACATGCTTGGTTGGCTTCTAATACAGCTTGGTCAGCTCAACCATTGCTTGACTAAGCTGGTTAACTGCATAGCACATGTTCGGTCGTGTTTTCACCAAATTAATGAGTGAACCCACAAGTTGCTTGTAAATAGTAGCTTCCACTACTTCACTGGAAGTAGCATCCTCTTTCCTCCAATTACCTGTTAGAGGAGTTTCCATGGGTTTTTATCTCTCCATGTGGAACCTTTTCAATATCTCATTGGCATACTTTCCCTAAGAAACAAAAAGTTCCTCATCACCTTGCCATACTTCCATGCCTAGAAAGTAGTGGATGAGGCCCAAGTCCTTCATTTCGAACTCTCTTGCAAGGTCCTCTTTGCAAGACTTGATCAACTTATCATCACCTGTCAAAATCAAATCGTCGAAATATAAAACAATAATCAACAATTTACCTTCAACCACAATATGGTAAAGGTTTGCATCCACTTCACTTTTGGTGAAGCCCAACCCAGTGAAGTAGTTATCAATCCTAGTGTACCAAGCACGGGGTGCTTGTTTCAGCCCATACAACACTCGCTTGAGTTGGCACACATGCAACTCTCGGTCAAAGGTCTCAAAACCTTCAGATTGCTCAATATACACCTTTTGCTCAATCATGCCATTAAGGAAGGTTGTATTTACATCCATCTAATGTATCTTCCATCCCATCTACGCTGACAGTGCCAAAATGGATTTGATCGATGAGTACCTTACAACAGGAGCAAAAGTCTCATCATAATCAACCCCTCCACCTAAGAAAATCATCAGGCTACAAACCTAGCCTTGTGTTTCTCCACACTACCATTTGTTGCTTGCTTTACCTTGTAAATCCATCGGGAACTCACCACTGACTTGTCTGTTGGTCTTGGGACCACATCCCAAACGTTGTTCTTGACAATGGAGTCATACTTCTCAACCATGGCACCAACCCAAACCGGTTGTTGCACTGCTTCCCCAAAATAGGATGGCTCAATCTCAACACATCTGCTCATAAGAACCATGTATCTAGTGTACCTCTCAAGTGACCTCCTCTTCCTGTGTTGTGATGTGGGTGCTCCCACATTCTCTCTCGCATCATGCAATAACCTGTCAGCCTCTTTGGTGCACTTTCTCCCATCTCTGGAAGACTCTGCATGAGTGGGTATCTCCACTCCCGGATCCTCTGCATGTGGTTTCTCCACATCAATCTTAGGTTCCTCCTTACTAGCTAAAATATCCTCAATCACATGTAACTGAAGCTCCCTCTCAAGGGATCATCTCATGGCCTTCTCTTCATCAAATTTTACATCCCTGTGAACCATTTTCATCCTGTCGGTCGGCAGGTACACCTGATAGTTGTGAGGTGTATTAGTGTACCCCACAAATATCCCCAACTATGTTGTTGGCTCAAGCTTCTTTCGTGCATTTGGCTACATGGACATAGACTAATAAACCAAAAATCCTGAAGTGACCCAATCTGGTTTCTTCCCTGAAAAAGCCTCTTTCTGTGTACTCATGCAAAGAATTCGATGAGGGCTTATGTTCTGCAAATAAACAATTATGTTGCATGCCTTGATCCACAAGTATAGTGGTAGGACCTGATCATGCAACATCACTTGTGCTGCCCCTACTATTCTTCCTTCCATCCACCCCATTCTATTGTGGGTTATGAGGTGTTGTCAACTCTCGTCAAATGCCTTCTATCACACAAAAGTTTTTAAACTCATTCGACACATACTCTCCACCATTATCACTCCTGAGAGCTTTAACCTTCCTGCCAGTATCGTTCTCGACCAATATTGGAATCTAACATGAAAAAAATCTAACATTTACGAGAAAATTCATCAACAAATATAACATAATACCTATGCTTGGACATGGATTTTGTCGAGAATGGTCCACACACATTTGAGTAGACTCGATCAAGGATTGCCTGTGCTCGACTATCTTTGTTGTGAAAGGAATCTTTGGTGTATTTTCCCAAAGTACACCCTTTGCATTTGTCAACTTGCTCTAGTGTACCTTTGGGAAGACTGGTATAAATTTGCTACACAATTTTCAAAGCACCATGATGCAAGTGACCCAACCGCATGTGCCACAACTCACCGATGTCTTAGCTCTGCACCTTCTATGCTTTCATGCTCAAGGCAGCACAATCTTCTAACTCCAACTTGTAGAGATTCTTCACTTGAACCCTTATCCTCTTCACATGCCCCATGTCTATGTGACGAAGGAATTCCTTTCCCTTACTAAATATCACATCATAGCCTTTATCCTCCAACATGGCAACAAATACCAAGTTCTTCTTCAAACTAGGAAGATACATAACATCTTGCAAAGTGAGGGGAGCACATGACTCCCTCTGAAAGGTAATTTTACCAAGCTCGGTAGCACTATACCTCCCGAGATCACCCATTTCGATATGCATATGGAGATCTTCTCCTCCAAGTTACTGAAGAGCTCTTTGTTACCAATCATGTGGAAAGAAGCTCCACTATCCAGGTACCATACACTACCCATCATTGATTACACTGTACATGCGATGAGGGAAAATTTCTATTTGAATTGTGAGGCAAGTGCCTCAACTCTTGCCACTCCTCTTTAAGGCTTCTTACCCACCTTCTTGAGTGGACACTTTGTGGAAAAATGTCCCAGCTTGTGACAATGAAAGCACTTGACTTTCTATATGTCCTTCTTCTTGTTGGGTTGTGTTATATTCTTTCCACAACTAGCCGACGTAGTTAACCAGGGGGTTAGAGGTGGGGGTGGATCCCCCCCTTCGTTGCACCGATTGCGTAGTGGGGGGGTCACAGGGGGTTTGAGGGGTGCAGGTAACCTCATTCTATGGGGTCTGAGGCAGCGCCCCGAAAAATTTTGGTTTTGGAACCTATGTTAGGTTGGGTGGACCCACCTATGGTTTTGTGCATGATTTTTGCACATGTTTTTGGACGCAATGGTTTTCAGTCCATGGTTTTGGACGCGATGGTTTTCGGTCCATGGTATTGGATGCTTCGGCATGTATAAATATTTATTATAAAATTGAAAGGAAAATAATGAAAAATCAAGCTGGTAGTCCCAGTTTTGGGATTCAGGGTAAAATCTCTGTGTATATGTGTTTTATGTGTTATTCTCTCGCATTGTTTATTTTCTATGTTTTAGAATTCATATGCAGGTAATTTCTGTACGAGGTTAAAACCTAAAACCTACACTTCTTGCCCCCATGACAAGAATATGATTTGGAATGGGATGACTTCCCCTTCCCTTTCTTTTCCTTACCCGCTAAGGCACAATTTTTCTCATCACCAGTCTTTGATGAGGATTTGTCTCTGGTATTCCTCTGAATCTCTTCCTGTACCAAATCTGACCACAATTTTTCCCATCCGGTAGCTTCTCCCTCTCATTGACAGAGTCCTAATAATTGTGCCAACTCTTGGGAAGTCCTAAGAGAGCTAGGCTCACCATATCGTCCTCGACAATGGTAATCCTGACACTTCCAAGCTCATCCTGACAATGGGTGAACTTGGTCAAGTACTTTGGAAAAGAGTCTCCCTTCTCCATCTTGATCTTTCTGAGTTTGTCCTTCAGTGCCAACTTCCTATGGTAATCTTTATTTTGAAACAGGTTCGCCAATGCCTTCCACATTGAGTATGGAGTATCCTTACCGTGGAGACTTGAGACAATGTGGTCTTGAACTCCTTCCAGGATAATTCTTCTTGCTTTTGCCACACACTTTCTCCATTTAGCTAGATCTTTAACATTCAATGTTGGAGGCTTAGGAATTTCATGGTCTATGAATTCCTTGAGGCCATTTTCTTCCAACACTGCCTCCATCCTATCCTTCCAAGCTATGTAATTGTAGCTGACCTCCAAGGCATACTCAAGTCGTAAACTGTAGAATGACATATTGTTGTTATGGAGTATGAATTTGCAAATTCAATTTTCACCTACACAACAAACTCGAATTATCCTCTTCTATATTCTCTTCAACTTTGATACCATGTAGATCTTCTGTAGATTCAGTAGCTTATGTGATATGCTAAAACACAAGACAAGAATCTACTCTACTCTTCAGTGGAAACCGAAATTGATCGTTGAAACAAATAAGCAGAAAAAAAGGATGAATTTCAATCGCACTTAACACAATATTTCTCTGGGGAAAGAAATTTCTAAAAACCCCGACTATCTATATTGCATTAACCAGAAGATCTGAGAAGAAAATAAAATGCTTGTTCGTGATGAACAATCACTGCACTAGTACAATCTAACTCTCTTCCTCACAAGCCATCTCAAGCCAACACTTAGCCAAATCTGCTGCCTGCCAAGCCCCTACTTCCTTGCACAATCCCTAGAGGAATTAACCCATATTTAATTGGGAAATCCACTCTCCATAATTGTGCAATCCAAACATAGGTCCTCAATTGATTGCATGCACCATCTGTACAACTCGGAAAATTATACAACTAATAGTATATTGTTCCTGAACTCTAATCTCAACTAGGTATTCCTCTTAACTAACATGCATGAGTTATTTGTGAGTGAATCTTCAGTTAACTGGTGTGGTATTTGTGATGCACTAGTGCACTAAGACACTATTAGACCTCTACTAGTTCCTCCAACAGTTAGAACTAGTTTAACTGATTATAACTCAGTTAGACTGAGTTATCTAATTACAACTCAAAAGAACTCAACCTAGGCCCCTAAAATTTAGGGCTCACTCTACATGACTCTAGATAGACTTCCAACTCAATTTCCTAAGTCGATTAAGTCAATCTAAATTAATTAACTATTACAAGTTCCATTGAGAATATAATTACAATTTAATTCAAGGACAAAGTAAATTGGAATTTCTCATTGTTATTTCTAACAAATCTGGCTGGAAAATAATAGCGGAAGGAAGAAAGAAGGCATCCCAAATGGCTAATTTTTATTAGAATCACGCAAAGGAAAGGGAAAAAGAGATCACTCACAAAATTAATTGAAGCCTTGCAACTCATCAAGGGAGAGTGAATCAAGTGAGCATGAGATGGCTTTAATCTCGTCAAAAGATCCAAAATTGAACCTATCAGGTGAGCGAAGAAGCTAAGTTGGACAAGATCAATATGTCGAAGTTATAAAGGAAGCAAAAGCCAAAGGCAAAGAAGGAGATAACAGAGGAAGGTTAAATGTTGTTGAAATTTAGTCGCAACCTGTGATTCTCGTACAATTATGTTTAATTATAATGATCTCATAATATCCATTGTAATGACTTTTTTTATTCTTGAAACAATTGTTAGAGATTGTATTATGAGCTTCTGATTCTGAATGATATAATAAAGAGATCTATTGTAGGGAACTTAAGTGTGTGTTTTGTCTGAATGGATGTAGTTATGTTTATGTGCCCCTTCAAACTTTTGAAATTTTGTGTGATGCACCTTTTTATGTTTTGTGCATTATTTAATCGATCTATGAATGATTACGGCTATAATGCACGTCTTAATCAATTTAATCTATCCTAACACCATCTAAACCCTAAGCATCACACATGTTTTGACATGCCTCAAGTGAAATTTTCTTCCCTTGCAAAGATCGAATATGCTAGCGATATGTTACACTACAACGGACCCTTTATTAGCACCCTATGGTAGAACCATGGGTCTCTATAAAAAAAAAATTCACCAACAAGATCACCCTATTTTGAAGAAATATAGTGATGTATTTCCAAAAGAAATGTTGGGATCGCCACCCAAGAGGGAAATTAACTTCTCCATTGAGTTGATTCTCGGTTCAGTGCTAGTATAAAAAACTCCATATCATATGAGCATGCCATAATTGGTAGATCTAAAATTGCAGCTGAAAGAGATGTTGGATAAGGGGTATATCAAGGCCAGTGTCTCACCCTGGGTAGGCCCAATGTTGTTTGTGAAGAAAAAGGATGGCACGTTGTGGTTATGCATTGACTATCGATAGTTAAATAAATCCACAATGAAAAATAAATACTTTTTTCCCAGAGTTGATGATCTATTTGATTAGCTGGGAGGGCCTCAATATTTTCCAAAATAGATTTAAGATCTTGGTATCATTGGTTCTAAATTAAAGATGAAGATATCCACAAAACAATTTTCCGATGAGATACGAGCACTACAAGTTTGGGGTGGTGCCATTTAGGCTCACACATGCCAAAATAATATTTATTTGCTTGATGAGCAACGTTCGCAATTGTTATTTGGACAAGTTCATGTTGGTTTTCGTGGATGATATCCCATTTTACTAATAAAATAGAGAAGAACATGAAGAGCACTTGAAGGCAGTATTTCAGTTGCTAAGGGAACACAAGTTGTATGCCACACTCAACAAATGTGATTTCTTCAAATCACAAGCTCAATATATGGGACATATCAGCTCAAAGGAAGGAGTGGCTATGGCTCTTAAAGATATCAAGGCCATAATGCAATGACCTACTCCCTGAAATGTCATCAAGATTATATCCTTCATGAGATTGGCTGGATATTACTAGCGATTCATTTGAGACTTTTCAAAGATTGGACATCCAATGACAACTTTTCAAAACAAAGGGTCAAATTCCAATGAAAATCATAGTGCATAACTAGTTTTGAGCAACTCAAGCACTTGCTCACACATGCACTTATTTCGAGAAAAACATACCCATAAAAAGATTTTATAGTTTGTATGAATGCCTACAAGAAAGGGCTATGTGGATTCTTAATGAAATAAGAACATGTTATTTGCTACAAATCATGAAAATCAAATGAGAATAGGAAGAACTATGTCACTCATGACTTGGAGCTAACATTAATCGTGCACGCACTAAAAATGTGGAGGCACTACACTAGTACATATGGGTGGAAAATTTGACGTCATGCTCTGACTATTCGGCTGTACCATTGGATTTTACTTGCATTTTTTATTTTTTTTTAGAGGCCTCGACTTTCATCGGATATCTAAGGAACACAATTATCATCATATATCTGATGATAATTGTGTTCGTCATATATCCAATGACAATTGAATGTTTGCCGAATATTCGATGTTTGACTAGGTCAATTATCTACCTATTGGAATACCGACATTTGATGAAGTCAAAATACAAAAATATTTTACTTTGTTAATTGCATTACAAATAGTTAAACACTACTGAGGTTGATTTTTGAAGATATTCATCACTGAAACTTTGGTAAAGAAAAATGTCACATAACATTCCTCTAAGAGGACATGGAGACATGAGATCTGCATTAGAGGCTTTGGGTGATCGAAATTGTTATTGCACTTGTAAAGAATGTAGGGGTTGTAAAAGGAGGAGAATTTTAACAAAAAAAACTAAAAGACATTGTAGAGATTATGGACACCTTGAAGACAAACATGAATATTGGCCATTGGTATGTTTTTTTTGTAAGTCTGGGTAATTTTCATTAAGCCAAAAAGTTACATAATTGTTTGTAGTTTTTCAAAATTCTGCTAGCCTCACTCCTATTGGATTTATTGGCTAGTAATTTATTCACTATACTTTTAGCATTAGTCAAAAAAGAATAGGATGCCCATAGGAAAAGAGAACCCATAAACCAATAGACTAACAAGATTTGTACACATCCTTTATTCATCTAGCATCATAAGAAGTTACCAACACTGGATTTGTCGGGCTAGAACCTAGGGGTGGAGGCTGAGGAAATTTGCATTGAATGTGCCACTCTATATGCTCCAAGCAAGCATCCAAATAGTTCAAGCAAGCCATGAAACGTACCAAATTGTCTTTCATCCACCACTGGATTCGAAATTATGCAGGAACGCAACAAACTACAGATATAAACATAAACACATAGATGCAATGAAAATAAAACTTCATTTCATTAACATCAAAGAACTAAAATATGCTTACATACAAAATGGAAATAAAATAGCTCGAGTGATGGTAGCTTATCTCTAAGAAGAGATGTGGCGGATACATGCCTATGAACTATGTTACAATGAGGCTTAAGGGAATTTTTATAATTAAACAACAAAGGGAAACCCTAAACAACCAAAAACCTAACCCTAGGAGATGGAACACCAAGAGTTTATGGGCCTCGTTGGGGTTAGTTGGGCAGCCAAATTCCCAAGGTCGTAACTTGGTCATATGATCTTTGTTTGGTGCGTACGATACCTCATTATAAATATATCTTACTACTGCAGGATTTGCAGTAGCTTGCGGCGGGCCTAAAAAAACACCATTTAGGGGTGCAAAACAACTCCAAAAGTTCACGACTCGAAAAACTGCTAAAAATAGTAAATGCTGCTATAATAGAGGAAACTAATGAAATCGAATGGAGGTCTAGGTGGAATAGGTGGGTGGCCACCAATATCCACCTGGATAAGTCCTCCCCCCTTAGGAAGAAATGGCCCTTATCGCGTGCAAAGCCTCCGTGAGGTGAGGAAAATTTTGTTGAACCTATTCCCTCATGAGCCACTTGCCTTGGTAAAGGAATTGGCCTACTTTGACAACTCAATATAGTTGGATCCTATATTGGAAAGTGATCTGAAATGAGGGTTTAACATCTTATGTTACTTACAAGAACCTCTCGCTCCAAATCTTAACAATTATTTGATCTAGCTTATGTTGACAATTGCATAATTAAGTACTTGAAACAGGTGTATGTATTTGTTTGCTTTTAGAGTTTTAGTGCTTTAATTTGATTTCTTTCTGCTGATATTAGTCACACATAACATCCATATAATTCAGCAAACAAACATCAACACATAACAGCAAATTTAATCTAGGAGTTCACCCGAATATCATGGGCTACGTCTCCTTGAGCTTCTGTCAATTTGACTTGGCTCTTTGGGATTATGGCTTCAATTATTTTACAAGTTCCACACTCAAATCCAATGGTTATTGACTAAACCAATGGGCTTAGAAAACCATCTATATCCCTGTCATGGCTGTCATCATTCTACAAACAGATCTAAGATCCCTTAGACTTGATTCCTTCAATCGATGCACTGAGCTTCCCTGAGATTCTTGATGGCACAAACTCCTTCAGAATTCTTCAACTATCTCTGAAACCTCTTCTACTATCTCTAACACATATCAAACATCAACAATAGACTGTTAATTTTCTCAAAATGAGCATTGCATCCCCGATCTAAGCCTTCCTCCATGGTTGGCACTAGGCTGCCTCAAACTTCCCTGTAGCATCTCGACCTTTAGAAGTCTTTAGATGCTTCTGTAAACCCTTGCAATGGATTCATAAGGCTCATTACAGTCAGGAATGATTGTTGGTTCGCTGAGAACGGATACTGGTAGCTCCTGCAACTGCCTCCAACCCCTAGTGGCCCTAAGCTCCAAAATCTCCCTAGATGAAAATCTCCTTGAAGATGGCTTCTTCAGCTTCTCTGGATTGTTCCATTGGCTTCAGAAGGCCTCAATTAGCCTAGCTAGCCTCTTGTTTCACTCTCTTCGGTCGAAAATCACTTTTGGAGTGCATTTATTCATTATCTCCTAGTGATCCTCCACTAAATCTCACAAACTAGACTTAACTGTAGTTAAATTTGGCATAACCGCCCTTTTTTAGCACTCCGACAAGCTTGACCACCGGAACTGACCATAACCATCGGTGTTTGACATGCATGTGATAGGTATTACACTTTGCGGTTAGGGATAACGTTGGGTTGGCAGTTTGTTGGCAGTCAACACATAAACCACGTGTGGTTAATTTCAATCGGCGGTCATGTGACAGCTTTTGGAGACTGCTGGCGGGTAAGACCTCTGGCAGTCCTAACCCCCATCCTCCAATAGTTACAACTCAAATATGCATCGAGACTATTATATGTTAAGAAACACCGCCAGCGGAGTTGGTAGCGCGCTTATTTAGCCTGCTGGAGGTCACAGGTTCGATTCCGTTGGACCCAACAAAATTTTACAACACAATTCCAGGGCCATGTGGCAGCCTCCGGGCTTGTCACGTTTCAACTCCTGATTGGTCGGCCAAAAGGAATATTTTGGGGAATATTCTCTAATATTTTCCAAAAATCATTTATTCTTGGAAATTGTAGTTTACTGGACTTTTTAAAATGGCGATAACTTCTTCATAGGGTGTCAGTTTTTCGAACCGTTCACGGCACTGGAATCAGGAAGACAAGATTTATCTAGTCATTTAGGTTTGATACTCTTTCGAACACTTTGAAATTTGAGCTATCATCAAAGTCTTGGATCAATATTTGATCACTCCTCCCCATTGGGAATATTTTGGACCCCAAAAGAATGATATATTAATCTAAATAGTAGATGAGAGTACAATACCCTCTTCTTTCAACCTCCATACACTCACCTGCATGGCTAGTGCCTTTAAACCAAAACTCGAAGGTAGTTGACACTTCCCTTCCTGGATGCGCTTGTCCTCCTGTTAAGAATTGTCTTCCTTGAATTCATTCACAATTTATAGAAGGTAGTTGAACATCGCTTCCAAGCCACTTCCCTGGCGAATTTTGCTGTTGCAAATCTCCTTCTGCAGACGATGTCAAAATACAAGAAGACAACTTGATGACATAAATTCTTGCTTCACCAAAAGAAACAAATTTCACATCATGTGAATCATAAACATGTCTTTACATCTTGTGTACAAATGATCGACTAAGTCACAAGCCAACTAAAATCATGCCTTTTCAACAATTGACCCTTCAAGTCAAGCATGTACAAAAAGAATTTTAATCATTCTTTTACAAAGATGAAACACTTCATCATTATCTCCCTTTTACAATCTTGGAGACCAAATCAACTTTTCCAAGTCGACATGACATTACATGCATGTTTAAACAAAACAATATGATGGTCGATAGCTTTCCATCAAGTCAATTACATACATGTTCAAATACAAGGAAATCATTAACATCCCTGTCATCATACATTCCATCCTTATGCATGTATTCGACTCTTCAACTTTCTCTTAAGTACAATCATAATTCAAGATCCTCAATCACATGTACATGTACTTTCAAAGATGAAATCAGTATAATTTTGATGCAATAAAGTGAGTCTACATATTCGACTTTCTTCATCCTGCAACTTGCATTCCATTAGAAAAGAATTGCAAATAGGTGTGAAACATTTCTTTTCTCATCAAAAAACATGTAAATTTAATTAGATAAGAACTCTAACCATTTCTTACCAATCCACACCAAGGGTGCTTCCTTTAACTGCACATCAACATCAACATGTGGATCATCCTAAATCACATCAATTATGGAAACTTCCTTTCCATTCTTACCATACTCTTTCAACACTTTCTTTAAATTTCGTGGAAGCATTGTTGGATTCAGAGTCCAACACCTTTCAACAATATGTCCTTGCTTATGGCAATAAGTACAACACATGTGCATCTTCATGACAGCATAATTTGCCTTGTCCAATGGACCTTTGACTTCTTTCCTTCTTTCCTTCAAAAGTTTCCTGTATGTGGCCATTCTCTTCCAACATCTAGAAACACTATGGTTAACCAAACCATAAAAGGAACATGCAATTCTTTTCCAATGCTTATGTGTAAATTTATCATGCTTAACATAATCAAAAGAAGTGTGATGGAAATCAGATTTATACCTTTCTCTTTCACCTTCATTATCTTCATGAGGAAGTGAATCAAATGAAGGAGTAGCTCCCTTTGGAACAACATCAATCCCTTCAATGGTTTTAGAGCTTTCATAACTTTTTGGTTCAAGTGTATGCTTATGTAAACCTTAATCCTGCAAATGATATTTTAAACAATTGCATTCCCCAAGAATACAATCTCTACAAACTTGAGGTAGGGAACCTGAAATGAAACTCCTAGGAACGGTTTCAATTGCCTTCATGACTGTTTTGGAACTTTCTCCATAAGATTGTTCATAGCCAATACCCAAATACTTAGGCCTTTCCTCAACCATTATTGGCTCAACAATACCCTGTGCATGTTTTCCCAATCCTTTTCCTTCATAGCCCATTTTGAACATTAACTTGGACCCCATGCCTCTTGTATGTTTTTCAAAAGAACCAACATAAACATTCTTAGAGGAAATTGAAGACAAACTAGAATTGTTTACCTCTTCTTCAAGTTGATACTTGACTAAGGCTTCTTTGGCAACAAGGAGAAGTGTCTCCAACTCATGCATCTTTTCCAAATCCATATTTGCAATATGAAGTTGTCTCTCCATTTCCTGCAATTTGTCAGAAAGCAATTGCTTCTCTTCCCTCATGGAATTCAACTGCTCTTGAAGTTCAGTGCTCATTTCTTTCACCATATCCATCATGATGAACAAGTCTCGTTTTATGTCTTCATCAAAGAATCTTGGGAAAGAGGAGGATTTGGAAAAGTCACTTGTAAAAGTTGTCATTGTTATCACCTGGATTGAACCTCAGGCTGAAGGAAGGCAATGCTAGGGTAACCACAAATCACGCTTAGCCAAGTAGCTAGCCCTACTAGGCTAGGAGAGGGCTCTCCTCGTAAGGATCTCAGCTTCCATACACTCGCCTGCATGGCTAGTGCCTTTAAACCAAAACTCGAAGGTAGTCGACACTTCCCTTCCTGGATGTGCTTGTCCTCCTGTTAAGAATTGTCTTCCTTGAACTCATTCACAATTTACAGAAGGTAGTTGAACATTGCTTCCAAGCCACTTCCCTGGTGAATATTTTTGCTACAAATCTCCTTCAGCAGACGATGTCAAAATACAAGAAGACAACTTGATGACATAAATTCTTGCTTCACCAAAAGAAAAAAAATTCACATCATGTGAATCATCAACATGTCTTTATATCTTGTGTACAAGTGATCGACTAAGTCACAAGCCGACTAAAATCATGCCTTTTCAACAATTGACCCTTCAAGTCAAGCATGTACAAAAAGAATTTTGATCATTATTTTACAAAGATGAAACACTTCATCATTATCTCCCTTTTACAATCTTAGAGACCAAATCAACTTTTCCAAGTCGACATGACATTACACGCTTGTTTAAACAAAACGATATGATGGTCAATAGCTTTCCATCAAGTCAATTACATACATGTTCAAATACAAGGAAATCATTAACATCCCTATCATCATATATTCCATCCTTATGCATGTATTCGATTCTTCAACTTTCTCTTAAGTACAATCATGATTACAAGATCCTCGATCACATGTACATGTACTTTCAAAGATGAAATGAATAGAATTTTACTGCAATAAAGTGAGTCTACATACACGACTTTTTCCATCCTGCAACTTGCATTCCATTAGAAAAGAAATGCAAATAGATGTGACACATTTCTTTTCTCATCAAAAAACATGTAACTTTAATTAGATAAGAACTATAACCATTTCTTACCAATCCACACCAAGGGTGCTTCCTTTAACTGCACATCGACATCAACATGTAGATCATCTTGAATCACATAAATTATGGAAACTTCCTTTCCATTCTTACCATACTCTTTCTCCACTTTCTTTAAATTTCGTGGAAGCATTGTTGGATTTAGAGTCCAACACCTTTCAGCAATATGTCCTTGCTTATGGAAATAAGTACAACAAATGTGCATCTTCTTGACAACATAATTTGCCTTGTCCAATGGACCTTTGACTTCTTTCCTTCTTTCCTTCAAAATTTTCTTGTATGTGGCCATTATCTTCCAACATCTAGAAACACTATGGTTAACCAAACCATAAAAGGAACATGCAATTCTTTTCCAATGCTTATGTGTAAATTTATCATGCTTAATATAATCGAAAGAAGTGTGACGGAAATCAGATTTATACCTTTCTCTTTCACCTTCATTACCTTCATGAGGAAGTGAATCAAATGAAGAAGTAGCTCCCTTTGGAACACCATCAATCCCTTCAATGGTTTTAGAGCTTTCACAGCTTTCTGGTTCAAGTGTATGCTTATGTAAACCTTAATCCTACAAATGATATTTTAAACAATTGCATTCCCCAAGAATACAATCTTTACAAACTTGAGGTAGGGAACCTGAAATGAAACTCCTTCTAGGAATGGTTTCAATTGCCTTCATGACTGTTTTGGAAATTTCTCCATAAGATTGTCCATAGCCAAGACCCAAATACTTAGGCCTTTCCTCAACCATTATTGGCTCAACAATACCCTGTGCATGTTTGCCCAATCCTTTTCCTTCATAGCCCATTTTGAACATTAACTTGGACCCTATGCCTCTTGTATGTTTTTCAAAAGAACCAACATAAACATTCTTAGAGGAAATTGAAGACAAACTAGAATTGTTTACCTCTTCTTCAAGTTGATACTTAACTAAGGCTTCTTTGGCAACAAGGAGTTGTGTCTCCAACTCATGCATCTTTTCCAACTCCATATTTGCAATATGAAGTTGTCTCTCCATTTCTTGCAATTTGTCAGAAATCAACTGCTTCTCTTCCTTCATGGAATTCAACTGCTCTCGAAGTTCGTTGCTCATTTCTCTCACCATATCCATCATGATGAACAAGTCTCGCTTCATGTCTTCATCAAAGAATCATGTGAAAGAGGAGGATTTGGAAAACTCACTTGTAGAAGTTGTCATTGTTATCACCTGGATTGAACCTCAAGCTCTGCCAGGGTAACCACAAACCACGCTTAGCCAAGTAGCTAGCCCTACTAGGCTGGGAGATGGATCTCTCCGTAAGGATCTCAACCTCCATACACTCGCCTGCATGGCTAGTGCCTTTAAACCAAAACTCGAAGGTAGTCGACACTTCCCTTCCTAGATGTGCTTGTCCTCCTGTTAAGAATTGTCTTCCTTGAACTCATTCACAATTTACAGAAGGTAGCCGAACATCGCTTCCAAGCCACTTCCCTGGTGACTTTTGCTACTGCAAATCTCCTTCAGCAGACAATGTCAAAAAACAAGAAGACAACTTGACAACATAAATTCTTGCTCCACCAAAAGAAACAAATTTCACATCATGTGAATCATCAACATGTCTTTACATCTTGTGTACAAATGATCGACTAAGTCACAAGCCTACTAAAATCATGCCTTTTCCACAATTGACCCTTCAAGTCAAGCATGTACAAAAAGAATTTAATCATTCTTTTACAAAGATGAAACACTTCATCATTATCTCCCTTTTACAATCTTGGAGACCATATCAACTTTGCCAAGTCGACATGACATTACATGCATGTTTAAACAAAACAATATGATGGTCGATAGCTTTCCATCAAGTTAATTACATACATGTTCAAATACAAGGAAATCATTAACATCCTTGTCATCATACTTTCCATCCTTATGCATGTATTCAATTCTTCAACTTTCTCTTAAGTACAATCATAAGTACAAGATCCTCAATCACATGTACATGTACTTTCAAAGATGAAATCAATATAACTTTGTTGCAATAAAGTGAGTCTACATACTCGACTTTTTCCATCCTGCAACTTGCATTCCATTAGAAAATAAATGCAAATAGATGTGACACATTTCTTTTCTCATCAAAAAACATGTAACTTTAATTAGATAAGAACTCTAACCATTTCTTACCAATCCACACCAAAGGTGCTTCCTTTAACTGCACATCGACATCAACATGTGGATCATCCTGAATCACATCAATTATGGAAACTTCCTTTCCATTCTTACCATACTCTTTCTCCACTTTCTTCAAATTTCGTGGAAGCATTGTTGGATTCAAAGTCCAACACCTTTCAGTAATATGTCCTTGCTTACGGCAATAAGTACAACACATGTGCATCTTCATGACAGCATAATTTGCCTTGTCCAATGGACCTTTGACTTCTTTCCTTCAAAAGTTTCCTATATGTGGCCATTCTCTTCCAACATCTCGAAACACTATGGTTAACCAAATCACAAAAGGAACATGCAATTCTTTTCCAATGCTTATGTGTAAATTTATCATGTTTAACATAATCAAAAGAAGTGTGATGGAAATCAGATTTATACCTTTCTCTTTCACCTTCATTACCTTCATGAGGAAGTGAATCAAATGAAGAAGTAGCTCCCTTTGGAACACCATCAATCCCTTCAATGGTTTTAGAGCTTTCACAACTTTTTGGTTCAAGTGTATGCTTATGTAAACCTTCTTCCTGCAAATGATATTTTAAACAATTGCATTCCCCAAGAATAAAATCTTTACAAACTTGAGGTAGGGAACCTGAAATTAAACTCCTTCTAGGAACGGTTTCAATTGCCTTCATGACTGTTTTGGAACTTTCTCCATAAGATTGTCCATAGCCAAGACCCAAATACTTAGGCCTTTCCTCAACCATTATTGGCTCAACAATACCTTGTGCATGTTTGCCCAATCCTTTTCCTTCCTAGCCCATTTTGAACATTAACTTGGACCCTATGCCTCTTGTATGTTTTTCAAAAGAACCAACATAAACATTCTTAGAGGAAATTGAAGATAAACTAGAATTGTTTACCTCTTCTTCAAGCTGATACTTGACTAAGGCTTGTTTGGCAACAAGGAGCTATGTCTCCAACTCATGCATCTTTTCTAGATCCATATTTGCAATATGAAGTTGTCTCTCCATTTCCTGCAATTTGTCAGAAAGCAATTGCTTCTCTTCCTTCATGGAATTCAACTACTCTCGAAGCTCGGTGCTCATTTCTCTCACCATATCCATCATGATGAACAAGTCTCACTCCATGTCTTCATTAAAGAATCTTGTGAAAGAAGAGGATTTGGAAAACTCACTTGTAGAAGTTGTCATTGTTATCACCTGGATTGAACATCGAGCTTAAGGAAGGCAATGCTAAGGTAACCACAAACCACGCTTAGTCAAGTAGCTAGCCCTACTAGGTTGGGAGAGGGCTTTCTCTGTAAGGATTTCAGCCAAGATGACTGGATCAAGAAAAGGATTTTAGGCTAGGTATAGTAGCACGAAGTTTTAGTTTTATTTTGAAAGGGTTTTGTTGGATAAGGAGGAGCTGGATAGTTTAGGTCTAGGGAATTAGGTCAAAACTACAGGGTTTTCAATGGGGTAGGGTAGGCATAGGCTTTAGCACTCTAGGGCTTGATGGGTGAGATGTTTTAGGAATATTGAGAAGATGGACCATTTTGTGCAGAAGAAGCCATACCCTCAGCAGATGAGCAGTCTCTATCATTATTCTCTGATCAAGATAATTTTGCTTCATCATCTTAGTCTCCTCAACCTCTCTTGGGAGAAATTTATTGCTCATGACATCTTCAGGGGTCCTCAGATTCCTCCATCAGTGTCTTAAGAAGTAGGGGGACCTTCTAGCAGTGCTCAGGTGAAAACAAATGAGGAGGCCAAAGATATTAGAGCTACTAAGGTGCTCGAGACTTACATGACATATCAGAGGGGCACAAGGAGATTGTTTGCAGCTGATAGGCAAATGTTTTCTCCACTAGATGTCGAAGGGACCTTGCCTTCTTCATCAACCCATAGGCAAATGCTAGCTCCACAGAATGTGGAAGGGGTTTTTCCTTCTTCATCAACACAACAGGTACAAGTGCAGTAGCTACACAAAGGGAAGGAAAAGATGTCGGAGGAGAGTTTTGATGATGAGGAGGAAAGGGACTTTGATTTGACAGAGCATGATGATCCAGAGCAGCATTATACTCATCATGGCGTGGAAATAATTGACTTAGAAGCTTAGGACGAAGAAACGATAAAGGACATCATCATACAAGAAAAGGAGGCTCAATTCCAAGCTTTGATGGACAATTTGGAGAGGGCCAAGTATGTCATCGCATATTTGGAACAAGAGAACAAGCAGCTAAGTGACAAACAAGTCCTCATGGAGCTGGAACTGCTCAAGGTAAAACGACAAAGTGACAAAGAGGCACAGGTCACTTTGACTCCTATCAAGAAGGAAATTGAAGATGATAGAGAGACTTGGCTTTAGAGAGTCAATTTGCACCTTGATAAGTTGTTTTAGAAGGCCAATAGATACAATCATATGATCAGGCACATGGCCTACCATTATAAGACCTAAAACAAAATTTGCAACATGATGGTCAAAAAGATGAAAGCTAGGCTTAGGCGGGCTCTAAAAGGAAAAAAGGAGGAGGATAGGCTTAGGTTGCTTGCTAAAGCTTCCTTGACTCATCAGGACACTTGATGATGGTGCTTCTCACCAATTTTGGGCAAGTTTGGAAGAATTTTTGTCACTTGCAATTTTTGAAATTTTACACATAGGAAATCTACCTCAATGCGCAGCGCAACTGGCGCTGAGCTTTTCCTAGGGGAACCCAATGGAGAAATGGTTTGAATTTTTGGATTCAGAGTGATGAGGACATGCACCCTATGGATTTTCTAAGTTTTTGGGGCAGAAATGGTCCACCAAAAGGTCAAAAAACACCCTAAAAATGACCTTTCTACCACTTTTTGGACACACAAAAGAAGTCTTGGGAGAATCACGTTTTGAGGGGTCAAATGAGCTTCAAATGTAGAAATTCTAGGTGTTTTGGAAATTAGACTTGAATACCTTTCCAATGAGCTATCATGAGCTCAATTTGGATGTCAGGAAGGCCTCCAAAAGGGACCTAAAAATGGCGTTGCGCATTGGGCCAATGGCACTACGCGTAGGGCAGTTTTTGCACAGGATTGCTAGTTTTCCATTTTTTTACTGTGTTCATGGATTTTCTCTCATGGAGGATGTTTTACCATTGTAAATGATGACTTGGCATGTAACTATGATGGATAACTAGTAGTAGAGGGTAGATTCATTACATTAGAAGTCAATTTGAGCTCAAATGAATCAGTTTTTCACTTTTAGAGGCAAGTTGTTGAGATGCCTATATTCCTGTTTCTTGTTCAGTGTTGGTTAGATTAGTTACTCATCTTAGGTATTCAACCCATGAGGATGGGAGGAGGTTGAATTAATGTCTATATATTCTTCTTCTTTCTCATTGTAAAGGGTTGGACTCAGTTGGATGCTCAGACCTTGATTGTACACCATTTTGTAGCAGTTTAGCAGGAGATTAATAAGAATTGCAACTATTTTTATGGGATCCATGTGGTATGGAGTTTTAGTACAGTTTCTTCTTTTGTGATCATATGTTAATGTGTTTTGTATACTTCGTTAATCATTTCATTGCTTCTAAGTCAATGCTTTCAAGTTGATAGGCAGAATTCATTACATTTGTGCTCTACTTTGGGAAAACATTAACCATTTCATGTTTTCTGTAGTCTAGGAAGGATCCATGGTTTTCACATGCTATTCTTAGCTTCTCACCAATCTTAAACATCTCACCCATCAAGCCCTCACCCTGGCATAAAAGGGAGAATTTTATGGTTTCACACTTGCAATGGGGAATGATGCTTAAGAATTGAATTGCAAACCAACAATGGGAGGACCACTTACTTGTATGATGGTAAGAGATGGAAATTTTGAAGTTTGTTGAAGTTTTGAGGCCTTTCTGGCCCTTCTTCTAAACGTGCAGCGCCACCTCTAGAAGCGCAGCGCCAGTGTAATTTTACACTGGGAAATTCTCTAGACACGCAATGCCAACCTTGTATGCCTGAAACGCGCAACGCCACTCCACCACTGCTCCAAATGTGCAGCACCACCCTCTAGAGGCGCAGCGCCAACTCTCCTTTGCCCAAAACTTGCTCAACCTTTCCTCTTCCCCTCACTTTTTGACCTCTTGCTTGCCAAATGAGAATGATGAACTTGAAAATGAAATGTGAGAGCTTATATAGGAGTAAATTTTAATTTTTCGCTTGAAAAACCCACTTTCTAATGTTTCTTGACCTTCTTCAAAACTCTGTTTTTAATGCCTTTTCTTATGTGTTTATTTTCAGGTGGATAATGCTCAACTTGAACTGATTTTGTAGTGTTTCTTCGTCTTGCAGCAAGGAGAGATGCTTTGGTGTAGCTGGGATCATTTATTACATAAAGTGACTTAAAATTACATAAGAAATACAAATTAACTCAAAGTGAAAATTACATTAGGTTAAAAGATAATTATTCAGTGGCTATTACCTACAAGCCATCATGTTTGACTTATTTATCATCCTCATACCCTTGCTGACCTTTATTTACATTTTTAAATCATGCTCTTGACCTTGGTAATGAAACCCTAAGACCTAATGAAACATGCCCTATGACCTAATGAAAGCATGACTGCAAATTGACCATGAAACCATAACCAAAGACAACCTGAAGAAGGGTCAGTGAGTACACTCTATGAGGGAGAAATTGGATTCTATGACAAGAAGACAACCATTAGTGGATCAGATTGACATGACCTAATGAGATGATGTAAAAAATTTAGTATGGGACTCCTAAAATGGAAATGAAAAGAGAAAATTTTGATCCCTAATGGAAGTATGCAGATACTGACACTAAAATTTCATTATCAAAATTAACAAAAGCACTTCAACAAAATTCACAAAGATTTCAGAGAACTAATGACAAATTTCTGAACTAAATGGCAGTAGAATCATTTTCTTGTTCAAGCAGCATTTGTACACAAACCCTCTTATGCTTCAAGGATTGTCTTGAGGTCCTTCGGGTAAGGAGAATGCCTTCAACCCTTCTTCCTTCTTGTCCTCTACTGGACTTAGCTTTTCAATTCCTTTCCCTTCACCTTTTCAAACTCAAACAATAGTCAGTTTACAAACAATCAAACAGTAGAATCCTTTGTACTATTTAAACACCTATCAAGTCAAACAAGAAAATAGATTTCTCTATCAATCAAGCATCCTACTCTGATACCACCTGATCTGAAATGATGGTTTAACATCTTGTGTTACTTACAAGAACCTCTCACTCCAAAGCTTAACAATTATTTGATCAGCTTATGTTGACAATTACGGAATTAAGTACTTGAAACAAGTGTATGTCTTTGTTTGCTTTTAACTGTTTAAGTGCTTTAAGTTGATTTGTTTCTAATGATATTAGTCACACATAACAGCCATATAATGCAACAAAGAAACATCAACACATAACAGCAAATTTAATCTAGGAGTTCACCCGAATATCATGGGCTACGTCTCCTTGAGCTTCTGGCAATTTGACTTGGCTCTTTGGGATTATGGCGTCAATTCTTTTACAAGTTCCACACTCAACTCCAATGGTTATTGACTAAACCAGTGGGCTTAGAAAACCATCTACATCCCTTTCATGGTTGTCATCATTCTACAAACAGATCTAAGATCCCTTAGACTTGATTCCTTCAATCGGTGCATTGAGCTTCTTGATGGCACAAACTCCTTCAGAATTCTTCAATTGTCTCTGAAACCTCTTCTACTATCTCCAGCACATATCATACATCAACAATAGACTGTTCATTTGCTCAAAATGAGCATTGCATCCCCGATCTAAGCCTTCCTCCACGGTTGGTACTAGGTTTCCTCAAAATTCCCTGTAGCATCTTGGCCTTTAGAAGTCTTCAGATGCTTCTGTAAACCCTTGCAATGGATTAAAAAGGCTCATTACAGTCAGGAATGACTGTTGGTTCGCTGAGAGTGGATACTGGTAGCTCCTGCAACTGCCTCCAACCCCTAGTGGCCCTAAGCTCCAAAATCTCCCTAGATGAAAATCTCCTTGAATATGGCTTCTTCAGCTTCTTTGGATTGTTCCATTGGCTTCAGAAGGCCTCAATTAGTCTAGCTAGCCTCTTGTTTCACTCTCTTCGGTCGAAAATCACTTCTAGAGTGCATTTATTCATTATCTCCTAGTGATCCTCCACTAAATCTGGCAAACTGCACTTAACTGGAATTAAATTTGGAATAACTGCCCTTCTTTAGTGCTCCGCCAAGCTTGACCATCGGAACTTACTGTAACCGTTGGCGTTTGGTGCACATGTGATAGGGATTACACCTGGCGGTTAGGGATAACGTTGGGTTGACAGTATGTTGGCAGTCAACACGCAAACTGCATGTGGTTAAGTTCAATCGGTGGACATGTGATAGCTTTTGGGGACCACTGGTGGTCCTAACCCCCAAACCTCCAACAGTTACAACTAAAATATGCACCGAGACCTTTAGATGTTAAGAAACACCATCAGCGGAGTTGGTAGTGCGCTTGTTTGGCCTACCAGAAGTCACGGGTTCAATTCCATTGGACCCAACAAAATTTTACAACGCCATTCCAGGGCCACGTGGCAGCCTCCGGGCTTGCCACGTGTCAACTCTTGATTGGTCTGCCAAAAGGAATATTCAGGGCATATTCCTTAGAATATTCTTTTTCTAATATTTTCCAAAAATCATTTATTCTTGGAAATCGCAGTTTACTGGACTTTTTCAAATGGCGATAACTTCTTCATACGGTGTCAGTTTTTCGAACTGTTCACAGCGCCAGAATCAAGAAGATGAGATCTATCTGGTCATTCAAGTTTGACACTCTTTCAAACACTTTGAAATTTGAGCTATCATCAAAGTCCTGGATCAATATCTGATCAGTAAGTGTTATTAATTTGTGTGTCCATGATCCTATCAGTTGTGGCATACTGGATACAACTTGGGTTGAGACTTGTGGGTGTCAATTTCTCAACAACATCAAATGTGTCCAACAATGGGGGAAAGTATGGCTGCAGCCGGTCCACATTGAATACTAGGCGCATGCTAAGGAACGGTGGAATGTTGAGCTCGAAATAATTGTCCCCTACAATCTTAGTGATGGTGTAAGGCCCATATCAGAGCAGGTGTGTTATCACTCAAAATTTTCCCAAGAAGTTATCAGAAGAAGGAAAAGATCGAGGTAACCACAAACCAATCTTTTAAGTATAGGCTCTAGCCAACATATGACTCAGAGAGGGCTCTCTCTATATGATTTAGCTTTGTTTGTTGGGATTTTAGGCTAGTTCTTAAAGTTCAGGGGGTTTTGGCTTTGTATTGAATGTTGGATCGTGGAATCCTTATAACATATGGATAAACTGATGTCTTTGGACCATTGGGCTATGGAGTCAAGGAAGGACAACTGAACTAGAATTAATTCATTAAAGGGAGTGTTCAATGGGCAAGCTAGCAGAGTAAAGTGTAGGGCTTTGGGCTGAATGGTGAAATGATCTTAACCAGGGTGAGAGAGCACTTAAGAATCCTCGAACCGGGATTAAAATGAGGAACAGAGGAAAATCATGAGTAAAGGGCAATTAAGAATCCTTTACTATAGATCAGAGGGAAACTACTTAGACTAAGGAGCAATCAAGAATTCCTTAACTTAGATAATTAGCAGAAAACATTAAGATGCATAATAGTTATAACAGAGTGCAATGAAGAAAATTCTGAGATATCATTCCATATTATAGCATTCAGATTTCAGATACATTAGAGATTTATGGAAAAACTTTAAAGAAAAATAACGACACAAGAGAAAATATTTGTTTGCACTTTTGCTCTACACATGAATCCAGTGAAATGTCTTGACTTTATTCATTAATCCAGCTTGTTGGTCCAAACAGTGATACAATAGCTTACAGCATTTGATCAAGAAAGTCTATAGAAATGTCTAAGAATCCACCCTACATACTTCGAATTGCGAAGTATTTATACAAAAAATTATTACAAAATATCTCAAAACGAACTTGAGATTTATTCTAGGAAATACAATATCCTTCTTGCAAGAAGATAGAGACAGCTAATGAACTATTTCATGTTGTCCCTTTTTATTTGGTATTGCTGGCCTTTATGGTTGAGTTTGTAGCCTTTTGTGCTGGCTTGTAGTTGTGACGTTTCACACTAGAATCTTCTTCAATTTTTTATCTTTCACCTGATACTCTTTGACCATGCAGCCCTGTTTTCATCTGTTTACCTGGATGCTTTCACTTTTACTGTGCAGTAAATTTTTGATGTAAATTTATCATAGTAAATCAGTCATTGTCTCCCACCATTCTGCATCAGGTAACTTTACATTCATCATCCTCCTATAGATCTCGTCAACTTCAGTATACTTGGAAAAATTGGGTTTGGTGAGGAACAAGTGTTTTATCTCATGCTCAAGGAAAAACAAGTTTTCAAATGTGTTGTACAGAACTTTTCTTGTTGGTAGGGATTTTATGGATGAAGTGCTTACTTGTTCCTTAGCCAACTGTCTGAGTTTGTTATCATAGTCCAATTGTGTCATGATTTTTTCATTGATAACCAAAGGACTGGGCAGACCTTTCTCTCTCAAAATTTGGAATTTAGCCATGAACCTATAAATGGCTATCTGCATGTTGTGGCACTTTTCTTCTAAATTAAGCATAAGGTTCCTTTTGGAAAGGACCTTCCTTTTTTCCAAGATGGTTTCAGTCCTATCTTCTATGTTGAGTTCTTGGAGCTCATACCTATTTTTGTTGTTGAGAAAGTGGATGATTCTATTGGCATCCTTAGGCATGTCTCCTAATTCTTCTTTGACTTTTTGGATAGCTTCTATAGCTATCTTTACTAACTCTATCTGCTCAAAAATAGCTTGAATTGATGGCCAAATATCCTTGACAGAGTCAATGATATTGGTCCACAACATTTCCTTGTTTTTCCAAGGGGTTTCTCTAGTGTTAAGTCTTTCTCTAAAATTTTGATCCTTTCACTCATTCTTTGGGCCTTTTGGGCTTCTTCCTTTTGCTTAAGTTGGGCAAGTTTGTAGTTAGTTTCCAAACTTGCCACCTTTTCTCTCAGCCTATTCATTTCTGTAGCCTGGATAGACATCTCTTCCATGGCTTTTACCAATTCTGCTGCTTTCTCTCCTGATGCACCTGTTGTTGTAGATTCTGTTGTGACTGGCAATTTTGTGTCAAGTGGCGTTGTTGGTGCTAGTGAAGCTGCCAGTGTAGAAGGGATTGTTGTGGATACTGTAGGGATGACATCTTTGGAAGTTGTGGCCATGTCGCTTTGCTTCAATTGAATTAAAGTGTCCAACTCCTTTTTTGTCTCCTTTAATTGGTCATTCAGCTTTAGGACCAAGTCCATCGACTCCTCATTTCTGGTTTGGCCCTCTACGACTTCTAGAGTTTGAGGATGTTGCAGTTGTGGTATTTTCAGTTGCCTCTTAAGTGAAGCAATATCATCGTTTTTCTTCTTTATAATCTGCTATGTGGCTTTTATATCCTTGGGATCGTGTCCCAATTCAGTCACTAAGTCCTCTAAGGACTTGATCCTTGTATCCTTCGCCTGTGAGGAGGCCTTTTCTAACTGAATTGTGCATAAATGTTATTCAAAGAGTTCTGTAGCTGATGAGAAATTATGGCTTTACTTGTCAGGGTGGAGTATATCATCGCTCTAGCGTGTTTGTGCAGTTCAATATGGTCTATGGGATGAATATCCCTGCCCAACACTTCAAAATCAACCCTTTTTAAATTTGATGATGTTTTGGGTTGCTGTGTTGTGGGTTTGACAAAGGACATATGCAGCTTTCCCTCTTTAATGTCAAAGGCTGACATTAGCCTTGTTTGATTGGTGGGAGTCAATTTCAGGTACTGAGCATGTTTGGGCCTTAAGCCTCTCATTTCTTGCTTTGATTTCCTTGAACCTGTCTTTTATGTCCTTGTCTTTATTAGCAGGCACGTTGAATGAAGACACTTCCACACTACGTTTCCTTTCCAACATCTGAGTCTGTGATGTGGAAGGCTCTTGCATTCCTTCAGATGGAGTGGAAAGCCTGCTTCTGTTTACCTCTATATTGGTTACCTGTGCTGATTCCTCTGTGTATTCATGTTCAGAGGTCGGATTGAGCCTTTGCCTCTTACTTGTTTCCTATTGCAAATTTGAGGTGTCCATTCCTGAAGTGGAAGCTCCCTCTTTGTTTCTTTTTGGAATCTTCTCCTCACTCTGAGGAGTTTGTATGATTGGAGGGGTGCTCATGGCTCTTTCTTCTGGTACCTGCAGGAAAGAGTGCCATCAAGTTGCTTTTCTAAATCAATCAGAGCATTTTCTACATCTACTCTAGTATTGTCTTGGTCTAATAGGGTACCTTCCACCCATTCAGTTTGATTGGCATATGCCTCTATTTCTGGTATGGGGTGGTGGATGAAAGGTCCTAGCTTGACTTTTTGCCTTTTCTTGGTAATGAATTCCAAAGGGTCATATATCCATACAAAACTCCTTTGGAACTTCATCCTTTACAGGATTAGGTCTGCCTCTTTCCCTGCTTCACTGGAATTGCATATGAAGGGACCTAATTGATCTTTGATTTTGAAATAGGCCTTCTTTTTGGCATTGATGAAGTTGACTTCATCTGCATTGATGATCTATCTGTAATACTCTAAAGAAAACAACCTCATGGGGAGGTATCTTGGCAATTTATATGGTACAAGCATGCAACCATATATTCTTATTTATGTGTGGTTTTGATAAAGGTACCAGTCACCCACTTTGGTCTGCTTGGAAAGCTGGGGGACTCTCTTTATTTCTGGGCTTATCCTAGGTGGAGGATTCCCAATGAGCATGGTCATGACTAGATTCACAAAAGAGTCTATGAAATCAGAGTATATATAAGGTGATCTAAACTCATGGAAAAGTGAGGTCCAAAATATTACAGATCTGGGTTAGCCCTTGGTGTTAAGATTTTGGAGAGTGAAGGGAAACTTCTCTAATTGATAATACAAAAATAGATGGTATAATACAAAAGAGTATTTGAACACCCTCTCATTGCCCATCCTTGTGAACTGCTCATGCATTCTATCAGCTATGAAGGTGGCAAAGTCATATATGGTTGCAGGAGGCTATCCTAGGGTATAGATGGACATGAAAGCAAGAATAATTTCATCAATGTACTCACTTGTGGTATAACCTAAAACACATGATATCATGGCTACAATGTTTTGGCCCCATGGAGAGAATATGGCTGATACATATTGTTATAGACATATTTGGGCACTGCAACCCCAATCACATATGTCCATAAACCAAGGGCTTCTAAGTCCCTAAAAGTGTTGTTTAATACCCTAAAGGAGCAAGGTCAGTTGATTACATCATCTCCCAGAAGTTCTCCATGAAAAGCTACTAAGAACTGGTCAAAGTAGGACCATACAGACTGCCCAGTGCTAAAGGTGCGATGCATCTCACCTGCCACATGTAAAAAGTGCAATGCATGCTGGAAGCCCTTCTATAGGGTGTGATGAGTGAGAGCAGACAAATGGCACAAGTAGTTTGCTACGTGGAAACCCAAAGAATCTTCTAGAAACTGCTCATTTGACACTTGCCTCTCTGAGTTCACCCAGGGATGAGTAAGAGATCTAAAATCTCCATGTGGAACTAAGAACTATCAGAGAGATGACACTAATCAAAATCCCAGAAGTTGACTCACCCCCCTGCAAATATCTATAAATGGATCCCTCATCCAAGAGATCCAGAAGTTGGAATTTGGTAATTTGCAAAGAGGTGCTGCTGGTTTCTATTTGAAGACATTGTTGGGTGAACTTGCTTTGTGTGAGGTGAAGAGGGCTTTCAAGCTGGGAGGATGGCATTGGGTCAGACCAAGTGGTTGTAATCCTCTCTTCTATGACTTTTACTAATAATGCTATTTGAGTTTTCCTCCATATTCTTGTGTATCTCTGAATATTGTGTTGTTATATGCATTTATATGGTCAATATATATCTGATCCTATATTGTTTACAGTGAAAGATCTCTATGCTTTGATGGTACTATGCTGCTGTGAATCTACAGGTGCTCTTTGAAGCTAGACAAGTAAGGAAGCAGTGGCGAGATTCTGTCTTTAAAAGGGGAAAGGAAACAAGCAAGGATCCAAGCAGAAGACTAAGGTTGGTACTCTCTGCTTCTTTCTCGTCTCTCTCTCGTAAAGGAAAAAACAAGTAACTTTAATCTGTTTGTTTCTAAGATAGCTACCCGTCTTAGTGGGACTAGCAGCTCTGCATAGACACTAGATTTCCCAGTAACAAAATGGCGACTCTGTTGGGGAGGGATTAGTTTGATTGCTTGTCTCTATTTGTTTGATTCATAAACCACAGACGGAGCCTGAAGTCAAGCCAGCTAGCCTTCGAACTGCATTTGCTATGCAAGTGCAAAGTAGATCAACATTGCTTCAGTCAATCTCCAGGTTTGTTTATGAGCTGAACAATTGACTTGTAGACATCCTAAGTGCCCTAGAGGTAGCTTGAGTAACCTCATTAGATCAGCCCTATACTTTGTAGTTATTGACTATCATTTGCTCGACCTAAATCCCTGGACTAAACTGCAAACTGTGACCAAAAAAAAGTTGAAGTCTCGTTCCTTGACCATCGCACCCTCTCCTTTAGGAAATCTAGATACATTGCATCTCCTGTGTGCAGTAGGTGGGATGCATCCCTGTTTCCCTGTGTTATAGGTGCGATGATCAGACAAGACTAGATCTACCTCCAGATTTTGGTTTTTTCTTCACTATCTTTAGTTTTATTCAGGAATTTTGTTGTCTGTGATCAGTAGACCACTATTGAAACCCCATTCTTTGCAGCATCCAACCTCTATTGTACAAAGAATTGTGAATGTTTTTATGTATTGTGCGCCATTTACAGTTCTCTTTTACAAAATAGTAGCTTAATCGAACTGTCGTATTTTGATTTGGAAGTGTCGCAAGTGTCGTTTTCAGTCAAAGAAAATAATACTTCTCTTTTTGATAGTCGATTACACTGTTACTCTTGTATTTGATCTAAATTTATAAGTATTTCAAGTGTCGAAAGCAGTTTTCAATTCAAAATCGCAAATTGTTGTCTTGCCTTCCTGTCGTAATTTTAAAAGAAAATCGTTAGTACTATCGCTTTGAAAGAAGAAATAATTCAGATTTGTACTTAGCGTTCTTTTTGTCATTCACGCATTAAGAAAGCGCAAAACAAATACATGCACGTGCATTTTCATTTAGACTGCTTATTGATTTTGATTTAGGACAGTGCATCTAGTGTATGCTTTCTGCTCTATGTTGAAAGGATTTCATTTCTCTTTCCTTAGTAGCTAGGATTTTCATTGCAAAAAGAAGATTAAATGACTGTTTACATCTTAGATTTCATTTTAGGAATTGTATATCTACATCACGCGATGAACTTGAAAGGAAAACTTCTTAAGAAAGATCAACTATAAAATAAATTTAATGAACATAAAAACGCTTTGGAACCTAACGCACAACATCTAGAAGTCTAGGCTAGAGGCGTATTCCGGCGTCATAAAACCTGGTAACTGTTGCTTTCATCGTAGGTTGGGTGATTCCTCTTCTTTGAGACAATAAGTGCCAATACGGACTTGTGCTTCCACGTACCATCGAGTATATATTGGGAGACCACAATAGGCTATATCCTTTATCCTTAGGAAGTTGTGTCTGTCGCCCTATCGATCGCAATGCACTGAACATAGCATTCGGGAAGATTGACTGCCGTACCGTAAAAAGTATTCTACAGTTTTGCGACTGGTTTGGTAATTCCTCTGTCTAGATTTCCAGAGCAGTCTCTTTCGTTCCTTTTCAGACTCCTTAAAGGAAAAGGTCCATCTGAGCACTTGTCACTCCAGGCTCATTAAAAATCAAAGGCGACTAGAGTCGTCTTTAGCTTTTTCTTGACTCTTAAAAAGTGAAAAAGCAAGTTGTTTCAAAGCGTCTAAAATTTATTTTAAGTGAAATAACGTCATTGTTCCCTCGTTGGTCTTAGGTTGAGAAAGTGGAGTCCACCAACCAAGGATTTACCCTTGGGGGAAGTCCTAGTCCTTTCTCCTCTTGGGAGGATGTTGGTGCGCCTCATATGGCCACATTGTCCCTTCCTGGACTGAAATTGGTCTGCCGATATGGCTTTTCTCGACTTCTGTCGTTCAAAGCACCGTAATTCCTGAACAACCGAATTAGCAACTAGATGATACCGAAGTTTCCCCCCAATCTTCTACTTCATTTGTCTCTCCTTCTCTTTCTTCCTCTTCGTTTGGTAAAGATAGTAAAACTAAAAACCAAGTAACTGAGAAGAAGAAGAAGGGGAAGGAGAAGAAGAAGAAGGAGCCAACGGCAAAAGGGGAAACCATACATCGTCTAGTGAAAATCCACACACTGCACTGTCCAAACCTAAATCTCCATGTGTCATCTGCAAAGGAGACCACTATCACCAAGATTGTCCTTGTATCCCACGAATCCTAAGGGACTGGTCTCCCTGCTTGCACAATCTAGTGTCGTCAACCTCTGACGATCATGTTGAAAGTACACTGTCAACTAGTGAAAGTGAAGTCACCGGAAAAAAAGGAAAATCTAAATTTCCCTGCAGACTGTGTGAAGGCGATCATACCCTCCACCGTTGTCCCTTCCCGGATGAAGCTAAAAGAGTCTTGGATAATCGTCCTGTGTCACCACAGCGACTCCCTCCTGGGTACAAGAAACTCTTGCCGAATCCATTGCTAGTTGAAAATCCGGCTGACCCACCTTTAGAGTCGGCCGAAGCACCTATCATTGAAGATAAACCCTCTGAGTCCACATCGGACCAAAGTCAACAGGTCGAGACAGCAGTCGATCCCATCTTGACTTCAGAAGATTTACCTTTAGATGATACAGTCACCAAAGAGAATGAGAACGACACCATTCAAATTCTTTTCGTAAACACAAACTCTGACGAACATGGGGGCAATCTGCTCATTCCTTTGCCGCAGGAGGAAATTTGTCAGAGTTGTATCCAGCCGTTTATTCGGTCCCACCTACAAGCAACCTAGTCGTTTCCTTCGATTGGAATCTACTAGGAAGACCCCATTTACCATCTAATGTACCATTTCAAATCATAGTGCAAACTTACAAAATGGTCATGGTTGGTGTTAACGCTCGAATTTTCCCCAGGCTGAGGAAGGCAAAACTCAAGGCAACATCAAACCACACTCAGCTTCGTAGCTAGCCCTACGAGGACAGGAGAGGGCTCTCTCTGGGTCAATCTTGGAAAAATATAATCAATGAGGCTCGAGATGACTGAAATTGTAACTAATCTTAGGCTAGGTATTAAGTGCGGAGATTTAAAGGTGGTTTTTTGGGGTTTTTGTTGAATCAAAGGGAAAGGCAATTTTGGGTGTGGGGATGAGACACAGTTTTTGCAGAGGTCTGATTGGAGCAAGGTAGGCAATTTTTTGATGCCTTAAAAGCTAATGAGGTGAGTAGATCAGACAGGTGAGGAGCTAAGGAGAGCAAGGAAACCTCAAGAATTCTCCTTAAACAGATGAAAACATAGGAGATCAAACAAACTTAAAGGCAGAGCATTACAGATTATGAATTCTACCTTAACACTTCATTTGTTCAATTACAGAAGATGGGAGAAGGAAAATGATACACATAAAAACTTACAAGTACTGAAAGAAGCACACCATCAAGACATAAAGCCACATGAATTCCAAACAATGCTGCAAAACCCTGGTCTTTCCTTTGCCAAAATGCTGAAGTAAAATGTACAATAGAGTCTCAAAACCTTTTCCCCAAGAGTCCAACCATGAAAATGACTAAGAAAATACATAATATAGGCAATCCAACCCATTCCCTTGCCTCTAGGGGTCGAGCTCATCATCCTAAGAGTTGTTTCAACCAATTCTAAACAAAGCACTACAATCTAGGCAGTCAAAACAACTTGCCTCTATAAGGTAGGAAACTAATTCATTCATTTAATTTTCACTTTTTAACGAATGAATCTTCTAGAACAAGTAATAAAGTGCCAAAATTACATCATGTTTCATTAATTACATCAAGAGGAGTGAAAAAATCACATCACAAGTCAAAACTGGTCAAACTGGCTTCGTTTCCTGAGCTGAAGATGAAAATTGTGCCAAAAAACCCTGGGCGCCGCACGCCTGAGCCCTATGCGACACGCGCCTTTCCACCTATTTTTGGGGAACTTTCCGGCATCCAAATTGAGCTCAGGTTGGCTTGTTGGAAAGCCCTGGATGTCTACTTTCCAACCCAAGTGAAATTTTCCAATTTGGTGTCCATTTGCCCCTCCAAAACTGCATTCTCCCGGAAGTACTGCCTGCTGGTGCAAAAGGTGGCAGAAAGGTGATTTTCATGGTGTTTTTGAGCCTTTTGGTCACCCAGAACTTGACGAAATGCTTTGTTCATAGCTTAGCATGTATATTTCATCATGAAAAATTCAACACTACAAGCCATTTCTGATTTGGACCTCCCAATCTTATGGGTGCTATGCGTTGAGCCAAAAAACCTGTTTTTAGGACAAAATTTTCAAAAATGACAAAAATTTCTCTGAATTTGCTCAAATTCGGAGTAAAGACCCTCTATCATGTATTGTGCCCCTCCAATGAATCCTCGACCAAAATTTGGAGTGGATCGGGCTTTTTCTGCCGTTTTAGTGCCTTGCTCAATCGCCTCTTAAGGATCTTCATTTTTGCTTTGCAAACATGCATGTGAGCCCAATAGTGAGTTTTCATATGACGAAGCATGTCCTTGTCTCTGTTTGCCTTCGCCAACAATTTCTCCAAATGAGTGTTCACCCAGATGAGCATAGACTCTCGATCAATCGGTGTCAAATCACCGGGTCTCTTTCGGGCCAATTCTCGGTCTTCCCGGATTTGCCGTAGCTCATAAAGTGTATGTTCATCTTCCAACTGTTTGTTGCGCTGCTCCAAGTAGTTGATCGTCCACTTAGCCATCTGCAATTTCTTTTGCAGCGAGTCATTTTCAGCCCTTTGCTGTCGGATGATCTCTTTTAGCTCCGAGCTAAGAGAGCTCGCATCAAGATCAATGATATCCGTGTCCTGACCTCCTGAAGGACCCTCATCAAACATGGGCCTCTTGCCCCTATCCTGGATCTGTAACTGTGTTGAAGAAGAAGGCGAGACCCTTTCCACATGATGTGGAGATAATATTCGTTGTGCTGATGAAGTCAATGAGACCCCTTCCACCCCGGGTGGACATAGTACTCGTCATGTAGATGCAAATAAGGCCCTGTGGCCTCGATGGTATGTCACATATGGAGGAGCACTTATATGCTCAGTCTCGGGAATGCCTGGCTGGTGTGAAGGTGCTCCCTCATCATGAACTATCTCGGGAGGTGGCTGTAGCGCTGCGAAGTAATCACGGGAGATGAAATCCTCCCAAGTAATGCCCTGTTGTGCCAACTGATGCATCACTATGATTTTGATCAACGCATAATGATATATGCTCTTATGTTCATGTGTTGGGCTCTTCCTTTGTACTAAAGGCACCATCCTCTCTATGTTGCGACACATGAAAAATGGAATGTTCATCATACATACCCTCATGAAATGCATCAACAAACGGACATGGTACGCATAGAGATGCGAGAATCTGCCCTCGCAACTGAAATATCGAATGATGAGTTTCATCAATGGTGCATACTCATCCCTCAGGAATCTGAAAGGAAAAACTGCGCTCAAGTGTCTCATATACCCGGGTTTGATATATGGCTCATAGTAGAATCTGTCTAACAGCTGGCGTTTACTCCATTCCTCCCCTACATTTGGTATCCTGGTGGCCTGAGCAATAGTCTCGGGTGACAAGGTGAAATTCACTCCGGCAAGGTTTACATGACCATCCTGTAAATGTAGAACAAATAAACGGACTAGTTCCCGATGATGCTGGATTTGTGAGATCATCTCATAGTATTGGAAACATGATTGACGCCGAAAACAATCCATTGCAAGTGGGCAAGCTTGCAATTGGGCCAAAGAAGTAGGCTCCTCCTTGACATGCTGACCACTTTTGCAATCTTTGTGATACCTCCGTGGCACATTTGGCACATTTACCTCTGGTGTAGAATCACTATCATACTCCTACTCATAGACTGACTCGGTCTCTGACATGTCTTTGAAAACAAGATAGCTACAATTTTGTGTGGAGAGGAGGCGAGTTCATGCGTTTCCAAGCAAATTTTGGGCTTAAACCCCAGTGCGCCACGCGCCTCACCCAACGTGTCGCGCGCCTCTGATGCGCCACACGCGTGTATTTTTACACTACGATTTTTTGCCTGATGCGTCGCGCGCCCCTGATGCGCCGCGCGCCTAGTCCAATGCGTCGCGCACCCCTGAAACTGCTCCAACTTCCTCACAAACTCACAATTTCGCTTTGGAATGATGTTATTCACTCTTGGCATGCAAAATGAGTTCAAAATGTCATGAAATATCTTTATAAAGACACCCTTTTGATTTTTTCTTGGTCCATGACCCATTTTGTAATGTTTTGTCGTTGACACTTTTTCAGGATTAATAGACTTCTTACCTTTTTGGTTTCCTCCTTAAATTTGGTTGAAATAATGATTTTATTTGCAATTCTTTGCAGGGATAGTTGTGATATGATCTGGCAAAGGAGACCAAGGCTGCGCTTGGACGATTCAAGAACTGAAATTTTTGAAGATTTTTACAAAAATGAGATGACGACTTATCTTCAAAACAGAGTTTTGAAGAGAAGTCCTAATTTATCTGTTGAGATTGCAACAAGATGATGGAGCTTAGTGAAAAGAGTCGCCTTCACTAAGTGGGCCCGCAGGCTATTTTTGGCGCAAGTCTATTTTTAGACTATGTCTATTTTTAGACATATGGATCATGTCTATGGATTGCAGGTTGCTGTTTATGGATGATTGGTCAAGTTGGGAAAAATAGATGGACTTCTATTTTTTATCAAGGTGTGAGTGATCACAGTGTGAGTGATCAAGGTCTATTTTTAGACTAGCTGTCAAAAATAGAAAAGTCAAATATTATTGTCTCATAATAATATTTGGACTATAAACTTGATCTTATTCTCTTGGAGCACTTCAGTTTGAGCTACAGAGGTGGCACATGCAGCTGTCAGAAGGAAATACGCTTTTCTTATGAGTCAGTTGAGTTGTTGCATGCATGACTTCAGTTAGAACTCAATCAGTTGAGTTTGGTGGAGTTGATTGTGGAGTTGATGGAGTTGTGTTCAGTTTGACTTAGTTAAACTAGTTGTAATTACTCTAACTGCAAATAGACTAATGATGAGTTGTTAAACTAATTATTAACTCATGATGCAACTAATGAATACATCAGTTAACTCAGTTGCATGTCAGTGCATGTTCAGTTCAACAGGGACAGGTGGTAGAGAATCAGATTGCTACCAGTTTTGACTATAGTTGTGCACCAGATCTTGCACAATCAAGGGATTGAGTATGCCAATGAGTTTGCTCACGTATTTGCCCAGTATTGTAGCCTTTTCTCACGTCCAACAAAGTGTGAGTGATTATTTTGAGGTGAAATACGAGTTTGGGAAGCTATTCTCATCAGTCCTTGAGCAGGTATTGAGCAGTGGAGGCAGGCAAGCAGTGGAATAGATTTGGAGATCAGATCTGAGTTGTATTGTGTGTAACAGGTGGAGCTGGTACTGGATTGCTTGTGATAAGCATTTTACTTTGTAATGTTACATGGTCTCAATCATTAATATACAGATAGTGTGGGGTTTTTAGCGAGATGCTTTCCCCGGGTTACATACTGTGTTAATGTGTGAATGCTCTTGATGTTTTATTGTTATTGATGCTGCTATATTGATGATCAACGTAGAGGAGCTTATGTATTGTGTATGTATTCTGCAATAGTACATGATCAGGATAATCTCTGTTGAATATGTGTTAAATTATTCAAAATTTCTACATGGTATCAGAGCGAGCTAGATAATTGTAGAAAAAATTTCTACATGGTATCGACGTTGTTGATCATCAGATCTACTATTCAAGAAGTGTTTACATTCTATTTCTTCAGGCAGAGTCTGTAATCGGGCCAGGTAGCCTCTGGATTCATCCTTCCTTTGGAAGGTGAGATATCCGGTGAATGCCCATACAGTCAATCTTTGTACGAGAAATATTGTGTTCTCACGAATTCTAGATCGGAAGCGGTTGAGTTGGAGCTGGTGGAAATTCGAATTTGCAGCAGTGTTGTTGAAAATGTCTTTCAACGGATTGCAAATATTATTCCAAAGCAAGAGCGACCTGGCGCTCAAGGATAAACTCAGAAACAATAAAGGTGAGAATGGATCTTCATCAAAGGTAGCTGATGAAGAGAACTGTGCTTTGGCTGCCAAAGCAAAGAAAGGGAAGAACAAGAAAGCTTCTCATTCCGGTGCGAAAGGCAAGAAGCAGGATATGTCCAAGGTGAAGTGTTTTCACTGTCACCAGCACGGACACTATGCCACTAATTATCCGCAGAAGAAGAAGAACAAGCAGGCTGCTGGATCTTCAGCAGGAGAGGCTCTAGCCTCACAGTTTGAGCTTGATTTTCCATTGATCGCATGCTTGGTTTCAAGTGTGATGGGATCAGTGTGGTTCTTGGACAGTGGTGCGTCTTTTCACATGACGGGAGATAGAGATTTGTTCTCTGATCTGGAGGAAAATGATCTTGGAGTGCACATCGAGATGGGCGATTATGGTAGATACAGTGCGACCGGTATCGGTACCATTTCCTTTGAGAGGGAGTCTGGTAAACCCTTCGTATTGAAGGAAGTCATGCATGTTCCAGGATTGAAGAAGAATCTTATCTCAGTGGCGATGTTAGAAGACAAGGGGTATGATGTTGTTTTCAGCGAGGGAAAGGCTTTCCTGCGCAGCAAGACAACTGGTGAGACCCGGAAGATAGGGGTTCGAGTGAGGAACCTTTATCAGTTGCATGTAGATGGATGCGCAGCAATGGCAAGCAAGGCAGAAGGATTGGTGATCCGGGATGATGGCGAGTTGTGGCACAGGAGAGTGGGTCACCTTCACCATGGAGCCTTGAAGATACTGCAGCAGATCACTACAGGGCTTCCTAAAGGCACACTTGCACAGTCAGATCAATGCAAGGGGTGTACTTTGGGGAAGTTTGTGAAAGCCACCTTTCACTAGAAGGATAGTCGCGCCACGACGATCCTTGAGAGAATTCACACAAACGTGTGTGGACCTTTCTCAGTTGCTTCGACAGCAAAACACAGGTATTATGTGATTTTTGTTGATGATTTCTCTCGAAAGTGTTGGATCTTCTTCATGCAGAAGAAGAGCGAGACATATTCAAAGTTCTGTGAATTCAAAGCACTGGTCGATAAGGAGTCGGGGAAGAAGGTGAAGGCTCTTAGGAGCGATAATGGTGGTGAATACATCTCGGACGAGTTCAAGGATTTCTGCAAGGCAGAAGGGATTCGTAGAGAGCTCATAGCTCCCCATAACCCACAGCAGAACGGGGTAGCTGAGCAGAAGAACAGAACGACCGTGGGTGCTGCACGAGCAATGTTGCATGATCAGGGCCTACCCATTCACTTGTGGGCGGAAGCATGCAATACAGCAGTTTATGTGTAGAACCATTGTCCTCATAGGATACTTGGCATGAGTACACCCGAGGAGGCTTATTCTGGTAAGAAGCCTGATCTTTCTCATTTGAGGATTTTTGGTGCTAATGTTTACATGCATGTGACGAACGATGCCGGGAAGAAGTTGGAGCCGACCACAGAGGTTGGGATATTTGTGGGGTACACTGATACGCCCCACAACTATCGTGTGTATTTTCCAGACAGTGGTAAAACTGTTGTGCGACGAGATATAAAATTTCAGGACGAGAAAGCCATGAAGTGTTCGCTTGAGAGGGAGCTACACTTGCATGCAGATGAGGAGCTATTAGTTCCTAAGGATGAACTTCAGGATGTGGATCAGCCACAGGATGAGGTTCATGGAGTGGACGAGTTCACTCATGCAGCGCCAACCATCAGAGGGCAAAAGCGCTTGACAGAAGCTGAGCGACTGGCTCAAGATGCAGAGAAAGTTGTAGGATCACCTACAGCCCAACGCAGGCAGAGACAGTCACCTAATCGGTACACTGGATACATGGCTCTTATGAGCAAGTGTGTTGTGACTGAGCCATCCTCTTTCAAGGAAGCTGTGGAGGATCCTGCATGGGTAGACGCCATGGTGGAAGAGTATGATTCTATTGTCAGAAATAGTGCATGGGAGATTGTTCCTAGACCGGAAGGGAAATCAGTGGTGGGTTCGAGATGGATCTACAAAGTTAAGCAGGAAGCTGACGGGAGTGTGGAGAAGTACAAGGCAAGATTTGTTGCTCGAGGCTTTTCACAGATTGAGGGGATCGATTATGAGGAGACCTTTGCACCTGTCGCAAGGTATTCTTCCATATGGACGATTCTTGCTCTATCAGCGCAGATGGGATGGCACATTCATCAGATGGATGTGAAGACTGCGTTCCTCAATGGAGTCACTGAGGAGGAGGTGTACATTGAGCAGCTCGAAGGCTTTGAGGTCTTCAGCAGCGAGTCGCATGTGTGCAGGCTCAAGAGAGCACTGTATGGGTTGAAGCAAGCACCACGTGCTTGGTACACACGGATAGACAACTATTTCATAGGACTTGGATTTTCCAAGAGCGAGGCGGATCCTAACCTATACCAGATTGTGGTGGAGGGTAAGTTGCTTATCATTGTACTGTATGTTGATGATTTGATTCTAACGGGTGATGAGCTATTGATACTGTCATGCAAGAAGGATCTTGCTACAGAGTTTGAGATGAAGGACATGGGCCTCCTTCACTATTTCCTAGGATTGGAAATATGGCAGCGCAGTCGTGGATTGTTTGTTTCTCAGGGCAAGTATGCTCGGGAGATACTGGAGAAGTTCAACATGCATGGCTGCAAGCCTGTTGATACTCCTCTTCCTGGAGGTTGGAGGAAGGAGGATGCCACTTCGGGAGAAGAAGTGGATGCCACTGTTTATCGACAGTTGGTGGGGTCGCTGATGTATTTGGTCAATACACGACCCGATATATGCTATGCAGTTAACCAGCTTTCACAAGCTATGGTTAAGCCTACCAAGCTCTTCTGGAAGGCGGGCAAGCATGTATTGCGCTACTTGAGAGGCACATCGGGATATGGTTTGTAGTACAGACAGGAGGATGAGGTGAAGCTATGTGGCTTCACGGATGCAGATTGGGCAGGGAGCCCAACGGACAGAAAGAGCACATCAGGAGGGGTCTTCAGTATTAGATCAACAACAGTTTCTTGGTACAGCAGGAAGCAGATATTCGTGGCACTCAGTTCAGCGGAGGCCGAGTATATGGCAGCAAGTTTGGCTGCATGAGAGGATATATGGATGAGGAAGATCCTGGTTGGTTTTTTCGGTTCTCATTTGGATCCTACTGTGATTTACTGTGATAACCAGAGTTGCATTAAACTCTCAGCTAATACTGTATTTCATGATAGATCTAAACATATTGACATCAGGTACCATCATATCAGAGATTGTGTGCAGCGGAGGATCATGTTACTTTCGTACATTCCAACGGAGGATCAGGATGCTGATATTCTGACGAAGGCTCTCACCAGGAGAAAATTCGAGTACCACCGAGGCAGGATAGGGGTTGCTGATAATCCATATCTTGTCGAGAGGGAGTGTTGAGATTGCAACAAGATGATGGAGCTTAGTGAAAAGAGTCGCCTTCACTAAGTGGTCCCGCAGGCTATTTTTGGCGCAAGTCTATTTTTAGACTATGTCTATTTTTAGACATATGGATCATGTCTATGGATTGCAGGTTGCTGTTTATGGATGATTGGTCAAGTTGGAAAAAATAGATGGACTTCTATTTTTGATCAAAGTGTGAGTGATCACAGTGTGAGTGATCAAGGTCTATATTTAGACTAGCTGTCAAAAATAGAAAAGTCAAATATTATTGTCTCATAATAATTATAATTGGACTATAAACTTGATCTTATTCTCTTGGAGCACTTCAGTTTGAGCTACATAGGTGGCACATGCAGCTGTCAGAAGGAAATACGCTTTTCTTATGAGTCAGTTGAGTTGTTGCATGCATGACTTCAGTTAGAACTCAATCAGTTGAGTTTGGTGGAGTTGATTGTGGAGTTGATGGAGTTGTGTTCAGTTTGACTTAGTTAAACTAGTTGTAATTACTCTAACTGCAAATAGACTAATGATGAGTTGTTAAACTAATTATTAACTCATGATGCAACTAATGAATACATCAGTTAACTCAGTTGCATGTCAGTGCATGTTCAGTTCAACAGGGACAGGTGGTAGAGAATCAGATTGCTATCAGTTTTGACTATAGTTGTGCACCAGATCTTGCACAATCAAGGGATTGAGTATGTCAATGAGTTTGCTCACGTATTTTCCCAGTATTGTAGCCTTTGCTCACGTCCAACAAAGTGTGAGTGATTATTTTGAGGTGAAATACGAGTTTGGGAAGTTATTCTCATCAGTTCTTGAGCAGGTATTGAGCAGTGGAGGCAGGCAAGCAGTGGAATAGATTTGGAGATCAGATCTGAGCTGTATTGTGTGTAACAGGTGGAGCTGGTATTGGATTGCTTGTGATAAGCATTTTACTTTGCAATGTTACATGGTCTCAATCATTAATATACAGATAGTGTGGGGTTTTTAGCGAGATGCTTTCCCCGAGTTACATACTGTGTTAATGTGTGAATGCTCTTGATGTTTTATTGTTATTGATGCTGCTATATTGATGATCAACGTAGAGGAGCTTATGTATTGTGTATGTATTCTGCAATAGTACATGATCAGGATAATCTCTGTTGAATATGTGTTAAATTATTCAAAATTTCTACATTATCTGTATAATGATGAAAATTATTGAAGTAACCACCTATCGAGGACATCCCTCTGGCCTGTTGGTCTTCTTAGACTTTGCAAAACAAGACTGACTCAACCCAAGACCTAATGACCAAGAACCATTGTTATGCCCCAGAAATTTGAAACAGGACTGTACATGACCTTTGAAGACTTGTTTTTATGAATAGACCTGAACCAGCAGTGCCAAGCACGAGGGGAATGAGTAACACAAACCATTTTGTCAGAGTTATGGCATGCCTAACGAAATGCAACTAATCGAAACTGATGGGACACCTAAACATGAAATGCAAAAAAGAGCTTTGATCTCTGACGGAGGGATAACTAGACCGACTTTAACATTGGCTCCAATGTGGATGGTAGCTCCTTGGAGATGCCAAGAACCGCAGATCTCTGCAAGAGCTAGACAGTGCCTTCACCCATTGGGCGATGGAGTCATTATTCCAACACAAAATTTTGACACATTTATTGACTGAAATGATTGAAAAACTTGCTCAGCAAACTACACACTAAAACTATAATGAAACTCAGAAGGAAATGCTGCCTTATGGCTGCTTATTTATTTACAAAATCTACCCTACTTTGCTGTAAAGACAGTAGATCAGGTAATACTGAAATGCCAGATCAACCATTCAAGTAAACCTGAGAATGATGCCGCTTGAGAATACTTCCACCAGGACACACATGTAATTGCTGGCAGCCCTACATGCACGTAATGAGCCTGATCATGTAAAAGACAGTTTGATTTGTCAGTCAAACTGAAAAACATTTCCATGTACATCGCAATAGGATCGCGAAAGCCAGACTCCGTTTGCTGCCCCAACTCTGCAATACATATTTCCAGCTGCACGCTGTCAATGCAAACATCTGTAGGCAATTCTATTATTTCTTGTTTCGAAGGAGGAAGAGTTTCCAAGAACTTTTTAGGGTCCTGGAAATCATATGACTGGATCTGCTCATTCAAACACTGAATCTCCTTCTCAAGTTTTTCAACAATTAACTCGCAGAAACCAGTTCTAGCTTCAAGAGGAAATTTCAGAGATTTCAAACATTGAAGCAAGGCACTGAAAAAATCTTCATTAATTTCAAAATCTGCTAACTGATTTCTTACTTCTTTTACAGCTTCACACAGTGCAGGGTTTGCCACATACCCTACCATTGCATAAATGGATCAGCGAGCACTGGAATGTCTAGATCGAGTTGGAGTCGCCAGGTGAATGTTTCAGCCTGCATATGTGTCTGACTACTATCCACCATCAGCATCAGATTTGCAACTTCATTTCATGTACTGGGGCAAAACAATCTACAAGTCGAATGTCACATCAAAAGCAAACCATCTTCCCTAGTATGGTCACCACTATGTTCACGCTCGAATTTTCCCGAGGCTGAGGAAGGCAAAACTCAAGGCAACATCAAACCACGCTCAGCCTCGTAGCTAGCCCTACGAGGACAAGAGAGGGCTCTCTCTGGGTCAATCTCAGAAAAATATAATCAATGAGGCTCGAGATGACTGAAATTGTAACTAATCTTAGGCTAGGTATTAAGTGCAGAGGTTTAACGGTGATTTTTTGGGGTTTTTGTTGAATCAAAGGGAAAGGCAATTTTGGGTGCGGGGATGAGACACAGTTTCTGCAGAGGTCTGATTGGAGCAAGGTAGGCAATTGTTTGATGCCTTAAAAGCTAATGAGGTGAGTAGATCAGACAGGTGAGGAGCTAAGGAGAGCAAGGAAACCTCAATAATTCTCCTTAAACAGATGAAAACATAGGATATCAAACAAACTTAAAGGCAGAGCATTACAGATTATGAATTCTACCTTAACACTTCATTTGTTCAATTGCAGAAGATGGGAGAAGGAAAATGATACACATAACAACTTACAAGTACTGAAAGAAGCACACCATCAAGACATAAAGCCACATGAATTTCAAACAATGCTGCAAAACCCTGGTCTTTCCTTTGCCAAAATGCTGAAGTAAAATGTACAATAGAGTCTCAAAACCTTTTCCCCAAGAGTCCAACCATGAAATGACTAAGAAAATACATAATATAGGCAAGCCAACCCATTCCCTTGCCTCTAGGGGTCAAGCTCATCATCCTAGGAGCTGTTTCAACCAATTCTAAACAAAGCACTACAATCTAGGCAGTCAAAGCAACTTGCCTCTATAAGGTAGGAAACTAATTCATTCATTTAATTTTCACTTTTTAATGAATGAATCTTCTAGAACAAGTAATAAAGTGCCAAAATTACATCATGTTTCATTAATTACATCAAGAGGAGTGAAAAAATCACATCACAAGTCAAAACTAGCCAAACTGGCTTCGTTTCCTGAGCTAAAGATGAAAATTGTGCCAAAAAACATGTGCGCCGCGCACCTGAGCCCTATGCGCCGCGCGCCTTTCCACCTATTTTTGGGGCACTTCCCGGCATCCAAATTGAGCTCAGGTTGGCTTGTTGGAAAGCCCTGGATGTCTACTTTCCAACCCAAGTGAAATTTTCCAATTTGGTGTCCATTTGCCCCTCCAAAAGTGCATTCTCCCGGAATTAATTCCCGTTGGTGAAAAAGGTGGCATAAAGGTGATTTTCATGGTGTTTTTGAGCCTTTTGGTCACCCAGAACTTGATGAAATGCTTTGGCCATAGCTTAGCATGTATATTTCATCATGAAAAATCCAACACTACAAGCCATTTGTGATTTGGACCTCCCAATCTTATGGGTCGCGCGCGGCGCGCTACGCGTTGAGCCAAAAAACCTGTTTTTAGGACAAAATTTTCAAAAATGACAAAAATTTCTCCGAATTTGCTCAAATTCGGAGTAAAGACCCTCTATCATGTATTGTGCCCCGCCAATGAAGCCTCGGCCAAAATTTGGAGTGGATCAGGCTTTTTCCGCCGTTTTAGTGCCTTGCTCAATCGCCTCTTAAGGATCTTCATTTTTGCTTTGCAAACATGCATGCAAGCCCAATAGTGAGTTTTCATATGACGAAGCATGTCCTTGTCTCTGTTTGCCTTCGCCAGCAATTTCTCCAAATGAGTGTTCACCCGGATGAGCATAGACTCTCGATCAATCGGTGTCAAATCACCGGGTCTCTTTCGGGCCAATTCTCGGTCTTCCTAGATTTGCCGTAGCTCATAAAGTGTATGTTCATCTTCCAACTGTTTGTTGCGCTGCTCCAAGTAGTTGATCGTCCACTTAGCCATCTGCAATTTCTTTTGCAGCGAGTCATTTTCAGCCCTTTGCTGTCAGATGATCTCTTTTAGCTCCGAGCTAGGAGAGCTCGCATCAAGATCAATGATATCCGTGTCCTGACCTCCTGAAGGACCCTCATCAAACATGGGCCTCTTGCCCCTATCCTGGATCTGTACCTGTGCTGAAGAAGAAGGCGAGACCCTTTCCACATGATGTGGAGATAATACTCGTTGTGCTGATGAAGTCAACGAGACCCCTTCCACCCCGGGTGGAGATAGTACTCGTCGTGTAGATGCAAATAAGGCCCTGTGGCCTTGCTGGTATGCCACATATGGAGGAGCACTTATATGCTCAATCTCGGGAATGCATGGCTGGTTTGAAAGCGCTCCCTCATCATGAACTATCTCGGGAGGCGGCTGTAGCGCTGCGAAGTAATCACGAGAGATGAAATCCTCCCAAGTAATGCCCTGTTGTGCCAACTGATGCATCATTATGATTTTGATCAACGCATAATGATATATGCTCTTATGCTGATGTGTTGGGATCTTCCTTTGTACTAAAGGCACCATCCTCTCTATGTTGCGACACATGAAAAACGGAATGTTCATCATACGTACCCTCGTGAAATGCATCAACAAATGGACATGGTACGCATAAAGACGCGAGAATCTGCCCTCGCAACTAAAATATCGAATGATGAGTTTCATCAATGATGCATACTCATCTCTCAGGAATCTGAAAGGAAAAACTGTGCTCAATTGTCTCATATACCCGGGTTTGATATATGGCTCATAGTAGAATCTGTCTAACAGCTGGCGTTTACTCCATTCCTCCCCTACATTTGGTATCCTGGTGGCCTGAGCAATAGTCTCGGCTGACAATGTGAAATTCACTCCGGCAAGGTTTACATGACCATCCTGTAAATGTAGAACAAATAAACTGACTAGTTCCCGATGATGCTGGATTTGTGAGATCATCTCACAGTATTGGAAACATGATTGACGCCAAAAACAATCCATTGCAAGTGGGCAAGCTTGCAATTGGAACAAAGAAGTAGGCTCCTCCCTGACATACTTACCACTTTTGCCACCTTTGTGATACCTCCATGGCACATTTGGCACATTTACCTCCGGTGTAGAATCACTATCATACTCCTGCTCAAAGACTAACTCGGTCTCTGACATGTCTTTGAAAACAAGATAGCTGCAATTTTGTGCGGAGAGGAGGCGAGTTCATGCGTTTCCAAGCAAATTTTGGGCTCAAACCCTAGTGCGCCGCGCGCCTCACCCAACGCGCCACGCGCATGTATTTTTACACTACAATTTTTTGCCTGATGCGTCGCGCGCCCCTTATGCGTCGCGCGCCCCTGATGCGTCACGCGCCTAGTCCAATGCTTCGCGCACCCCTGAAACTGCTCCAACTTCCTCACAAACTCACAATTTCGCTTTGGAAAGATGTTCTTCACTCTTGGCATGCAAAATGAGTTGAAAATGTCATGAAATATCTTTATAAAGACTCCCTTTTGATTTTTGCTTGGTCCATGACCCATTTTGTAATGTTTTGTCGTTGACACTTTTTCAGGATTAATAGACTTCTGACCTTTTTGGTTTCCTCCTTAAATTTGGTTGAAATAATGATTTTATTTGCAATTCTTTGCAGGGATAGCTGTGATATGATCTGGCAAAGGAGACCAAGGCTACGCTTGGACGATTCAAGAACTGAAATTTTTGAAGATTTTTACAAAAATGAGATGACAACTTATCTTCAAAACAGAGTTTTGAAGAAAAATCCTAATTTATCTGTATAATGATGAAAATTATTGAAGTAACCACCTATCGAGGACATCCCTCTGGCCTACTGGTCTTCTTAGACTTTGCAAAACAAGACTGACTCAACCCAAGGCCTAATGACCAAGAACCATTGTTATGACCCAGAAATTTGAAACAGGACTGTACATGACCTTTGAAGACTTGTTTTTATGAATAGACCTGAACCAGCAGTGCCAAGCACGAGGGGAATGAGTAACACAAACCATTTCGTCAGAGTTATGGCATGCCTAACGAAATGGAACTAATCGAAACTGATGGGACACCTAAACATGAAATGCAAAAAAGAGCTTTGATCTCTGACGGAGGGATAACTAGACCGACTCTAACATTGGCTCCAATGGGGATGGTAGCTCCTTGGAGATGCCAAGAACTGCAGATCTCTGCAAGAGCTAGACAGTGCCTTCATCCATTGGGCGATGGAGTCATTATTCCAACACAAAATTTTGACACATTTATTGATTGAAACTTGACTGAAATGATTGAAAAACTTGCTCAACAAACTTCACACTAAAACTATAATGAAACTCAGAAGGAAATGTTGCCTTATGGCTGCTTATTTATTTACAAAATCTACCCTACTTTGTTGTAAAGATAGTAGATCAGGTAATACTGAAATGCCAGATCAACCATTCAAGTAAACCTCATAATGATGCTGCTTGAGAATACTTCCACCAGGACAGATGTAATTGCTGGCAGCCCTACATGCACGTAATGAGCCTGATCATGTAAAAGACAATTTGATTTGTCAGTCAAACTGAAAAACATTTCCATGTACATCGCAATATGATCGCGAAAGCTAGACTCTGTTTGGTGCCCCAACTCTGCAATACATATTTCCAGCTGCACGATGTCAATGCAAACTTCTGTAGGCAATTCTGTTATTTCTTGTTTCGAAGGAGGAAGAGTTTCCAAGAACTTTTTAGGGTCCCGGAAATCATATGACTGGATCTGCTCATTCAAACACTGAATCTCCTTCTCAAGTTTTTCAACAATTAACTCACAGAAACCAATTCTAGCTTCAAGAGGAAATTTCGGAGATTTCAAATATTGAAGCAAGGCACTGAAAAAATCTTCATTAATTTCAAAATTTGCTAACTGATTTCTTACTTCTTTTACAGCTTCACACAGTGCAGGGTTTGCCACATACCCTACCATTGCATAAATGGATCAGCAAGCATTGGAATGTCTGGATCGAGTTGGAGTCGCTAGGTGAATGTTTCAGCCTGCATATGTGTCTGACTGCTATCCACCATCAGCATCAGATCTGCAACTTGATTTCATGTACTGGGGCAAAACAATCTACAAGTCGAATGTCACATCAACAGCAAACCATCTTCCCCAGTATGGTCGCCACTATGTTAACGCTCAAATTTGCCCCAGGCTGAGGAAGGCAAAACTCAAGGCAACATCAAACCACGCTCAGCCTCGTAGCTAGCCCTACGAGGACAGGAGAGGGCTCTCTCCAGGTCAATCTCGGAAAAATATAATAAATGAGGCTCGAGATGACTGAAATTGTAACTAATATTAGGCTAGGTATTAAGTGCAGAGGTTTAAAGGTGATTTTTTGGGGTTTTTGTTGAATCAAAGGGAAAGGCAATTTTGGGTGCGGGGATGAGACACAGTTTCTGCAGAGGTCTGATTGGAGCAAGGTAGGCAATTGTTTGATGCCTTAAAAGCTAATGAGGTGAGTAGATCAGACAGGTGAGGAGCTAAGGAGAGCAAGGAAACCTCAATAATTCTCCTTAAACAGATGAAAACATAGGAGACCAAACAAACTTAAAGGCAGAGCATTACAGATTATGAATTCTACCTTAACACTTCATTTGTTCAATTGCAGAAGATGAGATAAGAAAAATGATACACATAAAAACTTAAAAGTACTGAAAGAAGCACACCATCAAGACATAAAGCCACATGAATTCCAAACAGTGCTGCAAAACCCTGGTCTTTCCTTTTCCAAAATGCTGAAGTAAAATGTACAATAGAGTCTCAAAACCTTTTCCCCAAGAGTCCAACCATGAAAATGACCAAGAAAATACATAATATAGGCAATCCAACCCATTCCCTTGCCTCTAGGGGTCGAGCTCATCATCCTAGGAGCTATTTCAACCAATTCTAAACAAAGCACTACAATCTAGGCAGTCAAAACAACTTGCCTCTATAAGGTAGGAAACTGATTCATTCATTTAATTTTCATTTTTTAATGAATGAATCTTCTAGAACAAGTAATAAAGTGCCAAAATTACATCATGTTTCATTAATTACATCAATAGGAGTGAAATAATCACATCACAAGTCAAAATTGGTCAAACTGGCTTCGTTTCCTGAGCTGAAGATGAAAATTGTGCCAAAAAACCTTGTGCGCCGTGCGCCTTTCCACATGTTTTTGGGGCACTTCCCGGCATCCAAATTGAGCTCAGGTTGGCTTGTTGGAAAGCCATGGATGTCTAATTTCCAACCCAAGTGAAATTTTCCAATTTTGTTTCCATTTTCCCCTCCAAAAGTGCATTCTCCCAGAAGTACTTCCTGCTGGTGCAAAAGGTGGCAGAAAGGTGATTTTCATGGTGTTTTTGAGCCTTTTGGTCACCCAGAACTTGATGAAATGATTTGGCCATATCTTAGCATGTATATTTCATCATGACAAATCCAACACTACAAGCCATTTGTGATTTGGACCTCCCAATCTTATGGGTCGAGCGCGGCGCACTACGCATTGAGCCAAAAAACCTGTTTTTAGGACAAAATTTTCAAAAATGACAAAAATTTCTCCGAATTTGCTCAAATTCTGAGTAAAGACCCTCTATCATGTATTGTGCCCCGCCAATGAAGCCTCGGCCAAAATTTGGAGTGGATCGGGCTTTTTCCGTCGTTTTAGTGCCTTGCTCAATCGCCTCTTAAGGATCTTCAATTTTGCTTTGCAAACATGCATGTGAGCCCAATAGTGAGTTTTCATATGACGAAGCATGTCCTTGTCTCTGTGTTAGATACCTATACCAATAGGTTTCATATTTCATGATTGGCAAAGAAAGGTCCAAATATGCTCTGCTTTGATGATGCAAAGATCCCATATTTCCAAGAGAAGACAAGCTGTGCATATAGCTTGATATAGACTCAATTTTGATGGATGGTCCAACTGCCTAATCTGGATCATGCCATTAAGAAGTCTGTCCAAACTGTTTAATCTTGACAGACAAGTAGCTTAGGTAGAGAAGTAAGGCTCCCAACTGCTTAATCTGGGACCTTGGAAGAAATAAGGGCAGCAATAGATAGAAAATCAAAAGGGAAAAAGCCAGAGAAAAGAAAAGGCAAATAAGGGTCTGCAAGTCTAAGTGCACCCTCCAAGAAGAAACAAAAAATGCTAGGCAAATAGATGGGTAGGCAGATGGGGTTGCAGAAGTGTCATTCCTCATAATTGAAGGTGTGCTCACCTACTTCACAAAGCAGAATCAATGGATTGAGAAGTCCTTCTTCTCTATCAGGTTGCAGCAAAACAAAGAAGCATGTCTAACTTCCCACTTATCCCCTTTCCCATTCATTACTAATATCCCCTCATCAGTTGAGATTCATGGAAGAATTGGTGCTTTTATGGTGGTTCTTAGTCCTATTAGAAGCCACATTTCTTGTCTAAATTCTTTTCATTTTGATCTACTCCCTAAGCTAAGTTATTTTCAAATAAACTTAGTAATATCACCCCTCATCCACTCTTTCATCCACATTAATTTCTAACCTCTATTACATAATTCCCCTATGTTACCCTTTCCCTACTATTATAACACCATGGTGTATAAACCCCCAAGCATTGTATAAATATTCCTCCCCTTGGCATTATAACCAATAAGTCCTCTGTCAGGGATCAAATGGACGTCTCGTCAGTTTGAGAAACCTAAACCTAACCCCCTTCCCCCCTTCTAAATCCATTTTGGCCCATTACACCTCCATTTGCTAAGAAAAACATATGAAAGACCTTTTTCTACCCATAACCCGCTTCATTTGCCAAAAAAGCGCCCAAAAACCCACTTTTCCATTTTTATCCAAAGTATCGGTGCGGTGATATTAAAATTTCCATTTTACATTAAAAAAACCAAATAAACCCGCCGAAACCTAAAGTCCCGCTGGGCACGCCGTTCAAAAGAAATAATATTTTATTACCTCCCCGCTGCCGTATCGTCCTCACTGCTCAGCGACCCGTCAACCGTCCGATCGGGCGCCTTTGATCGGACGGCCATTATGCATATCGGGTTGGGCCCGACGTCCGAAGATTAGCGCCCGAGAAACTTTCAGAGGGTGACGTCAGGCCTTTGCCACGCGTCGCCCTCACAATTTCTCGGGTCGCCCTCTAACAAAACCCTGACCGTATCTAAGGCGGTCCGAGAAAAACCATTACCGCTTTTCATTTACCACTGGTTCTGTTATGCCTGCGTCACCACCACGTCGGACCCACGTCAGTGCCACCCCGCCGTCGCGTCAGCAACCTTGCCCGCCCCCGCGCTGATATGTCTGTCACCTCATTATCCCCGTGGACCAATCACCGCTTGCCACATCACCCAGTGACGTCATGCTGACGTCATCCGACCTTGACCCCACCTAATGACGTCATGCTGACGTCATCTCAAAAACGCGCCAATATGCCAAAAATCCATATTTTAGCCAAAAATGCGTGTTTTTTTCTCACTTTTTCCAAAACTACTATTGATTTTCTTGCATGCATTTTGCGACCAATTTAGCGCCAACCTGCACAATTCGACTCTGAAACCGTGGGCGCCTCCGTCGTACCTGCATTCGCAACTGTTATCGACAATTCGCAAGGTATTTCTCAAAATTGTTCCCTGCACCTGGTTTTATCCATGTTTCTGTAAGCAAACTGTTTAAGAGAGTATAAAACACCAAAATCACCATCAAGCCTCCAGTGACCTGCACTCAATTCCAGCTAGTGAGGCTATAAACCTTCTGCCAAGCCTGCATTTGACAAAATTCACCTGAATTCACAGGTAATTCGCGCAGTCGTGAACTAGAAACCTCCATCACATAAATTCACCATAGAAATACTCTAGTCAGTCCTGCTACTATTCTAATCAATCCTATAAATGGTATTTCAATTGTTGTTTGCTCAATTCACCCTCTGTTCCATACAATTCAAATTTACAGTGTAAAGAAACTCCTCTGCTTGGTTCTGCTCACTCAAAACAGTTTACATACTATTCAGAAGCCTTACTAGCCATGGAAACACCAATAGCCCTGAATATCCAGCCTCTGAATGCCTCTCAAAGGGAGTTAGAATGGAAATCCCTGGGAGATGTAGATTATCAGATGATAGACTGGTTCCCAATCGGTTCCAAGTTCAATATTCACATGCTAAATGAATTGAAAGCCCAACACCTTGGTGGAGCTGATATTTTAGGGATTTGGGACTCAAATTTGCCCATTTACAACCTCCCTCAAGTCAATGCCCTTCCAGACTTGATCCACAAGTGCCAGGAATGCTATGATCCATGCCAAAGAGTTGTTCTCAGTCCTACAGGCTCAATATTGTTCCATATCACCCCAGAAACTATAAATGAGATGCTGCATTTCCATACTGCAAGGCCATTGACCCCTCTCTCCATGCTGGACTTAGTAAAGAAGGGCAGTAATTTGTCAAGTGACCAGATCACCAAAATTAATTAGTTATTCATACATCCAAGCTCTGAAACTATGAGGACTCCTCCTATTGGATATCACTACCTGAATGACTTGGGCAGAATGTTGGTGGATCTGATTAGCTACGTTTAGGGCTACAGGGGAATTGAGGGTGTTGATGACACTATAATGGCAATGTTGTCCATGTTTTCTCCTGGAAAGCCTCCAGCTGTACACTATGACTATGCCACCTATATTGCAGAAAAGATCCATGAACAGCTTATGAATCTACAAAGGGAAAGGGTGTTCAGATACACCTCATACATCTACCACCTGTTCTTGTTTTATCAACCAGACAGTTTCTCCATTCCCCTCAAGAAACTCAATGCCCAGGGAAGTCCAAGGTCAGTTGTGTTTTGGACTTCAGTTTTCCATAATGTTTCTCAATCACCATACACATACTGTGAATTTATAGACCTGTTCATTCACCCAGCTATGACATTGTTGTATGGTGTCCCTCCTCCAAGGTTAACCGATGACATGCAAAGAATTCTCCATCTTTCCAAATCCTACAGCATTGGTGATTGGTATTTTTACCAACACCACATAGTAATCAGAATATATGGCTGTGAATTGGACCCTTACAGGCTGCCAAGGTATGTCCCTATGATACTTTTTGCCCTAGAATACTTCAGGCAGTTTGGAAATGCAGACTGTTTCCATTTCCAAAGTAGGAATAAGAAGGTGCAGCTGAAGGTAAGGAACCAGCTAGGCCCTTTTCTATACAATAAAAGAGAGGAGGGATGGAAGGAGGCAGACATGATCTTAGAGGGCTTCAAATTGCAAACCAGTTTTAAATGGATACCTTACGACCGTAATCATTTTATCTCCCTCAGAAGGATAAGATACAAATTGGGTAACTATTCACATGTTAGGTTGCCTCATATTGAAAAGTATGCAAATTCTTTAAGCTGGAAAGAGGGCACTCTAGAAGAGCCAATCTCCAGAGAGCAGATGCTAGAGAGAGAGGCTAGGAATATGCAAAAAGAGGCTGACTTGGAAACTTGTGGACAGGTTTCCTTATCATATCAAAGGCAACTTGGAGCAGCTGCTTCTTCTTCAACAACACATCAGCAAGCTGCTATGGACACTCAACAGACATCCAGCAAAGGCAAAGAAAAGCAAGTGGAACAAGAGCAACCACCTCCCATGACTGAAGACCAAACAGAAAAAGAGGTGGAACAGCAAGAAGAAGTGCAGCAGCAGGAAGTACATCAACAGCAGCAGCAGCAAGGACAAGAAGAACAAAGACAGGAGCAGCCTGTACAGCAAGAGCAGACAGTGGAAGCCCCAATTTTCACTGAACAGCAGGCCCAAAACACGGTGCCTCCTAGGCAAGAAACATCAGCTGAAGCATCAATCCTCCAAACTCCACAAAAGGAGGATATAAGCAGGAAAAGGGACAGAGAGACTCCCTTGACCACATCAATAAGTCATGGTGAGAAAAGACAGAGACTGAATCCTTTCTCTGAGGAGGAAATGCCAACAGGGCAGTCTCTGGGCATGGGCCCACCTAGCAGGGAAGCATCCGCAAGTTCTTTCCAAGAGGAACAGAACAGAACAGTGGGAGGAGAAGTCAGCTCCTCAAGCCAGCAGAGAGAAGGTGAACTGAGCATCAAACAGCAGTTCATTGACATAAAGAGGAGGAATGAGCCAATAAAGATACAACTATACAATCATTTGTTGAAAATGGCTCCCACTAACCAGCAAAGACTAATGTCTGCATATGATGTTAGTGAAGGCAAAATGATCATGAGTCATTTTCTGCCAGCTGTAGCTCAGCCCCAGTCTCCTGCAGATTATATAAGGACCAATCTTGAGGTCCTTGCCAAGGACATCCACCCTATGAATAAAATTGAATTACACAAACAAACGGGTGAGATGGTGCATGCCTCCTTGGCAGACAAAACATTAGATAATTATAGGCTAGAGAATAGCCTTCATAATACAACTGCCCAACTTGAGTTGGAAAGGGCATCCTCTCAAGCTAAGGACAACAGAATTAGGTCCTTAGAAGATATAATCATAGAAATTGGGCATGATCCCAAGGATATCAAGGGCATACAAGAGATATTGAAGTTGAGGGATGCAAACATGGCAGCGTTGAGGAGAAAGATCAAAATTCCAGCCACAATTCACCCTCAAACAGATGAAATTGTCCAGCAGAGGCATGATCAGGATGCCTCAACTTTGCTGGTATCTCTGTATAAGCAGCTAATCCAAACTCAGGAAAAGCTGGGAGAATCAGAGGTTGCACAGGCAGCATTACAGGCAGCTTTGAAGCAAAAAGAAGAAGGATAGACCTCCTAGCCTCCTCCTGAAATAATAAACCTTGAGGAAATTGCTCCAACTACTGTTCCTCCTCCTCAACAAACAGGACAGACAGCACCGTCCACCTCAGCACCCAGCAACAACAGAGCAGGCCCAAAGCATGGACATGCAAAAGCTGAGAAATGAGATCCAGGCCTTGGAAGCACAAATGACAGAATTGAATGAGGCCAGGGAGAAACTAGCCAAAGTCAATGAAAGATATGACAAGTCCAAGCAGACTGTGGCAGAAAAGGGCAGGGAAATAAAAGCCCTCAAAGACAGGATAAAGGAGCTAGAAAAGGAGCTCCAACTGGATAAAGTGGTGGCCGAGATCAAGACATTGCTATGGGCTAATATTGGCCAGTCTATTACTGACCAATGGCAGTATATTGACACAATCCATGAGCATTTGGAACTCATTGGAAAAGCACAGAAGGAAATTCAGAGGTCAAGGGCAGCTCTAGGCAATATGCCTGAAATTGCCACCAGGATGATCAATGTGCTCAATAACAAAACAAGTTCTCAGTTAGCAACCATGGGAATTCCTAACAGGACTGAGACTATTATGTTGGTAAAAAGGGTCCTTACACTAAGAAGCTTAGTGCAGACATTAGAGAGAAGGACCCAAGACATGCAGACCGAGGTAAACAGATTTATGGACAAATTTGTGGTATTACAGAATAGAGGTCTCCCTGGCTTGCTGAACAGTGCAGGGAAACTGCTTACCCATGAGCAGTATGCCAAGAGGGTCAATACATTTGCCACAAGTCAGATCACTGAAAGGCCCAGCACCTCAGAAGAAACAGGGCCAGCTACAGGACTAAGTCTCTACAATAGAGTAGAGAATTTATTCTTCATAATGAATGAGATCAATCACCTGTTTGAAGTGCCTCCTAACTTCTATAAATACACAGAGGCGGATGAGACTATGGAGGCAATTCTTAGGCATCAACTACCCACACAGGAATGGTGGACAAAAGCAATACAGATGATCTTATAGACCAGGAAGCCATTCTTCAAGTTTTTCATCAAAAATACAAGGTGGCATGCACAGGAAAAGCTAGTAAAATCAGCATGCATGAAAAGATAAAAGCTGAGCCAACTCAGCAGGACTTTCGGCCAGCAAGCCAAGATGGACAGCTACAGGTGACAAGACCGAAAAGTTACAGTAGAGCAGCCACATCAGCTCATTTTTCAGCATTTAAAGCAGATCACTCCAACCGACTCAGTGGCCTCCAAAGACCAAAATATCTTCTGACTGATATAAATGGACATTTATGATGTATTAAAGACAGCAATAACTGTTTATCTGTTGTTATGTACAAAGTTGGTGAAATATTTATTTCTCAGATAACTCAACGCCATAGATATTTTGTATTACCACTTTGTATATATACTCCCCTTAGTAACGCATAAGGGGTTGGTAATTTTCATTCTGAGGCATGTATATTGTTTACCTTCAGAATTGTTTAATACAAAGAGCTAGATCAGCTCAGTGATTTCCTGGAACTATGGTGTCTTGTTGATGATTCATGTGTTGATGCAGAATTCCTGTGTTGTCTGATGAAATAACAAGTTTTTTCCTTAAATCTCTGTTCTTGTCTTTCTTATGTTTATCAAATCATATTCCTGTTACACTAAACTAGCAGTAAAGAAAAAGAATAGTGCAGGATTTGTTTTACTACACCTTGTACTCAATTTTTACAGATGTAAATGTTCGTCTTCAGAATGAACCATGGACATGAATTCTTAATTGCTCATGTAGCTGTTAATTCTATATGTATGAATGTTACCTAGAAATTCTTAATTGCTTCTAGGTCAATATTCTCACTGTCTTTCTCTAGCAGTTTACTGCAAGATTCTTTATTGCCTTGCATAAACTGGATACAACCCACCCAATCACTTTATGAACGTTTGTTCCTCAGACACTAACCTTGCTCTGCAGCATCACTACAGCATCACACAGCACCTCAAAACAGCTAAAGGACCACTGACTCCATTGCCCAATGACATATAACATTCTAGTGAGAGCATACATATCTTGACTGAAACATTCTCCAACCAAACACAAAAACAAAAGTTTGAACAACATAGCTAGCCTAAAATACTATCAGAACAGAGACAAATTATAAAGAGAGAGCCCTCTCTGATTACAGTTTGGCTAGAAGCTGTAATCCAAAGATTGGTTAGTGGTTACCCCGGCCGTATTCCCTTGGGAGTCATAGGGAACAACCTGGGTGTTAACATAATTGGCGACTCCACTGGGGAATAAGCATACTTTTCAAACCATTGTCTGTCCATAGACAGTGGTTCCAAAAAGGCTTAATCAGTCCCTTAAACAATCCTAAAAACATCTTAAGAAAATACCAAAAACAAATTCAGAAGTTGGCTCCTAAAATGGAAAACAGGCACACTAGGTCAAACCCTGACCCAAATCCACCAGCAGTTTTTGAAAATCCAAATACAATTCCCAAAATAATCAGGAAACAGCAAAGGCAGGAAAATCCTAGTGATTTGAGTCCTGAGACAGCTCACCCTGAGCCAATTCCAACTCCTATCAAGGTTTTATTTCGGTCTACTCCTGTTTCCCCCAGCTCACCATCTAGATCTCAAAGCCCTCCTTGCACATCTTCACCCACTGCACATATCCCCTTGAACAATACCCTAGGTGCTGCTACACCTGTTACCCCTGTAGTACACACCATTCCTTTTATCCCAGTTGCCCCTGTAAATCCCCCAAACCTTGTGAATATGGCCAACAGATATGCACCCTTGCAGTTACCAGCTAATGCTGCAGCTCTACCCCAAGACTACCAAACTAAAATCTCATATTTTGACTCCATTGGTCATCTCACAGCTACTCAGCATGCCAAAAGGATGCAAGACCATTTTGAGACCTATTAAATAGATGATGACAGTGTGAGAATGAGGATGTTTGTTCAAAGTCTGACTGGGGATGTAAGAACTTGGTTTAGATCCCTGAATGCAAATTCCATCACAACTCCTAATGAGCTTTATCAAGCCTTTACTAGCAGATGGGAGAAGAAGAAGGATCCTCTGCACATACTTGGTGAATATGACACTATCAAAAGAGGTCCCCAAGAGACTGTTTTGGAGTATTGTGCAAGATTTAACAATGTATATAACGCAATCCCGCAAAATTTAAGACCTCCCCCTGATTTGGCCTTGTACAAATTTCCTGATGGTTTTGACCCTGATATGGCCTATCAGTTGAAGGAGAGAGACCCTCAAACCCTTGCAGATGCCCAAAAGGTTGCTGTCACAGTGGAAGCTAACCTGATTGCCAAAAGAAACAGAGCAAGGTTGGAAAAGAGAACAGCCTTCAAAGAAGAACCCTCTGCTTTTGATCAAAAGCTGGATGCAATACTCAATGGAATGAAAAGATTGGGTGATAGAGTGGAATCGGTTGAGAAAAAATCATCATGGGAAGCACCACAAAACAACCCTCCTAGGAATCCAAATTTTAGGAGAACTCAAAACCCAGGCATTGGCAAGCCCAGTGTTGACCAAGACATAAGACCCCCTTTCCAAGAAAACTATGCCGAAACTTCCACATCAAGTGAACCCAATGAAGATTCTCAGATTAATTTAATGGGTCTAGATGGTGAAAGTCAAGTATTTTTGACACAAGAAGACCATGAGGATGAGGTAATTAAGTTGTTCCCAATCAAATCAGGTGAATCATTTGACTTTAAACAAGGCTATGACACTGTTGTTTATGAAGTCCATAAACAGTACAAGCTAAGGAGCAGAACTATAAATGTAACTCAGCCTGAAAAGACAAAAGACAGCCAGCAGCCCAAAAGAACCATTGTCACAGGACCAAGTGACAAAATTATTCCAAACACAGATGAAGTAACCGTTGAGGAAATAGCTGAAACCTTTTCCTCAAAACAGCAGCCAGTAGATCCCTCATCCTTGAAGCCCAACCTAAGTAACACCCCTCAAGAGATGAGCAAGAAGGGTAAGCCTCAAGATCAAGATAAGAATCAAGAAGAAGAGTTAGTGAACAAGGAAAGGACTGTCATCCATAGCCAAAAGACCCAATCCGATAAACCCTTTGACCTAGAAACTGAAATTAGTAAATTGAAGGTAGTTATTCCTCTTTCAGAACTAGCCAAGCATGACAGGTATAAACAGCAAATCAAAAAGACCCTTCAACTTACTAGCAACAAAGATGATGCTAATGTGTTGGATGATACCCCAGAGCTACTTTTTGGGCCTGAGGTGGATGGAAAGACAGCAGGTGTAGGCATTTTACCTTTCTATGTCAGCCTGCATGTTCATGACAAAATATTACACAATGCAATGTTTGACTCGGGTGCCTCTCACAACCTGATGCCCAAAGCAGTCATGGAAAGACTAAACCTGGATATTACCAGACCATACAAGGACCTGTTCTCCTTTGATTCCAGCCAAGTCAACTGCTTAGGCCTAATAAAGGATCTATGTGTGTCTCTTGTTCAGTACCCAAACAAAACAATTTTAATGGATGTGGTAGTTGCTGACATCCCACCCAAGTATGGGATGTTGTTATCAAGATCATGGGGAGCTAAACTTCAAGGTTCCCTACAGTTAGATATGTCATATGCCACCATCACTGTTTTTGGGCAACCAAAGAGATTATACAGAGAAACATTAATGAAATACATGGTCAGCAGTGAAGAAAAGCCTCAAAACTTTCCCATATATGCTGTCCATTCAGACATAGACTCATACATTCTCTTCAATGATAATACAACTCTCTCAGATAATGAGGTTGAAACCAAGACACTCATACAAGAGGAAGACACTAATGAGCAAACTACTACCCCAGAAACAATGATTAATCAAACATTAAACACAGCTGCTGCTCAAGAAAGCGAACAGGTTCCATCAAGTGAGGAGACTGCCCCAGAAAACAAACCAGATGGCAAACAACAACTTCAACTTACAATTCCAGCACACAAGGAGGTCATTAAGTTCTCCCTGGAACCAGAGATCCTATGGTTCCTTGAGTTTGATGGGTCAATCAACAAATTAGGGGCAGGAACTGGAGTTTGGATACATAATAAACAAGACAGTCATGTAGAAGGCCGAGCCTATAGACTGAATTTCAAATGTACTAATAATATGGCAAAATATGAAGCCCTTTTACTAGGCCTCAAGCTAGTAAAGTTCTTACAAGCCACAAAGGTCTCAATTATGGGGGATTCAGATTTAGTCATCCAACAAGTGAAGGGAAATTTTGTCACCAATGACAAGAGAATGAGGTCTTATAGGTCTGCTGTGGCTGAAATACTAAGCTTCTTCTCTGAATTCCAAATCACCAAAATTCCTAGGACCCATAACCTTCATGCTCACAGTTTAGCCACATTTGCAAGTACCTGCAAACTACCTTTTGAGCCCCACCACTGTTTTACAGCTGAGGTAAAACACAGACCTTCTGTTCCAAACAATGTCAAAGACTGGCAGGTATTTGAAGATGATGCACAAATAAACAACTTCTTGACCTCGCAACAAGAATTTGCAGGACTAAATATTGACACTGAGAGAGCAAGTCAATCACAAATACTTGACAGAGCAAGTCAATCACAAATACAGTTTGAACAGACTAACCACCCAATATCACCTAGAACAGCAAAACAAATGCTAAATCCAACTATTTTCAACAAAGAGAACATACTACAAATTCAGCAAACCAATCATGAGGAAATAGCTGTAGTAGAGGCTGAAATCATAGAGCTGAAAGACAATTTTCTCCCAACAGGACTAACTCCATTAGAAGACATCTTTGACTCAAATGACATCCCTAGGAAACCAAAGATGCAGCCCTTAAATACAGCCATTGAAGAATGCAACATTGGCACTATTGATGAGCCCAAGATAATAAAGCTATCTGCATCTCTACCTCCTGACCAAAAACCCAAATACATTGACCTTTTCAAAGAGTTTCAGGATGTCTTTGCGTGGGGTTATGAGGATTTAAAATCCTATGACACCTCTGTTATCCAACACACTATCCCTCTCAAGCATAATCAGAAGCCATTCAAACAGAAATTGAGAAGGATCAACCCCATGCTCCTCCCCTCAATTGAAAAGGAACTACAAAAAATGTTTAAAGCTGGTATCATAGCACCAATCAGGTTTTCTGATTGGATTTCAAATTTGGTGCCCACCAGAAAGAAAACTGGTGTAATAAGGCTTTGTGTGGATCTTAGGAACTTGAATCAAGTATCCCTCAAGGACAATTATCCCCTACCCAATATGGATCACATTCTTCAATGAGTGGTAGGTGCCTCAAGAATCTCATTACTTGATGGATTCTCAGGTTTTAATCAAATATTAGTACACTCTGATGATCAAGACAAAGCTGCATTTACAACCCCATGGGGAACTTTCAAATATGTAAAAATGCCTTTTGGATTAAAAAATGCAGGGGCAACATTTCAAAGAGCAATGGATATTGCTTTTGCCAAGGAGATTCATGACTTTCTTGTCATTTACTTAGATGACCTCACACCTTTCTCAAAATCAGATCAAGAACATTTGAAACATTTGAGACAGATCTTCCTAACATGTAGGAAATATGGAATATCCTTGAATCCCAAGAAATCCTTATTTGGTTTGGAGGAAGGTAAGCTATTGGGACATATCATTTCAAAAGATGGCATTAGAATTGACCCATATAGGATACAAGCTATCCTACAAATGCCCCACCCAAGAAATGTAAAGGAATTACAAGCCTTCTTGGGTAAAATCAACTTCCTGAGGAGATTTATCCCAAATCTGGCTGAATTGAGCAGATTACTGAATAACATGCTAAAGAAGGATTCAAAACTGAAATGGACTGTTGAAGCAAATCAAGCCTTTGAAGGAATAAAATTGGCCCTTACCCAAACCCCAGTCCTAACAAATCCTCAATTTGACAGGGAATTTATCATATTTTCTTTTGCTTCCCAACATACTATTGCTGTTGTTTTATTACAGAAAGATGACCAGGGAAATGAAAAGCCCATTGCTTTCTTTAGTAGAGCTCTTAGAGATGCTCCTCTAAAATACCAAATCATGGAGAAACAAGCTTATGCTTTGGTCAAGGCTATCAAAGACTTTAGGATTTACATCCTCTATTCACATGTTATAGCTTATGTACCAAGTCCCATTGTTAAAGACATTCTCACCCAAGAAAATTTAGAGGGCAGAAGAGGAAAGTGGATTGCCAACATTTTGGAATTTGATATTGAGATAAAACCTACAAAACTAATTAAAGGACAAGGTTTGGCCAAACTAATGACAGAAGCCAACTTCCAAGCCTTAGACATCAACCAGCTGGACAGTGAACCGGAGCTGGCGACTCCAAAGATCAAGGTAGCCTTTGAACAATCCCCTTGGTACTCTGGTATATGCTATGTGTTACAAAACCTGTGTGCTCCCCCAGGGTTTTCCAGAACTAAATGTAGGTTCTTAAAAATGAAAGCTTCTAAATTCTGTGTTATGGATGGAAATTTACTTTGGAAAAACCATGAAGGGATATTGTTAAACTGCTTAATTAAGAATGAAACTGACAATATTATAAAAGAATTTCATGCAGGTGACTGTGGTGGACACTTGTACTGGAAGTCCACTGTGGATAAAATACTAAGGGCTGGTTACTACTGGCCCACCATGTTCTCTGATGTCAAGAAATTCACAACCTCATGTCACAAATGTCAAGTGTTTGAAGGAAAGATACAGTTACTACCACTTCCCTTAAGGCCTATTGCAACAGAGAGACCTTTTCAACAATGGGGCTTGGATTTTATAGGGGAAATTCATCCCTCATCTTCAGGCCAACATAGATGGATCTTAACAGCCACAGACTACTTCACTAAGTGGATTGAAGCTGTTCCATGCAGACAAGCAAATGATTCAACAATCATTCAGTTTTTGGAGAATAACATACTGGCTAGATTTGGCTGCCCTGACAAAATAATAACAGACAATGCTGCTGCTTTCAGATCTAAGAAAATGGTGAACTTCTGCCACAAATTTCACATCACTTTGGGCCATTCTACTGCATACTATCCCCAAGGAAATGGCCTTGCTGAATCATCAAACAAAAGCCTGGTAAACATTATAAAGAAGGTGTTAGAAGAAAATAAAAGGAATTGGCATAAAAAGCTTGTCAATGCCTTATGGGCAGATAGGCTAACAACCAAGAGATCAATTGGGGTCAGCCCATATGAGTTGGTTTATGGATTAGAAGCCAAATTCCCTTCATCACTAGGAGTTCCTGTTATGAAACTTCTTCAAGAAAGCCAAGCTGAACCAAATGATATGCAAAGAAGGATCAATCAAATAATATGCTTGCAGCAAACTAGAGATCAAGTCTACAGCAGAGTTCAAGTTTTACAAGAAAAATTAAAGAAGGCCTTTGACAGAAGGACTAAGGCAGAAGATTTCAACATTGGTGACAAAGTCCTCAAATGGGATTCAAGAAGGGAAGATAAAGGAAAACATGGGAAATTTGATTCCCTTTGGAGAGGGCCATTTGCTGTCCAAGCAGTACAAGGAAACAACACTTATTTCCTTAGAAGTCTTAATGAAACTGATTTGGATGAAGGTCCTGTGAATGGTAGGATGCTGAAGCACTATTTTGACTACCACCCATAAGTGCAGTCTGAGTTTCCATTGTACATATTCAAGTGTATATATTACTCTCTGTAGGATGTAAAAATGCAGTTTCCCAAGTTTATTAACTATCAGCAAAAGGCAAATAGGATCAGAGATCTACCAAGAGGGGAAGAGCACAATTTTGGCATTTTAAGGCAGCATACTGCAAGTATTGGTAAAAGCAATCAAGGGCCAAGGCATTCTGACCTGCTGTTCTTGGTCTTTCAAATGAAAAACCATCCCCATGTGGAGCCATTGTTAGATACCTATACCAATAGGTTTCATATTTCATGATTGGCAAAGAAAGGTCCAAATATGCTCTGCTTTGATGATGCAAAGATCCCATATTTCCAAGAGAAGACAAGTTGTGCATATAGCTTGATATAGACTCAATTTTGATGGATGGTCCAACTGCCTAATCTAGATCATGCCATGTTTTAAATTTTCAGTTGTAGAATAGAGAAAGAAGTTTGTCCAAACTGTTTAATCTTGGCAGACAAGTAGCTTAGGTAGAGAAGTAAGGCTCCCAACTGCTTAATCTGGGACCTTGGAAGAAATAAGGGCAGCAGTAGATAGAAAATCAAAAGGGAAAAAGCCAGAGAAAAGAAAAGGCAAATAAGGGTCTGCAAGTCTAAGTGCACCCTCCAAGAAGAAACAAAAAATGCTAGGCAAATAGATGGGTAGGCAGATGGGGTTGCAGAAGTGTCATTCCTCATAATTGAAGGTGTGCTCACCTACTTCACAAAGCAGAATCAATGGATTGAGAAGTCCTTCTTCTCTATCAGGTTGCAGCAAAACAAAGAAGCATGTCTAACTTCCCACTTATCCCCTTTCCCATTCATTACTAATATCCCCTCATCAGTTGAGATTCATGGAAGAATTGATGCTTTTATGGTGGTTCTTAGTCCTATTAGAAGCCAAATTTCTTGTCTAAATTCTTTTCATTTTGATCTGCTCCCTAAGCTAAGTTATTTTCAAATAAACTTAGTAATATCACCCCTCATCCACTCTTTCATCCACATTAATTTCTAACCTCTATTACATAATTCCCCTATGTTACCCTTTCCCTACTATTATAACACCATGGTGTATAAACCCCCAAGCATTGTATAAATATTCCTCCCCTTGGCATTATAACCAATAAGTCCTCTGTCAGGGATCAAATGGACGTCTGGTCAGTTTGAGAAACCTAAACCTAACCCCCTTCCCCCCTTCTGAATCCATTTTGGCCCATTACACCTCCATTTGCTAAGAAAAACATATGAAAGACCTTTTTCTACCCATAACCCGCTTCATTTGCCAAAAAAGCGCCCAAAAACCCACTTTTCCATTTTTATCCAAAGTATCGGCGCGGTGATATTAAAATTTCCATTTTACATTAAAAAAACCAAATAAACCCGCCGAAACCCAAAGTCCCGCTGGGTACGCCGTTCAAAAGAAATAATATTTTATTACCTCCCCGCTGCCGTATCGTCCTCACTGCTCAGCGACCCGTCAACCGTCCGATCGGGCGCCTTTGATCGGACGACCATTATACATATCGGGTTTGGCCCGACGTCCGAAGATTAGCGCCCGAGAAACTGTCAGAGGGTGACGTCAGGCCTTTGCCACGCGTCGCCCTCACAATTTCTCGGGTCGCCCTCTGACAAAACCCTGACCGTATCTAAGGCGGTCCGAGAAAAACCATTACCGCTTTTCATTTACCACTGGTTCTGTTATGCTTGCGTCACCACCACGTCGGACCCACGTCAGTGCCACCCCGCCGTCGTGTCAGCAACCTTGCCCGCCCCCGCGTTGATATGTCTGCCACCTCATTATCCCCGTGGACCAATCACCGCTTGCCACATCACCCGGTGACGTCATGCTGACGTCATCCGACCTTGACCCCACCTAATGACGTCATGATGTCGTCATCTCAAAAACGCGCCAATATGCCAAAAATCCATATTTTAGCCAAAAATGCGTGTTTTTTCTCACTTTTGCCAAAACTACTATTGATTTTCCTGCATGCATTTTACGACCAATTTAGCGCCAACCTGCACAATTCGACTCTGAAACTGTGGGCGCCTCCGTCGTACCTGCATTCGCAACTGTTATCGACAATTCGCAAGGTATTTCTCAAAATTGTTCCCTGCACCTGGTTTTATCCATATTTTTGTAAGCAAACTGTTTAAGAGAGTATAAAACACCAAAATCACCATCAAGCCTCCAGTGACCTGCACTCAATTCCAGCTAGTGAGGCTATAAACCTTCTGCCAAGCCTGCATTTAACAAAATTCACCTGAATTCACAGGTAGTTCGCGCAGTCGTGAACTAGAAACCTCCATCACATAAATTCACCATAGAAATACTCTAGTCTGTCCTGCTACTGTTCTAATCAATCCTATAAACGGTATTTCAATTGTTGTTTGCTCAATTCACCCTCTGTTCCATACAATTCAAATTTACAGTGTAAATAAACTCCTCTGCTTGGTTCTGCTCACTCAAAATAGTTTACATACTATTCAGAAGCCTTACTAGCCATGGAAACACCAATGGCCCTGAATATCCAGCCTTTGAATGCCCCTCAAAGGGAGTTAGAATGGAAAGCCCTGGGAGATGTAGATTATCAGATGATAGACTGGTTCCCAATGGGTTCCAAGTTCAATATTCACATGCTAAATGAATTGAAAGCCCAACACCTTGGTGGAGCTGATATTTTAGGGATTTGGGACTCAAATTTGCCCATTTACAACCTCCCTCAAGTCAATGCCCTTCCAGACTTGATCCACAAGTGCCAAGAATGCTATGATCCATGCCAAAGAGCTGTTCTCAGTCCTACAGGCTCAATATTGTTCCATATCACCCCAGAAACTATAAATGAGATGCTGCATTTCCATACTGCAAGGCCATTGACCCCTCTCTCCATGCTGGACTTAGTAAAGAAGGGCAGTAATTTGTCAAGTGACCAGATCACCAAAATTAATCAGTTATTCGTACATCCAAGCTCTGAAACTATGAGGACTCCTCCTATTGGATATCACTACCTGAATGACTTGGGCAGAATGCTGGTGGATCTGATCAGCTATGTTTAGGGCTACAGGGGAATTAAGGATGTTGATGACACTATAATGGAAATGCTGTCCATGTTTTCTCCTGGAAAGCCTCCAGCTTTACACTATGACTATGCCACCTATATTGCAGAAAAGATCCATGAACAGCTTATGAATCTACAAAGGGAAAGGGTGTTCAGATACACCTCATACATCTACCACATGTTCTTGTTTTATCAACCAGACAATTTCTCCATTCCCCTCAAGAAACTCAATGCACAGGGAAGTCCAAGGTCAGTTGTGTTTTGGACTTCAGTTTTCCATAATGTTTCTCAATCACCATACACATACTGTGAATTTATAGACCTGTTCATTCACCCAGCTATGACATTGCTGTATGGTGTCCCTCCTCCAAGGTTAACCGATGACATGCAGAGAATTCTCCATCTTTCCAAATCCTACAGCATTGGTGATTGGTATTTTTACCAACACCACACAGTAATCAGAATATATGGCTGTGAATTGGACCTTTACAGGCTACCAAGGTATGTCCCTATGAGACTTTTTGCCCTAGAATACTTCAAGCAGTTTGGAAATGCAGACTGTTTCCATTTCCAAAGTAGGAATAAGAAGGTGCAGCTGAAGGTAAGGAACCAGCTAGGCCCTTTTCTATACAATAAAAGAGAGGAGGGATGGAAGGAGGTAGACATGATCTTAGAGGGCTTCAAATTGCAAACCAGTTTTAAATGGATACCTTACGACCGTAATCATTTTATCTCCCTCAGAAGGATAAGATACAAATTGGGTAACTATTCACATGTTAGGTTGCCTCATATTGAAAAGTATGCAAATTCTTTAAGCTGGAAAGAGGGCACTCTAGAAGAGCCAATCTCCAGAGAGCAGGTGCTAGAGAGAGAGGCTAGGAATATGCAAAAAGAGGCTGACTTGGAAACTTGTGGACAGGTTTCCTTATCATATCAAAGGCAACTTGGAGCAGTTGCTTCTTCTTCAACAACACATCAGCAAGCTGCTATGGACACTCAACAGACATCCAGCAAAGGCAAAGAAAAGAAAGTGGAACAAGAGCAACCACCTCACATGACCGAAGACCAAACAGAAAAAGAGGTGGAACAGCAAGAAGAAGTGCAGCAGCAGGAAGTACATCAACAGCAGAAGCAGCAAGGACAAGAAGAACAAAGACAGGAGCAGCCTGTATAGCAAGAGCAGACAGTGGAAGCCCCAATTTTCACTGAACAGCAGGCCCAAAACATGGTGCCTCCTAGGCAAGAAACATCAGCTGAAGCATCAATCCTCCAAACTCCACAAAAGGAGGATATAAGCAGGAAAAGGGACAGACAGACTCCCTTAACCACATCAATAAGTCATGGTGAGAAAAGACAGAGACTGAATCCTTTCTCTGAGGAGGAAATGCCAACAGGGCAGTCTCTGGGCATGGGCCCACCTAGCAGGGAAGCATTCGCAAGTTCCTTCCAAGAGGAACAAAACAGAACAGTGGGAGGAGAAGTCAGCTCCTCAAGCCAGCAGAGAGAAGGTGAACTGAGCATCAAACAGCAATTCATTGACATAAAGAGGAGGAATGAGCCAATAAAGATACAACTATACAATCATTTGTTGAAAATGGCTCCCACTAACCAGCAAAGACTAATGTCTGCATATGATGTTAGTGAAGGCAAAATGATCATGAGTCATTTTCTGCCAGCTGTAGCTCAGCCCCAGTCTCCTGCAGATTATATAAGGACCAATCTTGAGGTCCTTGCCAAGGACATCCACCCTATGGATAAAATTGAATTACACAAACAAACGGGTGAGATGGTGTATGCCTCCTTGGCAGAAAAAACATTAGATAATTATAGGCTAGAGAATAGCCTTCATAATACAGCTGCCCAACTTGAGTTGGAAAGGGCATCCTCTCAAGCTAAGGACAACAGAATTAGGTCCTTAGAAGATATAATCATAGAAATTGGGCATGATCCCAAGGATATCAAGGGCATACAAGAGATATTGAAGTTGAGGTATGCAGACATGGCAGCGTTGAGGAGAAAGATCAAAATTCCAGCCACAATTCACCCTCAAACAGATGAAATTGTCCAGCAGAGGCATGATCAGGATGCCTCAGCTTTGCTGGTATCTCTGTATAAGCAGCTAATCCAAACTCAGGAAAAGCTGGGAGAATCAGAGGCTGCACAGGCAGATTTGAAGCAAAAAGAAAAGTACAGACCTCCCAGCCTCCTCCTGAAATAATAAACCTTGAGGAAACTGCTCCAACTACTGTTCCTCCTCCTCAACAAACAGGACAGACAGCATCGTCCACCTCAGCACCACCAGCAACAACAGAGCAGGCCCAAAGCCTGGACATGCAAAAGCTGAGAAATGAGATCCAGGCCTTGGAAGCACAAATGACAGAATTGAATGAGGTCAGGGAGAAACTATCCAAAGTCAATGAAAGATATGACAAGTCCAAGCAGCCTGTGGCAGGAAAGGGCAGGGAAATAAAAGCCCTCAAAGACAGGATAAAGGAGCTGGAAAAGGAGCTCCAACTGGATAAAGTGGTGGCAGAGATCAAGACAGTGCTATGGGTTAATATTGGCCAGTCTATTACTAACCAATGGCAGTATATTGACACAATCCATGAGCAGTTGGAACTCATTGGAAAAGCACAGAAGGAAATTCAGAGGTCAAGGGCAGCTCTAGGCAATATGCCTGAAATTGCCACCAGGATGATCAATGTGCTCAATAACAGAACAAGTTCTCAGTTAGCAACCATGGGAATTCCTAACAGGACTGAGACTATTATGTTGGTAAAAAGGGTCCTTACACTAAGAAGCTTAGTGCAGACATTAGAGAGAAGGACCCAAGACATGCAGACCGAGGTAAACAGATTTATGGACAAATTTGTGGTATTATAGAATAGAGGTCTCTCTGGCTTGCTGAACAGTGCAGGGAAACTGCTTACCCATGAGTAGTATGCCAAGAGGGTCAATACATTTGCCACAAGTCAGATCACTGAAAGGCCCAGCACCTCAGAAGAAACAGGGCCAGCTACAGGACTAAGTCTCTACAATAGAGTAGAGAATGTATTCTTCATAATGAATGAGATCAATCACCTGTTTGAAGTGCCTCCTAACTTCTATAAATACACAGAGGCGGATGAGACTATGGAGGCAATTCTCAGGCATCAACTACCCACACAGGAATGGTGGACAAAGGCAATACAGATGATATTATAGACCAGGAAGCCATTCTTCAAGTTTTTCATCAAAAATACAAGGTGGCATGCACAGGAAAAGCTAGTAAAATCAGCATGCATGAAAAGATAAAAGCTGAGCCAACTCAGCAGGACTTTCGGCCAGCAAGCCAAGATGGACAGCTACAGGTGACAGGACCGAAAAGTTACAGCAGAGCAGCCTCATCAGCGCATTTTTCAGCATTTAAAGCAGATCACTCCAACCGACTCAGTGGCCTCCAAAGGCCAAAATATCTTCTGACTGATATAAATGGACATTTATGATGTATTAAAGACAGCAATAACTGTTTATCTGCTGTTATGTACAAATTTGGTGAAATATTTATTTCTCAGATAACTCAACGCCATAGATATTTTGTATTACCGCTTTGTATATATACTCCCCTTAGTAGAAGGTGTGGGTGGAATCCTAAAGGTGAGCTCTGATGGCCTCGCGGTTATTTCGTAGAGGGCTAGGATAGCCGCAGGCTTTACAGTCTACTCCGGAGGATCGAGCGCACGCGGTCACGAGGTTTTCGGTTAGGTGGAGCACGCGGTCACGAGGTTTTCGGTTAAGTGATAGGCGTATCACCTGGGGGGCCGCAGGAACATCGAGGTTTTCACCGACCGAACAGCGACAGAACGAGCTAGAGGATCGGAGAGCTGGGGTATTGGGTTTCCGACAGCTGACATTGAAGTCGGTTACTCTACAGTTGACCGGTATGGAGATTAATGAGGAGATTAACGGGGAAATGGAGCTGGTTGATTACTCGGCGGACCCACTTGACGGTTTTACTATCTTCGAAAACCCTAGATCCCGCCCTGAACCTGTTGCAGACTTTTTGGGCTCGCATCATCCGCTTCCGGTGGTTTCGTCGAATCCGTCCCCTTTTCTGCCCACTCTGGAGGAGCCTCCTCTCTCGCCAGGTACTGCTTCACTCCTCTCATCCTACCTGCCTGAGGATTTTGCCCTCGATTTCCCTTCGCAGCCTTGCAGCATTCCTCTCCCCGACCCGCCTCTGTCTAGGGCAGAAGTTATTCCTCCCTCTGCATCTGCTCCTTCGCCCCCTGCTGCGGATTTTGGAGTGTTCGGGGCTGTAGATCCCCCTCTCATTATACCTGCAGTGGAAATCCCCACCTCAGATCCGCCGATTCAGCTGGGGGATTTTAGGGTTCCGGCATCAAGTCATTTGGGCACATCAGGGCAAAAGACATCGGGCAATTTTTGCACGCCGGCCATAATTCCACAGGTGGTAAATCTCAATCCCCGGGTTGAGACATCAAACCCTTTGGACGACCACCCTACTGGGCCTCGATCTAAAAAAACGAAGTGCATTAGAGAAACGGTGAAAGACATTTCTGTCTCCTTTGGCGACCCATCCAATTTTACTGAAACCATGGCCCTGGCCCAAACGACTATGGTAGGCCATGTTCGTGGTCGTACTTTCTCGGCGGACAGGCTCAAATCATGGGTGAAAGAAATCTGGGGTGATTTGTTCTCGGAGCTGCCAGAAGTTCAGAAACTCCCTCGGGGTTGGTTCTCTCTACACTTCGCCAAGGAGGAATACACGAATACAGTATTGGCACAGTACTGGCATATTGAATTGGCTCCTGTTCTACTGAAAAGATGGAGTCCTCTTTTCGATCCGGAGCGCGAACAACTTGGAGCGGGACCTATCTGGGTTCGTCTGCCGGGATTACCACTTCAATATTGGACAGAGGAGGCATTCATCAAGATTTGGAATGCACTGGGAACTTATTTAGATCATGATCGATCATATGTGGAGACAAATGAAATGATCATCGCTAGAATTTTGGTCTATCTGGATACTAGAGAAGGGCTGGAGGGCAAAATGACCCTGCGATGGGGGAACTTCAGCAGAACTCAGATTTTGGATTATGAAGGAGTTCCCTTCAGGTGTAATCGGTGCCACCAAATCGGACATGTATATAAAGACTGCCCGCTAATCATCAGACAAGAAGGATCGCCAGTTCCGGCCCACTCGAACTCTGGCAGGGCTCCCTCCATGAATCCTAGATCGACTAGAATGGGTACTCCTCTTTCTTCTCCCCTGGCGCCCAAGATCAGCGAGACTTTTCGTGGTCCCCTGGCGGAAGCACTCACGCATCAGAATATCCCGCCTTCCCCCCCACTGACCAGGGCTCGGGCAGCAGCGGCAGCAGCAAATGTTCCGGGTACCCATTCTATCTCTACCTCTATATCTTCAGATATCTCTTATTTGCATGATAAAGCATTTGTTTGCACCATGGTTCAATGCAATATCCCCTCCCCTCCTCCGGCATTTTCCACTGCCCCGCTTTCGCTCCCCCTCTCATCCCCGCCTCATTCGCCCTCATTATCCCGGTCATTTTCATCTCATCCCTACTCCCTTAGACCTCGGGCTTCCTGACCAGGGTCTTCCGAACCTGTTGCCGGACTGGGTATCGTCCCTCTCGAGCCTGGTGTCTGTTATAGACAATTTTGTGCCTTGCAGCATCAAGCATGAATTGTCAATAATCCAAGGGATCCAAAGTCCCTAAACATGATGTTCCTACCCCTAGAGGAACATGGTCAGCAAACCAACAGCTCTCAGATCAGTTCTCCACCTGAAAACACTCAAAAACAAGCAATCCTGAAATCAAAGCAGGTGCTCCACTAGGCTTCTGCGCTGAAACTCAACTCCTCCATGGTGTACCTGCGTTGCAAAGCAGGTATAACAAAGCCCACCTGCGCTGAGCGAGATGGGACAAGTGGCACACTGAGTCATTGCTCTGGAATCTTCCAAAAATGACACTTGGATCGGGGATTTCGCCTTGTGATGAGTCGGAGACTCTGTTTCTCCAAGTGGAAGCAAGGTTCTCCAAGTGGACTCAAGAACTGAAGATCAACTGAAGAGAGAGAGGACACAAGGCAGCTACACATCAGTTGCAAGCTGACTCATCCTTCCTCAATTCATCTATATATTGAGCTCTCTCCTATGAGCTCAGGAGGCTGGAATTTTGTGCAAAGTAATGATATGCTGTTGGTTTCACTATAGAACTATTGGGTGATTGCTTGAAGGAGGTGAAGAGGAGAAATTCTTTCTGCTGGGAGGTGTTGCTGGATTGGGGCCTTCAATGGTTGTAACACTCTCAGAACTTTACTTCTTCCATTAATAAAAGCTATTGAGGTTCTTCTATATGCACTTGTTTCAATGATGTATTGTGATAATTGTATATTTGGTTTATGCTAATCCTTGAATCAGTTATGATTGCATGCTTCTTGTAGTTTCCTTCTTTGTTATTTTGCAGGATCTCATTGTAGCTGGGCCAGCAAAAGAGCAAGGAGCTAGGAGCAAGCAGCAAAGAGAAGAGTTTGGATTCGACATTAAGCGCAAGGCAACGGTTAGTGCATTTCTTCATTCTCTCTTACTTTCATAAAGAAGTAAACCTTAAGTAGTTTTGTTTACAGTTGTTGCTGAGGTACTATCACCCTTAGAGTGGGATAGGGTCATCCGAATCGGATACTTTTCCCTACAACAAACTGGTGACTCCACTGGGGAACGTATCTGTTTGATTGTTTGTAGTATTTTGCTATTCATTTCCTGAACAAAAGAGTACCAAATCGAAAAGCTTTTGACTATATCAAAAGCGAAGTAGAGGGCAGCTACTCTAGCTCATTTCTGAGCATGTTCATGATTTGAAGAGCTGATCTACAAGGATCCGTGTAAGCTCTTAGTGATAGCTTTTCATCTTCCTTGTCATCCCTTAGTGTTTGCTTGACTGATAGCTTCTGATTTGAGCAAAAACTGTGAATTTTTTAGAAAATTGTGACCCGGAAACTGTGAAAACGCAACTTTCGTTTTCCAAAGCAGGTAGTACACAGGCTACCTGCTTTGCAACGCAGGTCCCGAAGGGGCTACCTGCGCTGAGAGCTAGACTGGCTGTGCAGCACCTGCGTTGGCCCAGTTTTGCCTTGTGCAGTTGGGGTTTCCTCCCTTTTTCCTGCCTGTTTTCACTATAGTTTTGCAGTCAGTTGTCAGTCTTAGTACCTATCTGAAACCAACCTTACTTGCCATCATTCCGCCTCTGTTATATAACGAAATTGTATTTGTTCTTTTGTATTTCTTACATCATTTACGATTTCCCATAATGAAAGTAAACTAGTCTTGCTTTGGCCTCTTAGATCTGAACCTGTGTTAGGCATTTTTGCTGGTCTAAAGAGTTAGCTTGTTTGCTGTCCATAGCTGATTAGTCTTTTTACTTTCGTCATTATGGTTTAATTTCATGTATTTCCAGTGATTAAACAAGTAAATCTTAAGGTGTCTTTTGATTTTGGACTAGCTTGTTTACTTTCGCTTTAAATCAAAATCAAAGTTATATAACAACTTTCTTTTTGTAATACATCAACATTAAGAAAGGGAAAAGAAAATACATGCATTGTGCATTTTGCATTTGAAAAAGTTTGCATGATGATTTAGGAGAAAGTGCATTAGTTTGTGTTGTATGAACTGTGTGAAAAGATATGCCTTTCTTCTCCCTCAGTAGTTAAGATTTTCATTAGTCAAAAAGATTCGAAAAAAGCTTGCTTCTCATCTTAGGCTGCATTTAGGAATTTGTCATATACATCTCGTGGTGAACCTTGAAAGGCAAACTTTAAAAAGATCAACTTAAAATATACTGAATGAACCTAACAACGCATTGAAACATAACGCAAACACATAGAGGTCTAAGCTAGAGACGTGTTCCGGCGTCGTTAAACTTAGTGACTGTTGATCTCTACGAAGGTGGGTGATTCCTCCTGAGAGTCGGTGGCACTAATACGGACTTGTGCTCCCACGTACCGTCGAGTATATATTGGGAGACCCCTATAGGAATATATCCTTTATCCTTAGGAAGCCGTGTCGGCCGCCCTACTAATCGCAATGCAGTGAACACAACATTCACGAAGATTGACCACACGTACCGTAAAACGTATTCTGTGGTTTTGCGAAAGGTTTGGCACACCCTCTGCCTAGATCTCCAGAGCAGTTTCTTTTGGCCTTTCTCAAACTCTATAACTGAAAAAGTCCAACCGAGCATTTGTCACTTCGGGCTCGTTAATACATCGAAGGAGACTAGAGTCATCTTTAGCTTTTTCTCGACTCTTAAAACATGAAAAAGCAAAGTTATGTCTAAAAGCGTCTAATAAAATTCATTCAAATCGGAAAGACAAATTTTCCCCTTTATATTTTAGTTGATCGAGTAATCCGCAATCGTGGAAGAAAGTCAATTGAATATCCGTCGTTCGCGGAGGCTTGCGAGTCAACCGTCTTTGTCTCCGGAGTCGAAAATAGTCCGGGCAAAGCGAGCTCGTCGAACCAGTTCAAAATCTCCTTTAAAAGTTAGAACAAGTGTTCCAACAACATCTGAGATTCTGGTTACTCCGAACATTTCCAGAAACCCTGCCTCTATAGAAGAAGTTCAACCGCAGCAGAAGGACAGTAATACTGATCCTAGTCTGGGGGAAAATACTTGTATAATTGAACCAGTTCCATCTGTAACCGGTCCAGAGAGTTTTGTTCCTCAAACGTCTGTCGCTGTCGATACAACCCCTTCTTCGGCACCGGAAATCTTTTACGGACCTGACGGTCTTCCTCTTCCACCTGGTCTGATTGCGATAGAGGAAATTATAGAGGAACCGCAAGTATCCACTCCAACTCATTTTGGAGTAGGGGTCACTCTATTTCCTGCTACAACAGAAGTTTGTCCATCACCAGTGGAATTTCCTGTAGAATCACTAGGCAATCAATTGGATAGACTCAAAATGTCTGAACAACCGTCGACATCTAGGACCGTGTCAAATGACACGACGATAGCAGAATTACCTGCTGCAAATCCGACAATGTTCACCGGCATACCATCTGTCCCAACTAGCTCTCAACCGCTAGAAGGAGTCCACCCAGGGACTATCGCGACGGTATGGTCTGTTCCTGTTTGTTCTTCCGGAGTAATATCTGGTAACTCTTATGGTGAGACTCAACAAATTGACCCCTTTGGGAATCAATTTAGGCCATCCAGTCCTCCAGGACAATCAATTGCCTTGATCTCTGGATTACCACCGTATGGGGGGCAGTATGCCCTTTCATTACCCCCTCCGGGAGGGTACCCATACGGGAGTTCTCAACCTTATTCAAGTTATGGTGGAATTGCAACAAGTAGTTGGGTACCCATGCTATCCCAGCAACCAAGAGTTGTATATTCTATGCAACAATGTGTACCTGTGACGAACATCCCAACTACACAGGCTATTGTAACCGTGTCGCAAGTTCAAACGATGCCTGTTGTATGTCAACCTCAGATTTCTCAGGTTCTCATGCAACAGCCCCTTGACCCTGCGACCCAACCACAATCGCCTACTGGTGGGGCGACACAAGTACAATTGGGTACAATTACCCCACATCTTGGTATGATGGTTAGTATAGCACAACAACCCATGGTCTCGCAACCGTGGCTAGTGCAGTACCAACAACCACAATTCCAACAAGTGTACCAAGGTTCTGAACAGCAAATCTTTGCGAATAGTGGACAACCATATATCCAAAATGGTAAAAATCAACCACTGTATAGTGGTAGTGTCCACCAACCATATCAGTCATACCAGCATCAACTCCATTATGCTGGCATGCAAAGACCAACTGTTCAAGCGATTCCATCGTATCCTGGTTACGCTTCACCTAACTTGAATCAACAGTTACCATTCGTGGCGACTTTAGAGTTGCCTGATCTACATCGGTTAACCAACGATCCAATTGCTTACGCCCCATGGTGGCCAGTGATTCCGCACAAACTTCCATCTGACATTCCTAAATTCAATGGAAATCCAGGTGAAGACCCGTCGAATCATGTGATGACATTTCATCTATGGTGTTCATCGAACACCTTAAATGACGATTCGATAAGACTTCGCCTCTTTCAGAGGACATTGACAGGTCCAGCGGCAAAATGGTATATAGAATTGCCAAGAGCTTCGTTCGACAATTTTAGCTCCCTTGCCACGACATTCTTAACCCACTTTCAATTACCAATAAGGTATGAAACGGGAACAGAGATATTGACTAACTTCAAACAGACAACCGCAACTCATATATCAGATCATATACATGAGTGGCGACGTCGACGAAGAATGGTTAAAACATACGTTCCTGATCAGCTTCTAGCTGAGTGGTTTATAAAGTCGTTACTTCCGGCCATAACGGAAGATGTGGCGAAGGGGGGGGTCGTAACAGAAGAGCAGGTTATTGCTCGTGCGCAATATTTGGACTTAGTATATACTCAGTCCGGCACGCTCTATGACAAGATACTAGACGCCCCTAGACCAGAGTTTTCAATCCCTCCTCCTCCTAAATCGAACAGTGACTCTCATGCCGGCGATGGCGTGATTGGCACGGCAAACTCGAATCCGAAAAAGGCCAATCAAAAGAAAGCCCGTAAGGATTCGAATCAAAATGCACATGAGGAAATTCTTGCTTCGGAAGTAAATGCCGTATCGACAGATAAGGGCAAAGAAACCAATCAACCAGGAAGCAAGAAGAAGCAGAACAAAGGGAAGAAAGAACGAAGAGAGTCATCTCCTCGAAGAAATCCTTATGGAGAAGGGAAACCACCTTCTGGGTGTCACATATGTGATGAGGATCACTGGACAACGGATTGTCCATACAAAGCTGAGTTTAAAAGATTCTTGAAGAATTCGCATACTCCAGCTGTGTTAACTGATCCATTTCTCGATCCAAGTCAAAATCTGGTTGATAGTGGAAACACTTCCGGGTGCCAAGTTCTAATGTTGTCAAGTGCTAAGCAACCAAACAATGCTTTAACTTCAACAATGAACAAAAACTATGGGAATCCGCAGTTATTGAATAGCGAAGAAATAGGTCGATCAGGCGGTTCGACGACAACGTCGACAGAAGTTATACCGCTATTCGATACAAGAAGCATTCAAACGATCCATGGAAGCGACCATCCTCTCCAAAATATCGGAGTAATTTTCTGAAAAAGCCCTACTTTAATGGGTACTTTTGCCCCAACACCGCCAAGTAATCTGGCGGAAATGGGCGCAGTGGAATATGAAGCCTTCTATTTCTAATGGATCTGAAGCAACGAGGATAGTTCTTGTATCATGTCAACCTCGTTAAAAAATGAAACAAGGAGTCTAGAGGATAGTTCTTTACGATGTCAACCTCGTTAAAAAATGAAATGTCCCCTTAATTTCTAGGGGGCATGCGCCTCGTCTGCATGATTATGCTGGGGGCATCCATCAATCGAGCAGTTTTAGCAATGTTCATGCTCGTTAAAAAATAAACGCAAGATCCAAGCAGTTTTAGCACATAGTTCATGCTCGTTAAAAAATAAACATAAGTTGTGAGCAATCTTCCCCTAGAGTTCAAGCTCACCCAGAAAAATGAACCGGTAAATAACCTTGGTAAATGTAACTTTTGACAGTCATATTAAAAGCCCTTGGTCGTGTTCTTGCAGTCTCACCTCCATCCGTTCATTTGGCCAATCGTTCATCTCCATATGTTTGTTTACCCATTTTGAGGAACAGCTGCGAAGAGTGATTTCACCTAGCCATCCTTGTGACACTGCCGTGATTGGAAAATTCCAACTTGTACCTGGAATCTGCTGCTATCCCTGTTTATCACTCGTTCCTCAAAAGACGAGTCTTCTTTGAGCTCTTTTCACTGACTCGTAAAATATGAAAAGTTTGCCGAGTTTTGGCCTTCCAGCTCGTTAAAGCGACCGGAAGAGCTATCCCTCCTCTAGATTTTAATCTTTTTGGACCTGAGGGATTATTGCACAAAAAGATCGAGCGCTTGTTTTGTTCGGCTCGTTAAAAGTACCGAAAACTCATCCCTTCTGTATTGTTTTATACTTTTTCGGACTTAAGGGATTAGATGATGAAAAAGGAATTCTGGAGTTGACTTTATGTACCTTTTCAGACTCTCTAAAAATGAAAAGGACCGAGTTATCCTTGTCGTTAGACTCGTTAAATTCATTAAATAGCGACAAACTTGTCTTTAGACGAGAACGAGTTTCCCTATCGCTAGGCTCGTTAAAACATAGCGATGGGCTTGCCCGAAGGGCAGGTTATAGAACAAGCATATGTTATCCTCCTCAAGCTTGACAAAAATAAAGAGGTACTGGTCAGCAATGACTGGGGAAAAATTGGGAGAACCTCACAGCTTTAATGGTAGCAAGTCACTCTTGAACATGACACTCTTTCCTCCGTACCACATTGGGTTGGGTTGTTTCATTCACCGGTCTCATCACCATGGTCCTCGCCACACCATCCACATTTGGGGTAATGCTACCGATCCATCACATCAATGTCGTTATATGTTCAAGAGATGTTGTTCTGCAAAGAGTCAACCGTGTCCCATCCACTGCCATACATTGTCCTTCATCCATTTCATGACCGCCACCCTGAATCATACATCACAGTTTGTTTTCACCTCATCACAATCACTAGCTCCGTTCCGTGTCACTGATGTGGGATTCATTAAGGCCCTCCTTTGACGGATCGCTCCTTGTCGACATCAGCTCATTATCCAAGGAGTTGATCTAGGAACAACCCCTTTCAGTACTTTGAAGCTTGCATGCCTCAATGGCAAGTTTCTCACTTCCGGCGACAGGTATACATCAATGACCTTCGACCAGAGGATTTTGCATGGTGGTCGACGCCAAGTCCTTTATTCCCACCATGTGAATTGTACTGTTGTACCTTGAGGGTCATCATCCTTATCGGTGATTCCTCTCGCGCTTGTTAACGGTTTACATCATTGACCGGTAATCAAGCGATGTCTTTCCATGTTCGACTTCAAGAAATTCTCACATGGATCGACTTGTACATCGAGTGAAGATCGGAAGAGATTGAAGACCCCGGATCTAGTTTCATCCATCCGGGCTGCGATATATATTCAGGATATAAAGACACTTAATCTCTCGACTCTCTCTTCTCATAATTCAGATCTCATTGCCCTGATGATGGACTCACCTAGCTAGTCCGAAACGTCGGTTTCCTAAATTGCTCACAGGTTTTCCATCAACAAAAAAAAATTCTACCAGCCTGTATGGATTCTCTCTTTAACACCATTAAGTCCCACCATGGAAGGGACATATTGAACAATGCTCTAAATTTTGAGAAGATGAGAATGTCAAGAGCCAGTAACAAAAAAAAAAAAAAAATTAAAATTATTGAAATTAAATTGAATTAATTAATTTATAAATGTAAATCTTCCAGCCGACAGTACAAACTAAGAGATATCTTTCGATTCTTCTATTAATAACTTAATCTCTCGACTCTCTCTTCTCATAATTCAGATCTCATTGCCCTGATGATGGACTCACCTAGCTAGTCCGAAACGTCGGTTTCCTAAATTGCTCACAGGTTTTCCATCAACAAAAAAAAAGTGTACATCATTGCAGCAGATGATCATCCTTCTCAAAGGATGATAATTTCAGCAGAGAATTATCAGTCTACCATCAGACGATCATCTGTTCTATGTACCAAAATGAATTTATAAAGCTGAGCATGGGAATGCCCGCCTCAGCTAGATCATGAAAAAGTATGAAAAATAATGTATTGTATTGTATCTTATTACAGGACACTTCTCAGCAGATTGAATGAACTTCGGATCCTCCTAGTAAAGCATTTCACCTGATAAACGACCTCATACTTTAGGGGGCATCTGTTATAGACAATTTTGTGCCTTGCAGCATCAGGCATGAATTGTCAATAATCCAAGGGATCCAAAGTCCCTAAACATGATGTTCCTACCCCTAGAGGAACAAGGTCAGCAAACCAACAGCTCTCAGATCAGTTCTCCACCTGAAAACACTCAAAAACAAGCAATCCTGAAATCAAAGCAGGTGCTCCACTAGGCTTCTGCGCTGAAACTCAACTCCTCCATGGTGTACCTGCGTTGCAAAGCAGGTAGAACAAAGCCCACCTGCGCTGAGCGAGATGGGACAAGTGGCACACTGAGTCATTGCTCTGGAATCTTCCAAAAATGACATTTGGATCGGGGATTTCGCCTTGTGATGAGTCAGAGACTCTGTTTCTCCAAGTGGAAGCAAGGTTCTCCAAGTGGACTCAAGAACTGAAGATCAACTGAAGAGAGAGAGGACACAAGGCAGCTACACATCAGTTGCAAGTTGACTCATCCTTCCTCAATTCATCTATATATTGAGCTCTCTCCTATGAGCTCAAGAGGCTGGAATTTTGTGCAAAGTAATGATATGCTGTTGGTTTCACTATAGAACTATTGGGTGATTGCTTGAAGGAGGTGAAGAGGAGAAATTATTTCTGCTGGGAGGTGTTGCTGGATTGGGGCCTTCAATGGTTGTAACACTCTCAGAACTTTACTTCTTCCATTAATAAAAGCTATTGAGGTTCTTCTATATGCACTTGTTTCAATGATGTATTGTGATAATTGTATATTTGGTTTATGCTAATCCTTGAATCAGTTATGATTGCATGCTTCTTGTAGTTTCCTTCTTTGTTATTTTGCAGGATCTCATTGTAGTTGGGCCAGCAAAAGAGCAAGGAGCTGGGAGCAAGCAGCAAAGAGAAGAGTTTGGATTCGACATTAAGCGCAAGGCAACGGTTAGTGCATTTCTTCATTCTCTCTTGCTTTCATAAAGAAGTAAACCTTAAGTAGTTTTGTTTACAGTTGTTGCTGAGGTACTATCACCCTTAGAGTGGGATAGGGTCATCCGAATCGGATACTTTTCCCTACAACAGTGTCACCCAATACCGGGGTCGTAAATCAAATCTTAATAAAGCCATCAAACTTGCTGGTGCCGAAGTTGCAGCTGGGCGTCAAGCCACCATCTTAGGGGTCCTTAGAGCTTCAAACCCCCCTCAGCATGGTTCCCCATGAAATACATCTCTTTCAATTGCAGGGGACTGGCCAGCGCCCCAAAAAAGCTTGCCCTTAAACGACTTTTTGAGGTCGAATCTCCGGATATCATACTGTTACAAGAAACTCTTGGATCGGCGGATGCTTGTACACTTGCACTAGCTTCTATTGGGGCTAGATGGAATTTCATTGCCTTGGATGCCATGGGTAGATCTGGAGGCATTGCACTTGGTTACAACCCCTCATCTATCAAGCTGGAATCCTCCTGGGGGGGTCAGGGTTTCCTTGGAGCCGACATCCGCTCAATCGAACTCGGCCTTCCCATTCGAATCCTTAATATCTACGGACCTTGTCATCAAAGGGAACATTTCTGGAGAAACATCCTCAGCAGCAATCTTCTATCAGGCGACAACATCATTATCGGGGGAGATCTAAATTTCTCCTTGGGGTTCAGGGAGTCTTGGGGTGAGGCGGCCCAAATTGACCCCATTACTAATCTCATGAGTCAGTTAATGGAACAGCACGATCTCATTGACATCCCTGTTCAGAAGCTTCAGCCTACTTGGAGAAACAGAAGAACAGGCGAGGCTGCATTAGCCAGAAGATTAGATAGATTCCTCATCAAGGGACCCTTGATTCAGCAACTGCATTCCTACAAACAGTGGGTCAGCAATGGTGGCATCTCAGATCACTCCCCAATAGCACTGGAAATCCGGGGTCCGGAACAGAAACCAAAAGCCCCATACAAATTCAACCATATGTGGCTTCAAGATCAAAATTTCACAAACTTGATCTCATCCTTCTGGATTGCTCATCCCATTGAAAGAGAAAGTTCGATGGCAAGGGGATTCGTTAAAAATCTAACTGAGCTGAAACACATTGTGATCAACTGGGCAAAAGAGAAAAAGAAGCAAGAAGATGAACATCTATTGAAGGTGGAGGAAGACCTGATGGGTCTCCTGGATGAGAGAAATCTTGGGTTCTTATCTCAGGATGACAAGTCGCGCCTGGTGGAGCTGGAAAATCAGAAGAAGGCTATTCTCAGGGGACGAGAGGAAGCTACCAGACTTCGTAGCAGAGCTACTTGGCTTAAAGCAGGAGATGAAAACTCCAGATTTTTCCATAATTTTGCCAAAGGAAGGAAAGTGGCAAACACCATATGGAATCTACCGCTCCCTGAGGGAGGTAGGGCAGACACTTTCAACAAGTTATCTAATCTGGGGACCTCCCACTTCAGAAATCTATATAAGAGTCCAGGAGGTACAAATCTGGCTGAGATCATCAATGTGGCCACTCATCTCCCTAGATTTGCGGAGGAAGATGATATCGAGGACCTGGAAGCACCGGTTACTATGGCTGAGCTGGAAAGTACTATAAAATGGTTCAAGAAGGAAAAGAGCCCTGGCCCGGATGGCTGGACCATTGAGTTCTACTCGGCTTTCTTCGAACTTCTGGGAGGAGACATTCTTAAAGTTGTTGAGGAGAGCAGGATCTCGGGGAGCATCTATCATGCTATCAATACTACTTTCATTGCCCTCATTCCTAAGGTTGACAAACCTTCCTCATTTGATGATTTCCGCCCCATATCCCTCTGTAATGTGCTGTACAAGATCATATCTAAGATCATTGCCAATCGGATCAAGCCCATCCTATCCAGACATATTTCCCCTCAACAATTTGCTTTTCTGGAAAACAGGCAGATCCATGAAGCCATCAGCTCGGCACAAGAAGCTATACACTCCATCTGGTCAAAGCATCTCAAATGTATTCTGCTGAAGATCGACCTCTCAAAGGCATTTGACCGTGTAAGTTGGCTATACTTAAAAATGATCCTCATCCACATAGGCTTCCCCCTCTCCCTCATCAATTGGATAATGGCTTGTATCTCTTTCCCTACTTTCAGTATCCTTATTAATGGATCTGCCTCGCATTTCTTTCACTCTGAAAGAGGTCTGCGCCAGGGCTGTCCCCTCTCACCTTTGCTCTTTCTCTTGGTCATTGAAGCTCTCAGTTGCCTCCTCATCTCGGCATCCAGGGAGGGATCCATCAGAGGCCTCAAAATATCAGACATTTGTTTCCTTACTCATCTCTTGTTTGTAGACGATGTCTTAATTCTTTTGGATGGGAGTGTACAGGACTCGACCAATTTCTCCCGCATTTTGGGACTATTCACCAAAGCTACTGGCATGGAAGTGAACAGAGCAAAGTCTACAATCTCTCTGGTCGGCACCTCTGTTAACGAAGCTCACATTGCTAGGACGGTTTTCCCATATAATTCACAGCAATTAGACAGAGGGCTTAAATATCTGGGATACTGGATTAAGCCCAAAAGCCAGAAGATTGCAGACTGGGTTTGGCTGGTGTCAAAAATTGAAAAGAGGATAACCTGCTGGAGTCACAGATACCTCTCTAGGGCAGGGAGGCTAATTTTGATCAAAGCTGTGCTCGAAGCTACTCCTGTATTTTGGATGGCCCTGGCATGGATTCCAAGGAACATTTTGGCCAAGCTACAACAATTGTGCAACCGGTACCTATGGGCTGGAAATCAAGACATCCGAACTTTTGCTTGGATTGGGTGGAATAAGATTACACTACCGAAGAAATGGGGAGGATGGGGACTGAAGGAACTCCCATTATTTGCAAAAGCACTGGCCGGCAAAATGGGTTGGGCTCTCCTAACAACCCACAGCCTATGGACTAACATAGTATTCCACAAATACATCTGGCCTCTCAGCATCGACGATTGGATAAGGTTGCCTTCCTGGAATAAAGCTGGAATATCATCGATTTGGAAGGCTCTCCTGCACTCCTTACCTCTCATCAGGGACAACATTGTTTGGCGCATCAGAGATGGAAACAGTGCTAGAATTGGTCTTGACCCTTGGTCTGGCAGTGGTGGAAGACACACACTCCCACATGATCTCATCGCTTTCCTGACTGCTCGAGACATAAAGGTCATTTCTCAGATTGCAGACCCAGCACAGTCAGACATTTTCCACCAAGCTTGGAAATCTGCAAATTTATTGAATATTCCGAGAAGATGGCACGCTGCTTGGGAAGATTACAGAGAAGCATTGATGGAAGCTCACATTAGAATAACAGATGGCCCGGACGAACTCATCTGGCACCTTGCTGACCATGGGGTTTACACTCCCAAGGATGGTTATTTACATCTTATCGATCACCGAAAGCCTGAAGCTCTTGAATCATGGTGGCAGAACATATGGAAATTGGCTGCTTCCCCTCGATCGAAACTTTTCTTTTGGTGTATACTCAGGAAAAAAGTTCCCACCTGCGACCAGCTCATGAAAAGAGCCATTCACGGGCCCTCCAGATGTGTCTTATGTAAGGAGGAATCGGAATCCTTAGAGCATATATTTCTGAGCTGTCGTGCTACTGTAGAGCTATGGCAACACATTAAGACACACATCAATTTCAATGGAGCCTGGGAAGGACCGAACATCGTAAATGCTTGGATTGCATGGGATAAGAAACACAAGGGAACGAAGCTGATAAACCTCCCAATCATTGTAAACTGGTCATTATGGAAATCTCGGAACAAAGCCATTTTTGAGGAGAAGCCAATCCATTGGCCTCTGATTGAAACTAGTATCGTTGCTGCCCTTCAGGAATTGCCGGACCCCCCCCCTCCATCCACTAGGCAACCTGCCCCGCATCCTCCCATTGACACTAGCATGCCGTGGGCATATTTTGACGGAGCCGCAAATCAGCAGAGTTGTGGAGGAGGTTTCATACTTCATACATCTGAAAACCACCATTACAAAATCAAGGCTGGCCTGGGGGTCGGCACAAATAATTATGCCGAACTTATTACTCTTCGCCATCTCCTTCACTTTGCATTGAGGCATCACTGCAATAGCATCAATATTTTTGGCGATTCACAGATTATTGTAAACTGGATAAATGGCACTACTACATGTCACACACACTCTCTCAGCACTATATTACAAGAAGCTCTCCATTTCAAAGCAGCTTTTAATCATATTACAATTTCTCATATATACAGGGAGCATAATCAGGGTGCCGATAAACTTTCCAAGGAGGCAGCGGTGATGGACAGAGGACTGTGGGAGATAACAGAGGTTACTGATCAGCAGGAACACAAATTTTATCACAGACCTTATATAGATCCAGGATACCCAACCCTGGATCCGACTATAGAACACTAGTTTTTTTGATAGCACTATACAGAGATACACTGTGATTATTGGTTTTTAATTTAAATGTACAGCTAAAATGCAGCGAACAGATAGCATACCCTGCGTGGTAGTGCAACAAACTGTTTTTTGAAGATACTACTGAACACTACAGACACTATATGTAAATATTTTTGACTCTATTAATGAAATATTCAGTGATTTTTCCAGAGGAAAAAAAAAATATACTCCCCTTAGTAACGCATAAGGGGTTGGTAATTTTCATTCTGAGGCATGTATATTGTTTACCTTCAGAATTGTTTAATACAAAGAGCTAGATCAGCTCAGTGATTTCCTGGAACTATGGTGTCTTGCTGATGATTCATGTGTTGATGTAGAATTCCTGTGCTGTCTGATGAAATAACAAGTTTTTTCCTTAAATCTTTGTTCTTGTCTTTCTTATGTTTATCAAATCATATTCCTGTTACACTAAACTAGCAGTAAAGAAAAAGAATAGTGCAGGATTTGTTTTACTACACCTTGTACTCAATTTTTACTGCTGTAAATGTTCGTCTTCAGAATGAACCATGGACATGAATTCTTAATTGCTCGTGTAGCTGTTAATTCTATATGTATGAATGTTACCTAGAAATTCTTAATTGCTTCTAGGTCAATATTCTCACTGTCTTTCTCTAGCAGTTTACTGCAAGATTCTTTATTGCCTTGCATAAACTGGATACAACCCACCCAATCACTTTATGAACGTTTGTTCCTCAGACACTAACCTTGCTCTGCAGCATCACTACAGCATCACACAGCACCTCAAAACAGCTAAAGGACCACTGACTCCATTGCCCAATGACATATAACATTCTAGTGAGAGCATACATATCTTGACTGAAACATTCTCCAACCAAACACAAAAACAAAAGTTTGAACAACATAGCTAGCCTAAAATACTATCAGAACAGAGACAAATTATAAAGAGAGAGCCCTCTCTGATTACAGTTTGGCTAGAAGCTGTAATCCAAATATTGGTTAGTGGTTACCCCGGCCGTATTCCCTTGGGAGTCATAGGGAACAACCTGCGTGTTAACACTCTGTTTGCCTTCGCTAACAATTTCTCCAAATGAGTGTTCACCCGGATGAGCATAGACTCTCGATCAATCGGTGTCAAATCACCGGGTCTCTTTCGGGCCAATTCTCGGTCTTCCCGGATTTGTCGTAGCTCATAAAGTGTATGTTCATCTTCCAGCTGTTTGTTGTGCTGCTCCAAGTAGTTGATCGTCCACTTAGCCATCTACAATTTCTTTTGCACCGAGTCATTTTCAACCCTTTGTTATCGGATGATCTCTTTTAGCTCCGAGCTAGGAGAGCTCGCATCAAGATCAATGATATCCGTGTCCTGACCTCCTGAAGGACCCTCATCAAACATGGGCCTCTTGCCCCTATCTTGGATCTGTACCTGTGCTGAAGAAGAAGGCGAGATTCTTTCCACATGATGTGGAGATAATACTCGTTGTGCTGATGAAGTCAACGAGACCCCTTCCACCCCGGGTGGAGATAGTACTCGTCGTGTAGATGCAAATAAGGCCCTGTGGCCTCGCTGGTATTTCACATATGGAGGAGCACTTATATGCTCAGTCTCGGGAATGCCTGGCTGGTGTGAAGGCGCTCCCTCATCATGAACTATCTCGGGAGGCGGCTGTAGTGCTGCGAAGTAATCACGGGAGATGAAATCCTCCCAAGTAATGCCCTGCTATGCCAACTGATGCATCACTATGATTTTGATCATCGCATAATGATATATGCTCTTATGCTTATGTGTTGGGCTCTTTCTTTGTACTAAAGGCACCATCCTCTCTATGTTGCGACACATGAAAAATGGAATGTTCATCATACGTACCCTCGTGAAATGCATCAACAAACGGACATGGTACGCATAGAGACGCGAGAATCTGCCCTCGCAACTAAAATATCGAATGATGAGTTTCATCAATGGTGCATACTCATCCCTTAGGAATCTGAAAGGAAAAACTGCGCTCAAGTGTCTCATATACCTGGGTTTGATATATGGCTCATAGTAGAATCTGTCTAACAGCTGGTGTTTACTCCATTCCTCCACTACATTTGGTATCCTAGTGGCCTGAGCAATAGTCTCGGGTGACAAGGTGAAATTCACTCCGGAAAGGTTTACATGACCATCCTTTAAATGTAGAACAAATAAATGGACTAGTTCCCGATGATGTTGGATTTGTGAGATCATCTCACAGTATTGGAAACATGATTGACGCCGAAAACAATCCATTGCAAGTGGGCAAGCTTGAAATTGGGCCAAAGAAGTAGGCTCCTCCCTAACATGCTGACCACTTTTGCAACCTTTGTGATACCTCCGTGGCACATTTGGCACATTTACCTCCGGTGTAGAATCACTATCATACTCCTACTCATAGACTGACTCGGTCTCTGACATGTCTTTGAAAACAAGATAGCTGCAATTTTGTGCGGAGAGGAGGCGATTTCATGCGTTTCCAAGCAAATTTTGGGCTTAAACCCCAGTGCGTCGCGCGCCTCACCCAACACGTCGCGCGCCTCTGATGCACCGCGCGCGTGTATTTTTACACTGCAATTTTTTGCCTGATGCGCCGCGCGCCTAGTCCAATGCGTCGCGCACCCCTGAAACTGCTCCAACTTCCTCACAAACTCACAATTTCGCTTTGGAATGATGTTCTTCACTCTTGGCATGCAAAATGAGTTGAAAATGTCATGAAATATCTTTATAAAGACTCCCTTTTGATTTTTGCTTGGTCCATGACCCATTTTGTAATGTTTTGTCGTTGACACATTTTCAGGATTAATAGACTTCTGACCTTTTTGGTTTCCTCCTTAAATTTGGTTGAAATAATGATTTTCTTTGCAATTCTTTACAGGGATAGCTGTGATATGATCTGGCAAAGGAGACCAAGGCTACGCTTGGACGATTCAAGAACTGAAATTTTTGAAGATTTTTATAAAAATGAGATGACGACTTATCTTCAAAACAGAGTTTTGAAGAGAATTCCTAATTTATCTGTATAATGATGAAAATTATTGAAGTAACCACCTATCGAGGACATCCCTCTGGCCTGCTGGTCTTCTTAGACTTTGCAAAACAAGACTGACTCAACCCGAGACCTAATGACCAAGAACCATTGTTATGACCCAGAAATTTGAAACAGGACTGTACATGACCTTTGAAGACTTGTTTTTATGAATAGACCTAAACCAGCAGTGCCAAGTATGAGGGGAATGAGTAACACAAACCATTTCATCAGAGTTATGGCATGCCTAACGAAATGCAACTAATCGAAACTGATGGGACACCTAAACATGAAATGCAAAAAAGAGCTTTGATCTCTAACGGAGGGATAACTAGACCCACTCTAACAGTTGGTACCATCATAGATGAAGGGGCTTCTGTGAGTATCCTTTCCTCAACTGCTTGGAAAGCGCTTTGTTCGCCATCGCTTTTGCCTGAGATGCGATATCTGACAAGCTTCGTTAAAGGAACCAGTCGGCCATTAGGGATCCTTCCAAATTTGCCTATAACTTTGAGAAGGAAAGTCATTTATCTGAACGTGATGGTAGTCCAAGGACCTTTAGATTACGATCTGCTCCTTGGGCGCGACTACATTTATAGCATGGGAGCCATCGTCTCCTCACTCTTTCAAGTAATGTGTTTTCCGCATGAAGGCAGAGTGGTCCAGCTCGTAGACCAACTTTCATTCCCTGGCTCACACATAGCTAACAGTCAAATGCCATCCCTAACAGGGATTTTTGCACAAGGAATGTCTCATCAACCTCCAATTTGTCCACCTGATGAGCGTGAGTGATTTGGTGGTCAAGACTGAAACCCAGGGGGCATGCACCCTGGCCTGCTTCGGCATGAAAACTTCAGGTATAGGGTAGGTTTCCGCAGAGGATATATGACTGGTCTCACACACCCATCCATTTAGGAAAATGGGATTAAACCGGAATAATATACCTATGTTAGAAGGTAGGCCTTTCCCGATATAACAAATGTTTTGTTTGCAAATTGAAGGGTAACCTGAAAAGGTAGGCCTTTCCTGATAGAACAAGTGTTTTGTCTACAAATTGAGGGGTAACCTTGGAAACTCTACTTCACTATACCTGGGGACATGCAAACTTTTTGCATGAAAGTGAAAAGTGACCATTTATTTTCTTAGTTTGTAGGTTCTTAACCCTTTAAACTCATAGGATTGGTCGTTCCTAGCTTACATAATAAAAGGAGTCGGAGAATAATTTCGAATGGTGCAAGCTCCCTAAAAAATGAACCTATCGATGAGACATCCTTATTATACGACTGGCACGAGCAGTTTTACGTGAAGTTCAAGCTCGTTAAAAATTAAACCTAGAAATGAGTATATGTTCCACCAGAGTTTAAGCTCATTAAAAAATGAACCCACCTCTGGTAAATAACCATCGTGAATTCATTCTCATCAGCTTTTGAGCCTTGGTCTTGTTCTTACCATCACCTCCACTCTGTTGTTGCCAATCATTCACCTCCATTTGATTGTTTACCCCTTTTGAGGAACAACTCCGATGATTGATCCTATTAGCCACCCTTTTACACTCCCGTGATTGGAAAGTTCCAAACCTTACCTAGAACCAGCTGCTATCTGAAAATATCACTCGTTCCTCAAAAAACGAGTCTCCTTTAAGCTCTTTTCATCTCACTCGCAAAATATGAAAAGAATGTCGAGCGATTGGCCTCTCTAGCTCGATAAAGTGATTGGAAGTGCTATCCCTCCTCTAGATTTTAATCTTTTTGGACCTAAGGGATTATTACACAAAAATATCGAGCGTTTGTCTTGTTCGGCTCGTTAAAACTATCGAAAAGTCATCCCTTTCGCATTGTTTTATACTTTTTCAGACTTAAGGGATTATGTTACGAAAAAGGAATATTGGAGTTTTCTTTTCGTCTCTTTTCAGACTCTCTAAAATTGAAAAGGACCGAGTTATCCTTGTCGTTAAACTCGTTAAAACAATAGCGAAAAACTTGTCCATTCAGACAAGAGCGAGCTTCATTGTTGCTAGGCTCGTTAAAACATAGCGACGGGTTTGCCCGAAGGGCAAATTATATAACAAGCATATGTTATCCTCCTCAAGCTTGACAAAAATAAAGAGGTACTGGTCAGAAATGACTGGGGAAAATTGGGAAGAAAACTTGAAGAAACTTTATTGGTAGCAGGTCGCTCTTGAACATGACACTTTCACTCCATCGCCATGATTGAGTCGGGTTGGGTTATTCTGTTCACCGGTCATATTACCATCATCCACCATACCATCCACTTTTGGGGTTAACGCTACCAATCCATTTCAGTGTCACCAATATGTTCAAGAGAAGTCGCTCAAAGAATTCACCTACCCAGCTTGTGTCTCATCCTCTACAATACCTTCACACTTCATTCTTTCATGACCGCCACCTTGAACCTTGTATCACCAGATCGTTTTCACCTCTACAAAATCATTTTCTCCGTTCTGTGTCATAGATGTGGGATCCATTAATACCTTCCTATGACGGGTCGCTTCTTGTTGACATCAGCTCATTATCTAAGAAGCCGACCTAGGGACAACCCTTCCAGTACTTTGAAGCTTGCATGCCTCAATGGCAAGTTTCTCACTTCCGGCGACAGGTTTACACTAATGGCCTTCGACCGAAAGACTTCACGTCGCATTCGACATCAACTCATGTATTCAAACCACGTGAATTGTACTGCAGTACCTTGAGGGTCATTATCATCATCGGTGATTCCTCTCGCGCCTGTTAACAGTTTACATCATTGACTGGTAATCAGGCAATGTCTTTCCATGTTCGACATCAGAACATCTTTTCACATCGATCGACTTGTACTTCGGGCAAAGATTGAACGAGTTTTGAAGACCCCAAATCTAGTTTCATCCATCCGGGCTGCGATATAATCAGAAAAATAAAGATATCAAATGTACATCATTGCTGCACAGATAATCATCCAAACTAAGGGATGATGGCTCTACCAGAATCATCAGTCTGCACACAGACGTTTGTCTGTCCTATGTACATGAAAATGAATTTATCAAGTTGAGAATGGGAATTCCCGCCTCAGCTAGATCATGAAAATATATGAAGATAATGTATTGTATTGTATCTTATTACAGGTCACCTTCCAGTGTGAAAAAAACTCAGATCCTCATTATAAAGCATTTCACCTGACATAAAAAGATTTACGACCTCATGCTTTAGGGGGCAACTGTTATAGACATATTTGGGCACTGCGACCCCAATCACATATGTCCATAAACCAAGGGCTTCTAAGTCCCTAAAAGTGTTGTTTCATACCCTAAAGGAGCAAGGTCAGCTGATTACATCATCTCCCAGAAGTTCTCCATGAAAAGCTACTCAGAACTAGTCAAATCAGGACCATACAGACTGCCCAGTGCTAAAGGTGCAATGCATCTCACCTGCCACATGTAAAAAGTGTGATGCATACTGGAAGGCCCTTCTATAGGGTCCGATGAGCGAGAGCAGACAAATGGTGCAAGCAGTTTGCTAGGTGGAAACCCAAAGAATCTTCTAGAAATTGCTCATTTGACACTTGCCTCTCTTAGTTCGCCCAGGGATGAGTAAGAGATCTAAAATCTCCATGTGGAACTAAGAACTATTAGAGAGATGACACTAATCAAAATCCTATAAGCTGACTCACCCCCTGCAAATATCTATAAATGGATCCCTCATCCAAGAGATCCAGAGGTTGGAATTTGGTAATTTGGAAAGAGGTGTTGTTGGTTTCTCTTTGAAGGCATTGTTGGGTGATCTTGCTTTGTGTGGGGTGAAGAGGGCTTTCAAGCTAGGAGGATGGCGCTGGGTCAGACCAAGTAGTTGTAATCCTCTCTTCTATGACTTTTACTAATAAAGCTATTTGAGTTTTCCTCCATATTCTTGTGTATCTCTGAATATTGTGTTATTATATGCATTTATATGGTCAATATATATATAATCCTATATTGTTATAGTGAAATATCTCTATGCTTTGATGATACTATGCTGTTGTGAACCTATAGGTGCTCTTTGAAGCTGGACAAGTAAGGAAGCAATGGCGAGATTCTGTCAAAGGGGAAAGGAAACAAGCAAGGAGCCAAGCGGAAGACTAAGGTTGGTACTCTCTGCTTCTTTCTCGTCTCTCTCTCGTAAAGGAAAAAACAAGTAACTTTAATCTGTTTGTTTCTAAGATAGCTACCCGTCTTAGTGGGACTAGAAGCTCTGCATAAACACTAGATTTCCCAATAACACATATGGAGGGGAGTCCTTAGGGATGTGTTTTTCTTCTCTAATGAAGGTTTGAGACAATTGGGTCAATTTTGCAGGGCTTAGCTTGGGATACTTGTCCAATAGGTCTCCAATTGAGAGTGGGGTTGGGTTTGGCCCTGGTTGGAACTGCAGCATTTCATTAATGGACTCAGCTGTGATGGTGAATAGGACCTTCTAGTCATGAGACATTATGGTTCTATGGTTGGGGACGTAGCATGCATAGCACATATGAACAATCTCTGGAAAGATGTGAACTTGGGGGAACTGGTATTTGGGAAAATTTGACTCCCACAGGCCAATTTCATCCGCATGGTTAAGGTATCTTTCCTTACTTTGGCAATGCACTCTGAGCAGGGGCTCTAGGGCAGTAGTGTCCTTTATTTAGAAGTCCATGTCAGCCAGGGGAAGGTGGTCCAGCTCCAAATGGGGAGTTTTAATTGGTCTAACATCCATGGCGATGGGGGCAGCCATAATTCAGTTCTTGTGGATTTGAATTATGCTTTGGGGGGTTTATGCAAAGGTTTTTGGGACTTTTTAGAGGTTTTTAGGTAAAACGGAGGTCTTGCAGATGTTCATGGCTTAAAGTGTTAAAATTAAAGTAAATTTGATATTTTCACTTAATTAACAGTGTTATGAGGGTGAGTTTACTTGGAATTTGACAATGGAGTTGGTATTCCACGGTTAAATACTTGGAATTGGGTGAAATTGACTGTAAATGGTGGTTGATGGTAGTTGCAGAGGTTCGTACAGTTCTGGTACAGACTGATGAATGAGATGTTTGCAGCGTCTATGGAGCAATGGCGGAGGTCTGTGAGCAAATTTTCTATTTGCAGGGGTCGCAACGGCTTTCTAAGTTCTTAATAGCAAATGCACGAAAAGAGTGAAAAGAGGGGTAATTGGGCTTATATAGAAAAAAACATTAATTTTGGTGGGTTCATTGATTGATGAATAGTGGCGGTTTTTCGGTTAAATGGGGGAAATGGTTTAGGAGGGCCATCGCATTGCTTTTGTGTTGCAGGCGGTATTCGGGAGGGGCCGCTCGATTCCATTCATCACTTGACACGTAGCGTTGGGGGTCGGGAGGAAAACCGCCTTATCGAGCGGGTAAAGAACGGACGTCGGACCAGACCGATATGAACGTGAGTTGTTGGATGTGGGGGAGGGACAATCAACGGCAATCAGGAGGTGAAGTTGCATGGCGATTTACACAAAAAGTTTTCGGGGGACCCATGGGTCTAATCACCGGCGGTATAGGATTAGATTAAAACTTAATCTCATTGAGGGTGCTTTAATATAGGATTAAGGACTGAGGGTGGGGTTTTAATATATTTTGTGGGATATGGGGTAGTCATATAGTTTATAAATAAACTAAGGGGTGGGATTACTTTATATAAAGGAGTTAAACATATACAGGTCAATGGGTTTTTCGGGAATTTTATATATTTAATTAAAAAGTTAATATGAGGTGAAATGAGCAAAAGGGTGTTACAGATCCATTTGGGCACATCAAATCCCAAAATTCAGATCAGTGTTTTAAGGCTCATCAAACCCTAAGTTCAGTTGTTTCATGCCCTAAACAAGTCAACCCTTTGAATGCTTCCTTCCCAGATAGTTTCATGACTTGAAGACATCCAGAAATTGCCTCTAGAGGGACCAACACAGGTAAGCCCTTATGAAGGTGCGATGTAGAGTAGTTGAGTCCAATGCCAGGGTGCTCTGTAGAGCACTTAGGCTTCCTTTCACCTGCGCTGGGTGAGAATGAGCGAAATTCACATAGGGTTTGGGGAATATTCTTATCTTTTGGAGTCATCTAGAAGTTTCCCTGTCTTATCAACTCCTATGAGCTCGAAAATGGATGAGGAATGAGTTAAGGAGAATCCTATCCTCTCATCCCTTCCTCCATGGAACTAATTCCAAGTATGGAAGGCCATTCAATGTCACCATTAATGACAAAACCTCCTTCATCTTCCTATAAATTGACCACTCATCTAAGTGATCAGGGGCTGGAATATGTTGAATTGTAAGGAGATAATGCTTCTATGAGACTTGACTTTGGAGCAAATGATGTGATGCCACAAGCTTGTCTTGCTTTTGATGTGATGTGGATGGGATCCAAGTTGGAGGAATGAATTTGAATCAGAAACTGAAGGTTGTAATTCCTTCTTCTATCTAATAAAGTGTTTGAACCTTTTTCCATATGATGTGTTCTTTCATAATGCTTATATGTATGAATCGCTTCTGATTCCTTTCATTTATATTCAATGGATCGTATGCTTTTATTGGTTTTCGTCTTCTGTTGTGTTGATAGGTTACTTTTCAAGCGGATTAAGTACAGGAAGGAGAGACGAAATTGATACAAGGGAGATGAGAGGAAAACGAAACTGCAGGTAGGCCTTCTATCCTCTCTTCTTATCTATTTCTTATAGGGAAAGTCTAAAACACTTTAAATTGTTGTTCTAGGCACAGCTACTTGTCTAGTGAATTAGTATTTATCCGTAGATGCTAAATTCTCCAAAACAAATTGGCGACTCCGCTGGGGAAGAATCCTCTTTCCTAGTAGCTTATCCACCTCCTAAGACATCCTTGTAGACTTTATTTGTGTTCATATATTGTAATTCAACTGTTTACATTGAAAATTTGGTCAAAATTGTGTCAAATTGCCTCTTGAAATGGCTTACTGTCACCAGCACAGGCTTGTGAGGGACACAGTGCACTGTAGAGCATCCCTGGCTTAGGGACAGTTCTCTGAAGCACATTGTCTCCTACTCTGGGCTGTGTTGATCCTCCTAGGATTAGTTTCCCACCTTTGGAAAGAGTTTTTGCCAAATTTTCTCTATTTTATTGTTTGCTAATCGATCAATAAATGTTATGTCTCAAGAAATGAGTGTTTATCTCCTGGTCTAGCCCAACTTTGATTAGATTGATTAATGTTTCTTCATGTTTTCTTTATCATTATCAATCAATAGGCAAAGTTAGGATATAATTGATTAATCTTCATTCGAAAGAAAGTGTCATAAAGTCTTCTCTTCCTTCAAATCCGAACTATCATAAAAGTCTTCGTTCATACGAAATATTGATTGATTGTATGTGCATATTTCCTTTTTGTTCATATTCAAATTAAGGGAATCGAAAAGAAATACATGCATGTTGCATTGAAAAAGTTTGTGTGTGCTGATAGGAATAGTGTAGGGAAACTGCATTTAGATTGTGCTCTTTGCTCTTTGATCAAAAGAAATCTGATTGCTCTATCCCTAAGTAGCTAGGATTTTCATCATTAAATTGAATGGAAAGAATGCTTATCATGATAGAATGCTTATCATAATAGCTGAATTCCTAGGAATTTCACAATACATCACGTGGTGAACTTGAAAGGCAAACTCCTAAGCAAGATCAACTTAAAATAAACATCGATTTACCTAATGGAGCATTGTCATTAACGAGAACATTTAGTGGTTCTAGGCTAGAGATGTGTTTCGGTGTCGTAAAACAAAGTAGATGTCGTTAACTTGTCTGCAATACATCCTGAGTGTGATACCTCATTCCACGTACGTGAGTATATCGTAGCTCATCCACGTACCTTCAGATATATAGGGCGGTGTTACAGTACGTAAAGTATATGGGAATGCCCTCATTGTGCGGTTTTGCATTCGTAAAACAAAGTAGTTGTCACTAACTTGTCTGCAATACATCCTGAGTGTGATACCTCATTCCACGTACATGAGTATATCGTATCTCATCCACGTACCTTCAGATATATAGCGCGGTGTTACAGTACGTAAAGTATATGGGAATGCTCTCACTGTGTGGTTTTGCATTAAACAACGCTTATGTGGACTGGGCCTCCACGTACCTTCGAGTATATATGAGAGGAAAACTCTAGGTTGCTATCCATCCTTAAGTAACTGATTCAGCCACCTTGTAAACTATGATACGTCGAACATAGCATTTGAGGAGATTGCCTGCTCGTACTTCTTGGTTCGCCAAGAGGTATTCTGCAATTCACAGTTGCTTGGTAAACCTTTTGCCTAGAATAACCCTTTTTGTTTATTTATTTTTTTATAATAAAATTAATCAGCGATCCTGGAGGAACATCAACCCATACCCTGTCATTCGTGGAGAACAGCGAGAAAATCACCTTTGCCTCCCGAAGCAACACCAATTCGAGCAAAGCAGTCTCTCTTAACTGAGTCTAGTACATCAAGAACTCCTAGTTCTTCATCTGAACTACCTGAATCATCTATTTAGGTAAGTACAGAGACTCCAGTTACTCCAACTGTTTCTGCTCCATCTGTTTCTAAAGAAGAAGTTTCACACTTACCTAAGGACATTAGCATTGATCCTAGTGAAACAGTAACTGAGGTTGTTCAACAACAAGTTGATCCTCAACTTGAAATTGCTCAACAAGAAAGTACTTCTGAACTTGAATCAGTTCAACCAGAAGTTAATCCAAAATCTATCCCAGTTCAAACAGAAGTTACATCTGATCCTGAAGTTGTTCAGGGACCTCTTTCTAAAACTGTTGTTCACTTACCCGAACATTTGGACTTCGAATTTGAACATTCAGAAGTTGTTACTTTACTGGAATATGATCAACAGGTTACCCCTCATACATCAGTAACCATTGAAACTTCAAATTCATCAACACTAGAAATCTTTTACAGCCCTGACGGTGAAGTTCTTCCACCAGGTTTAATTGCTATAGAGGAGGAATTGGAAGAAGATTCCACATTTGGAACCCCGTTTCACTTTGGAACTGGGCTTTATCTTTACCCTAATACTCCTATTTTTTTTACTCCATTTGATCCTGCTTCTTTTCAAGTACCCATTGATTCTTTAGTACAACTTTTGGGTCAGTTAACTATGGCTAAACAACCATCAACATCTTAGAATGTATCATCTAATGCAGGTGTAGCAGAATCTTCTGTTGTAACCTCTTCGATGTTTTCTACCACACTTGAGTCGCACTTGTATGATGAATCGTCCATCCTGATTGGTTACCAATCATTTTCTGGAACCCACTCAGGGGTTGCTTCTACACCATGGTCATCACCCATGTCTTCAACCAGAATTTTACCTGGTTCTTCTCTAATGCAAACTCAACAGTTTGATCCTGCATATCAGTATCAAGCTGGGAAATCTAGTCAAAAAAGACCTATGTATCCATTAAATATTGGATTTCCACCATATGGAGAGCAATATGCTTATTCACCGTATCCTCCTTATTCCGGTGGACTACTATATGGTAATATCCCGTAGTATTTAGGTCAATCTGGAATTAGAGTTTGTCAATGGCAACCAACAATGCCAGTTCAACCGAGGTTTGTGTGTCCAACACAACCAATGCAAATTGTGTCAGCTATTCCTACTACACCTGTTGTTACTACTGTACCACAGTCACAAGTTCAAATTGTTGTATCTCAATTGGTACAAATTGATCCTTCTACCTTGCAACCACAAGTTTCAGGTCAAGAAGTTCAAGTTCCTCAAGTTGTTGTACAACAACCACTTGTTTGTGGTGTTCAGCAACAACCTCAGGTTAGTATACCCTTATTTGGATTGACCCAGGCTTACACTAGTATATTTTATTCACAACTTGGCCAACCTTTCGTTGTTGGACAACAACAACCATTGAATCAACAATAGTTGTACCAACAACAACAAAAGTTGATTCAACAACCGTGGCAACCTCAATTTCAACAACCCCTATTCCAACAATTCCAACCCCAGTTTGCACTTGTTCCATAGGCTCAACCTGGTTTTGGCCAATCTCAAGCTTACCAAGGTCCTGGTCAACAAGGCTTTGCAGGTTATGGACAACCACACATTCAACCCGGTTATCAACAACCACCTTATACTGTTTTGTTCAACAACCATACCAAGGTTACCAAATGTAGATGCCCTATGTCGATATGAAAAGACCTATTGCCCCGGCAATTCCATCATATCTCGGGTACGCTCAACCCGACTTGAATTGACAGTTTCCATTTGTAGCAACTTTAGAATTACTAGATTTAAATCGGCTCACTAATGATCCAATCTTATATGCACCATGGTGGCCGATAATTTCGCATAAGTTACCATCTGACATTTCAAATTTTAACGGAAATCTTGGAGAAGACCCATCAAATCATGTCATGACCTTTCATTTGTGGTGTTCATCAAACTCCTTAAATGATGATTCAGTCAGACTTCATCTTTTCCAAAGAACACTTATTGGTCCAACTGTTAAATGGTACATTGAATTACCAAGAGCTTCTTTCGATAATTTCACCACTTTAGCCACTACATTTTTGACCCACTTCTAGTTACCCGTCAAAAACAAGACTGGAACGGAACTCCTAACCAACTTTAAATAGACTATTGCTACCCATATATCAGATCATATTCATGAGTGGCAGCGTCATCATCGAATGGTTAAGACATATGTTCCTGATCAACTTTTAGCTGAGTGGTTCATAAAATCCTTGTTTCCATCAATCACCAAGGATGTGCCAAAAGGTGGAGTTGTCACAGAAGAGCAATTTATTGCTCATTCCCAATACTTGGATTTGATTTACACACAATCAGCACGCTTTATGATAAAATTCCCAACGCACCTCGACCAGCTTTCACTGTCCCCCCTCCTCCACAATCGAGTAAGGACTCTCATGCCAACGATGGTGTGATCAATTCTTCGAGCACGCAAACAGCAAGAAGACCATCTAGTAAAACTCTTGCTATTTCCAATCAAACTACCAATGCATCAGAAAATAATCTTGCCACCAATATTAATGTCGTGTCATCTGACAAAGGTAAAAAAAACCAAAGCAACCAGGGAGCAAGAAAAAGGGGAAAAACAAAAAGAAACAAGAAAATTCCCCTCGAGAGAAATCATCTGATTCCTCTACTTCGGAAAAGAAACCTCGTTATCCATGTTTGATATGTAATGACGAGCATTTTACAAGAGATTGTCCACACCACTCTGAGGTCTCTAAACTTTTAAAGACTTCAAACACATCAGCAGTGTTGACTGATCTGTTTCCAACCTCGGAGACACATTTGGTTGCAACAGACCATGCTTCCACATCCCAAGTACTCATGTTATCCATCACAAAGCCACAAAACGAAGTTTTGGTGTCAACAAGAAACAAAGATTATGGAAATCCATCGTCATCGTCGAATAATCAGGCCACTGATCAACCTAATCCTTTGACTTCGACTTCATCTGAAGTTGTTCCACCCATTGTACCTGAATTGACAATAAAACCACCAAAGGGAGTTGTGCACAAATCGACATTCAACCCTTAGGCTCGAGCAGCTCAAAATTATAACATAATGGAAGATCTTGCTCAATCGCCTTCTGCTATGTCAACACTCAAGGTGTTGCAAAAATGTCCCTCCTAGAAGCAGGCTTTATTGTCAGCAACAGGCGGAATAGATCCTACGGATTCAAATCTTGTCGTTTTTAACCATGTGGGATATACACCATAGTTACTGACGTAGTTAGATTTCCTAATTCAAGTAAAATCTCTCAATAAGAATGTTCACCAACCTATTATTGATGGGGGGCATCTACTTGCATTATGTCCATGAGTTGCTGGAAAACACTTGGGTCACCTCTGTTGTCACGATCACCGGCCACGATGAAAGCTTTTGATGGAAGAACATATACTCCATGTGGGATTTTTAGTAACCTGCAAATCGAACTAGGGGGCAAAACAATTACTGTTGAAGTTGAGGTAGTTGACAGACCCCTCGATTACAACATTTTACTAGGAAGGCCTTGGGTATATGATATGGATACTATGGTTTCCACGTACTTTCGTACTATTGCATTCCCTTTTAAGGGTAGAATCACAGTTATTGATCAGCTAGCCTTCTTTGCCAATAGTTCACAGGCTACGAAAAGCATTCCATTGGTACACGGACTCCCACTGTCACTTCAAAGTGTTGGAGTAGGTCTCTTTAAAGATCCTTCCCTAATGGGTACTTTTACCCTATCATCACCATCTGATTTGGCGGAAGTGGAAAGAGTAGAGACTTGCAATATGATTTCCTCCACCTCATCTGATTTAAGGAGGATTAACAACAAAGTTGAAGTTGATAGTAATATTGAGGTGATGTCGTTAAGCCCCATTGAGTCATCACAACAATCAATCTTTAAGGCTTGTGCGGCAAACCCAAATCTGCACTCAACAATTGTATGGGTAGATAGGTCATTAGAATATGGTACCTCTTCAGATCCTTTTTCACGTATACATTCTACGGATGAAGGAATCATCCAATCAATGATGATAGGAGAGGAACCATGGGGAGATTATCATCATCGTTCCCATCTTCTAAATGACATTGAAGATTATTCAAACAAACTAAACCACCCATCAATCGTTGATTTCCTATCGAATTCAATTTTCATAGACACAATCGAATCTAAGCAAAACTTGTCAAATATTGAAGAAACGATTTCTATTAATATTTCAACCAAGCCTAATATTGTAGAGAACTTTCATGTCGGAAAATCTTGTTCTCCATTGAAACTTGATAATTACTGTGCTCTTTTTCGTGAAGTTAGAGATATTTTTGCATGGTCGTACAAGGAGATGTCAGGCAATGACTCTAGTATTGTTGAACATGAAATCAAAATGTACCCTGATGTCAAGCCAGTTCGACAGTGGCTTCGACCTGTTCATCCAAAGAAAGCTGCTGCAATTAAAGCAAAAGTTGAAAAACTTTTGCGGGCTGGTTTCATTTACCTTGTTCCTCTTACTGACTGAGTTTTAAACATTGTTTCAGTCATGAAGAAACAAGGAACAATACGAGTGTGCATCGATTATAGGGATGTAAATCAGGCATGTCCAAAGGAAAATTATCCTACACCTTTTATCAACCAAATTAATGATGAATGTGCCGGATTCGAAATATTTTCATTTATGGATGGATTTTATGGCTACAATCAAATAAATATACACCCACATGACCAATCGAAAACAACTTTTATTTGTCCATGGGGCACATTCACCTAAAGGAAACTCCCATTCAGTTTGAAGAATGTTGGGCCCACATTTTAGAGAGAAATGAATTATGCCTTCCATGACATCAAGCACATTGTTCAACCTTACCTCGACGATTTACCTGCTCATTCACGAAAGCGGACTGATCACCCGCAACACTTGAGAGCAATACTTTTACGGTGCCGACACTACAAGATTCGACTCAATCCACACAAATGCGTGTTTTGCATTGGTTCTGGTCATTTGCTTGGATTTCTAGTGTCTTGAGAAGGGATTCAACTGGATCCATTAAAGGTTCAAGCAATTCTGGATTTGCCTCCACCTTCAAATCTTTTACAGTTACAGGGACTCCAAGAGAAAGCCAACTTTCTGAGGATGTTCATTCCTAATTACGCTGAAATGGCTAAAGGTTTTACACATTTTTTGAAAAAAGAGATACCCTTTCATTGGGATCAAGTTGCGCAAGCTTCCTTTGACGCTCTTAAAGATAACCTGATTAGAGCTTTACTAATGTATTCTCCAAATTACCAAAATGACTATTACCTGTATCTCTCCGCTGCAGATACAACCATTGGCATGGTTTTAGTCCAGGAAGAAAATGGGATTGAACATCCTATTTATTACTTGAGTCGTAATCTCAACGATACAGAAAGTAAGTACTCTTATGTCAAAAAACTAGCTTTGGCAGTTGTGCAAGCGGTTTAAAGATTACGCCATTATATCCTATTACAGAAAACAACTGTCATTTCATATTGCAACCCTATGACATACATTCTGTCACATCAATTGCTGGGGGGAAAATATTCAAAATGGATAGTTATTTTACAGGAATTTGATTTAGAATTCATCAAGTCTAAGTCAAAGAAATCTCTAGTTTTCGTTGAGTTACTATGTGATCTTCCCTTGACCTCCATCGATTCAACATCCGAACCATCAATTTTGGAAGAGTATCTGTTTCTAATTTTGTCATCTGATGCCTGGTATGGAGATATATTGATTTATCTCCAAACCCAAACTTTCTAACAAGATACCTCTCGCTCGCAACAACGATGTAATCGTTACCAAACCAAAGATTATCTGATCATTGGCAACACACTTTACTGTCGTGGTATCGGTACAGTTTTACGGAGGTGCCTCATGCATGAGGAGGCCAAGAAATCATTGAATGATTGCCATTCAAGTGCTTGTGGTGGACACTTATCTAGATATGTAACCGCACAAAGGATTCTTCGTGCTGGTTAATTCTGGGCAACTATATTTAAAGATTGTATTATTGTTGTCAGAAGTTGTCATGCATGCCAGATATATGACCGAAAAACTAGATTACCACCTGCACCATTACATCCAGTCGTTGTTGTTGGCCCATTCGCTAAATGGGGCATTGACTTTATGACATGTAACCCCACCTCGGCTAGGGGGCATGGGTATATTATAGTCGTCGTTGACTATTTTACCAAATGGGCCGAGGTGATGCCAACATTGAACAATAGTGGCAAAACGGTTGCTCTTTTATTTTTTAACCATGTGGTTGTCAGGTTTGGTGTACCACAAGCCATAGTTACCAATATCATGGGTCGCATTTTCGCAATCGCATGATGGTTGAGTTGACTGCTAAGTTAGGACTGTCACATGATAGTTCTACCCTGTATTACCCGCAAGCAAATGGACAAGTTGAGGCCATCAACAAGGTACTAAAGCAAATGTTGCAAAGAATGATAGGGGTTCATAAAAGAAACTTGCACTTAATCCTGTACTCTACCTTGTGGGCATGTCAAACCTCGGTGAGAAATGCAACTGGATTTACACCCTTTCAGTTGGTGTATGATCTGGAAGCAATCTTACTGGTACAATGTGAAATTTCATCACTCAAACTCGCGATTGACCTGTTACCCAACACTTCTAAAGAAGAAGCATGTTTCTTGGAATTAATCCATCTAGATGAAACCCGTCGTGATGTCGCATTGGCTAATGAAGCGCATAAGAAACGTATTAAGGTGCAGTATGATAGGAATGTCAAGCCTCGTATCTTCTTAGAAGGAGACCTGGTCTTGCTTTATAATCCAGAAGTTGATAAACTTGGAGCAGGGAAATTTGAACCAATGTGGATGGGTCTTTATGTTGTCAAGCGTGTTCTGGCAAAAGGAGCTTACGAATTAGTAGATTATGATGGGATTCCACTGTCGCAACCCCAAAACGGGTTGTACCTTACACGTTATTATGCTTGATTAAGTGTAGTAAAACTCACTGTATATATGTTTTCATTGCATTTGTGTGAGTGTGTCTTTTAGAAATTTTTATCTGGTTAGTAATCCACTTTGCATTTGTTGTAGATGTCAGAGTCTTTGGAACCTTTTGTTGGTTACACCGATGGTGCTAGTCGTAGTACACAGAATTTGTCTTCTGCAGCATGGGCCATTTTCGCTCCAAGTGGCGAGTTAGTGAGTTTTCAAGGGATTTGTATCAGTCGATTAACGAACAATATCGTTGAGTATAGCGCGTTGATTGAACTACTCTCTGATGCCATTTCACTTGGCATTTGCCGAATCATCATTAGGCTGGACTCGCAACTCGTTTTACTACAACTAACAAACATTTATATTGTCCAAAATCCAACAATTTTTCGTATGTTCCTTAGAGTTCGTATTTTGGAAAGGCGTTTTGAACACATTCAATATCAACATATTTCCAGAAATCTTAACACATTAACTGATTCTCTAGCAAATTATGTGTTAAATAGACATTTGCAACATATGTAAAAGTAATATTTTCAATTCACATCATCAGTTGAATAAGATTGCATATAACCATAAAAAAACTTTGAAAGTAAAATAGATAGTTTTTTTTAAGTTTTTACAAAATTTGTGCCCAAGACATATTTGGTCATCTCACCCAAAAACTCAAAAATGCATACAAAATATCCTAAGTAGATCTAGTGGTGCTCATGGTAACAGGTCACAGCCTGTGCTATCATGCGCAAAAGCCTAGCCCAACGGTTAGGAACACCAATAGTGTGGCGTTGCAGCCTCATAGGTAACTCCTCGATCCGGATATCCGGAATACCAAGGGTTAATCCCTCTATGTGATCCTACAACTTTGCTAAGGTCTCGGCCAAATCCAAGTCCTGGAGAACTGCTCTCCCGATGTTTCTCTGCGCTAGCCCACCTGCAACCTGTTGGCGTACTGCAGGTCGAACAGTACCCACATCTGTATGCATAAGAGTAATTTTAGTTTAGTCTTGGAAACATTAAAAAACACAAAAAACATGTAGAAACTTGAAAAATCAAAAAACACTTTGGTCAAACAACTTACCCATAGCACCCCATTGTGCTCCAATTGGTAGAATCAAATCCGGATCTCCACGGTAATCCATCCCTGAGTATGGATGTTTCTCGATAATGAAATGTTGTCGCTATTAATGACAAAACCTCCTTCATCTTCCTATAAATTGACCACTCATCTAAGTGTTCAGGGGCTGGATTATGTTGAATTGTAAGGAGATAATGCTGCTATGAGACTTGACTTTGGAGCAAATGATCTGATGCCACAAGCTTGTCTTGCTTTTATGTGATGTGGATGGGATCCAAGCTGGAGGAATGGCTTTGAATCAGAGGTCTGATGGTTGTAATTCCTTCTTCTATCTAATAAAGTGTTTGAACCTTTTTCCAATGATGTGTTCTTTCATAATGATTATATATATGAATTGCTTTTGATTCCTTTCATTTATATTCAATGGATCGTATGCTTTGATCGGTCTTCATCTTTTGTTGTGTTGATAGGGTACTTTTCAAGTGGATTAAGTACGGGAAGGAGCGACGGAATCGATACAAGGGAGACGAGAGGAAAGCGGAACTACATGTGGGCATTCTATCCTCTCTTCTTATCTATTGCTTATAGGGAAAGTCTAAAACACTTTAAATTGTTGTTCTAGGCACAACTACTTGTCTAGAGAATTAATATTTATCCGTAGATGCTAAATTCTCCAAAACAAAGGGGTATTGTACTTAGGTATACAAAATATTATGCGTTTTGCATACACTTGGTACTTAGAATAAATGTATTTGGTGGGTTTTTGCATAAAATATGTTTATCATGGGGTTTTCCTAGGCAAAAAGAATTTAACCTTAGGAGAAGGGGTTTTGTGAGGGGGATGAATGAATTGCAAGGGAATTTAACACCTTTCCTTCTTAAGTCATCAAGTCGAGGGTCTAGTCCCACCAGAAGATGGAGAAATGCTCTGAGCCTCTTTGATTTAAAGAACTATAAGTAAAAATATTTTTATTATGAAAGGGAAATTAGTGAGTGTTATAGGGGTTAAAATCAATGATGGGGGTGTTAAATAAACCATATTGTGAACCACTGTTTTTGCTTTGTCCACTACTTATGCATTTTTTAAATTTTCATTTAAGAAAATGACATGAGTGCTTTTGCATAATCACATGATATTTCTGCAGCCTTTCTACTACTTACACATTTACTCATCCTGCCATTTTTTCTTCACTTTATTAGGGTGAATTTAGGCTAGCAGACCCTTATCAATCTTTTTCTTTTCTTTACAAAACAAACTATCTAATTCTAACCTTATATGATCCAAGGGCTCAGATTAAACTGATGAACACCTTTTATTTGCTCTACCTGTCTAATGATCTGCCAAGATTACACTGTTTGGCCAGATTTTATTCACTAACTATAAACATAAAATTCAAATCATGACTCAAAATTAAATAGTTTGATTACCATGGATTGTGGTATGAGTGACAAGCTGCACACAATCATTATTATGAATAAAAGTAAAATAGCAGTGGCATTTTGACTTGCACACTTTCATGGTCTCTTTTTGTCTTTTGGGTTTCATATATTTTCACTTGTTTTTTGAACTTTTTCATTCTTATTGTCCTTTGATTATTATTTTTGTCCTTTGATTATTCTTTTAGGACATGCCCTCTTTAAATTTTTTAATTTTTTAATATGGAAAACTTTTGCAGAAAGCAAAGGTATGTACAATATTACAAGGCTTAATCTTAGTCATTCAAAATTATGACTCCTATTGGTATAGGAACCTAATAGGGTGAATCTTGCAGTGGGGCCCAACAAGGTGCTCCTTTTGTAAATGTAACCAATTTTTGTCACCCACTTGGAACTTGTGTGGCACCTAATATTGATCATGATACTACTTGGATTTTGCATTTTCTCTATCCAATATGTCATGGACTCGCTAGCGGATGTGCTAAATTCGCTCAATGAAGTTGTTAGCCATGTTAGCTTCGGACTAGACATGAGTCGAATCTACCTGAGTAGCTGCAAATGGTATGGAAACATCAATGGGACATAGTGGTTGGAATCCCAGTCCCACCTAAAAGGGGATGTGGCTAGTTGAGTTGTGGAGAGCCCTGTTGTAGTTGTGTTGGACATATGGGAGGTTCTCATTTCATGTGCATAGGTGCTTCAAGTTGTACATAAGCAAGATGTGCACGATCATCTTGTTGACGACCTTTGTTTGGCCATCAGTTTGGGGGTGAAAGTTCGTGGACTTAGTGAGCTTGGTATCCAACAACAACCAGAGGCTTAACTAGAATGCATTAGGAACTAACTGCCCTGATCTAAGATAATGGACTATGGGATCCCAAAGTGTGCCCATACTCATTCAAACAATATTTTGGTAGTGGATTTTGCTGAGATACTCTTCTTGCAAGTCACCATAATGGCCATCTTAGAGAATCTGTCAACGACCATGAAAACACAATCATTGCCCATACTTCGTGGAAGGAAGGGTTGACATGTAATCCATGAAGATGGATTCCTAAGGTTAGCTAGGAGTAGGCAGAGGAGTATACATGCCTTGCTTCTTGATTGTAGATTTGGAAATGGCGCAGACAGTGTAGGATCTGATGTACTTCCCAACATCCTGTCGAAGGTTTGTCCAATAAAAATACTTCTGCAGTACTGTCACTGTCTTTTCTACCCCAAAATGTTCAGTGACTCGACTATAGTGTGCCTCTCAAATCATCTTGGCACACTCACCTGAATGTAGAAAGAAGTGTCCCAAGTGGCATAATAGCGCGTACTAGAGGTGAAAGTTTGGAACCTGCTTACCTTCCAAGAGCATCTGGTATGTGGTGTCGAATATTGGATCACTCTTGTAAATATGTGGCCATTCTGAATTCTCATGTCTACAAGAGTCGAGTATAGTGGTCAGCGCCATGACCAGTGGTCGGTTGAGACAATCTGCAACATTATTGTTGCTACCCTTCTTGTACTTAATGCTCAAATGGAATTGTTGCAAGTATGTGATCCATTTCTGATGGCGATCATTCTGCCACTTTCCTTGTGTCTGTATGAATTGCAAGGGTTGGTGGTCTGTGTGGATGATTGTTTCCTTCCCCATAATGTAATGCTTCCATTGTCGGTAAGCCTACACAATGGAATACATCTCTTTGTCATAGGCGGGATACTTTCACAATGTGTCTAAGAGTGTCTCACTATGATATGCCATTGGATGCCCCTACTGAGTAAGAACTGCACCAATAGCATAGTCGGAGCCATCTATCTCAATCTCAAATGGTCACTACAGGTCTCGTAATGTGAGCATTGGTGCAGAGCAGAGGTGATGCTTCAACTCAACAAATGCCTTTTTTTTGGATTTGGACCAAAAGAACTTTTATTTCTCTCTGCCCTTGGTGACTTGACTCAAAGGCCAAGTGATATGAGAGAAACTCCACACGAACCTGCAATAGAAATTGGCAAGACCCAGAAAGTTGCATAGTTGTTAGAGCTTTTGGGGCTAGCGAATCCTGAATAACTTGTATCTTGGTTGGGTCCACATGCACACCCCGCACATAAATGATGTACCCCATGTATTGAACATGGGTCATGCCAAAAATTCATTTCTCCAAATTGGCACATAATTTGTGTTAACGCAAAATTTAGAGGACCTATCGAATATGGTGAAGTTGTTCTTCCCAACTCTGGCTGAAGATCAGGATGTCATCCAAATAAACTACCATAAATGAGTTGGTGAAGGGCCGCAATATGTCGTCTATCAACCTCATGAACGTTGCAGGGGTATTTGTCAACCCGAAAGGCATGACCAACCATTTGAAAAGGCCCTCCTTGGATTTGAAGGTAGTCTTCCACACAATAGAGCGTTTGATTAGTACCTGGTGATAGTCAGACTTTGAGTCAATCTTGATAAAATATTTAGCTCCCTTGAGCTGGTCCAGAAGGTCATCAATCCATGGGATTGGATACCTATTCCAGACAATGATCTTATTTAGTGCCCGATAATCAATACAGAGTCTCCAGGTCCCGTCCTTCTTCTGTACCAACACGATCGGGCTCCCAAATGGTGATGAACTTGGCCTGATGTGCCCTTACAACAGCTCCTAAATTTGCCTCTTTATTTCACCATTTTCCATAATCTAGCATTGATAAATCGGTCCATTTGGTAGCATCATGCTTGACGTCATATCGATGGAGTGCTTGATGTGACAGTGTAGGGCTAACCCTATGGGTGAGGTGAAGATGTCCCTATACTCCTCCACGACCTTGTCCATCTATTGTTGTCATGTAGAGGAGCCTTGTCTAGAGGCGGTGGATGTGGCCACAATATTATTCTTTCCCTGAGGGTGAATCATAAGGAAGACAAATTTCCAGGTCTGGGAAATGATCTTACTACATTACTTCGCAGAGATCAAAGAGATGGAGGTAGACAGTGCTACCTTCGGTATCATGTATAACTTATTGCCCAAAGTAATAATAATAATGTGAAGCCTATACTCATACACAGCATGACACTTCCACAAGTATGGTTAGCCTAATAATACATCACAAACTTCAAGAGGAGAAACATCACATAATACCTCTTCTGTGAAGGCCTTGATGCTGTAAGGAAGGTGGCACTGTTGGCTGATGCAGAGATCTCGTCCTTAGTGAAGCCACTAGATGGTGTACGACTATAGGTGTGGTGTGGTTGGTAGGCCCAAATACTTCATGACCTCTACTAAAACGACGTTATTTTGTCTTCCATTGTCGAAAATGAACTGCAGCAGAGAAACCTTCACCCACATCTGTGAGTGGAAGAGATGCTCCCCCTCCTCTGGATCTCTGAGCTTAATCTTCTAGGTCTTGGTGGTGGAAAAGGTGGCACTAGGCTCTGCATCAATAATCTGCTTCCCTTTGTCATTTCCCTTGTTGGGTTCTGACTCAAAGTTAGAACATGCATCTAATTTAGAAGCCTTCAGCTCGGCCACGAGTAACTGCTTGGATCAACGCTCACTTGTGTTGTGAGTGGGCCTCTTATGGAACTCACACCATTTTCCTGTGTCCTTCTTTATCTTCGTGGTGTTTTTCTTTGCTTGCAAATTCAGCGAGTTGTCTTAGGTCACCCCGCCTTGGCTTTCTCCTTTTTTCTACAGTTTGGGGGCACCTTTCCCTTACTTCGGGTTCGCAAATCCAAAGTCTTGCTTCTAATGTTTGAATTTCTACTCTATCTTGAAAGCGTATCGATAAGCGACGCCAAGCGAGGAGATGTCCAGGAACTCCATCTCGTCTTGGATGTACTTGTGTAGACAACTGTGGTAATTGAGTAACAAATGCTTCTCAGAATCTGTGATACCCAACTTTGTGCGAAGGGTATGAACAATATTTGTGAACTATGACACGTCTTGGACCCTTCCCTGTCATAACATAGTTCACTTTATGTATTTATCTTCATATCTCCCGAAAGGGTAATATTGTTCCTTGATGGCATCTCAAAATGAATTCCAAGTGGGTGTAGCTGAGAACAACGAGGTTTCTCTCTCATCCTTTTGTTCACAGTAGGTTTCCCACCAGTCCTTGACATGGGGGACAGCTTCGAGGAGTACAAAAATAATCTTTTCCCTATTGGAAAAATCAAGAACCGAAAAATATCCTTCCAACAAATTTAACCATATATCTACGGTGTCTACATCTATCTACCCTTCAAATATGGGAATCTCAAAGTTGACTTGTACCTTAAAGGGAGTGGTACCTCCAAAGTGGCTGCTAGATGAAGATGCATTGCCTATGGGTAGTTGCTGAAGGATCTGGGAAAATTTTCACGTTATTTTGTCACTCGAGGGCTTCTTCAAGCAATATTTTGAAAGGATCTCCTACTTCCTCATCTTTCTTTTCTTCCACCATGAGAGGTCGTTGAGGTCTTCAAGCTTGGTCATACAAAGGTTCAACCAGTTTTAGCTCTAACTCCTTATACCCTAACCTCATTGGGGACATGCAAAGAAAAACAGAGAAAGAGCATACCGCTCTAATACCATTGATCTGAACTTATGCAAGAATGCAACAGAATGCAAATATAAATAGAAACACATAGATGGAGCAGAAATAAAACTTCATTTCATTAACCTCAAAGAATTGAAATATGCTTACATACAAAATGGTGAGCGAAGGTAACTTATCTATGAGAAGAGATGTGGTGGCTACATGCCTCTAAACTATGTTATAATGAGGCTCAAGGGCCTTTCTATTATTGAACAACAAAGGGAAACTCTAAACAACCAAAATCCTAACCCTAGGAGATGGAACACCAAGAGTTTGTGGGCCTCATTGGGGTTAGTTGGGCAGCCAACTTCCCAAGGTCGTAACTTGGTCATATGATCTTCATTTGGTGTGTATGATACCTTGTTAGAAAGATCTCTCCGAGTACTATAGGACTTACAGGCACAAGCTTGTGGCGGACCTCAAAAAATGTCATTTAGGGGGTCAAATCAGCTTTGGAAGTTCAGGACCCAAAAAACTACTAAAAATAGTAAATGTTTCTATAATCAAGGAAACTGATGAAACCGACTAGAGGTCTATGTGGAATAGGTTGGTGGCCACCTATATCTACCTGGATCAACTAGTTTCTTAAAGGTGCTCTAAAACACATTAAGAAAAGCAATAAATTCATTGTGGTCCTCATGTTTTTCCTTAAGGACTTAACCCAACAAAGTCTTTAGCTGCTAGTGTAAAGTGATTGAATGAATGCATTGATATCTCTTTCGTGTAGTGTGGTCGGGATTTGGTAATCAATGAGAGACTTCTCTAATAAGATTTGATTATGAGAGAGATTGTTCTTTCCTATTCATTGCTCATTCCAGTTCCCAAATAACAATTTGGGTGCTAGGGGAGGTCGCAGTTTGAAAAAGAAGTAGTTGCTTCCTAAGCATGAACCTTAGTCCGAGACATGTTGGGTTGGCCTTGGATAGACTGCCCACATTCCCCCCTTCCTCATCTACAGTGACCTTGATTATGAGTCCTTCTTGATAGCCTTCTATTCAAGCTTTCTGGCATGGTTTGATTGGACACAATACATAAATACAGAGGGAAATTCTCTATAGAGATCCCTACAATAACCTTCTTGTACCAAAAAATCAAGAAGCACTCAAAATTTCAAACCATCACCCAAACCATAGAACAACAAACCCCTCTTGGAAGTTGATTACCCATAAGGAAGTATACAATTGAAACCAATCCCCAGGCAAACTAACCCGACCCAACTGAATTAAGAGAAAATCCTCAACTTGAGCACTAGACAGAAAAAGATCATACGCCTAGAAACACAGGATTGTCCCTTGTAAAGTTATTCATTATATGTTGTTATATTGCATATTGTTTTTGTAAACATTTATATGTTAAATGTAGAAGAAAAATAATGTATTCTTATTTCTTTGTGATTTGCTACAAATAATGAAAATCAAACGAGCATGAGAAGAACTATGTCACTCATGACTTGGATATGGCAACAATCGTGCACGCACTAAAAATGTGGATGCGCTACACTAAGACATATGCGTGGAAAATATGACATCGTACTCCGACTGTTCGACCGTACCATCGGATTTTACTTGCATTTTTTGTATTTTTTTAAAAGGCCCTAACTTTCATCAAATATCTAACGAACACAATTATCGTCGGATATCTTATGATAATTGTGTTTGTTAGATATTCGATGGCATTTGAATGTTTGTCAGATATTTAATGTTTGACCTGGTTAATTAACACGAATACTTCCCACTAGTAAGTTTTTTTTTTGTAAGTCAGGGTAATTTTCATTAAGCCAAAAATTTACATAATTGTCTATATTTTTTCAAAATTTTGTTATCCTCACTCCTACTCGAATTATTGGCCAACAGTTGATTCACCAAAATTTTAACATTAGCTAGAAAATACTGAGATCCAGAACAAAAGAGAGCCCATAAACCAGTAGACTAATAAGATTTGTACACATGCTTTAGTCATCAAGCATCATAAGAAGTTATTGGTGCCGAATTCGCCAGGCTAGAACATGTGTTTGGAGGCTAAGGGAATTTTTACTGAATGTGCCACTCTATATGCTCCAAGTGAGCATCCATACAATTTAAGCAAGCCTCCAAATGTGCCAAATTGTCCTGCATTTGCCACCGGTTGCTCTGATGGTGCTCTGATGGTCATTAAGGAAAGAAATAATTTCATTATGGTCCTCGTGTTTTTCCTCGAGGACTTGACCCAATAAAGTGTTGAGCTACCAATGTAAAGTGACCAAATGGTTATATTGAGATCTCCCCCCCATAGTGGGGTTCAGTAATCAACGAAAGACTTTTCTAATGATATTTGAATCTAAGAGAGATTAATTTTCCTTGTTAATTTTTCATTCCAGTTTCCAAATATCAACTTGGGTATCAGGGGAGGTCACAGTCTGAAAAGCAGTAGCTACCTATTGGGCATGAACCTTAGCTCAAGACATGTTAGGTTGGCCTCGACTACACTGCCCACATTCGCCCCTTCCTCGTCTACAGTGACCTTGACTACAAGTCTTTCTGATATCCCTCTAATCAAGCCTCTTGGGTTGGTTTGGTTGGACTCAAGACAAAAATACAAAGGGAAATTCGCTACAAAGATCCCTACAATAATCTCCTTGATACTAAAAAATCTGAGAGCACTCAAAATTTCAACCCATTGCCGAAACCCCAAAACAACAAACCCTCTTGGAAGTTGACTACCGATAAGGAAGTATACAATTGAAACCAATCTTCAAGCAAACTAATCCAACCCAACTGAATTAAGATAAAATCCTCAACTTGATCCCTTGACAAAAAAATGGCATACACCTAGAAACACATGGGTCGTCTGTTGGTAAGTTATTTATTATATGTCTTTATATTGCATATTGTTTTTGTAAATGTTTATATGTTAAATGTAAAAGAAAAATATCTCATTCTTATTTCTTTATGGATATATTCTACATACACAACAACTTGGGAGTAAGTTAAGAAGAGAAGAAGTAGACATAATATGTAGATTTTAATTATGGTTTAGGGGTTAAGGGGTACAAGGTGTAAGGGGTTAAGATTTTAGTGGTTTAAGGGTTAATAAAGGCATATAAGGCTTAATGGTTAAGGGTTTAGGGGTTAATAAATAAGGGTTTAAGGTAGGTTTAAGGGTTTTACGGCCCAAGGGATTTAAAATCCTCTTAAGATGATGAAACCATAGCATGGAAAGAGATCATCTTTCAAGCATATTGTCATTGTATGGAATTTCCATTCGAAATAATATTTTTTTTAATCCTATCGGCTGCTAAGATTCACTCAAGCTTTACACCCATTTGAACTTCAACTTAAGTGAAATGAATCATCCTAATAAACAATTTATCCTCCTTGATATGTTTGATGTCATTGGCAATGCGCATGCTAGTGCATATGCTTCCTTTGAACTTTTGCATTAAATGATGAAGTGAAAGAAAGTTCTGCCTTTAGGAGATGAATCCATTATTATTGAAGATGAATTTTATATGTAACTCAAGCTTGCTACAAACATTCAATATTAAGCAAATGAAAAATATCTTAGATTATGAACCAAGATATCCTTTCAGGTTGACTTCCATTTTATGTCATTTTCATCTGAAACTATAGCTTATTGAATCTTAATGAAAAATTTCCATTGCATGCTATTTTTCTCATTAAATACAATTAATAAATTAGATTTCTCATTGTTAATGATTGTCAAGTTAACCCAATTACAGGTGATGTTAACCTCAAATATGTGTAATCTTTTCAAGTCTAATCTTAATCATTTCCTTCAATGTTCTTCAATTTAGAAAGCATGTACAATGGCCATAATGCCACTATAGGAAAAAATATTAAATACATGAAATACTTTTCTAAACACTATGAATAATTTCAAATGGCAAGAGTTCCTTACATTTAGAAAATGGATAGAACTCAACATCGATAACAAGCATTCGATCCACAAGTAGTAGAAAAACTAATAGTAGTAAAAAAAATAAGAGAGGGTTTGGTAGTCCATAATATATTGTGTTCTCCATCCCCCAATATTTTGTGCATGAGTTTCTCGAAACAATACTTGGAAATTATAACGATCATTTAAAATTAGTAGAAAGGAAATGTAATATTTTTTTTACTAAATAAATATTCTCCTATGTCTCTTTCATTCAAATGTACAAGAGAAGGATGTTCATGTCTTATAGAACCTCAAATTGCATAATAATAATCTAACCATTTGCAAAGGAATTTAAACTAGATTGAAACCCTCGTAGTAATTGGGTGAGACTTGTATTGTGTAGTATTTGCATGTCATTTTTTCTTTGATGCTTCATTGGAATTTCATTTGTGGGACAATATGTCATCATTTATTTGTTGTATTTGTTTCTCACTTTCATCTAAGGTCTCTTTGTTTTCCTATATTATATTTGTAAATGTTTGCATTGTTTTAATATTTGTTATATACACTAATATTACTTTATTGTTGGTAATTATAAAGGAACAACCCCCTAGGGCACTGCCCATGGAGGAAGACATGGTTGTACAAGTCCCTGTTCAGGAACATGGAGCGAATATTGAAGACCAAGTTAATGATCCTGTGGAAGAAGATGATGATGCTAATAACACAATTAAAGAAGATGGGACAAATATATTGATCCAAGATACATTTAATAAAGTGTTATATAATGCAATGTTATTTTGACCCAAAAAAAAATAAAAAAATAAAAACTAACAATTATATCTGTCAATGGGGTCTTGGATAGATAGTGATTGGGTGCTCTCTTAAGGCACTCCTTGATGTGAAGTCATCAGTGCAATTCCCTGCCTCGATCAAGGTGATATATTGGACATAATAAAGATATAGTCCTGCCAAACTTACAAAAAATAATTATATCTATTACTTATTTAAAATTAAAATTAAAATTTAACTTTTAATTTGATCTCTCACAACTCGATCTCGGCTATTGGGGATGAGATGTCTAATTACCGCAAAGGGAAAGATGGCCACGATGGGGAAATATCCACAATATATTGTTTTGTTTTCCCTTTTGAACATGTTAAATGGAACATATCCCACATGCTCTACTTGGATTCAAGATCGAGTTAAGAATGACATCGCAGAAGTAAAGTGTTATGAATTAGGCACTTATGGATTCGACAAGTCTGCGTGAAGAGGTAGGTGGTTCATATCAAAGCTAATATACTTGCCTTTCGAATCAAGACTTTCCAATATTTTATAAGTTAGAAGAAGAAAGGGTAATGTCTAAAAATATATTCTCACTCTAATTCACTAGAAATGTGCCATGACTATTTTCTTTTAAAATTTGTGTTAGTGGTTGTTAAAGCACATTTTCTATTATCTTTATCTATATTTATTCAAATTCTCTATCTTTTGTCTAAGTGACTAGCCCTATATTATTAAAATTATTTTTTTCATCTTTATTTATGCATATTCAAATTTTCTCATGTATATATAAATCACCTTATCTCTCGCAACGATATTTACCTCAAATTTTATCTTGTATTTAAGTCTATATAATTAAGATCATTATATCATAAATTTTATATACACTAATTTTTTTTATTGGATTTCTTTATCTCTCAATAATGCACATTTGTGATACATATATATATATATATTAAAATTTCCATATTTTTAATTGAATTTTTTATTTCTCAATAATGCACATTATTGAATAATATTTATTGGTGAATTAGGTCGATGTGGAGTTGAAGGAGTTGCTCCCTGGTTCGTGCCTCCTCGTTCAATACGTCAGTGGCTTTCTTCTAGCATTTGGGCAGGTGTAACTATTTGTTGTAGGTTCTCACAATGCGGTGCTTTTGCAGAGTGTTTTTCGGGCTCCTGTGGGTTTGGGTTATGCTCCTACTTTTCTTGTCATTGTAGTTTGCCCTGGATCGTCACTGCATTTCATCGAGGTCTAGGGTTGCTACCAGCTTCTCACTAGGCTTCGTTGTCCTTTATTTATTGACTAGGGTTACTCCATTTGTCATCAAATTCCTAGTTTTTGGTGTCTCTGCTGTTATTATTGGAGCTTTACGGCTCATTTCTTGCGACCGTCTTTTAGATTAAAGACATGGCTTCTAGATCAACCTATGTTGGGGGTTTTTTGTTTTGTCTGAAACCCTAAATGGGCTCTGCCTACGGGCTTGCGCCCTTTTCTGTCATCGTGGAGTTGGGAGTTTAGGGGGTGGGGTTGAGGCGACTCCCCTACTACTTTGGCCCTAGTTTTGTGCCTCTTTTTTATTCGTTTACGGATGCTCTCATCGCAGTTATGCTAATACTTCTTGGTGTTTTGTCGTAAGTGTTGTGGGCTTTTTTGGGGCTATTTGGGTGGCCTGTGCCCAGTTTTTGTTAAGACTCGATTCACATTTTTTGTTGGGTTACTGGTTATTTTTGTTTCGCCCTTTAGGCTTTTCTTGATGAGCCTATGTGCTCTGCTTTCTTGTTGGACTTTCGACCATTTTTTTATGATTAGTCATGAGGTGTTAAATGTTCAAATGTGTTCAACATATGCAAAATGTAATTTGTCTCCTCTTTCAGATGAATAAATTACAGGTTTATTTTTTTAGGAAAAAAGAAAAGAAAACGCATTTGTTGGTGAATGATAGGATATTTTCATGTTAAATTGATTATTATAATCATATTGATTAAATGAATTTACAATAGTGTAGTTTTGGATTAGGTTGTTGAAATTTAGGTAATTATGTAGGTTTCTATGGTAAAGATTGATGTTTGAAATTGTTGTTGCTTTTGATGATGTATGTGAAGAGTGTGTGCCACTAAGCCATATTTGAAACAAGAAAGGTTTGGAGAGAAAAGACTTAAAGGAACTTGTATAGAGTGTTTTATGTTCCCTAAACAAACCATCACTGCCAAGTGCAACGTATGTTTTGACTCTCACCGATGATTTTTCTAGGCATACTTGTATGTATTTCTTTGAAAATAAAGATCGTGTCTTTGAAAAATCAAGGAATTGAGAGTATCAAGGTTGAAAAGCAATGCAATAAACCTTTGGAATATTCACAAGTAGAAAATGGAGGAGAATATGTGGACAAGGCCTTTGAAATTTACTTGTCACATAATAATATTTCTTCACACATATGTGTAAGCTACACACCTTAATGGAATGGTGTTTCCAAAAGGAATAATTAGACCTTAGTGTTTCCCACCACTTGATTTGGCCCATAGGTGACCAAAATGTGTGCAAGACAACACATTTTTCCAACACTTACATATGCTTCATAAATGAAAAATGTAATCTAGGTGTGGCCATACCTTTAGAGACTCCACCAAATGTTGAGGTAGTTAAGGTTGGATTGACACATCGCCAACTGAACCTTCTAACTCTGTAACCATTATGGTATCCGTAGATCCACTATTAATGCCTTTGAATAACTTAGTATAATCACTTTGGATCTCAAATTCTACTAAGTAGTATTGATTGTCAACCTTTGTGTTGATAGCTTCCTTCTTCTTGCTCAATCCTTGCTAGTTTAATCACGTTATCACGAGTTTTTAGCTTGAGTGTGACCTTTATTTGACGCAGTAGTTTGAATTGCTCCCAAGTCGAGTTAGACCTACAACCTTGAAACATTTTTAATTTCAACATAATTGTCATCATTTTGTTGTATTATCCTATTCGCTAAGACAAAATGATAATCTAGGCATCGAAAAAATAATTATTTGGAAGTGTTGTCGAGTTATTCAAATTATGGTATTACCTCAAAGCAATCCATGCATTGATTTTGGTCAATTGAGTTATAATATCTTTGAATACTTACAATTTCTAGAGTCAAGCCTAATTGAAATTCCACTCTTTGATTTGTCAAACTCATCATCCTAGTATCGAGATGTATACTTTAATGTTGAATAAATTAATTTGTTGATCTTGATCTGGTATCCTTCAGCTACCAGAATTAACCAAGATCTTTTACTTATGTGATGTTGTTATAATTGCTTTTAAAAGAGCATAAAATATCCACATGTGCATTCTTATACAAAAAGAAACATGATAATGATCAAAAAATCAAGAACATGATACATTTGATAACGAAGTTCACCCAGTGTGGGCTACGTCTCCGGGCTCGGTGATAAGGTGGTGGATGTTGCTTCATATAATGCTAGAAAAGACAATGATGTACATGGAAGACTCTTTGTCATAACAAGGTCATACACCCTCAAACATAGTGGCTTGTTGATGAAAGGAGATTTTGGGGGTAAACCAATTTCTCCTTTCTTTATAAATTTTCAATCCTGAGACCTGTGGGTTATGGCCCACAAACCTATCAGAAGCGTTTATTTGAGGCTTTAAGCCTTTAACACCTGGGCAACACATAAAATTGGGACCACTCACTCTATCGGAATACACAGGATACACGGAAAACCCCCGCTTGAACCCTTGGGCCGGACTTCAAAATATATAAGCCCACAACTATAAATATCGTCGAGTCCGTTCTCAGCCCATTTCCTTTCCGCTGCGCTTTCCTTTCTCCGATCTCTGATTGGCTTCATCGGCCTATTGACGATATCGCTTATCGGCACATCGCATTCCATCCCCACTGTCCCTTGACCTTCGTCTAATGCAACTTGTGATTAAATCGCGACTGTTGATCTGATTCCGATGCAACGGTCAATCTCCTTCCCCGATCCAAAAGTTGGTTAACGGTCCTCTGTCGTTTATCTATACTTAGTAGATCCAACAGTCCACGAAGATTTCGGGTGGACAAGTAGCACGAGGATTACTCGCTCGAAAAGTAGTTTCCTCTCTCTCCTCCACTACTACGTGTCACTCGGTTAGTGGAATCAGGCGGTCACGCAATATTACCACTTACCACCTTTGCCTCGCCCGATATACCACCTTTGCATATAAATCCGTCGATGCGATATCTATTCCTCTGTCTCTGCAATATGATATTTTCGATTGATCATATCGATCCAACGGCTCCTGTGCATTCTCATGTGTTTCCTCCTTAACTTAATCTCTCTTGCCTTTGATGGATTTCTGCATTAACATGGTTTCTGCCATACTCTGGTTTAAACATGACATCTTGGGTTTATTATTGGATCGCCATTGATCCTTTAAGTGATCGATGGTCGATCAACAATCTACTAACGCTGGACTTCAAGCCATTAACGCATATATACACAGATAACTCAAAAGGAATTTCTACATAAACACACAACGGAATCCACACTGTTGTACCTATGAGATAGTAGTAATTCAGCTACCAATGCCAGAGCATCTAAAATAATTGTTTTGGGATTTTGGTTTTAGTTTTGGAAGACCAATGAATGAAGACAGATGTAGAGTTGAAATACTTAATCCTTTGGATAATATTAATATCTCAGCGAAGGGCTGCTATAAAGCTTTACACAATCATATAGATCAAATAGTGGTGAGAAGAAGACAAAAAATAATATGATTATCACAGTTTCCAGACTGTAAAACAGAACAATCATACGTATGAAAACCTTCTAAACTACGTTCCAAAGATTCAAGGTAGTATACTTAAGCTTACAAAAGATGTTGATGATTTATTGATTAGAGGGGATTAGATAAACAGACAGTTCATTAATCCATTCTCTTAATAGATGATCACTTCAAGAGCTAATAGGAATAAATTAAGACACAATTATTCCTACCTAGATATCTCTATAAGTCATAAGCATATGAAGAAAAACATAAGGATTGATAACTGGCAAAACTTATAGGATAACACAAACTGTATAAAACTAAATTCAGAATCCTTTGATTTGTATTAAGGTTCCAGAAAAACTGAGTACATCAAGTGTCTAGAAAAGCTTCCTTCAAAGGTGCAACCAGGTTCAAAGTAGAATGAACAGTCATGACTTAACAAGCAATGAACAATGAACCTTGAACATTGAACCATTAACAACTCGAGAAGAGAGTTATTTATACAATAATGAAACTAAGAAAATATCCTAAAATTGATTAAGATTTATTCTAGGAAATGAAAGATCTTCATGCAAGAAGATAGGGGAAGCTATTGAACTGCTTCTTGCTGTCCCTCTTATTCAGGTTGTGTTGGCTTTGTTGTTTGATATTTTGCCCTTTAATCTGCTTGATTGTTTGTATCCTTTACGCTGGTTGATTCCTTCATTTTATCTTTCATCTGATACTCTTTAAACTCTGTGAATATCCTTTGACCCTGCTAAGTAACCTTTACTGTGTTCCTTTTTACCTTTACTGTGCATTTCAGGTTTTTACTGTGTTTTTCAACAGTAAGATCTTCGTATTTGTCTTCAAACTATATGCAGGCTTTTTCTTTGTAAGCCTGGAACAAGAGTTTTTACCTGCAAAACACAGAAATTGTTAAGAAAACATAGGTGACAGAGAAGGACATCAATGGCTTTATTGAGCTCGAAAGGATATTGGAAGGAGTCCAGAGCGTATCGAAAGGTAAAACAATGGTTTTATTGGTCACAGAAGCTTATGGAGGCTTCACTATGTAAACGGGCAAAACAAAGCCAAAATGGTGATTTTTGCATTTAAACGGAAAAACAACTTTCTTTTTGAAATATGGTGCAAAGTGAACAGTGGTCATTTTTTCATTATGCGGGAGGTGGTTTTGGTTTTCATCGCACCGCTTATGAGGCGCAAGTGGTTTTGGGAGGGGTCACCCAATACAATCTGAAGCTGACACGTTGCAAGGGGAGGTCAGTGGAATACCACGTTTCAGGTGGGTAATGCTCGGACAGAGAGCCAACCCGAAATTGCTGAGGGTTGTTGGATTTTGATGAAAAGAGATCTGGGTATAAGCCCAGAATCCCCTTTCTTTCATAAAATCCTCAACCCTTGACCTTGCGGATTAAGACCACAAGACCCTACCAGAAGCGTTCTAGGCTATAAGCCTTTTTTTAACCATGGACTTATGTTTCCAATCCCGCTTTATAACTTTATCGCGCCTTTAATTTTATCGGAAGCCACCACCCATCCACTTCGTTAATTATCTTGGGCTTTAAAGTCGCGCCCACATATACACAAATACATGGCAACACTATAAAACCCCACAGGCATTGCAATATATATGTTAAGTCTATAAAACCCCGCGGTCATATATAATATGAATACATGGGAAACCATGTAATTCCCGCTCCAACTCTCATATACGGACTTCAAAGATTATAAACCCGCCTTTATAAGTATCGGCGGGTCCGTCCATTCGGCGGTTACAATAAACGCTTAACTCCTATCTCCCGACGCGATGTGGACCCGACACACTTTTAGACTCCCCTCTATATGGATTTCGGGTCCGATATATATCGGCGGATTCGATGTCGGCGAGTTATAACGTAATGGTTCTAACCCGCGGACCCGACGACCCAGTAAGGAACTCTGTATAATATTTCGGTAAGGAACTCTGTATAATATTTCGGCTCCGGTTGTCGGAGCGCACAATTAACTTGCGGACCCGATATGGCTTTATATCCTGCTTTATAAGATTTCGGCACCGATAGTCGGAGCTTCGCAATGCTTGAAGGCCCTCTCGGACCCGACGCCCTTTATGCTGGCTTCTATAATATTTCGCCTCCGGTAATTCGGAGCTTTCGCAGGACAGTTCTAAAGGCCCGTCTCCGATGTGATATTTGGTTTCGGAACCGATATGGGTCTGGACCAATCTTAACAAGATTTCACGTCCGCCCAATGCTCTGCTTGTGTAAGAATTTGTTCGGCCTCTGTGTAAACAGAATTATACACAAAGCTCTATAAAAGGGACTTAGAGAGTCTACAGAAGCAGCAGTAAAAGGGAAACTACCCTGAATGCATAGTTTAAGCATCATACAGGAAAATTAAGGCGAGATTCATTAATTTTCAACCCACGATAAATCAACTATCTGATACATACAAACATATTCTCAATTAACAGAAAACCATTACTTCTATTGCACAGATAGAAAAGCCTTCAAGAATAATGCTTCCAATCAGTCCTCCTCTCTATCTAATCACAGGCACGCATTACCCATGTTCTGACATAGTCAGGAAACTCTGCTTATATTAATATAAAGGTATGAATTTACATTGAGAGACTTCGGTCTCATGCACATACACTCCCAGGCCAAATTTCCCTCACCAATGGCCTTCTCTCTCACAGGCTCGATTATCAACACTGGTGGCCTTCCTCTCACAGGCCCGATTATCCATTCTAGTGGCCTCCTCCTTACCCGTAGGCTTACATACATATATATAATAATCATTGGATCGGATCCTTGAGGTCCGATAAAAAACCTAAGCTTCTACATGCATGCATCCATGACAAACCTCTTGAGGCTTTATTCTATCTTTAGTCTGTTTTAAAACAGAAAATCCTCCTTATCTCTTAACGCCCCACATTCATTGCTTTTATGCCTAAAAGCTCTCCCTAGTTTCTATGTTCTCATTTATTTTGAGAATATCTAATTAATCACACTTAACAACCTAAATATTAAACTGACTTGTAACTTAGGAAATTAATTCTAAAAATGCTTGACCCCCTATGTCTATATTTACAATGATTTTCCCTTGGACTGAATGCTCCTGCATCAGACTCCCAAGGTAGAAAAATTTCATGATCTCCTGATCATGCGTTCAGATCTATGTTTGCCTGGATCCCATATCTTGTGTTGCAACTTTCCATTTGTCGCTACTTCTATCTGTTGTTCTTCTCCAGGTCTCCACATCCTATGATGTCTTGCTCCACTTGCTGCACTTTCACAATCTATCTCTGTCTTCAGTTTGCTGCTGCTGCTTCGTCTCTTTCTTGCTGATGTCTTCCTCTGAGACACTTTCAACATGATTCCTCTGATTAATTCAATTTCCTTGCCCAATAAATCTTCAAGCTGTTGATTTCTTGCTGCCTGTTGAGCTAAGACGGCTTGCTCAGTTCTTACTCCTATGCTTGTTTCCATTCTTACCTTCTCATTTCTTACTACCACCCAATCATCCATGCCCTCTTGTCTTCTACAACGGAAAACTTCTTCCTTGCCTTCTCCTATCAGCAACTTACTGGACTGGTACATTGTGTACTCCTTTTTGCTATCTTCATCTCTATGCATCTGCAATTCCCAATTCTGAAATTGAGATTCTTTCTGTACTGAATTCTGATTATTCAGCATCCTTTCTAGCAACATAATGTCCTCATCCCATGGATTAGAAATTTCCACAGAATTTTCGTCTTTCTCCTTCATTTGACTTCTCAACTGAGTCAAATGTCCTTCAACACCTTGTAGAAATTTCTGTTTTCCCACCCTGGTTTTCAGTTTCACCTTATTTCTCCCATGTAGTTAAATTCCCTTTCCCATAACCATACATTTAACAAGCTGAAAAAATAAATATTGCTGAAAACACAAATTCTGGAAATTTTACAGAATGCTGGAAATTGCAGAAATAAAAATCAGCAGTAATAAACAGCCATTAAAACACATTTAAACACTAAGATTTTTGGTCAATGTGACCCTGGAAAAACCCCCTACAACTCTTGGGGAAAACCAGTTCGAGAGCTCTTCTTTATTTCTGAAAAATGCTTTTTTCACAATGAGAAATATTCAGCAAAAAATCAGCGAGCAAATTTACAACTTATCTCTTTTCCCATGCCTCACAGCAAACTAGAAATTACAACAAACAGGATAGCAATAAATGTTGTACAGCCTCCTTGATTTTCGTGCCCACTTTCAGCATTAAATGCTATTGTACGGCCCTTGTTTTGCGTGCAGAAAAATCAGCAAACTACTCCTTGATTTTTGTGCAAACCACTCCTCGAAAATTGTGCCAAAATCTGCCTTTCACTGTGTGCTAAACCAGCTGTACAAATCTGTTCAATAGCTACCTTGGAATGTGTGCCAAGCTATTGTCTCCTTCTCCTCCCTGCTCAGAAATCTCTCTAGCTCTCTTGCTCTCCTTCTCCCAATCTGCTCATGAAGGAATGAATGATCTTTTCCTCCTTTTCCTCATTTTCCTCCTTTAATCTAACCCCAAGTGACTTTTGGGTGATCCCTAAATCCAATGGCTGAAATAGATTGAGATATAAGGCTGAGATTAAACGCTCATTTAAATCTCACTTTTTATTTTTTAATTCACCCCACTTTAATAAAGACCCACTTAGTCATTTATTTCCAAAGTCACTTTTCCTTTCTAATTTTTCGTTGACTTTATAAAAGTCACTTTAAAATTAGACTTAGTAACTTTATCACTTAAAGTCACTTAAAATTAGATTTAACTATATAAAAATTATAAAGTTACTTTAGGAGAAAAATTAAATTCTTTTGGACATTTTTCCCTAGGCCAAAGATCAAAGCCTAAGGGAACCACCTGTCCTCCGATACCAAATTTCAACACTCCCTCTTACCGAGGAAGGTGTTCCTCACCACACCCATCTTGTCTCTGAAGTAGACATGCTTGCCCCGTGGTAAGGCTTTGGTAATAATATCTGTAACCTGCTCATCAGTGGAAATATACTCAAGCTTCACAGCTCCCTTCTGAACATAGTCTCTGATGAAATGATATCTGATCCTGATATGCTTTGACCTGTCATGAAATACTGGATTCTCCGTGAGTTTAATGTAACTCTGATAATCACAATAAATCACTGAAGGTCTCAACGGCTGACCAAATAAGCCAAACAACATCTTGCGAAGCCAGATAGCCTCACAACTAGCTAGACTGGCTGCCATATACTCTGCGTCTGCTGAACTCAGTGCTATTGACTGCTACTTCCGGCTGAACCATGACACTACTGCTGAACCCAACCCAAAACAGCACCCTGAAGTGCTCTTCCTATCAGAAGCACAACCTGCCCAATCAGAATCAGTGTATCCTGCCAATCTCACTCCATCTCCTTGCCTGTAGTCCGGACCATAATCCACTGTCCCCTGCAAGTACCGCAAAATGTGTTTTGCAGCCACCCAATGAACCTTCCTAGGCTCACACATAAACTGACTCATCGTGTTGATTGCAAAACAGATATCTGGTCTAGTGTTGACCAAATACATCAAGGAACCAATCAGCTGCCTGTACAATGTGGGATCCACCAACTCGAAATCCGAAGCATGAAGCTTCTTCCAGTTGGTGATCATCAGTGTCGACATGGGTCTACAATCCTCCATGTGGAATCTGCTAAGGATGTCCACAATATACTTCCCCTGCCCCAGGAAGAAATGCCCCTCCTCCTGCCACACCTCCAAGCCCAAAAAGTAATGCATCAAGCCGATGTCCTTCATCTCAAACTCCATCGCAAGATCTCTCTTGCAGTGCTCTGTGAGTCTCTCTGCACCTGTAATGACCAAGTCACCCACATACAGCACCAGAATGAGAGGCTCCTCACCAATCACAATAAAGTAAAGGTTCGGATCTGCCTCACTCTTTGTGAAACCCATCCCCTGCAAATATGTATCTATCGTGGAGTACCAAGCTCTGGGAGCTTGCTTCAGGCCATAAAGGGCCTTCTTTAGTCTGCACACATGGGACTCCTTCCCATGCACCTCAAAGCCCTGTGGCTTCTCAATGTACACCTCCTCCTGTATGAAGCCATTGAGAAATGTGGTCTTCACATCCATCTGGTGGATCTTCCAAGCCATCTCTGCTGCTATCGATATAATGGAGCGGATTGAAGTATATTGAGCCACGGGAGCAAAGGTCTCCTCATAATCAACTCCCTCTACCAGGGAGAACCCTCTAGCCACAAACCTTGCTTTGAATTTCTCAATGTTGCCATCTGCAGCATGCTTTACCTTGTAAAGCCATCTGGAAGTAACCACGGATTTGCCCTCAGGCCTCGGCACCACCTCCCAAACATCATTCTTCATGATAGAAGAATACTCCTCCTGCATGGCCTCTCTCCAGACCTGCTGGCTAGCTGCCTCCTCATAGCTAGAAGGCTCAGATTCAAGGATGTTGGTAACCATCGCCATATAGCTACAAAACCTCTCAGGTGGTCTACTCTCTCTGACCGGCCTCTTCGGCTCAGCAACAGATGTGGCATCTCTCAAGGTGTCCTGAAGCCACTTGGGCTTCCTCTTCCCTGAGCGCACTTCTCCCACCGGAGAATGAAACTCCTCCTCCTCATCATCATCAGGAGCCTGAACTCCTGACTGTCTGTCTGCTGTCCTCCTTCCTACACTTGAACCTGTAGAAGCTGAGGTACCGTGTGAACTGTCCATCAGTGGACTCCCTAGTGAACTGCTCTGTGAACTGCTCTGCATGCTGCCCGAAGCACCACCCCTCTAGCTCGGTGAGCCACTGCTCACTGCCGGACCTGACATCCTCATAGATGTACCTCCCGATCCTCCTGGTCCTCCTGATCCTTGCCCACTGGATCCCTGCGACTAACTCAACTGCTGCTGAGGGTCTGGCTGATCCAGATACTCTAACTCCCATGACCTCCTGAAGGCCCTGTGCTCCTCGAACTTCACATCTTGTCTGACAACAACTCTCCTCTGTGCAGGAATGTAAATCTGAAAGGCCTTTGAGGTCTCACTGTAGCCCACAAAGATACCCTTCTCTGCGGTGGGCTCTAGTTTGGTCCTCTTCTCCTTGGGTATATAGGAGTATGTAATGCATCCAAAGATATGAAGATGACCAATATCAGGCTTCTTCCCAGAGAAAGCCTCCTCCAGAGTCATGTGCCCCAAGGCACGATGCGGACTCCTGTTCTGCAAGTAAACAGTTGTGTTGCAGGCCTCTGCCCACAAGAACAATGGCAACCCCTGATCATGTAACATGGCTTTGGCAGCCCCTATGATGGATCTATTCTTCCTCTCTGCAACCCCGTTCTGCTGGGGGTTGTAAGGAACAGTGAACTCCCTCCTAATGCCTACCTCCGCACAATAGTCAACAAACTCTCCAAGGGTGTACTCTCCTCCATTGTCCGACCTTAGGGACTTGATCTTTCGACCTATCTATGTCTCCACAAGAGCTCTGAACTCCTGAAACCGCTTGAAGACCTCACTCTTGGTCTTCAAAAAATAAATCCAGGTCCTCCTGGAGTGATCATCAATGAATAAAACATAGTACTCATATCCACTCAAGGAAACATGAGACATCTGACCGCTCACATCGGAATGAATCAAATCAAGTATCCCAGTCACTCTGCTGTCACTGCTGGGAAAAGGGGATTTGGCAAACTTGCCCATCGCACAACCTCTACAAGTATCAAAGTGATCAGTACTGAAATCTGGCACACATGTAGTGATCTCCCTCAATGTCCTCAAGGCTCCATGATACATATGTCCCATCCTGCGGTGCCAAATCTCACACAGCTCAGAGCTGCTAGCTCTGCTGTCGGTACTACTGCTCAATGCCAAAAGGGGTTGGAATGCAAACTTGTACACCTTTGCATGGCATACACCTATCACTCTAGCTGACTCAGCTGAAGTGCCCCTGGGATACATCAACACCTGTCCTCCCCTGAACAGTACCTCATATCCTCTGTCCTCCAAAGCTGAGATGGATATGAGGTTCTTCCTCATCCCTGGCACATAAGGAACATCTGACACTTTCAAGGGAGGTTTGGACTCCCTCTGAAATGTCAGTGTCCCCACCCCGACTGCTCTAACAACTCTGTCATCACCAAGTACTACCTCTATATCAGTGCCACTTTCTGAAAGCTCTGAGAAGTACTCACGGACTCCTGTCATGTGACGTGAAGCCCCACTGTCCACATACCAGATACCTGAAGATGCTTCGCTAATCGAGGGAAAAGCATGCTCCCTTTGAACCTGTGTGGCAGGTGATCCTGCACTAGAGGACTCACACGTAGTGAACGCAAACTCCCGGTCAAAACGACCTACAAAGTCCTCAATCTCTGCTGAAGCTGCCACGTCCTGGTTCTTCCCCTTCTTCTTCTTCTTCTCCAGACACACAACTGCATAGTGTCCCATCTTTTGACAATTCCAACACTTCACCTTGGAATAGTCCTTCTGTGTGTTACCCTGTTTACCTTTACCTTTGCCTTTGCCCCCACCACTGCTTGTGGAAGCCTGCTTCTTCCATTTGCCTTTCTTGCCTCCTGCCACCAGTGCTACATCCTCATCCTGCTCAACTGGCTTGGCTGCCCCAAGCTGACCTTTCCCGATCTCTGTCTGAATGCAATCATCCCAAAACCTCTCCCATGTGGAAAGAGTCTCACGTGCACAAACCCCATCAGCAAAGTTCAACCATGAACGGGGGAGGACATTCACTGCAATCTGCACCAACTCAATGGGTGGAATGGCCTCTCTAATCGCTGCCAACTCATCTCTCACATTAGTAATCTTTGTGAGATATCCAGCTGCACTATCATTACCCATCTTAATGTTCTTCAGCTTCTCCTTCAGGACCATCTTTCGGTTCTCATTGGTACTCTGTTAGAGATTGGACAATGTTGTCCACATCTCATGGGCATTGCTCTTTCCTCTCACATGAGGAATGCAATGGTCTTTGATTCTGTCTAGAATCAACCTCTTACCCTTGTTGTTCTTTTTATTATAAGCTGTCAACTGAGTAGCATCAGTAGGCACAACAACAGGGTTCTGTGTGGTATGCACCATGATATCCCAGACTTCTGCCTCCTCAAAGATACTCTGCATTCTCTCCTTCCAAACGTTGTAATTTATATGCCCATCCAGCCTATCCTCCACCCTCAATCCCAATGACATTTTGTTGTCCTAAAACTAAAAAATAGCACTGCTGTGGTAAAGATAAAACTGCTGTTTATGAAAAAATCAGCTTGTTGGAATTTTCTGAGTGAAAAATCAGCAGCTGTAATTTTTCCTTTTGCTGTCCCAAACTGCCCTTCAGCACTCAAGCTCTGATACCATGTAGAAATTTCTGTTTTCCCACCCCGGTTTTCAGTTTCACCTTATTTATCCCATGCAGTTAAATGCCCTTTCCCATAACCATACATTTAACAAGCTGAAAAAATAAATATTGCTGAAAACACAAATTCTGGAAATTTTACAGAATGCTGGAAATTGCAGAAATAAAAATCAACAGTAATAAACAGCCATTAAAACACATTTAAACGCTGAGATTTTTTGTCAATGTGACCCTGGAAAAACCCCCTACAAATCTTGGGGAAAACCAGTTCGAGAGCTCTTCTTTATTTCTGAAAAATGTCTTTTTCACAGTGAGAAATATTCAGCAAAAAATCAGCAAGCAAATTTACAACTTATCTCTTTTCCCATGCCTCACAGCAAACTAGAAATTACAGCAAACAGGACAGCAATAAATGTTGTACGTCCTCCTCGATTTTCGTGCCCACTTTCAATATTAAATGTTGTTGTACGACCCTCGTTTTGCATGCAGAAAAATTAGCAAACTGCTCCTCGATTTTTGTGCAAACCACTCCTCGAAAATCGTGCCAAAATCTGCCTTTCACTGTGTGCTGAACCAGCTGTACAAATCTGCTCAACTGCTGCCTTGGAATGTGTGCCAAGCTGCTGTCTCCTTCTCCTCCCTGCTCAGAAATCTCTCTTGCTCTCCTTCTCCCAATCTGCTCATGAAAGAATGAATGACATTTTCCTCCTTTAATCTAACCCCAAGTGACTTTTGGGTGATCCAAGTGACTTTTAGGTAATCCCTAAATCCAATAGCTGAAATAAATTGAGATCTAAGGCAGAGATTAAATGCTCATTTAAATCTCACTTTTTATTTTTTAATTCACCTCACTTTAATAAAGACCCACTTAGTCATTTATTTCCAAAGTCACTTTTCCTTTCTAATTTTTCATTGACTTTATAAAAGTCACTTTAAAATTAGACTTAGTAACTTTATCACTTAAAGTCACTTTTAAATTAGATTTAACTTTATAAAAATTATAAAGTTACTTTAGGAGAAAAATTAAATTCTTTTGGACACTTTTCCCTAAGCCAAAGATCAAAGCCTAAGGGAACCACTTGTCCTCCGGTACCAAATTTCAACACACCTGCGATAATACCTGCATTCACAAAACAATTGTTAGAATAAAAACCATAAGGCTTCAGTGCCTCTTCTGCTGCTGTCAATGTTGTCTCAACTGTCACCATAAATGCCATCCCATATGTTGCTCTAGCTGTCACTATGGATGTTGCTACCTTCCTGTCCCTCTACAACATTCCTTTGCTCGTCACCTGCAATTTCATCTGCAACTTCTTTCTCTGTCTCCAGCAAACATTTCAACATTTCATCAACATGCTGCAATTTAACTCCAGCATAACCTTCGTCTTCCCCTTCGACAATCTTCAGTACTTGTCCTTCATCATCTTGATTGATTCTGGCAATCAAATCAAGTTCTTTAAACATTGTAGCCTCATCTTCTAACATTGTAGCAGCTCCAAAATTTCGTACACCAGTCTGCTCTTGGCTATACAAGCAAGCCAACTCTTTCTTGTCACCCATGGTAACAAGCCTCTGTTTGTGAGACATGACTGTCTCATCTTCTACCCGCAATAGTTCTTCTTCTCTCGAGACAATTCCAAGTGATGGATTGTCTTCTATATCACCTGTAAACACAGCCAAATTGTCAGCATTAAAATCACAAGACCCAATGGTCTTACTTGTTGATTTAGTCATCTGCAATTCTAAGTCTTCTTCAAGACTCAGAAAATCTTCACTGGCTTTCTCCTCGGTTTTCTCTGGCAACACCTCAGTATGTTGCTCTGAGTTTCTTCCCAACTCCTCTCTCAACACATCAATATGTTGATTCGCATTCACCATGAGACTGTCAGCTAGTCTCGCCTTCTTACCATCTATCTCCAAGATGTCTTTCTGCTCTCGTTCACTGTACTGAACTCTTTCATTTGCAATCTCCCTGTCATACTCTGGATTCTCCAACAAGTATTCCAACAATGCAATTTCTCTGTGGCATTGTTGAAGCATACCATCATCACTTATAGTCCCTGCATTCACACACAAACTTTCAGTTTGAAAATCACAAAGTTCAACAGTCTCAACTGTTGGTTTATACACCAGCTCTTTAAGCTGATCCTCTTCCTTATTCACAAGAACTTCCTCTTGTACTGTAAGAGCTTCAAGTACAAATGCATCGCTGCTTTCTTCTTCCAAGTATTTATCTCCTGAAAGAGTCTTTTCCATACTTGTGACAGCTTCACAAGATTGTGCATCCTCCTCAGTAAAACCTGTAATCACATCACAATTGTCAGCTATAAAAACACAAGAGTTCACATTATCCAGTTGATCTGGATCTACCCAATAGTTCAAGAAATCATCAATGATCTCCTCCTCTGTTTCACCAATGGAAACCTCCACTTTCAACTCAGCTGCTCTGAGTTCTTCACGACTCAACTGTATACTCATCATCTACTCGAGCTTCTTCAGCTATTCTATTAACTGCATGTTTATCTGTCAATCTCTTTTCTGTTGTAGCCTCTGCCACTTCACTCTCTTCCTCATCAGCAAACCATGTCTCTGGTCTTCCACATTTTCCCGTAACAACTCCATCAATAGCTCAAGATGAACTGTTATCTCAGCTTTCTCTTTCTCATACTCTTCCTGAATCAACTGTTGTCTTATGCCATTCGCCTTGGCATATTTCTTCTCTTTTCTACTGTGGCCTCTTTCTGAACCTCTGCTTTCTCCTTTATGACTTTCAGTAGTCATCTCCTTCGCCATGAGTTTCTCACCCATGAGTTGCATCAAGCCTCTACGACAACAAACTCTCTTGCTGCCACTTACCTCACCAATCCTTCCCTCGGATCTGGACTTTTGGTAATCACTGGCCCTCTGCTGGAACCTTTCGAGCATTCTCCACTGCTCCTTCAGGCTTCTCTCATCTGCAACTTTCAAGAACACACTTGTCCTTTTCATTCAACCTCTGTTGAATCTTTAGGTTCTGCCACATTCACCTAGAATCCCTTGCTGGACTCCTTTATCACTGCACTCTAGCTGTGATATACTTCTTTCCGCTGAGATTTCTTCACTATGCCTATAAATCAAATTATCCAAGCATAACCTTTAAACCAGAGATAAATAATACCTGTCACCTCACCTTTCAAGATCCTGCATGATCTTGTTTCACTTCTCAACTGCACTGCATCTCTGTGCTGTAATATTCATCAGTTCCAAAATCTAATCATTCATTCATCACATGCAATTAATTGAACTTAAAAAAAACTTGATTCTTCAAACAGAGCTATTCCAACTCTAATACCAACTTCTGCTGCTCAGGAATCCTTCTCTCCGTAGGAAACTTTCCCTGCTCTGATACCACTTGATGAAAAGAGATCTGGGTATAAGCCCAGAATCCCCTTTCTTTCATAAAATCCTCAACCCTTGACCTTTCGGATTAAGACCACAAGACCCTACCAGAAGCGTTCTAGGCTATAAGCCTTTTTTTAACCATGGACTTACGTTTCCAATCCCGCTTTATAACTTTATCGTGCCTTTAATTTTATCGGAAGCCACCACCCATCCACTTCGTTAATTATCTTGGGCTTTAAAGCCGTGCCCACATATACACAAATACATGGCAACACTATAAAACCCCGCAAGCATTGCAATATATATGTTAAGTCTATAAAACCCCGCGGTCATATATAATAAGAATACATGGGAAACCATGTAATTCCCGCTCCAACTCTCATATACGGACTTCAAAGATTATAAACCCGCCTTTATAAGTATCGGCGGGTCTGTCCATTCGGCGGTTACAATAAACGCTTAACTCCTATCTCCCGATGCGATGCGGACCCGACACACTTTTATACTCCCCTCTATATGGATTTCGGGTCCGATATATATCGGTGGATTCGATGTCGGCGAGTTATAATGTAATGGTTCTAACCCGCAGACTCGACGACCCATTAAAGAACTCTGTATAATATTTTGGCTCCGGTTGTCGGAGCGCACAATTAACTTGCGGACCCAATATGGCTTTATATCCTGCTTTATAAGATTTCGGCTCCGGAAGTCGGAGCCTCGCAATGCTTGAAGGCCCTCTCGGACTCGACGCCCTTTATGCTAGCTTCTATAATATTTCGCCTCCGGTAATTCGGGGCTTTCGCAGGACAGTTCTAAAGGCCCCTCTCCGATGCGATATTTGGTTTCGGACCCGATATGGGTCTGGACCAATCTTAACAAGATTTCACGTCCGCCCAATGCTCTGCTTGTGTAAGAATTTGTTCGGCCTCTGTGTAAATAGAATTATACACAGAGCTCTATAAAAGGGACTTAGAGAGTCTACGGAAGTAGCAGTAAAAGGGAAACTACCCTGAATGCATAATTTAAGCATCATACAGGAAAATTAAGGAGAGATTCATTAATTTTCAACCCAAGATAAATCAACCATCTGATACATGCAAACATATTCTCAATTAACAGAAAACCATTACTTCTATTGCACAGATAGAAAAGCCTTCAAGAATAATGCTTCCGATCAGTCCTCCTCTCTATCTAATCATAGGCACGCATTACCCATGTTCTGACATAGTCAGGAAACTCTGCTTATATTAATATAAAGGTATGAATTTACAATGAGAGACTTCGGTCTCATGCACATACACTCCCAGGCCAAATTTCCCTCACCAATGGCCTTCTCTCTCACAGGCCCGATTATCCATTCTAGTGGCCTCCTCCTTGCCCGTAGGCTTACATACATATATATAATAATCATTGGATCAGATCCTTGAGGTCCGATCAAAAGCCTAAGCTTCTACATGCATGCATCCATGACAAACCTCTTGAGGCTTTATTCTATCTTTAGCCTATTTTAAAACAGAAAAGCCTCCTTATCTCTTAACGGCCCACATTCATTGCTTTTATGCCTAAAAGCTCTCCCTAGTTTCTATGTTCTCATTTATTTTGAGAATATCTAATTAACCACACTTAACAGCCTAAATATTAAACCGACTTGTAACTTAGGAAAATAATTCTAAAAATGCTTGACCCCCTATGTCTATATTTACAATGATTTTCCCTTGGACTGAATGCGCCTGCATCAGATTTGAATGCACGTGATCGGACGGGGGTGGAGCGAAAGAGCAGCGCGGAGGGGCCCAACAATTAATTATGGCAATGTGGGCTTATTATGGGTTAAAGACTGAGATTAGCGGGGTTTTATGGTTAAACAAAGGTTTAGGTTGGTTCTTCGTTTAAATCGTAAAAACAGTTTAACAAAGCAATCCTTTGCAAAACAAGGTATGGCAAACTTGAAAAGTATGGATTCGAGTGGATAGATGACGTCAGGTCTGGGTTCATCACATATCGCAATTGTAGTTTAGCGAAGGAAGGCCCATCGCAAAGGAATGCGATAGCGGCCGAACGTGATGCGGAAAATAAATCATAGATAATAATGTGATTAAATCCGGGTTCCTATCACATATTGAGATCGCAACGGCGGAGGATTATTGTTCCAGTCGGGACTTGCGATGAGGGGTAGATGCGAAATGGCAATGAATTATGAAATAATTTGTGTCAGGTCCAAGTCCATTGTGCATCGAATATCGCAATGCGGAGGAGACTTCATTCATGTTGAAAGGCTTGTGATTCGCCGATATGCGATGTTTTATTGAATACATAGTTATATAATAAAACTAATGGTTTCGGGATATTTTAATAAATGGAGTTAATATATACGGGAAAGGACTTTTAGGGGTTTAATACGTTAAGTTAGCGTTAATATCAAATATGAGCGGAAAGGGGAAATACATTAAGTATAATGCCTTTTCATGAGTTATTTGCTTTTCACATATATACATCAATACTTAGCCTAAGCATCTTTTTGTGGGTTTTTTGGGTAAAAAGGGATTTAGCATGGGGTTTTCACTTTTCCTAGGCAAAAAGGATTTTAACCTTAGGAAAAGGGGTTTTTATATGGAAAATGAATGAGTATGAACTGTATGAAGGTGGGAAGGGGAATTAGTAAATATAGGGATGAATGGGGATGAGGGAAGTTAATTAATTGATCTTGTAGACCTTCATTTGCTTTGTGTAATTGCCTCATGGACATAGAAACATATGGTAAAACATGATAAATGTACATTTTGTCCAATCAATCATCAAACTTCTGCAACCTTTCTTCTACTTACCCTTTGCTTATCCTATCATTTTTTCTTCACTTAATGGGTGCATTTAAGCTAGCAAACCCTTTTCCTTTCTTTTTATTTTACAAAAGCAAACTATCTAATTCTAACCTTATAACATCCAAGGGCTTAGATTAAACTGATGAGCACCTTATTATTCTCTACCTAACTACTGATCTGCCAAGATTAAATAGTTTGGCCAGATCTTTATTCTCTAATTATAACATCAAATTTAAAACATGAAGCAGTCAAGATTAAACTATTTCACTGTCATGGGTTGTGGCATTTATGACAAGCTGCACACAACCATTATTTTGCAGAAACAATAGTAGTGGCATTTAGACTTGCTCACTTTCAGAGTTTATTTGTTTTCTTTTCTTTCTAACCTAACATTTTCTTTTTGTCTTGATTTTTTAGGACATCTAACCTAACATTTTCTTTGATATGGACATCATCATCAAGGGTTTTTTTTTTTCAATACTGTTATGTCCATATCCTAACTTAACATTTTTTCAAATATTCTATCTTATCAAAACCAAAAATGGTACAACACACACAACATGCATCTATTCATTATACAATATTAAATACAGACTAAGGCATTTCAACCTTAGAAACAAGTTCCCCTCTCGACTGCATCGAATCTATCTACTCCTCTCTGTCCCCCTAAACAAACAGGTTCATCATATATATATATATAAGGTAACGTTGGATCGGATCAGTATGAAGGATTTGATCACATCATTTCCTCAAATCTCTCAACTAAATGCATACACATGGCACATTACATCTAATTAAGTCTTCTAGAGACTTATCACTTCCATCATTTTAGGTCTATTATAACATAAATGTCCCCTGTTTTAGCTCCGATGGTCCACATCCTCCTTGCTCCGCTTTGGATTCTTCCTTTAATGATGAGTGTTGGATACTCCTGCATCAATTGTCTCTCCATGAGACATTCTCCCTACATGAAATCTCACTCAAGAAGGGCTTCCTTCAAAATGACAAACTAACAAGATTTCACATAATGTGGCAAATAGTATCCCCTCAAAATAGTTACACAGGGATCTCAACAACAATACATAGCATGTAAAGCTAATGACATCTCACATAATGTGGCAATAATGATACCTTGACATAATATCAAACATGAATCTCAAGAATAATGCATCATCTCAGCAATAATGAAAGGAAACATAACATGACTGCTTCATGTACCTTCACTTCTGAAGATGGTCGAAAAATGAAAGGCTCAGTTGCAAAAGCTGACTACACCACTGAATTTCTGGCGTCGAGTAGTGTAAAATCGACTATCAATTCATCCAATTCTGACACTATCAAATTCTGGGCCTTCAGGAATCTTTTAGATTCCCCATGATTCTCCAAAGATTCTGCTCCATGGGCTGACTGGAGATCTGCTCCTCAAATGGAAAATCTAATCTCACTATTGCAATCCTTGCAGAATTCTGAGACTTTTAAGTATAAAGTTGGCTGTTGTGGAGGTAAATCCTCTCTGCGGACAGAGACGATCCCTACTAGCCCAGACCAGGTCTAGCAACAATCACACAATGTTATCACGCAAGTTCCTAATTGCAAATAAAAAGCGGATGGTGAGAACCTACTTGGATTCCAACGCTAATGTTCATAGGAGAGATGTCGCCCTCGTTCCTTTGCTTTGGTCGGTCACGATCCCCACGATCTCTGTGATTGGACACCTGCACATGCAAATAACAACACGAAAACAAGCATAAAATCTAGTAGATGCAATTATATATCAGTCAGAAAATATATAACTCAACATCAAACATAAGACAATGAGAGTGGAACCATAATGATAGTCATCTATTATTAATAAATAACAAAGAAGAATACAACCATTATTCTGACGTCAAATCCTCCTTTGGCTGGGTAGTCAACTACACAAGTCTTGCAAAGCTTGTTGGGATGAGGAACAAGCCTCTCTCTCTTTGGGTGACAAGAATCTCCTTACTTAGATTTGGCCTTATGGGTGCAAAGAAGGCTCTTGCAGCTTCAAACTCTCTATCACTATGCTGGAACTAGAACTATTGTAACTAGATTGCTCAAGGCATAGAGGCAAGCTTTTATAGATAGAGAAGAAAGAGATAGGATCAACCACATTATTCATGGGATTGGCTTTATCACTTGGAAACTTCCATGAAAGGTGGCAAACCACTTTCCCTTCTATGGAGATTCGAAGCCAAACCATCCTAGCTCAACATAGATTCAGTTGGTGAATGGGTTGAAGAGAACCTTCGGAAGCTTGTTGGTTAAAAACTTTACTCAATTCGGTTGACGCGAGTGCGACTCTGGGATAGAGCGCCAATGGCGCGCCCTTTTTAGAGGATTTCCCTCATTGGCGCGGGCAGTGAACTGTGGACCCACGCTAATGCAAAAAGAGTTGTTTTCATGGGTATTTTGCAGGAGATGTCTTCAGGGCATATGAAGCTCATACTTAGAGGAATATGATGCAAGTGGTTTCAGGTCATGTCACTTCTCACAGGTCCCAGAATGAGTCCTCCAGTGTGTGGGTGATGGATAATAGGGACGGTGACAAATTGCTGTGTAACAGATGCCCCCTAAAGCATGAGGCCCGAGAGAGAGAGGGGTGAAATGCTTGACAAGAACATGCGTGACTGAAAACACGGCCGCCGGAGAACCTGCGAATAGAAGTACAACTGATATCTCAAATACATGATGTACGTGGTATGGGCGCAGCCATCCATAGCAGAGTACATAATAATCTAGATCCAAGGCATGGACGCAGCCATCCAGAGAGGATCGATATGGAGACTCAGGCATGGTCACAGCCATCCAGTGAATGAGTCATGTAATGAACATAATAATCCACAAATCGCAACCTGGATTCCGACAGACAAAATCCAGGGTCTTGCGCTCCATCTCGACCCGAACAGAGTACAAGTCCAAGCATGCGAATACATGAGTTGAAGTCGAACATGCATGAACATCGTCTGATTACCAGTCACTGATGAAAATTGTTAACAGACGCGAGAGGTACCACCAATAATGACAATGGCCGTCAAGGTACTATAGGTACAATCTACGGTGTGCGACTAAGTGAGTTGGCATCGAACACCCGCAGAATCATTCGATCGGAGGCCAATGATGAAAACCTCTCGTCAAACACGAAGAACCTGCCATTGAGGCATGCAGGCTCCAAGGCACTGGAAGGGAGTCTCGAGATTAGCTTCCTGGATAATGAGCTAAAGTCGACAGGAAGTGACCTTGATCGAAGGTGGGCCATAGTGTTTCCCACATCATCGACACGAGACAGAGGAAGGATGTTGTGGTGAATCAAAATTATGTGAGGTATCAGAGGAGGTTGTAATTCTGCAGAGGTCAACTTCTCTTGAACATATTTGTGGCACGACAGTGGACGTGGCAGTATTTGACATCAAATGAGCAGAGGTCATGGTGACAAGGCAATGAGCAGATGATAGGACAAATAGGATAACCCAAACCCACGGAGGCAAGTGTAAAAACAAGATGAGATGTCCCCACCCAGACACAAATGCAGACTAGTGCCATGTTCAAGAGCGACATACTGCCGACACGACAATAATTATGGGTCCATTTTCCCCACCATTTCTGGCGAGTACCCCAGTTATTTTTAACAAGCTTGACGGGGATAGCATATGCTTGTGAGCGTCATTATGACGGAATCCGATGTCATTAAGTTTTAACGAGTCTGACAAAGGAAGAACTCGGCGTCTTTTCCTATTTAGAGAGTCTGAAAAGACAGCAGAAAAGAGAACTCCAGGGGGGTCCTTTTTCATAAAGTTGTGTCTCCCAAGCCCGAAAACGTATAAAACAATGCTCGAAAGAACCGCCCGACCATTATGATCGAGGAGTACTTTTCATTTATAGTGACATCGATCTGAAAAAGTAAAAAAGCGATCAACGTCACGTCGTTTCGTAAACATTAACGAACCTGAAACGACAAGGGTCCGACGATCTTTTCGTTTTTACACGGTCGGAAAAGGGTTTAAAGACGACCGCCTCTTATTTACGTTTAACGAGTCAAGAGGGGTAACTCGGCGATCTTTTCATATTTAGCGAGTCAAAAAAGAGCTGAAAGATGACTCCACAGTGACTTTTTCGTGTCTTTACCGAGTCCGAAAAAGTATAAAATACAACTCGTTTCACCATCGAAGTTGCAAAAAGGACCTTTCATAGCACCAAAAGCAAGTGTAAAATCCATTTTCGACCAAAAATACATTAAAATATTCAAAAAAGAACTCTTTAAACCTAATTACAAGTCAAAAAGTCTATAAATATGGTGAAAATGTAAAAATAGAATTACTTTTACTTTTTACCTCTTGCATAGTGGTAGTGGTCCATTTGGGGAGCAAACTTCGAGCAGTGATTACCGCCAATCCGTGCAACCATTTGAGATTCCGCCAGTTCCAGGTAAGAGGCGCTCCCCTTAGCTCCATTTTCATACTATTTTTATGCATTTTGTTCCCTAATTGAGCCTCTGCAAGGGGGATTTTAAAATTTAGAGTTGCGCCCCATTAGCGCGGGAATCCCGCACGGGTCTGCGCCAATGGGGTGATTTGCCCAAAGGTGCCGCGCCATTGGCGCGACTGTTTGGTTACTTTTTACTTGAATTTTCCCATCATTTTTGAAATTTGTCCGGTTTGCAAGCCTACCAGGGTTTCAATAATGATCAATTCATCCTTGTGCGTGCAGGAAACAAGCAAAAATGGTGGTGGAATGGAAAGAACGGGAGCATGATGTCGTGGATGCCTTGGCCATAGCGGATGAGGGATGTATGAATGCTCTAAGAGACTGTGGTCTCAAGAAATTCTTCCTCACCTCGTATCTACGAGCTCAACCTAAGCTATTACAGTTCATAGTGGATGCTTGGGATGTTGATGACCAAGTATTTCGATTACGGGATCAGACCTTAGAGCTGGATGTATCTGATGTGTACTTCATTACTGGGCTGTCACAGAGAGGGGCGAGCCCCATTTTGACCGAAAGTAGGCCTTTCGGAGAGAAAATAGGTGAAGTGAAGGCTCGAGTGTGTCCAGAGGCACAATTTGGGAAAAACAGTGCCAAGGTGGATATCACCACCATCCATGATTTGGTTCTTAAGGTGATACTGTTCACCATCACGCATGCAGCTGGGGTACAGGCGCCCCATGAGGCAAGCAAGAATCATCTGTTACTAGCGACATAATGTCTCATCCCCACCATTTTTGACTGGGCTACAGCGGTGACTACAAATATCAAAAGGCAGCTTACAAAGTGTAAGCGCGGGGGCGTGAAACAGTTCGGGTATGGCTCGATTGTGGTGTCGTTCTTCTTGGAACGATTACCCCTCTTCCAGTACCAGCGAGCTGTAGTGGCGGACCCATTGCCACGAGAGCCTAGGATCGCTCGCTGGGCAGCATTGCTGCCCAGAGGAGGAGGGGGCCAGCAGATGTCTTGGCGGCCCGAGTTCTTCATATGGCTTCACCGCCAGCTGATCGTGGTAGAGGATTGGCCATACGCGGGAACCAACTTCATGGGGGACCCAGACCTCCCACTGCCAGAGGGAGAGGAGTGGGAAGAGAAGCTAGGTATGATCTTCTCTTTTTTGATGTTTTTATGTATTTTTATTTTTTTTTCAATACATGCACGTTCTGATGACAGTTGTATGTATATGCAGATGTGGGCCCAGAGCGCCCAGCTGGCTTGTCTCCTATAGAGTGGAGGGGCCAACCTACAGATGATCCTCAGGCAAGGGGTGCCGTGGGGGAAGAGCTGGTGCAGAATCTCGAGGGACTTACCCAAGGGATTCCAGGTTACGCGAGATTGGCGGACATTCCTTTTGCATACCAGAGGCACACAGTGGGGGTGCCAACCCGCATCCATCGTCCGTTGAGACGCTTGGTGCGCGCGGTGACGTGCTATCATGAGCACCACCACGAATAGACTTCTAGGCTTCTTTCATGCATATTTTTTGAGGGACATGTTGTCCGAGGATGTATCAGGATGAACATGTATTATTTTTTGGACTTATGTAATGCACGCGGTGCAAAACTTCGTGACACACACATATATATATACATATGCCTATGGTTTATTATTGTGCTTTTATGTGCTTACTTGTATAATGTTTCGATTATAAATTACGCAAATGTCTATCTAATACATGATTAGCCAATGCATCAGATAATGTGTTTAATCGTCTTGGAATATGCTGATATGTGATAAAGTCAAAATTCCTTTCCAACAATTTAACACGTAAGTACAACCTTAAAATGTGACGGTCTCTGACGGAATATCGCCCATTGAGCTGATGGACGACAAGTTGAGAGTCTAGGTTAACAAGCAATGTATGAATACCGAGATTAATTGCCTCGGCTAATAATTCAATAACAGCACTATATTCAGCAACATTGTTTGTAGTACAACCTAAACAGACACCTTGAAGATCTATCAACTCACTGTGAGGATCGTAGATCACCCACGCCGCAGAGGACAAATTACGAGTGCTGCGGCAGGCACCATCAGCGAAACCAATGTAAGGTGCACCCGACATCTGCACAAGAAGCATAAAGACACAATAAGGGGTGAGCACGCTTTCACACCAAGCCGAAAACATGAAAACTCACACACACGCATGTACAAATCGAAGCGCATGAATTATGCTCGAGAATAAAGGAACGGGCATGCCCCCCAGCATGGTGTCTCAATTCGAGGTACATGCCCCCCAAGCTTCAGTCCATTGAAAATGGAGTGAAGGTTAACATTATTGTTATTGCACTCGAACGGCATCATATCGCCCTAAGATTCTATCTGATTGGTGGGAGGAAGGACCCGCGGATCAGAACGCACGAAAATCATGTTAATAGGGGCGAGATTCAGAGGTGGAAGTGGAAAAACACCCATTAGGGCGGGATCCTTAAAGAGCCCAGCTCCCACACTCTCGAATGACTTGGAGGTATGCTCCACGAAAGGCACATTGCCTTCAGAAGAGGAGGTGAAGAAGGAGAGCTGGTCCACCGTGACAATCTTCCCCTGATGGGGGAAACGAATGACACGGAAAAGGGAGGAGGCCACGGCTTGCATGGCGTATGTCCAGCTACGTCCGAGGAGGAGGTTGTAGGTAAGATTAGCGTCGACAACTTCGACCTCCACTTCTACCGTCTTCCCTTCCAAGGAGATGGGCAAGCGTTGGAGGATACCGTAAGGACGGGACTCTCTTCCATCAAAGGCTTCTAACGTCGTAGGAGACTGGCTCAATGTTGGAGACCCAATAGCTTTCCAGCAAGAAACAGACATGATGCAAGTTGAGGCACCTTCATCAATGACTGTACGATGAATTTTTTTACCATTGATGATGACCTGTATAAGGAAAGCGATTTGGTGAGGCAGTCTCGGCGTATAGCCCTCGAGATCAAAAGAAATCAAATCCGAGTCAGTCGGGTCTATGCCACTGATGGCCGATAGCAAGGACTTCCTCTGGGAGGGGCAGCTCTGGAGGACTTCTAGAGTGGACATAGCAGAGGGAGCCTGGGCTAAGTCCTCAACGATGTTGTAGTGCTGAGCAGCACGAGCATTAGGGTTGTAAGAAGACTTCCGGAGTACACCTTTTGGAGGGGGTCGGATAGTCGTCTCAGTGCTAGGTCTTTTGATGTGGAGTGGACCAGAACTGGACGGAGGAGCACTGGAGGGGACCTCCGGCTCTTTCCCGGCATGAGATGGATATTCTTTTGCTCGAGTAGTGACATGGATGGGAATCGTCCCAGCCATAAAGACTTGAGAGCCGAATGAAGAAGAGGGTTGCGATGGATCTGCCATCATTTGAGTTTGCTGTGAAGGGAAAGGTTCTTTAAGCACAGCAGGAGTCCCAGGAGCACCTTTCAATAACCGACTAACTTCGGACCGCCTAGGGCAGTCTTTAGTGTAGTGATCCTCATCACAGATAAGACAAGGATACTTAGGTTTTCATTTGGCTCCTTCCTCGGGTGGAGGTTTAGGGGAGTCCTGTTTGGGTTGTTCAAATTTATTTTTAGCTTTCCCTTTCTTTTTCCCTTTCGAGGATTTATTCGCTGTGGTGGATTGAACGGCGTTAACCTCGGAGGTACTTCCGGAATTAGATTGACCCTAAGAAGTGTTTCCATTAGAAGCATTCTGTTTTTGCTTCCCAGGGTTCGCGGATGACTTCCTTGAAGATGTGTTTACAGAGCCAATAACTCCGTCAACAGATGGTTTTGGCGGAGCTTTGGATGTTCCGGGTCTCGGGGCGTCTGGCAAATAATCATATAAAGTACCCGACTGAGAATATACTAAGTCAAGGTACTAAGCACGTGCAATAGCTTGCTATTCAGTTACACAAGCTCCCATGGCGATGTCTCGTGCGATTGTAGGGACAAAGGAAGTCGTGAACCAATCGGTCAGGAGCTGATCACGAATCCAAAATTTGATCAAGCGACGACGCCATCTCCATTCATGTATATGATCGGATATATGCGTGGCCATGTCCTGTTTGAGAGACGTAAGGAGATGTGTCCCTGTCTCATACCGAATGGGTAACTGAAAATGAGTTAGGAATGCCATAGCCAGCGAGTTGAAATCTTGAAATGTTCCGCGATTCAACTCAATATACCACTTAGTGGCCGAGCCGTGAGAGTCCTTTGGAAGAGGCGGAGTCGGATGGAGTCATCAAGCCATGAGTTGGATGAGCACGAAAGGTGATAGGTCATGACATGGGCTTGAGGGTCCTCGCCAGCTTTGTCGTCGAATTTCGGGCAATCACCGGGTATCTTAGTTGGAACTGGTGGCCAATATGGATTATGAAGAATGGGGTCATTCGTCAACTTGGACACATCTGGGAGTTCCAACGTCGCTAAGAAAGGCAACTGAGGATTAAAGGACATTTGTGGCTGTGGGAGAGAGGTAGTACCAGGGTTCCAACCAGGTGGTGGTTGCCCCCATGGACTTTGTCTGGATGGGCCGGGCCCATAAGGGTTCTGCCCATAGGGATTTTGCCCATAGGGGTTTTGTCCATATGGATTTTGTCCATAAGGATTCTGTCCATAAGCAGACAGTTGACCCTGAGACTGCCCCCCAGCACCCCATGGATTAGCAACTTGACCGGCAGGTGCAACATACTGTTGTTGATAATTCTGGTAAGGAGTGACCTGCATTCGTTGATAATTTTGATAAGGGGTAAATTGAGTTTGCCCCTGGGGTTGCTGGTAGCCATACGATTGCTGAGCTCCATACTGAGCCTAGTAAGAAGGCTGCGCTTGGTAGGAAGGTTGGGGTTGTGGCCCACCTTGCATTTGATAACCAATTTGAGTCTGGGGCCCAGAAGGATGTCCTTGAACAGCTTGAGCTTGGACCATCTGGCCGGAAGGTTGGCCTGGTTGGGTTTGGGACGGATCTGTTTGCCCAGAAGGATGAGCTTGCTGGGTACCAGGTTGTCCTTGAGCAACCGAGGGTTGTCCTTGCGGAGCCAATGGTTGAGCGAGCTGGACAGTCAGTTGACCTTGAAGTTGGCCAGCCTGTCCAAAAGGATGACTAGGCTGGGCAGTGGGTTGGCCTTGCTGTGCAGAAGGTTGACCCGCTTGCCCAGTAGGATGACTAGGCTGAGCAGTGGGTTGGCCCTGCTGTACATAAGGTTGCCCCCCTTGCCCAGAAGGATACCCCTGTTGGACTGTCGGTTGACCTTGTAGAATATAAGTTTGTCCAGCTTGTCCAGAGGGATAACCCTGCTGGATACCAGGTTGGCCTTGTTGGATATAAGGTTGTCCTGGTTGTCCAGATGGGTAACCTTGCTGGATACCAGGTTACCCCGGGTAACCAGAAGGTTGGGTCAGATAAGTAAAAGATGGACCACCAGCGGCCAAAGGTTGTCCCTGATAGGGTTGTCCTTGTAGGCCCCCAGGTTGTCCTGGGTAAGACTGGCCATAATATTGCTGCCCTTGAGGGGTTTGCACATAAGATGGTTGGCCTTGCTTAGGCGGTCCCTGAGGCTGTGTAGGCCTTACTTGGCCCCCATGGAAAGTGGTGGCGTTCCAAGTAACGGATAAAGGTACCGAAACCTCCACAATAGGTTGAGTAGAAAAGGGTTGAGAAAGCTGGAGGTATTGACTAGCAGAATCGTAATAATAGAAAGGACCTTGCGCATTCGGATCCTGAACAGCTTGTCCATAGGCATCGTATGGCCCCCCTCCTGGGACGGAACCAGAAGAGGGTGGTGCACTATGTGCAGGATGGATAACTTTAAGTGTGTGTGCCGACTAGCCGCTACTCACTTGACCGTGAGGGGACCAGCACCAGTGTTCAAAGCTGAAGACGGTGTAACGACACTAACAACCGGAGTTGAATGTGCTATACGAACAGTTGGATTTATCGGAACTGAAGTGACAGGCGTAGTGTGGACTTGTGAAACAAAAGATCCCGTGGTGGGAGTGATATGGGGGTCCCACATAGTCGAAGCAGAGATCCTGGCACTTACCCTATCCCTCAATGACTGGTAGCGTGGGGGAAGTGGAGAAGTAGCGGGGATGGGAGTGTCGATATTCGACAACACAGGTGTCTCGCTCACTCTAGGAGATGTCTCATCCATGTGAGAGGTAGACATTGGAGACGAAACACCAGGGGGGGTAACAGGAATATCATCCTTGTCAGGCTCCCAGATGGGGTTCCAATCGACTTCGTAATCTTCGTCGCCCGGGGCACGAGAGTTGATCGGTTGGATACTCGGGATAACAGGAAGAGTATCACTCACAACCGGTACCTCAGGAGCAGCGGAAGATGGAGACCCTTGATCACTTGGAACACGAGTCGATGGCTTAGCCATGATGATGAACTTCAAACAGGACCTAAGGGAATCTAACGATAAAGGACCCTACTCAAACTAACGCACACAAGATCTAACCAGGTAATGTTAATCGTGGCCAAATAAATTTTAAGATGCATATACACAACTTGACCTTTTCATGTTTTAAGATTCGAGAAAAGGACAAAAAGGTGACTCTAGTTGCCTTCAAATGTTTTGTGAGCCCGAAGTGACAAACTGCTCAAGTGAGCCTTTTATTTTAAGGAGTCTGAAAAGGATCAAAAGTGACTACTCTAGAGAGACTAGGCAAAGGGTTTACCAAACAAATCCGTAAAACTGCATATACACCTTGGCAGTCATATGAAAACCAAGGACTTCCCATACGGCAGTCAATCTTCCTGAATGCTGTGTTTGGTGCGTTACGGCTTGTAAGGTGGCAGACACGGCTTCCTGTGGATAAAGGATGATAACCTAGTGGGGTCTCCCCTATATACGCGACGGTACGTGGGAGCTCAAGTCCGTGCTAGACCACTATCGAGTCACAAAAGGAGGAATCACCCAACCGTAGTGTGAAACAACAGTGACTAGGTTTAACGATGCCGGAGCACGTCTCTAGCCTAGACCTCTAATCAGTGAGCGTTATGTTCCAATGCGTTTTTAAGTTCATTCAGTTCATTTTATGGTTGATCTTTAGTTAAGTTTCAATTTCCAGGTCCTACCGTATGTAATCTCTCACAATTTCCTAAATGCAAACTATATGCCAAAGAATATCATTTCGTTTGATGAATACTAACTACGAGAGAGTTGAGAATTTTTCAAACAAAATGACCACAAACAATCAAGAAGCACTCTAATGCAGCTAATGACAAACAAACGAAACTTTTCTTTGTTTTAAATCGCTTAATCAATGAAAAGCTTCTAATTTCAATTAACTAATGCAACGCAAAAGAGATTATTCGTTTCCTTTTCAATGGGAAAGTGCACTAAATAAATTTTGAGAGATAGTAACACCGAGCAAAAAGATCAATTTCACTCAATGAGCACACAATCGAATCCCCAAAACACCAAGATAGTCCTTCAAACCAAGAAGAAAACACAAAGACCTATACGAGCTATGTAATCTAAGCCCAAACGAAGTCAAGCGAAATCCAAGTGGAAAAGGAGCAAATCACTTGAATACCAACAAAAGGTTTTGACAACTACTGAGCAAGCGCAAAAAGTAATCACAAAGTCGACTGGACAATCAAAGAACCCAAGACTCCTACGGAAGGCTCGACGCACAAAGCCACTAGTTGCCCTAGGGCTAAAATGTGAAATCGACAGAAAAAGGCAAACAACCGAAGGATGAAGGTCTAAAACCAGTCAAACAAGGATCAAACACACTCCAGTAATTGAAAAAAAAACAACAAAATACAAATCCAAGCTCAGAGGGCTTGAAGACAAGCGAACTAGAAAAGTTGACAGGCCTGGCGCGACTATCAGGCTGCAACTCGCGCTTTTATGGTATTGGCGTGGGTTGTCTTTGAGAAACTTGTGCCAATTGGCGCGACTGTAAGGCTAAAAAGTGCGCTAATCGAGTTTGCTAAGTCAAAAACAAAAGCAAGCAACCCGGGGCTTGAAAACAGCATCTAGGCAAACCAGGGAGCAAGAAACAGCAAGAAATCCAACCCAGAAAGCTATCTAAGCAATCAAACGAGAAACCAAAGAGACAAGACAATCCCCAGTGGAGTCGCAAAATTGTTGTGGAGGTAAATCCTCTCTGCGGATAGAGACGATCCCTACTAGCCCAGACCGGGTCTAGCAACAATCACACAATGCTATCACGCAAGTTCCTAATTGCAAATAAAAAGTGGATGGTGAGAACCTATTTGGATTCCAACGCTAGTGTTCGTAGGAGAGATGTCGCCCTCATTCCTTTGCTTTGGCCGGTCACGATCCCCACGATCTCTGTGATTGGACACCTGCACATGCAAAGAACAACACGAAAACAAGCATAAAATCTAGTAGATGCAATTATATATCAGTCAGAAAAGATATAACTCAACATCAAACATAAGACAATGAGAGTGGAACCATAATGATAGTCATCTATTATTAATAAATAACAAAGAAGAATACAACCATTGCTCTGACGTCAAATCCTCCTTTGGCTGGGTAGTCAGCTACATAAGTCTTGAAAAGATTGTTGGGATGAGGAACAAGCCTCTCTATCTTTGGGTGACAAGAATCTCCTTACTTAGATTTGGCCTTATGGGTGCAAAGAAGGCTCTTGCAGCTTCAAACTCTCTATCACTATGCTGGAACTAGAACTACTGTAACTAGCTTGCTCAAGGCATAGAGGCAAGCTTTTATAGATAGAGAAGAAAGAGATAGGATCAACCACATTATTCATGGGATTGGCTTTATCACTTGGAAACTTCCATGAAAGGTGGCAAACCACTTTCCCTTCTATGGAGATTCGAAGCCAAACCATCCTAGCTCAACATAGATTCAGTTGGTGAATGGGTTGAAGAGAACCTTCGGAAGCTTGTTGGTTAAAAACTTTACTCAATTCGGTTGGCGCGAGTGCGACTCTGGGACAGAGCGCCAATGGCGCGCCCTTTTTAGAGGATTTCCCTCATTGGCGCGGGCAGTGAACTGTGGACCCGCGCTAATGCAAAAAGAGCTGTTTTCATGGGTATTTTGCAGGAGATGTCTTCAGGGCATATGAAGCTCATACTTAGAGGAATATGATGCAAGTGGTTTCAGGTCATGTCACTTCTCACAGGTCCCGGAATGAGTCCTCCAGTGTGCGGGTGAGGGATAATAGGGACGATGACAAACGGTGACAAATTGCTGTGTAACATTGGCAATTTCAGCCTCCAAGGGAATATAAAGATTCCTTAAGATTCTTTGAAGATTCTATGCTATAGGGCACCTGCAATTATGCTGCTCAGATGGTGAATCTGACTTCACCATCGCGATCCTTGTGGAAATATGAGAAAAATGACTGTAAACTTGATAACATTATGACAATGTGAAAATTTACCTCCCAAGGAATCGTTTCAATGTCTTAAGATTCTCATTAACAACATGATTGTAATCAAAATGAACTCTAGAATATTGTGACTTACTATACCTTTCCTGGTTGTCTCTAGTGCAATTATGGCGATGATAGCTTGCCTTAGCTCTTTCTTTGCAATGTGCACTTCCATGGGGTGATGGTGATGTGTTCCCATCATTCTCTTTCCTCGACGGTTTCAACAATGTCTTGGATGCTTCCAACACCTTTGAGAATTCTCCTTCAATGTAGCGTAAACCTGTGAATCAAGGTCTTTGCACAACCTCCAATGGTTGAGTCATGCCTTGGCCATTAACACCAAGTCCTCCTCCTTTATAAGCCATCTTGGTAAGGAGTCTCATGCCAATTCATGTAATCAATATCTCCATATTTCCAACAGAAATAACATTATGTGAATATGAAACTGAAGAACAATCAACATTGTTTACCTCAGTTGTCGATTCCAAAATAGGTGATGAGGGCTTCTCTAAGCCTTCCTTACACTTCAATTCTTCCAAGGCCTCTTCTGTTGCTTGCAACTGAAGTTGCGATCTCTAGTTCTCTTCTTTCTCTTCTCATAGAAGCCTCTTCAATTCAACGTTCTTTTCTTGAAGGTTTTGGTTGATCTCCTCATTCGAATGATGAGAAGACGATGAAGGTGATGAATGTTTAGAGGGGGTATATGGAGCATCATCCTTTGCTCTTTCTTTTCCCTCTTCCTCCATTCTCTTCTCATAAGCTTCATAAATTATGTCCACCATTTTGGACATCCTGAGCAAGGCCTCGTACATTTCTTTGTCATCCTCCATTGTTGCACGTTTAGTCGTTCATACTTACAATTCACATCAAAGAGAAGACCACTCTGATACCAAACTTGATCCAGGATCCTTTAGCTGCCAGAATTATCCAAAATCTTTTACTTATGTGATTGTTGGCTGCGTGGGGCCTGACCCAGGTTCAGTGTTAGTTAGCCAAACAAATCCATACATTACTAGCCCTTTTGGCATCAGCCTGCGGAGCGCGGGCCGAAGTCTCACCCGAAGCAGTATGGGGGGATGTTGGAACCAAGTTTTTGCACCCTGAGATGGTCGTGATGTCGATTTATTCCTCCTATTCTTGCTTTCGCGCAGGTTGTTGAGTTATAGGGCTCCGTCTGTATAGCCATTTATTCCGCCCTTCGGTACCTTCGCGGAGGAGTGCAATTGACCTTCGCACAGCCCTGACCTGCGGTTCAAGTACTTTCGCATTGCTAAAGCAGTCTATCGTGCAAATTCCCAAATTACCTTAAGTGTCTTATTTATCTTACTAAACAATCACAGTTAGCACCGCATATACAGATATTCTTACTTGCGTTCAATTAACAAATGTAATTATATACATTTGCGCATCACATAAGCATTGTAAATGAAATTCATACACAAGAAGACAAGATGCATTAACAGGAAACAAAACATAGAATTTGTAGAATGCTTCTCTTTATTGATATCTTCAAATGATTACAGACTCTATTCGCCCTGCGCACATAGCTGCAGGGGTTTCCACACTCAGCTGCGGACTTCTACCTTAGGCCTCTGCGCACTCAGCTACAGAGCCCCTACCTACGCTACGACCTGAAACTTAGACTTCTTAAAGACTTCCTCCTTATCACTCAAGACTTTTTACTTCTCCCCAAAAACTTATTACTACTTAGAGCTTACTTGCCTAGCTCTTTTTATACAATCCCATGGGTAGATCTTTACAACCGACTTTACACTTTACAAAATAAGGGCGGACAACCTTTTATGACTCATGACACCTTCGCGCTCCGCGACCACAAAATGCGAAGACTTTACTACTTTATTACAAAATTTGACCCAAAACATGGGCTTTTAGCCCCAAAACTGTCCTTGGGGTATTTAGTTCCCAACAAGCCCCCAACATAAACATCATGACTCGCCCTCGAGTCAACCGGTGGGTGCGAAGATCTTAGCCTGGGGACCTCCCAACTCAATGTGTATGACCGCAACCTTAGCAGTGCACTACGCGACCACCTGCTTTGCGTCTTCAACCATCTGCTCGGTCACTGCTCTTGAACTGTCAACCGGAAGCTTTTGCTGAGTTGCGTGCAGAGTCGCAAGCTTTCCTTCTATAGAGGTCATAATCGCATAAGCCTCATCCAACTAGGGCTTCAATCGCGCCTTTAGGTCTACTTCCTTGTGTTGTGTTGCATCCACCTGTTCTTTCAGTTGCTTGGCCTCCTGCAGCTTTGCCAATCTCTATGTTCGCACAATGGTTCACGTTGTGCCTTTGACCTCATCATAGTGCTACTGCAGCTCGCATGCTTCTATCTCCATTCGTTGTACATTAGGGTCCTCCTGCAAGCTCGTCAGGACCTCGAACAACTATTCAAAGAGTTGTGTGCAGTCTGCTACTACATTGTCAAATGCCATCATTACCTCTGTGATAGCAGTTGCACGCAGCTCCTTTACTTCTAGCGAAGTTGAAGTCTATGCCTTCAACTATAATTCAATAATCTGCAGGTTCAACTCCAATTGAACCCTCGCCATTTCTGTACGAGCGTCGCGCACCCCTATATCCAGCTTGTGGACGCACGCTTCGACTGGTTCTTTCTCAGGAATGGCCAACACTGGGACCATTCGGCATGCCTCCTCCATGACTTGAAGTATAGGCTTTTTTTGGTTGGTCGCCTCGGTCATGGTGGCGATGGCAGAGTCTCGTTGTATTTCCATCTGCTCATTTTTAATCTGCTACTCACTGACCACTTGTAGAGCGCGGTGCTCACGAGACCTCAACTCCGCAATCACTCCATCCTGCAATAGGTGGAGCACCTCACTAGGGAGCGCTGCCAGATTCAACCCTACTCCCTTGAGGGCGCTGACAGTGGGCTTGTCAGCTTCATTCTCCGTGGTCAGTGCTCCATCAGGCAGCACTATCGCGTTGGAGGCCTTTGCACGCAGCATCGCGATAGCCTCTGAAGTGCCGGTAACAAGGCTAGTGGACACTGTGCCAGCCTGTGACACGCAGGTTTGCAACTCCTGTAGACCTGTCCGAATAGCCCCCAATACTAGTTGTTGTTGCTACTCAAACTGTTGTAGGGCCTCCGCGGTCGTCTCCAATGTCATGCAAGTCACTCTTTGTGAGGGTGATTGGGTCCAAAGACATCTTAGTGGCCTTGGACTTCTTCCTTGACCCTCCTTTCTCTTGTTCCCTTGGACGCTTGATGCGGGCAGACATCGCCTATGGGTCTGTGTCATTCTGTTCTGTCTGCTCGTTTGTCTCTTCCTCTATCTCGGGTGAAGGCGACCTTGCACCTTTCTCAAAGCCCCTCTTTGTTCCACCTGTTTGTTTCTCCGTCTGCTGAGCGACATCACACTCTACCTAGGCCTTGTCAGCGACCTCCTTATTTCTATTTTCGGCTAGCTACGTCATCTTGAGCTTGGCCTCCTCCTTCTTGCGCTATGCGATGGACTTGCTCCCTCCCACCACCAAGTCTGTTGTAAAGTGCCATTCTGCTGACCAGTGATCAAGTACCGCATCAATGGTGTCATCTGTTGCCAGGTAAGGCAAGTCATACCATGTATACATAGGGTCCTTCTGCACCCTGATGGACACATGGTGAAAATCGGCCTTAAACTCCATGTAGCCCTGCAGATTGGCAAACACCATAGGCAACAACCGCGGTTTACGGCTGATGGACATGCGGATGTTCATCTCCATCAAGATCCAGAAGATCTTACTGTCCTTGATGTGCTACACATCCTTGGTCACCCACAGCGAAGCGTACTTCGTTGCTTCTAGTAGGTCTAGCACAACTAAAGGGAATTGACTGTCCTCTGGCAGCTCCCATGCTACCAACAAAATAGACAGCAAGAGCCAGGCGTAGTGGAACACCTTGCTGTGCTTCTGGGCCTCGTGGCAGTTCGCAAGGGACTCACCGCAGAGATAGTTCGCCCAATTGAACTGGACTCCTTCGGTGCACTAGGCTGCAAGCGTGACGATAGGTGTCGGCACCTCATCGACGCAAAACTTCCTCATCACCTTCCCTACCAAAATCTGCGTAGCCACCTTTACAACAAAGTCACTGATGATTGATATGGCATATCCGCGTGGCTTCTTCACCAACTTAAACTTCTCCTTCATGGTCTCTGCAAGGGCTTGCTCACCACCTTTTACACCAACATCATGGCCGGATTTTCTCCTGTGTAAGGCAACTGCATGATCCTGTGGATCAATCTGTTATGGGTATTGGCTCCTCTAGCCACATACACCCATCATGCACCAAGCATAGCAGCTTCTTTATGACCAAGATTGTAATCGGGGTGCGGTTGTAGTGTGGCACCCATAACAGGTTGAGCAGACCTTCCTTGTCTACACCCTTGAGCCACCTCCGCGGCTCCAATGTGGTCATCCCGGTGGTTGTATCAATAATGTGGCACATCAGTTTCTCGGTCGCTAAGTGTGGGAACTTCTCATGGTCGGCCAAGTCCCAGTCTTCGAGTTTTAACAAAAGAACCTACCCCAAGCATGGTCCTTCAAAAACAATCTCATCTGGCAGCAGAGGGGTTTGCAAGGGGACCTTGCTCTCGTCGATATCTTTTGGTACCTTGGTCTTTCCTTTGCACGGAGGGACATACTCAGGCAGCCGAGAGATAGGGTCAGCACCTTGGACTTTAACTTCCTCCATGTCTATCCCCACATCCTCATTATCCATCGGGATGTCTTCAATTTCTTCCTCCTCCGGCTCCAGATTGATGGCTTTGCCCTTTTCCTATGCAATGGGCTTGTCCTTCAATGGGTTTCTTCTCAGCGGTGCACACACCGGAATTGCACACTACTTACCCTTCTTATCCTTCGTGCTCTCCTTGGTTGGGGTCGGCTTTGGTCTCAGCGTCCTTGGGGATTTTGGGACTTCAACTAATACTTTGACAACCTATAGAACAACTTCTTCTGCCTCCATAACATCTTCCGGCACTGACTCCTTTGCTGTCACTGCTTCGGTATCTATAGCTTCTGCGGGTACCGACATGATTTTTTGCAATAACTCCTATGTCACCTTTGGAAATGTCTCAAATACTAAACTGGCTATTAGAGCTTCGAAGTTCCCACAATTCAGGTGCGCCTAAGAGCTCAACAACTCAATTCTCAAAATGCCAAGTTTTTTTCGTTGGGCATCCACCTATAATTTATAGGGCATTTTGAATTCAAATTCGACCGTTCCCCCCACATTCAATTCATTAATGTCGGATTGGCGGCATATTTTCAAGGATCTTACCCATAAATTTTGTCTTAAATGTTGTACGCCCGCTCCATTTGGCCGCGTTTCTACTGTCAAATCATGAACAGTGACTTTAACGGTCACTTTCTAGCTGACTTGCACGATTTCTCCCTGAGTATCGTAGCTCCCTTCACGATGCCGCGAACCCTGTGACACTTCCTTGCTTCGTACAATCCTCCAATCATGCAACTCCCCAACCCGACCAGTGTAGTTTATAGTCTTGTGCCTCCTTTCAACTACGTGGAGCGCTAAGACTGTGTTACCTTCATATAGTCACATGGTTGGACCACCGGTGTATGGCTTCAATCAACTGCCATTCACCTTTCCTGGGAAGGGATCTCCATTCAATTTGACCAACTAAACTGCTCCTCCGTCCGTAATCTCCTTAATGACATAGGGCCCTAGCCAGTGCATTCTGAATTTCCTTGGAAATTTATCAAACTTGTTGTCATATAACAAAACCAAGTCATTTACCTTAAAGGTGTGCAGCTTAATGTGTCGATCACGCCATGCTTTTTTTCACTTCTTTTGGACCTGTTGGTGAAATCCATCTACAAATCTTTCTTCCTCAAGCTTAGCCAGTTGCGCGAGCCTCTCCTCCAGATCTCCGCGATCTGTCATACCCGTGAGAGTGTCGTTATGCACAGACTAGGCACAATATATTCCATGGGCATCACCGCTTCAACACCATATACAAGCCTAAATGGTGTTTGTCCAGTCAACTTCTTGCATGTCTTCTAGTAGGCCTATAGTACTGCGGGTATGCACAGGTCCCAATCACTTCGCTGAGCATTGCAAACCTTGGTGAGCGCGTTCTCCAACACTTTATTGAATGCTTCCACTGTCCCATTAGCCTACGGGTGATAAAGCGTGATCTTTTGGTGATATACCTAAAATTCCTCTATTAGCGCACTGATCGTCTCATTCAGAAAGTGCGTACCGCCATCACTCATCAAAATCTTTGGACACCCAAATGGTGTCAATACATACTCAAAGAGAAACTTTGCACCAGTTGTGCCTGTACAATCCTTTGCAGGTTGTGCCTCTGCCCATCGAGTCAAATACTCCGTCGTGGTGATAATGTACCTCGCTCCCGTCTTCTTTCCTTGGGCTGAATGGGTCCCACAAAATCTATCGCCCATTTCTCAAAGGGTTGTAACGTCATCTGTGGATTCAGAGGCAACTCATCCCTTCGCGATGGCCTGCCAGTCCTTTGACACACATCACACGCTTTGCAGTAAGCTTTTGAATCCTGATGGAGGGTTGGCCACCACAACCCTGCGCGGAGAATCTTTTGTGCGGTCGCTCTTCCTACATAATGTCCTCACACGGCGCCCCCATGATTGTCCGTGAGGATGCTACTCCTTTTAAACTCTGGTACATATCATCGCAATATCTCATCGGACCCCATTTTCTACAAATGCCCGACAATGACAGAAAAATCTATCGCGCGCACCACTAACTCCTTCTGCAGGATGGTGTATCCTTCCGGTGCAGTTCCTGTCGTTAGGAAGTGTCTGATTTCTTCAAAATGGCCATTTGCGACGCGCACTACAAATAGCTACACGTCATGCAATCCCTCCTCCAAATTAGTGGGTCTTCCCCTATTTCGATGCACGACAGATAGTCTGGTCCCACATTCAGTCATCCAGGCTTCACAATAACTTAAAAATCATACTCCTGGAACAATAATAGCCACCTCCAGATTTCCCCCCCACACAGGCTTATTGACTAGGTATTTCAATGCGAAATGATCCGTGTACATCTTAAAATGGCCACCCAGCAAATAGTGTCTAAACTTCTGGAGCGCGTATACCATGGTTAATCCTTCATGCTCGGTGGTGGAATAGTTCTTCTCTACCTTGGATAACCTTCTGCTTGCAGACGCTATAGGATGGTCCAAGTCTCCTATGCCAACCTGTGCCATTACTGCTCCCAACACTATACATGACGCGTCGACATTTACATGAAACTCCTTCTTCCAATCTGGGAAGACTAGAATTGGTACGGTAACCATATTTTCTTTCAAGACATCCAAGCTCTTCTTACAATCCTCATTCCAGCAGAATGTGACATCCTTTTTCAACAACTTCTCCATAGGCACAGTGATCTGGGCATAGCCTTTGATAAACTTTTTGTAATATCCAGTATGTCCTAGGTTAGCTTGCAACTGTTTCACACTCCTCAACGCTTATAAGTTAAGCATCACTGTGATCTTTGTGGGGTCTACCATTAGTCCCTATCTACAAACCACGTGACCCAACAGGGTCCTAAAAGGAACACAAAACAGGCATTTCTTCAGATTGAGCGCGATCTGGTATCTTCAACCGGTATCTAGCATCAGACACAAACTTGCCACATGACGTTTCACCAGCCCAAACACAGTCTAGTCATCAAAGTACACTTCTAGAAACTTGTGAATAAAATCCTTGAAAGCAGCAATGACTACACGCGAAAAAATCGTAGGCGCATTCTTCAATCCGAACGGCATTATAGTGTACTGAAAGCATCCCCATTCAGTCATGAAGGTTGTCTTGCTCCTATCCTCTGGTGCGATTTTGATCTGATGGTACCCAAAGAACCCATCAATGAAGGAATATGCTTCCTAACCATCTGCATTGTCCAACACTTCATTAGTGAACGGGGTCGGGAAAGGATCATGTACACAAGCGTCATTCAATTTCCTGAGATCTACGCATATCCTTATTTCATCCTTCTGCTTCTTTTCATGTACCACCATTGGTCTTACCCAATTAGATTCTTCTACGAGCTTAATGATGCCTGCCGCGAGCATCTTGTCTAGCTCTAAGCGGACCTTCTCCTTATACTTCGGATTGAGACGGTAAGGTCTTTGCTTAACCGGTTTTGCGTCGGGCTTCAATGTGATCTTCATAACACCCAGGTCTCCTATTATCCCTTTTAGATCCGTAAACTTGGTAGGGAACAAATCCTGGTATTCGCGGAGCAATTCAGCGACCTTATCCACCGTCGCGTCATCCCAGTAATCTCCAATCTTTGCGAATTTGGGTTTTGCTTCCGTACCAATATTTACCTGCTTCGTTTTCAGTGGCGCGGTTATATCAAGATTCTCAATCTGGGGTCCCTTAACCTCACAGTGACCTTCTGCTTCAGGGATGTTAATCTTTTGCAGATCCTCTTCTTCTTCTTCAGCAGTTACGTTATAGCATTATAGTAGGTGACTCAACTAACTAGTCAAATCAGGTTGAATCAGGTCCAAAGGATCCTACGGTATCCTAAATATTGTTGCTTTCACTTCTTGTAGCGTCTCATCAATACAGTCAAACCCGTCCTCAAAGCTGAATGTCATTATGAATCCTTTGCACAGAATATCCCATTCACTTGTACCATGGCGGAGCTCTGTTTCTAAGTACCAGTTCATCAGGATGACATCTAGGGTGTGACAGAACAAGTGCACCTAGTCAAGTTGGGGCTTCGCTCCATAAGCCTGAGCCCATTTGGCCAAGTGCGTGCGCGGATCATCCTTCCCATCATATTTGTCTGTCATTCATACCTTCGACTTCCCAAAGCGTATTCTCATCATCTTCCTACACTCGCGCCAATCATCAAAGCTACCCTTGTGCATACCCCACCATCTCGCGGGCGTAGTGCGCAGTGCCGAGTCCAAAGCCTGGAAGCGCTGCTTTTCTGGTACCTCCCTCTCAAATGCGTCCAAAAATACATCTACATCATTCATGCCATCATAAGTGGGTAGATTTCTTACCTATATCGAGACACAACGCAGCCACTGGGTCATCATGTTATAGCTCAGTGTGGTTACTTCATGTAATCGATTCTGCCAGCGCTCTAATTCTTGACCAAAGTCCAAGGTGAAGGAACTCTCACGTTCCCATGCAATTCGTCCATCCGATGTTGGATTCACCCAATCTTGGTCTCGCGTTGTTATCTTATAGATATATATATATATATATATATATATATATATATATATATATATATATATATATATATATATATATATATATAATCCAAATCGTCATCGCTCTCATAATCGCAATATAGCGCGATCCCTTAGCAGGATCTAGAGTCACTATTACGCGGAGCAATTTCTTCTCAAATATCATCTTTCGCTTCTTTAGGTTGATCACTCCATTCATATCAATAACCCAATCAATGCCAAGTAGCGCAGGGTAGGGGTTGTTGTCATCCACAATTTCTATTACTTCAAATTCATCCAACGCGCTCACGCCTTCAATATCTATAATCACCCCTTAAAATCACCCCACGGGAATGATCTTTTGTTGATTTGCCATCCTTAACTGAATCGAAGACCACTACAGCGCGGGTCTTCCCATCCGTTCCCAAGTCTGCTTTGGTAGGACATTCGCATCCGACCCCATATCCAAAATAACCTTATCAATTTCATACTCTCCTATTTGCACGGTCAGTATCATCTCTTGTCCTGTCCTTTTTTGTGCTTACCAATTTTTCATACCACGCGTGGTTCACCTGGGGTGTTTCCGGCGCATCTATTTATCAGCTCCTGTAATCCCTTCACGGCCTTATTATCATGTAACAACTTCATCCAGGTCTCTAGAAAGGTTGTAAGCATAGAAGGGTCCATTTCCTGATCAATATTATCCTTGCTCCTTGAGGTGGAGGCCTCAACGAAGCTCTTCTTTGCTTCCATGAATGTTTCGCGTGTGCGCTCCAAATCAAATTCAACCTCCTTCACCGGAGCTTTTCGAACCCATGCGCTGTCTTCGGGTTGTTTCCCCTTATAATCCCCTGTTGCAACTCCACTTCGGAGCATTATATTCACATTCAGATCCTCTTCGCGAGGCATAGACCTCATCATCTGCAGCTTTTAAGTCGACTAAGGTGGTAGTGCCCCTTTGTTGCGTATCCTTGCTATCGGCGTAGGACAATCCTCAATTTCATTATCAAACATAGTGCAATATTTGCATGATGGACACGTTGGGTTAGTGCAACCGCGGGCGTAGTGTCCTGGTCCTCCGCAATTGTAGCAGATTAGCTGTCCTCAACCTCTGCCAAGTCATCCTCCGCCTCGGCGTCGTCTGCGCCCCTGAAAGCCTATTCGCCCCATCCCTGCGCTCTCGTCAGGGGGTCGCGTTTTTGCCTAAACCCTATAGGCAGGTGTTCTGTCCATCATCAATTCATAACTTCTGCAATTGCGCTCATTATGCCCTATTGACTTACAAAAGTTGCAGAACAGTTGTTTCGGTGTTTGTACAAACTTCTGTAGCAAATGACAGTTATTCGTCGTATGTTTTCGTGCTACCTGACATATAGCGCACCACAACACAGGCCCCGCGCTTGGTCCTACTTGAGCTTCCGGCCTCAAAGGCATCAGCCCCCCTCCTGCAATATAGTTTGCAAAGACCGGGCATTGGTCTTTGCCCTGCCCCTGACCCTTGCATTTCAGGAACCATACCTCTTCGCGCACCTTCAACCGAACTGTTTTGTCCTGCTTCAAACTTTGCATTTCAATGCAAAGATTGTGCAATTGTGCATGGATCTACTAAACCCCCATATTTGAATCCTGCATCAACGTTTCATGCAGTCTCATTTCAATCTCCAAGGCCTCTGCCTGAGTCGTTATCTTCTGTTGTGACAGCGCAACCCTTAGGTGTGGCAAGAGTGAAGCCACGAACCATTCGCGGCATTTTCCATTTGTTAAGTTCATATTAGCTTCGCGGGTTTTACACTTCAATCTCTAATCTAATTCCCAAGGTGTCTCACCTGGTTTCATCGTGATTTCCTTGAACCCCACAATCAATTGTGCCTCAGATTTAGGCCTACTGAATTCTTTATTCAATGCGGTCAGGATGTCTGCCACTCCAGCATTTGGGTTATTATTAGAGTACTTGATGTACCAGGTTAGTGCGCGATCCTGCAAAGCACTAACTAGTTTTCCCTTCTTCATGTGATCATCTGTAACGCCCTAAGCTTCCCACACAACTTTCACAATGAACCAAAACTGGTCCAGGTCCTCATTTCCCAAGCCTTTGAACAAAGGCAACTTCACTAAATTTGCCATGCTGAACTGTGGTGGAGGTGGTATGAGTGAAGTCGCAAGTGATGGTGGTGAAGTTGGAGGTGGTGTGGGTGGAGGTGGCAGTCGCGGGAATCCTTGCCTTATTAACTGAATTTCACTTTGCGGAGAAGCCTACGCTACTCCCTCTTCGTCACCCAATGGAGGTGAAATCACTGGACTATATTCAAGACCTTTTCTCCCTTCGTTCCCGTAAGTCTTTTCGCTTCATATAGCTCTGAACATCAAAGTAGCTGCATAATCCGTTTTTCGCACAATAACATCTTAATCCAGGTATTCAAAGACTTCAAGTGCTTACCTCGTGGGCCTTTGAAAAAGCCCCGCTCCGCCTCGTTGTAGCCAACTAAGGTATCAACCTCGAATTCAGTCACAAATCCTCCTATGATGCGATCGAGCCAATGGTCGACAACGTAGGCGATCTTATCCTTAGAGGCTTCCAATCTATACTAGCTCCGGGGTCCAAACAATAGAACCGTCAAGTCTCCACCTTCCTTGGCTATCTGCTAGCTTCGCGATCCACTCGTATAGCTCAACCAGAAAAGAACAGAAAAAGAACTCATGGATCTCTATATATAGGTACATGTCCATCCACTGTTCCTTTTTCAATCGCGGGTTTCTGTTCTCCTGCGTCGTGGATTCGTGGATTTTCCTATCCAACCAGTCTCCGATCTATTTCTTAGTTGGATTCCAGTGATACGACATCACACATCTCTTATGCGGATTCCAGTCCCGGCAACGGAACCATTTGTTGGCTACGTGGGGCCTGACCCAGGTTCAGCATTAGTTGGCCAAGCAAATCCCTACACTACTGGCCCTTTCGGCATCAGCCTGCGGAGCGCGAACCGAAGTCTCACCCGAAGCAGTATGGGGGGATACTGGAACCAAGTTTTCGTACCCTGAGATGATTGTGATGTCATTTTATTCCTCCTATTCCTGCTTTTGTGCAGGTCGTTTAGTTCTAGGGCTCAGTCTATCTAGCCCTTTATTCCGCCCTTCGGTACCTCCGCGAAGGAGTGTGATTGACCTTTGCACAGCCCTAACCTGTGGTTCAGGTACTTTCACGCTACTAGAGAAACGTATTGTACATATTATATTCCAAAATTACCTTAAGTGTCTTATTTATCTTACTAAACAATCACAGTTAGCATCGCGTAAATAAATATTCTTACTTGTGTTCAATTAACCAACGTAATTACATACATTCGTGCATCACATAAGCATTGTGAATGGAATTCATACACATTAAACAAGATGCATTAACCGGAAATAAAGACACATAATTTGTAGAATGCTTCTTTTTATTGATATCTTCATATGATTACAGACTATATTTACCCTTCGCACACAGCTACAGGGGTCGGTGCACTCAGCTGCGAACTTCTACCCTAGGCCTTTGTGCACTCAGCTGCAGAGCCTCTACCTACCATACGACCCGAAACTTAGACTTCTCAAAGACTTCCTCCTTATTGCTCAAGACTTCTTACTTCTCCCCAAAAACTTATTACTACTTAGAGCTTACTTACTTAGCTCTTTTTATACAATCCCATGGTCCGCGGACCATGGATAGATCTTTACAGCTGACTTTACACTTTACAAAATAAGGGCGGAAAACCCTTTATGACTCATGACACCTTCGCACTCTGCGACCACAAAATGCGAAGACTTTACAAGTTTATTACAAAATTTGACCCAAAATATGGGCTTTTAGCCCCAAAACTATCCTTGGGGGATCCCGTTCCCAACAATGATGTTCTTAGAATTGCTTTTAAAAGAGCATAAAAGATCCACATGTGCATGCTTAAATAAAAAGAAACATGACAACAATCAACAAATCAATAACACGATACATTTGATAACGAATTTCACCTAGTGTGGGCTATGTCTCTGGGCCTGGTGTCAAGGTGGTGGAGACCGCTTCATATAATGCTAGAAAAGACGATGATGTACATGGAAGACTCTTTTTCATAATGAGGTCATACACCCTCAAACACAGTGGCTTGTCTCTCCACGAGACGTTCTCGCTATTGGAAATCTCACTCAAGAAGGGCTTCCTTCAACATGACAAACTAACAATATCTCACATAATGTGGGGACGAGTATCCCCTCAACACATTTATACAGGGATCTCGACAACAATACATAGCATGAAAGCTAATGACATCTCACATAACGTGGCAATAATGTTCCCTTGACATAGTGTCAAACAAGGATCTCAAGAATAATACATCACTCAACAATAATGAAAGGAAACATAACATGACTGCTTCATGTACCTTCACTTCTAAAGACGGTCGAAAAATGAAAGGCTCAGCTTCAAAAACTGAGTGCACCACTGAATTTCTAGCATCAAGAAGTGTATATCGACTACCAATTCGTCCAATTCTGACACTGTCAAATTCTGGGCCTTCGGGAACCTTTTAGATTCCCAATGATTCTCCAAAGATTCTGCTCCATGGGCTTATTAGAGATCTACTCCTCAAATGGAAAATCTGATCTCACTATTGCGATCCTTACAGAATTTTATATGCTCTTGACCTGCGAGAAAGTTCCTGAATACCAAATATGCGAAGAAATACAACCAAGAACACAGAACAAAATGAGAAAAACAACAAATATTTTATTATTCAGAGATGAAAGCAATGTTCACTTGCCTCTTCGAGGGGGCAACCTCCTGCAGAGTAGAGCTTAATTACAAAATAAGACACGACACTCCTCAATGTGGGGTCTCTATAATTTATATAGTATTCATACATACAATACCATGGGTCAGTGCCATGGTTCTCTCAATACCATCTATCTAATACCATGGCCCGTTTGCAACTAACTGTGGTCCCTTTCTTAAATGCGGGTCAACCACTTACAGTTATTAATACGGCCTTTATTAACTCTTTAACTAACTATAACTATGACTCGACCCTACTACATAAATAAATGGGTGAGGGTTGGACCCTAACATGCCCTCCCCCATAAAAAGCATCCTTGTCCTCAAGGCTGAAGTTACAGAAACTGTTGAAGAATAGTGGCTAGTTCCTAGGTCGCATCTTCTAGAGAGGTGTCTTTCCACTTGACGAGGACTTCCTTGATCATGCGGCCACGCAGATGTTGTTCTCACGTATCGAGGACCTATTCAGGTTGGAGCTAGAGTGAACCTTCTTCATCCAATTTAGGTAGACTGGTTTGAATTTTGCAGTTGTTCCCCACCACTTTCTTGAGGTATGCTACATGGAAGGCTGAATGGATTTTTGAAGTTGGTGGCAAGGCTAGCTTGTAGGCTACTGCTCCAATGCATTGAAGTATTTGATAAGGTCCATAGAATTTCGGAGCTAATTTTTTACAACCCTTGTCTTTGAGTGATGTTTGCTTATATGGTTGCAGCCTCAGGAATACATAATCCCCTTCTTGAAATGTGCGCTTTGAACGATGTTGGTTTTTCTATTGCTTCATGCGATTATGAGCTTGATGGAGATTATCTTTGAGATGGGCTAGCATGGTTGCACGATTCTGTGGGAGTTGATCCTCTGTTTGCACCTTAGAGCATCCAAGGGCATAAGAAGTAGGAGAAGGTGGGAGTTGACCATACACTGCCTCATATGGAGTCATCTTGGTGGCTGCATGATAGTTACTATTATACCACCATTCAGCTAGAGGTAGCCACTGTACCCATTGATGTTGCTTTTCTGAAGTGAATCACCTTAGGTATGTCTCCAAACATATGTTGACTGCTTCAGTTTAACCATCAGTTTGGGGATGATAGGAAGTGCTTAGTTGTAGTTGGGTGCCTTGTAGCTTGAAAAATTCTTGCCAAAAGTTACTGGTGAAAGTCGGGTCATGATCAGACACAATGGAAGTGGGCATGCCATGCAGTTTGAAGATCTGGTCCATGAAAGCTTGAGCCACCAAAGTGGGGGTAAATGGGTGGGGTAGAGCGCAAAAATGAGCATATTTAGAAAGTTTGTCCACAACCACCATGATGACTGACTTGTTGCCTGACTTCGAAAGACCAGTAATGAAATCCATAGAAACATCTATCTAGATTGAGGCAGGGATGGGCAATGGTTGTAAGGTGCCTGGTGACTTGACTATTTCTCCTTTGTGGCGTTGACACACATCACATTCAGCTACAAAAGTAAGAATGTCAGTTTTCATGTCTGTCCAAAAGAAAGAACGATGAGTGCAAGCATAAGTCTTATGAAAGCCTACATGGCCTGCAGTGGGAGATGAGTGCAACTCTGCCAAAATGCACATTCTGAGGGCGGATGTCAGCGATATAACTACTCTATCCTAGTAGCGAAGAATCTCATCCTTCCAAGAGTAGCCAACTTAGGAATTAGGATCTTCTCTCAAGTTATTAATGAGTTGGGAGAGAGAGGGATGTGAAACCATTCCTTGTGAGCTTCTTCAATCCAATCTGGTATGGAAAGAGAGATTGATAGCAGGGTGATTTCATCCTCAAATTGGCATGATAAAGCATTCGCTACTACATTGTCACACCCTTTCTTGTAAATTATCTCATAATCATATCCCACAATTTTGGCCAACCATTTATTTTGCTGGGGTGAGGATAGACGTTGCTCCAAAAAATATTTGAGGCTTTGATGGTCTGTGCGGATTTGGAAATGTTGCCCCACTAAGTATGGTTGCTAGGTATCTATTGCATGTAAGAAGGCCTTCATCTCCTTCTCATAGGTAGATTGTCCCAGATGTTACCCACTCAGTTGCTGGTTGGTGAAAGCCAAGGGTCAACCTTCCTGCATTAAGACAACACCAATACCAGTACTTGAAGCATCACATTCAATCACAAAAGATTTGGTGAAGTTGGGTAGTGCCAATACAGGAGTGGAACACATGGCCTATTTGAGAGCCATAAACACCTTTTGTGCTGCATTAGTCAAGAGGAATGAATTTTTCTTGAGAAGGTTAGTGAGGGGTCTAGCAATGCGACCATAATTGTGGACAAATTTGCGATAGTAGCCGGTAAGAACCAAGAATCCCCTCAAACTCTTCAAGGTTTTTGGTTGGTGCCAATCTTGCATTACCTGTATCTTTTTGGGAGCCACCTGTACACCTTCATGACCCACAATGTGGCCCAAATACTCGACTTCTTCCATGCCGAATGAGCACTTGGACAATTTGACAAATAGTTTGTGATTTTGGAGCAGTTGCAAGAGCAGGTCTACATGTTGAATATGTTTTTCCCAGGTGAGGCTATAGATGAGAATGTCATCAAAGAAAACAAGGACAAATTTTCAGAGATATGGTTCAGCAGGTGATTCGTGAGGCTTTGAAAAGTGGATAGCGCATTACAGAGACCAAATGGCATGACCAAGAATTCATAATGGCCTTCATGAGTTTGGAAAGCAGTCTTGGGAATATCTACTTCTTTCATGCGTATTTGGTGATAGCCTGAGTGATAATCTAGCTTAGTAAAGAATTAAGCACCATGTAGTACATCCAACAGATCATCAACAACCGGGATAGGGAATTTGTCTTTGACCGTGAGCTTGTTGAGGGCCCTGAAGTCTGGACACATGCACCATTCCCCATCTTTCTTGAGCAGCATGACCACTGGTGATGAATAAAGACTGATGCTAGGACGAATGACACCGAATTCAAGGAGTTCCTTGATGATTTTTTCAATTTCATTCTTTTGGGCGAAAGGATATTGATATGGACGCACATTCGGTGGTTTTGTCCCTAGGACCAAAGTGATGCTATGATCATGTTCCCCTCTAGAGGGTGGAAGCTCTTTAGGTTCGTCAAATACCTGATGGTGTCGATTCAAGATTTGTTGCATGTCAGGATGAATATGAAGAGGAGTGAGCTCGATGGCATTAAACTGGGCGATAACTCCATGATTGCCCATTTTCAATAACTTTTCCATGCGATGCGAGCTGATGATTGAAGAAACACCTACCTAGAGTCCACGGAGGGTATGCATGTGGTCATTCTGCTTAAACCTCATATATAACTCCTGGAAATCCATGGTGATTGGGCCTAGTGTGCGAAGCCATTCAGCCCCCAAGACAATGTCACAACCACCCATGTTAATCGCAAACATGTGGGTCTTGAGGTGGTAGTCTCCCATCTAAAGTTTGATATTTTCAAAATGGCCTTCACATTTCATTGTTCCCCCATCAGCAATCTGGACTTGTAAATTAGAGACTGTCGTGACAAAATAATGAACAGCTTCGACGACTCGTTGATGGATAAAGTTATGAGTTCTGCCACTATCAATCAATACTACTACAAGGTGATGTTTAATAAAGCCTCTAATTTTGAGAGTTTGGGGCGCATAAATACCTACCAAAGCATGTAGCGAGATCACTGGTTCCTCTGGCGTAGTTGGGAGTTCATTTTCCTGCCAGGTTTCCTCAACTTCATCCTCTAGTCCCTCAAGGGGTGGGGCTTCCTCAGATGAGCTGTGATCAATAACATCAATTTGAAAGAATTTGGGTTCCTTGCATTTATGCCCGGGGGAGTATTTGTCATTGCAGTAATAGCACAATCCTTGTTTTCTTCTTTCAACCATTTTTGTTGGAGACACCTTTTGAACCTTAAGTGTTTGGGTAGGGCCCTAAGCCTAGGTGGGGCGTCCCTTGGCTATGAAATTTGGACGAGGAGACTTGGCAACTAAAGCACGTTCCGCTTCGATCTTATTGCAAGAGTCTATCCATGTAGGTGGGTGGTGCATCCGGACATGTGCTTGGATGGCTTCTTTGAGACCACTTATAAAACACTCCAAGTTGAATTCATCTCCTAGACCTTCTATGCGGATGGCCAACATCTCAAAGGCTGCAATGTATTCTTTTACTATGCCTGCATGTCGGAGCTTAGTAAGACGACCCAAAAAATTAGAGTCTCTATCAAAGCAGTCACAAAGAGATTTTGAGAACACTTGCCAAGTTATTTTCCCAGGATAGCAATTTTGATGCCACTGCCACCATTGCCATCTCTCTTGGTCCAAGTAAAGGGCTCCCACATGTATTTTAGTTGGATCATCTCGGATATCATTTAGAATGAAATATTGTTCCATTTGTGCTACCCATACTGTTGGACTAGAGCCATCAAATTTATACATGTCCAGCTTGGGTAGCCGAGAGTGGAAATGTTGGTGATTTCCATGGAGGTGAATATGATGGCTAGATTCTCCTTCACTGTCTTCATTAAGGCCATGTGCCTCCAAATGCCAACCCGACATTCTCACTTGGAAAGTGTCCATGAATTTTTGCATCTGGTCCACTATGTTCCTGAAAGAAGCTAATTGTTTTTCAAGGCTCTCAATATTCTCGTTGGCCATGGCTTGAGCTCTAGTTTCTACCATACACAGATCTTGGTCACTTGTCGTCACTTTGAAAAAATTTGGGACTACCCGAAAATTGAAGCTGACTAGTGAATGGTACCACTGTGATCAGCTCATCGTCCAGATTCTTATGGGATAAGTTTCTGACTCCGAATGGAGTTTTACTCCCCGCTTACCAATACTACAGTGGCCAATTTCCATAAAACTTGATCCTGCCCAATGTCCTACGAGAATCACCCCAAGGTATAGGAGCCACAACCTTCACTGCAAAAATGGTCAGATATACCTGCGAAACCCCCAATTGCTAGATGTGAGTTGGACTGCAGCGACGACAGGACCCCAACTGCTAGATTTGAATGGTACTGTGGCGGTAGAACCTCAACTAGTGGATCTTATTGTTGTTGAGGTGGCGATCTTCAAAGAGTCGAGGGAACTATGGTCTCAAAGGAGTGTCAAGTGCTACAGATCGCAATATACATAAGGGTCCAACAATAGTACTCGGCCCAGTCTTTCAAGGCACTAACTAAGGAGGATCAACCATTCCCTTAGCCGTACTACTCGAATACCCTATTGTATGCGCAATTAATCTCCCCAAGTGTTGTTCTCGGTGTATTGTAGCAGCAAGATGGCTGACGATTTATCTAAGGTGAGGTTTCAAGTGAGCCTAAGGGGCTTCTGATATACCCAGAGGGTATGTGGAAGGCAGTCTGTGCACGGTTCTGTCTAATGTGCTACTATTCGAAGGGGTACCCACAGCGGTTACAAGGGATTCCAACAAGCGTGACCACCTCTTGTATTTCCTGTGTGCATGCCTCCCCAAAGTCGTAGGTTTATGCACTCAACGACAGACCTTGTGGTTTAAAGATGTCGGAACACGTCTCTAGCCTAAAAAAATATCTACCAAAAATGGAGGTACCACTGGTCCTAGAAAGTGCTCTGATACCACTTGTTATGCTCTTGACCTGCAAGAAAATTCCAGAATACCAAATATGCAAAGAAATACAACCCAGAACACAGAACAAAATGAGAAAAACAACAAATATTTTATTATTCAAAGATGAAAGCAATGTTCACTTGCGTCTTCGAAGGGGCAACCTCCAGCAGAGCAGAGCTTAATTACAAAATAAGACACGACACTCCTCAATGGGGAGTCTCTATCATTTATATAGGATTCATACATACAATACCATGGTTCTCTCAATACCATCTATCTAATACCATGGCCCGTTTGCAACTAACTGTGGTCCCTTTCTTAAATGCGGGTCAACCACTTACAATTATTAATATGGGCTTTTTTGACTCTTTAACTAACTATAACTATGACTCGACCCTATTACATAAATAAAGGGGAGTGTTGAACCCTAACAAATTCTAAGACTTTTGAGTATAAAGTTGGGAATTTCAGCCTCCAAGGGAATCTAAAGATTCCTCAAGATTCTTTGAAGATTTTGTGTTGCGAGGCACCTGTAATTTTGTTGCTCAGATGGTGAATCTGACTTCACCATCGTGCTCACTGTGAAAATCTGAGAAAAATGATTGCAAACTCGATAACATTCCGATAATGTGCAAATTGGCCTCCCAAGGAATCTTTTCAACATAAGATTCTCTGTGAAAACTCTATCCCGATGATCTGAAAATGGAAGGTACTTGAAAAAGGGTGCAAGGTATCCATTTTCATTGATGTAAATGAGTACAAAAACACTCCAAGTTCAAATCTGAAAATGTGAGAACTTCTTATTTCTAATAGAGAGATAGATTGTAGGGGCATTTACTAGATATGTCACCTCTAAAGAGAGGATGAGTTCCAGAAGCTACAGGGCCCTCTACAGACTCTGTGTAAAGAAATAATAGAAGTAAACACTCAGATTTAATTAAAAGAACCTTGCTTGAACTTGACATTATGCGAATTTTAGCTTGAAACAGGTGTATGTGTTGATTTGTTTTCATCTGTTTAAGTGCTTTAACTTGATTTGTTTCAGCTGATATTAAACAAATATATCAGACATATAAGACAGCAAATAAATATCACACACAACAACAAATTTGATAAGGAGTTCACCCCGATCTTGTGGGCTACGTCTCCTATGAGCTCTAGTCAACTTGACTTGGCTCTTTGGGATTATGGCTTGAATTCTTTTACAAGTTCCACACTCAACTCCAGAAGGTTACTGACTAAACCTATGGGCTTAGAAAAGCCATATACATCCCTATCATGGTTGTCCTCTTTGTGCAGGTAGATCTAGGCTCCCTTGGACTTAATTCCTTCAACAAGTGCACTAAGCTTCCCTGAGCTTCTTAATGGCACAAACTCCTTCCAAATGCTTCAAATGTCTCTGAAACCTCTGCTAATGTCTCCAGCACATATCTAACATCAACAAATGACTATTCAATTGCTCAAAACGAGCACTGCATCCACGATCTAGGCCTTCCTCTACAGTTGGCTCTGGGCTGCCTGAAACCTCTGTTCAACATCTCGGCCTTTAGAAGTATCCAAATGGTTCTGAAAACATGTTCATTGGATTCAGAATGTTCATTACAGCATAAATAGGCTTTTGTTTCACCTCCAATGGCTGCACACAACCTAATGCAGCTCCAACACTAAACATGCCCTGGTGGCTCCTGGAACTTTCCCGAAGCAAAACACCTGAAGATGACCTATGTTCACTGTGAAACATGTGCCAATGGCTCCAGAAGGTCGAAGAGACACAAAATAAAAATAAAAATCATCTCAAAAGGCCTCCCCTAGCCAAAGTTATGGCATATTCATGAACTGTCAGTCTGGCCTAGAATAACTCCGGCTAAGTCTAGATAGATTGCAGTTAAGTCCGCCAAATATGGCGAACCGCCAAAAATGGCACTGCCGCCAACCTAATTGCTAGTTGAATGGTCAGTTGACCGTGACCGCCGGGCGGAACCACGGGCATGTGACCAACAATCTTGGAACTATTAACCGCCAAGTGTTAGGTCCTGGTTCTGAGCGCTCGATCATGTGGTAAGGGGTTGGCCCCTTTTCTGCCCAAATCAAACACATACCAAGGTTAAATATATATGACGCCCAACATATGTTAAGTCCTAATGTGCAGGCGGGCTGGTGGGAACTGTCAGCTGGCGGCCACACGACCCGGGGTCGAGTCCCATGAGCTCCATAAAAATTTTACCCAACACCACATTGCAGTCCTGGGGCCACATGTCAGCATGCTATTGGACCGTTCAAACAGAATATTCCTCGAATATTCTAGGGAATATTCCTCATAAATAATTTATTTTATTTTATGTTATTTTTTTTTTTTTTAAATTCAAAAATGAAGGTCATTGGGTGATTTTTTAAATCGAAATAACTTCTCCATATGAAATCCATTTTCGAACCGTTTGCAGCACCGGAATCAGGAAGATGAGACCTATCTGATCGTTCAGGTTCCAACCTAATCTGAGCACTTTCAAATTTGAGCATTTTTGACACTTGGACTAGAGCTCCTGATCACACCTCCCAAATGAGAGGCTTTTGGACCCCAAAAGCTTACTGAAATGTTGGACCGAACTGTAGTACAGACAATGAGAGAATGAACATCCTCTTCTCTTCAGCTCTTCAAACATTTGCTTTGCATGGCAAATGACTTTGAACCACAAATGGAAAGAAATTGACATTTCCCTTCCTGAATGCACTTGTCCTCCTGTCCACAACTGTCTTTCTTGCACTCACACAGAAATTTTATGGCGAGAAAATTACAGAATGAAACTAAACAACATTGCCTTGATCAATGATCTAAGGTGGCTCAAAACAAACAAGATATTACAGCATAGAATACATGCATACATCCGAAATTTAGATATGTACAAAAGGAGTACGTCTTACTGTGTCAAGAAGTCCATCCAATTCTCACCAAGCCACTTCCATGGCGACTTTTGCTGCTACAACTTTTCCTCATGTGAAACTTCCCTTTCCACATCAATAATGGAATCTGTGTTTCAACCTTTGCCAATCTTCTTGTCCTCTTGCTACATGTGTGTGGGACGGATGTAAAGTCCAACAATGAGAGCCAACATGTCCCTTCTTTTGGCAAAAAGTGCAAATCTTATGCACCTTCTTTGAAGGTAGTCTTTGCTTCATATGTTTCCTATGTGCTTTCTTCCTCATCTAGCATCTCGAAACATGATGGTTAAATTGACCAGAATATGTACAAGAAATCTTTCTTCCATTAAAGCATGTAAAATTTTCATGCCTTACAGAAACACAATCAAATTGATCATGAGAAGATGTATACCTCTTGTGCTGCTTTGCATGTTCATCCTTTTTGCCTCCATGAGGAGATGAACTAGTAGAGGCTCCAGTTTTCAATTGCAAACTAACATCATCGTTCTTGTCTTGAAAACTGCCTAAAATTGCATGCTTGCCATAAGCTGCATGTCTACCATCTTCTTGTTGCGACAAACACTTAAAGTAATGGCAATCATCTTTGAAACAAATTTGACATATTTGCCTCATGGAACTTGGAACAAAAGTTCTCTTTGAATTAGCCTCACATGCCTTCATGGCTTTTGAGTCTTCACCATTAGATTGCACATAACCAAGTCCAAGATTCTTGGGTCGTTCCTCAACAGAAAGGGGTTCAATCATGCCTTGTGCATGCTTTCCTAATCCTTTGCCTTCATAACCCATCTTAATCATTAACTTGGATCCTACTCCCCTTGTATGCTTTTCGAAATATCCAACACATCTTTCTAAAGAGAAAACTGAAGACAAATCAGAATGGATTACCTCTTTCTCACACATGTTCTTGATCAAAGCCTCTTGGGCTTGATGAAGCTGCAACTCCATATCATGCAAGCTTTGAAGAATTTCTTCCTTCTCCTACTTCATGGCCAACAATTTCTCATGAAGCTCCGTGCTTTCTCTTCTATCCTCAAACAGGATCTGCACCATATCCTTCAATATAAGGAATTCACGCTTCATATCCTCATCGAAGAACCTTGTGAAGGAGGAAACTTCACTTGTAGAAGTTGTCATTATAATGTCAATGAACAAATTAACTTCAACAATGTTCTTAAAGCTTTTCAAAACAAATGACAAATATTTTCACCCAAATGTCTTTACAACCATCACATATTCAAGCAGCCAACAACACATAATTCAAGTGAAAATCTTGTTCAAGCAGCCAACAACACACAATTCAATTGAAAATCTTGTTCAAGCAGCCAACAACAAACCAACTCAAGTGAAAATCTTGGAGTGGTTTTGAGGTCCTTTGGGGTAAGGAAAATAACTTCTATTCCTTTTTGTCTTTTCTAAGACTTAGCTAATCAGTAACTATCCTCAAACTTCAGCAAACTCAAACAACATGCAGTTTGCAAAATAATAAAGCAGTCAATCTTCTACATTGCTTTAAAACACCTTTCAAGCTATACAATCAAGCTATTGTGATGTCAATCAAGCAAACTTGGCTCTGATACCTACCTGATCTGAAAATGGAAGGTACTTGAAAAAGGGTGCAAGGTATCCATTTTCATTTATGTAAATGAGTACAAAAATACTCCAAGTTCAAATCTGCAAATGTGAGAACTTCTTATTTCTAATACAGAGGTAAACTGTAGGGCATTTACTAGATATGTCACCTCTAAAGAAAGGATGAGATCCAGAAGCTACCTGGCCCTCTACAGACTCTGCCTAAAGAAATAATAGAAGTAAACACTCAGATTTAATTAAAAGAATGTTGCTTAAACTTAACGTTATGCGGAATTTTAGCTTGAAACAAGTGTATGTGTTGATTTGTTTTCATCTGTTAAGTGCTTTAACTTGATTTGTTTCAGCTGATATTAAACAAATATATCAAACATATAGGGCAGCAAATAAATATCACACATAACAACAAATTTAATAAGGAGTTCACCCCGGTCTCGTGGGCTACGTCTCCTGTGAGCTCTCGTCAACTTGACTTGGCTCTTTGGGATTATGGCTTGAATTCTTTTACAAGTTCCACACTCAACTCCAGAACGTTACTGACTGAACTTATGGGCTTAGAAAAACCATATACATCCCTGTCATGGATGTCCTCTTTGTGCAGGTAGATTTAGGCTCCCTTGGACTTGATTCCTTCAGCAAATGCACTAAGCTTCCCTAAGCTTCTTAATGGCACAAACTCCTTCAGAATGCTTCAAATGTCTTTGAAACCTCTACTAATGTCTCCAGCACATATCTGACATCAACAAATGACTGTTCAATTGCTCAAAACAAGCACTGCATCCCCGATCTAGGCCTTCCTCTACAGTTGGCTCTCGGCTGCCTGAAACTTCCCTTCAGCATCTCAGCTTTTATAAGTCTCCAAATGGTTCTAAAAACACCTTCATTGGATTTAGAAGGTTCATTACAGTAGAAATAGGCTTTTGTTTCACCTCCAATGGATGCACACAACCCAATGCGCTCCAACACTAAATAGGCCCTGGTGGCTCCTGGAACTTTCCCGAAGAAAAACACCTCAAGATGACCTCTTTTCACTGTGAAACGTGTGCCAATGGCTCCAGAAGGTCGAAGAGACTCAAAATCGAAAAAAAAAAAAAAAAAAAAATCATCTCAAAAGGCCTCCCCTAGCCAAAGTTATGGCATATTCATGAACTGTCAGTCTGGCCTAGAATAACTCCAGCTAAGTCTAGATAGACTGCAATTAAGCCCGCCAAATATGGCAGGACCGCCAAAATGGCCGTTGCCGCCAACCTAATTTCCAGTTGAACGGTCAGTTGACCGTGACCGCTGGGCATAACCGCGAGCATGTGACCGACAATCCCGGAACTGTTAACCGCCGAGTGTTAGGTCCTGGTTCTGAGCGCTCGGTCATGTGGTAAGGGGGTTGGCCCCTTTTCCACCCAAATCAAACACATACCAAGGTTAAATATATATGGCGCCCAACATATGTTAAGTCCTAACGCGTAGGCGGGCCGGTGGGAACTGTGGCCTGGCGGCCACACGACCCGGGGTCGAGTCCCGCGAGCTCCATAAAAATTTTGCCCAACACCACATTGTAGTCCTAGGGCCACGTATCAGCGCACTATTAGACCGTTCAAACATAATATTCCCTGAATATTCTAGGGAATATTCCTCAAAATTTATTTTATTTTATTTTATTTCAAAAATGAAGGTCATTGGGCGATTTTTTAAATAAGAATAACTTCTCCATACAGAATCCATTTTTCGAACCATTCGCGGTGCCGGAATCAGGAAGACGAGACCTATCCAGTCATTCAGGTTCCAACCCAATCTGAGCACTTTCAAATTTGAGCATTTTCGCCACTTGGACTTGAGCTCCTGATCACCTGAAAAACGTACCGAGATAGTTCCGCCTTGGCACTACAAAACATGGTTCCCTTCTCTGTCATGCTTCCTCCCCTAATGTGGAGCAGGCCTTTCACGCCTCATCCTCTTTCATGCTGCCATTCTCTTCCAACACTCAACAAACACATGGTTATGTAAACCACAAAAACTACATGTTTTTATATGCCATGATTTATGTTCATCATTAACAACATGATTGTAATCAAAATGAACTCTAGAATGTTGAGACTTGTTATACCTTTCCTAGTTGTCTCTCATGCAATTATGGCGATGAGAGATTGCCTCAGCTCTTTCTTTGCAATGTGCACTTCCATGGGATGATGGTGATGTGTTCACATCATTCTCTTTCCTCAACGGTTTCAACAATGTCTTGGAAGATTCTGACACTTTCGAGCATTCTCCTTCAGTGTACCCTAAACCTGCGAATCAAGGTTTTGGCGCAACCTCCAATGGTTGGGTCATGCCTTGGCCATTAACACCAAGTCATCCTCCTTTATACCCCATCTTGGTAAGGAGTCTCATTCCAGTTCCTATAATCGATATCTCCACATTTCCAGTAGAAATAATGTCATGTGAAGATGAAACTGAAGAACAATCAACATTGTTTACCTCAACTGTCAATTATGAAACAGGTGATAAGGGCTTCTCTACGCCTTCATTGTGCTTCAATTCTTCCAAGGCCTCTTCCATTGCTCACAACCAAAGCTGCAATCTCTACTTCTCTTCCTTCTCTTCTTGTAGAAGCCTCTCCAATTCAACGTTTGTTGCTTGAAGGTTCTGGTTGATCTCCTCATTCGAATGATGAGAAGACGATGAAGGTGATAAATGTTCACTTGAAGGGGGTATATGGAGTATCATCCTCCATTGTTGCACGTTCAGTCGTTCACGCTCGCAATTCACATCAGTGAGAAGACCACTATGATACCAAACTTGATCTGGGATCCTTCAACTACCAGAATTATCCAAGATCTTTTACTTTTGTGATTGATCCGAATTGGATCCTTAAACTCTCTTAAAGCTACCCGATCTCTGTAAAAAGTCATACCGAAGTTTAAAGTCTTGTGGATGTCGAAGCTTATCAACAATAACCTCTGAACAACGACAATTTGTGGTCAGCATGGAGCAACGAGGACCCTCGGTCAAAGTGCGTAGACAGTTGGCCCATGGCAACCGCGCGCTGGTGCAAACTTGGCAAACGAGAGGCCTAATCCCGAAACAAAGGCAGTTTCTGATACGTGATTAGCGCAAATTGCGAATCACGTATCGTTGGGAAAAACCCCTCTAAGAGGAAAAACCTCGAGCGCTCGGTCACAAGGGAAACCAGAAAACCATGGGAAAGCACTACAACTGACAAGGCGGATCCCGTGCTCAAAACTGGCAGAATATCGGGGGCATTTCGAGCGGTAAGCAGGTTTGGCCGAGGACCAAGCGATTCCATACACCGAGTGATGCGTGTCCGATGGATGAGAGAGAAAAACCGCTTACATCACGGAGTAATGGTCGAGCAACTCAACCGTGAGATATGAGCGAAGACCGTAGGATCTGGGGGCTCCAGATCAACAACAGAGGTTTAACCCGATGGATGACCGGACCCGAGGGAGAAATAAACTGCGGCGCATAAGATTTGAAGTTAGATTTGACCGATGAGTTGACAGAAGGATCCGTTTCGTAAGCATCTGGGAAATAACAAAAATAACAACCGTTCAAAGAGAACTAACACTCAGTTCGTGAGGAAACAGGTGGCCACCTCTCTATGAAGCGTTACAGTGATGATGACGCAGAGCAGGGGATTCCAACGGACAAAGGCAATAGATCCAGGGAGCTGGGAAGTGGAAATGAACAGTTGGGGAGCCGATTAGTTTTAAGCCACGAACAAACAGAGAGTAAAGGAGGGACAAAGAGAGAACAACCTAGGAAGCAGTAAGAAGACCTGGAAGCAGAGAAACCAAAGTCGAGCTCATTGTAATAGGTAGAGCCACCAGAGGTTGGAGGCAGAGCCGCAAAGCCAGAGAGCTCTAATAGACTTCTAAGAGCCACGAGGCTGCAGTGAAGTTACAACACAGCAGGAGATCGAATGATCGAGTTGTGGTTGGTTGTTTGAGGTGTGTCAAAGACAGGAGAAGGAGTTCCAGAGACAAAGGTATAATTTTGAGGGAGTCGGAGAAGCCAGAAGCTCGAGAAGCTCAGAGCACTAATAGAAGGAGTTCCAGAGACAAAGGCAGAATTCTGAGGGAGTCGGAGAAGCCAAAAGCTTGAGAAGCTTAGAGCACTGACAGAAGGAGTCCAGTCCAGAGAAGCCTAGACCTGTTTGCAGAATAAGGACAGCCAGGGGTAAGATGGCATTCTAATCCCTTTGGTTCCACTATAAACCAATGGAATTAAGTGTAGCACTTGTAAAAGAATTGAAGCCATAATCCTAGAGAGCCTAATCAAGTTGATTAGAGCTCAAGGATACGTAGCCCAAGATATCAGGGTGAACTCCATATTATATTGTTGTCTTATGTGTTTGTTTTTACTGCTGCTTTAACTAATGTTATATGAATTTATATATCAGTTTAAGTACCTTCCCATATCAGCACAAACAACAGATTTTAAAGTAAATAATCAGTTGAAAAAAAATACAAGCATACACCCATATTTTCAAGCATTTCTTATTTCCGCATTGGTTGATCAAATAGACTTGGGAAAATTTAAAGTTTTGGAAGTGGGAGAGGTTCTTGTAAGTTAGACAAGAAGCCTAAGAGCCCCATTTTCAGATCAGGTGGTATTAGAGCTTAAGATTTATTAACCCCACCTTCAAAGAAGGTTGTATCAGAATGCTTGATTGACAGGGCAAAGATTGCTTGTCTGAAAGGTGTTTGGACAATCAAAGATTGATTGCCTCATTGATTGTATGCTTGGTTGCAAATTGACTATTGTTTGAGTTTGCAGAGGTGAAGGGAAATCTATTGATAGCTCAGTCCAGGAAGGACAAGAAGGAAGAAGAGCTGAAGGCATTCTTCTATCCCAAAGGACCTCAGGGCAATCCTTGAAGCACAAAAGGTTGTTGCAAGAGGTTACTAGATAAGCTCTTTAATAATCTTGTTTGAAGTTCTTTTGTGCATTTTGAAAATGACAACTTCTACAAGTGAGTTCTCAAATTCTTCTTGCTCCCCAAGTTCCTTTGATGGAGACATGAAGCAAGACTTGTCCACCATGATGGATATGGTGAGAGAAATGTATGAGGATGGAAGGAAGAGCAGCATACTTAGAGAGCAGTTGAATTCCGTGGAGGAAGAGAAGCAGATGCTTTCTGGCAAATTGCAGGAAATGGAGAGGCAACTTCATATTGCAAGTATGAACCTGAAAAGGATGCATGAGTTGGAGTCACAACTCTTTGTTGCAAACGAAGCCTTGGCCAAGTATCAGCTAGAAGAAGAAGTAAACCAGTCCTGTTTGTCTTCAAATTCTTCTAAGAATGCTTATATTGGTTCTTTTGAAAAACATACTAGAGGCATAGGTTCCAAGCTAATGTCTAAGATGGGCTATGAAGGAAAAGGATTGGGCAAACATGCACAAGGTATTGTTGAGCCAATAATGGTTGAGGAAAGGCCTAAGTATTTGGGTCTTAGCCATGGACAGTCTTATGGAGAGAGTTCCAAAGCTGCCATGAAGTCCATTGAAACAGTTCCCAAAAGGAGTTTCATTGCAGGTCCTCTACCTCAGAAGTGTGAGGATTGTATTCAGGAGGAATGCAATAGCTCGAAACATCATTCGCATGATGTAGGTGTTTAGAAGCACATACTTGAACCAGAGGGTTGTGGAAACTCTGACAACCATGAAGAAAGTGATAGTGTACCAAAGGGAGCTACTTATTCATTTGTCTCACCTCCTCATGAAGGCAATAAAGGTGAAGGAGGCAGGTATAAATCTGGTTCTAAACACATTCCTTTTGATTTTGTAAAGCATGGAAAAAGAATTGCATGTTCCTTTTGTCGTTTGGATAACCATTATGTTTCTAGATGTTGGAAGAAGATGGCCACATACGGGAAACTTTTGAAGGAAAAGAAGCAAGCAGCCAAAGGTCCACAGGACAAGGCAAATCATGTTGTCAAAAGGATGCACATGTGTTGCACTTACTGCCATAAGCAAGGCCATCTTACTGAAAGGTGTTGGACTTTGAATCCAGCACTTCTTCCACCAAAGCTGAAGGATATGGTGGAAAAAGAAAATGGCAGGGATGGAAATAAAGATTCCATGATTGATGTGGTTTAGGATGATTCACATATTGATGTTGATGTGCAAACAGAGGGACCTTTGAAATGGATTGGTAAGAAATGGGTAGAATTCTTATCCAATTAAGGTTGCATGTCTAGTGATGCATCTGTTTGCATTTCTTTGTGGAATAAATGCAAGTTGCAGGATCTTACCAAAATGGTAAATATAAAGAAGTTGAGTAGGAAACTCACTTTATTGCTGCAACAATATGTTCATTTCAGCTTCAAAAGTACAGTGTACTTAAGTGAAAGTTGAAAGATGGAATGCGTGCATGAGCATGAGATGCATGTGATGCTGGCTTGGGAGAAGTTAAATTGGTTTCTAAAATGGAGATAAGGATGAAGTGTTTCATCTTTTGGAAAAGAGTCCTAAAGGTCTTTTTCCTACATGCTTGACTTGAAGGGTCATTTGTTGCAAAGACATGTTTTATTGGATTGTTATCTAGTTAATCATTTGTATGCAGATATAAGACATGGAAGGGTTCACAAGATGTGAAATCTATTTCTTTGTTGAAGCAGGAGTTAGCCCATGTAGTTGTTGTCTGTATGCTTGTTGTTAACAGCTTTTCAAACAAGTATAAATGAAAGTTTTGTGGAGCAGATGTACTTCACATTTGTTTGAGCCACCTTGGATCAAGGATCAAGGCAAAGAAGTTCAAACTACCTTCTGTAAACTTCATAGCAGAAGTTCTGCATGAAGTCAAGGAGGAAAACAGTGCTTCCTGAGACGACCAACCCATCCAAGAAGGGAAGTGGTTAGATATTTTGGTTCAGAGGCACTATGCAAATGCAAGTGTAGGGAGGCTGAAAGAAGAGGGTGTTGTTACTCTCATATACTGCTCAGATCAGTATATCAGTCTTTTGGTGGACCAAAAGTTCTTTTAGTGGGAAGGCATGATCCGAATTGGATACTTAAACTCTCTTAAAGCTACCCGAACTCTGTAAAAACTCATACCGAAGTTTAAAGTCTTGTTGATGTTAAAGCCTATCAGAAATAACCTCTGAACAACGACAATTTGTGGTCAACATGGAGCAACAAGGACCATCGGTCAAAGCACGCAGACTGTTGGCCCATGGAAACTACGCGCTGGCGCAAAATTGGCAGACGGGAGGCCCAATCTCGAAATAGAGGCAGTTTCTGATACGCGATTAGCACTAATCACATATCGCTAGGCAAAACCCCTCGAAGAGGAAAAGCCCCGAGCGCTCGGTCACAAGGGAAACCAGAAAACTGTGGGAAAGCGCTACAACTGACAAGGTGGGTCCCGCGCTCAAAATTGGCAGAATATCGGGGGCATTTCGAGTGGTAAGCGGGTTTGGCCGAGGACCAAGCAATTCCATACATCGAGTGATGCGTGTCCGACGGATGAGAGAGAAAAACCACTTACATTAAGGAGTAACGGTCGAGCAACTCAATCGTGCGATATGAGCGAAGACCGTAGGATTTGGGGGCTCCAGATCAACGACAGAGGTTTAACCTGATGGATGACCAGACCCGAGGGAGAAATAAACTATGACGCATAAGATTTGAAGTCCGATTTGACCGATGAGTCAACAAAAGGATCCGTTTCGCAGGCATCTGAGAAATAACAACCATTCAAAGAGAACTGACACTCAGTTCATGAGGAAATAGGTGGCCACCTCTCTGTGAAGTGTTACAGTGATGATGACGCAGAGTAGGGGATTCCAATGGACAGAGGTAGGAGATCCAGGGAGCTAGGAAGTGGAAACCAGTGGGGGAGCAGATTGGTTTTAAGCCACGAATAGACAAAGAGTAAAGGAGGGAGAAAGAGAGAGCAGCCTAGGAAGCAGTAAGCAGACCTGGAAGCAGAGAAACCAGAGCTGAGCTCATTGTAATAGGTAGAGCCACCAGAGGTTGGAGGCAGAGCCACAAAGCCAGAGAGCTCTAATAGACTTTTAAGAGCCACGAGGCTGCAGTGAAGTTACGGCACAGCAGGAGATCAAATGATCGGGCTGTGGCTAGTTGTCTGAGGTGTGTCAAAGATAGGAGAAGGAGTTCCAGAGACAAAGGCATTATTCTGAGGGAGTCGAAGAAGCCAGAAGCTCGAGAAGCTCATAACACTGAGAGAAGGAGTCCAGTCCAGAGAAGCCTAGACCTGTCTGCAGAACAAGGACAGCTAGGGGTAAGATGGCATTCTAAGCCCATTGGTTCATCTGTAAACCAATGGAGTTAAGTGTAGCACTTGTAAAAGAATTGAAGCCATAATCCTAGAGAGCCTAATCGAGTTCATTAGAGCTCAAGGAGACGTAGCCCAAGATATCAGGGTGAACTCCATATTATATTGTTGTCTTATGTGTTTGTTTTTACTACTGCTTTAACTACTGTTATATGCATTTATATATCAGTTTAAGTACCTTCCCATATCAACACAAACAATAGATTTTAAAGTAAATAATCAGCTGAAAACAAATACAAGCATACACCCATATTTTCAAGCATTTCTTATTTCCGCATTGGTTGATCAAATAGACTTGGGAAAATTTAAAGCTTTGGAAGTGGGAGAGGTTCTTGTAAGTTAGACAAGAAGCCTAAGAGCCCCATTTTCAGATCAGTGATCTTGTTAGAAGTGCTTTTAAAAGAGCATAAAATATCCATATGTGCATGCTTAAACAAAAGGAAACATGACAATGATCAGCAAATCAAGAACACGATACATTTGATAACAAAGTTCATCGAGTGTGGGCTACGTCTCCGGGCCCGGTGTCAAGGTGGTGGAGGTTGCTTCATATAATGTTGGAAAAGACGATGATGTACATGGAAGACTCTTTGTCATAACTAGGTCATACACCCTCAAACAGAGTGGCTTGTCTCTCCATGAGACGTTCTCCCTATAAGTAATCTCACTCAATAAGGGCTTCCTTCAACATGACAAACTAACGAGATCTCACATAATGTGGCAACGAGTATCCCCTCAACATAGTTACACAGGGATCTCAACAACAATACATAGCATAAAAAGCTAATGACATCTCACATAATGTGGCAATAACGATCCCTTGACATAGTATCAAACACGGATCTCAAGAATAATACATCATCTCAACAATAATGAAAGGAAGCATAACATGACTGCTTCATGTACCATCACTTCTGAAAACAGTTGAAAAATGAAAGGCTCAGCTGCGAAAACCGACTGCACCACTGAATTTCTGGCGTCGAGTAGTGTAAAATTAACTACCAATTCGCCTAATTCTAACACTGCCAAATTATGGGCCTTTAGGAATCTTTTAGATTCCCCGTGATTCTCCAAGGATTCTACTCCATGGGTTGATCAGAGATCTGCTCCTCAAATGGAAAATCTGATCTCACCATTGCAATCCTTGCAGAATTCTGAGACTTTTGAGTATAAAGTTTGGAATTTCAGCTTCCAAGGGAATCTAAAGATTCCTCAAGATTTTCTGAAGATTCTGTGCTACGGGGCACTTGCAATTTTGCTGCTCAGATGGTGAATTTGACTTCACCATCACGCTCCCTGCAAAAATTTGAGAAAAATGTTTGTAAACTTGATAACATTATGATAATGTGAAAATTTACCTCCCAAGGAATCTTTTCAGCATCATAAGATTCTCTGTGAAAACTCTATCCCGAAAAATGTACCGACATAGTTCCACCTTGGCACTACAAATCATGGTTCCATTCTATTTCATGCTTCCTCCCTTGATGTGGAGAAGGCCTTTCACGCCTCATCCTCTTTCGTGCTAACATTCTCTTCCAGTGCTTAGCAATCACATGGTTATGTAAACCACAAAAACTACATGTTTTTCTATGCCATGATTTATGTTCATCATTAACAACATGACTGTAATCAAAATGAACTCTAGAATATTGAGACTTGTTATACCTTTCCTCACTATCTCTGGTGCAATTATGGCAATGACAGCTTGCCTCAGCTCTTTCTTTGCAATGTGCATTGCCATGGGATGATGGTGATGTGTTCCCATCATTCTCTTTACTCAACGATTTCAACAATGTCTTGGAAGCTTCTAACACCTTCGAACATTCTCCTTTAGTGTACCCTAAACCTATGAATCAAGGTCTTGGCACAACCTCCAATGGTTGAGTCATGCCTTGGCCATTAACACCAAGTCCTCCTCCTTTATACCCTATCTTGGTAAGGAGTCTCATGCTAGTTCCTGTAATCAATATCTCCACATTTCCAACATAAATAACATCATGTGAAGATGAAACTGAAGAACAATCAACATTGTTTACCTCATTTGTCGATTCTGAAATAGGTGACGAGGGATTCTCTAAGCCTTTGTTGTGCTTCAATTCTTCCAAGGCCTCTTTCGTGGCTCGCAACAGAAGCTGCAATATCTGCTTCGATTCTTTCTCTTCTCATAGAAGCCTCTTCAATTTATCATTCTCAGCTTGAAGGTTCTGGTTGATCTCCTCATTCGAATGATAAGAAGATGATGAAGGTGATGAATGTTCACTTGAGGGGGTATATGGAGCATCATCCTCTATTATGTCTTTCTCCTCTTCCTATGTTCTCTTCTCATAAGCTTCATACATTATGTCCACAATTTTGGACATCCTGAGCAAGGCCTCATACATTTCTTTGTCATCCTCCATTTTTGCACGTTCAGTCATTCACGCTTGCAATTCACATTAGAGAGAAGATCACTCTGATACCAAAATTGATCCGGGATCCTTTAGCTACCAAGATTATCCAAGATCTTTTACTTTTGTGATGTTGTTATAATTTCTTTTAAAAGAGCATAAAATATCCACACATGCATGCTTAAATAAAAGGAAACATGACAACGATCAACAAATCAAGAACACGATACATTTGATAACGAAGTTCACCAAGTGTGGGCTACGTCTTTGGGCCCGGTGTCAAGGTGGTGGAGGTCGCTTCATATAATGCTGGAAAAGGTGATGATTTACATGGAAGATTCTTTGTCATAACAAGTTCATACACCCTCAAACAGAGTGGCTTGTCTCTCCACGAGATGTTCTCCCTACTGGAAATATCACTCAAGAAGAGCTTTCGTTAACATGACAAACTAACAAGATCTCACATAATGTGGCAACAAGCATCCCCTCAACATAGTTATTAATCTGATTTAGAATATTAGTTTGCAGTGCTAAGATCTTCCTAATATTATTAACAAAATGCTTTCGTTGTGCTTAAGGATTCATGAATTTGCAAGTGAAATGAAGAGTTTTTATGTTAATTTTATGAGCAATTTAACATAAATCAGAAACTGAACAACAACATAAACATGTACAAAACATCATCAAAAACACATTACAACAAGCACATGATAAAGGAGTTCACCCCTCCTAGGCTACGTCTCCTTGGTCCAGCTTCTAATGGCTTGGGCCTCTATATTATGTTCAAAACTGTAAAAAAAATTGTGTTTGCAATGCTCAAATGATTCTGAAACCTACTCCAATCAATCCAGAATACTGAATAATGGCTATCTAGCCTCTTTTGCATCCAATTTGGTGAAAAACTGAAGAAGTTATGACTTCTCCTAGTTTTCCCACTATTTGTTCCACAAATTGCTCCACATCCGACAGTAACCCACAATTTCGCTCCAAAAATTCGCTGACCGAGCGAGAATTTTGCTGCGTGGTAGGCCATAATCCGTCGGCACCGACTGTCCATCACAAATTGCAACCGGCATCAAAACTCAACGGTCTTATGGTCTTGTGAACATGGCGAGCGATGTGCGATTACGATGTGGCGGACCCGACGGAAGTATTAACCAGAACCTAAAGTCGCATCGCATCCAGGATCCTTTCGCATTTCACAATCAGTGGATAACTGGGATTTTGTATATGCAGGGCTTTGCACCGTTGTGATTTGTGATTGTGAGATCGCATTACAACCCTGTACTCGTTGGGGGCCGATTTTGTAGCACCGACCCTTCGCCGATTTGTGATTGTGATCTATCGTATCGCGCCTTCGGTCGATTCTTGAAAGCCTTCCCCCCTGACTTATCACATCGCAACCCTTCCATACTCGGGGGCCAATATTTAATGATGACCTGCCTGTGATTGCGATTTGTGACATGCGGGGCCAATGGAGGCTTGCCACTTGGCGCCTCCTTGTTCGTTGAAGGACCTTGCCACATCATCCAATCCTGCCATGTGTCTAAGTTAAAATTGGACTTTGACTTGCTCTAACTTTTGCATATGAGTTCGGATTTGAGTGTTGTTTGCACCGTTGGAATCAAAATGACGAGCTCTTCGATCTGAAGCTAATTTTATCAAGTTTCTGACACTTGGATTTTTGAGCCTAATTTTGAGCACCTGATCACTCCTCCCCACTGGAAGTCTTTTGGACCCCAAAATATCACTTTCAATTGACCAACATGTGAGGGTACAGTTCCCTCACCTTTCCAATCCCGATCCATTGATCACTGAATTGGAACTCATGATCTGCACAATGCTTGTAGTGCCTTGTTGTTTACTTTCCTTTGTCCTTTTCAAGTTGTTCTTACACTATTTGATGTACCATTTGGAGTCGTTCAATGAAATCTTTGGCTTTTTCCATGTTACTATCAGTAGCAACATCCTTCTTACCAAGATGATACAATACATTATGATGCAAATGGAAACAAATTCCTCCACTTTATTCCTTTGACTCAAGCTTGAATATACATCTTGAAAGTATGTATTTTTCTGAACATAACTTTCATGCAAAACAAAATGATGCTCAAGGAAAGTATTTACACAAACTATAAGCCTAGAAAGTACATCAACAAACTTGTTGCTTATACCTTTCTTATACCTTTTGGTCAAGTGGAATAGTAGAAGAAAATCCATCTAAGGGAAGTGCCTTTTTCGCTGCAACTTAAACACTTTATCATCAAAAATTTCTGAATGAAAAGAAATGGGCTTACCACATTACAAAAAGATTGTGTCCATGACATAGTCACATACAACAACCTGAAACTTAAGTGACTGTCTCAAGTCTGGAAAAGCAAGTACTGGAGTTGTACTGATCTTTTTTCTTAAAGTATCAAATGCCTCTCTTTGTTTGCCTCCCCACTAGAAGACCTTTTGCACAATTGCGAACAAATGCAAATGAACTACAATAGAAGAAAAATTAACAAAATTTCTCCTCCAACATTGGGCTGCTCCCAAAAAACCTTTTATCCAAATGACTATCTTGAGCCCACCTGCGTAAATTGCGAGCAGAGCAAAGGCATCTGTAGCTTCATGGGGATGTATGATTCTTTCACCTGTGTCTGCAAGAATGGAGTCAATACCACCACAGAATGTTATGGCATCAATCTTGGAGAGGTCTAGCTTCAACTCACCTTCTCCACGTCCCACGCAGACTGCCAAAAAGCCTTTGGGAACCTGAACATGCTTGGAAGAACTAATTTCACGGCTCAAGTACATCAAAGAAGTTTTATCCAACAAATACTTTGATATCTCCATAAACAAATGTTCTTGACATACGACATCAAGTATTTTTTTTCTCACACATGACATGTTCATAATGAAAGTTTCTGAAAATGAAAATGTCATCCAAATAGACTATCCTATCTAGAAATGGCTTCATATCTTTCTTCATATGCGTAAAAGTAGTAGGAGTATAGCAAAGACCAAAAAGTATAACAAGCCATTCAAACAAACCTTGCCTGGTTTTGAATGTCATCTTCCCTATATCTCCTCCAACAACTCTACTTTGATGAAAACCACTTCTTGAATCCCATTCAAGGAAATGCTTTCCATTCTTCTCAGGCGCCAAAATAAGAGGTGCACCACACGGTAAAGGAGTAGGCCGAATGATCCTTTTATTCAACAATCCCTGGATTTGCGTTTTAATTTCTACGCTTTCCATCACTAACATCCTGCACATGCCAATGTTAGGAAGAAGACACTTTTGCTGTAATTGTAACTCAGGTTGGATTCCCCTCTTGGGAAGTAATCCCTTTGATTCCTGAAACATTTCATCAGATTGGTTAACAACGTCAATCAAATCAATTTTCAAATTCTAATTACAACCATCAAACGCTTCACAATCAATATCATTCTTGGGTTTGATCATGAGAAGCATAAAATTCTTGCTCGAATTCACCAGTCTTTTCATTTGCCTTGCATAGCAAGCGGAACATCTGTTTTTTTGTTGTGAGCTCTCACAATTTATTTTACTCCATTTTTTAATATGTGATATTTGTCTTCATGTTGATGGAAAATAACTTTCCTGTCGTAAAGGTATGGGCTGCCCAAAACGATGCCACAGATATATAACGACACAATGTCAAGCTCCACTTCATCTATGAATTTTGTAGTGATTGCGAATTTCAATTTACACTTTCTCGTAACCTGTAATTGCGCATTGTCACATACCCATCCAAGTGGATATGGTTTATGATGTGGAACAATTTCCAGATTTAAACTCTTGACAATGTTTTCTGAGATAAGATTGACTTGAGAGCTGCTATCAAACAACATATCAATCTTGTTATGTTTAGATATCACCCTTATGTGAAACATTTCTATTGTCCTCTTTTCATTTGGAGTTTCATTTTGTGAGTCTAAAGAACTAGTGTTGGCAATGGATTCCTTTCCTTGAACCCCATGGCTGTGATTTTTGTTTCATCACCCAATTCAAATCCCAAATCCTCTTCTTGAGTGATTACAACTGTCTTTTCTTTTCCTTTATTGTTGAATTTTCTTGGTTTCATTTCGGGATGAAGCTTCCAATAATGAGCTTCATCATAACCCTCTTTGGAACAATGTTTACAGATTGTTTTCTCTCCTTCCTTTTTAATGGATGCATTTTTCTTTCCCTTGAAACCCTTTTCTTTCTCTTTACCCTTAAACGACTTTTTACTACCTTCTTCTGGGGTGTTTTTCCCTCTTACCTCAAGATGAGTGGTTTGCACACACACATCATCTAGATTATTGGGATTAAACATTAATATAGTGTGCTTAAGATAATTGTGTAAACCCCGTATGTACTTCAACAAAGTGTCTTGTGATTACAAATCTACACCTAACATCAAAGGCCTTTTTCTAAATTCTTGGGTGTAATCTTGCACATTTTGACCTTTAAGCTATCTAAAGTTTTGCCAATTCATGATGGCTTTCTGCATATAATATAGAGGGTAGAATTGTCTTTTAATTGCATCAATGAAATCATTCCAAGAAATAAAGATCTTACCATGTTTTTTAATCTCCTCTTGGGTATTTGATTCCCACCATGCACCCTCCATTCTCAAGGAAGCTAATTGAATCTTTATGTCATCCTCTTGAAGGTTTTGAATCCTACAATACTAGAACTCCAACTGACGAATCCAATTATCAAGATTCTCTGCATTCACTTCACCATTATACATAGGCAGCTCGAATTTAATATCAAGTTTTAAAAAAGGTGATTTACCATTTCTTTTTAAAGAATGATGTTGAGTATGAGTAAGGGTTGTGTTAGTGGAAGAGTGTGAAGATGATTGTGAAGAAGATGAAGAAGATGGTGGAGAGGGCAGAGGTTTGTCTCCATTCCCATTACCTCCTTTTGAAGAGCCTTCTCCTTTGGGAGGTTTGGAAATTTCTCCTTGCAACCTGTTATTCCTCTCTTCATAGAGGACCTTCACCATCTCTATCATATCAAAGAAAGCCTTTTTAAAGGTCTCCTCATCTTCTTTCATGTTTTGATCCGAACTTAAACAGGAACGCAACAACTTATAGATATAATCATAAACACAGAGATGCGGCAAAAAAACACTTCATTTCATTAATAGAAAAATATTGAACTATGTTTACAAACAAAATGGAAATAAGATAGTTTGGGCGATGGTAGCTTATCTATGAGGAGAGATGTGGCTGTTACATGCTTCTGAACTGTGTTACAATGAGGCTCAAAGGCCTATTTATTATTGAGAAACAATGGAAAAACCTAAACATCCAAAAACCTAACCCTAGGAGATGAAGCGCCAAATCTGTGGGCCCTGTTTTGGTAAAATGGTACATCAACTTCCCGGAGTTGTAACTTTGACATATGAACTCTGTTTGGCTATCATAATACCTCATTTCGAAGATCTTGAAGAGAAGGCCGAAAATAAATTAGTAGGTGGGTTTGGGACATTTTTGGTCTCTCTGTTTTCCCTAAAAACGCCGTTTAGGGCCTCAAAACGGCTCCGAAAATTCAGGACTTGAAAAACTGCCAAAAATAGTAAATTGTGCTACAATTAAGGAAACCAAAAAACTGAAAGAGACAATGTTGGGGGTCCAAGTGGAATAGGCGGGTGGCCACCAACATCCACCTGGATCATGTTTGTTGGTTCTTCTTCATGAGACATGATCTCTGGAGTGTCAACTGCAACTTGAGGCTGAACTAGTGTTGGAGATTGTGGCAACCTTGCTCTTCTTCCCCTTGACCCAACTTCAGAGTCTCCAACAAGCTTTCCTTCACCTCTTTTGAGTTTTAACCTTGTAAGCATGACATAAACTTGCAAACAATTAAATCCTTCTTTCACAAAACAAGCCTAGTGCTCTGATACCAAAATTGATCTGATATAGAATATTAGTTTGCAGTGCTAAGATCTTCCTCAGATTAGTAACAAAATGCTTTCATTGTGCTTAAGGATTCATGAATTTTTGCAAATGAAATGAAGAGTTTTTATGTTAATTTTATGAGCAATTTAACATAAATCAGAAACTGAACAACAACAAAACTTGTACAGAACATAATCAAAAACACATTACAACAAGCACATGATAAAGGAGTTCACCCCTCCTAGGCTATGTCTCCTTGGTCCAACTTCCAATGGCTTGGGTCTCTCTATTATGTTCAAAAGTGTAAAAATTTGTGTTTACAATGCTCAAATGCTTATGAAACCTACTCCAATAAGTCCAGAATACTAAAAAATGGCTATATAGCCTCTTTTTGCATCCAATTTGATGAAAAAATGAAGAAGTTATGACTTCTCCTAATTTTCCCACTATTCGTTCCACAAATTGCTCCACATCCGACAGGAACCCACAATTTCACTCCAAAAATTCGCTAATCGAGCGAGAATTTTGCTGTGCGACAGGCCATAATCCGTTGGCATCGACTGTCCATCACAAATCGCAATCAATGTAAAAACCCGACGGTCTTATGGCCTTGTGAACACAGTGGGCGATGTGGCAGACCCGACGAGAGTATTAACTGGAACCTAAAGTTGCATCGCATCCAGGATCCTTTGCATTTTGCAATCAGCGAATAACCGGGGTTTTGTATATGTGGGACTTTGTACCATTGCGATTTGTGATTGCGAGATCGCATCACAACCTTGTACCTATCAGGGGCCGATTCTATAACGTCGACCCTTCGCCATTCTGCGATTGCAATCTATTACATCGCGCCTCTGACCGATTCTTGAAAGCCTTCCCGCTTGCCTTATCGCATCACAACCCTTCCCTGCTCAGAGGTCGATTTTTAACGCTGACCTGTCTGCGATTGCGATTTGCGACATGCGGGGCTAATGGTGGCTTGTCACTTGGCGCCTCCTCATTCGCTAAAGGACCTTGCCACATCATCCAATCCTGCCATGTGTCCAAGTCAAACCTGAACTTTGACTTGCTCTAACTTCTGCATATGAGCTTGGATTTGAGTGTCATTCACACCGTTATAATCAAAATGATGAGCTTTTCGATTTGAAGCTAAGTTTATCAAGATTCTGACACTTTGATTTTTGAGCCTAATTTTGAGCATCTGACCAGTTACACAAGGATCTCAATAACAATACATAACATGAAAAATTAATGACATCTCACATAATGTGGCAATAACGATCCTTTGACATAGTATCAAATAGGGATCTCAAGAATAATACATCATCTCAGCAATAATGAAATGAAACATAACATGATTGCTTCATGTACCTTCACTTCTGAAGACGGTCTAAAAATGAAAGGCCTAGCTGCACAAACTAATTGCACCACTAAATTTTTTGCGTCGAGTAGTGTAAAATCGACTACCAATTCGTCCAATTTTGACACTGTGAAATTTGGGGCCTTCAGGAATATTTTAGATTCCCCATGATTCTCTAAAGATTCTGCTCCATGGGCTGACTGGAGATCTTCTCTTCAAATGGAAAATTTGATCTCACTATTGCGATCCTTGCAGAATTCTGAGATTTTTGAGTATACAGTTGGGAATTTTAGCCTCCAATGGAATCTAAAGATTCCTCAAGATTCTCTGAAGATTTTGTGTTGCGAGGCACCTCCAATTCTACTTCTCAGATGGTGAATCTGACTTCACCATTGCACTCCTTGCAAAAATCTAAGAAAAATGACTGTAAACATGATAACATTATGACAATGTGAAAATTTACCTCCCAAGGAATCTTTTCAGCATCTTAAGATTCTCTGTGAAAACTCTGTCCTGAAAAACCTACCGACGTAGTTCTGCCTTGGCACAGCAAGTCATGGTTCCATTCTCTGTCCCACTCGTGGTTCTGCTAGATTAGAGTTCCGCCATCGTTGGCTCAGCCTCTCCCTCCGTTCCCTCTCTCTGTTCCGCTACCTCCACCCTCGAATGAGAAAACACAAGGTTTATATGGTGGTCAGGGGGCAGACTTTACAAAGTCACCACTCTTGGCATGGTGGTTCGGTAGAGCAGTTGAGGCGAGGAGGTCGGGGTTACAAACTCATTTGACCTCCCACCTTAGTATATTATTTTAACCGAAAATAATAGCGCGAATTTTTTGTTAACATGTTTTGTTTTATATGGGTCCATTCAACGACCTAGGGGTTTGCTAACCGTGGGGTGTGGCAGGGGTGGTGTCCCGCCACCCCGTTTGCTATATTTTTTTATAAGATATAACATGACCTCTGGCGGGGGTGGCAGCCCGCCACCCCTATTTTATAAATTTTATTATTATTATTATTATTATTATTATTATTATGACAATAATGAGCCATTTTTAATTTTGTTGAAAATAAGGGTTATTGGGCAAATTAACCATTCGACAATTTCCCTCGTCCCGTTGGTCGGATTCCGTGTGCAGTCTCAGTGAATTTGTAGGATCATTAAGCCTGCCACTTGGCCAAGTTTGACCAAAACTTTGACCAACTCTATCTTCCTCATACAAACTCAGATTTGAGTGTGGTTCGCACCGTTGGAATCAGGACGATGAAAACTTCGTTCTGGTTCTGGTTTGAGACCTATCTGACCACTTTTAATTTTGGCCTATTCTGAATCCTCTTCGACTTATGAGCATCTTTGGAGCCACCTGGATCAAATCTCTTGTTACATTTTTTCTTAAAGTGAATTGATTTTCAAGTGTCGCCCTTTGAATGTTACCATGGAAAATTTATCTCATGGTGATATAAATGTGACCTGTTTCCAAATTAGAGATGGATAAGATAAAATAATACAACTTATTTAACTTGGGTATTTGTTGGGCATGAAATCCCCCCACAGCATGTTTTGGGGCTTAAAGCCCAAGTTTTGGTCAAAGGTTTTGTAAGACTCCGCAAATTGTGGGCGTGGAGCGCGAAGTATAGGTTAAGTCATAGCACTGTCAACCCTAAAGTATTGTAATGTAATGTAAAGTCATGTCGGCCTACCCATGGTCTGCGGACCATGGGATTGTATAAATAAGAGCGAGGCTCTAAGTTGTAAAGATAACGAATGGGAGAATTAGAGAGGCAGATACGAATGGTTCGAGCTTACAGTAGGAGTCTAAGTGTATTGGGTCATAGTAGTAGGAAGGGGCTCTGCAGCTGAGTGCGCAGACCCCTGCAGCTGAGTGTGCAGGGCGGTGTCGAGTCTATAATCTGGATCGAAGATTAATAAAGAGAAGTTGATTCCTATATTTGTATATCTGTTGTGCATTGCCTTCTTTATATTCATTATTGTTTTATTTATCGCACGCATTGATATGATTGTTGAATATGCTATAATAATCATTAGTCTTACATAAATGAGTTAAGTAATTGGGTAATAACAGACTAAATAACAAGGAACTTGGGTATTATACAGGTTGCGCCCCAAGTAGGGCTGCGTGAAAGCAACACCACAAGTTGTGAAGAGATAGTAAGTGTGTGTAGCGACGTGTGCGCAGGGTCAAACCACAGACCTCCAGAAACTCATAAGACATCCCCAGGGTGAGAAAACCTGGTTCTAGCACCCTCCCATACTACTTCGGGTGAGACCTTAGTCCGCGCTGCGCGCACTGTTGCCGAAAGGGCCAATAGTATCGGTATTTGCTTGGCTAAATCACCTCTGAACCTGGGTCAAGCCCATACAAGCCAACAAATGGTTCTGTTGCTGGGACTGGGATCTACATAAAGGATGTCTGATGTCATGCCACTGGAATCCAACAAAGAAAGAAATTTAAGAGTGGTTGGACAAGAAGATTCACAAGTTCGTGGCGCAGGAAAATAGAAATCCGCGAGTATCTAAGGAACCGTGGTTGGAGCGCTACTTGTATACGGAAATCCACGAACTCCACCCACCCCACCTCCGCCACCACCACAATTTAGTATGGCAAGAGCGATCAAACTACCGGTGTTCAAAGGATTCAAAGGAGCGGGAATGAAGATTCAGACCAATTCTGGTTCATGGTAAGAGCAGTATGGAAGCACAAGGCATCGTGGATGACAATATTAAAAATGCTACGCTAGTGAGCGCGCTGCAGGATTGCGCATTAACATGGTATATCGAGCATTCTAATGACCACCCGAACGCAGGAATCACAGAGATCCAGGCTGCATTGAATAGGGAATTTAGCAGGCCAAAATCAGAAACATAATTAATCATCGGGCTTAAGGAGATCACGATGCTCCCCGGCGAGACCCCTGAGATCTAGACCAAATGCTAAAGAGTATGATTCGCGAAGCCAATATGACATTAATGGATGCACAACATCACGCATGGTTTGTGGCATCACTTACTCCACACTTAAGGACGACACTATCACAACAAAAACTTTCAACCTAGGCCAAAGCATTGGAGATGGCAATGACATTACACGAGACCCTAGGTTGGGAGTCCAACAAAATCCACACACAACTGCAGAATCTATTTCTGAAAATGCAAAGTTTGAAACAGGACAAGACACCTCGGCCAGAGGTGCGCGAGGAAGTATGGTGCATAAAATGCAAAGGCCAAGGGCACGACAAGGACCACTGTCTAGTGTTCGTGAACTACTTGGCAGGAGGAGGGCCGATGTTGTTAAGACCGGAGGCACAGGTAGGGCCAAGCGCAACGCCTGCACTATGGTGCGCGATTTGCGAGATAGGAGGAAAACACACTACGAACAATTTTCATCTGTTGTAGAAGTATTTGCAGATGTCCCAGCAATTATTTTGTAATTTCTGCAAGTCGGTAGGCCATGATGAACGCACCTGCCGAAGCTACGAACTAATGATGGACCAGACTCCTGCCTACAGGGTGCAGACCGAAACGCGAGCCCTCGACCCCAATGGAGGGATGGCATGCACTGGATTCTAGGGGCACAGTCGAGGTCGAGGAGGAATGGGACTAGGAAGGGGTCATGGACAACTAATTTGTTACAATTGCGGAGGGCCAAGGCATTATGCCCGCAATTGTACAAACCCAACAAGAATATCATGTTGGTACTGTACTTAGTTTGATCACGAGGCAGAACACTGCCCTTCGTTGATAGTGAGGATGTGTGAAAAGGGGGCACTTCAGCCCCCTCCGACTCAGAATTTACAAATGATGAGGTTTGAGCTGTGCGAAGAAGACCCGAATGTAAACATGATGCTTAGGAGTGGTATGGCCATGGGAGATGATAAGGGGAAACAACCAGAAGAAAGTGCATGGGTTCATAAGGCTCCTAACAACGCTGAATTGCAACATGATGATTAGATCATTGCGTTGCATGACAATAGAGGCAAGGGAGCTATCGACATATGATGGATTAACAGTGGTGGATGAATTTCTGAGCAAATTTGAAAGCGCAGTACCAGAACAACAATGATTCGATGCTCTGAAATGGGCACTGCATGCAACACTCGCATGATGGTGGGGTACGCATCAAGGAAATTTCGAGGACTGGAGCGATTGTAGAAGAATGTTGCGCCTAAGATTTTGGAAACCACAAGTATGGCTAGTAGACAAATATGACAGATGAGACAATCCACGCACGCACCTCGCGAAATGGACCAAGGTCTACGGGGAAGAGCCACAGCCTGAATGGGTACATTTATTCTACCATACCCTGGATGTCATACCAATGAATTGGTATACTGAGATGGAGCTCCGCCATGGTACGGGTGAATGGGATCTCTTGCGCGAGGGATTTTTGTTAACGTTCATGTTCGAGGATTGTTGGTTGGATAGTGTTGACAATGCGCTAAAAATAGTAAAAGCTGCTATATTCAAACTACTACAGGAGCCACTAGGAGTACTTCAGCCAGAAGGGGTGACACAATTAAGCAGCGCACTAGAGGGTTATAACGTAAATGTTGAAGAGGATGATGAGGACCCACAAAACCTTAACATTTCAGAAACAGAAGGCTCCTGCGAGATTCGTGGACCATCACTTGAAGACCCTGACATCACTACGCAGCTAAAAACGAAGCAGGTCAACATTGGAACAGAGGCAAAGCTTAAGTATGCAACGCTTGGGGGCTATTGGGACAATGCCACGGTCGATAAGGTCGCTGAGTTACTTTGCGAATACCAAGACTTGTTCCCGACCAAAATTACGGACTTAAAAGGGATCGTTAACGATTTAGGGATGATGAAGATCACCCTGAAACCCGACGTGAAGCCAGTTAAGCAATGATAAATTACCGCTTGAATCCATAGTATAAAGAAAAGGTCCGCGACAAATTAGATAAAATGCTCACAGCCAGAATTATTGAACCAATGGAAGAATCCGACTGGGTGAGTCCTATGGTAGTACAGGAGAAAAAACAGAAGGGTGAAATAAGAATATGCATAGACCTGAGGAAGCTGAACGACACCTGTGTACATGATCCATTCCCAACACCATTCACAAATGAAGTACTAGAGAATGTTGGTGGTCAGGAAGCATACTCATTCACAGATGAGTTCTCAGGGTACCATGAGATCAAGATCGCGTCGGAAGATAGGAGCAAAACGACCTTCGAAACCAAATGGGGCTGCTTTCAATACACCGTGATGCTGTTTGGACTGAAGAACGTGCCAGCTATATTTTCGCGCATCGTAGTAGCCACGTTCAAAGAATACATCCACAAGTTTTTGGAGGTCTATCTGGATGATTGGACTATCTTTGGATTAGTCAAGCATCATGTAGCGAGCTTACACTTGATGTTGGATACTTGTCGCCAACACCAGATTGCGCTGAACCTTAAGAAGTGCACATTCCTCGTTCCCTTTGGAAACCTGCTGGGACATGTGGTATGCAAACAAGGACTAATGGTGGACCCTGCGAAGATTGTTGTTATCCTAAATTTGGAAGCACCGCGAAGCATTAAACAATTGTGCGCTACCTTAGGACACACTAGATACTATAGGAAGTTCATCAAAAATTATGCCCAAATAACCACGCCGATGGAAAAGCTATTGAAAAAAGAGGTTACATATTGCTGGAATGCTGATTGCATGAAGAGTTTGGATGTCCTCAAGGGGAAATTGGCTTCCGCTCCAATCCTGGTCTTCCCGAAATGGGATGTGGAATTTCATGTACATGTTGATGCGTCGTGTATCGCGTTGGGAGCCGTACTCACATAGGAGGGCACAGAGGGTGTGGATCACCCGATCGCGTTTGCGAGTCGAAGATTGTCCAAAGCAAAAAAGAACTACTCTACCACCAAGCGCGATGGGTTATCAATGGTGTATGTGCTCCAAAAATACCGACACTATTTACTTGGAGGACATTTCAAGATGTATACTGACCATTCCACATTGAAATACCTGGTGAACAAGCCTGTGTTGGGGAGCGAATATGCAGATGGCTTTTACTGTTTCAAGAATATGATTTTGAGGTCATAGTCAAGCCAGGACACTTAAACGCAAGGCCAGATCACTTGTCACGAATTGAGACGGGTGAGGAACCAACAAATTTGGAGGAGGGACTACATGATGCACAATTCTTTGCAGTGCCCATTGCGGACAAACACTTTGAAGATATAATCCATTTTCTAACAACAGGGACTGCGCCAAAGGATTACTCAATCCAACAGAAGAAGGAATTGGTGGTGCGCGTGGCAGACTTTTCTGTCATCGCGGGGTACCTCTACAAGATGGGCAACGATGAGATATTGCGAAGATACGTACCTGAATTTGAACGAGGTCAGATCCTCGTGGAAGCACATGGGGGCACTGCAGGAGGACACTATGCAGGACAGGCAACTGCATAGAAGATTCTTCACGCAGGGTTATGGTGGTCGACCCTGCACTAGGATTCAAAAGCACACTGTAAGGCTTGCGATATATGTCAAAGGATGGGAAAACCATCACGAAGGGATGAGATGCCACTAAATCCCCAAATGAGACTGCAGCTGTTTGAGAAATGGGCAATCGACTTTGTGGGCCTAATCAAACCTCAGGGAAAGACGGGTGCACGCTACATCATCACTGCGATGGAGTACCTAACACGAAGGGCAGAGGCGCAGCGAGTTAGGGACTGCATGGCCGCTACGGTTGCAAAGTTTTTGTTCGAAAACGTGTTGACCCGATTTGGCTGTCCGAAAATCTTAATGAGTGATCATGGAACACATTTCCTAAATGAACCTAGGTCAAGCCCATACAAGCCAACATTATTTTTTCCTTTTTTATGAAATGTGAATGAAGGTATGAATAACAAATTTGTTTTAAAGCTAATGTATACAACAACATTGTTTAAAGTGTTATGAAATCCCTTTGCAATATGAGATACTAAATAATGGTGATTGTTTCACTTTTGTGTCCATTGCATAATCATAACATATTTTTTTTTATAAAACATCTCATTGTTTACACTATATTCGAGACTTAATTTTAAATATTCTCATTCAACATGTAAATGTTGGTGTCACTTAACTAGATTCTGGCATGATATTGGTTATATACATGATATTTGAAATATGGTTCTTATAAATGCCCAAGTTTGGTTGCTTTTGGAGTTCTAAGGCGTTAGAAAGAATGTTTGATTTAATGGAAGTTGAATGCTTAATATTAAAAAACATAATAAATTTTTAGTAGTTATTCTAAAAGCTTGAGGAATTTGGCTTGCCAAGAAGGTGCCTTGTCCAACTTTCTAGCTAAGTCTCTCCTCAACAAAACAATTAAAATATAGATTTTTCAGTCTCAGGTTATGTCTTCTTCTTCTACATGTAGATTTACTTTAATCAAAATGCATTCTAATATCCTAGTCACAAAGAATTGACTCATTTTTTTGATCTAATGGAAAATTAAATTTTGGTTGGTTGTAATTATGAAACAATGCTTGTTTGAGATGAAAATATTTATTTGATGTTTATTTTTTTGGGATTGGTTAGAAGAGTTTTTGATGAAAACAAGCATTCCCACCAATCATCCATGAGGTTGATGCTTTGGGAGGGCAAAAAATAATGTAAGGAGAGGTGGACATAGGAAAATGATTAGAATTTCAATGCATTTCTATGTTGATATTGAAAAAAATTCATTGTTGGCTCAAATATGTCTTCTGCATTTCCATATTGGTAATAATGCTATTTTTCAACCAACCCATTCAATTTTATATGCTAATTTAGATGTTCACTTATCTCTAAATTGAATGAATTTGTCCAAAATGTTCCAGTGTAAAATTTAAATATAGTTTGGTAGTTTAACCTTTCTCATCCTCATGTGTAAATGATATATGAGATCCAATGTTTCCTTCTTCGCCTCTTTATTAACATTGTTGGCATGATCACACTAGTGGAATTGTATTCTAATTCAAATGTTACAGTCTTCCTATTTGTCATGTAACCCTTCTTGCTCAAGTTGTAAATGATGTTACTCCTAAAGTTCCCTTCAACATTATTATACTTTATCTTCTTGCTAATTTTGAAAATGTTGATTGTGGGTAACAAATATCTCTAGGTAATATCTAAAATTTAAAAGTGTATATAAGTGACATATCTTGTTTCTACCATCTACATAATTTTTTTATCACTTCATTCACTTTTACATTTTATTTTCGTTTCATCATTTGATTTCTCATTAAATATGATAGTCACAAAAACATAATTTTTATTTTTATTTATTTATTTATATTTTTTTTGGTCGACGTTCTCTTTCCCCTCCTTTAGAGGTGTGCTAGTATTTTCTCAATTTTCAACCCTAAAACCCCGATGCTAAGATAACATATGTTTATATTTACAATATTAATATTTCTATTATATCTAAAACCTACAATTTAATGATTTTTAAACTGGTCAAATCTCTAAGACACCTTTCTCTGAATCTAATCCGTTGACGAGCATGGAGATCAACAGTTACAAGTGACCTCTTAGAAACCCTAGAAACTCTACATGCAATCAAGATATATCCACTACTCGAGGTTATTCTCCATACACATTATCCTATAGAAGTTGAATGCTTAATATTAATGTTTAATTTAATGGAAGTTGAATGCTTAATATTAAAAAACATAATAAGGTTTTAGTTGTTATTCTAAAAGTTTGAGGAATTTGGCTTGCTAAGAAGGTGTCTTGTCCAACTTTCCAGCTAAATCTCTCCTCAACAAAACAATTAAAATCTAGATTTTTCAATCTCAAGTTATGTCTTCTTCTTTTACATGTAGTTTTACATTAATCAAAATACATTTTAATATCCTAGTCACAGAGAATTGGCTTATTTGTTTGATCTAATGGAAAATTGTAATTGTGAAACAATGCTTGTTTTTGAAATGCAAGTATTTATTTGATGTTATTTTTGGGATTGGCTAGAAGAGTTTTTGATAGAAACAATCATTCTCGCCACCCATCTTCGAAGTCGATGCTTTGGCCGGGCAAAAAAGAAATGTAAGGAGAGGTGGACACGAGAAAATGATTAGAATTATAGCGCATTTTGATGTTGATATTGAAGAATTTTCACTGTTGGCTCAAATATACCTTTTGCATTTTCATATTGATAATAATACTAATTTTCAACCAACCCATTCAATTTTATATGCTAATCTAGATGAACACTTATCTCTAAAGTGAATGAACTTGTCTAATATATTCCAATGTAAAATTTAAATCTAAATTAGTAATTTAACCTTCCTCCTCCTCATGTGTAAAATGATATATGAGATGCGATGTACCTTTTTCACCTCCTAGGTGATATTGTTGAAATGATCACATTGGTAAATTTTTAATTCCAATATTATTGCTGTTGCAAAAATGTGTAATTATTCTTTTTCCTTTTTTATAATATAAACCTTATTACTCAAATTATAACTCAAGTTACTCCTAAATTTCTCTAAATAATATATATATATATATATTATAAATACATAGAAAATTTTATTACTTCATTCACTTTTACAATTTTTTTTTCATCATTTGATATTTCATTAAATGAGATCGTCAGAAACATATATTATTTACACTTACAAATATTAGTACGTCCTCCGTGTCTAAAACCCACGGTTTAAAGTGGTCAAATCTCTAGGACGACTTTCTCTTAATCTGATCCGTCGATGAGCATGTAGATCGACGGTTACAAGTGACCTCAGAAACCCTAGAAACTCTACATGCAATCAAGATATATCCGCTGCTGGGGCTTGGCAAAACCCCATTTTAACGTTGGTTGTGCCGGGGCGAGGTGGAGGAAGAGGAGCACCAGCAACTGGAAGAAGAGTTTGCGCAGCAGTCCATCCGTTCACCTTGGGGCGTATAGACAGTCGAGGGTATTCTCCATATTCATTATCTCTGCTATTCCACTTCAATAGGAATATTTTTTGAAATCTCTGTTTTAAGCTTAATTGAATGCAGAGAATGAAATGGTCATAACTGGATCTGCGTATTACATACCACGACTTGAATGTCTATAAATGTATTGATCATATTGTAGATTGCCCAATATTCCAAGTTGGATGGTAGATTGTTTCCATCACCAAAGTTAGAATATCGTTTTTTCTTACTTTTCAAGCTGTTAATTCCAAGGGTATTCTTTGTGATGACTTTATGCCCCACGTCACATCTGAATATTAGATTTTTTTATAGGGCAAGCGGTGAATAAAACACATTAGGATGGAAGTCCAGATATCCAGTTCAACTTAAGGATCGACTATCAGCTACATCTTCTGCACCGCTGTGTATTTCTGTAAAGTACTATCATCTTGTTTGAAGATGTTGTCATTAATATAAAAAGGTAAATGCTGTCATTGATGTGAAAAGGTGAATGCCGTGAGCAGCTTGTTGAGCAGTAAAACCACAGGCCTACTCTTAAAATAGGTACAAAATTGTATGGAAAATGTTAAACCTCAAGATTGGTCAAAATACATAGTGCAAAACAGATGTCAGATGATACGCATGCGCCAACAATGCCCAGGAAACCACATGACTGTAAGTATTCACATCAGAGATTCAGTAGATCAGCAATACCCAGAAATGTTAAACGGCGGTGAACTCGCATCAGAATTCGTGCAATCACAGTGTTCATTCAAAGCACAATATTATCATTCGAAGTATAACCATCAGAACATTTATTTAGCATTCCAGATTGCAAGGCTATGTAAAACACCCAGTGTGTTGGTGCATGTGTCAATAATGCGTATCTTTGTCCTCTCTTGTTTGCACAAAAATTTAGATTATGGCCTCAGAAAAGGAGGGAATTTGGACCTGTAAAAGAGTCCAGAACTTAGCCTGTAGCCGGCCCAGCAACTGGGCCTTGAGGTCCTTGTAATTTGGCCCCGAGGGCCTTGCAATTTGGCCCAGTGTAACTCGGGCCTGTAAAATTCAGCCCTGTGAAAAGGACAATTTCAGCCCTGCTATTCGGCCTCTCCTAAGGATAGACTTTGAGACTAATGACCTATGTTTTGACCTACCGTTGACTCAAAATTTAGGCTTTATTTGAAGACATTCTAGTGCAGATCTCGGTGACAAATTTTTTAACAGATTTTGAAAATTTATAGAGCAGCACTTGGTGACAAATTTTTTAACAGATTTTGAAAATTTATAGAGCAGCACTTGGACCATTCTTGTTGAAGCAAATCTTGAATCTTACTTGGAACAGCCCTTTTGGAGGATTCAAGAATTATTTTTTGAAGCAGAATTGGAGACCTTCCTTAGAAGCCTTTGAATTGTCTTGAGCACATCTTGGAGAACTGTCTAGAAGCCTTTGTTGAAACTGATTTTGAGTAGATCTTGAAGAGTTGTTGTAACAGAGTTGTTGAAGGAGACATTGAAGCTGTGAAAGCAGATTTGAAGTGATATTGTTGAAACAAAAAGCTTTGGAGCATACTTTTTGGTGCAATCCTTTAGTACATTATGGTGCAAACTCTTTGAAGGTTTTTTCTAGAAGAAAACATTGGAATTTGTTTGGAGCAAGATGTGAAGGTGACCTTGGAGAATCCTTTGAGCAATCATTAAAGAGGTCTTGGAGCAGTCTTTGAAGAAATTTGAGCTACATCTTAGACACCTCAAAGGAATATATTGATCTATCTTGATAGAGTGACTGAGTTGTATTTGAAAGAAAGAAAGAAAGAAATTATTTTAACGTCCACGAGGCTACCGCTAAAGATAGCCTTATGGAACAGATTGCTTCTTCATCTGCTTAATGCATTCGACCTTTTTCTGTGAAGCTTCACAATAAATGCTTAATGCATTCGACCTTTTTCTGTGAAGCTTCACAATAAATGCTCCCAGCGTCTTGACAAACCCCTTGCTAAATAGATTATCCCAAGAGCTAGCTTCCAACATATCTGCATAACTTTCCCTGTTGTCTTTGAAGGCCTCACATTCTAAAATGAAATGTTTTTCTGTTTCCACTTTTCCGGAAGAACAAAAAATGCATACTCTTTCCTTCCACACTTCTTTGGCCTTTTCCAGTGCCCTGCTTCACAACGAAGTTGATGGGAATTAGTCCTTAATTGAACAATAAGAATTATGTCTTTCCAAGAGATATTGGCCTCTATGTATGCTTTTGGTTGATGTATTTTGTAATGATTGGAGTTTAGGAGGATTGGTGTCTTCATATTGACAGAGTTGGTGCTTGGATTTGCCTAAGAGGATTGGTGTCCTCATATAGACTAGGTTGGTGCCTGGATTTGATTAAGAGGATTGGTGTCTTGATTCAAGGTTGGTGCCTTGAAGAATTGAAAGACATATTACATATAGGAACTTGTCTTTGTAAAAGAGGATTAGAGTCCTTAATATTTCTATTAATAAAATTGTTTTTGTTCTACCTCTTTTGTTCTCGCATAACTTGTGGGTTTAATTAAGAAAAATCTTAACTGGGTAATAAACAATTGAAATAAATATTGATTCCCCCCCTTAGTATTTCCAACACATCTTCTATTGTGTGTAAAATATAATGTTTGGACTTCTTTCATAAGGTTTGTTGTGGATAGTAGATAATCATTCTCATGGTTAGTCACCTATCACTCACTCTTTTTTCACAACAAGAGATTATATATATAGATTAAATATGGAAGATGTGCTTAAACTGCAAAGGTGCTTGTGGGAGAACCTTTAATGCTAAAAACTGATGGTCCAAGGTCTGTGAAATTTAATACCCTTTTTATATCCTCAGTGTCAACTGAGGCGCGAGTCGTGCCTAAATCTAAGACTTTGTGATAGTAAATTCACGTCTCTCCATACTGTCGGAATATGATTTTGTTTGGAAAGTGCTTTCTTCAAACTCAAGGAAGGCATTACACCTAGCTCATAGATGTTGGATGCCATAAGCAATGCTCGACCCCTTTCCTCGTGCCATGTAAGTTATAATGGTGCTCAATGGATGAACTATTGAACTAAGCACTCCTATTTAGCTAAGAGGCTATAGTGGCCTACAACTTTTCCACCAAAATCATATAGAACTTGCATCTAGCCTCAATTCCTTTTTTTATGTTTGGTGGAATTGAACACTGGGGAGGAGCTTGACATGTCACTATCTTCATTGTCAAACCACAATCTTGTTGACATATTTGTGTTTTATGAATTTCAATATCTCATTCTTAGAAGAGACTCTTCTCGTTGATTAACGACCATCTTAATCTTAGTATCCTAACCTTAGTATCAAGTATTGAGAAGATCAACCTCTTGAGGTGCAAACCTTTTTTGATTGTGCAACTTTTTGCAAACATTTGCACCTTAAAGGATTTGATCTTTAGAGTGATTGATAGATTTTTGGGGTGAAGGTGGATATAGGTGGGTTATTTTTAAAGCACATTGTTTTTCTTCTTCTTCTTATTATTATTATTTAAATATGAAAAGCCTCATTGTCGTGAGTACATGATCGGGTTGTCAAGAAGACTTGCAAAGACCATAACAACTGAAGGGGAAGAAGGAATTGATGACATCATTTCTCAATACATTTCAAAAATAAAGAAAACGAAAAAGAAATGATTGTACTGGTTATATAACTAGAAACATCATGTACCATATTATGAAAGCATATTTTTGATGATAAAATTTATATAGATGAAGTATTTTGTGTATATGATTAATGAATGGATGAAATAATGTTATAGTTAATGAATGATTACTATATGTTTCTTTATGTACAAAACCACATATGTTTCTTGATTATTTAAAAGTAACGTGTATGGAATAATGAGACTAGGATCAAGTAAGGTGAGCATGACAAGAAGAAATGATATATGAAAACAACACGATGGAGACAATTAGCATGTTTAAGGGATTTGAAAGGTCATGGCATAAGAGATGATATTGAAGAGTAAAAAACAACTAACATGTTGAAGGGATATGAAAGGCGATGGCATGAGATGTGACGTTGAAGAGCAGAGCAATAGATGAAGAGCTAGCATGATCTTGACAAGTTAACTAAGATAACAAATAAGATAATAAACATTAGAATTGAGTTAGTGAATCTTGCCCCTATGTTTCCCACTTAGAGCAACTAGCCAGAGAATAGAGTTGTTAAAGGTTGTCCACAAGGAAAAACCCAAGTTGAGAACTAGTGAGCTTTTATCTACAATAACTTTAAGAATTGATATAGAGGGGACCAATATCTTTAGTTGATTATGTGTGATTTGAGATATCTTTTAATATATTTATATAACCATAGGATGTTAGGTAGTCACATGAGATTGTCAATTGGGTTTATTTTGGATCTTTGGGAGGAATGATTGCTATCCTCCCCACCCAAGCTCAATTCTCGCAAGCGACATGTTGTGAGAACACCATTGTAAGGGCTTCAAGCCTTATTCTTGACTAACTTTATGACTTGAAGAATCTAGGGTTTGCCTTGGGTACCATCCTAGAAATGAGAGGAAGTACTCAAGGGTTTTCCCTTGGTGTGTAACCTACGAAAAACAAAGGGTTGTCACATGAGAATCACTTCATATTTTGAGGCACTTTCCTAGAAATGTTGTGTATAAGAAATGAGCAAACATATCTTTAGGAGTTTCATAAAAGGAAGGTCACAAGGAAATTTTTTCTGCAACTAAGAATCCGTCTATCACAAAGGGGAAGTCCAAGCGACTATTTTTCTCTATGGGGAGGAGGATATTAACCCTAATGCATCCATATGCTTAATGAGAGACATGTTTGATCTTCTAATTATGGGGTTTAACATTCCAAAGATGAATGGCCTAGGTGGTTTCTACCAAAGAGAATATAAACCATCCAATCCATTTATTCACTTTCTAATGAGCTTTGTATTGATAAGTTTTATTTCAAGGGGGCTGTGAGTGCATATGAAGGATATTTTGTGGAGATGGTCATCATGGAGGTGGTGTTGAGTCGATAGGAAGGATCTTTTTGTGGAGGGTATTAACCTTAATGCATTCATAGACATGACAAGTGATAGGGTTTATCTTCTAATTATGGGGTTGAGCATTTTGAGATGGATAGCCTTGATGATTTCTACCAAGGAATAGAAACTATCCATCCCATTTATAAGTGTAACTATTTCTCTTTTGAAAAATAATAGTATTGTTCAGTGTTTCATAATTGATAGTATGCTAGTTTATGGAGTATGAGAATGATGAATTGAACTAATGTGTATTGTTCTTGGTTACTAGTGTTACTTCCTTTATTACATAATGTTATACGCAAAATTTATCTTTAGAATATGTCACTTGTAATGAATCCAAGATGCATAGTTTTGTGAATTAAAATGCACAAGCCCATTTGAGCTTAAGGCTTGTCATGTTTCTTTTAGTATGATTGGCCATTGCTAGGCCAATAGTGGGGTTGAACAATTGTGTTGTATCCCTAAGTTGAAGTGAGAAGACTGGGAGGTTCTTTTGATTAGATACTTAAGAAAAGAAGTTTAAGGGCCTAATTGTGATGTTTTTAAAGGATAGGTTGTAGAGTTGTTGTTCAGGAGTTTGGGTACCTTGTTTCCCCAACTGATAAGTCAAAATGCTAGCTTTTTTGTTTGTACATTTTGGAGTTTGAAATTGAGGTATGCAACCCAAAGGAGTGAGAAGAGTCTCATGTCTGTTGGGGTCAAGTTGTGGAGTAGACCTTTTGCCACCTTTGGTTGCTTCTTGTGAGGATGCTTTCTAAAGGGTAGAGCTTGAATTGTTGTTTATGTTAGTTGATGTTCATCAATCATACTAGGAAAAGGGGGCAAATTGAGATTTTGATAATGAATGAAGGTGGAAGGCTCGAGATCTGTCATGGGATGGGATTGAATGATTTGATTTTGTCAAGGCTGAGATTTTGGGCATTTAATTTTTTTGATAAAGAGTTCTTAATGAAAACCCAGATTCGAGTGTTGGAGTGGTAGGCCACATGGAGCTCACGTGAGCACTGCTAGACCCAACTAGGATGCAACTACTAATGTCGAGGGATGATGTGTCATGATGAGATGGCACAAATGTATTTCTTGGTGAGATGATGTCGATTGATAATATAATGAAGTTGACATGGTGATGCGTGTGGTGCTATGTGTCAAGGGTGATGTTGAATCCAAAAATTTGGATATCAAGAGTTTTAGAAATTGGAATTTTGGGATTTTCTAGATCTTGATGAATTCAGAGAGGTTTAAAAACTAGATACCTAGATGAGTGGGGGTTTGACCCGTATTGAATGCTATGTTGTGGCATGGGGTGACGTGGCTCAAAGTGCGCAACAATGCTGGGGTGGAAGCCAGACGGTAGATAATATGAACAACATAAAGTTCTTGATATTGGAGATCTTAATATTCAGAAGGTTAATTCGTTGGCTATTGTGGAAAGAAGGAAATTCCCATATCTGGATGTTTGGAGTCCCCGATTGTGTCTAGAAGTTTGTAGATTCAGAAGATCCTATAGTAAGGAATTATCTAGATCCAAATGTGAGCAATACAACATAATGTGGTCTAATTGTAGATGATGTCTTATTCGATGTTGACACATGGGCAAGGATTGCCACGTGTCGACCATGTAGAGTTGATGCAACATTGTATGGTAGGGACAAAGGGACAAAAGGGGAATTGCATGTAGCAATGGTACACATGTTGACGTGATGCTTGGAGCGCATATTTTGAAATATGCATAACCTTGTGTCCAAAGCTTAAATTTGGATGAAATTTATATTGTTGGAAAGCTCATGGCAAGCAAAAGGAGATGGCGATCTTAGAAAGGAGTTTCAAGGTCACTGAACTAAGAGTAATTGTGAAAATGCCATCTCTAGATAGTAACCTTGGAGGTTAGGTTTAGACACCCTGTTACCTTAAAAATGTTGCGAGGGGGCTAGGTATGTTACAAATGGGATATTGGTTTGTATTTTTATGTTAAATGTTATGTTTAGGTCATTTCAAAGTGGTTGGATTCAATAGTGAAAAGTGAGGAACTTTTCACCATTGAGTAAGGTTTAATTTTCACGGGGACATATCTTGAATCCATGGGGTACGTTGAGGTAGTGGTCGAACGTGTGGTTGCACCAAGGAGATTATATTAAATGGTCTTGTTTAAATTTCATAGGGATGTGAAAAGAGATTATAGTAAATGGTCTTGTTCAAATTTCATAGGGAGGGATTAAGGGTGGCCCTATGGGGAAAATAAACTTATCCCATGTGGCGTCCATACTCAATCTTGTGGGGAAAACAAACTATCCCATGGGGCATCCAGACTCGATTGAGTCTTGCACAATCTTGGCGACAACATCCCACTAGTGGTAGATCATTCTTTTACTCAAGATGAAAACTCTCCCCAACCTAAACTTTGTTTAAATAGTAAAAAAAATAATTATAATAAAAATTTGTTGCAACGAGAGGTGCTCTACAACCTAGTATGAGGGACATGTTGTTACGTAACATTACATTTAAAAACTATGTTGCTAGGAAATGTGGGTTTGGTGATGGGGACAGGTACGAGGACATGTATGCCACTTTTTGAAATAGGGTGTGTGGGTTCTTCAGGGATGCATTATATATATATATATATCTATATATATCTATATATATTATATTATATTTTATAAATTATAATATATATGAATTTGTATATTTTCCAACTTTAAACAAGAAAAATAAAATACTTATGATTTAAACTTTAAAGATTTAAACATGCACATCATTGAACATTCAACATTCACATTGAAATTTCAAAATTTCTAGTTTGATATCAATTGCATATTGGAGTGTACATATTAACAAGAATCATGATATTTGTCCATTGTCATACTGCATTCAAAATTTGCCTTAAAGCATCTCCAAACATGAACTAGGAAATTTAAAAATAGTGAATAATGGCTTCCTCAAGCCATGTCATCAACATCATTTAGATATACAATCAACATGCTCTCCATGTAGGAATCACTCTCATCTTGATGCTCTTGCTCATCATAGCAACTGGAGGTAGCTCAATAAGGCCATTTGGTTGCATCTCCTCGTCCACACACATAGCATCACCTGTGTATTGGTCCCATCTATTGAAAGGACCCTCCTTGTACACAAGGTCTTTTCGAGACATGAGACGAAGTGTGCTATGAATGTACACTAAGTTCTTTGCCTTCTTTGAGCGCACCTTATTTCTATTGAATGGATTAAGGCATAAGTACTTCAGTTCCACTCGCATGATGAGGAACTAGCTACCTGGAATGTTAGGGGAAGCCCATTAAATTAATTAAAAATTTAAAAATAAACACTAAGATGAGGAACTCCAAACTAGCTGCATGTACAAGTAACCATATGGCAAATTGTTGCAACTCAAGAGCATCTACACCATGAAGCCACCGTAAAATCAATTGGATTCTTCTTCTTGCATCTATTGACCAAAGATGCATGTGAACCAAAAACACCTCGACCACGTGAAAATTGGGCAAAGTGAGATCGTATGTCAGAGGCTTCTTTTATACAACCATAAATCCTCTTGACAACGGTCAAGAATCCTTTTAACACCTCTCTATCTTGGGAAGGAAGCCTTCTTGTTGTGGGATCATACCATTTTGGATAAATTATATAAGTTTGCATATGAGAAGGGGTGTTCAATTTATTCCACTGCCCATGTATAAAGTTTGAACTCTTTCAATTGTGGCCATAAAGTAAGATCCTTCCTATTTGTGATGGTTTGGATCCTTTTACACATGGAGTCCATGTTCTCATAAATCTCACCTAAACATGGACCCTCTGTGTCTGCATAACTGATCATGTCACAAATAGGTTCTATAAATTCCACAACAAATTTGGCATCAACCCAAAAATGATCATTCAAAATCAACCTCTTCACCTCCGAAGCTGCATTTGTGGTAGATAACCTCCATTGGTCCCACATGTCATTGATAGCAGTGGCAGATAAAGCCTCCTTCTTCACAAGTCGCCTATAAGTAAAATGTAGTAAGTTGCAAATCTGGTATCTACTAGTTTAAGAAGCTCCATTTTGGCATGTTTGCGGTAAATGGCTTGTGATTGATGATGGTTGCATATAAACATTTGAATTTTGTGTCTATTTTCAATTAATGCTCGAATCCATTAATTCCAAATATGTGATCGGGAAAGTCTTGCAAATATGTTCCGCTCGCAATATGTGAGCACGCTTGAAGCTGTGCAAGAGGAAATGAACCCTCTGTAAAGGCAATTTGGCTCAATTGAAGATTTGGAACTTAAAAGTGGTTGAATCTGCAAACAAGCTTCACTATTAGTATAAATATTAAATATCCATCCCAAAAGAAGACCCATGGGCCACCTTTCTAATACAAAATTTGACAGAAAATGATAAAACTAATTAATCACTATTTTCATATCCATTAATATTTCATAGAAGTTAGAACTATTGCCTGCACTAAGCACAAGTTTCAATTTAGATTATGTGAACTGACAACAAACTTAATGGCATAATTAACCATGTATTTAGACTTCAAAACCATTTCTAGAATCCAATCTCACAGAAAATGAAGGTCCAAATTTCATTTAATACAATCTAGTCTTTATAGATTTGAAAACGAAGTATTCAAATCTAGACTTCTGTGGATTTGAATTTTTTTATAGATCTATGCGGGGCTAGACATCTTTGTAATTTTTGGTTTACATTATGGAAGGTAGAGAAAAGGTTGGAGTGTGACTAAACTTGAACAAAAGTTACAATGAGCAGATTAGCCTGTTGTTGGATGGAGTTGATACGCTTAGGGAACTCAGAGTAGTGAAAGATGGTATCTAGTTGTCCACAATTGTTGTTAGGGAAATGAAGTGTGCTAGAGTTGCTTGTAGGGATTAGCCTCACAACAGGGCAAGGGATTTGTACATGGAATCACTCTTCTGAACCTTTTACCTCGTGCACACACAGTTTTTGACATTGTGTAAGGCAGTAAAAGCCTAAAGACATTGACTCTGCATACCTGCACACACCACTGTTGAGGCTGCCTCTCGAAGCTCACACCAGCGAAGGTGTGCATTTGCGAAGGCACACCAACGTCTGTGCCTCAAACCTTTGCCGCCTGCGCTTCAAACATTTGCGAAGTTCGAATACTTCAAACCTCTTGTTCGCCGTCTAAAGCCAAAAAAGCCGTTCAACAAATGAAACATTGAAATGTTGTCGAACTTTTAGGTTTTGACTTTAGGTTTACCGTTTCACATTTTTTTTTTGTTTAAAATTTTAATTAAAATAATTAAAAACTATATTCTGCTACAAAGGAACCCTAACGTTCCCGGTTTTGGGGTTGCACGCACTTGTTGTCGGGCTTTGCCCACCCAATTAGACAGAAACCCAAATTTTGGTTGCATGAACCCCATGCTTACTCAGAGAACCAAGCTCTTTTGGGTGCATTTTAGAACCCGTACCCGAACCCATTACTTGGGGACTCGAACTCAGGACGGGTTCGAGAACCCCACCCCGAGGTTTGCGAACCCATGCAACGTTGTTTAAAAATAATAAAATAATATTAAAAAATAGTAACAAAAAAATCAAAGTTGGCCATAATTAAAATACTTTGATTTCCACATTAATTATACATCAACTTTATATACATACATAAAGCAATTGTAAGTAAGACAATTAATTGCCTTTAGTATGAGGGAGATATGTAATTTCTTTACTAAATATGTAAGACAACTAATTGCCTTTAGTATGAGGGAGATATGTAATTTCTTTACTAAATATGAAGTTGAGAGATGGCATGTTTAATATTATTGATATTATATGTTGTTTAAGTCATTCTATGTTCAGTTGACATGTAATATTTAAAACAAAAATATATTAATAAAAAAGGTTCTATGTGAATCATAAAACAAAATTATATTAATAAAAAGGGTTAAATATCAATCATAAATCAAATGTTTCAATATGCATCTTTAGTAAAATATTTTAACATCAACTTTATATACATACATAAAGCAATTGTAAGTAAGACAATTAATTGCCTTTAGTATGAGGGAGATATGTAATTTCTTTACTAAATATGGAGTCGAGAGATGGCATGTTTAATATTATTGATATTATATGCTCTTTAATTCATTCTATATGTTCAATTGACATGTAATATTCAAAACAAAAATATATTAATGAAAAATGTTCTATGTGAATCATACAACAAAATTATATTAAGAAAAAAGGGTTAAATATTAATCATAAATCAAATATTTCAATGTGCCTCTTTAGTAAAATATTTTAACATCAAATACATAGAGAGAGAGAGAGCTTTAATTCCATTAATAAATTCTTTTTGATTAAGGTACGAGGAAGATTTGTAATTCCTTTAATGTTTAATATGGATTTGACATGTTACATTTTAAAATATCATAACAAAAATAATTCAGTATGTATGTGGAGAGAGAGAGAGAGAACATCCTATGGATGCATGTTTCTACTTCCTAATATAAAGGGGCATGTATTAACATTTTAATGTGGAGAATGTGAATCATATTTCAGCGACGTATAAGTCTTATAAAACAAGTGAAAATCAATAATTTCTTATAGTTAAAACATTTTATTGGTGTTTTCTGAAAACAAGCAGAGATTCATCTTAACTCTAGATCTATCAAGAGTTGAGAGGAATCAAATCTCTTGAGGTGCAAGCCTTTCCTCAAGTTTTTCACTAAAAAAGAGGCTTGCACCTCGAGAGATTTGATCCCTCTCGATGCTTGGTAGATCTGGAGTTAAGATTGGTCTGTGCTGGTATTTAACATTTTGATCAAATATTTTTTAAATAATAAAATGTTTTGATTTTATATTGAATTTTTAAAGATGAATTGCATAGATTTGTTATCATTATTATTATATTATATAACTCATTTAATATGAGTATCAATTTAAACATTTTAACCAATATCAACAAATTTATGTGCAGTGTTCCGAGCCGTTTTGATCAACATGGTGAAGGGACGCCAAGGAGAGCGTATCAGGTAAGGGATCTCATCCTTGTCAGCTTCAACTTCATTGCTTAGGTTATTCTTTCCTTCCAACTGTGGCCTCTTCCTTTCTGCCCAGTCATGTCACTTTTTGTTGCTTGTCAATAGACCCTTCTTGCAGGATCACTGCTGTCTCCATATTCAGACGATCATTCCATTGTTCCTACAACTGTCTTAAGCCAAAATTTGGTGTACCAAATTCTTCCTTAATGGCCTGCACATTCCCTTTGTTTGAAAGTTTCGCTTTTTCAGGAAATCCAACCCTTGATCCAGAGATTTACTACGTTCTTGAATTTTATCAATGTGGTGAAACGTCTCTTTCATATCATGCATCTACTGTCTTTCTTCTTGTAAAAGCATTCTCTCGTGCTCGATTCTGTTGTGTATCTGGTATATCTTGTCATTCATTTCCTTTAACCTTTGTCTAACCTCCATAGCTTTCTATCTTGACCAATTTATTTATAATCATCTTCTATTTCTGATCTGTTCAAAGTTGCTGCATCGGTTTTATTGTTTCCTTGTTTGTGTGAGCTCTCCTGAACAGCTTCTGCAAATTGTCTATCTTCCAACACAATTTCAGGTTCAACATTTCCAGTATCTGTACGATCCTCTTCTGTACATTTATTCTGTTGGAAGTGATGTGGAAACCCTCTCATTCGAAGCATCAATTACATTCACATCTCTGCTATCAGAGTAACTGAAATTGACATGTTCAGCTTCTAGTTCTTCTGCTATACCATCATCCCAATGACAGGAACCTTCGTTTCTTTATTTTCCATATTCATATTGGGAGTCATCATCTGCTTGCCTGCCCATCCATCATCTTTCTGGTATAAGAAACAGGTTCATCATAAACATCACGATTATAGTTAACAACACTGGCAACTTCCGAGACCATCACTGCAGACCATTCATCCAATGCATTCTCTGGCCCTTTTTAAGACGTGCATGCATCGACAGCTGCAATAGCTTACAACTTGCAGACATTCTGATCAACAGTTACAGGGTCATCCCCCTTAGAGAAACTCTCATGAACAACTACAGTATCATGAACCTTATCATCAATCTGAATATTTAACACAAAGACACCACCCTTGCAAACATGCAAATCAAGTCTCACAGGAGAGTCAACTGTAGAAGCACTCGTGATATTCCATGGGTTCTTCAACCACGTCCACACTTTCATCTTTTGATCCTGGTTCATCATCATTGCAGAAATTATCAACAGTTATAGTCACATTGACACAGTTATAGTTACATCAACATTGTGAGATCCTTATTAGCTGCCACATTATAGTTCAACATGCATTTACCCTTAACAATTGCAAAAGTAGAAGCAGCAGCCTTGCAGAAATTTTCATCAACTGTTAAAGTGGTATGAACAATTTTAGTATTACTCATTTCAAGAGAAGGAAAAGACACCTCAACATTTGGTCCATTGTCAGTAGTGTTACAAGCTGGGTAAGAGCCAATGCCACCCTTTTGAAGGCCAGTGCCATTGCAAACTTCAATCTCATGTTTGACTGTGACATGCCCCAAAGTATGCTTAGGAGAAGAAAACTCTTCATTATATCCACAGTGATTTTCTTAGGAGTTTCGTTTGATACTACTATAGAATCCTCTACAAGAGCTATCACCTGCTCTGATTTACAGGCTGTATCAATTTCTGGAACTGAGGTAAGGTGTTTGTCAGTTTGAAATTGTATCTCTGAAACTTGACTCACATTGCTGGTCTCTTGTCTACCAATTTCACTTCCAGTATTAATATGATAATATCTTCAGCAGGGTCAGAAATTCCTTGTGATAGATCAATGGGTAGGCTGCCAGAGCCATCTGATGTAGCAACATTCATTGCCAAAGAATCACGGTTAGCCAACACTTCATCATGAGCTAACTGATGTTTAAAAGTAGTATCAATATGAAAACCAAGAATAGTAGAATCAACAGGCTTAACTGGTGAGAGCTGTTCCAAAATTTTTGGCTGATGAACATTCATGCCATCACCCTTTCCTTTTGACTTAAGATCCTGAGTTTCAACATGAGATTGTATAACTTTGGAAACTATGACCTCATTGACTTGCAAGGAGGTGGCACTATGAACTTCAACACTCTCCTGAACATGAGAGGCTCTATGACTGTTACCGATTTCACTTGAATTTTTCTGACGCCAAGAAACAGTTTGTTTTGCATGTTTGGTTCCTACTAGATGACCTTTATTTTAACTGGCAGATGATTTTTGTTTGGTTCCAAATTTTTGTATAATACAAGGTTTTGTCTTACATATTATGTGTGTTTTTCATAATTTTGCGTCCTTAGCATCTTTTTTCTGTTATTTCAGTCCATGGCGTGGAACACTTCTGATAACAATAGTCCAGTTACTAGATCCATGTCTGCCCAACATTCTCAGCATTCTCAGCAATCTCTTCATGCTCAGAATGCCCAAGATTTAGCTTCTTCGATTGACAGGATTCTTAGTGAGTATATCCGTGAGCATTCTTTTTCCCACCACGAGAACGCTGCCCAACCTTAGACTGCTGCTCAGCCTGGGCAGGATTTTTACAATGCTCACCCATCTCTGGATCCCATTCAGCGAGAAACCACTGCGCAGTTCCAAAGAAAGTTTGCTGGGATTGCGCAGGGCCCTCCAAGAGATCCTCTCTCAGGGACTGCGCAGATGGACCCAGCTTCATTTGCTGGGATTGTGCAGGGCCCTCCAAGAGATCCTCTCTCAGGGACTGCGCAGATGGGCCTAGCTCCATTTGTTCAGCCAGCTGCTAATTCGGCAAACGCTCCAGAATCTTTAAATGCCTGCCAGCAACTGGGTAATGATGAAATTCCACCCATGCCGAATTCATAGGCAGAGGTTATCCAGTGTGTCGTCAAAGATTTTCAAAAAGCAACTGGAATTTTTCTTAGATCTCAGTTGCTCGTTGAAAAACTTGAAGCTTTTCAACAAGATGACAGGGTTATTCAAAATCTCATGGTAAAAACCCCTAGGCTTTTGGCATTTGACCCTGATGCTTCTCCATCTCTCAAAGCTGGGCTTGAAGAAATCACTGCTAGATATAGAAAAGAATGCCATGCATTCTATTTGCTGCAAGAAAGGGCAATTGTTGAGAGAAATGAAGCAAGGTTTTCACAGCTTGCTTCAGATTTCCGCAACAATCTTGAACAGCTTGCCAGCCCGTTCCAGCTCATTTAGTTCACCAGCTCTTCTGGTCTAGTTGACGGCAGCGCTTTTGTTGCACAATGGATTTCGCTTGCCTTGTTTTCCTACAACCAGCAAGTCAACCAATTCCAAATAGAGCTTGTTGAACGACGATCTGTCTGGACTGCTACACAAGCTGCCATAAATACTGTAAGGGAAGAACTAGCAAAGCATGCTAATGACATTCCTCGTGAAGAAGCAATTTTTGTGCTGGTCCAAAGAGGAGTTGCCAAATCTCTTCAGGCCTAGTAGTAGAAATCCGATGCTACTCTGAAGCCCTTCCAAGATCTGTTTGCTTTTCTCATTGAGCTTCAAACTTTTGGCAACTCAACAGCCCCGTAGCCTCCATGGCAACAACAACATTTTCAGCAGCAACAACCTAATCAACAGCGCAGACAGCCTTAGCAGTAGTAGTAGCAACCCCAGCGCAGACAAAAGAGACAGCAGTGGCCCCAGCAACCTCTGCGCAGTCAGCCTCAGTAATTGCATTGTCAGCCCCAGAGGCAACACCAACTGCGCAATCAGCGGCTGCCCTAGCAACCCACTGCGCAGCAAGCTCAGTAGCCAAAAAACGAGGTTGGTAGGGTGCGGTTCTGTCGAGGGAAACAATCCACTCAATCCGATGCTGGGCAATCAGCCTTTGCTCCAAACCAGTTTTTCCAGAACACTGGTTTGAATCTGGAAGCTGCTCCATTTGCGTCACTGCAATAAAATTTGCCTCAGAAGCTTGCCCGGTACAAAGGCAAGGCTCCTCTAGAGTAAGCAAACACCGTCGCCTGTACTGGTTGCTCTCTGTCAGTCTCCCTTCCTACTTGATTTATTTGTTAGGAAAAATGACCCCTTCCAAGCTAGATCATAGGATTAGTAATCTTGCTATCCACAATTTTTCCTCTGTTCACCTTTCCTTTATCTAAATCAAACTTTTGGGCTTAGGGCACAAGTACATTCCCCGACCTCCCCCAATGGCCATAGACGACATTTTCAAAGAATATGCTGCCTTCTCTAGACTATGTCGGCTTAGGTGGTTCTTTAGATTTTCTGCAGATGAGACCTACAATCTTTTTCGATTGCCCAACTCTGCATGGGAACCTCCTATTAGAGATCTTGATTTAAATCATTCTCTTCATATTTGCTTATCCCTCCTACATGACAACATTGCCTCTGTAGACTTCTCTTCCAAACCCAGATTTTCCAGATCCCAGTTGCTTGCTCTAAGGAGTCTTCGTCGTCTTCCTATTGTAATCAAACTAGCTGATAAAAAATTGGGCATTGTTGTTCTCGACGGAGATAGATATGTTGCCGAAGCTCAAAGGCAACTTTCTGATCCTAATGTCTACAAGCTGTTTGTAGCAGTTCCATGGATGGCCATCAAAAGATCTCTCAGCCAGCTCCAAGCCAGATATAAAAATCTGTTCACAGTGTAGCAATGGGAATTTATATTGCAAGTTAAAATTCAGAATGCTAGAGTTTGTAAGCTCTACTTTTTTTGGAAAGTGCGTAAAAACTCTCTTGTGGGTCGCCTATTTGTTTCTACAATGGTTTTATGCTTGAACCACTTTCTAAATTCTTGCATTATAAACTGTTCAACACTTTGCTTTCTCAACCTAATCATTTGCCAGATTCTCTTACTCTTCTATAGGATATTAGATCCAAGAGTTTTGTTGTAGGTTCATTCCTTGTAACTTTTGATGTTGAGTCTTTGTATTCCAGCATTCCTATGCATGAAGGCTTGCATGCCTTACGGGAAATGATTGAGCAAAGCACCGCAAAACTCTTCACTCCAAAAGATGTCAACTTTCTGGTTAGCGCAACGGAATTAGTGCTCAAATGGCACTTTCTTCAGTTTGATGGCTCTTTCTACTGGCAAATTCGAGGCACAATTATGGGCAACAATTTTGCTATGGTTTATGCTTGCCTTTTTCTCTGCCACCTTGAGCAAGAAGTCATCAGAAGATTTCCTGCTCCCGAGATGGCTTCTTAAAGCATCAAGTAGGCATGAAAGGAATGTACTGGTAGGCATTCAATGGCTTATGAAAGCATCAAGTAGAAAGCTTTCGAGAGGTCTGAAAGTCGGGACCTTTGAAAAGTACGATGTCTAGAATGTTGACACTGGTGGAGGAGATGCAGGAAGTGATCTGTATTTGCTCTGGATAGATGGACTGATAGCAGTCTAGAAACTGCACCAATGTCTTTTGGAGCTAGTCCAAACCATGCAGCCATCATCGATGAAGCGTATGAAAAGTTGGATCTCGGGAGCGGGAAATCTTCTAATGACTTCTTGCTCAAGGTGGCAGAGAAAAAGACAAGTATAAACCACAACAAAATTGCTGCTCATCGCTGTGTCTCGAATTTGCTGGTAGAAGGAGCCATCAAACTAAAGAAAGTGCCATCTGCGGTGCTTTGCTCAAGCATTTCCCGTAAGGCATGCAAGCCTTCATGCGTAGGAATGCTGGGATACAAAAACTCAACATCAAAAGTTAAGGAATGAATCTGCAGCAAAACCCCTGGATTCATTCAATATCTTGTAGAAGAGTAAGAGAATCTGGTAGATGATTAGGTTGAGCAAGCAAAGTGCTGAACAATCTATAATGCGAGAATATAAAAAGTGGTTCAAGCATAAAACCATTGTAGGAACAAATAGGCCGACCTACAGGAGGGTTTTTACGGACTTTCCAAATAAAGTAGAGCTTACACGCTCTAGCATTCTGAATTTTAACTTGCATTATAAATTCCCATTGCTGCACTGTGAGCAGATTTTTATATCCGACTTGGAGCTAGCTGAGAGATCTTTTGATGGCCATCCATGGAACCGCTGCAAACGACCTGTAGACATTGGGATCAGAAAGTTGTTGGTGAGCTTCGACAACATATCTATCTTTGTCGAGAACAACAATGCCCAGTTTTTTATTAGCTGGTTTGATTACAATAGGAAGACGATGAAGACTCCTTAGACCAAGCAACTGGGATCTGGAAGATTTGGGTTTGGAAGAGAAGTCTATAGAGGCAACTCTGTCATGCAGGAGGGATAAGCCAATGTGAAGAGAATGATTTGAAGCAGGATCTCTGATAGGAGGTTCCTATGTAGAGTTGGGCAATCGAAAAGGATTGTAGGTCTCATCTGCAGAAAGTCTGAAGAACCGCCTAAGCTGACAGAGTCTACAGAAGGAAGCATATTCTTTGAGAATGTCGTCTATGGCCATGGGGGGAGGCGGGGGAATGTACTTGTGCCCTAAGCCCAAAAGTTTGATTTGGTTGAAGGAAAGGTGAACAGAGGAAAGATTGTGGATAGCAAGATTGCTAATCCTACGATCTAGCTTGGAAGGGACCATTTTTCCTAACAGATAAATCAAGCAGGAAGCGAGACTGACAAGGGGACAACCAATATAGACGGTGGTGCTTGCTTACTCTAGAGGAGCCTTGCCTTTGTATTGGGCAAGCATCTGAGGCAAACTTTGCTGCAGTGGCACAAATGGAGCAGCTTCCAGCTTTAAACCAGTGTTATGAAAAAATTGGTTTGGAGCGGAGGTCGATTGCCCAACAGTAGATTGAGTGGACTGTTTCCCTCGGTGGAACCGCACCCTGCCAACCTCGTTTTTTGGCTGTTGAGCTTGTTGCGTAGTGGGCTGCTGGGGCAGCTGCTGATTGCGCAGTTGGTGCTGCCTTTGGGGTTGACTGCGCAGAGGCTACTGGAGCAGCTACTGTCTCTTTTGTCTGCGCTGGGGCTGGGGCTGCTGTTGAGGCTATCTGCGCTGTTGAGGCTGTCTGTGCTGCTGCTGCTGAAAATGCTGCTGTTGCCCTGGATGCTGCTGAGTTGCCAGAAGTTTGAAGCTCAATGAGCAAAGCAAGCTAATCTTGCAAGGGCTTCAGAGTAGGCATCGAATTTCTGTTGCTGGGCCTAAAGAGATTTGGCAACTTCTCTTTGGACCAGCACAGAAATTGCTTCTTCACAGGGAATGTCATTAGCATGCTTTGCTAGTTCTTCCCGTGCATTATTTCTGATAGCCTGTGTTGTAGTTCAGGTAGATCGTCGTTCAACAAGCTCTATTTGGAATTGGTTGACTTGGAGGTTGTAGGAAGACAAGGCAAGCGGAATCCATTGTGCAACAATATCCTTGCCGTCCACTCAACCAGAAGAGTTGGTGAACTGAATGAGCTGGAACGGGGTGGCAAGCTGTTCAAGATTGTTGCGGAAATCTGAAGCAAGTTGTGAAAGCATTACTTCATTTCCCTCAACAATTGCCCTTTCTTGCAGCGAATAGAATGCATGGCATATATCTGGCATTGATTTCTTCAAGCCCATCTTTGAGAAATGGAGAAGCATCAGGGTCAGATGCCAAAAGCCTAGGGGTTTTTACCATGAGACTTTGAATAACCCTGTCATCTTGTTGAAGAGCTTCAAGTTTTTCAACGAGGGACTGAGATCTACGAAAGATTTCAGTTGCTCTTTGAAAATCTTTGACAGCACACTGGATAATCTCTGCCCATGAATTCGGCATGGGTGGAATTTCATCATTACCCAGTTGCTGGCGGGCATTTGAAGATTTTGGAGCGTTTGTCGGATTAGCAACTGGCTGAACAAATGGAGCTGAGCCCATCTGCACAGTCCCTTAGAGAGGATTTCTTGGAGGGCCCTATGCAATCCCAACAAATGAAGTGGGTCCATCTGTGCAGTCCTTGAGAGTGGATCTCTTGGAGGGCTTTGCGCAATCCCAACAAACTCTATCTAGAATTGCGCAGTGGATTTTGGCTGAATGGGATCCAGAGATGGGTGAGCATCGTAAAAATCCTGCCCAAGTTGAGCAATAGTCTCAGGTTGGGCAGCATTCTCGTGGGAGGAAAAAGAATGCTCACGGATATACTCACTAAGAATCCTGTCAATCAAAGAAGCTGAGTCTTGGGCATCCTGAGCATTCTGAGCATGAAGAGATTGCTGAGAATGCTGGGTAGACATGGATCTAGTTAACAGAAGTGTTCCACGCCATGGACTGAGTTTAGGGCTAAAACCAAAAAGAGAGTAAGGCAGGAATAGTTCCGAAACATGATCGATAAACAAAACTGAAATAACAAAAAAAGATGCTAAGGACGCAAAATTATGAAAAACACATAATATGTAAGACAAAACTCTTGTATTATACCAAACTAGTTTCATCCTTACGGACTAATTGGTGATACAAAAGAACTGTGATACAAGTTGTCCTTGTATAGCAAAATGGACAGGGCTAAAACCAAAAAGAGAGTAAGGTGAGAACAGTTCTGAAACACGATCGATAAACAAAGCTGAAATAATAGAGAAAAGGTGCTAAGGACGCAAAATTATGAAAAACACATAATATGTAAGACAAAGCTCTTGTATTATACCAAACTAGTTTCGTCCTATGGACTCATAAGTGATACAAAAGAAATGTGATACAAGCTGTCGTTATATAGCAAAATGGACAGGGGGAGTATCTCTTGGAGGGCCCTAAAAATTTGGAACCGAACATCAATCATCTGCCAGTTAAAATACCTGCATTTTTAGCTGTCTCCTGTTGACTAGATGAGTGGTCAATTTGAACTTGAGTTGATACTGATGAAACTGCATGCTGGTGGTATTTCTCGTGATTTTTTGCCTGCTCTTTGTCAACAAGTTTTGGGACATATCACTCCCTTTCAACCCTTCTATTTTTCACAGGGTTTTGTACCACCTCATCATTATTGATTCCAGAGGGTTGTATTTCAACACCAGTTTGGTCCAGTTTCTGTTTATCAATCCTCATAATATTTGGATTCACAACACACATTGGTGTCCACATCATATCCTTCATTTTCCTTGGATTTATCAACTTGTAGGTTTTAACCCCTTACAGAAATTATCTGCATACGAATTCTATAACGCAGAAAATAAACAATGCGAGAGCATAACACATAAAATACATATACACAGATTTTCCCCTGGATCCCAAAACCAGGACTACCAGCTTGATTTTTTCATTATGTTCATTTCAATGTTACAATACATATATATACATGCCGAAGCATCCAATACCATAGACCGAAGACCATTATGTCCAAAGGCATGGACTGAAAACCATCGCGTCCAAAACCATGAACAAAACCATAGGTAGGTTTGCCCCACCTAATATAGGGTCCAAAAAAAAATTCCCCAGGGTGTTGCCCCGGACCCCGTAGAGGGGTGCTACCCGCCGCCCCTCAAACCCCCTGGACAGGGGTCTGCTTGAAAACCCTTTTGTTCTTGTTCCCCCTGTATTAGTTGAAACTTGAAGGGTGACTGTTTTGTGTGCCTTGTATGTTTTGGAATTTTTGTACATTGAAGCATGTTATTTTAAGCTTGCAATTGATAAGAAAAAATGTTAATGTGCCTTTGTCTATATATTTAGGTTGTATGTTCGAGGGATCATCCTCGGCTACAAAAGGTATGGAGCTGAAACCCTTTCCAAGATTTCTTGTCACAAAAATGTTTTCTGAGCTTGAATATTGACTATTTCTGTAGTTTTGTCAGGTCCCTGATATATTTGGAAGTGTCCTTTATTCCTGTTGACTATTTTTTCTATTTTTGTTTTTCAAATTATACAGGTCAAAATCAGACCAGTACCCAAATACTTCTCTGATTCAAATTGAAGGAGTCAATACACCAGAGGAAGTGAATTGGTATCTGGGCAAAAGGATGGCCTATATTTACAAGGCGAAAACCAAGAAGGGGGGAACTAATTACAGGTGTATTTGGGGCAAAGTAACAAGGCCACATGGTAACAGTGGTGTTGTTAGGGCAAAATTTAGAACAAATTTGCCACCAAAGTCCATGGTATGTTTTTATAATGGTACACTCTATTCTATATTTGAATAGACCATTGTTATGTTCATTTGATGACATGCAATTTTTTGGCAATTCCAGGGAGGGAGAGTGAGAGTATTTATGTACCCCAGCAGCATATGAGGTAACAATTTTTCATTCAATGTAAAGCGTTTCCACCTATCCATTGCATACTAGGATATTCATTTACTATCCTGGAAATCTAGCATTTTCTGTGTATTGTCTCATTGCACATGGCTTACTCATTGGGAGATTCTAGTTGTCAGATTCTAATATTTATTGTGTTGTGTTCTATGGTTGCAGGTTGCTGTCACTACTTGGCCTACAAACTCTCGGATGTTTCATATTTTAGTTTTGTTTCGATATGAGAGGCCTATTGTTGATGAAGCCGTTGATTTATGAGAACATTTTTCCTTCACAGGAAGATGTGATGCAAATTTACCTTTTTTTCCTAGAATATTTGTGTCTTTTGTTATTTTATTTTTACCTACATTAGAACTATGAAATCATGATTTTGACAACATGAGTACTGATAGCTGTTTGGTGTAGACATCTGCACATGTTATGTACTACTCTTTAAAATGTTCAGTTCATTAAAATAGATCAAAACTGAAATTTTACGGAGTCTATATGTGTGCTCTTAAATGCAATTGTCCAAATACACAAATCTAGGTGTTGTGTAGTTTGTACCCAAATTACTTAATCTTCACTTGTTATAGTAAATTATGGGGTGGATGGGTATGTATTTTTATGTAAAACATGTTAAACTTTGCAATTCAGTTTGCTTTTTAATTAGAGTTTTGCCCTGTTTTTGCTTTTGGTATTTTGTGGAGGCATACCATATTTTGCCTTGATCATTCTTGAACTTCCTTGTTTATGCTCGACATACTCGTATAACAAGAGCACACAGCTCATACATGTATTAAATGCTCTGGATTTGTTTTTGTTGAACAGTCATCTGTTAAGTAGGACATAATATACAGGATTAGTTCCATCCCTGGAACTGGGTGTATTGACCAGATCAACTGATTTTTTGACTATTTGATTTGAACACGAGTCGCATAGTATATATGCTTGCCACTGAGTCTTTGCTTTCTCTTTTAGGTCCCATGTGTCCTGCCTCCTCCAATCCCGGTGTGATATTGAAGTAAGTTTCAGGGGAGGCATCTTTTGCCAATTCAAATATGTGTTCTCTAAGATGAGCATTAATCACTGCTTGATTGTTTATAATCATTTCTACATCCCTAGACTAGGGATGCATCGGAATCCTCATTTTTCTCCTTGCACTACCTTCAGTGCTAACCAGTTCCACATCAAGGGGAAAGCCTGCACCATTTCTTTACATAAACATTGGTAATTAATTTAGAAGGGCTTCTGATCCAGTCTTCTATGGAGATGCTCTATATATTTCTCTGAACTAGGATTTGATTCCATAGCCTGCCCTTTGTGATTAGTCTTGTGTACTTTTACCCGCAAGAGCCTGCCCAGAGTGGAATATGTATTTTAGTCTCCGGTAGTCCTAATCCTTTGAGATTAGTCTCTGAACACTTATAGCTGCAAGAGCCTGCTCAAAGTGGACTATGTATTTTAGTTTTATGCATTGTGCACACTTTGCTAACACTTGCTGTTTGACTTTTAGGTCGATACCTTCCTTACTGTTACCTGGCTGAAAAGTCTGAAACTTACCCTCCTGATTTTTCTAATATACTTTGTGGCATGTATGCAGCCATTCCCAAGCATTTTTCGTATAGTTATTTAGTTCAGTAAAGAAACCTAGGTATTTAGATCTATCTTGGAACTTAGTGCAATTATATGGGAAAAGATGTCCGCTCTGGGTCTCATCTAGGGTGTTTGCAAATCGTCTGCCATACCTGTAGAAGCACAATAGAGATCTAGGATTTCTTTCAACTTGCATATCTTTATATACCATTTCCAAAAAGCAGAATGTCGACAAAAAGATGGGTCAGATGGCTGATGTAGTGTTCTACCAATGTTAATGCGGGTCAGAGCTCCTGTTCTTTTTGCCTCTGTTATGGCCCTGCCAATTTAAATTACCTTTTAGAGCTCTTATTCTTTTTGCCTTTGTTATCTGCCTACAATTATTGGGGCTTCATGTCGGATTTCTTTCAATTCACGTGGTTTGATGAAAAGTTTCATACCAGATTCATTGTCAATATGCTGGGAATTCCCCCCTTTTCAATTTCTCAATGGAACCAAGTTTGGCTTGTCCGTCATGAAGGCTATTGCACAAAATCACGGCTTCAATAACTGTCATCTTAAGAATGAAATGGAGTTGCTTGCAACATTGTCGGTCAGTTGTGTTACAATTCCAGGATTAATTGCAGTTAGTGGCCGTATTCTTGATTCATTAGGATCCATGCAAGTCCTCATTTCTCCGAACTTCTCCATCAGCCAGCATAGTGGTGAGATTCCAAACAACTTTTCTTTATTGAAACTCAGTTTGCCTAATTTATCCAACAGTCAGTTGACAAGCCCTATCCCGTTGTTGCTGAGTAACTCATACAGGTTTTAGGTGTTCCGTTAACTAAAACATATGATAAGCTCATACAGGTGTTATGCTACCCTTGTTATATCAGCTTAATGAACAGGATGGTCCTAATACCATTATCTCTACTAGTTACCTAAGATAAGGTAATGGAACCCATATATATACTTCGCACCTATCTGATTACTCGATATAAGCTCATAAGTTTCCATAGTCTTGCTTCACAACTTTCATAGCATAGCAATGTGATAAGCTTATATTTGGTACTGAACTTAACCCTACGTGTTTATTCGTAGTCAATTACCCACGTTATTATTAGTAATGCTTATACTGTAATTATGCTGGGAATCATAGTAATCAATACGAGCATGTGATATGTGCTGGTATAAACAACTGATACGTTGAATATGATAGTAAGCACTGCTTATTACTAAGTTATGGTTATTAGGAGATTACACTCTTCTCTATATTATAGCTGTACCGATATTAGGTAATTACAGTGAAAGCCGTGTGATACAATATGAATAGTTACACATAATATGTAAGGTTGAACATATCACTTGCAGCTTTCATTGGTTCTACATTAGTTATATATGGCATGCTTATTTCACATAATCTATGCCATTTATATACACATTTCACGATCTATACTATTCAAGAAGCTGGAACTCATATGGCTGTGATCACATACCATATTCATACCTATCAACTTATGGTAAATAGAAGTGATTCCTGGGAGTTACTTGTGTGTTTACGTATGAGATAGAAGGAGCTGCATACTACCTGTATTAGTTATGGTTAAGCTGTTACATTTGTATGACTCTTATTATATCTCTACACAACTTTGGGTCTTTCTTATGCGCATACTTATATTACAAGGTTGAACGTTGAACTTCATGGGATTCAAGCCATGTGTTAAGAGATTTAGACATATCCAGGTTTAAGTGATACTAGCGTACATCGATTACTTAGATAACTACATATATTACGGAACAAGCTATATCCGTAACAGAGAAGCCGAGTCCATTGAATCAAACTATTAATAGGATCCATATTAGTAAGATTGATGAACTAACACCATTCCATTAAACTGTATACATGTATGTTAATTATAATAAAGACATCATATTACAAGCACGTACCTTTCTACTAGGATAGCATGAGCTCTAATGAGCTAATGAGTTAGCTTTACCTAGTTCGAACTCTTTGCCTAGTTAAGTTCGAACTAGTGATAAGATCAATGTTACATTTATTGTTATCGATAATTTATTACTGGGGTTATAAAATTTAATATATCAGTAATAGTTGGGGAAAATATTGAAATTAATCAGGAAACTTGATATATATATATATATTTTCCCCTTGGAAAAATTGTAATTTTCATTAATACTAAGGAAAATTACATGTAGATGCTGTGCGCATATGTAGTTTTAAAACACTATAAGCTTGTCAAAATATAAAAGCAAATATATATATATATATATATATATATATGTTCTCCATGCAGGGAGACATTTCCTTAGATATGTATTGTTTAGTACTCAAAATTTAAATTACTCTCCGCAGAAAGTATTTTCTGTAACATGTCGCTATAGATATAAAAGCAAAATAAATATAGATAGGGAAAAAAGTCGCATATCATATGATATCAGGCTCCTGGTGAGCCTGTGTAGCATGGTCCATATAAGGCGGTGATAATATTGGTAGTGCTCACCATCTCTTTGTCCCTGTATTATCTAGATGTCGCGTAGTCGGATTGCTACCTCTTTGGAAAGTTGGTCAGCGAGTGAGTTTCGTTCCTTGTAGATATGATGACATGCAACACTGTCAAAAAACCATATATATCTATGGACATTATCCAAAATGTGTCGAAGAGTGTAAGAATGACATGTTGATGTTTTGTTTATCCAGTTGCAAACAATTTTTGAGTCCCCAAACACTTGTAGGTTCGTGCAGTTTTTTTCAATAGCAAAATGAATGAGATGTTTGGCTGAGATGAGTTTTGCATAGTTGTTTGTGCCCCCTCCAAGTCCCATTTGTATGTGATAGTAATGGGAGTCAGTGAAGTACGACAATCCACCCCTTCCACCCATCCCCCCCACATATTGCCTCTTACGTTGATCCGTTAAAATAAGCCCAACTTTGGGAGTGACCAATGGTTTCAGGAATGATGTGTCTGGGTGGTGTGTTATCATCATCCTCAGGTATATTATTGTAATTGGCTAGGGTTCGTGTTGAGATGGACGGCTAGTGAGGGGCGTTATCCAAAAAGATGATGCGGTTCCTAGCAATCCAAATTTCCCAACGGATGAGGAGGGGGAGGTTCCCTGCTTTCAGCGGAGATGTAGTTGTCCACAAATTGGCTCAAACCTCCCCGATAGCTTGACCTCTCCATGAGTTAGGTGTAGGGGTATGTGAGAGCGTAGTATTCCAGAGGTCAATAGTGATAGGGCAAGTGAGAAATAGGTGATCCATTGTTTCTGAATTGTCTTTGCATCGGTAGCGCCAAAAGGGCACATGTTGACCTCTCTTGACCAGGTTGTCATTGGTCGAGGTTTTGTTTGTCAGTATTGACCACATGAGCAATCTTGTTCTAGGGGGGCTTTGAGCTTCCACATACCTTTCCACTATATATCAGTATGTTGTGGTCTATGTCTATTGGCAAGGTGAAGATATCCCTTTTTGGGAGAGTACCGACCATTTTTTGCAATTACCCATATAATCTCATCCTCCCCTTCCAAGATTCAGATATTGGATTCAATTAGAGCTGCTATGTATGCTGTCCAATGATGCTGCCATTGTTGTGTTAAACACAGGTTGTGGGTAGATTTCCAAGCTTGGTGTAGGAAGGTAGATCTTTCATGGTCAGCAATATCATTAATGTGGGTGATGCCAGACTCTTTGAGGCGTTGTATTAGTCCTTCTATTAATAAATATGCATTCCCGGATCTTACCCAAGGGTCAAGGTTGATACGAACAAATGTCCTATCATGAATTCTCTAGGTAAGCTTGTTACAGATCAGTGACAATGATTTCAGTACCGCTTTCCAAATGTTCGAGATCCCTATTTTGTTCCAAGTTGGCTGTCTCAGCCAATCCATCGACCTTAATGGATCAGTGTATTTTGAGGAGGCTACTTTGATCCAGAGGCCACTAGAGGTGATTAATCGCCATCCTAGCTTGGCTGCTAGTGCTGTTGAGAAGTCTTCCATTTTTTTAATGCCCTAGCCTCCCCATTTTTTTGGTACGGACAATAGATTCCATTTTGCCCATGCAAAAATCCTCCTTGTTTGTTTGCCTTTCTAAAGGGATCTACAACAGAGATTTTGTATTCTTGTAAGGATGCCTCTTGGGATCTAAGCTAGTGACATCTAGTACATCGGGGTGGCCTCAAGAACAACTTTGATAAGCACTAGTCTTCCGGCTCTAGAGAGATACTTGTGATACCATATATTAAGTCTCCTTTCTAGTTTAGAGATCAACCACGTCCAATAAGCTATTTTGTCGCTGAGCGACTTCAGCCTGTATCCCAGGTACCTGAGGCCTTCTTCCAGCTACAACAAGGTGAAAAGAAACCTTTGTAGTGCGAACTAGATCTCATGAGGGGAGCAGTCAGATACAATAAGGGTGGATTTTGAGTTATTAATAGTCATGCAAGTTGCAGTTTGGAATAGGTTGATAGTGCTGTATGGTAGTCAGATCTCTTAATCCCCCATTAAGGAAGATTAACACATCGTCCACAAAGAGGGGTGTTATTGTGCATTTGTCCATGATCCTAATTCCCGTGAGCCTGCCTCTGAGATGCATATCCTTAATAAGTCTGCTGTGCCCTTCCATAACCAGTAGGAAGAGTAGGGGTGATAAGGGACATCCTTGCTTGAGTCCTCTTTCAGAGTGAAAGAAAGGATAAGCGACACCATTTATCACGTCACTAAAGGATATATGACCAGCTTACCCGATCAAATGCCTTAGATAGATCAGCTTTGAGAATCATACCTTTGATCTTCTTTGTCTGTATTGAGTGCAATACTTCTTGGGTCGTTTCTATAGCTTCATGTATCTGTCGATCTTGCAAGAAGGCGATTTGTTCTGAGGAGATGTGGGTGGAAAGAATGGGACAAAGACGATTTGCAATGATTTTGGAGATGATTTTGTATATGCAATTGCATAGGGATATGGGTCGGAAATCATTGAAATTTGACGTGCTGTCTGATTTGGGGATGAAAGTGGAATTGGCGGTCCCATGCATTTGCTCAGATATCTTGCATTCCTTGATGACCTTGAGTAGATCTTCTCCTAGAATATCAAAAAAAGCCAAATAAAACTCCACCGACCAACCATTCGGACCAGGGCTCTTGTCTCTCTTAAACCATTTCAGGGTGGCCTCCAGTTCCCCAAGAGTGACTTCTCTATTTAGATCCATAGCATCCTCCTGATCGACGCACTGAGGAAAAAGTTGTGTTACTCTTGTGACCTCTGCTAGGGTGGCATTGGGAGGAGCTTGATAGACCTGTTTAAAATGTGAGGTGGTGAGAGTGGCCAAATGAGGGAAGGTGTCCACCACAATGCCTTGCTCATTTGTCAATTTCCAGATAGTGTTGATTACCTTTTTTTCATTTGCAAATTTATCGAAGAATTTTGAGTTGTCATCTCCCTCCTTTAGGCATATTGCTTTGCTTCTCAATCTCCAAGTTTCCTCCCTTTCTTTAAGGATGTTTTCCCTCTTGGTTATTAAGGCGGTGAGCTTATCCCTATGATCATTTGATGGGAAGAGTCCCCCACTTTCATCCTCCACATCAACAATTTCTAATTCAATGTCTCTTAGATTTTGTTCTTCTTGTATCCTCTTGTTATGAGCCCAAATCTTTGATAGCTTTTTTAGTGCTTTTAGGTTGTTGATGAAACCATCAGTGATGTTCCTTCTTTCTGTCCGCAGGAGGGTGGGCCTTCCAAAAGTCTGTGACAAGACGGATATAGGAATTATCCTTCAACCAGTTGGAGTTGAATTTGAAGGGGGCTCGTGGTTTACTTATGTCTCCTCGAATATCAAGGTATATTGGCAAGTGGTTCGATAATCCTCCTGAGCCAACCCACTGACGGTATGTATATCCTCTCTCCAGGAATCACTCTTTGATGAGGAAGCGACCTAGCCTTTTGGCAAGACTATTCTCCCTACATCTTCTGTTCCTCCACGTTGGGACTAACTTTGCAGAGGGGATGTCGATGAAATCGTGGGTTTCTAGGAGGTGTTCGAAGAACACTGATAGAGGATCGACTTGGGCATGGTGCCCCCATGACTCAGATAAACCAAGAGAGAAATTAAGATCTCCACCCACAATGATATCATCTGGTTGCAGGATATTTGGATGTTAGAAGATGCTCCCAAAAGTCTTCTTGATGGTGGCAGGGCCCGTAGATATTTATCAGTCTGATATCAGTGCCCAATTCAATAGAGAAGATATCTGCCCCTATAAACCCAATGCCACCCCAGGTGTTGATCAACTTTATCGAGCGTGGATTATATCCTAGGGTAATGCCACCAGAGCGGCCATTTAAATCTATGGCTTGAAAATGCCATCCGGGAAGCATGGATTCCAGGAGAGGGGAGATGGCATCAACATCACCCAGGGTTTCTTGTAGGGAGACTATATCGACCGGCTCAGTTTGGAGGAGCCTTCGCAGTGCTAGTTTTTTTCGGGACTAGCAATCCCCCTGCAGTTGAAAGAGAGGACTTTCATGGAGGAGACGACTCCATGGGATTTTGTACCCTGTCAAGAGTAAGTTGTTTCCTCGTGGCAATCTCCATCCCTGCTTGCTGTTTAGCTTTTGACAAGGAGAGTGGTCTACCTCGAGGGAGTTTCAAAGAGGTGGGGGAAGGTATTAGACCAATGCCTATAACATTTGGTGTTCGGAATAGTGTTGGGTTGTGTTATATTCTTTCCATGACTAGTCTACGTAGTTAACCGGGGGTTAGAGAGGGGTGGGAAGCCCCCTTCTACGGGGTCTGGGGTAGCGGCCCTGAGAATTTTTTTTGGACCCTATATTAAGTTGGGCGGATCTATTTATGGTTTTGTGCATGGTTTTCGCACATGGTTTTGGATGCGAAGGTTTTCGGTCCATGGTATTGGATGCTTCGACATGTATAAATATGTATTATAACATTGAAAGGAATATAAGAAACATCAAGCTGGTAGTCCTGATTTTGGGATCCAGTGACAAATCTCTGTGTATGTGTTTTATGTGTTATGCTCTCGCATTGTTTATTTTCGGAGTTTTAGAATTTGTATGCAGGTAATTTTTGTATGGGGTTAAAACCTACATTTGGTATCAGCGCTGTTTTGGCTTCAAGGGGACGCCTTTGTTGCTGAAGGCTTTCGCTCGGAACTGTGGTAGACCTTGTTTAGTGGGAGATCTGCGGAATCGATTCTGGTGGTGAAAGAAAATAATGAGTAATGGAAAGATAGAGATCGAGAAATTTAATGGTCAGAGTTTTGAGTTATGGAAACTCAAGATGGAGGATCTATTGGTGGATAAAGATCAATGGGTCGCGGTAGATCCAGGTACTAAACAAACGTGAGTGTCCGATGAAGAATGGAAGAAGTTGGATCGGAAGGCAAAGAACACAATACGATTGTCTCAGATTCAGTATCGCTAAATGTATCAAGGGAAGCTACAACGAAGGCTTTGTGGGACAAGTTAGGGACTTTGTACCAATCTAAATCTCTGGTGAATAAATTGTTCTACGGAAAACGCTATATAACATGAGGATGAAAGATGGAGACTCGGTAATAGAACATCTGAACGCATTTAATATTGTGGTAAGTTAGTTATTATCCATTGATATTAAAATTTCAGATGAAGATAAGTGCATTAATTTGTTGTGTTCTCTACCAGATTCGTGGGATACTTTGGTTATTGCAATATGTAACAATGCAACTGCCTTGCAGTTTGATGAAATACTCTTATCCTTGTTGACGGAGGAGATGAGACGGAAAAATATGGAGAGTTAGAATGGTGATGCTTTGTCTGTACGAGGACTGCCCCAGAATAGAAACAAAATTAAGTCATCGACTAGGAGATCTAAATCTCTAGGAAAACATGTAAAGATGGTTCGCTGGAAATGCAGAAAGAAAGAACACTACAAAAGGGACTGTAAATCTAAAGCTCTTGACAAAGGAAAGAGATCTGATGATGTTCCTTCTGCATAGGCGAAAACCACTTCAGATGAAGGTGGGGATGTGTACTTGGCTTTTTCAAGTACACATGTAGATCATGAGACATGGTTGATTGACTCAGGTGCATCCTTTCACTTCACTACCCATAAATAGCGGTCTTGCGAGTAAGAGAAATATGATGGTGGTGATGTCTTCTTGGGGGATGACAGTTAGGCCAAAATCGTTGGTCGCGTAAAAGTCAAGTTGAAGTTGCAAGGTGGAAGGGTTAGAACACTTCCGGGTGTTCTGCATATTCCTGCATTGGTCAGAAATTTGATTTCTGTAAGCAAGCTGGATACCTGCAAGATGATTCGAGGAGCACTGGGATTGATATGAGTTCGGATTGGAACTCTGTACAAGTTGCAAGGTAGCACTATTGTTGATGGGTGCAACAGTTCTGCGTTCCTGAAAGTGGAGCAGAAAATTTAGTGGTTTCTAAAGAGAAGACCATGCTGTGGCATCAAATGCTTGGACATATTGAAGAGAAGGGCCTTAGGATACTTCATGGTAAAGGTATGGTAGAAGGTATGAGTAAAAGCTCTCTGAATTTTGATTTATGTGAAAATTTTGCATATGAGAAGCAAAATTGGGTGAGTTTTCCCTTTGGTGGTAAGAGGGTGAAACAAATATTAGAACTTGTGCACAATAATGTGTTTGGACCTGTGAAGGTTTCATCACTGGGTAGCTCTGTGTACTATGTATCCTTTATAGATGATTTCTTAAAGAATACATGGATATATTTCCTTAAGGAGAAATCTGAAGTCTTTGAAAAGTTTAAAGAATTTAAGGCTCTGGTGGAAAACCAGACAGATAAGAAGATAAAGGTGTTGAGGACAGATAACGGTGGAGATTTTTGCAGTAAGGAATTTGAATAATTCTGTAAGAAGTGTGGTATAACACGACAGAAGACTATTCCATACACACCTGAGCAAAATGGAGTTGCCAAAAAATAAACAAAACGTTGATGGAAATGGCAAGAAGCATGCTCAATGGTGCCGGGTTAGGACATAAATTTTGAGCGGAGGTGGTAAAGTCAACATGTTATCTGGTCAGCAGATAACCTTCATCAGCGTTGGAGGATAAGACTCCACAAGAGGTATGGACTGGTAAGAAACTCTCTCTTTTACATCTAAGGGTATTTGGATGTGATGCATATGTACATGTTTCAAAGGAGAAAAGAACAAAGTTGGATAGTAATCCGAAAAGTGCATCTTTATTGGATATAAGGATGGTTTAAAGGGTTATAAGCTTTGGAACCCAGTAACAAGGGAGGTTGTGTACAGTCGAGATGTGGTGTTTAGAGAGGGGAAATATGTTATTAAACATGAACTCCAACCAAAGAAACCCGAGAAGATAGAGTTTGAGCTTAAGGAGGAAGAATCAAACTCTACAACAGAGGAGGAATCAGAAGATGAAAAGCTACAAATTCCACGTGTGAGAAGATCAGTTCGAGAAAGAAGGCAGCCAGAAAGGTATAGTCCATCTGCTTTCTGCTCAAATTTTGTTTTATATGTTACTGATGATGATCCTAGAACTATGAAGCAGTAGATTTAGAGGATGGCAAACTGTGGAAAGAGGCCATAGTTGATGAAATGACATCTTTGCACAAAGATGAGGCTTGAGATCTGGTGGAGTTATTGGTTGGAAGGAAATCCATTGACAACAAATGGGTGTTCAAGAAGAAGACAAATGCAGAAGGAAAGGTGGAGAAATACAAAGCTCGGTTGGTAACAAAAAATGATTTCCAGGGGTCGGGAATTGATTTTGGTGATATTTTTTTCTCCTGTTGCCAAAGTAGCTTCTATTAGATTACTTTTATCTTTTGCTGCTGCTTTTGATTTTGAGGTAGAACAGATGAATGTGAAGACAACATTTCTTCACAGGGATCTGGAGAGGAGATCTACATGAAGCAACTTAAAAGTTTTGCGGTGAAGGGTAAGAAATCACTGATATGCAAGTTAAATAAGTCTTTGTATGGGTTAAAACAGTCACCAAGGATGTGGTATCAGAAATTTGATACATTTATACGGGGACTTCGCTTCACTAGAAACAAAGCAGATCACTGTGTATTTTAAATTAATTGGTGACCGTGTTATTTATCTGGTCCTGTATGTGGATGATATGTTGCTGGTTGGAAATGACAAAGAATTTATCCAGGATTTGAAGACCCAATTGCCCTCCAAATTCGACATGAAAGATCTTGGTGCTACAGACTATATTTTGGGCATGGAAATTAAAATAGATCATGGAAAGAGGAAGCTCTGGTTAAACTAGGGGAAGTATGTCGAGACAATATTGTAGAGGCTTAATACGCATGATAGTAAACCAGTGAAGGTTCCTATTCCTGTAGGTGTAAATTTATTTGTTGAATAGTGTCGCAAGACACAAGAAGAGGAAGATGACATGTCTCGTGTTCCATATGCAAGTGCAATCGGTAGCCCGAGGTATGCGATGGTTTGTACTAGACCAGAGATTGCATATGCAGTGGGAGTATTGAGCAGATTTATGTCAAAACCAAGAAAGAAAGCATTAGACAACCGTGAAGTGGGTTTTCAGGGATTTGCGTGGCACTAGTGATTATGGTTTGTGCTACCAAGGAAGACCAGGGTTTGACAGAGTGTTGGATATTCGTGGCTTTGTTGATGTACACTGGGCTAAAGATTTGGATCAAAGAAGATCTACAAGTGGGTATGTGTTTAACCTATTTGGAGGTGCAATCAGTTGGATGAGTAAGAAACAATCTATAGTGACACTATCAACTATAGAGGCAAAATACATGGCAACCACTCATGCAAGCAAGGAAGCCGTTTGGTTGCAGAGATTGTGTTCAAGTATGGGGTTAGTATAGGGAGCTATAAGGATAGACTGTGATAGCCAAAGTGCAATTTTCTTAGAAAAAACCTTGCTTATCATTCAAAAACAGAACATATTGATGTTCAGTATCACTTTGTGAGGGATATGATAAAAGACAAAAATGTGTTGCTAGTAAAGGTGGACAGTTTGAAGAATATTGCAGATGCATTAAAAAACCTGTGAGCTCTGAGAAGTTCTCTTGGTGTAGAGAAACAATGGATGTTGTAGGGATGGATAAATGACTAAGCTCTCTTGTGGCCCCTTGTGGAAAGAAAACAACAAGTGGGAGAATGTTGGGTCTGACGCAACGCCTCAGGGAATTTTTTTTGGACTCTATATTAGGTTGGGCGGACCTACTTATGGTTTTGTGCATGGTTTTCGCACATGGTTTTGGACGCGATGGTTTTCGGTTCATGGTATTGAATGCTTCGGCATGTATAAATATGTATTGTAACATTGAAAGGAATATAAGAAAAATCAAGCTAGTAGTCCGGTTTTGGGATCCAAGGGAAAATCTCTGTATATATGTGTTATGCTCTCGCATTGTTTATTTTTTGTGTTTTAGAATTCGTATGTAGAGAATTTCTGTACGGAGGGATGGGATAGAAGGTGGTAACGATGGGAGATGGGATCAATTCCAGGTTTCATATCAGATGACACCTCCTTTGGGAATGAAGGGGGGGTACATGATATAGTAGGAGGAGGGGGAATCAGGGGACATTCAAGGTGATTGGGGTGGGATGACAAGGTAACGGGGCTCTGCTGTGGTCCCATAGCTTTATCATTATATGCCGAAGAAATAGTAAGTGTTGTAGAGCAAGGTTCAGAATTTGACATATTCGAAGATATCACGGCTCCAGCGGCCACCTTAGAGTTGGTCAGTGGAGGTGAAGGAGGTTGGAGAGGTGTTTCCCTGCGCTTCTTTGGTGTTGTCGAAACTGGCTTGGATCCAACTGCTTCAATGTCTGTATGCTCTGCCTCCTCCGAGTGATCCCCCTGTGTTTGAGTTTTCAATGAAGGAGATGACTTCCCTTTGTTCCCAGTGTTCGATTTCCCTAGAAGAGGGCAATCTTTGTAGAGGTGACCAACTCTGTGGCATCCTCTGCATCGAAAGGGGACCCCCTCGTAGTCAAGGATCTGGGTTCGATTGTAATTCCTCCAACGTAGGGTGACTTGCTCCTGCAACCCTCCTCTAATGTCTAAATGAACTATGATCCGTGCATAAGCCATAACCCTAGTGGAGAGGTATGATCTATCATAATCTAAGAAGGTGCCCAGGGAATTCCCAATTCCCCTGAAGATGTCCTTAATCCAGAAATGGAGCGGCAGATCGGGGAGATGAACCCATATTTGCCTCGCCCCAAGCTGTTCTCTGTCTGGTTCAAAGAGCGGGCTCCACCTCCTTAGAAATACCGTGGCCTGTTCAATATGTCAGAAGGAGGACAATACCCAATTTGTATGTTATGCTCGCGCAAATCGTAGAGAAAACCAGCGACGGACAAAGCTCTATACGAAAGGCAAATCAGCGAGATGTTGGCCCCATATTTCCGCAACCCATTGCTTTAGTCTTGTTGCAGAGTAGTTCCGTTCCCTAACTTTGCGCACCAAGATTGTCGCTGCAATGTCCATGGTATCTTGCCACTGGTAGTCCTCCTCCCCATCAATGAAAACCTCTTGCGCCTTGGGTTAAACACACCTTAACGTCTTTCCAGGTCTCGGCTCCGCAGCGTCTGCTCCCCCTTGAGCTCCGTTGAAATTAGGGTTAGGGTTTGGGGGAGCTAGGTCAGGGCCAACAGGGAAGGCGTACGGGAGAGGGGAGACGTTCGTGTAGCAGCCAGAGGGGGGGATAGGAGCTTTGGTTGAGATGATGGGAGTTAGGTGGGGTGGAGACACTCCCTGGGGAGACTGAGGGGTAATGCAAGGCGATAGAGGGTTGGAGGGATGAGAGTCCGGAAGAACCAGCGACTGGCCTGTGTTCCTGACTGCAAAATGTTGGGAGATCGACGTCAGGGGAGGAACGTCGGAGGGCGGCCAAGAGGATGGCACTTCAGGCAGATTGATGACCGCACTGGATGGACCCGTGAGCGGCGGGAGCGGTGCAATGACTTCGATTAATTCTCTACTGAAAGGGAAGAAAACCTCAGAGCTGGTGTGCCTGCCGAAAATGGATATACCTTCAAGGGGGTCCTCAGAGTAGTCTATTAGGTCAGTCTCCATTGTTGCCTCGGGGGTTACGCCAGCTGCCACTGTTTTCCAGAGTAACCGTCACAGGAGGGGACCAACAATTGCGAAAAACCAATAAATGGTAGGGTTTCAGTCACGGTCGCGGGGAGTAAGGAAGGCGCGCATTGAACGGGAGGAGTGAAACGGAGTGGAGCCAAGCGCCTGCTGGGAACGGGCCTAGTCTAGTGAAGAAGTGTACCCACTGTACTACAGAGACCCTACCTCGTGTCAGGTTGAGGTTGCGCTAGGGTTCCTGTCCATGACTCCATATCTCTCTGTTTCACTCTTTAGATGTCATATATATCTATATATATATATTACTTTTTCAAATTTTTATTTTTTTAAAGCAATGTCAAACAAACACATTGTCACACAAATTTGAACTTAAAACTATGATATAAAATGTATAAGATCAATCATTGGTAGGAGATAGTGGAATATGATACAAACACATTGTGACGCAAATCTGAACTTAAAACTACGATATAAAATGTATAAGATCAATCATTGGTAGGAGATAATGAAATATGATATTTTTTCTAGGTTTCCAAAATTTTTTTGGGCCATTTTTTTTTTCTTTTTTCTTTTAAAACAACATCAACATTAAACAAATACATTGTTATGCAAATATGAAAATAAAACTACAATATAAAATGTACAAGATGTCAAGTGGTACTTCAATAATTGATAGATATTGAAACATGATATTTGTAATTTTATCTTGTTTCTTTAGTCATAGGACTAATAAGATAGTGGTTAAAACTTAATACAAAATCACATTAAAACAAAAATAAATGTATCTCATGAGATAATCATCATGAGACATCTAGATTATAGATACTATAATAATAATTTGATAGTAATAATGCACTAAGAAGGTGTTGCCAAGGATTAGGTTTTCGTTGCCCTTGAGAAGCTTGTGGTTCTCCCTCTTATCTTTTTTTTTTTACAAGTATCAAGAATTGGGTTCTTTGCTACAAGGACAATGTTTAGGGTAACTATAGGGAAAATATCCACTTCTTGCCTTGGGATTTTGACAAGGTGGTATTTCGAGCAGGTGATTCTGCCAAACATTTCCATTTCATAGCGCTTGCAACTCAACTTTGTTCTATTATCACACTCACACAACTCATCATATTCTCACATTTGGTCTAATAGTTTTGCAATTTTGTAGAGCTCATTAAATTTTTAAATTTTGGACTTACCACAAAACAAATGTTGAAATTCAGGAGGTTAAGAAGATACAAACTCTAATTATATAATATATACCAATCTTAGGAAACAAAGAAAAGGGAGACAATTATATTTTTTTACATGTGGAAAAATGGATATGGTATATCGGAGTAAATATCCAGTGCAAAAATGCTCTGTTGATGGCAAAGAAAACTATGGGTTTTCATTTGTTTGCTTGATGAAAAATGGTCACAAGACTTGTAGAAACCTCAAAACTCAAAATTATAGCACAAGAAAAAGCAAAAATGACCTTTGAAAAACCCAAACTAGAACTTATATTGCGTTTTTTAAATGCAGGGTGATAGTTTCCATCAACCTGCGTTAATTTCAAAATTATTGTGATAAATTCAACAATGCAAATTATCATGATATTTTCCTACGATAATATCGACGACGATTGTTTCAGTGATAATATCATGATCATTTTGATATTATCATGATATGTGCAACACTGATAAGTATAACCAACTATAATGGTGTTAGTGTGATAACTTGATCTAGTTCCATGGATAATTAGTAGAAGTGTGATCCCTGATCTAATTCCATGGATAATTAGTAGAAGTGTGATCTGTAACTTACAGACAACATAAGAGTGAGTGATTCCATGCTTATTGATCTTAATCATGTTGAGAAATCTAGGGCAGAAAGATGAGATGATTTCTATAATGATGATAACCACTTGCGAAGGACACAAGATATAGGATATCTGCCAGGGCCAAAACCCCTCTCCAAGACTGAGAGGAAAACACACCAAATTCTTCTTATAAAATCTTCAATTTGATGAATTCCAAGACTAAGACCCTTGACTAACAACCCCTCCAAGACAAATTCAACCCTTACTTGTAGATTCTACAACTTCTCCTTCTTTCTTCACCCTCGATCCCACAACTCAAGTCTGAAGTTCTCAGCGTCTATCTCTGCAATTTTAAGCTACTTGTAGATGACTATAATTTCCTACATGTGATTGAATTAGGGCTACTTAAGCCCTCCTCCTCCTTTTCTTGACTAGGTTTGGCTTATCTATGAATTCAACCTTCAATATGGATCTCTTTCTTGCCTTGATTTGACCCTCCTGTGATGATTGTAATTCGATCTTATTGCAGAGATACAAACCCTCATTTCCTTGCATGTGTGAACAAAAAGTGGCCCAAAACATATCTGCAATTGTTTCGCTCTTCCTTTGACCTTTATCTTCTCTTCTTCGCTTGAATGAGAATCTTCTCCTTTGTCCTTGTACTCAGAAATCTTGTGTGAGATAGTCTCTCTTGAATGAGGCCGAGTGCCCTATATATAGACTTCTTCCTCATGCTTGTAGGCTGACTTGACTTGATCCTAGGCTGACATGTTAACTTGGAGTAGGCTTATTGCTTCATTTGAAGGCCGACTTGCTAGAAGTGCTTGGACTTGGTCTTGGAGGGTCTTTTGACTCTTACAATGATTTAAATACATATGTAACATGCCCAAGAAGGGTCTCTTATACATGAAAAAGACTAAATTGACTTTATGACTTAATGACCAATCCTAATAGTTCACAATGGGAGCTTCATCTATAAAAATAAAGTTCCTTGAGCATGAAACCCATGTCTCAAGCATAAAATAATTTTATTTTTCTTCTTTACATTAATTGCATAAAATCATGATTACACATCATTATGAGGACCGAACCTAGTTACATATTTCAACACTCACTCTTAACTAGGGAGATTTTCATAATTCATACAAGGTACTTGGACATTCTCAATCTGAAGAATTCTCATAAGAAGAGTCAGAATGGTAACTCATCTATTTAGCATCATATCATCCAACATTGTTACATAGCAAGGCCTTGACTAATAGCTCTATCTATCCACAAGATTAGAACACAATGTTGGCGAGATTAATTATTTATAGACACCCTCATCATTCTCTCTCTCGGAACATATTGTTGGACATTGGATAAACCAACGCTCTTCGTGTGTTTCGCGACATAGACTAACTGCCTCTCATGGATCCTTATCTTTGACGATGTGATCGTTGACTAACACTCGTGGGTTTTGGTCTAATGACAATCGTGATTCCCAACAAGTGGTATCAGAGCGTAGGGTCATGAGTTCGATACACACTCGGCTTGCGTTGGGGGGGGGGTTGTTCGACATTGGATAAACCAACGTTCCCTGTGTGTTGCGCGACATGGACCAAACACCTCCCGTGGATCCTTATCTTTGGGGATGCGATCGTTGACTAACACCTGCATGTTTTGGTCTAACAAAAATTGTGATTCCCAACACATACCCCACCCAGGTTCTCTCAGAGTATGTTTCACTAGGACTATTATTATCTTGGATTCCCAGTCCTCAAAGAATATCAATTCTCTATGACTACTCTTATCTTGGATGCCCTACCACATCCTCAAAGAGTATCAGATGCAAGATGCTTACCCAATCCTCCATTCTATCTTCCTAGGTGAAGACAAGAATGATGTATCTATCTCTCCCTCTCAATTAGGGAGGATATGCCCATTCCAATGAAGGAATGGTACCCAAGCTCCTTATTAACTAGGGACTTGACCAAGCTCCCTCTTAACCAGGGACTTGATTCCAACAACTCTTTAGGTGGAGATCATGGGACAACTAGCTACTTGAAGATTTCCTTCTTTCGATGTCATGAACTTCTTTTTCTTTATTCACGAGTCTTCATATTTTGGGGCTTCTTCGTAGGGCATCGACCATCCATCACTTTCATCCATGAATCATGTCAGTCATGTCATCCTTTCTTTCATTGGAAGTGATCCATTAGTCCATATCTGGCCTTTCCTTCATACCTTGCTACCTTCTTCACATCCTGTTTCCTTCAAGATCTTTCATCATACCACATGAGTGTTAATTTTTCATAGGGTGACATTGTTCTTTGCTATGATAGTTTCATTTCATCATTAATACATTAAGTTCACCCCATATCATCATTACATTATTTATATCTACACCATTATACATTCGCATATGCAATTATATAAAAAGAAACAACATCACCATCATTCATCATCAATGCAACGAAATATAAAAGGAACAATAGAAGAAAGCATGCACACACATAAAGACACCAGGATTGGTCTAAGACCAGGGAAAAACCCAATATGGGGAAACCCAATCTTCTTTTGCTTAGATCGTCATCAAATGATGCAGCAAAAGAGAGTACAATGTCCATAACTTCATCTATGCAGCGAAACAATAATGATATCCATGAAACGAATCTAATCATGCTAGGAATCATAATTCTCATACTGATAGCTATAATGCGTTGTCACAAACTGATGTCATTGTGCTGAACATTGCTGGCACTATTAATGAGCCCGATACATATGATTGCAACGAAAACTAAAAAACCAAATCTATAGATCTACAGATCTATATAACAGTAGAGAGAAACCCAGATCTACCATATCAGTGAAGTCAACTCAAGTCAAGATGTCAAACCCTAGATCTGAACTCTGGTCACTCACATTAAAACTGTCTGTGTGCGACCGAAACTCCCTGGTCGCTCTCTCGACCACTGAATGTAGGCGACTGGGACTGCACAGTCGCTCTCAGGAAGTGTTTATGCATTTGATTGTGGCACAATTCACCTAAATGCTAGAGTCACTCCCTTACAGTTGTTGTGCGAGCGACTGAGATGTCTTGGTCGCTCTCACCCTGTGCGAGCGACCAGGGACCTGAATCTTATGATCTAGCTTTGAAGCCATAGTCGCTCCCATAAACCTCTGTGCCAATGTCCAAGGGTCTATAGTCGCTCTCATAGGCTTATGCGCTAGCGTCTAGGGACCAAAATTCCCTATTCTGTGCCAGCGACCGAGATCTAGAAGGCCCTAACCCCAAGCGAACCTTTTTCCTATGATTTCAGACTCTTGAGCGAACTCCTTTCGTCAAACCTATGCGAACCAAAACAAAAGAGAAGAGAAGATGTGTCCAAATGATTTTGAGGTCTCTTCTATTTATAGGATTTCTTGAGGGTTCACTTGGGGTTAACGCTGACTCAAGTAGTGATTCATGTGGTTAGGGCCGACCCATTCCATAATACATGTATGAATAAAATAATTCATAACTCAATTTCTGCTTATCTAAATTGGGTGATCTTTAGGTCAATTTTGGTCCTCTCGAAAAGAGAAATCTAATGCAATCATCATTTTGGTCCTTTAAGATGTCCAAGGTGAAATTTTACCACAGTTGCAAAAATTAACACTCCCTCTCAACTAGGGAGATTTCCACCTGCCAATATTTTTCCATCGAATGATATGCCATTCTAGCATCTTCAAGTGTCATCACGAATCATATCTGTCATGTAGTCATCGTGCCATGTCCATCAAAAATGTCTCATCATCACAAATCATCATTGTACATCTCGATCTATCCTATGCTTACCCCTGTACATCTCGATCTCGATCTATCGTACGCTGGACATTCTCAGATCTAGAAGAAGAAGAATTTGTTATCGAAGGGGAGCTCAAGCTACCACCCTCTATCCATCACGCTGCTACCTAGAATCTTTGTCGACGGGCTACTACCCAAATCATCACCAATCATCATTGGACAACATATCATCAAGGAACACATCTCAACCTGGAATCACATTGGGGAGAAATAACTTCCACCCATACTGAGCAATAGGATAACTCATCACATAGGGGAGTAAACCCTTGACCTTGGATCACATGGGGAGTACACCCTCCACCATGGAATTTCAATGGGGAGCTTTACCTCAACCTAGAATTTAATAGGGGAGCTTTACCCTCAACCTGAAATCCTATTGCCTACTAATCTTCCCAACAATGTCTTAGTAGTCATGTGGTAGAACACCTGCATCATAATCGCTTTGGGTTGTACACCTCGATCACACCCTCAAATCGTTGGCCAAATGAGGAGTAATATTCCCAACAAGCCCTGCTTGTGGGTATGATGCCAACTAGAGTATACTCTGCAAAGACCAGATAGGGGAGTAAAACCCTCAACCCTATGGGTAACAGATAGAGGTAATGCCCTATTGTCCGAGTTCCCTCAACCCTAGGAGTCCTTATCCCTCAATTCCTCACCCTAGGAGCTCAAACAAGGGGGAAGAGTTGGCTCATTGTACTCAATCAATGCTGCTCTCATCATACTCGAATATGGTATCAGCGTGTATCAATCGCAGTTGTTTCCTGTTCATACAAAACACCAAATCAAATATCATGTGAGATCATATATAATCATATAAATCACAAAAGGAAACCATAATTATCCTCCCTCTCAAGAAGGTGCCAATCACAAGCCTGAGCTTGTTTCGAACAATTGCACTGATTCAAAATATGAGTGTATCTCGGTCCCAACTATAAATATATATGTATATATGGGATTCTCTGTCATTGCAATGTATCCATGTCATATCTAGATCATGCTCAAACAACTCTCTAAGGAGATTCTGTATCCTACCTCACAGCTAGCCATGCTAGCAAAATCGTGATCAATCTTGATCATGCTATGGACCTCTTATCTAAGATATCATGGCATAGCTCATACTAAAACAACATCCAAATGTACATATCACCAATAATCTCAAATATTAGCAATACATCTATGCAGACACATATCATAGGAGAAATATTTTGATGAAAGCTTGACTAAACTGAGAGGGCGGGAGGGGTGAATCAATTTAATATATTTATGGACATTAAAATTATTTTCATTAATTTTATTAACGGAACCATTACATGAGCAACTCAACAAATGATGACCAATAGATTGAATATGTGAACAACAATTAATATGTAAACCGAAACATCATATAATCACATAACAATAACACATATTGACATCAGATATATGTGGAAACCTATAAAGGGAGAAAGCCACGATTTTATTATTGTTGTGATGAAAAGGCAAGCTCCTACTCCTTATCACATTCGATTTTCTATAGGTTCGAACGTGCATGAGACTGCTATCTCAATTTCCTGCAAGCTGAAATATCCAGGGAAGTTCCAACTCCCATATGTTTTATGTAGGATGCAACCAACATGAGACTCTTAGCACAAGAAGCTCCAACTAGATATTTATCAAGCCACAACTTGAAAGGAGACTTCCATCCTCTTATGCAAACAAGGAACAACAATGTGTTGGTTTACCCAGTCATAAATTTTTGCATGTCTCCCTCTTCATTTCTACTTCTTCTTTCCTTCAAATCTGCATCACATATGCTTCAAATTTACTAGGTAACTAATGCATAGAGCTCAATCAATTCTCTCACATTCCCCATTTTATAACCTCCTTATCCCTCCCAAAATCACATCTTTTATAGAAACAGTTTGTTGGTTGTTTGTATCCCACATAGGAATATGAAGTGAATAGGCTTGACTCTTTGCCTTCCACTCGTTCATTTCCAAAATCTTCAAATCTTGAATATTGGAACACAAAAAATAAATAATCCACTCAATATTAATTGTATCCATATGTAATGATTAAATGCATCAATCTAATGTCGACAACAACTACCAATATTTATTCTTAATGCATCACAACAATCTTTGCAACATATTTGCCTTTGCATCATAACAATTAAGCTTAGTCAACAATTTCACATCACAAATTATTCATTAAACAATCCCTGCAACATTATCCAAGCATCAATCCATCAACATGCCACCAAGGTATTTGTTGCTCCTTTGTCCCTTGCGTTGTTGCTCCTTTGCTTGCTGCTCATTTTCCATCAATGACAATTACCAACAATTGATATTAGAGCTACTCTTTTGGATTATGTATTTTTTGCTAACCGATATCATATATCTGCAAGAGTATTCCTTATGATCCATGGCGTTCTTAGATGTCTTCAACACATTATTCTCTGGTGCATATCTACAGTCCTAGCATATATTTGGTGTGTGTAACGCATAAAAACTTCTTGTAGCAGGTAGGTAGGCTTTGTAAAATAGAGAATATATTCCAAGTTATCATGATTGGTTGTAACTTTTGTGGCATGTAGCAAGCACAAGATTCCTCTAGCTGCCTCATAGTGTTCCAGATTCCCCTATAGTTGTAACATCCCTTTGTTCCTTCATTATTATTTAATTGATTCCATATTGATTGAAGGAGTGTTACCATTGAAATACCCTCTGCACCTGTCTCTTTATTGACTTGGCCATGTGAGCATTTCACTTTGAATTCTCTGTTTGCAATGGATCATGCGAATCATTCCTATGTAAAGGACTTGGCAAGAGATTCAATTACTATTTGTTGAGCATGCATACCAAGCCAAACTATGCAAATGATTCCTATGTTGTAGAATGTCCAACAATGTCTTAGAGAAGAACGTTCCTTCTAGTAGGTTGAAATGCATATTGCTACATGCCCCATCATTTTTATCACATGCCTTTATCAATAATAGAAGGGGTATTTGATTCCTTCATAATTTTTTTTCTCCATTTCAAAATTAGATCAATAGCTCTAGACTTCTTATGATGATTGAATATGTTAGAGGATTCAAAAGCTCAAGTTGTGCTTCATCTCCATATCTAGTGTCTGTGAGTTTTTCTATGCCCAAAATTTATTTGCATGGGAAGGAATGGAATTTCCACTTTTCCTACCTGTTTGATGGTTTGTTTCTATGATATCAATCATCAACAATTTATCTTTGCAGATTCATGTTTGAGCCATATGATTTCATGTAATCACAGTAGAAACGTTTTTTTTTCTCCAGGACATTTACAAAAAACCTATATTATTTCAAACCCTCTAATGCTTTCATTTGACTTCATATATCCATTTTCTTTACAAGTATCATTATGATATTAGCTTGTTTCCTTTTGTAGCTTTTAGAGAAGTTTTGCAGCCACTGTATTTTGATTATGTTTATGTAATGTGCAACAACTTGTGTAGCAATAACCTTCCTTTTTGTTGAAAGATGTGTAGGTGGTGCATGCTTTTGAACAAGGTCCTGCAAACACACTTCCTTTTGAAATTGGAATTGAATATAGTCATCATTTTTTTCATCAAGATTTATTTGCAAAGACACTTCAACATATATTAAATTGTCAAAGAATTGTTGGCACTGCTCTCCCCTTGAGATAATGCTAACATCAATTTGTTATCTGCACAAGTTTCTTCATATCTTTGTTTTCATTCTTAAATCTTTCTATACTAGCTAATGATAAGTCATACCTAGCTTGGTTTTCATTTGTCTTTTCTTCAAGAGAGTTAGGCACATTCACATAGGTAAAGTTTTCATTTAACTGAACACTTTCCCTTTGACACATTTTTTTCTCCTTCCTCTTTCTCTTTACTTTCTCTACATTGTTGGTTCTAGCCTCTTAATGCATGAGTTGCAATCTACCCCATATTTCTTTTGCAGACGTTAAATATGTTATTGTATCAAGATCCTTTTTATGAAGATTGTTATACATGACACATTTTGCTTTAGAATTCCACTCTTGTTCTTGTAAAGAGGGAGAACCTTTGCAGTAACCATCAGATACAAGTTTCCATACACCAGACCCATAAGCTATTTGTTCATATTTTACCTTATCTCTCCATTCATGGAAGTTTGTAGTACTCAACACAGATACACTTTGATAGTCCATGACTCAACCAGATCTACCTTCAAGTTGTTAGAATTATACATAAGGAACTTGGCTCCGATACCAATTGATGAAAGCTTGACTAAACTGAGAGGGGGAGAGGGAGGGGGGAGCACGGGTGAATCAATTTAATATATTCAGGACATTAAAATTATTTTCATTAATCTCGTTAATTGAACCATTATATGAGCAACTTAACAAATGATGACCAATAGATTGAATAAGTGAACAACAATTAATATGTAAACCAAAACATTGTATCATCAAATAATAATAACACATATTGTGTTATGCTCTTAACCTGCAAAGTAATACCGAACATAGAATATGCGAAGAAAAGATACCTAGAACACAGAATATGCGAAGAAAATATACCCAGAACACAGAATAGCAATGATTTTATTACTCAGAGAGAAATGTTCACAGGCCTCTTCGAGGGGGCAACCTCCAATAGAGCAGAGCTAGATTACAAAACAAGACACGATACTCCTCGCAGGGAGTCTCTATCCTTTATATATGACTCATACATGCAATACCACGGGCCAATACCGTGGGTTTTATTAATACCATCTATCTAATACTACCGCCCATTTGCCATCTATCTAATATTACCGCCCATTTGCAACTAACTGTGGTCCCGTCATTAATTGCGCGTTAACCACTTACAAATATTAATATGGGCTTTATTGACTCTTGACTATGACATGATCCCATGACATAAATAAGGGGGTTAGGGTGGGACCCTAACATGCCCTCCCCCTTTAGACTAGCCTTGTCCTCAAGGCTGAAGCTGCAGAAACTGCTGAATAATAGTGGCTGGTTCCCAAGTTGCATCTTCCGGAGAGGTGTCTTTCCATTTGACGAGGACCTCCTTAATCATGCGGCCGCGCAGGTGCTTGTCTCGTGTGTCTAGAACTTGTTCAGGTTGAAGCCAGATTGACCCTTCTTCGTCCAATTCAGGTAGACTGGTTTGAACTCGGCAATTGTTCCCAATCACTTTCTTGAGACATGATACATGGAAAACTGGGTGGATTTTTGCTGTAGGTGGCAAAGCCAACTTGTAAGCCACTTCTCCAATGCGCTGAAGTACTTGGTATGGTCCGTAGAATTTTGGAGAGAGCTTTTGACAACCCTTGTCTTTGAGTGATGTTTGCTTATATGGTTGCAACCTCAAAAAGACCTGATCCCCTTCTTGAAATTGGCGCTCTGAGCAATGTTGGTCAGCCTGTTGCTTCATACGGTTATGAGCTTGATGAAGGTTCTCGCGCAGATGGGCGAGCATGGTTGCGCGGTGTTGTAGGAGTTGATCCACGGCTTGTACTTTGGAGCACCCTGTGAGATAAGAAGTAGGGGAAGGCGGAAGTTGACCATAGACTGCTTCATAGGGAGTCATTTTGGTGGTGGCATGATAGTTGGTGTTATACCACCATTCCGCCAGAGGTAACCACTGTACCCAAAGGTGTTTCTTTTCTGAAGTGAAACAAGTAAGGTAGGTTTCTAGACATTTGTTGACGGCTTCGGTTTGACCATCTGTTTGCGGATGATATGAAGTGCTGAGTTTGAGTTGAGTGCCTTGTATTCTGAAGAGATCCTGCCAAAAATTACTGGTGAAGATTGGGTCGCGGTCGGACACAATAGAAGTGGGCATGCCATGCAATTTGAAGATCTGATCCATGAAAGTTTGAGAAACCAAAGTTGGTGTAAATGGTTGGGGTAGGGCGCAAAAATGAGCATACTTCGACAGTCGGTCCACAACCACCATGATGACTGACTTGTTCCCAGACTTTGGAAGACCTGTAATGAAATCCATGGAGACCTCCGTCCAAATTGACACGGAATGGGCAATGGTTGTAATGTGCCTGGTGTGTTGACGGTTTCCCCTTTGTGGCGTTGACAGACGTCACATTCTGCTACGAAAGTAAGGATGTCCTGTTTCATGCCGGTCCAAAAAAATGATCTTCTGGTGCGAGCATACGTCTTCTGAAAGCCCGAATGTCCTGCAATGGGAGATGAGTGCAATTCTGCCAAAATGCGACTTTTGAGGGTGGATGTTGGTGATATTACGACTCTGTCCTTGTAGCGAAGAATATCATTCTGCCACGAGTAGCCCTTGCTGGAATTAGGATCTACCTGCAATTGAGAAATGAGTTGGGAGAGCCCGGGATGTGAAAACCATTCCCTGCGAGCCTCTTCAATCCAGTCTGGAATGGGGAGGGAAATTGCGAGCAGAGTACTTTCCTCCTCAAATTGGCACGACAATGCATCTGCTACACTGTTGTCTTTCCCTTTCTTGGAAATGATCCCATAATCATATCCTAGCATTTTGGCTAACCATTTATTTTGTTGTGGGGAGGATAGGCGTTGCTCCAAAAAATATTTAAGACTGTGATGATCTGTGCGGATTTGGAAACGTCGCCCCAACAAGTAAGGTCGCCAGGTCTCGACTGCATGTAAGATGGCCATCATTTCCTTCTCGTAGGTAGATTGGCCCAGATTCCTCCCACTTAGTTGTTGGCTGGTGAAGGCCAATGGTCGCCCTTCCTGCATTAAGACCGCTCCAATATGTGTTCCCGAAGCATCACATTCAATGACAAATGATTTGGTGAAGTCCGGTAGTGCTAAGACGGGGGTGGAACACATGGCGGTTTTGAGAGCGGTAAATGCCTGTTGTGCTTCCTCGTTCCAGAAGAACGAATTTTTCTTTAGGAGTTGCGTTAGGGGCTTCGCTATGTGGCCATAGTTGCGGACAAATTTACGATAATAGCCTGTGAGACCCAAAAATCCTCTTAAGCTTTTCAAGGTCTTAGGTTGAGGCCATTCTTGCATTGCCTGGATATTTTTGGGGTCCACCTTGACACCTTCACGTCCCACAATGTGGCCCAAATACTCAACTTCTTCCATGCCAAACGAACACTTAGACATCTTGAAAAATAATTTATGCGTGCGGAGCAGTTGCAAGAGTAGATCTACATGCTGAAGATGTGCCGCCCAAGTGCCACTATAGATGAGGATGTCATCGAAGAAGACAAGGAAAAATTTTCTGAGATATGGTTTGAGGAGGTGATTCATAAGGCTCTGAAAAGTAGAGGGGGCATTACAGAGACCAAATGGCATGACCAGGAACTCATAATGGCCTTCATGAGTTCTGAAAGCCGTCTTGGGAATTTCGACTTCCTTCATGCGAATTTGGTGGTAGCCTGAGCGAAGATCCAACTTAGTGAAGAATTGAGCCCCATTGAGTTCGTCCAGCAAATCGTCAACCACCGGGATGGGAAATTTATCTTTGACTGTTAACTTATTGAGGGCCCTGAAGTCGGGACACATCCGCCACTCCCCATCTTTCTTGAGGACCATGACCACTGGGGATGAATAAGGACTAATGCTGGGACGAATGACACCTGCTTCCAACAATTCCTTGATGATTTTTTCTATTTCATTCTTTTGGGTGAACGGATATCTATATGGCCGCACATTTGGGGGTTGGGCCCCTGGAACCAATGTGATGCTATGATCATGTTCCCCTCGCGAGGGTGGAAGCTCATGAGGCTTGTCAAAGACCGTCTGATGTTTATTTAAAATCTGTTGCATCTCAGGATGAATTGGCAGATACATGGTGTCGACTACCTGGATGGCATTAAATTGAGCTACCACTCCATGATGGCCCTTTTTTAACAATTTTTCCATCCTATGCGAGCTGATGATAGAGGGGGCTCCCGCCTGTAGTCCACGGAGGGTATGTGTGGAGTTGTTCTGCTTAAAACTCATATATAACTCCTGGAAATCCATTGTGATTGGCCCAAGAGTGTGGAGCCATTCCGCGCCTAGGACAATGTCGCAACCCCCCATGTGTATTGCAAACATGTGGGTTTTCAATTGATAATCCCCCATTTGAAGTTTGACATTTTCACAACGACCTTCACATTTCATTGTGCCCCCATCTGCAATCTGGACTTGGAAGTTAGAAACTGCCCTGACGAAACAATGTGCTGCTTCAGCGATCTTTTGATGGATGAAATTATGGGTACTTCCACTATCAATCAAGACTACTACTGGGCGATGTTTAAGAAAACCCCTGATTTTGAGAGTTTGAGGGGAAGAAATTCCTGCCAATGCATTTAGCGAAATAATTGGTTCATCAGATACAATCTCCTTTTGGTTATCTTCTTCGATCGCCTCCAGTTCCTCAAGTGGTGGATCTTCCTCGGTGGAGCTGTAGTCAGTGGCATCTATTTGAAAAAACTTGGGCTCTTTGCATTTATGACCCGGGGAATATTTTTCATCACAGTAGTAACATAGTCCTTGCTTCCTTCTTTCGGCCATTTCCGCAGGTGACACCTTTTGAATCTTAAGTGTCTGAGTCGTATTGGGAGCCTGTGAGGGACGACCTTTAGCGGGGAAGTTGGGGCGGCTGGATTGGGCTGTTAATGCACGTTCCACCTTACGAGCTACCTGGAAAGCCTCTGTCCATGTGGGAGGGTGGTGGAGTAGAACCTGAGCTTTGATGGCTTATTTAAGACCGCTGATAAAGCATTCCATGTAGAACTCATCTGTGAGACCCCTAGTGCGGAAGGCTAAGGCTTCAAAAGCAGTAATATATTCCTCCACTGTACCAGTCTGTCGGAGCTTAGTGAGACGCCCCAAAAAAGAGTCTTCCTGTTCAAAGCGACTTCTAAGAGCTTTGGCAAATTGGGCCCAATTCTGAAAATGTCCATTGCAACGCTGATGCCATTCCTTCCATTGCCATCATTCATTGTCCAAGTACATGGTGCCCACCATAAGCTTAGTCCCCTCATCTATGATATGATTCAATTGGAAATACTGCTCCATTTGTGCTAGCCATGCGGATGTGTGAGAACCATCAAATTTATGCATATCCAACTTGGGAGGTCGCTGACTGGGTGGTGGATTGGTGTGCCAGACGTGATGAGAGTGGCTAGACTCACCCTCATGGTATTCATGGCCATTATACACCTCCTCGTGGGCTGGCTCCTTGCCCTTTGGGAGTGCATCATGTATCTGGAGACTTATTCCTTTAAGCTCAAGTTCGATATTCTTCACCGCAGTTTGGAGGGAGTTCACATGGTCTTCAATTTTGTCTATCCTTTCATTGGCCATCGCTTGAGCGCGAGTTTCTACCATACACCAACCTGATGAAAAATTGGGACTGCCTAAAATTTTTTTACTAAGAAATTGAATGGTACCACCTTGCTCCGCTCGTCGTCCTGATTCTGATGGGCTAGGTCACCAATAAGCGCCCCGGAAGATCTCAGCCTTTTTTTTTTTTTTTGGAAAACTCCTAACGAAGTTTTACTCCTTCCTGATCAATACTGTAGTCGCCAAATCCTCATAATGTCAATGCCGCCAAAAGTCCTGCGAAAATTATATCCAGGGACAGGAACCCTTCACAACTACTCCGATCTGGTGGATCTGAGAGATCTGAATGGAGGAACAACTGCTGCTGCTGATTTGATGGAGCTGCGGGACTGATGTCGGCTGCTGCTGCACTTGCTGATCTGGAATAGGTGATGTGTGATCCCCCGATAGAAAGGGAACTATGGCCTTGAGGAGTGTCAGGTGCTACAGATCGCAATATACATAAGGGTCTGACAGTAGTACTCGGCCCAATGTTTTAGGGCTCTAACTAAGGAGGATCGACCGTACCCTTAGCCGTACAACCCGACTACCCTATCGTACGGGTGAGTAATCTCTCCGAGTGCTGTTCTCGGTGTACTGTAGCCACAAGACGACCGAAGGTTTATCTATGGCGAGGCTTCAAGGGAGCTAGGGGGCTTCCTATATACCCAGAGGGTACGTGGAAGACAGTCCGTGCGCGGTTCTGTCTAATGCGCTACTACTCGAAGGGGTACCCACAGGGGTTACAAGGGAGTCCAACATACGTGACCACCTCTTGTATTTCCTGCGCGCATGCCTCCCCAAATCCGCAGGTTTATGCGCTTAACGACAGATCCCGTGGTTTAAAGACGCCGGAACACGTCTCTAGCCAATTTTTTTTTTTTTGCTAAAATTTGGAGATCCCAATGAGCCCTGGAAAGTGCTCTGATACCACTTGTTATGCTCTTAACCTGCAAAGTAATACCGAACATAGAATATGCGAAGAAAAGATACCCATAACACAGAATATGCGAAGAAAATATACCCAAAACACAGAATAGCAATGATTTTATTACTCAGAGAGAAATGTTCACATGCCTATTCGAGGGGGAAACCTCCAATAGAGCAGAGCTCGATTACAAAACAAGACACGATACTCCTCGCAGGGAGTCTCTATCCTTTATATATGACTCATACATGCAATACCACGGGCCAATACCGTGGGTTTTATTAATACCATCTATCTAATACTACTACCCATTTACCATCTATCTAATATTACTGCCCATTTGCAACTAACTGTGGTCCCGTCATTAATTGCGGGTTAACCACTTACAAATATTAATATGGGCTTTATTGACTCTTGACTATGACGTGATCCCATGACATAAATAAGGGGGTTAGGGTAGGATCCTAACATATTGACACCAGATATATGTGGAAACCCATAAAGGGAGAAAAATATGATTTTATTATTGTTGTGATGCAAAGGCAAGCTCCTACTCCTTATTACATCTGATTTTCTGTAGGCTCCAACCTAGAAGGCGCTGCTACCTCAATTTTCTGCAACATGCAACATGTAAGGAAGCTCCAACTCCCATATGTTTTATGTAGGATACAACCCATAGGAGGCTCCTACCTCAACCAGCTCTAACTAAATATTTATCAAGCCACAACTTAAAGGGAGACCAACATTCCCTGATGCAAACAAGAAACAACACTGTGCTGGTTTACTTGGTCATAAATTTCTACATGTCTCCCTCTTCATTTCTACCTGTTCTTCCCTTCAAATCTGCATCACATATGCTTCAAATTTACTAGGTAACTAATGCATAATAACTTAATAATCTCTCTCACACTCTCCCATTTTCTAACCTCCTTATCCCTTCCAAAATCACATCTTTTATAGAAATAGTTTGTTGGCTGGTTGTATCTCACATAGGAATATGAAGTGAATAGGCTTGACTCTTTTCCTTCCACTCATTCGTTTCCAAACTCTTCAGATCTTGAATATTGGAATAGAAAAAAGAAATAATCCACCCAATATTAATTTCAGCCATCTATAATGATTAAATTCATCAACTAATGTCAACAACAAATAACAATATTTATCCTTAATGCATCACAACAATCTTTGCAACATATTTTCCTTTTCCTTGGAGTCTTGCCTTTGCATCACAAAAATTAAGCTTAATCAACATTTTGACATCACAAATTCTTCATTAAACAATCCCCACAACATTATCCAAGCATCAAGCCATCAACATTCCATCAAGGTATTTGTTGCTTCTTTGTTCCTTGCATTGCTGCTTCTTTTCCGTCAATGAAAATATTTCCAATAATTGGTATCATAACTGCTCTTTTGGATTATGTATTTTCTGCTAACTAATATCATATATCTGTAGGAGTATTCCTTATGATCCATGGCATTCTTAGATGTCTTCAACGCATTATTCTCTGGTGTATATCTTCAGTCCAGACATATATTTGGTGTGTGTAACACAGACAAAAATCTTATACCAGGTAGGCAGGCTTCATAAAATAGAGAATATATTCCAAGCTCTCATGATTAGTTGTAACTTATGTGGCATGTATCAAGCGCAAGATTCCTCTAGCTGCCTCATAGTGTTCCAGATTCCCCTACTGTTGTAACGTCCCTTTGTTCCTTCATTATTATACAATCGATTCCATATTGATTGAAGGAGTGTTACCACAGAAATACCCTATGCACCTGTCTCTTTATTGACTTGTCCATGTGAGAATTTCACTTTGAATTCTCCGTTTTCAATGGAGCACACGAAGCATTCCCATGTAAAGGACTTGGCAAAAGGTTCAACTACTATTTGTTCAACATGCATACCGAGCCAAACTATGCAAATGATTCCTATGTTGTTAGATCTGAGACTTTCGTGATCCATAATGTAGAAAAAATGTCTTACAGATTAATCACATTTTCAAGATTGGGTCGATGTTTCAAACCAACTAATGTGGTTCATCCTCAAGACAAGGTGGAAAAAATCATACAATCTTCATGAATAAATAGTAAGGATGCATCATTGTCCAGGGGCTAAACTAGCCATTGAAGATTAGGTACATGGAAAACCTAAAAGGGAATTATTTAGTATTTATTAATTATAAATTCTATAGTTATAAGATATTATAAATATATTATTTGTTAGTTTTAAATTCTTTAAAATATTATAGTTATAAGATATTATCAATATAGTTATATATATATTTCTAACTAAGATTAATAATAAGGTTAGGAAAATTTTATAAGGGGAAAATTTATATATATATATATATATATATAAGATTTAAATAATATAATAAATTATAAGAAACATAGTATAAAAATTAAACGCTCCTATGTAGTCGAATGTCCAACAATGTCTTAAAGAAGAATGCTCCTTCTAGTAGGTTGAAATGCGTATTGCTACACGCCCCATCATTTTTATCACATACCTTCGTTAATAATAGAAGGGGTCTTTGCTTCCTTCATATATATATATATTTAGTACAAAATTAGATAAATAGCTCTAGACTTCTTATGATGATTGAATCTATTAGAGGATTCAAAATCTCAAGTTGCACTTCATCTCCATATCTAGTGTTTGTGAGTTTTCCTATGCCCAAAAATTTATTTGCACGGGAAGGAATGAAATTTCCACTTTTCCTACCTGTCTGATGGTTTGGTTCTATGATATCAATCATCAACAATTTATCCTTGCAGATTTATCTCTGAGCCATATGCTTTCATGTAATTCGAGTAGAAATGTTTTTTTCTCCAAGACATTTACAAAAAACCTATATTATTTCAAACCCTCTAATGCTTTCATCTGACTTCATATATCCATTTTCTTTATTAGTATCATTATGATTTTAGCTTGTTTCCTTTTGTAGCTTTCAGAGAAGTTTTGCAGCTACTGTATTTTGAATATTTTTATGTAATGTGCAACAACTTGCGTAGAAATAACCCTCCTTTCTATTGAAAGATGTGCGGGTGGTGTATGCTTTTCAACAAGGTCCTTCAAACACATTTCCTTTTGAAATTGAAACTGAATATAGTCATCATTTTTTTCATCAAGATTTATTTGCAGAGACACTTCAACATATATTAAATAGTCAAAGAACTATTGGCGTTGTTCTCCCCTTGAGATAAGGCTAACTTCAATTTGTTATTGAAGTTAAATACTGCCTTTTTTGGGTGTAATGGCAATCGTGGTTCCAATAAGTGGTAGCAGAGCTAAAGGTCTCGAGTGCAAATCACACTTGGCTTGCGTTGGGGGGAGATTATTGGGCATTGGATAATCAAACACTCCCAGTGTGTTTAGTGACATGGATTAAATGCCTCTCGCGGATCCTTTAACTCTGGCGATGCACTCGTTTACTAAAACCTACATGTTTTTGTGTAACGACAATCGTGGTTCCAACATATCTCATTCTAAAAAATAGAACACCTCATGCATGTATTTCAAATCATGCTCGGTGACAACTCTATGTGAATGAAGCAACTCAATAATGGATTTATTCAGGTTCTATGCACATCATATATATATATATATATATATATATATATATATATATATATATATATATATCTATCTATATATATATAGATGGATGTTTAAAACGAAGCATCAATGCTTCAAACAATTGTTAGATGCCATGTCAAGTTCAACAATATCTTTGAACTTCAAATTAGAGTATCCAAGGATTTTCATTTTTTATTATACTGTTGATGGTGCTGGACTCCCAGAATTCCCTAGTATGAAGTCCCAACTAGACCTCATACCGTTTGGTGTAGGATTCCCATTCGATACAATGGACTGGTTGCCATTATCTTAAATATATGCCTTATCTCTTGCTTGTCAGCACATCAGAGTGATGTAATTGGTCTTCAAAAAGTGAGCTACGTGTGCCTAGTGAGTGCTTAGTGTAACTTGTCTAAGTTGCTTCACTTCCAAGGGGGAGGGTGAAAGTGAGTCTCTGGTCAAGAGGGATTAGTCCCAACTTAGGTAGAGACACATATAACACAGTAAGATCTGCATAGCCTCCGACAGAGTAGTCCACACGGATGCAACAGTCACAAACACTAAGGTAAATACACATACAACACCTAGTCGAGTAGTCCACACGGATGCGACCATCGTTATAATAATTATACAAGAATGAATCTGTCTAGTGGCCGACGGAGTAGTCCACATGGATGAGACAATAATAACAACCATGACAACACGTCTTCAACAATATATGCACTATAATAACCGAAGTAGTTCAACTATCCTAGTACAAGTTAAGCAAACATGCATTACAAACATTTAAATAATAGTCGTACAAATGAATACAACGCATGCATGAAATCGTGCTGGTCTATGTAAGGCTTATGAATTAATAAAAAAGTTCCAAGACACATTCATACACCATACATCACTAGCCCCAGTAGTGGAGCATTGGAGCCACTGCTCGCTCCTCAAAGAAAAGATTACAGACTCTCAAGGCTATTTTGGAGGAGCCAATGTGAAAAATCCTTTGCTCATACAATGAGGGGGTATATATAGCCAAGGGAGAATAACTGACCCTTGTGACTCTTCGACTTCCCTCATGATTTTTTGACTTCCTATGACTTTTCAACTTCATATGTGGGTCTCTTAGACTTCCACTTTTGCATTAAATTGATTACAACAAGTATGTCCTATAGTAGTGATGTGGCCGAGACAACTCATGACATAACTCGACATGACACTGCTGACATATACTTGCTGATTGTGGTGTCCGTGTCGAGTTGTTGTGATGCTGAGTGATGGTCTGCTCCTGGTGTAACTGTCTTCACCTTCGCATGGAAAAGTGTGCGGGGTCTTCGATGGTCTTGGTCTTTGCTTGACGGTGCATGTGAATGTGTCCCCTTCACTTGCTTGCTCGATGTGCTTCATGTGTTCGTTCTACCGTGAACAAGTCTTCTAACATGCATCTATTTTCCATCCCGTTCGTCGTCGTGCCATGTTTCATCGATGTACTTGTTCCTGGAATCACTCATGACGAGAAGACATCAAATCCAAAAATTGCCTAGTCTACCATGATGCATTGTTTTCCATTTTAATGCAGGTGGTCGGGAGAGGGACAAGGCACTGAGACTGTGGAGAGCACAACACAGGTTAGGATGCGAGGCTTCGGATCACTGCCGGGAAAAGCTGTACGGATTTCACTGGGAGAAAGATTTTGGAAATTTGAGATAGCAGTGATAGCTACAGGGAAAAACCCAACTGGGTGGTAAAATTGCACAGTTTCCGGGAGGAAGGCCAAGCAGGGTGTTGGGGAGCTACTGGGCCAATTTGTGCAATTTTCGAGGGGAGCACTGGGTAGGTCATCCAGCTGGGATCTGTGTAATTTCTCCTGAGAAGAAAATGCGGACAACAAGAGGTACAAGCATAAAAAGATGCACAATTTTCCAGAGGAGCACAATGCCGAGTTGCGGAAGATGTTGGTCAAAACTGTGCAATTCTGAGAGACAGTCTAGGCCCAAATAGTTCTGTGCAGTTTTTGAGTTGGTTGTAGAGCGGGAAAGAAGGGATGGTAGGAAAAGACAACTTTGTGTAATTCCTGGGATGGTTGCAGAGCGAGTAAGATGGGCAAGGCAGGGCAACTCTGCACAATTTTGGAGCTCAATACAACCCAGGGTCACAACTCAAGTTCTCTCTCCGGTTGACCAACAGGAGGCTTGATGGGAGGTCTTGCGGGAAGCACTGACTGGATCAGCTTTTGGGAAACCTTCTACGTAGTTCTGGGAGTCAATTAGCTGGCTCATTTCTAGGATTGCATAGGCAATGATGTCTAGAGGACAGCCTCAAGCTCTGCACAATTATGGGAAGCATTGAAGGTCACTAAGATCAAGTCCGGTTGATGAAGGGTTATCCGTTCGACAGATTTTCAGGAAAATTGACTAAGTGTGAAAGCAAGTGAACTTGTGCATACATGACATTGTTATCACACACTTAGCACGACTCGACGAAAAGACACCTCAAACCAACAAGGCAAACATGTGTTCAGTGATACCGACTCAAAGGTTAAGAGCGAAAAGTGCGACATTTGAGATATGTGTTTGAACGACCATGACAACACTTGTGCAACAATGTTTACAACTTTGTGTGTGAGTATGATGGGTGTTCGTATGGCTAAGATAACCCAAACACAAAAAGACAAACTTTCGACATTACCAGAACTGGGTCACAAGCATGACATAACAATCAACATGCCAAAGACGACAGTTGGTTAAACAAGTGAAAAGGAAGCAAGACATGTAGAGGAAACACATGAAATGAATTTTGTGTTTGTACACATGCATGTTACTGAAGACAAGATCATATGACAATGAAAAGCAATCCTGCAAACTCAACTAAAAGATGTACTTTGAAAGGTGTTCTTTACTTACCATACTTACCCTCAAGATGATCATGCATCCGACGAAATTTGCATGCGATATTGATCTTTTGCCATCGCCTAGTCTCTTGGTCCTCCTCAACTCCTTGGGAGTGATCTTAGCTGGTCACCTTTTCTTGTAGTCATTGAAATATAGATCAACACAGTTTTAGCAGGTAGTGACTACTGCTGGAATGAGGCCCTAGGAGGCCCATCTGCACAGTTTCTTCATACAAGACAAACAAGACAACTTGGAAAACACTGCACAGTTTTGAGGCACAGGACACTGCCACTGGATGGGGTCCTAGGAGGACACCTCTATGTAGTTTCTGAGTGCGGTGCAACCTAAGCAGATGAGAGGCAATACTGCACAATTTTTGGATGCAAGGAACTGTTGTGGGATGGGTTCTAGGAGGACACATCTGCGCAGTTTTAGGTTGCAAGGAATATTGAGCAGCTGAGGGACAATATTGTGTGATTTTTGATGACAGTGGATTTCAGTTGGGACAAGGACAATGGAGGAAACCAATGCATAGTTTTGGACGCCAAGGGAGGTTGGGGTCTCTGCATACTATGTAGTTCCAACAGGGAAGGGAAAAATATTGAGGGTTGAAGAAGCAAAGTGAACAATTATGTCAAGCTGGATGAGGCTAGGTTGCTTGGGAAATTGGCTAAGTGTGAGATCATGGGAAAAATGTAAACAGTGACAATACTCGACTATGATCACACACATACACTTAGTGATACAACACAGACCAAACATAATTTATAAAACATGCTTTTCTTGATGCAACAACCTTCGTGATAAGAGTGCATGAAGTGAGTGTGAAACATGTCTATGTAATGAAAACAACTCATACGCACAAGATTTCCCTTGAAGAAAAACAACATTCCCTTTGCATGACAAACAACAATCCCTATGCCCAAATATGACACATGTTGCATAAAGATGAGAACATGAACAACTCTTAAGATCAAGGAGGGGAGCTTGAGATCATCAGCTTACCAACAAGTGACCAAGGAACAATTGATCGCAGGATCTAAGGTAGGCTCCAAAATTTGTATGCGAGCCAAAATTTTGGAGGGTGGTTGTAGCCACTACAACATTGGCGACACACTGATTAAACTCTAGGTCTCTGTTTAGACCTTGTTTCATGAAAAACGAGCCTAACCTCTTTGGAAGTATTGTTCAATTCTTTGATCATGATGGCTTCCACACTAGCTTGTATGAAATATGTAGTCCCTACCATTCTCTTGATCGGTCAACACACATTCCAAACCAAGTCAACTAAGTTGTTTCAATTGGGGATTAGGAGTATATGGGTGCACAAGTACTATAATTTTCAGAGCTTAAGTTTCATCTCTGGTGTTTTTCTGCTGCGAGCAGGCCTGGACAATACCTTGACGGAGTTAGGAAAGAACACAAGAATCGCTCTGCTGCCAGTGAGCTTGGTCAGTACCCCGATGAAGTTACTTGCATCACCTCTCTACGTAGGAATCCTTTCTCTTCTTTCACCTTATTTTATTTTTTCCAGTTTTTCATTTTCATTTTTTTTTAATTTTCAAAGAATTGTGCATAGGCATTTATTTATTTCAGAGATGGAAGAGGGATCCCAACTTGCCAACTTATTGAGAGTAGAAGAGGTTTTTCCTTCAAAGAAGTATGTTATATATACCTTTGGCATACTTGTTAAGGTTTTCCCCCTCACCTTACTCTACTTGGCCGAGTTGACAAGGGTTAACCCAAAGGATCGAATAGAGTAGGGAATACTAGTTAATAGTGCAAGCGTTGTGTTTACACCAAGATTCACTCTGAACATAATGTATTTTCCATCAGGGTATCATCAACTGAAGATAAAAAGCTCTTCATAAAGAGAGAGGACAACATATAACTAGATGTTGATAGATGTACAAGTCCTCTTAGATTTTCCCGGCTTGTCTCGAGAGACAAACACGACTTCATATGAGGCTAACCTATGGATACAAGCAAGAAAAGATATAAAAAACAAAAAAGCAAAAGTAAAGCGAAGGAAAAACAAGTAAGCAAAGCAAGCAAGCCAAACCAAGTCAGTAAGCAAACAAATGTGCAAACCAGAAATCAAAGCAAAGTAAGAAAGCAAACACTACTCCTACTCCTACGCGAAACAATCGGGGTTACGTGAAGTGAAATTTCCAGTGAAGCCACCATAGGTGTTCTCGACCTGCAATTATAAAGATACAAGCGATTCAAACAGATAAAAAATAGTGTGCAATAGAAAATACAAAAACTTGAAAATCTTGTCCACGAGAAAGAAGGTTTTTCCTGTGGGCAGACATAACCACCCAACACACATGCTTACCTCTTCGATTACTACCATTTTTCAACAAACCTAGGAAGCCCCTGAGTGTGTGATCATATGCACCAAGTTTCTTAGCGAGTACGAGGAAGGACTGAAGCTTGTTACCTAAAACACGACTCGCCAAGTAAGATTGTTCCAGCCATTCAATGATTGGATTATTAAATTCATGATGGTTGTTATGAAAGAATCGTGGTCTTTGAAAAGATGGATTTCTGATTCGAGAGAGGGGATCATGATGGGAATCTGATACAGATAGATAGAGCTAATCATTCTCATCGGTCATGTCAAGACAGTGAGGACTTACCATAGCCATTAGTGCAGGTTGAAGTGCCTCATTTGCTTGACAAAATTTTGAGGAGAAAGATGTTACACGATGAAGATCATAGTGTGCAAAGCCACTACCATTGGATGTGTTGTTGGGAAAATGATAAACTGTACGACAATCAGCCAAGATAGAAGAAAGATCAAACGAGTTGGTTAAGATGTCAGATTCCTAGTTTGACATGAACAAAGAATTTTTTTGAGCAATATCGCGAACACTCTGAATGATGGAACCAAGTTCGTTGTGCACTAGATATGACAGAACACCCACTTGCAACTGGTGAAAAATTGCGCAAGAATCATGGTCATCACAGGAATGTAGAAAGGATGCCAACACTATGAATGTGTGAAGCCAGTTGGGGTGTGGTGAAATTAGAGGAACTTGATTCATGTGATAACTTGTGCACTCATCATCACAGAGGGAGATTTCTAGTGTGATGAGCAGGCATATTTGAAGTGCAAGATTCACAAGAAGACCAAGGAGTTGATCACGAGAGAGAACATCTGATAAGTATGATTCTAGACAAAGACAATCTTTGAGATAATCAACTTGATAGTTCCATGATTGCATGAGAGATAGACACTCCAACCCGAGTTGGATGTAAGAGACGTGCATGAAGATGGACTCGCTGTAGCACACTTTTGGATTCGATCATGAGTAAAATTTTGAAATCTTGCAATATCACACCTAGAGTAGTAGTTTTATTTTGTTTTTTGTTTTTCTTTTTTTAACGAGGATCCACATCAAGTGCAACCATGCATATAGATGGATTGTGCGTGAGAAACCAGATCTAATTCGGTTTGAGGGTCATACTAGAGTCGCAAGGTCCTGACATAACCATGAACAGACGTTGAAGTGCCTAGACTCTCTGGAATGTCCCAAAACTTTCCAGAATTGAAAAATTGCATTTTGAGATGTGAACCGGATCATGCATGGACTGAGGATGGATGCTGTTGCTGATTTCAAAACTTATCTTAGGATGGAATCTATCTCTAAACCATGCTTCATAAAACTTTTAAGCTTCAACAAGCTTTCTTGACGAGTTGTCTTAATGCAACATACAAGATGATGACGAGTGGGAAGAGTCATGTGCGTTGAGACTATTTTCATCATGGAAAATCTCACTGCCTTGTGTCGATCGAGGAGATAACTCATTAGATGAAGAAGCAAGAGAACATGTAGTATCTCCGTCACATGTAGATGCATTGTGAATGCTAGGACACATTGGCAAGTGAGGTGAAAAGGAAGTTTCGATATGGATGTCTACTTTGACTGGTGCACATCCCAGATCCGCGTTAGAGTGTACATGAGAGAACAATAGATCATATGATGTGCTTGGGTGTTCATCGCAACATATGGAAGCATGGGAGTGATGACAACCCAAGACTAGAGGTTGATCGAAGAATTAATCGTGCATGATGTTTCACCAAGATTATTGGGTTGAGAATCATTCAATATGGAAGCTCATTCTATTGATGTGAAATATTTTGAAGCATAGAGGAGGAATTGATTATGTCTTCACCTTTCTACTCCTCCACCTTTGTAATGAGACTGCCTTGCACTTGACCACAATTTGGGCCAGCAACTTGAGAATCAAGAGAATGCGCATAGCTGGCTGGTGAAGTGGATTGATCAAGCGAGTCATGGCTTGTAGATGATGGAGGACAACAGAGATGCATATCAGAATCAAGACTTGGGTTATGAACGATGATGTCATCTTTCTGAATGGAGGAATGAGAATTCGCCATAGGCTTTTTGAGCCATTCTGGAATTTCCTCCATTGGAGTGGAAGGTGACTGAGAAGATGGGATGGGGACATGCTGTGTATATTTCTTAGATTTGTGAATACTGCGAGGGGGCACCCTCTGCGTAGATTTCTCAGCTTTGTGACCGCTGCGATGGGGCACCCACTTCGAAACCAGAAAGGGAGGAGGACTAGGAACAAACAATGTGTTGGGATCCTCCTATGAAAATTGAGGGGCCTCATGATATGAAAGAGTTGAGGAAGAAGGGAAATCATGAGGTTCATCATGTCAAGAAACATGAATGAAGCGTTTCAACTCTTAGCTCATGAATTCAAGGTCCAAAAAATGTTCTGGAATTTCATGACAGATGTGACGGGCGCCGGTAGTAAAGTACTCAACTAATTCACCAGGCTTCATTCTTAAACTAGAGATTATTTCAAAGACATCTTGGTGGTTATACTTATCGAAGGCTTGATGGAGCTCCTTGAGGAGAGTAAGAAGGGAATGGACGGAAGCAGGTGGCAGGGTATGACACCATAGATTGGCACGACCTTCAAGGGTGAGGAATAAAAGTACGCAAACAAGTTCTTCACTGATGATTTCATGAGATTCGCAGAAATGAAGAAATCAAAAATGTTCTTGGTTATGGACATTCTGTCCTCATCGTCAAACTTTAACAAGGACAAGTGATCGAGAAGCTCACTGGGGAGTGATAGTTGATTAAGATAGAAATGGGAGAAATACCCGAGGAGCATGATTTGTGTATGATCCATTTTGATAAGAGATTCAAACCAGATGCAACGAGCACAAATTATCATCTGTCCCTCCTTCTAGCACCAAAAATGTTGACGGTGCTGGGCCTGCCAACATTTAGGGGATCTCCTCGGTATGAAGTCCCAACTAGACTTCACACCGTTTTGTGTAGGAGTCCCATTCAGTATGATGGCTCGATTTCCATTATCTTAAAGATATTCCTTAGCTCTTTCTTGTCAGCACATGAGAGTGATATACTTTGTCTTCAAAAAGCGAGGTACGTGTGCCTGGTGAGTGCTTAGTGTAAATTGTGTCTAAGTTCATTCACTACAGAGGGGGAGGGTGAAAGTGAGTCTTTGGTTGAGAGGGAGTAGTCCCAACTCAGGTAGAGACACACACAACACAATCGAATCTTCACAGCCTTCAGCGGAGTAGTCCACACGGATGCGACGGTCACAAACACTAAGGCAAATGAATAGCATGTACAACACCTAGCAGCGTAATCCACATGGATGCAATGATTGCTATAAAAAATATATAACAATGAATTTGTTTAGTGTCTGGTAGAGTAGTCCACACAAACAAGACAATAATAGAAACCAGTACAACACATCTTCAACAATATATGCACTAGAATAACCGAAGTAGTTCAACTATCCTAGTACAAGTTAAGAACACATGCATTACAAGCATCTAAAGAATAGTCTTACAAAAGAATACAACACATGCATGAAAACATGCTGGCCTATGACATGCTTCTGAATAAAGTGAAATTTCCAAGACACATTCGTACACCATACATCACTAGCCCCATTAGTTGAGTGTTGGAGCCACTGCTTGCTCCTTAAAGAAAAGATTATAGACTCTCAGGGCTATGTGGGAGGAGCCAAGGTGAAAAGAACTTTTCTCATACAATAAGGGCGTATATATAGCCAAGGGGGAATAACCGACCCTTGTGACTCTTAGACTTTCCTCATGGCTATTTTACTTCTTATGAATTTTCGACTTTACATGACTCTTCAACTTCATATGTGGGTCTCTTAGACTTCCACTTTTGCATTACATTGATTACAAGAAGTATGGCCCATAATAGTGATGTGGGTGAGACAAATCATGACACAACTTGACATGACATTGTTGACATGTACTAGCTAACTGTGGCGTCTGTGTCAAGTTGTTGTGCTACTGAGTGATGGTGTGATCTCGGTGTAACATGTCTTCACCTCTGCATGGAAAAGTGTTCAGGGTCTTCAACAGTCTTGGCCTTTGCTTGACGATGCATGTGAATGTGTCTCGTTCACTTGCTTTCTTGATGTGCTTCATGTGTTTGTTCGACCATGATAAAGTATTCTAGCATGCGCATCGTTTCCACCTGGTTCATTGTTGTGCCATGTTTCATCGATGTACCTGTTCCTGCAATCATTCATGACGAGACGACATCAAATCCAAAAATATCCTAGTCTACCATGATGCATTGTTTTCCATTTTGGTGCAGGTGGTCGTGATAGGGATAAGGAACTGAGAGTGCGGAGAGAATAACATAGGACGGGATGCGAAGCTCCGAAGCAATGTCGGGAAAAATTGTGCATATGTCACTAGGAGACAGATTTTGGCGATCTGAGACAGGAGTGATAGTTGTGGGGAAAAACCTAGCTAGGAGGTAAAATTGCACAGTTTTTAGGAGGAAGGCTAGGTGGGGTGTCGGGGAGTTGCTGGGCAAATCTGTGCAATTTTCCAGAGGAGCACCGGGCAGGTCATCCAGCTCAGATCTATGCAATTTATTTGGGGAAGACAGTGTGGACAACTAAAGGCACTAGAATAAAAATATGTGTCGTTTTCCAAAGGAGCACAAGGTCATGCTATGGGACTTGTTGGTCAAAATTGCGCAAGCTTGAGAGATAGTCTTGGCCCAGACAGTTCTGCGTAGTTTTGGGCAACAGTGCAAAGTCACTGAGATCGGGTCCGGTTGACGGAGGGTTGTTTGGTTGAAATATTATCCGGAAAATTGACTAAGTGTGAAAGAACGTGAACTTTTGCATACATGACATTGTGATCATACACTTAGCATGACTTGATGACAAGACAACTGAAACCAACAAGAAAAATCTGTGCTCAATGAGACTGACTCAAAGGTTAAGAGTGATAAGTGCGACAATTGAGATATGTCTTCGAATGACCACGAAAACACTTGCGCAACAATGTCTACAACTTTGTGTGTGAGTGTGATGGGTGTTTGCATGGTTAAGATAACCCAAACACACAAAGACAAGCCTTCAATATTACTAGAATTGGGTTACAAGAATGACATAGAAATCAACATCCCAAAGATGACAGTTGGTCAAACAAGCGAAAAGGAAGCAAGACATGTAGAGGAAACACATGAAATGAATTTTGTGTTTTTTCACATGCATGTTACTAAAGACAGGATGATACAAGAAGTCTTGGAAAAACAAATAAGAGATGTACTTTGAAAGGTGTTCTTTACTTACCATACTTACCCTCAAGATGAGAATACATTTGACAGAGTTTTCATGTGGTCTTGATATTTTTCCATCACTTAGTCTCTTGGTCCTTCTCCTCAACTCCTTGGGAGTGATATTAGCTTGTCACATTTTCATGTAGTCACTGAAATATAGATAAGCACAATTTCAGCGGGCATTGATTGCTGCTAGAATGAGGTCCTGGGAGGTCCATCTGTGCAATTTCTGCATCCAAGAGAGATAGGACAACTTGGACAACACTATGCAGTTTTTAGGCACAGGACATTGCTGCGAGATGGGGTCTTGGGAGGACACCTATTTTTTAATGCAGTTTCTGAGTGCAGTGCAACCTGGGTAGCTGAGAGGAAATACTGCACAGTTTCTGGATGTAAGGCACTACTGCAGGATGGGTTCTAGGAGGACACATCTGCGCAGTTTTAGGTTGCAAGGAAGACTGAGCAGTTGAGGGACAATACTGCGCGGTTTTTGATGACAATGGGTTCTGGCTGGTGCAAGGCCACTGGAGGAAACCACTGCACAGTTTTGGATGCCAAGGGAGGTTGGAGTCTCTGCATACTGTGCAGTTCCAATAGGCAAGGGAAATATATTGAGTGTTGAAGAAGCAAAGTGAACAGTTATGGGAAGCTAGATGAGGGTAGGTTGCTCAGGAAATTGGCCAAGTGTGAGATTAGGGAAAAAATGTAAACAGTGATAGGACTCGACTATGATCACACACAGACACTTAGTGATACAATGTAGACCATCCATAATTTATAAAACATGCTTTACTTGATGCAACAACCTTCGCGACAAGAGTGCGTGAAGTGAGTATGAAACATGTCTATCTAATGAAAACAACTTATATGCACAAGATTTACCTTAAAGCAATACAACATTCCCTTTGCATGACAAACAAAAATCCCTATGCCTAAATATGACACATGCTGCATAAAGCTAACAACATGAGAAACTCTTAAGATTAGGAGGGGAGCTTGAGTTCATCAGCGTACCAACAAGTGACCAAGGAAATATCGATCGCAGGATCCAAGGTAGGCTCCGAAATTTGCATGCGAGCCAAAATTTTGGAGGGTGGTTGTAGCCTCTACAACATATACATAAACATTTTCCAATAGCTTCACAATATGGAATTTCTTTCTCAATTCCAGAAATTAATTCATCATGCCATGATAAATAATTTTGGGCTTCATAAGCCATCTCCCTCTTATTTAGATCATTAGAGGCTCATCACTTGTCACAATTAGATCATTAAGATATAAAACCAAAACCGTAATAAAAATCAAAGCCATACCTTGGAACTCATCATCCTGACTTCATCAGATAACTGTCAAATGTAGATATGTCAGGAACAGAGAGCTTGTTTCATGCAATGATCTAAGTATAATGTCTTACTAAGCCAACATAATCAATGTTGTGACATCGCAACAACAAATTCATCTAATCGAAGTTTATAAGTTAGATCAAGGCCATTATCAAAGTCATCATTATCACAATATCAATACTTTCAACCAAGAGATGGGTAGAGCTCATATCAAATCATGAATTCACCATGCCAAGAAGTTGTCATCAACCATGCATCATCAATCTAAACTTGATCAAGTCATTCTCATAATCATAATACAAGTCATTTCTGTCACTAGGTGCAAATGCATACACCAAGGATTAGTAATGCAAGTTCCATTTTCTTGTTGAATCACAACTATCAGTACCTCAACCATTTTTCTAAGAATAAGGAGGCCAATATCCACATAGGTCATCATGCCCACATTGTATCGACATAAGGGAAAATCAACAATCATCAAATCAGATCATCAGGTCAAGTCCAAATTTGCTATCATAGATAGATCTATAATCAAAGCATATCTCCGTCACCAATTCAAAGTTATTTTTCAAGCATCATGAGAAAACATTGTTCATACATATCAGTAAGCCAAATCACATCAACCTGATGTAGCAAAAACATAGTGACATATCTATATGTATTTCCTGGTCATTTGTAGACATAAGTTCAGTATGCATGTTCATGTTATGGAAAATATTCAAGATTTTCTTGCTAGAAAATCTTCTTGTTATTTGTAATACATCTATGGTATTGAAATCTTCCACGTGACCATCCGTGACCATCTGATTTCATGCACAATACTTCATTATATGATCAACAATTTAACTCAACAATTTTAGAAACCAGTTAACAATGGAAGAATATGTTAGAGACTCTTTGATTCATAATTCAAACAATTTTAGAAAGCTTCATATGATGGTAAAAATGTTCAAACGCCTGGTCGCTCCCTTCAGATTGGCATGAGAGCGACTTTGGCTTCCTGAACGTTGTCTAGGCCTTAGCATGCAAATGTCCAGGGATGAGATCTCCTAGATCTGTGACTACGTCCAGAGTAGAAACCCTAATTTTTGTACGGGCTTCAGATCTAAGACTTTTCAACAGATCAATACTGTCAAACACACATAAATCATACTTCAGAAACACAAAAAGTAAATAATAGTATGAGTAAGAGTCTTGAAAATAGATTCTCCCTATGACTAGGGATTTGCATCATTCATCTTTATTCACATCATCAACTTGTCTCTACTAGAGTCAAGCAACAATAGATCTTGTTAGATCATAAACATATATCTATCATGGTTATTAGAGTCATGACATTAATTTTTCATCAAAGGTTTAGACTCAATGCAAGAGATAGATCTTAAAGTCTATGAACACAATAACACTTTCTATCAAGTCACTCCATCAAGTTAGGACATTCAGTTTAATCATATGTCGTCAAGACAAGAACATAGGTAGTAAGAGATCTAGAATATGAATCTTACACTTATACCTCTCACATCAAGGTTCCATGCACTTCATGACCAATGGGATCATATTATGTCATTCAATAAATATTTATCAAAACAACAAGAGCATCAATTACTCTTTCCATATGATTTCATCATGCTTATCGCAAGCATTACCAACAGACTCATGTATAGGAGTCAATGAACTATCTTTCTATATGAAATCCATTATTACAAGTATCAATATTATCATTTACTGGAGTCAAGACGCTAGCCTTTTTATAGGATCAAGATGTCAAACATATGGATGTTAGCCAATCATCAAGAGTATTAATGTACCAATATTAGATAGCCTTATAGAAATAAATAAGATCAAAAGTTCAACAATAGGAGAAACATTTCATTATAGGAGACATAGATCCAAGTCACTTTCATATACATGTATGAGCCATTAAAGAAAGATACATTCTAATCATACCTTAGGGCTTACCGAGTCAATAGATGAAACATACCATGGACAACGTGTGGCATTGCCTATGCACATATTCATTAGACATAGGCTGCTTGAAGCACTTTTCCATCTTTTCATCAAGTACCTCTTTATCTCTTTCCATATATGCATCTCAAAAAATTATCCTCAAGAAGGATCTACTCATCACATATCATCAAGGAGGTTAGAAACATCCATATACTCAAATATATATGCAGGAAGTACAATCAATAAAAATAATCATCAGATCTATAAGTCTTGTTATCACCTAAGAAACAATTTCTAAATTGTTCACATCATTTTGATTGTAAAGGTTTAGTGTTAGTCCGAGTTTAGTTTTCTTTCAAGGTTGGGCTTTTGGGATTATATTTCTCAAGATATGGACAAAATTGGTATTGCTGGGTCAAATGGCACCCCTTACAGATGACAGCTGGCAAATAAAATTGATCACCGCCAAGTATTGTTCAATTTATTATATTTAATGATTTTAAGATAACCTTTTTGGTTTTTTATTAAGGTGGATGTAGAACAAATGGATTTGCGGTTTTGTTTCAGAATAATTTCACCATCAGAACACTATACTTTGCAGGCAGAGAGTGCAATAGATCATATGGATTGGATTGAGAAAATAACAGGAGTAATTGCTTCACTTCTGTGTTCTCAAATGCCAGAGCAAAAGCTGCCTTGTAGTCCAATGAGCAGTGTACATCAACACACAACCAATGAGAGCAACTCATTGGGCAGCTCTTCTGAGTTTGATCACACAATACCTGAAGACAATGCATTACAGAATTGTAATCTTATAGGTTTGGGAGCCTTCTGTTATCAACTTGTTCCAATCTATTGGTGATACTTATGCCAACTTAGTATGGGAGGAGCTTCTAGAATCTGAGAGGAATTTGAGAGAAGATGGTACCTGCGGCAGGTGAGTCATGCTTGAAGAAGAAATATATCATGTACCTATTACCAAACCAGATGATAGAGATAGCCTTTCAAAAAAGGAGAAGTTCATCTAGGCAAAGTATGCTGGAAAACGTTTTGTACACAAACCAAAGCCAGATCCTCGGGCACCATCAATTGCTTGTCAAATATGGGATGCTGTCCTTGAAAATAACAAGCATTTATCATACTGTCTTATTGTGAATTCCAGTGCTGATGTTAATACAACATATGAGCAGGCAAAGGGCCGCTGCTGCAGCTCAACACTTTGTAGCTTGCCAGTCTCACATTACTAATTCTACCAGAAGTCGTTCTTCGGGGACTGCATTGCCCTCAAAGAATAGAGGGAGCAGTAATGCTGCCAGCTCACTAGGTCAAATTGCCTACTACCAGGGCCTGCGGTCAATTAGAAGCACCGACTTGGGACAGCTTCAGAGCCATGCAGAGGAAAATTTTAAGCAAGTGTTGAGGAAGGCACTTAGTGGTGGTTCCAAGGATCCCAAGGGAGTGGTCACTTATAGTGGTGGGATGAATTTGGTTTTTGTATCAGCTGAAGTGACCCCTTGGAGTAAAACTAGAGGCCTTGGTGATGTTCTAGGAGGATTGCCACCTGCGCTGGCTGCACGTGGTCATTGGGTTATGACAGTATCCCCACGTTATGATCAGTACAAGGACTCATGGGATACCAATGTATTGGTTGATGTAAAAGTAGGTAATAGAACTAAAATTGTCGATTCTTCCATGTTTACAAGAGGGGAGTAAATCGTGTTTTTGTAGATCACCCATCCTTCCTTGAAAAGGTTTGGGAAAAACAGGCGGAAAGATTTATGGTCCTCAAACTGGGGTGGACTACCAAGACAATGAACTTCGTTTTAGCCTCTTATGTCAGGCAGCTATTGAAGCTCCAAGGATTCTTAATCTCTCAAGCAGTGAACACTTTAGTGGACCTTATGGGGAGGATGTTGTCTTCATTGCCAATGATTGGCATACATCTCTTCTTCCTTGTTACTTGAAGATTCTTTCACAAATGCCAAGGTTTCATATTGCATACATACTGTTGGAGAGGTAAATCCCCTCTACGGATAGAGGCGATCCCTACTAGCCCAGAACGGGTCTAGCAACAATCAGTCAATGCTACCATGCAAGTTCCTAATTGCAAATAAAAGGTAGGCAATGAAAACCTACTTCGATTCCAACGCTAATGTTTGAAGAAGAGACGTCGCCCTCGCTCCTTCGCTTTGGCCGGTCACAATCCTCCACGATCCTCGTGAATAGACACTTGCACACACAAAGAGAAATAGAAACACAAGCGTGAAATCTAATAAATGCAATTATACATCAGTCAGAAAGGACATAACTCACATTAACCATTCTAAAGACAAATGAGAGTGGAACCATAATAGTAGTCATCTATTATTGATAATCAACAAAAGAGAATACAACCAATGTTCTGACGTTGAGTCCTCCTTTGGTTGGGTGCTCAGCTACACAAGTCTTGCAAAGCATGAGGGGATGGGGAACAAGCCTCTCTCTCTCTTTGGTAACAAGACCTCCCTACTTAGATTAAGCCTTATGGACACAAGGAAAGATCTTGCAACTCTTCTTGATCTCTCGATATCTTCCTTACAACATCATTATTACCACTACCATTACTACTACTAGCTTGCTCAAGGTATGGAGACAAGCTTTTATAGATGAAGGAGGGAAAGATAAGATCAATCACATTAATCATGGATTTGGCATTATCACTTGGAAACTTCCATTGAAGGGTGGCAAACTACTTCCCATTCAAAGAGATTCGAAGCCAAACCATCCTCGCCTAACATAGACTCAGTTGGTGAATGATTTGGAGAGAACTTTCGGAAGTTGATTTGTTAAAAACTTTGCCCAAGTAGGTTGGCGCGATTGCGACTTAGTGACAGAGCGCCAACTGGCGCGCTCTCTTTGGAGGATTTTCCCCATTGGCGCGGGCAATACATAGTGAACCCGCGCTAATGCAAAAAGGGCTATTTTTATGGGCAAGCTGCAGGAGGTGTCTTTAGGGCATGTGAAGCTCATATTCAGAGGGGAATGATGCAAGTGGTTTCAAGTCTTGTCACTTCTCACAAGTCCCGGAATGATTCCTCCAAGGTGTAGGAGAGGGGTAACAGGGACGGTGACAAACGGTGACAAATTACTGTGTAACACATACCTTGAAGAATGGGTTCCATATATATATTCAGTTTGAAAACCTTCAGGGCACATGAAAAGAGACATTTCAAGATAATGAAGCGCAAGACAGTCAGATTTTGGTGTTAAACTGTGTTTTGTGATTACACAACAGTTTCGTAGCGCGCTACGAAACTGCTGAAAAGGACGCATAATGCACAGCAGTTTCGTAGCGCGCTACGAAATTGCTGTAGCTGCATAATTAAATTCAGTCGACCAATTTTGAAGGACTGAGGGGAAATTTTCTGAAAGGGAGTTTCAGAAAAGGACCATCTACTATGTGCAAAGTCACCAGCAATGGAAAAACAAGCGGAAGAAAGATATGAACTCAAAGTTTTTGTTATACCAATGATCACCGCTAGTATTGACCATGACTTTTCGAGCAGCTTTGAAGAGATTTTGTCGTCACACAGGTATACAGGAAAGGTTTACAGCACATGAGGAACGTGGCACTCCAATAGAATTTTGGGTAACTAAAGAAGAACAATTTGGTTAATTGGTTTCAAATATCCTCGAGGAAACCAAAAGCAGAAAAACAGGGGCAACTTCCTACTTTTCAGGAGCAGTAAAGGAGATGAGACATTAAGGGCCAACAAGGAGTTTTAAACATCCACCAAGCCAAACTAAAGGAGACCACTTGTTAGAGAACGAATCTTGATTGTAATAAATGCTATGCTCAGCATGATGTAGAATTAGAATCCTAATTGTCTTAGGTCTCTTAAACTGCTAGTTAGCAGTCAATTGTATTTATTAGTTAGTTTTAAAGGTTAATAGGTGTCATTAGAGCAAGCAAAATTCGAGTTCCCCTCATGTTGGAGGAGGGATCTAAAGAATTATATATATAGGAGAGAGAGCAATGTACCAAGGGTTGGAAAATGATTGAGAAAAGCTCTGATATTTGGCTTTATGTAAAGACTCTGTTTTAGTAATATAAGATTGGCTTTGCTTCTTAGGACTCAGGAGGGATTCGATGTTCAGAATGTGTTGTATTTTTCTTTTCCAAATATTTACAGTGGTATGAATGTGTAATCACTTAGAACTCACTCATGGTGCTCTAATTTCCTGTATACATTCATAGACTGTGTAGTCCTATATGTTTCTGGTATGTTCTAAATGTGTTGAATCCTGAATGCCCTGACTTCTATGTAAGGTTGATACCATTGTTATACTGAAATGATGTTGACTCCATAAGCCCAATGGATAGTTACTAATTGTGTTTCCACCACTCACATTTTACCTTGGTTTCACAAGAGTTAGTCATCTTGATCATAATAAAAAAACATTAATCCTTTGAGAGAGCCCTCTCAGGTTGGGGAGGCTAAGCCTCAGCCTAAAGTAGGTTTGAAATAGTTACTTAAGGTCTTCCTGGTCAGTAGCCTTCCAGGGTCTGATTTTGAGATAACAAGTCTAACAAGTAATAAGCATCATAAGTCAAGAAATACTTATCTTCAATGAGAGGTGATCCCACCCCTCTTGAACCAATCTTCAAGAGCCATCAATGTCCATGGTCCATATACCAATGTTACCTTTAGGTATACAACCATCTCTACTAAGGATTATCCCATCTAGGGCTTCATCAAATCTCCCACAAGTGCTTGAACATATTCTCATTGACCATACTAGGTTCCATATCTCACATAGTTTCCATAAACCAAGGTTTTCTCTTCAACCCTAACCTCATAGAATCCATCAATCCATAATAATAAATTTACCTAGGGTTTTATTCAAACCTTATAATTCTTTTAGGTCTCCACCATCCTCTTCTTGCTTCCATTGTTGGTGTCATCATCGGGGTGATATCCATGGATTTTCTTCAGCCAACCCTGATATCATGTTCATTTTTCATAGGGCGAAATTGTTCTTTGCTATTGTAGTTGCATTTCATCATTAATACATTAAGTTCACCCCATATCATCATTACATTATTCAGATCTACACCATTATACATCATCATTTGAAATTATATGGAAAGAAACAACATAACCACCATCATCAATGCAGTGTAATATAAAAGGAACAATAGAAGAAAGCATGCAGACACATAGAGACACCAATATTGGTCCAAGACCAGGGCAAAACCCACTATGGGGAAAACCCTTGCCAATATTCTTCTTCTTAGATCGTCATCAAATGAAGCAGCAAAAGAGAGTACAATGATCCATAACTTTATCTATGCAACAAAACAATAATGATATCCATGAAACATATATAATTATGCTAGGAATCATAATCCTAGTACTGATGGTCGTAATGCACTGTCACAAACTGATGTCAACTGCTGTCACTATGTCGAACATTGCTGAGCACTGCTATCACTATCAATGAGCCCAATACATATGCTTGTAGCGGAAACTAAAAATATATATATATATATATATATATATATATATATATATATATATATATATATATATATATATATATATATATATAGAGAGAGAGAGAGAGAGAGAGAGAGAGAGAAACCCACATCTACCATAACACTAAAGTTAATTGAAGTCAAGATGTCAAACCCTAGATTTGAACTCTAGTCGCTCTCATTAAAATTGTTTGTGTGCGACCAAAATTCCTTGGTCACTCTCTCGACCAATGAATGCAGGTGAATGTGACTGCATGGTCACTCTCAGGAAGTCTTTATTCATGTTAATGTAATGCAATACACCTAAATCCTAGAGCCACTCCTTTACAGTTGTTGTGCAAATGACTGAGATGTCCTGATTGCTCTCAAGACTACCCTGTGCGAGTGACTGGGTACTTGAACCTTATGATATGCCTCTGAAGCCATAGTAGATCCCATAAGCCTATGTGCCAACGTCCAAGGGTCTATAGTCGCTCTCATAGGCTTATGTGCGAGCATAAAGGGACCAAAATTCCCTGTTCCATGCCAGCGATCGAGATCCAGAAGACCCTAACCCAGAGCGAACCTTTCACCTATGATTTCGGACCCTTGAGAAAACTCCTTTCGTTGAACTTGTGTGAACCAAGAAAAAAGAGAAGAGAAGATGTGTCCTAATGATCTTGAGGTCTCTTTTGTTTATAGGATCTACTGAGAGTTCACTTGGGGTTAAGTCTGACCGAAGCAGTTACTCATGTGGTTAGGGCTGACCCATTCCATAATACATGTATGACTAAAATAATTCATAACTCAACCTCCGCTTAACCAAATTGGGTGATATTTAGGTCAATTTTGGTCCTCTCGAAAAGAGGAATCTAATGAAATAATCATCTTGGTCCTTTGAGATGTACAAGCTAGAATTATACCACATTTGGTCCTTTATTTCATTGGAAAGTGATCCATTAGTCCATGTTTGGCCTTTCTTTCATACCTTGCTACCTTCTTCACATCATGTTTCCTTTAGGATATTTCATCATACCACATGAGTTTCAGTTGTGGATGACATCTACAACTCTTCCTTTGGCAGCCCTGCATTAACCCATCCAGATATTGTTCAAAAATAAAAGATGAACATTAAATCAAAAATACCTTTGTGATGATCTTTCAACATGACATCTCCTTGTTTGCATCAACATCATGGATATATATTGACACATCTCCAAAAATATATACAACGTCAAGGGTCTCTTTCTTTTTCAGACTTTATCATGATCTTTATATTTTTCCCATGGAAATATCATAGTAAAATCTTTTAGTCATTGGATGTTGATTGCCTTCTTCATAGTTGCGTTTTTCATGATATATTACTTCCTTTGTTCACAAATTTCCTCCCAGGAACTTCCAATCCTAGTTCCTTCAACTTTATCAACCACTTGATATTTCATATGAGGACATATAGTCAATGTATGAACCATGCCTTCATGCATCCTTTCACAAGAAGAGATTCTTTCTTTTAATCATTCTCTTGAGGTAAAACACTCATTCATGATATCTGCAACCATATGACATGACTTTATTTTATCAAATACAAGCATACATATCTCATCCCTTTTTTTTGGTCATCTAGACTTCCTTCGACAACTTCCTTGATTGAAATAACTTCAATCCCTTGACCTGCTTCACTTTTTTTTGACATCATACCATCATCCCATGAATCCCCTACAAGGTGGAATTATCGGTGAGATGCTTCTTCAAGTAGGTGAATCTTCTGATGAATATTCCAACGAAGGATCTTGATCATCCTCATCCTGCAAACGCTCCCTTTTGAATGATGTATGATGAGCTCTACACTAGATGATTTTTTTTCCCATAAGTACTACTTATGCTTCTAATGAGGTTACTAAGAGCTACATCCTTCTATAGGTGACAACCATAGACTTCTATTTCAGCTATCTTTCAAGCTTCTTATTATGATGTCATGAGCTCTTGCTTTCAATTGTATACTTCTATGATGATATCTACTAACATGATGCATACTATCACGTTTTTAATGATTCCTACCATGATAACTTATACTTTACAAAAGAAAATTTGAAACATCAACTTGAAAAGGACTAGGTGAGGAAGACTATTGATGACCTACCAGGTCTATACTCCACAATCGATAGCCATAAAACACTAATACTACACTACAAGTCTTAACAAAGAGACTTCAACCCTTCCTATCCCTCACTATTTCATTAAAACTTCGCTCATATCAGTTATACATAAACATGGAAGGATTGGTATTTAGAGTTTACCAAGTGCGTTGCTTCTGAGTGAGGATGGAAAACTCAAGTTTTGGAAGCCTTCTCCCGGGTATTCTATCGAGTTTGATGGCTCATTGGAAAGTAGACACGTGGTGATATTTGACCTAGTTTCCAAAATTCAAAATGGACTCCTAAATGTTGATAAAAAAACAACCCTGAACCAATGCGATACTTCTGTAGGCTGCTGCGACCCTTCTGTCACCTAGCGCAACCCATCTGTCTTAGGCGCGACCCACGACGCGACCCATCTACTCCAGCATGATATTTCTATGTTCCAACACGACCTTTTTGTTTTGTTGGTGTGACCTTTTTGTTTTGCTGCACAACCTTTATGTTTTGTTGTTTTTCTTGCGCGACCCTTTCTCAATACACCATCAACGACGAGCTATATTCATCACTTTCAATCCCTCACCCTTCATGTCGATTTGTAGACCCGGTTACAGTGCTTGGGTCTTTACACTCACAAAAAAATGCTCGGCTTCCTTAGATGCATTCAGAATCCAACAAAAAACAACAATCAACAAGACAAGAACCTAAAAAAATAAATATTTTTCTCCACACAGACTATGGTTGATATCTGTATCCGTTTACTAATTTACATAGGGAATTTGCACCATGAAGCACCACACCTACATTCACGTGCTACAGTCCTCCCTGTTTCGCACAAGTGCTAAAATATTTAATATGTTACTGGATCTCTTGATTTCTAGTCTACTTGCATCTTCATCATGTGTTTCCATGAACACACTTTCCACCATTCACTCTTTGTTTCAACACAGATTAAATATGAACCAACATTATGGTTAGTTTGATTCCTTTACAGCTAGATCAATCTCATTATGTTGTGTTAAATTTCCTTTAACTGGTGCTTTACACATAGAAACCCATATTCAAATGCACTTCCAATTGGGTAATTCATCAAATGATTAATCACATAACATATATCCAGCAATATTGATTAGAAAATAGAGGATTCGATTTATAACAATCACATCAATTTCAACTCCTACAAACACATAAATATCTCCAGATTTAACACACTCAAATCTCTATTAAAACATAACTATTAGATCATCAATGGCGATACAAAGATGGGTGTGTCTACTCTTGCCCTCTCTATCTCACACACCTCTCCTCTACATGCCCCTTAGGCTTACAATTATAGGAATAATCACATAGTTATGGATCATTCTAGGCCCATGATCTTCTCCATAGATTTCTCAACTAGTTCCTAAAATCTCTTAATGATCCCTTGAGGATCTCAACAACAGTTCTATATCTAAATTCTATCTTTATGAGCAGATTATACCAAATCTCTCAGTACACTTATAACTCAACTAATTTCTTATTCTAGGATGTCATAATCCCTAAGATTTTTATGAGATCTTCACATGTCTAATCATCTCTCATATTCTTACATAATTGAGAATATTTACATTTAAAACCCCACACACATATTTCTCACTCAAATTATTAAAAATATACAAAATTTCCTATTAAGAAATAAAAAACATCAGATCCCCTAACTCAACCAAATATACAATGTTTTTCTTAAGCAGGATGCTCTTGCATCAGACTCCCACAATAGATTTTTTTTTATTTTTATTCATAGACTCCTATCTATGAGGTCTGTCACTTTTATGTAGTAATATGATAGCTACAGGTCTTAATGACTTGCTACCTACACAATCCCAAACCTTAATTTGTAATTTCCCAAATGCTCTGCACCTTTGCTGCTGTTGTATATCTACTGTCTTCTAGTTCATTTTCATTTCTTCAATCAATTTCAAATTTTGATTGATCATCCCTTTTTCTATCGGTTGTCTCCATCTGGACTAACTCATCATCAATTTTCATAGTTCTTCAATCACAGAATCAATTTCTACTTTCTCATGGAATCCTTTTGTCTCAACAACTTGCCTGAAATCCTTTCTTTGTTGCAATTTTGCACATTCATTTTTAATCTGCTGGCTGCTCTTTTCAACGTATACTTCCATCCATAGATCCTTAATGTCTTTGAAAACATCTTCCTCTGCAATTTCCATTTGCTGCTTCTTATCTTCAAATTTAATTTCAAGAAGTAAATTTTTTGTCATCTTTCTGAATACATACTCATCCACCTCTTCTTCTCTGTTAGCCAGTACATTAGAAACTTGGCAACTAACATATATCTCTATCCCAATCAAAGCTTGAGACACTCCCTCATTTCTGACTGTAGTCACACTCTCATACTCCTTTTCTTTCAACAAATACTCCAGCAACTCAATTTCTCTCTGACGCCTCACAAGTACTTCATCATGATGTTGTTTATAGTCTTCAATAGGTTATTCGTCGTTTTTAACATCTTTCAGTAGCTGTCCTTCCTCTTCATTCAGTCCTATGATTGTCTTCTTTTTTTCTTGAGACAAATTTGCCTCACCTCCTTCTTCAACACATCGTGCATTACTGTCTTTTTGTAAGCCCTCTTCAAGAGCTATCCTTACCCCATCTTCTGCATTAGCATTCTCCCGCAATTGTTCTTCAATAATAACATTAGTCAAATTCATTGGCTTACCTCTTTGAGACAATGTTCCTTCTTTCTTCATCAGAATAAGATTCTAATTTTCCATCTCCATGACAACTTCAGATGAAAGTCTTCTCCCATTAAGTAACTCATCAATGAACTCCTTCTGTTGCAACCATTCAAAACCTTCCTCATCTAAGAGGCTTTCTTCATCATATTTTACTTCAAGATCTTCATCTGTCCTGAAGACATCTTCAAAATGCTGCCTATTTCCTGCAATACCTGCAATCATACACAAATTGTCAGTTTCAAAGACATAAGGCCTTGCGGTCTCACTCAATGCTTCAGCCATCAGGTCTACTTGCTGCTCTGAATCCTTCATACGATTCAGAATATCCTCTGTATATTTATCCTTTGTATTTTCATTACTTTCAAAAAGCAATGGGCCATGTCTAGTTCACATACCAAAACTTCCTCCCCATACTCATTTACTCTGAGTAACTCTTCCTTCAACTAAGCATTCAATCTATGCTCCCACTTCACTTGTAATCTATGCCATTTGACTTTCCTTTTCATAATCCAACCATACCTTTGGTATTCCTTATTCCTCTATAACATCTCCATCAATAACTTAATGTGGAATTTTATCTTAGCTTTCTCTCTGTCAATATCTTCTTGACTCTTCCTCACGCCATTTGCCTTGGAATTTTCCTTCTCCTTTCTGTGGCTTCTTGTTCGCTTAGAGAGTCCTGACCCAGGTTCAGAGCTAGTTGTGCCAAAAAAATCCTACACTACTAGCCCTTTCAAGATCAATCCATGTAGCATAGATTGAAGTCTCACAGGAAGCTGTATGGGGGGATGCTGGAACCAAGTTTCCGCACCCAGAGATCAGTGTGATGTCCTGTTGTGTCCTAGATCTTCCTTCGCATAGATCTCTAAGCTTTTGGGGCTTGGCACTATAGTTTCCTTCAAATGGCCTCTAGACCTCCGCGAAGATCTACGACCAGCTTCTGTGGATCTTTAATAGATAGGTTATCTATGCGCATCAAAAACCAGCCTCAGATTGAAATCCACACATATTAGCTTAAGTGCTTAATAAACATAACAAAAAGTATTATAACCTTCGCGTAACTACTTAACACGCATTGCGTTCAATTAATAAGACATATTCAGTAGATTCATGCATCAATATATCATTACTTCATAAAGACATTATCTCATCACAACATATATCACAAGCATAAATAAATAGAGATAACATATAACACATATGAATTTCTCCGTTGGTCTTCTTTATTGATCTTCAATATAAGGTTATAGACTCAACTGCCCTACGCACTCAGCTGCAGGGGTCCGCGCACTTAGCTGCAGAGCCTTTTCCTCCTCTAAGACTTGCTTCTCTGCGCTCACTCTCTAAGACTCCATCCGTCATACCCATAGACAAAAGCATAGATCTGCCTTAGACTCTCTAAGACACACCTATTTATACAATCCCATGGTTCGCAGACCAAGGGTAGGTCTCAAAACTGACTCAATCTTTACATAAATGAGGGTAAAAACCCCTTTCTTGACTCCTATCTACCTACGTGCTCCGCATCCACAATTCGCAGAGACTTTACATCCTTTTCTCAACTTTACATCAAAACTTGGGCTTTTAGCCCAAAACTGACCTAGGGGACTCCATCCAAACAATTTCCTCGCATTGATTTGAATATACTTATATGCATTTCATGGTCACAACACGTTTCTTGTTGTAAAATGACACTTTTGGGTCGCAATCGCACTCACTTCACTATTTATATTTGTGGAATGTGCATAAAGTGGCATTTTGATGTTTATTTATTGTTGGTAATGTTTGTATAATTTTTCTCGATGAGTTAGTATCTGTTGCACATGGTTTTATGTCCAGAAATAATCTTATTCATTCCTTGACCAATCATCCACACTTAGAGATAAATTTCAGTTGAAAAGTGAGCCCATTAAGGCCAAGAGCGCGTGAGTTCACTCCTTCGAATCAAAGAAGTGTACCTTCCTTGAGAACATTGGCTCATCCTTAAGACCTGAATATCAACCCCTCAACCTTCCCCTATGCATCATGCACCCTCTTGAACTAATTGAACGCATTGTTGCACCCTCAAGGCACGAAGCCCAGCCTTTATCCTTCAAGAGTGCATCTTACACCCTTCTTAATCCCTCGAACCTTTAGCTTTCAGCCTTTAGGAGTGCACCCTGCACCTTCCCTCTCTCCCTTGAGCACATAGTGCACTTGGTAAGCTCGAAGCTTTTCCCTTAATCCTTCAGACTTGCGACGTGTGCCCTGCCAAAACTGTCTTGTTTTTTATGGCGCATGAGCGCATCTTGAAGCCTGGAAGATCTTCCTTCTTAGCCCTTTAGTCTCTTGAAGTGCTCCCTTGTGCCTTGTAGCTCCCTTGACTATTTTAGGTGCACCAAAAAGGAATGAAAAGTAAAGTTTACATAAAACACGGTAGAGTAGGTGATTTTCAAACTGATGGTTTCTTGTCATGAGTGATTGCAAAAACAGGTATTCTAGGGACCTCATGAAAGGCACACACAAGGAACATTGGGTAAAGAGTATAAACAAATGAAGTGCAAGAAGAACCAAGAACACACTTGAAACTTGATCATCAAAGTACCATGAAGACTCCAAGATTGAATACCCTTCGGAGGGTGGCCTACACCATGAAAAGATGATGATAAAGAATAGACCCAATGGCAACCATGTTACCAATAAAGAAAATCCATGCTATCAGTCACTGGCAGTCTCAGTCATCCTAGATAGTGACGTGTCAAGTTTCATCATATGATGATATGGAAGACAAAATATATTATTGTAATTATTGTAAAATACAAGCAAGTAGAAGTCTAAGGGTCATATGTAAACTCAAGATTCACAGAAGTCCAACGGACATGTAATACCAAAAGTCGTATGTAATTCCAAAAGTCATTTGGAACTTCAAAGGTTGTAGAATTCCAAAGGTCACTAGAAGTTAGAAAGTCAAGAGTCATGAGGATATGAAAGGTCACTCCTCAAGCTATAAATATCGCCTCATTTCTCATGTAATGGAATTTAACCTTAGCTTCTCCCATAAGGCATAAGAGAGATAAGTTAGTACTTTTGGGGAGCAAGTAGTGGCTCCAATGATCCACTATTGGAGCAAGTGATGTTTGTTGTATTCATAAATCTTGGGACTTTTACTTAATATTTGAAGCCTTGATGGTCGACACTGTTAGGATATTTCGACACATAGGATATAGTTAAGTTCAACTTGGTTTAGGTATAGAGTTAGGTAAAGTGTCTTTGTTTACCGTTGTACATTTTGTAACTTACAATCCGACGGTCACGATATGTAGTGATCCGACGGTTCACTCTCACCTCGGTATTACCGACACTTGATCCGTGGCTTGACACCCGATTGGTCCATGAGTTCTATTTAAAGCGCATGGAGGGTCATTGTTCGGGTAATCCGTGCATGAGAGAAGCTTATGTAAATTTTCATTCTTTGATTAATAAATTGCCTGTAGTACCCACGTTGGGACAGGCCGTGGACTGTTTCCCTCTTTGAGGGTTTTAACCACGTCAAAAATACTGGTGTATTGATCTGTGATCTGGTTGTGAGTGGTGTCCTTTTGGTATTCTTTCTGAGGAACTTACCCTGTAAATTCCTACATGGTATCGGAGCTATTTGAGGGCCGTGTCCGTTGGTGATCCAAATTTGAAGCCGGTAGAACTGCATGCGGCTGTCGTTTCCTAGATCTGCTGTTTCTGACTGCTTTCGGGTCGAGAGGATTGCTCTGTTGCGTTTGGAGCATCTGTTCCAGTGAGGAACCCCTTTCGTTTCACGCGAAAAGGTTTTCGGTAGCCCTAGCTGCGTCATTTTTCAGATCGGGAGGTATACAGTGTTTTTGCAGTTTACTGTTATTTTCTCTCTGCTTATTTCAGTTTCGGTTTATTTAGCCTTTTTTTTTAACCGGATCTATACCTTTCATTTCTGCGTATGCTCTTTGCCCTGCGACTCTATGCGATCTAGGCAAATCAGAAACAGAAAGGAAGGATTTTTCTCATGCGTATGCTCTTTTCCCTGCACCTTAGTGTGATCTCGGAAAATCAGAAACATTGAGAAAAATATTTAGTTTTTCGGCTAAAGCTAACTTTGAGCCACAAGGTTCATTTTTTTAAAATATCTAGTTTTTTGGCTAAAGCTAACTTCGAGCTGCAAGGTTCGTTTTTCTTTGCATATTGGTGTTGGGTTTTGTGTTTTGTGTTTTGTAGGGAAAAAGAGCTTTCTCAAGGCAAGCACGCAAACCAAGGCCCCCCCCCTTCTCTCTCTCTCTCTCAAATTTTTTGTATAGATCAATTGGTTCAAAGCTATTTTAAGAGAGTAGAGGTCTTGGGTTCAAGTCTCCATTTTGTGGGGGCGGATTTTTTCATTCCCGCACATTCGCGCACTTTGCCGGCAACTTCAACAATTTTTTTTTCAAAAAGCCATAACTTCTTCATCCGGAAGCCTTTTTTCAGAGCCATTTTTTTTAAAACAGCCTAATTTTTTGAGATCTATCCATTGGACCACTTACTTTCAGCATCTTCAGCTTCAGTTTTTTTACAAAAAATGGAAAGTCCATGCCAAGTCATTCTTGATAGCACTAACTACTTCCAATGGGTAGCCTACATGGAAGATTTACTTAGAAGTAAAGGTCTCTACAGAATAACCACAGACCAAGAGAAGAAACCAAAAGATGAAGACAAGGCTGCAAAATGGGAAAATAGACAAGATCAAGCACGTGGTTTGATAGGGATGTCTATTTCTCCTGATCTTAGATTCCATATTGCAGAACTTGAGACTCCTCATGAAGCATTGGAAAAAATCGCTAAAGTTTTTGGGATTAAAAATGAAATTAGAGCCCATCAACTTGAAAATGAGTTGCTTACTTTGGATCCTAATAATTTTTCTTGCATTGAAGATTTCTTGTCCAAATTCAAGACCCTTAGATATCTCTTGGAAGGTGTTAAGGTTAAGAAAGAAGATGGTAACCTTATTTATTCCATCCTTACTAAGTTGGGACCAACCTACTCTGTATTTGTTTCCACTTTCCATTCTACAAGGGAAGCTTTCATTTGTCAAGGAAAAGACTACAAGGCCCCTTCCTTTGACTCCTTTTGTGATTCCTTAATAAGAGAACAAGAAAAACTCTTACACCTTGGTCTTCTTAATCTTGGAAACTCTTCCAAGAAAGCGTTAGCCGCCCAGCAGCAACCAAATTCAAAGAATCCTAAGAAGTCATATCCTAAAAAGAATGGTCCTAAACCAAACAAGGGTTCTAAGCAAACTCAACCTCAAAATGAAAGATCATTTCAGCAAAATGATAAGACCAATAAAAACAAATGGAAGAAGACTGATAGACATTGTAACTTTTGTAATCGAGATGGCCACTTAGAATCTAAATTCTTTAAGAAGATGGAAGCCTTGGAAGCCACAATGAAGAAACATAACATCCATGTGGAGCATACTTCAACTTCAACTTCCGGAATGGCACTTTCTGCATGTCGTTGTCAATCATCTCAGTCTGGTTATGCATTAAATGTATTTTCTTCTTCTCCTTCTCATGAGTGGCTCATTGATTTTGGAGCCTCTTATCACATGGCCAAAAACCAAGCCATGTTTTCTTCTTTAAATGATTGTAACACCAAAAATATATATGTTGGTGATGATAGATCTCTTAATGTTGTAGGGACTGGAACTGTTCATCTAGACGATGGTCAGTTTAATGATGTATTATGTGTTCCAACCTTATCTTGCAACCTTATATCTGTATATCAGATAACTCATTCAGGTGAAGGTAAAATTGTTGAATTTTCACCTCATGATGTTGTAATCAAGGATCTAAGAGATCCTAAACAGATTCTAGCTACTGGTATTGCTGATGATTCCAAAAGGTTGTATAAGTTTCACAACTTTGGGTCATCAAATCTTCCCTCAGTATTTGTTGCTCATAATGATGAAGTGAGCAAACTTTGGCATGAGCGATTTGGTCACTTAAACTATTGCTCCCTTCAGCATCTATGTAAAGAAAATATGGTGACAGGTCTTCCTATGGTATCTTGCAGAGATGGTGTTTGTTCCGGATGTGTACTCGGAAAACATCATCGGGACAGTTTTGACAAACGTGCCTCTTGGCACGCCTCAGCCCCTTTACAGCTTGTGCACAGTGATTTATGTGGTCCACTTCCTGTTGCTTCATTCTCTGGCTGCAAGTATTTCTTAACTTTCATTGATGATTTCTCCAGACGCACTTGGGTATACTTCTTAAAACTCAAGAGCGAAGTATTTAACACATTTTTGGCCTTCAAAGCCTTTGTTGAAAAACAATCTGGACATCAAATTCTTAAGCTAAGAACTGATAATGGTGGAGAATATGTTAAAAACACATTCATCAACTTTTGCACCGAAAATGGAATTTAAATGCAACATACTGTTCCATACACTCCACAACAAAATGGTGTAGCTGAAAGGAAAAATCGCACCTTAAAGGAAATGGCTAATTGTATGCTGCAATCTAAAGGACTCAATCTTAGTTTTTGGGCCGAAGCAATTAATTGTGCAAATTATATAATCAATCGCACTCCTACTAAGGTTCTAAAAAATATCACTCCAGAAGAAGCTTGGAGTTCCATTAAACCAGATGTAAGTCACTTTCGTGTTTTTGGAAGTGAAGCATGGGCCCATATTCCAGATGAAAAGCATAAAGCTTTAGAACCTAAGAGTGAGAAATGTACTTTTGTTGGATATTCTGAAGATGTAAAAGGTTATAGACTTATTCCATTTAAGTCCAAAAATGTTATCATTAGAAGAGATGTAAAATTTGATGAAAATAAATTGGCCTGCGAGCCTAGTCCGGCGGATGTGCCACCTCTTCCTATCTCTTCTACTTTTGAAAACATTTCTTCTTCAGATGATGAAAGTGAGGATGATAATCCTCCCCCACCTTCTCAGGATCCTCAACTTCCAAGATGGGTCCGTGCTACTCGGGATGCAGCAGGTAATCTTGCTGGTGATCCTACAGATCAGCGACGTACACGTTCTCAGTTTGAAAGAGCCTCTTCTTTACTGGCTCAAGCTCTAGTAAATCATGATCCTGACACTTTTGCGGAAGCTTCAGGCCATCCTCATTGGGAAGCAGCTATGAATGAAGAATATCATTCATTGTTGGCAAATGATACATGGGATCTTGTTCCTCTACCAAAGGGACGCAAACTTGTTAGATGTAAATGGGTTTACAGAACCAAGTATGGACCAGATGGGAAAGTTGATAAACATAAAGCTCGTCTTGTTGCTAAGGGCTTTTCACAAGTTGAAGGCATTGACTACACTGAAACCTTCTCCCCTGTTGCCAAAATGAACTCTATCCGCCTTGTTCTTTCCCTTGCTGCCTCTTTAAAATGGGAAGTCCATCAGATGGATGTTAAATCTGCCTTCTTGCATGGGGACTTGCATGAATAAATCCATATGGAACAACCCATTGGCTTCATACAAATAGACTCCAGCCTTGTTTGTCGACTTAAGAAATCCCTTTATGGTCTCAAGCAAGCTCCTCGGGCTTGGTATGCCAAAATGGATAGCTTTCTTTTAGAATCTGGCTTTTCTAGGTGTCATTCTGACAATACTGTCTACACCAAGAAAGTGGGCAACTCTCTTATCATCCTTGTTCTTTATGTTGATGATCTTATCCTTACTGGTAGTGATCCCAACCTTATAAACCATGTGAAGTCTAGCCTCAAAAGGAAATTTGAAATGACAGACTTAAGACACTTACACTATTTTCTCGGTCTTCAAGTCTTGCAATCCAAGGAGGGTATTTCCCTTTCCCAATCCAAGTATGCTTGTGATATTCTTCGTCATTTTCACATGGAAGACTGTAAGCCAGCCCCTTCTCCCTTTCAGTCTGGAGTCAAACTTTCAGTCTCTTGTACTTCTCCTGAAGTTGATGCTACCTTATACCGTCAACTTGTAGGAAAACTCTTGTATTTAACCCATACTCGTCCTGATCTTTCCTTTGCTGTTGGCCTTGTTGCTCGTTTTATGCAAAACCCCCGTGAAAGTCATTGGAAAGCAACCAAAAGAATACTTCGTTATGTTCGAGGTACAGTACAGTTTGGGATTCATTACAGTGCCAAAGCAGCTCCTCTATTAGTTGGTTTCACTGATTCTGATTGGGCTGGTGACCCTGATGATCGGAAGTCTACTGTCGGTTATGTCTTCACTCTTGGTTCAGGACCTATTACATGGGCTTGTAAGAAACAGGCTGCCATTTCTCTTTCGTTAGCAGAAGCAGAGTATCGTGGTGCCATGGAAGCTAGTAAGGAAGCCTTGTGGCTTCGTCAGATCCTATCAGAGTTTGGATTTGAGCAGCAGCATCCAACCACACTTTGGTGTGATAATCAAAGTGCCATTCAGCTATGCAAAGATCCAGTCCAGCATCAGCACAGCAAACACATTGAACTACACATGCACTTCATCAGAAAGCTCATTCATGACCATGTTCTTGAAGTGCAATATTGTTCAACAGATGATCAGGTTGCAGACATCTTCACAAAGGCTCTCACAGAGGCGAAGTTCACTAAACTTCGATATATGCTTGGAGTTCAGGAAGTTGTCACTAAGGGGGGATAGGCTCTAGTGCCTCCTTCCTTCTCCTATTGTGTAATATTTGTAAATCCTTCAATCCTATCCCAAGTTGTTCTTAAGGGGGGATGTTAGGATATTCCGACACATAGGATATAGTTAAGTTCAACTTGGTCTAGGTATAGAGTTAGGTAAAGTGTCTTTCTTTACCGTTGTACATTTTGTAACTTACAATCCGACGGTCACGATATGTAGTGATCCGACGGTTCACTCTCACCTCGGTATTACCGACACTTGATCCGTGGCTTGACACCCGATTGGTCCATGAGTTCTATTTAAAGCGCATGGAGGGTCATTGTTCGGGTAATCCGTGCATGAGAGAAGCTTATGTAAATTTTCATTCTTTGATTAATAAATTGCCTGTAGTACCCACGTTGGGACAGACAGTGGACTTTTTCCCTCTTTGAGGGTTTTAACCACGTCAAAAATACTGGTGTATTGATCTGTGATCTGGTTGTGAGTGGTGTCCTTTTGGTATTCTTTCTGAGGAACTTACCCTGTAAATTCCTACAGACACACTTTCATACATGGATTATGGATGTTTGTAAGACTATTATGTGAATGTTCATGGTTCATGTTTACTTTCACCAGTACTAAGGTAGTTGAACTATTTCAGTTATTTTAGTGCTTATTCTATTGAGAATGTGTTGTAATGAGTATAACATTTGTCACATTTGTGTGGACTATTCTAGTAGATGTTAGACGAAACATTCTTGTTTGTGTGTATCTTTATTAGGGTGGTATTATTACCTCTCTCCTAAAAGCTCACTTTCTTTCCCTTATGCTGTAGAAGAACCTTGATGCACTTGCAACTGAACATTCACTAAGCACATTAGCTTGCTTTTCGAAGGCACATATGTGATTCTCTCTCTTGCTAACAAATAAAGCCAAGGAAAATATTTAAGTAAACGACAATAAGTTTGTATTCTGAATGGGGATCCTATCCCAAATGGTGTGAGGTCTAGGTGGGACCGCATATTGAGGAGACCCCCTTGAATGTTGGCAGGTCCAACACTGCCAAAACTATTATAGCTCAATTGTAAGAAAAACAAGAAGGATTGAAACATTAGTATCAAGCTTTGAAGGAAGATCATGACTCCTTTTTGATGTAGCTAACTGAAAATAATGATACTATTCAAAACCTGTGGGATTGTAAACATCATCTTGAGATGAAAATTAGTCATCTATAAAATGTTGAGAAGAACACATATGATATTGAACAACCAGACTCATCCATTGATGATATCACTTGTATTCTAATTGATAATCAGACCACTGATGTTGATTTTTTTGTTTCATTTCATGATTTATTGGCTATTAATCGTGTTGTTTCTCCCATATTTGAAAATCACACTACAAGTTTTTGGCCTCAACTATTGAGCAAGATGGGCTATAATGGACGTGAACTTATAAAGAATGGACGGGGTGTTTCTAATTGTATTTCCCTTGAGTTACATAAATCTAAAGTAGGTATTGGATACATACTACTCTCAACTCATTCCTACATCCAGTCATGATGAACCCCAACAAGTGTTATTTGTTGTAGGAGGATTTCAAAGTAGTTTGTTGGAAGAGTTTCCCTTTGTTGACTATGTTGAGTAGTGTCGATAAATCTAATTTCTTAAATTTCAATCATCAAATTATCAACCAAAATTTCGTAAACTTAGAAATGCTACATAGTATGTGAAGATTTCATGGCATTAGTAATATTCCCAACTTATTCTTATCAACCTATTTTAGCCACATTGAGTTAGTTGCAGAAGCCTTTGGCTCATTGGCCTTGATGCATAACCTATACCCTTGATTTTGACCTTTATAAAGGAGGGATGTTGGTTAGGCACATATATCCTACATTACACCTCTCATTCACAATGTATAACTAGAGTCATGAATGCATATTTTCCCTTTGCAACCAACATTCAACTTGTGCCTTCTAGAATTACTCATTCTAAAGGAGATCGGCTCGACTTATTTGGTTTATGAGTTTGCTAGGGGTGAATTATTGCATTAGTTTCCTAACTTCTCTGGCCTTTGAGCATCTAGATACATTCTCCCAAGGTGGGGGGGAAAGGCTTATTTATACTAGTCATGTCAAGGGGAAAATTTAGATTGAGAACTAAAGAGTATATTATAGCATGAGTACTCTACAGATTTGTGAGGCTATCCTTATACAAGGTGAATACCAAGTTCCAATTTGGAGAGGAGGCTCTTATTGCCTTGAGGTATATCATTCTTTATGTATGCCATTTTTTACATTAATATAAATTCGATTCCCTTCCTCTATTGTTGACATTCTTTTGATATTGATATGTTATTCATGGATTACCATTGATTATTTTTATGCTAACATAATCTTGCACGAAGAATTTTGGGTAGTTTTGTTGGTTGTCTTTGTGCAGGTATTTGGGAGTTAGGAGATCTGGTGACCCTGAAGCTGGATGGTCCAACCATTTGTTGTTTCCTTTTTTAAGAGGTATGACCTCCCATATTCCTTTGCATTCTATGCTATTGTTTTCATACGAGAGGATTGTTTTAATTACACATTGTTTCACACACATATGTCTGGTGAGTCTCAGGTAAGACTCACAGAGCAATAGCTCCTTGTGATTGTGTAATTTCAGTTACAAAATCTATCACTGTATAATGGAAACAAAACTAAGCAACACAAAAACCAAGGCTATAGGGAACTTATCTATTGTATGGCATTCTTAAATGTAGTTTTATCAGGGCACAAGAGGCAATATTTCACCCAGTTATGGTTTGAGCGTTCCTATCTCAATTACAAAATGAGTTTTGTTCTCATATTTAGTGATACCTAACACACAATAGAAACTATCTAAGGAAGAGAATTCACGGAGAAAATAAATCAACGAATTGTGTGTTCAATGGGGCATCAATAAATCCCATTGACCATAGGTTGCAATCTTTCACAATGACCTAATAAATAATGTACCTGAAACTCTGAGCGCACTCCAATTGTATTACAAGCATACAAATCAATCTTATTGACTTCTAAAATGCCGAATACCAAAATAGAAACTCTGTTTCAACTTAAACATAGAAACTGGTTTCCTTTCTTGTTTCATACAGGGCGTAGCCATATAACTAGTTTTATATCATATATCAGATACCAGCCACTGGTTTCAACCAAAGCAAAAACATTTGCGCCCTATCTGCATTGCATTAGTTGCAATTAACGAATAAAATCAACCATTTACCGATTGAATCAATCCGATGCAATCTATTTGCATTTTCCACAACGTAAATAATACCATATATCTATGCCCAGAAAATTTTTCGTGACATGGAATTTAATTGCAACCTATGGAATTTCTGTAGATCTGCGTTTTTCATTTTACTAGTCCTGAACGCGATGTTCTAAAATTTCTGTGTTCAATTCACTTAGACTGCAATCAATAACGTATTAGCAATACAAACATAAACATGCAGAAGCGCTATGTATTCATAAACATGACATTGTTTCAAAACACCAGCGTGGTCCTCAGAATTTCACATAAACTCTGCAAGTGCTTTTCTTCAATCAGATCTCCTGTTCATCAAAATCAACTACTTGTTTTTCGATTTGGCAAAGTATATTGGCGTTTTCTGTGCTCCATTAAGCAACTGCTGGGATTGCTGGGCGCAAAATAATGAATATCCAATCTAACAAGCTAATTCTGAACAGCAGTTCGAATCACAACTGGCAATTAACAATATCTGGGATTTTGAGGCGAGATTTTAGGAATCACAATTTCCAAAATCCGGCGTTGTCCCAAAAATCTGCGCAGTCTGTTTTTGGTTATACTCTTTGGGAAGATTCCACTCACAAAATTTAACACATATCATTGGTCATAACACATATATTCTATCAAGTTTAAACTGAAACCACAGTTCGAACTAATTCAGAGAATTGTCAACGTATTAATCTGCATACCATTAACACAACCACGTCTATTCCATTTATAACACAGATCAACCATCACACATTGGGCGCAAACACTATTTTTTTATTCATCAGCACTAATAAAACAGAGATTTGCTTTGATGCCTTTTCACCAAGAACGATCTCCGGTTTTCTTCAAAAACACTCTTCTTTATTAATCGGAGCTTTTCGCCCATACAAACAACCACACCACACCTACTCTGCCTCCCCAATCTCTTTGCTTATTACATTTTTTATGTATTTCCTCCACTAATTGCTCTAACAAACAACTAACATAATCTTCTATTATTAAAGAAAATCTCAAATGAAACAGTTGCATTTATCACAATAATAACAAACTATATGAAGAATCGACCTCCCCAGTAAAACTGAAATTGAACAAACAGTAATAAAATTCACCCTGTCAAACCACAACATGTGGACAATTTTCCACATTGCTGGTCAGTTCCGATGCTCCTGCATCAGACTCCCGGAGAAGAAAAGATTGGTTCTTTAAACTTTCAGGATTTATGCCGTATTTCTGCAATTCAGTTGCTGTCAACCAACTGGAATCTTCCATTGGCTGCTCTTTCCACTTGACAAGATACTGAAAATATGTCTGTCCTCGAGTTTTCTTGGATATCCTTTGATCTAAAACAACTTCAACTTCTTTCTTAGATGTTTTTGGTACCTGTTCTTCCCAATCCACAGTTTGAACTTCATCACTTGTAGCTTCAGTCTGTAACTCTGTTTCAGCCTCTTTGAATGAATACAAGTCTGCAATATTAAAAATGGGGGATATTCCGATCCCTTCTGGCAACTCAATTTCATATGCATTGGCTGAAAATTTCCTTTTGATTTTACAGGGTCCTATCTTCTTCAGTTTCAACTTATTATAAGTCTTTGCGGGAAATCTCTCTTTCCTCAAATATGACATGACCAAATCTCCCACTTGAAATTCTTTTTCTCTTCTTTTCAGATCTGCCTTCTGCTTGTATTTCTTGTTGCTTTCCTGTAGTTTACCTTTAACTTCTTCTTGTAGCTTCTGCATTTGTTCAACAAAATCTTCAGCACTTGCACTTCTGGCTTCTTGTTTCCCCAAGTCTCTTAGCTCATATACTCCTCTCGGATGCATTCCAAAGACAATCTGAAATGGACTCATTCCAGTGCTTCGGTTTGGTGTGTCATTGTAAGCAAATTCAGCTTGAGCTAATGCCAAATCCCACTGTTTGGGATTCTGATGTACCAGACTTCTTAGTATATTTCCCAAGCTTCTGTTCACAACTTCAGTTTGTCCATCCGTCTGAGGATGGTAGGCTGAACTAAAGCTGAGTTTAGTTCCCAGTTTCTTCCAAAGTGTCCTCCAGAAATGCCCTACAAATTTAGTGTCTCGATCTGATACAATACTTACAGGCAAACCATGCAATCTTACAATCTCTGAAAAGAATAAATTTTCTATGTGTGTGGCATCATTAGTCTTCTTACAAGCAATAAAATGAGCCATTTTAGAAAATCTGTCTACAACAACATAAATAAAATCGTTTCCTCTCTCAGTTTTGGTAAACCCAGAACAAAATCCATACTCACTGCATCCCACGGTCGATCTGGTATGGGAAATGGCTGATATAGACCAGTATTCTGACTCCTTCCTTTGGCATACTGACATACCCTGCATATCTCAACAAACTTTTTAAAATCAGTTTGCATTTTAGGCCAATAATAAAAAGCATTCACCTGGGTGAAAGTTTTGTCTTGTCCAAAATGACCAGAAAATCCTCCACTGTGCTTCTCTTTAATGATGTTCTCTCTCATGGAACATTTAGGAATGCATAATTTGTTGCTTTTAAATAACAGGCCTCCTTGAATAAGGTAATCCATCCATTGAATTTTGTTATGGCTCACCGGATTCTGCACTGTTGTGTAGATGTCTTTAAAATCCTCATCATCCTTGTACATTTCTATCATTTCATCAAAACCTACAACACCCACTTTAAATTCTTGCAAAAGAAAACTTACTCTGCTTAATGCATTCACCACTTTATTAGAATTACCGCTTTATGCTTTATTACAAAAGTGAAACTTTGCAGAAATTCCACCCACTTGGCGTGCTTTTGACTTAGCTTTGGCTGATTATTAATAAACTGCAAAGCGTGGTTGTCTCAATATAAGATGAACTCCTTCGGCAACAAGTAATGCCTCCACTTTTTCAATGCCTGCACAATAGCGTAAAATTATTTATCATAAGAAGAATGTTTTTTCTTTGCATCATTTAACTTCTCGTTGAAATATGCTATCGGTCTTTGCTCTTGGCTTAGCACTGCACCAACTGCTTCTCCACTTGCATCAGTTTCCACTTGAAAGACTTTCTCGAAATTTGGCAATGCCAAAGTAGGCTTTTCTGTTATCTTCTTTTTCAGCAAATTAAAATTCCTATCAACTGCTTCTGTCCATCGAAATGGCTGATTGACCTCCTTGATTGTCTCAAGGATTGGTGCACAAACTTGACTAAATCCCTTTATAAATTTTCGATAGAAACTAGCAAGTCCATGGAAACTTCTTACCTCGAATACACTCCTGGGAGTAGGCCAGTTTCTAATTGCTTGTACCTTCTCTGGATCCATTTTCAAACCGTCTCTGGAAATCACAAATCCCAAATATACCAGCTCCTCTTTCATGAAACTACATTTCTTCAGATTGATTAGTAGTTTCTCTTTCTGCAGAGTTTTCAAAACTAACTTCAAGTGTTCCAAATGATCCTCTTTACTTTTACTGAAAACTAGAATATCATCAAGGTAAACAACAACAAATTTACCTGTATATTCTTTCAGAACCTCATTCATTAGTCTCATGAATGTGCTAGGCGCATTAGTGAGCCCAAAAGGCATCACTAACCACTCATACAGTCCACTGTTGGTTTTGAAAGTTGTTTTCCACTCATCGCCTTCCCGAATTCTGATATGATGATACCCGCTTTTCAGATCTATCTTAGTAAAGTACCTGGATCCACTTAAACAATCCATTAAATCCTGGGCAAAGGAAATCTATACCTGACTGTTATCTTGTTGATAGCTCTGGAATCGGTGCACATGCGCCATTCTCCTCCCTTTTTCGGACTAAGCACCGTCGGCACAACACACGGACTCAGACTTTCTCGAATCAGCTCCTTGTCCATCAACTCTTGAACCTGTCTTGCAACTTATACATTTTCCTGAGGAGTTAATCTATATGCAGCTTTATTAGGTAGACTTGCTCCTGGTATTAAATCGATATGGTGACTTATACTTCTAATCGGTGGTAATTCATTCGGCAATTCATCCACAATGATATCCATGTAACTATTTAACACAGATTGAATTTCTTCAGGCAAATAATTTAAATTTGTGGAGGTTAAAATTACCTTTGGCCTTCCCACGATAGCGAAATGCATCTCTTCGCTTTTATCCACCTCTTGTAGCAATTCCTTACCACTCACCAACATGATACTATTTTCAGGCAGCTCTTTATCAACATCATTCTTCACTGGCAGCAACATATGCTTAACTCCATCCTTTTCTATGGTGTATGTATTTCTTCTTCCATCATGAATAGCCTTTCGGTCAAATTGCCATGGTCTCCCCAATAACAGGTGACATACATCCATGGGCATTATGTCACATAAAATCACATCTCTGTATGTGCAAATCTGCATTTCCACATTACACTGTTCTGTCACGATGACTTGATGACCCTTCTGAAGCCAAGATACTTTGTAAGATGCAGGATGCGCTTTCCTTGTTAACCCAAGCTTTTCCACCATCTCTGTAGACACAAGATTGTCAGTACTCCCGCTATCAACTATAATCTTATAGCACTTACCCTTTGATTTGCATGTAGTTCTGAACAAGTTATTCCTTTGCGCAGGCTCTCCAATCTCTTTTTCTGATCTCAGCAAAGTTCTTCTGAGCAGCAGTGATTCACCCTCTTCCGGTGGTTCTTCCTTCTCTACAAGTTGAGGTGGTTCCGGCTCTGCCTCAGCCACATTTGCACCCCTCTGGCTTGCTGATTTGTTATGAGGACAGTCCCATGACATATGTCCCCACTCTCCACAGGTATAACACCTAACATCTCTTCCTCGCCCTCTTCCTCTGGGCGCGATTCTCCCTCTACTAGATTCACCCATCTGTGGTGATCTGCTGCTTGAACTTCGTGCTTCAAACTGATGCTGTGTTCCTCTGGATCTGGCTGATCCTCTACCTCTTGTTGAGCTCTTTCCTCTGTTTCTTTGACTCTGTTTCCGCAGTATTTTCTCCTCTGCTTTCAAACATGCTTGATAGGCATCTTCAACAGTTTTCAAACTTAACAGGCTAATCTCGTCTTGGATCTCATACCTTAGCCCATTAACATATCTGGCTACTTTCTCCAAATCGTCTTCTACATGCCCTGTTCTGATGCTTAACCTGTAAAATTCTTCAGTATATTCTTTAACAGACATTCCTTTCTGCTTCAGATTTTGCATCTGCTTAAAAAGATTCAAATGATAGTATTTAGGCAAAAACTTGGCTTTCACTTTGCTTACCATTTTATCCCACTGCTTGATCTTAGATTTCCCCTTTCTCATTCTTGATGTCTGTAACTCGTCCCACCAAATGGCTGCATGACCTCTCAATCTAGTGACTGCAAATTTTACCCTTTTATTTTCTTCAATCTCTTCATAATCGAAGTACTGATCTATGGATCTGATCCAATCCATGAGCTCATCGACATTCAGACTCCCTTCATACATAGGAATCTCTATTTTGGGTTTGCTTCCAACTTTCGCCAGCATCTTCACGAGTTTAACGTTTTCATTTTCTTCTTCTGCTTCCACATCTTGCTCAGATTCTTCTGAAGAACTTTCAGCCCCCTCATCAGGCGCTCTTCTCTGGGCTGTTTCCATTGTCTCCATTCGTTCATGCAGTCTTCGCACTTCTTCTATCAGGATTGCATTTGGTTCTGGTCTCCCTCGACCAATTCCTCTCCTTGGCGGCATCTTTGCTGCAACACCTGTAACTCTGGCTCTGATACCAAAAATAATGTACTTGAAACTCTGAGCGCACTCCAATTGTATTACAAGCATACAAATCAATCTTATTGACTTCTAAAATGCGGAATACCAAAATAGAAACTCTGTTTCAACTTAAACATAGAAACTGGATTCCTTTCTTGTTTCATACAGGGCGCAACCATATAATTAGTTTTATATCATATATCAGATACCAGCCACTGGTTTCAAACAAAGAAAAAACATTTGCGCCCTATCTGCGTTGCATTAGTTGCAATTAACAAATAAAATCAACCATTTACCGATTGAATCAATCCGATGCAATCTATTTGCATTTGCCACAACGTAAATAATACCATATATCTATGCCCAGAAAAGTTGTCGTGACATGGAATTTAATTGCAACCTGTAGAATTTCTGTAGATCTGCGTTTTTCATTTTACTGGTCCTGAACGCGATGTTCTAAAACTTCTGTGCTCAATTCACTTAGACTGCAATCAATAACGTATTAGCAATACAAACATAAACATGCAGAAGTGCTATGTATTCATAAACATGACATTGTTTCAAAACACCAGCGTGGTCCTCAGAATTTCACATAAACTCTGCAAGCGCTTTTCTTCAATCAGATCTCCTGTTCATCGAAATCAACTACTTGTTTTTTGATCTGGCAAAGTAAATTGGCGTTTTCTGTGCTCCATTACGCAACTGCTAGGATTGCTGGGCGCAAACTAATGAATATCCAATCTAACAAGCTAATTCTGAACAACAGTTCGAATCACAACTGGCAATTAACAATATCCGGGATTTTGAGGCGAGATTTTAGGAATCACAATTTCCAAAATCCGGCGTTGTCCCAAAAATCCGTGCAGTCTGTTTTTGGTTATACTCTGTGGGAAGATTCCACTCACAAAATTTAACACATATCATTGATCATAACACATATATTCTATCAAGTTTAAACTGAAACCACAGTTCGAACTAATTCAGAGAATTGTCAACGTATTAATCTGCATACCATTAACACAACCACGTCTATTCCATTTATAACACAGATCAAACATCACACATTGGGTGCAAACACTATTTTTTTATTCATCAGCACTAATAAAACAGAGATTTGTTTTGATGCCTTTTCCCCAAGAGCAATCTCCGGTTTTCTTCAAAAACAGTCTTCTTTATTAATCGGAGCTTTGCGCCCATACAAAACAACCACACCACACCTACTCTGCCTCTCCAATCTCTTTTCTTATTACATTTTTTATGTATTTCCTCCACTAATTGCTCTAACAAACAGCTAACATAATCTTCTATTGTTAAAGAAAATCTCAAATGAAACAGTTGCATTTATCACAATAATAACAAACTATATGAAGAATCGACCTCCCCAATGAAACTGAAATTGAACAAACAGTAATAAAATTCACACTATCAAACCACAACATGTGGACAATTTTCCACATTGCTGGTCAGTTCCGATGCTCCTGCATCAATAAATTTTTCGTATAGCTAAGGAAGTGTTACAATGCATATTATTCCATTTAGAAAGAAATCTCATTTCTACCAAACAACAATTTAAATGTAAGCAATGAAAGGGAAAAACAATGAGATATGGTGATCATTGAGGTTTCACACAAAGCCTTGGCTTGACAGGTTATAAGTTTGTCACAATGATTGAACTAGATAGTTATGCAAATAGGTGGATTGCAACATGTATCATTGCAATTCAATGATCAATATCTCTCCTAAAACTAACCAACAGTTGAAAGCAACAAAACATTCAACGATCAGAGCAATAAATAAATGGTGTTATTCAAGGGAAACAAGCTATATTTTAATTATGAATTAAAAGGAGAAAACAAGTTACAATGTATCTATCATAATGAAGGAAAACAACTAAGTTATACTACATTACAGAAAGGAAATGAATGGGTGGGTCCTCCTAAATGGTGCCATGTTGCCTAAGAAGCTACATAATAAAAATTAATCACATCAAGAATGATTTCAAACAGCAACATCAACGCTTTGTCATCAAGGATAAATCTCATAAATACATAATGCAACCTACAACTCCCATGATCCATTGATCAACAATATTCACAGTATATAGATGAATTATGAGTTGGAAACCTAGGTACTCTTTACAAATTTTACAACCCTCCTCTGTTCTCTTACCATACATGTTTACAAAATAGAAATGGAAAAAATTTGAATCCCATTCCCCAAATCTAGATTATTAAACTATGAACAACTTACAAGATATTATATTTATGTGATTTTTGGAGATCTTGGTTGTAGAACAACTCAATATCTTATTACATATGTTATTTCTAACGTAAAACCAACAAGAAGTAGCTTAATTTTGTTCTATTATTGACTCGGCACTCCATTTGAGACATGTTGTGGAAACAATTGTAACAATAAAATTCCACTTGATAGAACCGTGTGTATCACAAATTCCATGCATTTTCTCAAGAATCCACTCTAGCATCACCTAATTGGGCATTTTCCACGCAAAACCCATGTCGTGGAATTTCCATATTCTTATTCATTGCTCCAAAAATTGCATTTGAAGCTTGTTACTCAATTTTGCATGACACGAGTTGATTGAAACATTGATCATGAACTAGAGGCTCGTGGAATTAACTTGTGTAGGAATTAAACAACATATATACACGTCAATGGCGTTAGGAATAAAACCCATGTTCTAAAATTTCTCTTGAAGTTGTGTAGATATGCCAACATTGAAAGTCGGTTACATGATCCGCATAGGAGCTACAAGAACTGAAGTACGCATAACAATCATTAGTAAAACCAACCATAATCATCTTTAATCATTAAAAATAAATGAAATTGACGATAATTAACTTTTTTTTTAGCACTTTGTAAACTTACCATCGTATATTTACGAAGGAATGCGTTAAGAAGTGTAATAATAAATGGGTGAGGGGATGAGGTAAAATGATAAAAAATGGGTGTTTTGAATGGTAAAAAAGACAACAAAATGACGACTCAACAAGAAACTTGATGAGATGACTAATAACGTTGTTGTAGACTTCCTCATAAGTATTGTTGATGAACACGATTTCTACCCCTGTTAGTAAACCAAAAATTGATCCTACATATATGCCATATCATCATCCTCATACGCATCAGAGCAATTTACTGAGGAATCAAAATTCTTGGAAACAAGGTAGTTATTCTTTCATATCTTTGCAGCGAAGACATGAAAGGAAGGATTATGGACCAGTGCCAATTATCAATGTAGATTATGGTTTGAGTGATAAAAGGTCATACATTTGCATTTCAGAGATGCTTGCGAAGTTCATATCATTGCATATCATATGTTATTATTGGGATATATAGTTATGCAAATTTACAAATTGTGTTTAGTCAGTGTTGATGGTGACATTATTTAAAATTCTTCAGTAGTGTTGTTTGTTCAGACTTCCTAAGAAGTGTTTCTTTATTGCTGATGACAATGTTCAAACCCCTTCAGGAATATTGTTTATCACTGGTGACAACATTCCTATTTATTTAGAAGTGTTGTTTGTTCAAACTTCCTCAGAAGTGTTTCCTTATTACTTGTGACAATGTTCAAACTTCTTCAAGAGTATTTTTTGTTTGCACTTCTTCAAAAGTGTTGTTTTATTATTGGTGAAAATGTTTATACTTCCTCAGAAATATTTATCATTGGTTATGACAAATATCTTCACCACATCCATGAAAATGATTTTTTTTATATGACTTCAACAATTGATAGAAATGTGAGAAGTTGTCTTCAAGTAAAAATGTTGGTTTAATTCCATCTTCCTACTTAATTGTTCCATCTCCCTTGTAATCATTATGGGGGAGTGTTGGAATGTGTCCCATTGTAAAGTACACATTATGTTGGAAAATAAATAACTAAATAATCATTTTATGTAAAATAGGTAAATGTTAGATTCATTGTTGAGTAAAATACCTTTATAATAATCTACTATATGAATATTCATCATGGAGCAAAATACCTTTATAATAATCTATTATATGAAAAGGTGAAATTACATTACCTCACATGTATTATTGGGATATATTTCCTCAAAATATTTTAGTATATAATAGAGGTTAGGGAGTTTCTTGAAAAACAAAACACAATGCATATCAAAGTCTTATCTTTGTAAAATGGTGAAACATTTGTGGTGGTATTCTTTGTAAGATTGGATATTTATTAAGATAATTAAAATGTTATTACCTTCATGTGGATGTTTCCTCAATTGGTTTTTTACCACTTAAATCTAGTGCACTCATTCTTTTGTCTATTGTTTTATTTTTATTATTAATTAAATGTTATTATTATGCATAAGAGGTTAGATTTGTAAAGTTCTATTGTGTTTTATATTGTTATATGTTTCTACATATTTTTAATATTCTAACAACTTAGTACAACCTATATACTTCATGTTTTGAAAATACATTGTGGTGTGAGGCATACATGATTGGTCTGTACGATAAGGAGAACACAGGCATCTCCTTCCAAGGATATGCAATATGGTTTCAATGTATGGAATTTTGGGAAAGAGTTATGTACCATCCCTAACTCATTAAGGTGATCAACAAACAAAGAGTTAAAGGGAATGAGTGATGATGTCATCACACCATATTGCAAGGACAAGTTTTGAATGGTTGGGGAGTACAAGTTGAGGCATCAAAGAGCATAGTCTTGGTCTATAGAAAGGTTCATATTACAAGGGAATATTATCCCTAGACATGGGTAGCCAATTGGAATTCATGGAGTCTAGGCATCAGGGAATCAAATAAAGGATCTTGGGAAAGAAGAGACTTGGTGATGGAAGCCTAAATATTGAAATCCTTGCCATCATGACATGTATGATGGGCATGCGTCACAACAATACTGAGTTGGGAGAAAAGAGGATCAATATAAAAGGAAAAATTCTTATTTCATCAACCCAATAATGAAGGCACATTGGCCCTACACATGTATGTACAATAGAAAGTCAAAGAGTCGAGTTGCAAGGAAAATTTGTATGCCTTCTAGTAAACCTCCCAATAGTAGGAGATCATTATCACTTCTCGTGGATGGCTAATAGGTGATCAAACTCTTGGGAAAAAAAGATTATCAACGACCCACAATAGCTTGACATTGAAGAAATAAATTAGAGTTTATAAGGTATAAAACAAGGTGCTAATGGTGTTGGACCCGCCAACGTGTCAGGGGATCTCCCCGTTAAGAAGTCTCAACTAGACCTCAGATCGATTGGTGTAAGAGTCCCAACAGTGGGTCGTACGGTATTTCCTTGATCGCGGTTGCACACAGCGGTAAGTAGGATGTCCTTGTTGGTAGAAAGGGTGTGACCAGCGCAACAAGCCAAGTAAGATGCATGAAGGGTTATAACACACAGAATGGGGAATGAGTGAGCTCCTTAGAAACCTGTGGAAACACGCAGCTTCAAAGGGAACACACGAGAAAAGATACATCACAGGTTGGAAGGCAAGTTAGAAAATGATCCAAAGTGATTGTTAAACCAACACATCTCAATAAGATTCATACATACATATATAGAAAGAGTCCATACATACATACGTAAGAAAACAACTACATATATCATTAGAGTAACCAAGACAACTGAAATGCAATAATGACATATGCATGAAACGTGTTGGCTCTGTTATATTAAGAAAGTGAAAGTTCCAATCATACATAAAACCATGACCAACTACTAGTCCTGAAAATGAAACGTTACAACCACTATTGCCTGCTCCTCCAAAGAGATATACTAGCTCTGGACTATGAAGAAGCCAAGGCTTGTTACAATACACTCCAAGCTTTCTCTAAGATACACCTATAAGAAGCTTGGTTCCCAAAGGCCCGTACAATGAGTTATGAGGTTCTATAAATAGAAAAGGGTGGGGTGACCCTTGACATTCCCCTTTGTGACTCTTCACCTACCCTCATGACTCTTCAACCACTACATGACTGTTACATTCTACTATCGACACATGTTCTTTCACTTTTACAAGATGTTACATTACAATCTGCACATGTACCCATGTGAGATAAAATAGGCTTGAGTAAGCCATGCAAGACATCACTAAGACTCTGATAGTTATGGGAAGACCAACTCTTCGACATCCCTGTGATGGTCGAAAGTGGCGAACTGATTCCAAGATTGATAGTCCATGATGGTGTTTGTGTGCTCAATGGTGACATCCTGCTGAAAGCAAACTCTTGCCTCCATTGCATTCGAGTACACTGATTTGGCTCCTTTGTCCAACTCGTCTGATAACATGTGCATCATAGTCTTGAGTGCAGCCAGACTAGCAACATACTGATGCATAGTGTCTGCGCTGATCTCCAAGTATGTGCTGGTGGCTATGCACATCAACTCATCGAAGTACATGTCCATCTCCAGTCGGACTTAGTTCTTTTTCTTCACCTCGGTGAGTGTGCCAATGGATGGGATTGCATGCGTGCACACAATGAAATCCATGCTCCTGAACACCCATGCATGTGATCGACATCACCGCTCACCTTGTCTGTTCTGTGCCAGCTACTAGGATGGGTCTATAACCATATGGATGTAGTTTCATCAATCTGCGCATGTTGCGCCTCCAACTGTACTTGTTCCTTCTGCACTTCCTTCTCTCTTCTATGTAGCTCATGTTCTTCCATGAGTTGTCATTTCAACTCCTGCAACTCCTCTTTGTCTTTGCGTGATCGTTGCCTCTTAGCCTCAACCTCCAAAGCTTATTTCATCACAAGTGGATCTGCTTAGAGCTTGCAGCTTTGCTCTGCCTCTGCACTGTCAACAACCTTCCTCTTACCTTTGCCTCACACATGTCTACTACCTTCTGTTGCTGTTGAGGCTGCTAATCGATGTGATGCTGCTACCATTTCATATTGATATCCTTGTCTATGAATGACTTGGTGTCTTCATATTTAGGTAAGCTCATATACACTTGCTCAATTGCATCTCTAGTTGCACTCTCAACGGTGTCCTTTCGCCCTGCTCTCTAGGAGGCCAATGTATCTGTATAGTTGAGAGGCAGACGAACACCTATGATACCTAGAGACATAAAAACACTCATGGAAAAAATTTGTCAGTTAAAAACCAAAACAAAATGGAGGAATGACATGCAACATACTTGTGTGACTGTCTGTGAAGATTGCGCAATTTTCATTGGGAGGCTGGGAGACTAACTGCCAAAACTGCGCGAGGCACAGTCTAGGTTGTCAGGAGACTGACTGACTATTGGAACTGCACAATGCACAATCCAGCTTGGCCTGCTGAGGACTGAAACTGCATAATGTGAAATTTCAATTAGAAGTGACATGCAAACCAACAAACTTCAATGCACAGTTTCAGGGGCCAGTAATGCATTGCCTCCCAGAATTGCGCAATGCAAGCCTAGAGGCTAGTGCTAGGCCAGATTTGTGCAATTTCTAGAGGGAAGGCAAAGCCCTCACTTCCAAAAATGCACATTTTCTAGCCGGGCAAGGCAAGGTGTGGGCTAAGGCAGCCTAGACCCGTTAACGAGCGACTGAAAACATGAGAAGTTTGAATGCATGGAGAAGTTGAGTGAAAATAATAGTGAATGATCATGCATGAAAAAATTGAGTGCAAAATTTAGAAAATGGGAAAGCAAGCAAGTGTGTGAAGTGAGTCACTGCAACGACAACCATTAGTGCAGAAACAATGTCATGCATGCGACAACAGTGAGATGCAAAGAAAAACTGAAACAATGCTTCTACAAGATAACATGCATCAAAACGACAGTAAGCGTTCATTGAAATCAAGCAGACATCACTTACACAAAGAAAAATACAAAAAGTGACATAAACATAACACAAGACGTGAGAAGCAGACTTACCCTGAAAAAGTTGTGTTGAATGCGTCGAAGACTCCAAGATGCAATGTGGGATGTCAGAGCTGCAAGATTGATGCAAGGAATGAGATCTACATCGTCTGACAAATGAGATTTGATAAGATTGAGGTTATGACATGTATGCCACAAATCTAGGAAAAAGTGACACTTGGTGGGAGGTTTCTAAAACGATCTTTGCATGTAACCTTGAATTGCTAAAAATAGATCCCTAAAATCTAGGGATGCTTTGCTTTTTTCCTTTTCAGGAAAAGCATGCCATGCATGAAAATTAACCTTGCTTAGTCCTAGAGGGAACCGGTCAACCTAATAGCACATGCAACAACCTACAAGTCTGGGGATGAAATTTGCGTAATTTTTGGGCTTATCAAGGTTGGCTGTCCCTCAGGCATTGTGCAATTTCTGGGGCCAGCAGGTCACTACTTCCTAGAATTGCGCAAATTTTGAGTTGAAGCCCAATGTTGGGATGGATTTTGCAATTTATGGAGGGAAGGTTACCTGGCTGGATTGCACAATTCTGGAGCCCAGTAGGATTGCACAATTTCTAGAGGGAAGGTTGGCTCCCCTTTAGAATTATGCAATTTTCAAGGGGAGCATCTCAGCCAGAAAAATGTAAGTTTGGAATGAAAGCCTGCGGGTGGGAGACAAACAAGTTAACATACACAGGTTGTGAGCCAATGAAACTCAATTGAATCGTATGTACTTGACATTGCAAGACATGCTACTAAGGATGGTTGGTAGGGAGGCTCCAAAATGAAGCTAAGGCAAAATTTTGGAGGGTGGTTGTAGCCACTACAACACTTGGTGACACACTAGTAGAACTCCAGCTCTCTGAATGGACCTTGTTTCGTGAAAGGAAAGTCTAACTCCTCCAGAAGTATTGCTCGATTCTTAGATCATCTTGATTCCAACACTAGCTTGATTGAAAGATGTAGCATTTGCCATGCTCTTGGTCGGTTAGCACACATTCCAAGCCAAGTCAACATAGTTGTTTTGATTGGGGATGAGGGGTATATTGGTACACAAGAAATATGATAGTCAGAGTTTAAGTTTCATCTCTGGTGTTGCTTTGCTGCCAACAGGCCTTAACAGTACCCCGACGGAGTCACATAGGAACACAACCATCGCTCCACTTCCAATGAGCCTGGTCAGTACCCCGGTGGAGTTACTTGCATCACCTCTCTGCGTAGGAAGCCTTTCACTTCTTTCGCCTCATTAATTTTTCATTTTTTCAAAAATTTTCATATTTTCATTTTTTCAACAATTGTGCATAACACTTATTCATTTTGGAGGCGGAAGAGGGATCCTGACTTATTGAGAGCAGAAGAGGTTGTTCCTTTAGAGAAGTATTTTGTATATACCTCTGACATACTTGTTAAGGTTTTCCCCCTCACCTTACTCTACTTGACTGAGCTAACAAGGGTTAACCCACAAACAACCGACTAGAGTAGGTGATACTAGTTAGCATGCAAGCGTTGTGTTTTCATCAAGCTTCACTTCGAACATAACGTATTTTCCATTGGTGTATCATGGACTGAAGTCAAAAAGTTCTTCATACAGAGACATGATGACAGATAACCAAGTATTGATAACTGCACAAGTCCTCTTGTACTTTACCCAACTTGTTTCAAGGCTTGCACACGGTTCATGTGAAAATAACCTACGAACGTAAACAAAAAATAAACAAAAAAAGAGCAAAGAGTAGAAGAAAATGCGAAAGCAAAGGGAGTAAGCAAACAAGCAAGTGAGAAAACAAACAAACAAGAAAGCAAACATGCATGTAAGCAAACCAACAAGAAGAAAACACTACTCCTACTCCTAAGCTAACAGTGCATGGGTCTGCTCACGTGAAGTGATACTTCCAATGCAGCCACTAGTGCATTGGTCGACCCATGTTGGTGAAGGCGTGGTTCACGAATAGCACAGTCACGCAAACCAACAAACATGAAAGATATAATGATGAAGACAAACACACTTCAGGTTTAAGTGTGTCCACAGAAAAGAAATGAGTGAAAGCGCATGACATGCACTCTATGGACTTGCCATGGTGTTGTGCTACACTACGTGCAGATGTTAAACATATGCATTCTCTTGACTATGACATGCAAGAAAACATGAGAAAGGTAGACCACTTACGTTGCACAAGTGTGATTGTTGTGTAATATTCCTCCAATGCAAGAGTGATGGGATCATGTGATTCGAGTGGAGGAAGTGAAATCTGGGTGTTTGGTTGATCTTCAATGCAAAGCAGAGAGTGATGAAGAGCCTTGCATGTTTCAAAAATTTCCTAATCAAAAGAAAAACCAACCTCAGGACAACAAGGGCCTGACATAACCATCAGCTTAAGCTGAAGTGCCTCAATAGCTTGGGGGGTTTCGAATTCTTCGACTGGTAGATCATCAGAGACCAATGACCTAGACATATTAACAATGAGTGAATCAACATTGTGATCGAATGAAGAAGTACAAAGATCACGACAACTATGATTAGAAAATTGGGGATGTTCGTCGGCATCCTCATGATTTGATGGATCATGGAGAGGGGTATATGAGAAGCAAGGATGTTCACCCTCTCTGTTTTCAGAAATGATATATGATAGGTTGGATGAATTTTTAGAAGAATATGTGTCCTCTCCACAATGTAATGATAGAATGACATCCGACGTGTCGCGTGAACTATCAGAAGTAGAATCATCCGGATATGAGTTTTCACAAGGGAAATCAACAGCGGCAGAATCACAAGGGATGTTAGGATAAAGCGGATGAGGCATAGATGGAAGGGATTCATCCTTCACCGCGGGTTCTTCTTTAGATTCCCGCACACAATTATTATGAATGATAGCACAGGTTAGCTGCACAACACCAACTCCGTCAACAACTTGATCCTCTTTCACAACAAGTGTGGAGTCTATAATGGAAGAACACAAGACAGTACAATCCATAGGATCAATGGAACACGAGGACGGAGGTTGAGGGAGCGATTCCATGTGACAACCAGTAGGTTTGCAAGCTGAATTTCCGTAGATATCAAGAGCAGGTGGGGTGGGAGGATGTGACAGTTCAATAGACGTGTGTGCATTTTCTCCCACATCACTCTACGGTTGTGGAGCTATTTGAAGAGGTGAAGGTGGATAGTCACTTGTGACAATGACTATGCCTACTTGTGATTGTGCAACTTTATCACCGAAGTGTGCTAAGCGGGTTTCGAATGATTTCAAGAATTGTATATTTTCAGATATGTAAAGAAGATACTCAAATATTCCATCAAGGAATTCCTAATCAATTTCATCTTTGGGAAATCAGTATGCAAGATTACGAAAGCGCATGTTAAATTATTCAACAGATTCATCGGGTGCTTTCCGTAATTTCAAAATTTCTTTATTGAGTGCTTTACGGTCAAAGTGGTTGAAAGCACGATCTATCTCTGCGACCAGATGAGAAAGAGAATGAATATATTTTTTAGGTGGCGTGGAACACCAATGCATTAGGTGCCCTTGAAATGTGTAGGCGAACGACGCGCAGGTCATGTGATCTTCAAATATTTCATGTATTTCACAGGAGCCTACAACGTCAACTACATGCCTAAACAAGGCTATGTAGCCTCCTCCATCATATGTTTTATGTGACAAGTTATCCCAGAGCTCTTTCGAGATTTCAAATTTGTTTCCATATGGCATACACTATGGAAGAGAAACTCTGTAGTTATTCATGATAGGTATGCAAAGATTCAAAATGGATTTGAGAACTCAACTTTTCATCTCACCCTCTTTCAAGTGCCAAAATATTAGCATTGCTGGACCCGCCAACATGTCAGGGGATCTCCCTGGTAAGAAGTCCCAACTCGACCTCAGACCATTTGGTGTAGGAGCCCAAGCAGTGGGTTGTACAGTATTTCCTTAACCATGGTTGCACACAGAGGTAAGTAGGTTGTCCTTGTTGGTAGCAAGGGTGTGACCAGTGCAACAAGCCAAGGAAGATGCATGAAGGGTTCTAACACACGAAATGCGGAATGAGTGCACCCATTAGAAACCTCTAGAAACACGCAGCTTGAAAGGGAACACATGAGCAAAGATACATCGCAGGCTGGAAGGCAAGTTAGCCAACGATCCAAAGTGATGGTTAAACCAACAACATGTCTTAGTAAGATTCATACATACATATATAGAAAGAGTCCATACATACATGCGTAAGAAAACAATTACACATATCATTAGAGTAACCAAGATAGTTGAAATACAATAATGACATATGCATGAAAATTGCTGGCTCCGTTATATTAAGAAAGTGAAAGTTCTAATCATACATACAACCATGACCAATTGCTAGTCCCGAAAACAGAACGTTACAGTCACTGCCGCCTGCTCCTCCAAAGAGATATACTAGGTCTGCACTATGGAGAAGTCAATGCTCATTACAATACACTCCAAGATTTCTCTAAAATACACCTATAGGAAGCTTGGTTCCAAAAAGCCCATACAATGAGTTATGAGGTTCTATAAAATAGAAAAGGGCGAGGTGACCCTTGACATTCCCCTTTTGTGACTCTTCACCTACCCTCATGACTCTTCAACTACTACATCACTGTTACATTCTACTATCGACACTTGTTCTTTCACTTTTACAAGATGTTACATTACAATCTGCACATGTACCCATGTGAGACAAAATAGAATTGAGTAAGCCATTCAAGACATCACTATGACTCAGACAGCTATGGGAAGACCAAATATTCGACATCCTTACGATGGTCGATGGTGGCGAACTGATGCCAAGCATGGTAGTCCATGATGGTGTCCACGTACTCAATGGTGACATCCTGCTGAAAATGAACTCTTGCCTCCGTTTCATCTAGGTACACTGATTTGGCTCCTCTGTCCAACTCGTCTGATAACATGAGCATGATAGTTTTGAGTGCAACCATACCAACAACATATTGATGCATAATGTTTGGACTGATCTCCAAGTATGTGCTGGTGGCTATGTGCATCAACTCATCGAAGTACATGTCCAGCTCTAGTCAGACTTGGTTCGTTTCACCTCGGTGAGTGTGGCAATATATGTGATCGCATGCGTGCACACAATGACATCCATGCTCCTAAACACCCGTGAATGTGATCAACATCACCGCTCACCCTGTCTGCTCTATGCCACCTGCTAGGATGGGTCTATAACCTGTATGGGCATTGTTTCATCAGTCTGTGCATGTTGTGCCTCTTGTTTTACTTGTTCCTGTTGTGCTTACTTCTCTCTTCTATGCAACTCATGTTCTTCCTTGAGTTGTCGCTTTAGATCTTGCAACTCCTCTTTTCCTTTGTGCGATCCTCTTGTCGTGACGTCACTTCATAGCCTCAACCTCCAAAGCTTCTTTCATCACAAGTGGACTTGCTTTGAACTTGCAACTTTGCTTTGCCTCTGTGCTGTCAACAACCTTCCTCTTGCCTTTGTCGTGCATAGGTCTGCTACCTTTTTCTGCTGCTGATGGTGCTTCTCACTACAATGCCGCTACCATTTCATCTTGATATCCTTGTCTATGAACAACTGGGTGTCTTCATAGACAGGCAAGCTCATAGACACTTTCTCATCTACATCTCCAGTTGCGTTCTCAACGATGTCCTTTAAACTTCCTCTCTGGGAGGCCAATGTAATTGTACTACTGAGAGGTAGATGAACACCTGTGATAACTGGAGACACAATAACACTCATGGAAAGAAATGTATCAGTTGAAAACCAAAACAAAATGGAGGATTGACATGTAACATACCTATGTGACGTCTGTGAAGATTGTGCAATTTTCCCCAAGACGCTGGGAGACTGACTGCCAAAACTGCACAAGGCATAGTCCAATTTGTTAGGAGGCTGATTGACTACTGGAAATACACAATGTACAGTCCATCCTGGGCTTGCTGAGGACTAAAATTGCATAATGCGTAATTTCAGTCAAAAGTGACATGCAAACTAGCAAACTGCATTACACATTTTCTGGGGCCAACAAGGCACTGCCTCCTAGAATTGCACAATGAAAGCCTAGAGGCTAGTGTTGGGAAAAATTTGTGTAATTTTTGGAGGGAAGGCAGAGCCTTCACTTCCAGAAATGCACATTTGCTAGTCGGGTAAGGCAAGGTTTGGGCCAAGGCAGGCCAGACTCGTCGACAAATGACTAGAAACACGAGAAGTTGGAATGCATGGCAAAGCTGAGTGCAAACAAGAATGAATGACCATGCATGAAAACAATGAGTGTATGATTCAGAAAAAGGGAAAGCAAGCATGTGTGTGAAGCGAGTTGCCACAACAACGACCGTTAGTGTAGAAACAATGTCATGCATGCGACAACTATGAGATGCAAAGAAAAACTGAAACATTGCTTCTACATCAGGGAAAATTTTAAGAACCCCCCCCAAATTTATAAATATAATAATTGGGCGAATCTCCATGGTATATAGGAAAAATGGAAGGCGATTTTATCAATAATATAATATGTATATATAATTTTCTGGCGAATCTCTCACCAGGCATGGCGAATATTTTACTCAATTATAAAATCTTGTAAGAACTTGGCAAGTTTTTCACTAAATAATAAAACTTTGTAAATTCCTAGTGAATTTTAGCATTGTGAACTCTTAGAGAATTTTTTGAAGAAGTATAAAACCATATATGATAAGAGCCACATGGTGGTAATATCACTATCTTTTTTCACATTTCCACGACATGGAACTTGTCTATAAAATCATAAAAAAACCAACCAGGAACAGGAACAACTCAAATGCTTTGTGAGAGCTAGTCTAGAAAAAAGCAACAAATAACATGTCGGCAGAATTGTTCATCGGTGAGCCGCTATTTCGTGGGAAATCTGTAAAGGAGCAGTTGGATATCATATTTCCAAATCCGGGAAAGCCTTTCCCATCCCTCACAAGATTTGTTAAAAATGTTGGGTGTCTAGAAGGTGTGGATTTGCTGAAACAAATGTTACAAGTGGATGGAAACAAAAGAATAACAGCTAATGAAGCTTTGCAACATCCATACTTTCAGTCCTACAGGACTATAAACAACTGCCATAAAGATTAAAAATGGAAATCAGCTACAAATCTCTTGATGACAACACTATCAAGATAGAGGCCGATGCTCTCTTAAAGACAGAGCTGCTGGAAATGGAAGCAGGTGCTATGAAGCTAACACTAGTAAAAGATGGGACAACACAGCTTCCCATAGTGCATCCCACTCTGGGACAATCAGTTTTTTGATGTTTTGCAGAATGGGTTACAGTCTTGCAACTTGTTTTGGATTTGTCACCAACCTGATGTTTTGCTTCTAATTTATTTTCATCTGGTGATAAACAAAGTGTCAATCTTTTCTCAGGATAAAATAGTATTCTTTACAGATATATTAACTTGGCTGAAAAGTCTAGGACAATATGAACAGGACAACTTCCAGGTTTTTTTGAAGATTTCTCCTATCAATTTACTGCCGAAGGGTTTTCTGTGATTTCTTGCACTTCTGAAATTGAATCAAATTTCTACTTGAAATAAAAGTTCAGAAGGGACTATATCACTAATGCTAAACACACATAATTGAGAAGCCGATATGAAGCATTGTTTTTTTGGGTGTGTTACAACTTTGGTGACCATGCAGCTCAGTCATTGCATGTTCAATTTGTAACTCCACCTTGAAAGAGTGAAATGTGTGGTGTAGGATAAGAAGCTCTCTGTTAAGGCGCAATTGTTTTTCCCCAAAATTCTAATATCTAGATTCTATCCTGTTCATGTCTGTGTCAGGTGATGTTTCTTTTCATGTGCATGTGTTTAGTCAGATATAAAATACTCAAGTTCTCACCAGCCTGGGCTACAGTGGCCATTCTGATGATCTATTTCATACTCATTGAATTTTTCTAATAAAATGACATTATATTCATTTAAATTATGTGATTGAAATAGGGATACAAGAGCTTATTTGTATTTGAAGGTCTATAAGGCAGAGTATAAGCTCACACCAATCCTTGTTGTTCACTGCAAGAGAAAATCAGTTTCTATTTCACTCCTCAATAACACTGACTAAATCTCAGTTTGAAAATCAGTTAAATTAAGAAGACTAAATCCCAGTTTGAAAATCAGTTAAATTTAGATGAAATTACTCATTCAAAATCATTTGGATGAGGAAATTGTCAAATAATTGTAAGTTGTCGTCTTAGAGAACATGAAGGGAGCACATTCGTCATATTCTACCAACTGCAACATACCTACCTTCAATGCACTCTCTGTAAGGACCATAACGGGAGAAAATGTGGACCCATGTACAAATTTTTACTGCCTCAAGGTTTGTTTCGTCCTGTGACTACTAGGTTCATTAGTCCTTCACATAACTCTCGAACAAAATGAATCCAAGAGTGGAATATAGACTCTTTACACGCAATTTATTTTCTAGAAAGTCTATACAGAGAAATTAAAGTTGCAAGTATAAGAATTATGCTTCAAAAATGAATTTTCTTGTGTAGTGAGCTATACCAAGGGTATGCTTTTGCAAAGTTTTATAACAGAAAAATTTGTCAAGAGGAATTTATTAAGGAAATCTCTTGTTAGAAATGAAATCCAGTTGAGTTGAGATAAAGTCCATAGTTACAAAGAAGTATTGTTGTGGAAAGCAATTCCACTATGACATTCCTGTACATTTTAATACAATATAAAAGGAAATTGATGTGATTTCCAAGCTACTTGAATCCATTGAACACAGAGAGAATCAGTTGAGAACTGATGAATGAACATGGAAATCGATGTAATTCCTAAGCTACTTGAATCCATTTTGAACACAGAGAGAATCAATTGAGAACTGATGAATGAACATGAGCTGAAGCAAAAGGACACTATCATTAAGCTAGTCGACCCTGAAATTGAAGAAAATGATCATGTCAAACAAATCTACTAGCAATGTACTAATAACGGTAAAATCGACTTGCAAGAAGAAAGTAACTTAAATACCACATTTGTTGGAAAATGAAATCAATCAAAAAATGTTCTAACCAGAGATGAAGTTGATTCAAATGAAAGAAGTTCAAATCAGGGTGAGGTGAACCCAATAAATGAGATGTCGATAATCCCAGGAAAAATCAACTAGCAACAATGAAGGAAATCGATTGAAAATAATTAGTTAATTCCATTGTTAAGATTTCAACTTGGATATCATTTGTTGCCCAGGTACATTCTCTTGGAGAAATCGACCTGCATGTTAGGATGTAAATAAGTTCCAATTAAACAGAACATTTTTATTTGAGGGGAATTGAGGTCCAAAAGAGCAGAGTTCTTGGCAGAGGAACAATATAACTGCAAACACCCATTCAATATCTATGACTGTAGATTGAAGTTCTGCAACCTTGGAAGCACTATTGAGTACTTAACCAGAGCTGTAGAATCATTGGTACTTTATTAGATTTGATATGCAATACAATGCTTGATTCGCCTTGATTCCCATTTATTCTGTTTAATTTCTGCATATTGATACCGTTCCAACTGCTTGAAACAATAACATTTTCAAAAGGTCTCTTTCACTCTCACTTCAATTCGAACAATACCCCTTTCTCTACTACATTCATGCACATATGCTTACATTTCCAATTCTGCAGATTGGTTTTCATGAAATTAACCAATACTTGTTTTGCATCTAACGAATTCACATAACTAAACAAAGCACTGAAAATATCACCAAAACTGAGTGGCCTCTCTAGTATTACAAGAAGATTTATTCAAAAGAAACAAGAAGTTATTTTAAACTACCCTAGACATCTCATTGTCAGTACAACATGCAGGACTTTTTCTGCCTGCCAGTTTTTGACTTCCGTGAAGTCTTACATTGAAGATCTAATCAAAAGATCGCTGCAAAACTTTAAAGGGGTGTAAAACCCCCAGCATTCAAATGCTTTGATGGCCAGAGGATGAGCCCAACTCAAAGTTTAATCTGAGATGTAATCTCTACAAATATAGAATGCAAACAAATGCACTAAAAACCAAAGAAACCTAGTTCACTGGCCCTTTCCTTCTCAAATGTCTCAAAGTACTCTCTTTCAATTCCTTAAGTGCCTGCATAAATGGTTGGGACATGACAAGACAAATAAATAAAGGGAGAGGAAAATTAGATAAAATGAAACACCCAAACTCAAAAATAAGACCATTACCAAGGCAGGTGGAGGATGATAAACCATTGGGGTCTGCATTTGCTCACAGGGATGGCTTCAAGTAGGGATTTCACCAGCACTAACTTATCCCCCTTGATGATAACCATCTATTACACCATATTGACATCTCCTTTTCAACCTTAGAAACCATCCACACCCATTATATTTTTTTGCAGTCACTGAATTTAAATAAAGACATAGCGCTGCGATTACAATTGAGCTAAGGACAATTCCACTCAAATGTATCTTCTACTCTAGAAACATTAATTATATCTTTTGTTATATTTGAATCAACAATGATTGTCCAACCTGTTCATAGTTTCAGTTCCTCTGTTACACTTCTAGTGAACATCAATTTAACTATTTTAGAAATATTGAAGCGCTGTGTGAACAGTATTTGATTGCATTAATGGCTTCCAATGAGCGTAGAAATTCATTTGGGCTTACATGGGCCTAAGCAGTGGGATTATTCATACAACGACCAGGACACAACACAGAAAAACAAGTCTGTGGTCTTGACCAGATTAGCAGATTATAACAACTAACAAGAAGATGAAATGTGCGGCGTCTGCTGGGGCCAAAATGGTGAAGGAAGGGACTTCGGCTGGTATCCGTTGGGCCAAACATCAATACCACAAAAATGCCCAGAACTGAAATGGTAGTTAGTGTCCAAAATTAGCAGAAGAAATGAGTGTGGGAAGGGCATATATGTGATCTATTTTGCTTCTATTGTATTCTAGAGCAGACTTATATTGTATTAATTTTTGGGCTAAAGTTTTGAGTATATTAAATGACTGAACCATGTAGAACCATTGACTTGACTTTACATATATGGTTGTAAGGCCTCCTGGTTTTAGTCATCCATTAAAAAAGGGGATATTTGTGCACTAAATGTTCACTCCATGCTTTATTTTTCTGTTGAAAAAATATTTGAATCAACAATAACCTCACAATCATGTTCAAAAGGCCTCTCATTGTCATGCTTATTTGAACTAAGCACTAATCCAGCATTGTAGGCTTCCTATCATTTCCTTGATTTTAGTCTCTACTTCAAAGCAAGATCATTCTAAAGCTACATTTATAAAAAATGATCTATTATTATTTTTTTGAGTAAAGGTTCGCCTTTTCATTATGCCATCAATCATTCACAACTGATTTGACCTTGCATTATTGATTTTCCCGATGGGAAAACAGACCAATAACACAAGTTTATGAAGGCAAAGTAACCCCAAAGCACAAAAGTTGGGATCTTTCTAATGATGGGCATTACTGCAAGGCAGCCAACCGCCATCAGAGATTGCAACAAATTACTCAATTGTTGTTCTTTCACCTCAACAGGAAGCAGGTCATCCACGTCCTTGTCAACATTAAAAATTGATTCATCAACTAGGCATCCATATTCCCAGTACTTGCGGCCAACTGAATTGTGGTCTCTTTCAATTCCTTAAGTGCCTGCATAAATGGTTGGGACATGACAAGACAAATAAATAAAGGGAGAGGAAAATTAGATAAAATGAAACACCCAAACTCAAAAATAAGACCATTACCAAGGCAGGTGGAGGCTGATAAACCATTGGGGTCTGCATTTGCTCATAGGCTTCTTGCATGTTTCTGTATAATTGCCCTAAGGTTGAATTTTTCTGCATAATTTTCCAGATTGTTGTCACTAACTTGCTAAGCACCAACTGTAACAAAAGTACTTGTAAGTTACTCGTCTATAAAATGTCTGAATTGTGTCTTTTCCCTGAGAAGCTGCAATTGATAATTCCAATATATTAGTACCTGATGTTTGAGGGTAGCTAAGCCTTTCATGTGCATTGGAGATTCAAGAATAACACCATTTGAAGGAGGTATGCCAACAATACCACATAAAATAGTCTGTCACAATAAAAGGAAAATTTATGAATCCACTAGAGATTTTTTATGGAGGTGAAAACAAAGAATGAAGAGTTAGATCAAGATGTCTTCAGGAGAGCAAAAGCTCTTCCAGAATAGGGTAGCCAGTGATAGTTGAACCTAAACATGAACCCTGACAAAAATTACAACATAGTTGTAAATAATATATATTTACTGTGGTAATGGGCCTTGACACAATCTCTGCAATAATGGCCCTGCTTGATACAACATTTTTCAAGGGTTTTTTGTGAAGTTTCCTTTAAACTTTTCTATGCAGACTTCTTCCCTTTCTTCTTAGTGATTTCAGTGTAAGTGCTCGGTATACACTCTTTTAAGTGAATCTGTTCCAGCAATGTTCTTTCTGCAGTAACATTCCACCAAGAAAGTTAGCCACTTTATCAGTGGCATTCACACTGGTCACAAATGGCTGAAACATTTTTTTCAACCATTGGAACAGTGGCACTACGAACTTTAGGATCAATTCTATCATCAACTGCTCCAAATTGATCTTGCACATCCTGAATACGTATCGTATAAACAGTGATATACACAACCAATCATTTAAAATGCATACAGTCATTTCCTAGAATAGAGAATCCTTGTTCTGTTAGAGAATCCTAGTCCAAATCTTACAAGAACTAATCAAACTTCTAATTTTAGGACCAATATGATCTGCAATAGTAAAACTTATAATGTACTGCACATCTTCATTGTGCGCCAAAAGCTTTACTAATTCTTTAGCAACAGTGCAATTTGTCTTCTTACCCTCCACAAGTCTTAACAATCAATTCTTCAATTATATGTTTAGCACCCTTCACTTGAAGATAGGATAATTCTTCCCATCAAGCTTAACGTTGGTTAGAGGGATGCTTTAAGATGAAGCTATCCTCCCCCTTGCTCAACAATTCTCTACAGATCTCAGAACAGAACCAAAGGTAATCTCAGGAACAACGTACTATACTACTATGACAAAGAACCACAATTCTGAAAGAAACATCAGTTTGGTTAGGATCTTCAAACAGCTACCAAGGAATCAAGCAAATGTTGCTCTGCAATTCCAAGACTTCAAGTATCCAGATGCATTGCATTGCTCTATGGCACATCAATGCAATTAATTAAGCATAGAAATAACATCTCTATGTAGCGGCACTTAAAATATTACAAAAGGTGATCATTCACTGAGGTACATTCCAAAAAATATATAATTATTGTTGCCACATCATCCAGATTTAGAATAATAATCTATTGGAATGGACACATTGATAAAAATTCCATTGTTGAGTTTGGGTTTGAGTTATTTCTTCCTCTAACTGCTCTCCAAAGCTAACTATTCAAACCAAGTCAGCCTTCAATGACATACAACTCACAAGGTTCTCAAAGGCAGAAAAATCAAAAGCATATAACAGTTAATATGTCCTTTACTGCTCCATTTTCAGGTGAAAGATTCTCAGTAATATAAACAGATCTTCCAATAGTCAACATGTAACAACAACCAAGAAAATATAGGAATCCACCAATAAACTATAATGCAAGGTCTTTTTTCTCTTTTCGAAAGGTTTCCATGAAAAACTTGTTCAAATTCATTTGTAGAGTAAGCACATAAAACGTTAATGTAATTAACCTTGAGCATGGAACATAATTCTTCTTAATCTCCATGATATTCAAGAATCAAACTCCAATGGCAGCATTGGCTTCAACACGTCTTCCTTTTATCCCTTCAAAGCTGCCATGGGTCATGATGGCTTGATCAATGATCGCATGCTCTTAAGACCAACAGTCTATACATAATTAGACTACAGTCTATACAACAGTCTATACAGACACTGTGTTCAATCCAGATTTTGATTACAAACACCATTGAGGCCATACGGTATCTCCAATTTTTCACATCATTGAGGTCATCAGTATCTCCAGTTTCAAACAACATTCAGGCCACATTTGCTTCAAAGTGCTTACAAGTATTGTCGAACGGCAGTACATTCTAAATTTACTCATATTACACTTGAGAACTAGAACACATACCGCTTGAGAAAAGAGCTGCTGCCGCTTCAAGTGCCTCAAGTATATGAGTAAAGTTAGGCCTAAGCACCTTTATTATTGAGATTGAGTGCTTTCAAATACCAGGAGACAGGTGTGTGTGTTGACTTCAAGTTTGGCCTGGGAGAATTATTACACACTTTAAGCAGATTCTGTGAGGTTTCAAGGCACAGTGGGAACAAATCTTCAACTAAGGAGGTTGAGAACTGTCTAGTGACCTAGAACAACTAAGTGGGTTATGCGAAGATATTTATTAAGGGTGGTTGTGTTGAAGGTAGTAGGGAGGTTTAGAACGCAAGACAGGGGCGAGTATAGTCACTGTGAGAAAGAACTTGTGGAAAATCTGGGAAAATCAAGATTGTTTGTTATGTCAAAGGTCAAAGGAATAGAGCAATTGACTAGTGGGTCATAACGTAAGGTTCCACAGTTAAGGCTGCTAGAAAAAGGGACCGGAAGAGCCAAAAATGGGAAGGTGAATGAATGAGATGGACTACGTTGAATGATGGAAATATGAGAGTAGCCAAAAGGTATGCATTAAGTGGTACTAGAGCAATATTGATGCTCTTGGGGATTGACAAGTGATTGAGGAGGTTTCTGCAGTGAACCAAAAAGATTTATAAGATTGCTCGTGAAGAAGAGACATCAAATTTGAGACAAAGAAACCAAGAAAATTTTGGGCAAGAGGAACCTAAGAAAAAAAGTGAGGAGAGAAAGAGATTGAGAACGGAATACATGATTGGAGCATATTAAAGAAGTACCAACCAAGTGTAGAGCTAGGAAGAACTGAGATATTGAGACCTCAGAGGTTAAGGAACTAGTAGGTAACTGGTTTGTATTTTTTTTAAAATGTATACAAGGAGTTAATCCTTACAGTGGTAATAGTAGAAGGAGTGGTAACAGAGGACCAATAAAGTTCTTAAAGTGTATGGCAAAAAACTTACGACAAATAGGCTACAAAACAAAACATAGAAGGTTTCTAGCTGAGGTCCTCAAAGAGAAGAGAACAAGTGGAGTTCTCAAAAGGTGAGAAAAGTGTAGAAGCCATAGAATACCAGAGCATGCTCAAGTGGGTTCCAGAGGAGGGAACCAGAGGAATACCAAAAGCCTAGGTTGAGGTGAAGTGGGTGAGATATTGGGTAACAAGTGATGGAGAAGAATTGTTAAAGGGGCTTGAGTGTAGCTCACAATGAGCAAGAGAAAGCTCACAAGAAAGGAGGAAAGAAGATGGCTACTGATGGACATAATTCAAAGAGAGGCCATAACAAAAGGGAGAAGCATGCCAAGGAAAATGACATGAGTAAAGAAGAAATTGAAAAGGAGATTTATGAGTTGAAGGAGAGATTCAACATAGTCAAAATGAGGCTTGAAAGAGAATACCAAAGGTAGAGATGGGACCTAAGGAAGAAGGCCAAATTACTTGTCAGAAAAAAGATTTTAAGAGGAAGCCCCCTAAAGCTAGAAAGCTAGGGAGGAAGATGAAGCACCTGTTGAGCCTAAAGTTGAATTAGTTCACTATTTTGAACCAGAGTAGGGAATAGTCCTTGATGATGAGGAAGATGTTGAAGAGAGACTATCAGAGAGTCTCATGGACTGCATAAAGAGTTCAAATCAACATATGGATTTGTTGATAGAAGATATGGTGGAAAAAGCATTATAACAGTAGAGGGAGCTACACAAAGAGGATGTCGATGAGACAATAAATGAAAGTCTCATGGGAGGTTAGCTAGAAGTGCTCGTAACATATATACCATATGGGGCTAAAGAGCTTGGTGATTATGATACTGATGCTATGTGTATAGATACAGATGATAAGGATTTTCAAGAGGGACAATCATTCATAGTTGTCATAAGAATAGAAGAAAGAGAAGGAGTACCTTCCTAAAGCATGGAAGGAAGACAAAATTTGATGTTGGAGGCATCAGAAGAGGCCAGGCAACCTTTTATTTTTAAAATTGGTGAATTTTATGTGAATGCATGCCTTGCATGTGAGGAGAATGGACAACTGGTCCAAAAGGAGAACGAGAGCACTAAATTGATCCAAGAAATCCAAATTGAGGTAGTAGATGCTAGACAATCCTCAAGGAAGGATGAGTTTCCAAAAGGAAAAAACAATGCATAATGAAGCCAAGATAACCTTGCAAGCAATTTTTAGAAGTGACCATGGATCCTAGAAGCCATGTGAAAGATGGATAACAAAACCAAGTTTATGTTAAGACAAGGAAGGAGGCAAAATTATCCCTCAAATGTCATTAAGGAGGAGGCCTTGAACAATCAAAGAATGCATCTATAAGAGAGAAATTGTAGAAGAGGGGATGAACAACATCATGATCCAATGTTCTTTAGAGATCGGTTGATCAATCCAAGGTTTAAGGATTGGCTTGAGTAACATTGTTCAAAGAATGCAATCAATAAGACAATGCTGTCGAGCTTATTGCTGCAACTGGAGAGCTTGGTTCAACAACAAGAATTATGAATGTTGGCACCCAAGGTATAGTACAATTAACCACAAAGAGAGACTCATTTGTCATGTGAAGTCCTTGAGATGAAGACTACAATTGTGGAGGAGATTGTATTCTAGTATGATGGCAAAGGATAACCAAATGAAGAGGAGAAGGGAGAATGATTATCTCTCATCAGGCAACGATGGTGGAGGTAGCCAAGTTTTTTGAACACATTAGAGTTGTTGTTGGATGATGAAATGACAACTAAGGTAGTACATTCTAAATTTACTCATATTACACTTGAGAACTAGAACACATACCGCTTGAGAAGAGAGCTGCTGCCGCTTCAAGTACCTCTTATGAAAACTTTTCAAAAGGTCTATACAAAACTTGAACTACAGTCTATACAGACACTGTGTTCAATCCAGATTTTGATTACAAACACCATTGAGGCCATACGGTATCTCCAATTTTTCACATCATTGAGGTCATCAGTATCTCCAGTTTCAAACAACATTCAGGCCACATTTGCTTCAAAGTGCTTACAAGTATTGTCAAATGGCAGTACATTCTAAATTTACTCATATTACACTTGAGAACTAGAACACATACCGCTTGAGAAGAGAGCTGCTGCCGCTTCAAGTACCTCAAGCTCAAACTAGTCTGTTGTTCTTTCTTGCATCAAAAGAACTGAGTACAATAAGAAACAAGTTCCATGAGTATAAAATCAACAAATACAAATGAATATTACATTTTTTATCATCACCCAACGAACAAGAACCAAACAAAATTCAAGTCTAAGGGAAGGTTTATCAACTTGATGTCGAAAGAAGTACCATGAACAGGTATACCCCATCTTTCGGAAAGCAATTGCAATCCCTGAGAAAAGAAATAATCTTATTGTCTACCACAGTACAGACTATCGACATCTGAGACAAAAATTCATTCCCAAGTAGTCCAAAGCACCTCATAGCAGTTTCTCTATTACAAATCAGACAATATTAATACAACATATTTCTTGCCTCGAAAACTTTTCAAAAGGTCTATACAAAACTTGAACTACAGTCTATACAGACACTGTGTTCAATCCAGATTTTGATTACAAACACCATTGAGGCCATACGGTATCTCCAATTTTTCACATCATTGAGGTCATCAGTATCTCCAGTTTCAAACAGCATTCAGGCCACATTTGATATAAATAGTGCTAACTGACCCATGACTCAGGCAAGAAAACACCCAATTCCCCCACTCAACCCTATGAACCAGCCCATACTTGGCAACATGACTATAACACTCCCTCTCACCATAAAAGACATTTGAGACAATTGTACCGAGATTAAGCTGAATGAAAAATATGAACAACACAACAATCATTGCCTAGATCTTTCCAACACGAACAATACATGGGAATTAGAAGCAGGAAGTTGCCTTCTCCATCACAATATTCATCTTGGGATACTAGCAGACTACAAACATCCAAATGCTGTAATATTTAGGGTAAGTACTGATAACTTTCTAGCTCAACAAAACAACAAAAGGGAGGACACAGACAATCATAAAAAGAGTAAGCAGATCACGGCTACTTATCCCATGCTTGAATATCAGCAGAGTTAATATACCTTTTACACGAACATGAGAATAAAGGGGCCTAATTTCTCGCGCTCAGCCAACAATTCGGTCAAGTACCGACTGTTGTTGTTGCTGCTGCAGTGGCATGAGCCGTTCAAATCCAAGAAACAATGGATACCGAAACCAGAGAAGAATAAGCGGATTGAAATCTGAAAATGCAAGAATATCCCACCGAAACTGCTGCTGCTAACTAGAACATTTAGATTTGTGAACTAGGATGAAAAAACCTATTTCAAAACCATTTTTATACAGGGACCCAGGGAGCCATATACACCAAAACAACGGGCTGAATCCGTCAAAACAGGGAGCCGCCCTCCATTTGAAAACAAATTAAGCTCCGCCCTCCATTTCAAAACAAATCTAACATCCCATGACCAAATCGACCCTCACAAACCACTCCCGGGACCAAATCGACCCTCACAAACCATTCCCAAACCAGAAAACCCAAACTGTAAATAAAAAATGGCGATTTTGCTCTCCCAAACCAGGAGCGAATATCAAAATGGGGGCGATTTTGATCAAATACGATTCCGCAAATATCAAAATGGGGCGATTTTGATCAAATACGATTCGGTTAGTTTATCCGCCCTGGGCTAAAATAAAAAAAAAATTAATTTTTAAATAAAATATGGGCTAATTATATAATTTTTTTTTTATTATTTTAATTAAAAATTCGCCCCATTAAAATATAAAAAGCCTTAAATTTCGCCTTTGGGCGATTATTCGCCCCTAAAATTAACCTTGTTCTACATGCTAACATGCATCGAAATGACAACAAGCTTTCATTGAAATCAAGCAAACAACACTTACAGAAAGAAAAATACAAAAAGTGACAACGCAACACAAGACATGAGAAGCAGACTTACCCTGAAAAAGTTGAGCTGAATGTGCCGAAGACTCCTAGATGCGATGTGGGATGTCAGAGCTGTAAGACAATGTTATGACGCACATGCCATAAATCTAGGAAAAAGCGACACTTGGTGGGAGGTTTTTAAAATGATCTTTGCATGTAACATTTAGCTACTAAAAATAGATCCCTAAAATCTAGGGATGCTTTTCTTTTTGCCTTTTCGGGAAAAGAAGGTCATGCATGCAAATTAGCCTTGCTCAATTCCGGAGGGAACCGATAAACCTGACAACACATGCAACAACCTATAAGCTTGGGGATGAAATTTGTACAATTTTTGGACTGAGAAAGGTTGGTTGTCCCTCACGCATTACATAATTTCTGGGGCCAGCAGGTCACTGCCTCCCAAAATTGTGCAATTCTGAGTTGAAGCCTAGTGTTGGGCTGGACTGTGAAATTTTGGAGGGAAGGCTGCTTGGCTGGATTGCGTAATTCTGGAGCCTAACAGGATTGCACAATTTCTAGAGGGAAGGTTGGTTCCCCTCCAGAATTGCACAATTTTCAGGGGGAGCATCTCAGCCAGAAAATTGTCTAAGTCCGAAATGACAACCTGCGGGTGGGAGACAAACAAATTGGTATGGACAGGTTGGAAGGCCACTAAAACTCAGCTGAAGCCTATGTACTTGAAAGTGCAAGACATGCTACTAAGTATGGTTGGTAGAGAGGATCCAAAATGAAGATAAGGAAAAATTTTGGAGGGTGGTTGTAGCCGCTACAACACAAGGTTGGAAAAGGATGAAGGAAATAAAACTGCAATAAATAAACCAAAAATTAGAAGTTAATCCATGAATTTTAAAAAATAAGAAGGAATGAACAAGTGGTAACCAATAAAAAATATGAATGTTGAGAAACTTTTTCTAGCGTCTAAGGTTTCAACACTTCCATAACACACTACAACGAAATTTGTTGACATGAAGGATTCTTGAAGAAATTGGTCTTATGAAACTTCTTGTTATTATATATCTACATTGTTTCTAGGATCTCAAATTGTCCAAAATTTTCTTTTTATCCATTAAAAGTAACCTCTCCACCTAACCTAGCTCAATAAAAACCCACATCGTTTTCAAATGTTTTTTTCTTATGCGGAAATAACAATATATTATTTCCTTAATCGATCAATGGTTAGATTACAAAAAAATGATTATATAATAATGGTTTACACCTTAATGCACCCATACATTTATATTTACTAAATATTATAGATATTTTAGTAACACTCATCTTACTAAAACAATTCTTCTACCCTAGTCAACTTGAATTACATTGGATTTCTATAAGTTGTTTCATATACACTCTTGAATTTTACCCTATTGGTCCACTATAGTCATTACATTTGGAATATAAGTTGCTTTCATGTTTAATTCTTAAGACATTTATTTTATTGTTTATTCCTTTGTATTTCTTAAGATTTTGTTTAATAATAACCTCACAAAGACCTCTTTTGCTAGAATTGGAAAACATGACAAGCCTTAACTACCTATAAAGCTTTAAATTGTTGGATTTCACAATTATACTGAGAGGGAAGGTGAATCAATATAATGACACATTTTACTTATTTAATGTCATTCAAACATCATAAAACACGAATTTCATAAATTGAACAACTAACATGAGATACACATGGAAACACTTACAAGAGAAAACTAAAAAATTTGTTATATGAAATATATTGTAGGAACCACCTTATTGTTACATCAATTTGTAAGGCACCACCTACAAAAGACACCAACCCTCTTTTTTGCTTTGTAGACACCAAATTACAGGAGACATAAATCCCCTTTGTTTCTTTGTAAGCATTGGGCTATAGGAGACACCAACCCCTACTGCTGCAAATATTCATAGAAACCAACCTACTTCACTTAGTCAACTTTCCTCTTCACAATGTATGTTGGTTGTTTCTACTTTCACCAAGTCTCCTTGTTGTTTATGTCTTTACCATCTTTGTTAGTTTCTTTTGCCTTCACCAGGTCTTCATGTTGTTTCTTCCTTCACCAAGTCTACTTCTCCCAAAACTTGTTGCTTTTGGCTTCTTCCTAAGAATGAAATTTCATAACATGCCACGTATCCAATTTTAAAAATCTCATTCTCAAATTTCTACCATTGGTGCCTAAAGATCTCTTCTTTGTCTCATCCATATTTCACATTTTGAAACATCTCAGAAAAATGTTATAGCAAAAATGTCAAGTTGACTAATGTGAAGCATAATTCAGGAGCATTTAGGAACACTGACATCCTTATATCACATCTTTGAAATTATAGTGAAACAAGGTCTTAAATTTCTATCACGGGTACCTTCATATCTTTTTTTTATCTGCACAAGGTTTCATATTTTGAAACATCATAGAAATAAATATATAGCGAAAATACCAAGTTGACTCATTTGAATAATGTTTCAAGAGCATTTAAGAAGTCGAATTTCCATAGAGCATATTTCCGTAATTATAGAACACCAAGGGCTGAAATTCAAAACACGAGTACATGAAAATATTCTATATGTATCCTTCAAGTTTTACAATAAAAAATATCCCAGAACAAAATTTATATCTAAAATTCCACACTGACCTATTTGAAGAAAATTTCAGGAGCATTTACGAAGTCTAACTTCCTTAGACCAAATCTCCAAAATTATAGCAAATCGAGGTATGAAATATGAACCATAAATACCTGAATATCTTCTATTTGTATCCTTGAAGTTTCACATTCCAAAACACCCACAACAAATGTTATAGAAAAAATTCCTAGATGACTCATTCAACCCATAAATCATGTTTCTACTTCCACCTTTAGACTCCAAGAATTACCCCAAAAGTTATTTCTCAGCTCCTCTTGAGACTTCAAATGTCTTATTGTTTGGATTGTGTTCAAACGAACTCATGTTCTCTTTATTTATAGTGTTTATACGCTCATTTATGGAGTTGACATGTCAAATCAATTGGATAAGCCTGCTTGTATTTTTGTTGGGTCATCTTGGCGAAATATTCCATATCTCTTAATTCATATGGAGTTAGAGGGAGTGCCACATATTGTTGGAAAGGTATTGGAATAAACTATCAAACCAGATGTACTATGTGCCCATTTTCTCTAGGTAACTAGAATAAAAATGTCTCCAAAGATAGGGTATTCAAATGGGACATCAAAAGCAAAAAACAATATTTTAAACAATTTTCATTTTCCAATCCTTACTTTGGACATCAACAATCTCCCACTATCATTGAAATCAATGAAAACAATATTTCCAAAATAAATAATATATTTTTTCATGTATACTTATTGGGACAGGGTCCCCTAAGGTCAATTTCGGGGCAAAAGCCCAAGTTTTTGTGATGTCAAGCGTAAAGTATCCGCAAGTTATGGTCACGGAGTGTGTAGATGTAAAGTGTTATAAAGGGTTTTACCCTTCGTTTATGTAAATTGCGTCAGCTTTAGAAGATCTACCCATGGTCCGCGGACCATGGGATTGTATAAAAAGGGAAGTCGTAGAAGAGTCTAAGGTAGCAATAGTAGCGAAGAATGAATGTAATGGGTCAGTAGAAGTGATGAGCGAAGAGTATTATAGTAGAAGAGAGGCTCTACAGCTGTGTGCGCAGAGGTGTTGTGGGGAAAAGTATCCGACGCGGATGACCCTATCCCTACTCTAAAGGTGACAGTCTTTAGCAACAACTGAAAGTAAAGCTTTGATATTTTCCTTTATGAAAGTACAGAGAGAAGGAAGAAAAAGATTAACCAACCTGGTGTCTTTCGCTTAGTCGATCCTTATCCTCTCTCTTTGTCTCTTGTTCCCAGCTCCTTGCTCTCTTTGCCAGTCCAGCTACACACAGATCCTGCACAAAACAAGAGAGGAAACTACAAGATACATGTACTCATAACTGATGCATGGATTAGAGTGAATCAAATATACAAGTAAATACAATACATCAATGCAATACAAGTATATAGGAGAACATGCAAAACTTTATTGATAGAAGTAACAGGGTTCTGAGAAGGTTACAACCATTGATGGCTCCAATCCAGCAGCACCTCCCCAGCAGCAAGAACTCTCCTCTTCACCTCTAGTAAAACAATCACCCAATAGCTCTAACTGTAAACTAACAACACCTCCTTGCTTTACACAAAATTCCAGCCTCCTTAGACCTCATAGAAGAGCTCTATATATAGGAGAGAAGAAGAGAGGATGAGTCAGCTTGAGGCTGGCATAGAGCTGACTAGTGTCCTCTCCCTCTTCAGTTAAACTTTAGTTCTTGAGTCCACTTGGAGATGCTTGCTTACACATGGTGATCAAGTACCTCTTACTCATCACAGGGCGAATCTCATGAACCAAGTGTCAGTTTGGAAGCTTCCTGGGCAGTTGACACCTTGCAGAATGACTGTGCCACTTGGCCAATCTCGCCCAGCGCAGGTAGCCTTCATTAGATTTGACTTCCAGCGCAGGTACAAGGAGGAACAGTTGCATTCCAGCACAGATGCTCAGTGGAGCAGCTGACATGATCCAAAAATAGCCTGTTTTGAAGTGTTTTCAGGTGGAGAACTGATTGGAAGTGCTGTTGTTTGATGACCTTGTTCTTTTAGGGGTAAGAACAACATGTTTAGGGACTGAGGATCCCTGTAATTATTGACATTTCATGCTCCATGTCGCGAGGCACAAAAATGTCTATAACAGTTGCCCCCTAAAGTATGAGGCCGTTTATCGGGTGAAATGCTTTATCTAGAGGGTCCGAAGTTCATTCCAGTGCTGAGGAGGCGCCCTGTAATTCAATACAATACAATACATTATTTTTCATTCTATTTTCATGATCTAGCTGAGGCGGGCATTCCCATGCTCAGCTTTTATAAATACATTTTGGTACATATGACAGACGATCGTCTGAAGGTAGACTGATAATTTTCTGCTGAAATTATCATCCTTTGAATAGGATGATCATCTGCTGCGATGATGTACATGGCAAATGCTTTTATATTTCCTGAATATATATCGCAGCCCGGATGGATGAAACTAGATCCGGGGTCTTCAAACTCGTTCGATCTTCACTCTAAGTACAAGTCGATCCATGTGAGAATTTCGCTGAAGTCGAACATGGAAAGACATCGCTTGATTACCGGTCAATAATGAAAACCGTTAACAAGCGCGAGAGGAATCACCAATAATGACGATGACCCTCAAGGTACTGCAGTACAATTCACGTGGCGTAAATAAAGGACTTGACGTTGAACGCCACGCAAAATCTTCTGGTCGAAGGTCATTGATGTATACCTGTCGCCGGAAGTGAGAAACTTGCCATTGAGGCATGCAAGCTTCAAAGTACTGATGGGGGGTGTTCCTAGATCAACTTCTTGGATAATGAGATGAAGTCGACAAGAAGCGATCCGTCAAAGGAGGGCCTTAATGAATCCCACATCAATGACACGGAACGGAGCTAATGATTTTAGTGGAGGTGAAAACAAACTGTGACATATGATTCAGGGTGGCGATCATGAATGGATGAAGGATAATGTATGGCAGTGGATGGGACACGGTTGACACTTTCAGAATGACCCCTCTTGAACATATAACGACACTGATGCGATGGATCGGTAGCATTACCCCAAATGTGGATGGTTTGGCGAGGACCATGGTGATGAGACCGGTGAATGAAACAACCCAACCCGATGTGGTACGGAGGAAAAGTGTCATGTTCAAGAGTGACTTGCTACCATTAAACTTTGATGTTCTCCCAATTTTTCCCCAGTCATTTCTGACCAGTACCTCTTTATTTTTGTCAAGCTTGAGGAGGATAACATATGCTTGTTCTATAACCTGCCCTTCGGGCAAGCCCATCGCTATGATTTAACAAGCCTAGCGATAGGGAAACTCGTTCTCGTCTAAAGACAAGTTTGTCGCTATTTAATCATTTTAACGAGTCTAACGACAAGGAAAACTCGGTCCTTTTCATTTTTAGAGAGTCTGAAAAGGTACAGAAAGTTAACTCCATGATTCCTTTTTCGTCATCTTATCCCTTAAGTCTGAAAAAGTATAAAACAATACAGAAGGGATGGCTATTTGGTACTTTTACGAGCCGAACAAGACAAGCGCTCGATCTTTTTGTGCAATAATCCCTCAGGTCCAAAAAGATTAAAATCTAGAGGAGGGATAGCGTTCCGGTCGTTTAACGAGCTGGAAGGCCAAAACTCGGCAAACTTTTCATATTTTACGAGTCAGTGAAAAGAGCTCAAAGAAGACTCGTCTTTCGAGGAACGAGTGATAAACAGGGATAGCAACTGATTCCAGGTACAAATTGGAATTTTCCAATCACGGTAGTGTCACAAGGATGGCTAGGTGAAATCACTCTTCGCAGCTGTTCCTCAAAATAGGTAAACACACATATGGGGGTGAACGACCGGCCAGATGAAATGGAGGTGATGGATGAAAACACGACCAAGGCTTTTAAGGCTGATAAATTTACGATCGCAATGGTTGTCTACCGGGATAAGTTCATTTTTTAATGAGCTTGGACTCTGCTGGAAACTTTGCTCACACTTTTCTATTTTTTAACGAGCATAAATTCTGTGGTAAAACTGCTCGATTCATGGTCAAATTTAATTTTTTACTTTTACTAGCTTTTCTCTTTTCAAATGTAGTACTTCATCTTCAATTGCTGCAAAAAATTTTGTTAGAAATGGACAATATTTGCATGAAAACGAGATTATAACCCTAATATTTAACTTTAAACTGTGTAAAAAGTCATAAAAAGGGGTTTTTACCTCTCATTTACCATTTCATTTGCATTTTGCTTGTTGGAGCTCTGGAGGTGCCTCTTCTTCCTTGATTTTCACCAGCTGATTCCGGGAGATTCTGTGGACGATTTTCGGCGCCGTTTGGACCAGGTAGGAGCTAAACCTTAGCCCTTCACTTTCATGGTTTCCTTTTTCAGTTTCATGCATGTTTTTCAGGGTTTCTGAGCCCCAGGGGGTTTCATCAGGGCGCCCTGGCATCAGCGCAGGTTCCCCTTTCGAAACTTGCGCTGTATTTCAGGCAGCGTTATGGCACACTGACTCTCAGTGCAAGGGGAAGACTCTCTGCCTGCGCTGGGCCTAGAAAAGCTGATCCTGCATGAGTTTTTTGATGATTTTTCGCCAGATTTTTCATCAAAATCAGGAACTTACTCTTTCTCTTGTTTGATTGTAGGGAACTTTGGACAAAATGTCCCTTACATGGCGAGAACGAGAACATGAAGCAGAAGACATGGTTGCACTCCATGACCCAGTCACGGTGAACGCGCTTCGGAACTGTGGCCTGCTGAAGTTCTTCCGTATCTCTAGCATGAGAGCACAGATTTCTTTACTGCAGTATATGCTTGATGCTTGGGATCCTGTTAACCAAGTATTCCAGATTAGGGGGAAGACCATCCCCTTGACCATAGAGGACATGTACTTCTTGACTGGGTTGTCAAGGCGGGGTGCCCCCATTTCTTTGTCAGGTACGGTTCGAGGGACTAATTCCACCAGAGATTACATTCGTCAGTATTGCCGGGAAGGTTCACAGCCGAGCAAAGACGGAAAGATCAATATCCGTGACATCACTGACAGGTCTCTCAGGTCCATTCTGTTTACCATTGGTAGGATGGCCGGTAGCGCAGCTTTACATGTTGCCAACAGGTCTTATATGCAGCACGCCTTGGAGTGTCTCCAACCGAAAGTGTTTAACTGGTGTGATGCAGTACTTGTTCAGATGAAAATTCAATTGACCAAGGTAAAGGACGGGGGGCTGAAGAACTTTGGATTTGGTTCTATTCTGACTGCCTTTGTCTTGGAGAAAATCCCATTGATGCAACCTCAGTACATCATGCTTGATTTGCCTTCTCCGACTGAGCCACGCATGCAGAGGTGGGTTGACCATATGTCCCGGCATGCTGGTCAACCTCATATTACTTTCACTGAGTCCTTCTTTAGGTGGTTCGAGCGTCAGGAGATAGCATTTTCTGAGTATCCATATGTGGGTATGGACTACCGAGGTGATCCGGACTTGGTGCTTCCGGATGGCGAGCAATGGGGCGCTATTGGTAAAATCTCTGACCATATCACTGTTTATTGTTTTTATTCATGATGTTACTGTTCAAAACTGATCAAACTCTTGGGTGCATGCAGATGTTGGTCCTGTTCGTCCAGTAGCTCGTCCACGATCGCCAGTTGCTGCCCCAGCAGTAGAGCCTGCTAGGAGAGTTGTTATCCGCGACCTTGGTGATACTGAGATACTTGCAGCTGTGCAGGAGCAGGTTGAGAGCCTTACTCGTGGTCTTCCGGATGTACAGATTGACGAGTTACCTTTACAGTTGCAGCGGCACACTATTGGCGTGCCTAGACGATGGACTCGTCTCTTGCGCATGATCGCACAGACCGTGACGTACTTTCATGAGCACCACTAGGCTAGGGTGCCCCCTAGCATCTTTTTGAGTTCTAGGTCATATGACCAATTTTGTTTTGATTACAGCACATTATGTACAAACTATAAACAACTTTATATATTTTGATTTTCGGAATTTTTTTCAGTTTATTTGTGATCCACTTGCATAGCACCGATGCATCTCTTTTTATATATGTTGTAAATGTCTATCTAATACATAGTTTGCTAATGAATCTGTTAATGTGTTCAAGTTTCTGGAAATATGTTGGTATTGAATTAAATCAAACTCTCTTTCCAAAATCTTAACCCTTAGAAACATACGATAAATAGCTGGATTGCGGACTGAATATATACCAGTGAGTTGTAGTATCACAAGTTGTGAGTCTAGCCTAACAATTAGTCGGCGTATACCATGAGCGATGGTATCAGAGAGGAGTTCAATCAACGCGCTATACTCAGCGATATTGTTCGTTGACTGTCCAATACACACACCTCTGAAACTCACTAACTCGCCGCTTGGATCAAAAATGGCCCAGGCTGCGGAGGACAAATTCCGCGTACTACGACTCGCTCCGTCGACATATCCCACATATGTATCAGAATAATTCGACATCTGCAACAAACGAGAAGGGTGGATTACTAAACCGAAACAAACACTTTAGCGAAAACAAAATACAACAAAAGCACTCAGGTTACTATTCAGGCATAGTAACGCTTGAGGTACAACCCGTTACGGGGTTGCGCTAGTGGTATTCCGTCATAATCCATTAACTCGTAGGCTCCTTTTGCTAACACCCTTTTAACAATATAGGGACCCATCCATAAGGACTGAAATTTTCCTGCTCCTAATTTGTCGGATTCTTGGTCGTAAAGCAAAACCAAGTCACCCTCAGAGAAGATGCGAGGTTTGACATTCTTGTCGAACTGTGCTTTGACTCGTTTCTTATGGGTTTCGTTTGCCAAAGCGGCGTCACGACGGTTTTCATCCAATTGGATTAATTCCAAGAAACGAGCCTCTTCTTCTGAGGTTCCGGGGAGGAGGTCAATTGCGAGTTTAAGAGACGAAATTTCGCACTGGATCGGTAATACTGCCTCTAGGCCATACACCAATTGGAATGGTGTGAACCCAGTGGCGTTATTTACCGAGGTTCGGTAAGCCCACAATGCTGAATACAGGAGTAGGTGCCATCTTCTTTTGTGAACCCCGATCATCCTTTGCAACATACGCTTCAGGACCCTGTTGATTGCCTCAACTTGTCCGTTGGCTTGTGGATAATACGGGGTAGAGCTGTCGTGCGATAGCCCTAGTTTGGCAGCTAACTCAACCATCATGTGATTGCGAAAATGCGATCCATGATCTGTCACTATAGCTTGCGGAACGCCGAACCTGGCGACTACATGATTGAAAAAGAAAAGGGCAGCTGTTTCACCAGTGTTATCCAATGTAGGCATCGCCTCGGCCCATTTGGTAAAATAGTCAACAACGACTATAATATACCCATGCCCCCCGGTCGAGGTGGGGTTACATTGCATGAAATCGATGCCCCACTTGGCGAAGGGCCCAACAACAACTATTGGCTGTAAGGGTGTGGGCGGTCTTCTGGTTTTGCTATCAAAGATATGACATGCATGGCAACTTCTGACAGCTATTATGCAATCTTTAAATATAGTTGGCCAGAAATATCCTGCTCGTAAGATTCTTTGTGCTGTTGCATATCCAGATTGATGCCCCCCGCACGTGCCTGAATGACAATCATTCAGGGCTTTTTCGGCCTCCTCATGGGTAAGGCACCTCCTCAGAACGGTATCGACACCACGACGGTAAAGTGAATCACCGACGATCATGTAGTCTTTAGATTGGTATCGTATACGCTTCCGTTCCGAGTGTGAGGTATTAGGCCTAATTTTTTGGGTTTGGAGATAAACAATGATGTCTCCATACCACTCATCGCTTACTGATATCAGAAACAAAATTTTCATCCACGATTGACTCTTCTGATGTGTCATCGTTGGACGACGATGGGAGATCGCATAATAATTCCGCGAAAACTAGAGCTTTCTTCGATTTGGATTTTACAAAATCTAAATCAAACTCTTGAAGGATGGCTATCCATTTTGAATATTTGCCCCCAAGCAACTGTCGCGACAGTATATATGTCATGGGATTGCAATATGACAGAACGGTAGTTTTCCTAAAGAGGGCATAATGTCGAAACCTTTGAATCGCTTGAACAGCAGCAAGCGCTAGTTTTTCAACATAGGAATATTTACTTTCTGTGTCATTTAAGTTTTTACTTAAATAATAAATAGGATGTTCAATTCCATCGACTTCTTGCACTAAGACCATCGCAATGGTCATATCTGCTGCAGCTAGATACAGGTTAAAATCTCTTTGATAGTCCGGGGCGTACATTAATGATGCTCTTACTAGAGAATCTTTCAGAGCGTCAAAGGAAGCTTGCGCAACCTGGTCCCAGACAAAAGGAACATCCTTTTTCAAAAGACGAGTATAACCTTTGGCAAGTTCTGCGTAATTTGGAATGAACCTCCTCAGAAAGTTTGCTTTCCCTTGGAGTTTCTGAATCTGAAGCAAATTTGAAGGTGGAGGCAAATTAATGATTGCCTGAACCTTACAGGGGTCGAGACGAATCCCATCCTTAGAGATTACAAAGCCAAGTAAACGACCAGAACCGACGCAAAAGACACACTTGTGCGGATTGAGTCTTATCTTGTAATGTCGGCAACGTAGAAATATTGCTCTCAAATGCCGCGGATGATCAGTCCGCTTCCGCGAATGAGCCGGAAGATCGTCGAGGTAAGGTTGAACAATGTTTTTGATGTCATGGAAGGCGTAATTCATTGCCCTCTGAAACGTCGCCCCTGCGTTCTTTAAACCAAAGGGTAATTTTCGATAAGCGAATGTGCCCCACGGACAAATAAATGCAGTCTTAGACTGGTCCTGTGGGCGGATATTTATTTGATTATACCCGGAAAATCCATCCATAAAGGAAAAGATTTCACATCCGGCGCATTCATCAATTATCTGGTCGATGAAGGGTGTAGGGTAGTTGTCTTTTGGACAAGCTTTGTTTACATCCCTATAGTCGACGCACACTCTTATCGTCCCTTGTTTTTTCATAACAGGGACAATATTCGATACCCAATCGGTTAGAGGAACCGGGTAGATGAATCCAGCATGGAGAAGTTTTTCAACTTCTGCCTTAATGGCAGCGGCTTTCTTGGGATGAACTTGTCGAAGCCGTTGTCTTACTGGTTTTACATCAGGATACATTTTAATCTCATGTTCAACTATGTTCGAGTCAATGCCTGGCATTTCATCATATGACCATGCAAAGACATCTCTAAATTCGCGAAAGAGAGCACTATATATTTCCAGTTCTGAAGGGGAACAACTTTTGCCGACATGAATATTCTCTACAACATCAGATTTTGTCGAGATGTTTACGGCTACGGTCTCTTCAATATTGGATAGGTTTCACTCTGAATCCACTGTATTTACAGTATTTGTTAGGAATTCAAATACTGAAGGGTGGTATAGGTCGTGTTGAGTTTCTTCTTCACACTCTGGAAGAAGGGAACGATGGTGGTGATCATTCCATGGTGCCCCTTCAATCATCATTGATTGTAAGATTCCTTTGTTAGTCCCATGAACTTTTGACCATGGATCTAATGGGGTACCATATTCTTTGGACCTATCTACCCAAACGCTTGACGAGCGTTCATTTGGGCTCGCCTCCCATGCCTGAAACATTGATTGCTACAATATTTCAATGGGGCTAGGTGGCAAAACCACTTGATAATCCATGACGACTTTGTCTTTTGCGACCTTCGAAGAAGATACGATGTTGCATGTTGCTACAAACGGGATATTCCCTACATGGAAAGGAGGTGGCAACGCGAAAGTTCCCATTATTGTGGGATCTTTTAGCAAGCCTACTCCGATATCTTGTATTGAATGGTCGCTCCCATGGATCAGGGGAATGCTTCCAGTAACTTGTGAACCATTAGGGAGGAAATTCTGCTGGTCGACGACCGTAATCCCTCCTTCAAACGGGAATGCGATCTTCCTAAAATATGTCGACACTACAGCTGCCATGGCATATATCCATGGTCTTCCCAGTAGGATGTTATAGTCAAGATTGCCATCAATGACTTCAACATCAATCTCTACTGTTTTTCCTCCTAGTTCAACCTTAAAGTTATTTAGGATACCGTACGGAGTCTACGACCTACCGTCAAATGCTTTCAATGTCGTCGAAGATCGCGACAAGGTTGGAGATCCAAGAGTTTTCCAGCAACTCATCGACATGATACATGTCGATGCTCCCTCATCAATAATCGTTCTATGAACATTTTTGTTGAGTGCTTTCACTTGAATAAGGAAAGCTAATTGCGCTGGTAACTGAGGATCATATCCTTTGTGATCAAAGGATACAAGATTGGAATCTTTAGGATCCACTCCACCAATTGCCGATAACAATGCCTGTCTTTGGGATGGACAATTTTGTAGTACCTCAAGAGTCGACATAGCAGATGGCGATTGGGCCAAATCCTCCACTATATTATAGTGTTGCGCCGCTCTGGTGCGAGGGTTAAATGTCGACTTGTGTACTACACCCTTAGGTGGCTTTATTGTTAATTCATGCGTGAGGGGGGGTACAACTTCTGCCGAAGTTGTTGTCGAACTACTGGGTTGATCTTTCCCTTTGTCGTTCGACACCGGCGGATTCCCATAATCTTTATTCCCGGTCGAGATCAAAGCATCATTTTGCTTAGAAACCGACAACATAAGCACTTGAGACGGGGAAGCATTTCCACTATCAACCATATTTTGACCTGGGGCGGGAAAAGGATCAGTCAACACAGCTGAAGTTTGGGAACTCTTTAGGAACCTCTTTAACTCAGCTTTGAACGGACAATTCTTTGTTAAATGATTTTCATCGCATATATGACATGGATAAAATTGTTTCCCTTGCCCAGGAGGGTTTGAAGAAGTTTTTTGAGGGGATGACCCACCTTGTTTCTTCTTCTTCCCTTTGTTTTGTTTCTTCTTGCTTCCTGGTTGATTGGAGTTTTTGTCTTTATCCGTAGATACAGCATTTACCTCCGAAGCAAGAATCTCTTGATTTGCTTTTTGATTCGAAGTCTTACGGGCTTTCTTATCCGAATCCCTTGTCGACTTAGCGTTTGCAGTTCCAATCACGCCATCACCGGCATGAGAGTCACTATTCGATCTGGGAGGAGGAGGGATTGAAAATTCCGGTCTGGGGGCGTCAGGTATCTTATCATAGAGCGTGCCCGACTGAGTATATACTAAGTCCAAATATTGAGCACGAGCAATAACCTGCTCCTCTGTTACGACGCCTCCCTTGGCCACATCTTCTGTTATAGCAGGCAAAAGCGACTTTATAAACCACTCAGCTAATAGCTGATCTGGAACATAGGTTTTTACCATTCTGCGACGATGACGCCACTCATGTATATGATCTGATATATGTGTGGCCGTTGTCTGCTTAAAATTGGTCAAGATCTCTGTTCCAGTTTCGTACCTTATAGGTAACTGAAAGTGTGTTAAGAAAGTCGTGGCTAGGGAACTAAAATTGTCGAACGAGGCTCTAGGTAATTCAATATACCATTTGGCCGCCGGACCAGTCAATGTCCTCTGGAAAAGACGAAGCCTTATCGAATCATCATTCAAGGTATTCGACGAACACCACAGATGGAATGTCATCACATGATTCGACGGGTCTTCGCCAGGATTTCCATTGAATTTAGGAATGTCCGAAGGAAGTTTGTGAGGAATCGCTGGCCACCAATGGGCATAGGCGATTGGATCGTTCGTCAATCGATGTAAATCTGGTAATTCTAGTGTCGCCACGAATGGCAACTGCTGATTCAGGTTTGGCGAGGCGTACCCAGGATACGATGGAATCGCTTGAGCAGTAGGCCTTTGCACACCAGCATAATGCAACTGATGTTGATATGACTGATATGGTTGGTGGGCTTGGCCACTGTAAAGTGGTTGGTTTAACCCGTTCTGAATATAGGGTTGCCCACTATTCGCAAAGATCTGTTGCTCAGATCCCTGGTACACCTGTTGAAACTGAGGTTGTTGGTATTGCACCATCCATGGTTGTGAAGCCATGTTTTGCTGTGCGACACTAACCGACGGACCAAGATGCGGGGTTATATTTCCCGTTTGTATCTGTGTCGTCCCGGCAGTTGGCGATTGTGGTTGTGTTGCAGGGTCAATTGGATGTTGCATTACAACTTGGGGTTGACATACAACAGGCATTGATTGAACTTGCGACACGGTTAAAATTGCTGGCGTCGTCGGGATACTAGACATAGGTACACATTGTTGCATGGAATATACAACTCTTGGTTGTTGGGGTAACATAGGTACCCAACCACTCATCGTTACTTCAGTCAAACCTGAATGTTGTTGAAAACTGCCGTATGGGTATCCCCCCGGAAGGGGAAGTGAAAGGGCATATTGCCCCCCATACGGTAACAATCCGGAGCTCAAGGGTATAGATGGCCTTTGAGGACTGGATGGCCCAAACTGATTCCCAAAGGGATCAATTTGTCTAGTTTCAACATAAGAATTACCGGGTATTATACCGGAAGAACAAACTGGAACAGACCAAGTTGTCATAATAGTCCCTGGGTGGACTCCTTCTAGCTGATGAGAACTAGTCGGGACAGCTGGTATGCCGGCAAACATCGTTGGATTGGCAGCAGGAGCTTCTGCTGTCGCTGTGTCGTTTGGCACAGTTCTAGATGTCGACGGTTGTTCAGACATTTTAAGTCTATCCAATAAACTTCCTAACGATTCTTCAGGAACTTCCAGTGGTGATGGACAAACTTCTGATGCAGAAGGAAAAAGATTGGTGCCTACTCCAAAATGAATTGGAGTATTTGCTTGCTGGTCCTCTACGATTTCCTCTATTGCAATCAGACCAGGAGGAAGAGGAAGACCGTCAGGTCCGTAAAAGATTTCTGGTGCCGAAGAAGGGGTTGCTTCGACAGCGACAGTTGTTTGAACAACAAGACTCTGTGGACCGGTTTCAGATGGAACTGGTTCAATTATGCAAGTACTTGTCTTCAGACTAGGATCAGTACAACTGTCCCTCTGTTGCTGTTGAACTTCTTCAATAGAGGCAGGGATTCCAGAAATATTGGGAGTGACCAGAATCTCGGATGTTGTTGGAACTTCCGTTCTAACTTTAAAAGGAGATTTTGACCTGGTCCAGCGAGTTCGCTTCGTCCGTACTACTCTCGATTCCGGAGACAAAGGTGGTTGACTCGCAAGTCTCCCCGAACGACGGAGTTTTAATTGACTTTCCTCCACGGTTGTGGATTACTTGATCAACTAAAATACAAAAAGGGGAATTATGTTTCCGTATTGAATGAATTTTATTAGACGCTTTTAGACACAACTTTGCTTTTTCATGTTTTAAGAGTCGAGAAAAAGCTAAAGATGACTCTAGTCGCCTTCGATGTATTAACGAGCCCGAAGTGACAAATGCTCGGTTGGACCTTTTCAGTTATAGAGTTTGAAAAGGGCCAAAAGAAACTGCTCTGGAGATCTAGGCAGAGGGTGTGCCAAACCTTTCGCGAAACCACAAAATACGTTTTACGGTACGGGTGGTCGATCTTCGTGAATGCTGTGTTCACTGCATCGCGATCAGTAGGGCGACCGACACGGCTTCCTAAGGATAAAGGATAATTTCCTATAGGGGTCTCCCAATATACGCGACGGTACGCGGGAGCACAAGTCCGTATTAGTGCTATCGTCCCTCAGGAGGAATCACCCACCTTCGTAGAGATCGACAGTCACTACGTTTAACGACGCCGGAACACGTCTCTACCTAGACCTCTATTGTGAGCGTTATGTTACAATGCGTTTTTAGATTCATTCAATATATTTTAAGTTGATCTTGTTTATCAGTTTGTCTTTCAGGATCACCATGAGATGTATTGGTACAAATTCCTAAATGCAGCTAAAATGATAAGCAAGCTTTCACAATCTTTTTAGCTCTGAAAATCCTAACTACTGAGGGGAGAGAAAAAACAATATCTTTCCACACAGAGCACAAAGCACAAACTAATGCACTTTCTCCTAGATCAGACACACAAACTTATCAAAAATGCAAATGCAAGATGCATGTATTTCTTTTCTTTTCCCTTAATGTTGATGTAGACAAAAGGAAATTGTTGTATAATTTTCGAATTCAATTTGAAGCGTAAACAAACAAGTTTTGTCTAAAATGAAAAGACGCTTTACAGGTACTTGTTTCAACACTAAAAATATATGAATTCAAACCATAAAGTGAAAAACAAACAAACTCAAACAGCCATGAACAGTAATAAAACTAGCTCTTAAGATCACAAAGACACTTTTACAGTTCAGGATCTAAGAGGCCACAGCTATACTGGTTCGCTTTTCACAATGGGAAACTGTAATTGAAACAAGAAATACTGAAAGAAAATTCACAGTTTCATCACACAACTGAGGCGGAATGATGTCAAGGAGAATGGTTTACAGCAAGTACAATGACCAGCAAGCAATTAGCAAAAAATTCAGTGAAAACAAGGCTCAGACACAAAGGGAAACCTTAGCAAGACACTGGCTAACTGGACCAGCGCAGGCTCTGGTCTGTTAGTTTGATTCTCAGCGCAGTTCCCGAAGGGAGTACCTGCGCTGGAATGCAGACTGCCTGTGGACAGCCTGCACTGAGACACGAGAGTTGCGTTTACAAGGAATTCCGGGTCATAAAAAGCTCAAAAATGCACTGTTTTTGCTGAAATAAAAGCTATAGGTCAAGTACAGGCTAAGGGATGATCAAGAGGATGAAAATCTATCACAAAGAGTAAAGAGTCTTTTGTAGATAAGCTCTTCCAATCTTGAATTTTCTCAGCAAATGAGCAAGAGTAGCAGTCCCTCTACTTCGCTTTTGATATAGTCAAAAGCTTTTCGATTTGGTACTCTTTTCTTCAAGAAATGAATAGCAAAATACTACAAACACCAACAAGATACTAGGCTCCCCAGCGGAGTCGCCAGTTTGTTGTGGGGAAAAGTATCCGACGCGGATGACCCTATCCCTACTCTAAAGGTGACAGTCTTTAGCAACAACTGAAAGTAAAGCTTTGATATTTTCCTTTATGAAAGTACAGAGAGAAGGAAGAAAAAGATTAACCAACCTGGTGTCTTTTGCTTAGTCGATCCTTATCCTCTCTCTTTGTCTCTTGTTCCCAGCTCCTTGCTCTCTTTGCCAGTCCAGCTACACACAGATCCTGCACAAAACAAGAGAGGAAACTACAAGATACATGTACTCATAACTGATGCATGGATTAGAGTGAATCAAATATACAAGTAAATACAATACATCAATGCAATACAAGTATATAGGAGAACATGCAAAACTTTATTGATAGAAGTAACAGGGTTCTGAGAAGGTTACAACCATTGATGGCTCCAATCCAGTAGCACCTCCCCAGCAGCAAGAACTCTCCTCTTCACCTCTAGTAAAACAATCACCCAATAGCTCTAACTGTAAACTAACAACACCTCCTTGCTTTACACAAAATTCCAGCCTCCTTAGACCTCATAGAAGAGCTCTATATATAGGAGAGAAGAAGAGAGGATGAGTCAGCTTGAGGCTGGCATAGAGCTGACTAGTGTCCTCTCCCTCTTCAGTTAAACTTTAGTTCTCGAGTCCACTTGGAGATGCTTGCTTACACATGGTGATCAAGTACCTCTTACTCATCACAGGGCGAATCTCATGAACCAAGTGTCAGTTTGGAAGCTTCCTGGGCAGTTGACACCTTGCAGAATGACTGTGCCACTTGGCCAATCTCGCCCAGCGCAGGTAGCCTTCATTAGATTTGACTTCCAGCGTAGGTACAAGGAGGAACAGTTGCATTCCAGCGCAGATGCTCAGTGGAGCAGCTGACATGATCCAAAAATAGCCTGTTTTGAAGTGTTTTCAGGTGGAGAACTGATTGGAAGTGCTGTTGTTTGATGACCTTGTTCTTTTAGGGGTAAGAACAACATGTTTAGGGACTAAGGATCCCTGTAATTATTGACATTTCATGCTCCATGTCGCGAGGCACAAAAATGTCTATAACAAGAGGCCTAGAGTAGAGTCTACAGCTGAGTGCACGGACCCCTGCAGTTGAGTGCGCAGGGTAGTTTTGAGTCTGTAAGCAAATCTGAAGTATCAATAAAGAGACTGTTATGGAAATATCTGTGTTTTATCCATTTACTTTTGTTATGAATGAATGCGCTTATGTTATGATGAATAATGGGCTTATGATTTAATGCTATATAGATGCGCGAATATATATGTTTTACATTGTTATATGAACACAAGTAATAATATATGTTTATGCGAAGAATATCTTAATGCATGCTAAAGATATCATACACTTAAGCTGATCTGGGTAATAACAGACTTAGGAGTGATTACAAAGGTGCGTAAGTGGTTGATTCGCCTGTTTAGGGTCCGCGAAAGATAGTCGTAGACCTTCACGAAGGTCTAGATGCTGGTAAGAGGAAGTTATATCGATAAGCTTCAAGGGCTTATTGATCTACGTGAAAGCATAAAGGGTATAAAATGACATCATAACCATCTATGGGTGTAGAAACTTGGTTCCAACATCCCCCCATACTGCTTCGGGTGAGACTTCAGTTCGCGCTCCACAGATTGATGCCGAAAGGGCCAGTAGTGTAGGGATTTGTTTGGAAAGCTTAATTCTGAACCTAGGTTAGGACCCACTAAGTCAACAAATGGTTTTTTTGCCGGGACTGGGATCTGCATAAAGAGATGTGTGATGTCGCATCACTGGAATCCAACTACGAAAGAAATTGAAGATTGGTTGGATAGGAAGATCCACGAATTCGCGGCGCAAGAGAACAAGAACCCACGATTGACAAAAGAACAATGGTTGGACAGGTATCTGTACACAGAAATACATGAAATTTTCTTTTGTTCCTTCCTAGTCGAATTATACGAGTGGATCACTAAATTGGCAGGCGACGAAGGAAGGTGGAGGCTTGACGGTCTGATAGTGTGAACCCAAAATTTAGTGCAGAGATTGGAAGTCTCTGAAGATAAGATCACATGCGCTGTCAATGACTGGCTTGATCTTATCATAGGAGGATTTGTGACAAAGTTCGCGGTCGATACCTCAGTTACCTACAACGAAGCAAAGCAACGTTTCTTCAAAGGACCAGGAGGTAAGTATTTAAGGTCTTTGAATAGTTGGATTTAAATTCTCTTGTGTGAAAAGCAGGTTATGCAGTTACCTTGATGTTTGGAGCTATGCAAAGTGGAAAGTTATTCAGGGATAGAAAGGGAACATGACTTGAATATAGCCCGCTGATTGAGCCTCCTTTGAGTGACAACGAAGAAGCAGCACAGGCTTCTCTGCAGAGTGTTGTATAGTTAATAAGGCGAGGGTTCCCACAAATACCACATCCACCCACACCACCTCCGTCTTCACCTCCACTGCATAACCATCGCCACACCGCCACCACCTCCACAACTGTTCAATATGGTGAATTTAGTAAAATTTCTTGTTTTCAAGGGCTTGGGGAATGAGGACCCAGACCAGTTTTGGTTTGTGGCGAAGGCTATGTGGGAATCCCAGGGCATTACAGATGATCAAATGAAGAAAGATACGTTGGTTACTGCTTTACAAGAATGCACGCTAACATGGTACATTAAGTACTGCACTGATAACCCGATGGCTGCGTTGGTGGACATTCAGACTACGCTGAATAAGGAATTTAGTAGGCCCAAGTCTGAAGCGCAATTGATCATTGGATTCAAGGAGATCATGATGAATCCTAGCGAGACACCCTGGGAGCTGGATCAGAGATTCCGCGAAGCTAACATGAATCTTACGAATGGGCAGCACTGCAAATGGTTTGTGGCTTCCCTCTTGCCTCATCTAAGGGTTGCTTTATCACACCAAAATATTGGGACCTGGGAGGAGGCCCTGGAGATTGCGATGAGATTGCACGAGACACCAATTCAAGATGCTGCTTTGGGAGTTCAACAGATTCACACGGAGTTGCAGATCCTTTGCCTAGAATTCCAAAGTTTGAAGAAGGATAGAGCATCTTGGCCAGAGGTGCATGAAGTGGTTTGGTGTTTGAAATGTAAGAGTTAGGGGAATGATAAAGATTATTGCCCTATCTTCATGAATTATGTTGCAGGAGGAGGGCTGATGTCTCTGAGGCCAGAAGCTCAAGCAGGGCCAAGTAAAGGGCCCACGCTGTGGTGTGCTATCTGTTAGGTAGTGTCTATTCAATTTAACGTCTTAAATTTCTCTACATAAATTATCAATCCGGGTATCGTAAACTGATGAAGTGTGGTGCACCATATGTGCTTAGTTAACATTTTTCTTACTTCGTTGTTTTATAGCTTATGTTGTTTTTGGGGTTTTGTTCTTTTTGGTTTCCTAAAGTGTTTAACGCAAATGGAAATCCTATTCTAAGGTCTTAAGAATACTTTTAAAGGTCAAGTATGGATGTAGATTTCAAGACAAGGTTTATGTCCCTTATGGTAACTTCCAAAACTTAGCACTTCAAAAGATCTCAAAACATGCTATTAATACTTGAACATGAATGTAAATATGCAGCTACTTAAATCAAACAAAAGATGAAATACTGATCATGAAATCACTATCTCTGCTGTCCATCTAATTACAGAAATAAAATCTAAACTATTGCACTCAAACAAACCAAAAATTGCAGACTAATGAAAGAAAGATCAATTTAATTCACTTATAATCCGATAGCTCGCCAAGTAGCTTTTCCGGGTTAAGCCATGGCTCCGGAGATAACGTCAATAACATGAAGAATTGATATCTAAATTTCCTACTTGCAAATGAAAGTAAAATCAAGTCACTTCACTTATAATCTGATAGCTCGCCAAGTAGCTTTTTGGGGTTAAGCCATGGCTCTGGAGATAACGTCAATAACATGAAGAACCTGATATCTAAATTACAGAGATGAAAGTAAAATCAAATCACTTCACTCATAATCCGATAGCTCTCCAAGTAGCTTTTCGGGGTTAAGCCATGGATCTGGAGATAACGTCAAATGACATGAAGAATTTGATATCTAAACTAACTAACAACAACAAATAAATAAGACTGAAATCAAAGCATAATTGAAATTGAAAAGCTTACAAAAAATTTCAGAGAGGCAAATCTCATGTCACTATTTCATGCAAAAACATGTAAAGAAAAACTAATCTACAATCACCCGGTTGACCACACTTGCATGAATTAAAATTGCATGAATGAAAACTCCAATCTATCAAACTTGAAAGAAATCAAATGACATAATGAAATCAAAGAAAAATTACAAAATAAAATCTACTCTACCTTACATTCTAATATGCTCAATGACATCTACTTCACATCTCCTTCGATGTTGAGAACATCAAAGCTTTATTCAAATTCTTCAAAATTACAAAGTACAACAAAGCTCTCCAAAGCTTTCCAAAGCCATCAAGGAAGAACTAAAAAGCCAAGCTAAGCTAAGACTAACAAGCTAACAAATGAAGGAGAGAAATCTCCTATTTATACAAAAATATGAGAAGCCATCTCATTAATGAGAGTCCATGAATCTCTCCCTCTACCTCTAGAGTCCTAATCAAAATAGGAACTGATAAGACACATTTCTTCTTAGAGTTTCAATACAATTAGGATATGTGACACATATCCTCATGATCCCATGATTCTTTCCACTCAAATTCGAATTTGGCCTTAGAGTGCCACATAAAGGTCTTCTATAAGCCTCCTTTTGACCTACACATGTCAACAATCTCAACCCATTTGTTAGGTATAAGCGTATGCACATTATTTTCTAATTTTTAACCACAAATTCACTTAAAAAGGCTTAGAATTAATAAAGTTTGGAAAAACATAAATGTGGCCCAATGATAATGAAAGTGGGATGAATGCGGTGACATAGTAGTGAAATGGAGGTGATATAATGGACATCATAGTGAAAGTGTAATGGAAATGAATGACATTTTCAAGACCCAACAGGTAGCTGGAAAACATGCGACAGATAATTGCCACTTGCTGCATAAATTTGTACAAACATCACAACAACTCTTCTACAAATTCTTCCAATTAGTAGGCCACGATGAGTGCAATTGCTATAATTATGAGTTAATGATGGAGAGAATGCCCGCGTATCGAATGCAGACAAAAACTCAGCCTTCAGATCAAGGCAGTAGGGGGCCACAAGGAGGATATCAGGTGCACGAACGAGGCCGAGGCGGAGGAGGACCTACGAGAGGTCGCGGGCAAGTTATTTGCTACAATTGTGGAGATCCAGGACACTATGCACAACAATGTACAAACCTGACGCACCTGTCATGTCGATACTATACTCATTTTGACCATGCGACAGAAGACTACCCTGTATTAATAACTAAGATGCACGAAAAGGGGACGCAACCTCAGCAGCCTACCTCAGAACCTGCAGATGATGAGGCCTGAACCCTGCAAAGAGGACCCCAATGTGAATATTGTGCTGCGATGTGGAATGAAAACTGGCAAAGATAAGGGAAAGCGGCTTGAAGAAGGTTCATGGGTCCGCAAATCCCCAGAAAAGGAGGTTGGCTTTGATTTGGATCATGTGAAAGAAACCTTCATGGAAGCAAAGAAAAGCTTCGCTGAGGCTTCTACCTCAGGAAGTCAGGATAAGTAGTCTGAATAAATGGACCCATCCATGCTCACTACCTTTTTGGATACCTGCATGAAGCTGCTACGTGATAGCAAGGCCGTAAGGGGATTACAACAATTTATCAATAAATGCACTGGTAATTCTCCTGAGGGACCATGCATGGTGAGGAAAATTGGTAAGCATAAGGCAAGAACAGGGCGTGAGATGAGGCTCACCGCGCAAATAGGAGAGTATGAAATGGACTAAGTTAGTCTGGATCTTGAGTAAGATGCGAATGTTTTGCCGAAACAGACATGGGAGAGAATGGGGAGATTTGCGTTGCAGTGGTCTCCTATTCAATTGAGGATGGCGAATCAACAAAAGATTATCCCCATGGGAAGATTGTAAGGAGTGATAGTTGATATTGAAGGCGTGAGCGCATTGGTGTATTTCAAAGTAACAAAGATTGTCGATGACAACAATCCCTACCCCATGCTCCTTTGGATCAACTGGACTATTGACATGAGCGGGGTGATCAATTTGAAGAAGAGGATGATGTCATTTAAAAGAAAATCGCTTTGTGTAGTAGTACCTTTGGACCCTGTAGAAGGACCGTGCTATACTGAACCGATTCGCAATTACGAAAGTGATGATGATTTGGACCAGATTTATAAGATAACAACACAAGATCAAGATTGGGTGAATTCAGTAATAGATGAACGTATTGCATGGGATCGCGAAATCTCCTGCACATCAGATTCAGATGGGGAATTGGAACACTAGCAGAATAGATTGCACAAAGTGTCTACCCTATGATGTAACATGATGACCAAATCGTTGCATTGCATATCATCGGAGGTAAGAAGTCTGCCTTATTATGATGGTTTAACTGACATTGATAAATTTCTAGATGCAATTGAAAGGGAAGTGCTAGAGAAACATTGCTTCCAAGCGTTGGACTTTGCGCTGTGCTCTACGCCTGAAAGATGGTGGGGTACGCATAAAGACAATTTCGATGGATGGTGCGAATATAGAAGACTGATGAGGGTGCATTTTGGTCGCCCAAAGGTGTGATTGACAGATAAATATTATGGGAGGAGCGATCTGCGTGATTACTTAGCCAAATGAACCGATGCTTAGTGAGCATAACCACAACTCGAGTGGGTGCATCTATTCTGTCACACCTTGGATGTAATACCTATGAATTGGTACTTGGAGACAGAGCTTCACCATGGCACAGATGAATGGGATATTTTGAGACAGTGATTCTTGATGACATTCAATTTTGAATATGGATTCGAGTGCATTGATGAAGCGCTGCAAGAGGTCAAAGCAGTGATCTTCAAAATCCTGCAGGATCCCTTGGATTTGATTCAACCAGATTAGAACACCCAGTTGTGCCATGTGCTGGAGTGCTACAATGTGACTGTTAAATAAGAAGAGGAGGATCCAGGGAACATTAACATCCCAGAGACAGAAGGTCAATGTGAAGTTGAGGGGCCGCAGATGGAGAATCCAGATATCTCTGCATCATGTAAACGAGACAAGTGAACATTGGGACAGAGGCAGAGCCGAATTTTGCAAATATAGGGGATTACTGGGATGATGCTACGGTGAATAAGGTCATTGAGTTGCTTCGCGAGTACCAGGATTTGTTCCCTATAAATTTTCAGACCTGAAAGGGATAATATGCGATTTAGGAGTGATGAGGATAACATTGAAACCCGATGCGAATCCTGTGAAACAGAGGCCATATCACCTCAATCCTAAGTACAAAAAAGGGTCTGCTTAGAATTAGACAAAATGTTGGCAACAAGAATCATTGAACCAGTGGAGGAATCTGATTGGGTCAATCCTATGGTAGTTCAGGAAAAGAAGCAGAAGGATGAAATAAGGATATGCGTAGATATCAGGAAGTTGAATGATGCTCGCATGCATGATACTTTTCCAACTCTGTTCAACGATGAAGTGTTGGATAATGTAGGAGGATAGGAAGCATATTTATTCACTGATGGGTTCTCAGGGTACCATTAGATCAAGATTGCACTGGAAGATAGGAGTAAGACGACCTTCACGACTAAATGGGGATGCTTTCAGTATACTGTAATGCCTCTTGGATTGAAGAATGCACCGATGATTTTTTCGCACGTAGTCATCACGACATTCAAGGACTTCATTCACAAGTTCTTGGAGGTATACTTTGACGATTGGACGGGGTTTGGTTTGGTAAAATGCCATGTAGCTAGTCTACGCTTGATGCTGGATACATGCCGAGGTATCAGATCATGCTAAAATTGAAGAAGTGTCTATTTTACGTCCCTTTCGGAATCTTGCTGGGTCATGTAGTATGCAGGCAAGAATTAATGGTGGATCTAGCTAATATCGTGGTTATAATCAATTTGGAGGTACCAAGAAGTGTCAAACAGCTGCACGCAAACTTGGGGCATACCGATTATTACCTAAATTTCATCAAGAGTTATGCCTAGGTTACCGCCCTGATGGAAAAACTATTGAAGAAGGATGCTACATTCTGTTGGAATGAAGAATGTCAATAGAGCTTGGATGTGTTAAAAGAAAAGATGGTCATCGCGCTGATCCTAGTCTTCCTGAATTGGAAGAAGGAATTTCATGTGCATGTGGAAGCGTCATGTATTGCGTTGGGAGCTGTACTGAAAGAAGCAGGTGAGGGAGAGTTGGAACACCCTATCGTGTTTGCAAGAAGGAAGTTATCTAAAGCTGAGAAGAATTATTCGACGATAGAGTGCAAAGGTTTGGCTATGGTGTACGTTCTCCAGAATTTTAGACACTACTTGCTAGGAAGACACTTTAAAATGTATACAGACCATTCTGCATTAAAGTACCTGGTTAACAAGCCTGTGTTGGGGGGGAAAATATGCAGAAGGCTGCTATTGTTTCAGGAATATGATTTAGAAGTCATTGTGAATCTAGGGTGATTGAATGCAGGACCGGATCATCTGTCGCGCATTGAAACAGGTGAAGAGCCCACTAATTTGGAGGAAGGATTTCCTGATGCGCAGCTATTTGCAGTGTGCGTGGCAGACAATCATTTGTAAACATCATCCACTTCCTAACTATGGGAACTACTCCAGAAGGGTACACTAGTCAACAGAAGAAGGAATTGGTGGTGCGCGCAATTTTTTATTATGTTAGTGCAGGTCACTTGTATAAGATGGGAGCGGATAAGATATTGCGATGTTATGTGCCTGAGTTTGAACGAAGAAACATCCTAGCCGATGCTCAAGGAGGGGTTGCGGGAGGCCATTATGCAGGAAAAGCAACAACGCAGAAGATTTATGCGCTAGGTTGTGGTGGCCGACATTGCATAAGGATTCCAAAGCTTATTGTAGGGCATGCGATGCATGTTAGAGGACGAGCAATCCATCATGGAGGGATGAGCTGCCTCTAAATTTGCAAGTGTTGTTGCATCCATTTGAAAAATGGGAAATTGATTTTGTAGGACCGATTCAACCTCCAGGAAAGAAGACGGGTGCGTGGTATATCATCACCGTGACTGAGTATTTGACCAGATGGGTGGAGGTGCAAACTGTAAAGGATTGTACAGGGGCAACATCAACGAAGTTCCTATTTGAATATATGCTGACTTGGTTTGGTTGCTCGAAGATTTTGATGAGTGATTGCGATACACATTTCCTTAATGAAATGATCAGCAAGCTGACGAAGGAATTCCAAGTTTATCATCAAAAGAGCATGCCATATCACCCTTAGGGTAATGGGATGATGGAAATGTTTAATAAGATATTGGAGAATGAAATGACAAAGGTTTGCAATGTATAGAGGAATGATTGGGATGTGCACCTACCAGTGGTGTTATGGGCCTATAGAACTACTTGTAAGAAGTTGACTCGACAGGCACCTTTTAGGCTGGTCTATGGCGTAGAAGCTGTGATGCCGATGGAGTACATTGTGCATAGTCTATGGATAGATGAATTCATAGGAATGGTGGACCATGGAGCCTTAGAAGAAAGACTCGTGCAGCCGAAAGAGCTGAAGGAAGATAGATTCTTGGCTAGATTCCATCGAAAAGTTCAGAAGGAGCGCGAAAAGGCATGGCATGATCAACACATAAAATTGCGCACCTTCGAGGTAAATGATTTAGTTTTATTATATGACAACAAGTTTGATAAATTTCCATGAAAATTTCAAATGCTTTGGCTGGGGCCATATGTGATCAAGGAGACTACCGATGATGGAGCAGTTCAGTTGGTGAAATTGAATGGAGATATATTTCCTGGAAAGGTAAATGGCAGTTGATTGAAGCCATACACCGCAGATTCGGCCATATGACTATATAACGATAGCACAGTCATAGTGCTCCACATAGCTGCAAGGAGGCATGAGACTATAAACTACATTGCCTGGGTTGTAGAGCGGCACGATGAGGGGATTGCGCGGAATATAAGGGTGTCACAGAGTCAACAGACACGCGAAGGGAGCTGTGCTACAGGATGAGAGACCGCACAACACAGCCAAAAAGTGACCATTACCATCACTGTTCATGATTTAATAGTGAGAAAACAACTAAGAGGAGTGAGGAGGGGGGGCGAAATTTAAGGTTGAATTTAAAAGCGAGATCTTTGAAAATTTTCCACCAATCGAGCATTTATGAGTGGATTTCGAGGGAATGGTCAAATTTGAATTCAAACTTGCCTATAAATTACAGATGGTCACCCAAAGAGAGACACTTTACATTCTGAGAGTTTATGTGTCGTGCTATCTAGTGTGCATGAACCATGCGTTCTTTGAAGACTTGTGTTACAGGTAAATTTAGTGTCTTTTCGAACAACTAACCCCCATACCTAGTAGCAAGTCTAGAACAACAGTTAAAGTAATTCCATTGCTTTTGCTATAGTTAACAAATAAAAGAAAGGGGAGCAAAAGTACCAACCTGTATCTCTCGCTCGATCCCTCTTCCCTTTGACCACTTTCGCCACTCCCTTCCGTACTTAACTCGCTTGAAAGGTACCTGCACGCAAGACGAGACAGAAAACCATCAAAGCATACATATCGATCTGTTAACTAAACAAATTATAGAATAAAAAATACAATGTACATTTTATAACACATGAATGGGAAAAAGCATAGAACTCTTTATTCATAGAAAGTAAGATTACAACCCATGTAGATGCATGTTCGATTCAGTGTCATCCTCCAAACTTCAAACCCTTCTCTCCTCATGGAAACAACAATTTGACATGATAACACTACTCTCTTTCAAGTCTCACTCAGGCAGCATTTCCTTAACTTACAAAGTTCCAACCTTTCCTAGCCTTTGAAGGCTTGCTCCATTTATAGCTAAATGGAGGAGGTTAAGCCATTAATGGCCCTCATGAATGCTTTGCCATTTTTTGGAGTTGGTTCCATGGAGGAGGGGATAATGGATAAAGGTTCATTCATCTCCCTCCTCATCCAAAAGCGAGCCCAATCCATCTAGAAGTTTCTAGAAGCATCCATTGGATGAGGAATCCAATGGATTTAATTTATAAAACTCGTTGGATCTCGCTCATCATAGGTGAAACAAAGGCCAGGTGCTATGCATAGCACCCAGACAGTGTAGTGCCTGCCCTTCATTGCAGCTAGATAGAAGGCCACCTGTGATGATCTCCTTAGGGACATTTTTTGGATGAATGGTGTCATGAAACTCTTGGGAAGCAAGCATGATGTTGGTTGACCTCATTAGGGAATGAAAACAACTGAATTAGGGGTTGATGGACCCTAATATCACTGATCCGGAAGTTGGGGTTGATGTGCCCAAATTTTCCTATAACAAATGCCACCTAAAGCATGAAGTCGAAAATAACCATGTCAAGTGAGGTGCTTTACCACTTTGGAGAGAGGGTTTCGAACCGGAAGGTGTCCTGCATCAGTTACAATACAAATATCATGATACTTTGATTTTTTCTCATAATTGGTTGAGGGAAGGCATACCCATGCTCAAATTTATAAACTTTCATTACATGTACATATATAGTCATCTACAGATGTAGACCCATGAATGGATGACCATGAATGTAAGGCCATTGTACATTTGATAGAGTACTCCTGAATATATATCGTAGCCCAGATGGATGAAACTAGATTCGGGGTCTTCAATCTCGTCCAATCTTTCCTTAGGTACAAGTCTAACCATGTGAATGAATCATTCGGTGTCAAACATGGAGAGACATCATCTGATTACCAGCGAATGATGTAAGCCGTTAATAGACGCGAGAGGAATCACCGATACTGATAATGACCCTCAAGGTACTGCAGTACATTTCGCATGGTGTGAATAAATGATTTGATGTTGAACACCATACAAAATCTTTCGATCGAAGGCCATTGATGTCAACCTATCGCCGTAAGCGAGAAACCTACAATTGATGTATGCAAGCCTCAAGGTATTGAAGGGGTGTTTCTAAGTCAACTACTTGGATGATGTGCTGATGCCGACAAGAAGTGACTTGTCGCAGGAGGGCCTTGATGTATCCCACATCAATGACACGAAACGAGGTAAATGATTTTTGGAGATGAAACATAGACTGACGACACAAGGTTTAGGAATGGAGGGCATGAAAATGAAGGTTTACTTGTATTGTAAAGGATGAAGTTTTGAACTGAATGACTTCTCTTGAACATATCGACGACACTGAAGTGACTTGGTAGCATTGACCCAAAACAAAGCAATGGATGGTATGATAGACCAACGGTATGATAACCATCAAGCTGAATGACCCAACCCACATAGTCACGGTGATGAGGTGAAAGTGTAATGTTCAAGAGCGACCTGCTACCATAAAGTGTTCCCAACTTTTTCCATTTTCCCAAGTCATTTCTGACTAGTACCTCTTTATTTTTAATCAAGGTTGAGGAGGATAACATATGCTTGTTGTATAATTTCACCCTTCAGGTGAATCCATCACTATTTGATGTTTTAATGAGTCTAGCGAAGGTGAAACTCGGTCTTTTCTAGATGGACAAGTTTGTCGCTATTTGATGTTTTTAACGAGTTTAACAACAAAGATAACTCGGTCCTTTTCACATTTAGAGAGTCTGAAAAGGGACGAAAAGGAAACTCCACAAGTTCTTTTTCGTACTTTTTTCTCTCAAGCCCGAAAAAACATAAAACAATACAAGAGAGAACCTATTGATCATGTTTGACTAACGAGTACCTTTTTCATAATTAATATATCTCAGCTCAAAGAAGGGGTAAAACTATATTGAGTAGATATTGATTCTCATCCATTAACGAGCTAGAAATGACAAGTGCTAAACAATATTTTCATGTTTAGAGAGTTTGAAAAGAGCTTAAAGAGGACTCCACTTTGAGGAACGAGTGGTATCTGGGGTAGAAATTGGTTCCAGTGATGTTGGAACTTCTCAAAACATATCGATTTATGTGAAGAGGCTGGCTAATAAGACCACTGATTGCAACTGTTCCTCAAAAAAAGATAAAACAACTAAGTGAAAGCGTATGATCAGCCAAAGAGATAGTGGTGATGGAATGAAACAACCAAGGCTCATCTAATTAAAAAAGGCTGACAGAATGGAAATCACGAGGGTTAAACTGCAAATGGGTTAATTTTTAGACAAGCTTGAACCATAGGGAACTATGCTTGGATTCAGTTTCATGTTTACACAAGCTTGAAACGACAAACTATGCTTGGATTCAGTTTCATTTTTACACAAGCTTAAAATGAAAAAACCTATGCTTGAGATTGGTTTACATGCCCCTAGTATGATGAAAGGGAGAGTCTTCTGTAGATGGAAGTCACTGCAGTGAAGCAGGACGGTTATCCAACACCTTTTTGGCTTCATCCAGATAGATAAAGGTGAATGGGGTGATTCCCTTCACATAACCTATAGGGAAACTTAACTTTACCACTAGGTGCATGCTCCCCAAGCTTCATTTAATTCACCTAAGTAGACTACTCATGGGTATCAGGTGGATGGAATGAAGTTTCTTTTATGAGATCAAGTGAAAGACTCGACTGGGATTTTACGAGATCTAATCAAAGACTCGACTTGGAACTTTGCTCCAGGGGACCGTGTTTCATTTTTTAATGAGCTTGACACAAGACAAGGAACTCTGCTCAGATTCCTTGTTTCATTTTTTAACAAGCTTGACACAAGACAAGGAACTATGCTCGTGGACCTATTTCATTTTTTAACGAGGTTGACACAAGACAAGGAATTATCCTTAGAGACCCTTGTTTCATTTTTTAACGAGGTTAACACAAGACAATGAACTATCCTCGAAATTCCTTGTTTCATTTTTTAACGAGGTTGCACAAGACCATGAACTATCCTCGTACCTGTTTCATTTTTTAACGAGGTTGGCACAGTAAAGGAACTATCCTCGAACCCCTTGTTTCATTATTTAACGAGGTTGACACAAGACAACGAACTATCCTCGGAGACCCTTGTTTCATTTTTTAATGAGGTTGACACAAGACAAGGAACCGTCCTCGGACCCTTATTTCATTTTTTAATGAGGTTGACACAAGACAACAAACTATCCTTGGAATTCCTTGATCACAACTCATAAGCGGTCATGAAGGAGAGATCTAGTTCCAATGCCCCCAGTACATGATGTAAAACATCACTGAATTGATTGTCAGTTGATGTAGGTATGGAACAGGCTGCCACATAATTAACCCGTGGCAGGGATGATACCATTCGTATAAATGGACCATTTAGGGAAGATGGTTGACTAGGAGCCATATTTGGACCGAGAAATGAAAGCTGGTCAACGGTGACAATCCTGCCTTCATGCGAGAAACAAATCACTCGAAAGAGTGTGGAAACAATAACTCCCATGCCATAAACATAGTCGCGTCCAAGAAGTAAATTATAATCTAAAGGTCCTGGGACTACCATCACGTTCACATAAACAGTTTTTCCTCCCAAAGTAATAGGTAACTGAGGGAGGATCCCTAATGGTTGACTCGTTCCTTTGTTAAAACCCAACATATTCTGTGTAACTAGCACAAGTGGTGGTGAACCAAGCGCTTGCCAAGCAGTTGAGGAAAGGATACTCACTGATGCACCTTCATCTATAATAGTGCTAGATACAATCATATTATAGACCTGTACTATGATCTGGAAAGGCACATAAGAAGGAAGGAAGAATCCTGCCAGTGGATTCCAATCAAAGGAAGTGACTAGACTACTTGGAGGGGGCACCATAGAAACGAGAGGATTAACCCCTTGAGTTACCAGAGTGGGAGGATTTTCCTCCTGTCTTGATGGAACAGGAAGACTGCCCCCAAGCTCCTTAGAATCTGAAGAAACAAAAAGAACTTGAGTTGTGTCATTTTCACTCTCTTCGAGAAAGGTTCGATTAGCTGAAGGTGAAATCGGATCAATGGTTACCTTGACCTGTTGATTTGAGTTGGGTATAAACTTAGAGGATTCACATTCAGAGAGAGTGGGTTTGACCGACGTTTGATTTTGGTCAGTCAATTCATCAACTAGTGAGGGATTTAGGGAGAGTTTCCTATAACCAGATGGAAGTCACTGCGGTGAAGTAGGACGGTTATCCAACACTCTTTTGGCTTCATCCAGATAAGGACAAAGGTGAATGGGATGATTCCCTTCACATAACCTACATGGAAACTTGACTTTTCCCTTCTTTCCATGAACTTTACTATCACTAGTTGATGGTATGTCACCAACATGATCTCCAGAGGTTGATGACATGAGATGATGTGAATGGGAAGACCATTCTTCTAAGATCAGAGGAATATCAGGCCAATTTCGAAGAAGATGGTCTCCCGCACAAAGTTTGCATGGATATCAAACTTTGTGAGGCTTAATGGATGGTTTCTCATCAGATTTTTCATTCAAAGCAATGGTTGCTTGGTTTTCCCTTTGCTGAACTTGCTTCTTCTTCTTCTTCTTCCCTTTTTTCTTCTTCTTAGCCACCTGGTTACTAGAACCAATACTTTCACCAGGCGAAGAGGAAGAAGGGGAGAAAGGTTCGATTAGCTGAAGGTGAAATCGGATCAATGGTTACCTTGACCTGTTGATTTGAGTTGGGTATAAACTTAGAGGATTCACATTCAGAGAGAGTGGGTTTGACCGACGTTTGATTTTGGTCAGTCAATTCATCAACTAGTGAGGGATTTAGGGAGAGTTTCCTATAACCAGATGGAAGTCACTACGGTGAAGTAGGACGGTTATCCAACACTCTTTTGGCTTCATCCAGATAAGGACAAAGGTGAATGGGATGATTCCCTTCACATAACCTACATGGAAACATGACTTTTCCCTTCTTTCCATGAACTTTACTATCACTAGTTGATGGTATGTCACCAACATGATCTCCAGAGGTTGATGACATGAGATGATGTGAATGGGAAGACCATTCTTCTAAGATTAGAGGAATATCAGGCCAATTTCGAAGAAGATGGTCTCCCGCACAAAGTTTGCATGGATATCAAACTTTGTGAGGCTTAATGGATGGTTTCTCATCAGATTTTTCATTCAAAGCAATGGTTGCTTGGTTTTCCCTTTGCTGAACTTGATTCTTCTTCTTCTTCTTCTTAGCCACCTGGTTACTAGAACCAATACTTTCACCAGGCGAAGAGGAAGAAGGGGAGGAAGAAACAACTGAGGAAGAAGGCAAAGGGTCAACCTTAGGATCAACTGGAGGTTGATTTTGTCTAGTTGGAGGTGTACTTGATTGCGGAGAAATCACGACATTTTGAACCAAGGAGGTTGAAAACAACCATACTGGCAAGCCAATGGTAGATCCCGGAAGGGACAATGTAGCCATATATGGAGCACCAATATTTCCAAATGGAGGAAAGGGACTGGGATTCCCATAAAAAAGGATTCCTTGATTGGTGGACTCTGGATTTGTCGCCATATGTTTCAACCTAAGATAAACTAAAAAACAAGCGTGGAGGATGTTATCCATGGTCAATTAATTTTTACGACACTAGAACTTACCTTTGCTTTTTCATGTTTTAGGAGTTGAGAAAAAGCAAAAGATGACTCTAATCTCTTTCGTTGTTTAATGAGCTTGAAAGGACAAGTGCTTAGATGGACCTTTTCTTTTAAGGAGTCTAAAAGGAACAAAAGTGACTACTTTGGAGATACTAAGAAAGAGGGTTTACCAACCTAATCACAAAATTGCAATACACACCTTGGTGGAAAATTAAAGAGAAATTACCAAGGATTTACCGTACGATAGTCAGTCTTCCCGAATGCTGTGTTTGGTGCATTGTGATCGGTAAGGCAGAAAACTCGGCTTCATAGGGATAAAGGATTTAAAGCTATTGGGGTCTCCCACTATATACACGACGGTACAGGGAGAACAAGTCCGTACTAGTACTTACCAGTTCAGAGAGGAGGAATCACCCAACCTCAATGAAACGATAGCCACTAGGTTTTAAGACGCCGGAATGCGTCTCTAGCCTAGAAACCTCTAGATGTTTGCGTTAAATTCCAATGCATTATTAAGTTAATTGAGGTTAATTTTAGGTTGATCTTGCTTAAAATTTGCCTTTGGGTTTCACAACAAGATGTTTTTCCAAGATTCCTAAGAATGTAGCTAATATGAGAAGCATTCTTTTCATTTGTTTAAACAATGAAAATTCTAACTAAATAAGGGATATAGCAAACAAGTACTTTTTGGATCAAACAACAAAGAACACTCACTAATGCATTTCCCTAACCATTCCATTTAGGCACACACAATCAAACTCTAAGATGCAATTACATGTATTTCTTTTTCTTTTCAGTTCTCCTTAATGTGAATTATGCACTAAAGAAAGCAAATGCACAATGATTCAAAAGCTCTTTCCACACAAATGTCGATTTATGAAAATTTCACTTAAAGATAAGGGAAGACTAAACGACACTTTCAACTTTAAGGAAACGAAGATTTTCGACACTTAAACGAAAATATGAATAAGATGCACAAAATAGACCAACGGATTATTCAATAAAGGAAGATTTTACGACACTTCAAAAAAATCGACTACAACTACTTTCGACAATGGACTGCAAATGATAAAACAAATACATAAACAAACATTCAACAATCCATTCTAAATCGGGTCGAAACAAGGAAACAAAGACTGCTTTCAGAGACAAGAACTCATCTAAATCCAACAAACAATTCAAACAACTGAAAATTGACTTAAGGATTTAGCTCCTAGATGGGAAAACTACTCCAAAAGGAACCATCACATGCCACAGTGAGGGACAGTGCGATGCATAGCATTGTTTCAGTACAGAGGGTGCTATGCATAGCATCCTACCAGTTACAAAGGTGCTATGATTACATAATGACAATTTTATGCTCAAAATTGACTCAATTTCAGTGAATTGGACTTAAATTCGATGAGAAACAAAGGGTAAAGTATGTCAAAATGTTTCAAGAGATGGATTAGATACTGTAAGGGATAAAATCGATCCCCAGTGGAGTCGCCATTTTGTTACGGGAAAATTTAGTGTCTTTTCTAACGACTAACCCCTAGACCTAGTAGCAAGTCTAGAACAACAGTTAAAGTAATTCCATTGCTTTTCCTATATCTAACAAATAAAAGAAAGAGGAGCAAAAGTATCAACCTGTATCTCTCGCTCGATCCCTCTTCCCTTTGACTGCTTTCTCCACTCACTGCCATACTTAATTCACTTGCAAGGTACCTGCACACAAGCCGAGACAGAAAACCATCAAAGCATACATATCGATCTGTTAACTAAACACATTATAGAATAAAAAATACAATGTACATTTCATAACACATGAATGGGAAAAAGCATAGAACTCTTTATTCATAGAAAATAAGATTACAACCCATGTAGATGCATGTTCGATTCAACGTCATCCTGCCAGCTTAAAGCCCTTCTCTCCTCATGGAAACAACAATTTGACATGATAACACTACTCTCTTTCAAGTCTCACTCAAGCAACATTTCCTTAACTTACAAAGTTCCAACCTTTCCTAGCCTTTGAAGGCTTGCTCCATTTATAACTAAATGGAGGAGGTTAAGCCATTAATGGCCCTCATGAATGCTTTTCCATTTTTGGGAGTTAGTTCCATGGAGGAGGGGATAATGGATAAAGGTTCATTCATCTCCCTCCTCATCCAAAAGTGAGCCCAATCCATCTAGAAGTTTCTAGAAGCATCCATTGGATGAGGAATCCAATGGATTTAATTTAAAAAACTCATTGGATCTCACTCATCGCAGGTGAAACAAAGGCCAGGTGCTATGCATAGCACCCAGACAGTGTAGTGCCCGCCATTCATTGTAGCCAGATAGAAGGCCACCTGTGATGATCTCCTTAGGGACATTTTTTGGATGAATGGTGTCATGAAACTCTTGGGAAGCAAGCATGATGTTGGTTGACCTCATTAGGGAATGAAAACAACTAAATTAGGGGTTGATGGACCCTAATATCATTGATCTAGAAGTTGGGGTTGATGCGCCCAAATTTTCCTATAACAACTTGGTGGCTAGTTCTGTGTTTGATAGGTTACCTGAGGCAACCCAACAACACACTAACAACTTCATTTCTGAACTTGTGGAAGTGCAAGTGTTGGAGGGTCTATTGCCTCTGAGGGAGTTGCCCCTGAGGTCGTAATTATGGAGGTTCTTGCAACAGTGCCAAAATTACCGAGGTTTCCTAGGCCAAAGCCTACGCAAGCATGAGAGGTTCCTAAACCAAAGAAGGATAAATAGAAGAAGACGCTGCTGATGTGCGAGTCACCAAGGAAACATCAGAGAAAAGAGAAGCCAACTGCACAGGAAAATGGCAAAGTGGTCGACCTGGAGGGTGATGAGGGCATATAGGACATTGATATTAAGGGGGTAGACCCTATTTTGAAGCTGCCAGAATACATCCCTTCACGCCAGGGAAAGGTGAAGGTCCCAAAGGACCCAGATGAGGGAAATTTTCTCCTTCATGCACCCTTGCTGCAAGAGAATATCACGTTTGAAGGTCCGTGATTGTTGCGTTTCCCACATCTAAATCTTGAAGATTGGGACTTGGGGGACACTGAGTAGTTCACTTACCTGGCTACCGATAATTTCATGCAGCAAGTATTCTACAAGGAGTTTGGTGTCACCGCACTGGAGCTGGTGAAGTGGATTCATGGGGTGGAAAAGGCAGGTTTGTTGAATCTTCTATGGGTGCCGCATTACCACCGCGCTCCCATAAATTTGATTGTTATCAAACAGTTGCTGTGCCTGGTGCATGACGGGTGCCTATGATTGGAGGAGTTGATCCCTATAATCGATGTACTGATCCATATGATCACCTTACTACCACATTCAGGACTAAATCCAGCCAAGGAATTTGGTGGAAAGACTGGTGAGTGCAACCTCGCTGAACAGATGAAGGACAAGTTTAATCTTGTCAAGAAGTCATGCAGGTACTCAATTTCAAGCATAACCGACCCTGTGGTGAAGGTGGCCAGCCAGATCTTGGCTGGCAAAATAATGAGAAAGTGTCGCATGGAGGAGGTGCCAACACCAGTTGTTTCACTAACGGCCTAGTGAACAGAGGGCGTAAAATTCAACTGGGTGTGCTACTTGTGTAGGGAGTCCCTCGCGAACTACAGGGAGGCACAGGACCAGAGCAAGAAGTTTAACTACTCATGGATCTTACTTTTGATTGTGCTGGTTGGGTGGGGGTTGCTGGAGGACAACCAATTTCCTCTGATTGCGCCAGATTTTCCAGAAGTAGCGAAGTTTGCTTCGCTATGGGCCACAAAGGACACTGAGCGGGTCTGGGATAGCAAGATGTTTTAGGTATTGATGGAAATGAGCATTAATATGGCCATCAAATAGAAGCCACGATTGTCACCAACCGTTTTTGAGCATTTATCTGGGTGCGTGGAGTTCAAAGTGGACTTCCACTAGATTTCCATTTAGGCACAAAAGGGCCCAGAACAGAAGTAGTATGATTTACCATATCTCATGACGGATGATGAAATTGCAGTGGTCCTCGAGCGTTGGCCAGCATATTGGTGCACATCATCCAATTTGTTCACCGAGTCTAGTATGTCCGCGGAAAAGCAGAAAAAAGAAGCAACTTGATTGAAAGTTTAGCAGTTGGATGAAAAGCGAAAGAAGGATATTGAGGGAAAAGCATGCACAAAAGTGAAGCGTGTTGCCAGGGAACAAGCATAGCAGGAAGAGCATGGATTTGATAGGAGCCAAAAATACCCTTCACCATAGACGGAGGATTACGAGAAATCAGAACAGGGCGGTGGAGATCTGGAAACCACTCCCTTCCAGGTGAAGCAAAATAGGGAACAGGAGAAGGAAGCACCACACAAAAATTCTAAGGACACTAAGTTGTCCCTAGACCCGATCACCTTGACAAAGGGTGACTTGGATGACATTGGGGACAAGGTAAGGAATACAACTGTAGAACTGCTACAACAATTTGAGCAGCAGGAGAAGCAAGCATTAACTGCCATTCAGGCAGGTCTGCGTGAGCTTAAGATCCAAACAACTAGACTACACGAAGGAGCAGGGCAGAGCAATGTGACCTCAACCAGTTTAGCATCGGAGACAATGACAATGACAGAGTTGGTCCGATCCTTGGATATCTGGGCAATCGCTCTACCAGATGGAGCTTTGAGCGTGGAGGCGGAAGTGGACAAGGCTGTTGTTAGTGCGTTGATGAATTTTGGCCTCAACTTGGCTGCGCTTCCTAGTGAATTCCTTCACACCCTACAAGCAGGTGTGATTGAAGAGCTTAAGGCTCGAGAGCAGTGCATGATGCGCATGATCAGTGAGTAGAAAATCAACAATGAACATATATTCATTGAGAAGACAACTGCACTGAAGCCTAGAAGAAGGTTTAGGAGAAGAATGAGCACACTGATGCAGTAGTAGCTGAAGCATGAAGAACCATTCCAAAACTGCATATCCCAGAAGAAGCACTATTGGAAGCCAAGATTCGGAAGTTGGATGTAGGTGTAGGCGACACGAAGATGAGATGGAAAAGGTTCAGTTTGAGTTGAACCTGAAAATTACAGAGCTTGAGTTGAAGACACAACCTTCAACTCCACCAGAAGTCAAAGAACAATGTGAAGCTGTTGTGAGGGATGGAGTCGCTGCAGTAGATGCCGCGGTGGCGGAATGCACTATGCTCTTCGAGCAGTCCATGGAGCTAATCACAAGTCTGCAGGAAGATCCTAACTTGCAGAGGTTGAACACAGAGGCCTAGGAACTGCAGCAGCAGTATGATGAAGCAAAGGTGACAACGCACACCATCACTGTCACGCAGAGATTGGAAAAGCTGTAGGAGGCAAAGCAACTGCAAGAACAGGTGGAAGCAACACAACAGAAAGAGGCAGTCCTCAAGGCCAGATTGGGGCCTTTGCTAGATGAGGCCTATGTGATCTCCGCCACCATTGGGGAGAAGTTGGCTAGCCTGAAGAGACCACAACAGAAGATCCAGGAATATAGTACAAGACCAACAACAGAGAAATTGGTGGAGCAGGTCAAACAGGCAGCTACGCAGTGCAGAACTGAAGTTACAGTGACACAAGTGGAGCTGGGAGGTCTTTGCAGTAAGATCTCTGGACCAGCAGAGTGACTCGAGGGCAAGTCACGATATTTGTGTTGGGGGCCTATTGGGACAAGTCCCCTAAGGTCAATTTTGGGGCAAAAGCCCAAGTTTTGGGGCTGAAAGCCCAAGTTTTTGTGATGTAAAGTGTAAAGCCTCTGCAAGTTATGGTTGCGGAGCACGTATATGTAAAGTGTCATAAAGGGTTTTACCCTTCATTTATGTAAATTGTGTCAGTTTTATAAGATCTACCCATGGTCCACAAACCATGTGATTGTATAAAAATGGAAGTCTTAGAAGAGTCTAAGGCAGTAGTAGTAGTGAAGAATGAATGTAATGGGCCAGTAGAAGTGAAGAGTGAAGAGTCTTAGAGTAGAAGAAAGGATCTGCAGCTGTGTGCGCAGAGGCCTAGAGTAGAGTTCACAGCTGAGTGCGCGGACCCCTGCAACTGAGTGCGCAGGGTAGTTTTGAGTCTGTAAACAAATCTGAAGTATCAATAAAGAGACTGTTCTAGAAATATCTGTGTTTTATCCATTTTCTTTTGTTATGAATGAATGCACTTATGTTACGATGAATAATGGGTTTATGATTTAATGCTGTATTGATGCGCAAATTTGTATGTGTTACATTGTTATATGAATGCAAGTAATAATATCTGTTTACGCGAAGAATATCTTAATGAATGCTAAATATATCAGAAACTTAAGCTGATATGGGTAGTAACAGACTTACGAGTGATTACAGAGGTGAGTAAGTGGTTGATTCTCCTATTTAGGGTCCGCAAAAGACAGTCATAGACCTTAGCGAAGGTCTAGAGGCTGGTAAAAGGAAGTTATATCAATAAGCTTCAAGGGCTTATCGATCCACGTGAAAGAAGATAAAGGGTGTAAAATGACATCATAACCATTTGGGTGCGGAAACTTGGCCCTAGCAACCTCCCATACTGCTTCGGGTGAGACTTTAGTCTGCGCTTCGCGGATTGATGCCGAAAGGGCCAGTAGTGTAGGGATTTGTTTGAAAAAATTAACTCTAAACCTGGGCCAGGACCCACTAAGCCAACAATACTAGTATGCAAGAAACAAAAAATCTATATGTATAGTAAAAAATAGTCCATTGATAATCACTAGTTATATGATTATATAGACAATTATACGACAATCAATGCACATAATTTTCCACTTTAGTTAGGGAAGTTAAAAATAATAATTAATTTATAAGTTTATGTCTATATATTTGTCAAAAAATGGACATAAAAATAATCAAAACATCTTAAAACCTAATTATACACTAGACATTACACATTGATATATCGTAGTTCATTGCTATACATATTAAAAAATACCAGGTTATAGTTTTTTGGGAAAAGATCTAATTAGAAATTAACTTGAATATTTGATCTTAGAGTATATTAGTTCACCCATCACACATATTTTTTTATAAGGGGTTGTTGTAGTGGCTAAAACCACCATCCAAAATTTTGCTTTCGCTTCATTTTGGAGCCTCCCTCCTCGAAATCAATGCAGCTACCCGACACTGATAACGTACTTGCACCTATTAGAGTTCATCTATCGTTTCACTGCTTGTGTAAAACTCACTTATCCCATTGGTCAACCACAAACACACCCAACACTTGGTTTAAATCTGATCAACCGGTTGTCGGGAAAAATTACGTAAATCTGGAGAGCAGACTGTCTTCCTCTCCAAAATGCGTAGAGCAACACAACAACTGCCTTGCACTCAAAAATTGCGCAGAGTAGGCTAGGCAAACTTGCTCTGGAAATTGCATAGAGCATGCCATACGACACTACTTTGGGAATCTACACAGTTTAAGGCAGGTGTATTGTCTCCATGAATTGCACAGAAACTGATCGGGCTGCACTATCTTCCAGAAATGCGCATAGCAACCAGGCCAACTGCACTGTTCTCCAGAATTGCGCAGAACTGGCCAGCTGCACTGCCTTCCTGAAATGTGCAGTGTAACCCTGTTGGGTAGCAGAGGGCCCGCGTAATGGTTTTGGGGCTCAAAGCCCACAATTTTGGGTAAAAGTATGGTAAAACCTCCGCGAGGTGCGCAGAGCGCGAATTGTAATGAGTCAAGTCAAAGGGTTGTCTGCCCAAGAATAATATAAAATAATAGGAAGTGAGTCGGTTTGTCCATGGTCTACGGACCATGGAAATGTATAAATAGAGCAAGGCTCTAGGGTTAGAAGGAAGTTAAGTGTTTGATTTGGATCTTGAATGTTATGGGTTTATGAAGGAGATATTTGCTCAGCGTCTGTAAGTCTGGGTCAAGGGCATTGGTAGAGAGTTAGAGGCTCTGCAGCTGTGTGTGCAGAGGCTGGGTAGAATCCGCAGTTATGCACGTGGAACCCTGCAGCTGAGTGCGTAGGGCGGATCTGGTTGTAATGACGAAAGATAAATAAAGATAAGAATTGTTGGAGCATTGTGTGCTTTTGTTGCGAATCTATCTGTTGCTTATGTTCTAAATTTATGCATCGTCTGTTTCTCTGTTAGCTATGATTGCACGCACTAGGTTTTATTGTTAAATGTTTTCTTAAAGACTGTAAGAAGAAGATTAGAACTTTAATAAATTATTAATAAGAAAACACGATTGTGCAGATCTACACGAAAAACCTGCAGCAGTATAGAGTGGCGCGAGGCCACAGAGCAGTTCGCTACCCCTCCAGACCACATTAAGACATCCCAAGGGTGCGGAAACCTGGTTCCAGCACCCTCCCCTACTACCTCAGGTCAGACCTCAGTACGCGCTCCACAAGCTATTGCTGAAAGGGCCGGTAGTTGCGGGATTGTTTGGCTAATAACTCTTTCGAACCTGGATCAGGCCCTAATAAGCAAACAAATGGTTCCGTTGCCGGGAGCGAGATCTGCCTAAGGGATGTCTGATGTCAGAACATTGGAACCCTATGAAGAAAGAGCTGGAAGATTGGCTGGATCAGAATCTTCACGAGTTCGTGGTACAGGAAAATGAAGATCTGCAGATATCTAAGGAAAGTTGGCTAGATCGCTACATATACACAGAAATCCATGGGATCTTCTTCGCGTCCTTCTCGACAGAACTGTACAAGTGGATCTCAAGGCTAGCTGATAGTTAGGGGAGGTACAGACTGGATTAGTCTATCATGTGGACACCAGAGTTGGTGTGCAGGCTGGAAGCATCAGAAGATAAACTCACGCGGGCAGTAGATCATTGGTTGGATCGAATAATAGGAGGGTTTGTCACCAAATTCGTGATAGACACATCTGTGAGTTACAGTGAAGTGAAAAGGCGCATTCTCCAAGGACCTAGGGTAAGTACATCAAATCGTTGAAAACTTGGATTAAAATGTTGTTATGTGAAAAACGGGTTATGCACATCCATTGATGTTTGGGGTAATGCGGAGTGGAAGGGGCTACCGAGGGACCAAAGGGTTAGAGAACAGTCCGCTGATTTCTATTTCACGAGAAAGCAAGGAGGAGCTCGTAGGATTCTCTCAAAGAAGTGCAGTTTGATTGATAAAGTAGCGCTTTCCACTGGTCCCACCACCATCCACGCCATCACCAACTTCACCTACATCAAATCCATCGACACCTACCCCACCTCCACCTCCACCAAGGGTTGGAATGGTGAGTGTGATCAAGTTGCCAGTATTTAGAGGCATAGGAAATGAGGAACCAGATCAGTTCTAGTTCATGGTAAAGGCTATATGGGAAGCCTAAGGCGTAATAGATGATAACATAAAAAAGGCTACTTTGGTTAGCACGTTGCAGGACCACGCATTGACGTGGTATATAAAGTACTCGAGCGACCACCCGAACGCAGGAATAGCAACGATCCAGGATGCATTGAACAAAGAGTTTAGCCGGCCAAAATCAGAAACATAGTTGATCATCGGGTTCAAGGAGATCATAATGCTACCTGGTGAAACCTCGTGGGATCTGGATCAGAGATTGAAGAGTACAATCCATGAGGTTAACATGACGCTGACAAATGCGCAGCACCGCGCATGGTTTGTGGCGTCTTTGAAACCACATCTGAGGATGACACTGTCACAACAAAAGATCTCAACCTAGGCTGAAGCATTAGAGGTAGCGATGAGGTTGCATGAAACTCCAATACAGGATCCAGTGTTGGGAGTTCAGCAAATCCACGCGCAACTACAAAACCTATGCTTAGAGATGCAAAGTTTGAAGCAAGGTAAGGTGCCCTAATCGGAGGCACGCAAAGGGGTGTGGTGTATCAAATGCAAAGGCCAAGGTCATGATAAGGACCACTGCCCCATATTCACAACCTATGTGGCAGGGGGGGACCAATGCCATTGCGACCAGAGGCACAAGTAGGGCCAAGTGCAGTGCCCGTCCTCTGGTGCGCGATTTGTTAGGTGGGAGGAAAGAACACTATGGACAATTGTCATCTATTGCAGAAACTTATACAGTCCCCCCAGTAGTTATTTTGCAATTTCTGTAGATCGATGGTCCATGACGAATGAAATTGCCAAAGTTATGAATTGTTGATGGATTAGATACCTGCTTACAAGATGCAGACAGAGACGTGAGGTCAGGATCCAGTTGTAGCAATAACGTGCGGTGGATTCCAGGGACGTGGGCGGGGACGAGGAATGGGACTGGGACGAGGGCGTGGACAATTAATCTGCTACAATTATGGAGGACTTGGGCAATATGCGCGTGATTTCATGAACCCAACCAGGACATGTTGCCCGTATTGTTACCAATTTGATCATGAAGCAATGGATTTCCCCACACTAATTGCACAAATGAGCAAAAAAGAGGTGCCTCCGACTACTTCTGCTTAGAACGTCCAAACGATGAAGGTTGAACCACGCGAAGAGGACCCTAATGTGAACATGGTACTTAGAAGTGGTGCCACTACAGGAGAAGATAAGGGGAAGCAACCCGAGGAGGATACATGGGTTCGTAAGGCCCTTACAAAGTAACCCAAGTTTGATTTGGAATGTGAAAAAGAAACATTTATGGATGCTAAGAAGAGCTTCGCAGAGGCTTCTACTTCAGGCAGCAAGGATGAAGCTGAGCTGGAATTGGATCCTTCCGTGTTAACTACCTTTTTGGAAACATGCATGAAGCTACTACGGGACAATAAAGCAGTTAAGGGGTTGCAAGAGTTGATTACCAAATGCGTAGGGTCGGGTGAACCGCACATGATTCGGAAAATAGGGAAGCATGCTTTGCGCACCGGGCGGGAAATGCAGTTGACTGCCCAAATTGGTGACTATGAGATGGATCAGGTTGTTCTAGATTTAGAGTTAGATGCAAATGTGCTACCTAAATAGACCTGGGAGCGTATGGGTAGGCTGGCGCTACAACGGTCTCCTATTCAATTATGGATGGCAAACCAACAGAAGATCTTGCCTATGGGGGGATTACAAGGAGTTATAGTAGACATTGAAGGTGTGAGCACACAGAAAGATTTTGAAGTGATCAAAATTTTGGATGGCAGTAACCCGTATCCTGCATTTTTAGGGATAGATTGGGCCACAGATATGAATGGAGTCATCAACCTAAAATGATGAAAAATGATATTCGAGAAAAAGTCTGTCCATGTCGTTGTTCTGCTGGATCGAGCCGAAGGAGCACGCTATATTGTGCCTGTGGCCGATGACGACAGTGACGATGAACTAGACCGTATTTACCAGATCACAGCATAGGATCAGGATTGGGTGAATCCAACGACGGATGGAAGACTTTCATGGGAACGCGACAATTCCTACATGTCGGATTCATATGAAGAAGTAGAACGTTGGCAGAATCGATTGCATGAGGTAACGACGCTAAATTGTAACCTGATGGTCAGATCACTACGTCGTGTGACGACTGAAGTATGGACGCTACCAGCAAGTGAAGGCGCAACAAACAAGGAGAAGAGTGTAGATAGCTGGGGAACTACAACTATGATGCGACAACAAGACAATGGCCCGAAAGTGGTGTTTGCGCAAAAGGGTGGACAACACCTCAGAAAATTAGGTGTAACAAGCGCAAATGAAAAAGGCAGCTGTAGGTACGAGAGGAAGGTCCTCAACGTCGATGGCGGGTTAGGCAGCCAGGACGGAGTGGTTTGGGTGTCAACCATCGATGAAGGATGCAGCTATTGGCACGACTAAAACTGTGCGTACCAAGGGTTCAATGGGCCGTCAACATGGCACAATGCACGAAGTTGACTGTACTCACACCCAAATCAGATGAACACAGGAAGGCAGAGAAAATTTCCCCACGCATTGCCCCAGTAGTTTGGAATAACCTGGGTAATGGCTGTGAGTAGCTGCATGAAGCCATTTGGTGCGATAGCATGAGATTGCGCGAACTTGGTCAGGAATGGGCAAGGATGAGGAGGAAAAATGTGCGGTTAGACGAAAAAATTAGCAAAGTTAAAAGAGGAGTCGTGTAAATGGGCGACGTGAATGTGAGGACACAGGAACAAGACTTGGCTGGCTCTCCTACGATACTAGAATGAACTACAACCCTGCTATCATGGTTGTGATCACACTCTAATGAATGGAGGAGTACAGAACGTGACACACTACTAAATGCACAGATATGCAAAGGGTGCTCGCAGCTCGGGCTAGCAGGACAATGGAAGCCTCACACAAGGGGCGTGCCCACCTGACTATCCATATGAGGCCTAGTCTCCGCGTCCCACATAGTTGGAAGAGGGTGCAAGACTATAAAGAAGCCTGTGGGGAGGTTACACGGCTTGGACATAGTGCACAGGATCAATATGCGGTATCAAGCACGGTGGCACCGAGGGGGTTGTGCTGCCACATTGGAAGATTGGGAGGTGACCGATAATGCCACTGTTAGACACGAATTTTGGATTACGACATAGAGGAGCAGGCGACAGGCCATTAAGGTAGGAGTTCTGAGATAGATACGAAAAGATCTGCCACCAAGAAGATATTAATGCATCGACAATGGAGGGAAGGCTTCCATTCAAACTCAAGTGGTCCTACAAAAAACCTTGGCCATCACTGGGATATTTCAAATTTGAGTTGGTACAGAACAATAACCACCTAACTAATAGGCCTCTGATGAGTACGATGGCTAGAATGCGAGCAAGGTTTGCGGAAGTATTGCATCCGGCCCAGGAGGACACTGCAGAAGTAACTACTGCCCCTGAGGTTCCAAAGTCCCCTCGCATGCTGCGACCTCGAAAAGACAAGCAGACCATGGGACCAGTCCAGGTATCACTGAGGTTCCGTGAACTATCAGTGGCAGAAAAGGGCTAAGAAATCACCACTGAAATCAACGAAGATGAGGAATATTTGCAGGACTTGATTGCTTAGATTGAAGCATAGGAAGAAGAAGCTGAAGATGTTGTCCAAATACCGTCACTACCACCATATTGTTAGATGATCCAAAAATACAATCTTATCATAGGTTATAAAATTAGAATAAAATAATTATTAATTTAAGATATTAAATTAATAATTATTATTCTAGAATGTTTAATTATTTAGAATTAGTATATTTTTGTAACTAGATATGACTCTCCAAATGTATCGTATCTTAGGCTATATTTTAGGAGATTTGTTAGCTAGTTGGTTTGAATAATATTTATTGTAAATGGACACTTGTTATTTAATAGGTGATCCATAATTAGAGGTAGTTAATACATGGAGCTTATAAATAGCTCATTGCAAGAGTGTTTAGATGTTCCGGTGTAAACTCTTGCAAAATCAAATTAAGCAATTTTTTAAAATTTTAATTTTTATTTTTATTTTTTATTTATTTATATTTATTTATTTATTATTTATTTATTTATTATTATTATTATTTATTTTTATTTATTTTGTATTTATTTATTTATTTTTATTTTATTTTATTTTTATTTTTTATTTTATATTTTATTTATTTTTATTTATTATTATTATTATTATTTATTTTTATATTATTATTTTTATTGTATTTTATTTTATTTTTATTTGTATTTTTATTTGTATTTGTATTTGTATTTGTATTTTATTTTTATTTATTTTATTTTATTTACTTATTTATTTATTTTTTTTTTTTTTTTTTTTTTTTTTTTGATTAATAAAATTACGTGTCTAAGGACACTTTTGCCATTATTGTGGTATCAGAGCTCTAGTAATGCTGTAGTTGATTTGAGGAGGAGATTCCAGCTCTACAAGTTTTTGGAAAACTCCATTGAATTGTTCAGCGAATGTTTGGTATGAAATTTGTCAAGTTTTTGTTCAAAAGAAAAGAAATTTTATTATTTTATTGATTTTAGATTTTGAAATCTGAAAATCAATTTTTTGAATTATTATCAAAATCACTGTCTTGAATTTCTATTATTTTAGTGCCATATTGGATGGCTTGTTCTGTGTAAATTCTGCCTTTATTGTGGTAACTAGTGGCTGCTTTGACTTCCAACCAATTTTTTTTGGGACTAGTACAAACAACAGTCTCGATTTTCAAGTGAGGCGGCTTCTACTGATATTATTGACCACATAGCTTGACAAAAAAAACTTGAGTATGCAGTAACATGAACCCAAGATGGAAAGCACTGTTTCAATTTTATTGCTCGCTTATCTAGACGTTGATCCAAAACAACAAGTTCAACCTTTAAAGCTTCAAGACTTCTTGCCTTGACCCAAAAATTCCAATTCTTAGAGTACACCTCGTACTTTGTGTTGTATTTTGAATTGTAAAAATATGGATTTTCTTTGAAAAATGCGCAGTGAACTATGTATTATCTACAAACTCGTTTAGAAGTTCACAGGCGTCGCTGCTGGGAGAAGCGATAATAGAGAAGGGAATCTTATCGCAGCTAAATTTGGAGACAAGAATTCCTATATACAAGGCAGAGCTTCTGCTGCTACGTGGACAATCCGACTCCCACTACGGGCCTGAGGAGGGCCATTATACCACCCGGAAAGGGCTTCAGATCCGATGTGGGGATCTCCGAAAGCGCCCCGAGAACATCCAGCTGAATAAGAAGGTTCTGTTAGAGCTCGCCATGCATGGACCATACAGCTTCTGCATACGGTATTTTCGTAAATAAACCATGAGATTTATCCATTATATTTGTATTTGGAGTTGCGACATGTAGAAATTCCTTATTTTGTTGTCACAGGAATTGTTAATTGATACCATTTTCAGAACTGTATTTTATTATCTTCAAAGGATTGGATATGTGGACAAGTTGCTTTGTACACAGCTGACTTTCTGAACAAGTATAGATTGCACCACATCTTTTCCAAAATGCTGTGCCCCAAACTTGAAGTCTTAGGCCAGTTCTGTGGGTTTTTTTTTTTGAGGACAACGTGGAATAGATCAATACGGGCTTAGCCATTGGATTTGCAAGCTTATAATGTGCTTAAATCAATTTGTTTCAATAAATTTTTCCTCACCTTGGATTTCAACTTCGATTTGAGCTTTGATTGCAGTAAGTGCAGGTCATACTATTGCTCCTGATTTGTGCGTTAATGTGGATCAACGTTTTGTTTTAAGGATGCTGTCGGAGTCATTCAAAATGTTAGCAAAAAGCATGCCAGCAAGAAGCTAGCCTGAGCTAGCTAGCAACCAGCGTGGTGGACAACCTGAAACAATAAATTCAACCTCTTAAAGAGTTTTTTATTTGAGAGTTTATAGCTGAATTGAAGTTTGAAGATGCAAAGAAATAAGAAATATTTTTTAATTTTGTAATGTTAATGGAGTGATAAGGATTTTTTTGGTTGTTTGTAATTTTGTGAATTTTGTGGAGAAATAAGGAATATTGTATTATGGAGTAATAATGGGATTTCAATTGTAATTTTTTTGAAGGGATAAGTGTAACGCAAAGTAATTTTACTTTGGGGGGGGGTAACTTTTTCTTTACCAAGTTTTGCAAGAGCATCATTGTAAATGTCAAATTTTGAAGTTACCTTGTAATTTTTGAGAAATTGACTAGAGCCAAGTGCAAAGCTCAGTCATTTTTCTCCTGCTTCAATGACTATACGAGGGTCAAGGCCAAGCCCCGATAGATCGTGTTTTTTTCGTGGTGTGTTGTGTTTCCCATCTTGACATTTTTGTTCTGATTCTTGGCGCGAAGCTTCAACGCTACAATATCTAATTTGATTAATTTGTTTTCTGATTCCGACAAACTTGAAGGCACAAAATCTTATAAAACATGGCATTGTCTCATTGAAAGCACTCTCATTTACAATGAATTGTGGCAGGGTATATGTGATGGAGATATTAAGCCGAATAAACCCATAGATGTAGCTACACTAGCAAAATGGGAAGTTAAGAATGCCAAAGCCTTAGCTCTTATTAAATCTTCTGTGAATGATGAAATGTATGTCCATATAGAAAATGCTACAGATGCATGGTCTGCTTTGAAAGATTTTAAGGACCTCTTTGATACTCAACCTGAATCAAAGAAAGTTGATCTACAATTAAAATTGTTGCAAAAAAAATTGACTGAAGGAGGTGATGTTCTTGAATATATCTCAAGAATTAAGAATATTAGGCAGGAAATCATTAATGCTGGTTTTCCAACAATAGATGATAGTTTTATGGTAACAATTGTAATTGTTGGACTTCCTTCTTCCTACACGCATTTTTTGGAGACTTTACAATTAACTGGGAAATTAAAGAAATTAAAGTTTGATGAGCTCTATGAAATGTTGACCCAACATGATAAAACCTTTGGGAAGAAGAAGAAAGTTGGTGAAGATGTTTTTTTTTCACAGAGGCTAGCACTAGTAAATCATCAGCAGATAGTTCTCGACGCAGAGGCAGAGGGAATCATAATCAAGCAACACAAATTCGAGGTTGAAGTTAAAGCAAAGGAAACAACTTTAATAGAGGCAACAGTTCAGGAAGGAGTAATTTTCAAGGTAGAGGAAACAACCAAGGACGAGGCAATTTTCAGGGACAAGGAAATAATAATCAAGGTAGAGGACAATCTCAAACATAGAATTCAAATCAGAGGCAGAGGACAATCTTCAGGAAGAGGAAGAGACTTAAGTCAAATTGTGTGTCGAAGATGTAACAAAGTTGGCCATTATGCTGAATATTGTTGAACATATCTTAATAAAATTCCCAAGTTCAGTAGCATTCAACACAATTTGCAAATGATCAAGATGATGATAACTCAAAATATGTTTTTACTTCCTCACCAACATCACAATTTCCATCACATATTAGAAGTGATTATGAAGATGCCTGGATCTTGGATTCCGGGGCAACCCAGTACATGACTTGTCGACGTGATTTTTTTTTGGAATTTTCAAGATTTCCAACTGAATTCCATTTTTCTTGCTGATGATATAAAACATACTCCTTATGGAAAAGGAGTAGTTAAAGTTTTTCTCCCTGGCATTGGAGAAAAAATGATTTCCAATGTATGGTATGTACCAACTTATAAGAAAAATTTTCTCTCTTTAGTCATGATTCGACAAGTAGGACATCAGGTGATTATGGAAGATGGTTTAGTCAAGATTAATTCAGTCAAACAGATCTTGAAAATAGTCATGACAGGTTATGAAGATGGAAAACTGTTACGAATGAAAGGGACAGTTATTCCAAGGCATTCTGATTTTGCAGGGGCAGTGACTACATGTATTTCACCTGTAAGACTATGGCATGTAAGATATGGACATTTAAACTTTGAGAGTCTTTCTCAATTGCAGAAACAAGGAATGGTTAAAGGACTTCACACTTTCAAAAGGGAAAATGAAAAATGTGAAGCTTGCATTTATGGCAAACAAAGTCGAGAAAGTTTTCCAACAAGTTCATGGCGTGCAAACATGTGGCTACAACTAATTCACAGTGATGTTTGTGGACTGCTACAAACTTCCTTTGGTGGTTGCAAATATTTCTTACTATTCATTGATGATTTCAGCATAATGACTTGGGTTTACTTCTTGAAGAACAAGTCAGAAGCATTTGATAAGTTTAAAATTTTTCGCCAACTTGTTGAAAATGAAGTCAAAGAAAAGATAGGTACTCTCAAGACGGATAATGGGGGAGAATTCACTTCAAATGAATTCAAAACTTATTGCAGTGAACACGGCATAAGATGACATCTTACTAATGTTTACACTCCACAACAAAATGGAGTAGTTGAAAGAATGAATCGCACCTTGTTAGGAATGGCGAGATCCATGTTCAATTTCAATAAGTTAAGTCCAACATATTGGGCAGAAGCAATTCATATAGCTGTCTACTTAAGAAACAGATCTCCAACTTCTTCTTTAGACGGAATCACACCTTATGAAATTTCGTTTGGTTTCAAACCTCGAGTTAAACATCTTAGAGTTTTTGGATGAGTATGTTATGCCTTAGTTCCAAAATAAAAACGAACTAAGGTTGATTCAAGAAGTTTAAAATGCACAATGATTGGCTATTCTGATGAGAAGAAAGGGTATCAAATTTTGACCAATGGAAAATTCATTGTGAGTAGGGATGTCATTTTTGATGAAACTGAGAGTAAGAGTGCTGAAGAAATTGAAAATCTTCTTAAAAAGTTAGAAACTAAGGGAAGTAAAAGAAATGGAAAAATGAAAAGTCAACCAACTTCACCAAATTGGTATGAACTTGATTTTCCTTCCTTTGAAGATGAGTCATCCAGTCCATCTACATCAACAACATCATCTGGGTCTTCTAGCAGTTCATCCCCATCTCCAAGTAGCAGCAGTTCTGCTGACAGTGATTCTCCACACTCTTCATCTGAATGAAGAATATCAGTTTATATTAATCCTCTTTACAACAATGGAGATTTTACAGAAGTGCAAACAAGTGAGAACCAACTACCAAAATGGGCAGTTCAACTTTTGAAAGATGTAAAGCCTGATGAATAGAATAAAACATGCATAAGAAGGGAACATAGAAGTGAAGGCATTTTTGCCTTGATAGAAAATGATTTTATTGAACCTTCCACATACAAAGAAGCAGTAAAACATAAAGAATGGCAACATGCTATGGTTGAAGAATATCAAGCAGTGATTGAAAACAACACGTAAAAACTTGTTGATTGTCCATCAAATGTTAAACCCATAGGATGAAAATGGGTTTACAGAATTAAGTATAATCAAAAGGGAGAACTTGAAAAGTATAAAGCACAACTTGTCGCAAAAGGTTTTGCGCAGCAGGAAGGAATTGATTATGAGGAAACTTTTGCTCCTACAACTAAATGGAACACCATCCGATTAACACTTGCATTGGCCACTCAGAAAGGATGGAAAGTTCATCAAATGGATGTGAAAAGTTATTTTCTCAACGGAGATTTACAGGAGGAAGTGTATATGACCCAATCGCCAGGTTTTGAAGTTGAAGGACAAGAACATAAAGTTTGCAAATTGATCAAGGCTTTATATGGATTAAAACAAGCTCCCCGAGCTTAGTATGCAAAGATGGATGAATACATTAAGAAAGTTGGTTTTCACCGAAGTGAATTTGATGATACTTTGTATGTGTGACAACAGGGGAAATATCTGGTAATTCTTGTTATGTATGTAGATGATTTGATCATTACTGGAAACCATGATGATCATATTGCATAGGTGAAAAAGGAGTTACATGCAGGTTTTAAGATGACATATTTGGGATTACTTCACTACTATCTTGGAGTTGAAGTCTTCCAACGTCCACATCATATTTTCATTTCTCAGAGTAAGTATGCAGTAGCGGTTCTTCAGAGATTTGGCATGCAGGATTGCAAGCCTATTCTCACCCCCATGGAGCAAAACTTGAAACTTTCAAAATTTGAAGGGGGTGAAAGGTGGACAGTACAACTTACAGACAGTTGATTGGCAGCTTGATTTATTTGACAAATACTTGTCTTGATCTATCTTATGTAGTCAGTATTATTTCGTGCTTTATGTAGGAACCACGAGACAACCACTGGAATGCAGTGAAATGAGTTCTTCAATATATCCAAGGAACAAAATATTTTGGTCTTCTTTACACAAAGACTAAAATTTTTGTACTTGGTGGATATTCTGATGCCGACTTTGCTGGAAGTATTGATGATCAAGCATTAACATCAGGTTATTTAATGAACATGGGGTCAACAACAGTATCTTGGAGTTGTAAGAAACAAGCTAAAGTGGCCACTTCTTCCGCAAAAGCAGAGTACATTTTAGCATGGGAAGTAGCATGTGAAATTGTTTGGTTGAGACGAATTTTGCAGGACTTGGGCATTTCTTAAGCAGAAGCTACATCATTATTCAGTGATAGCCAATCAGCCATCAAACTTGCCAAGAACCCAATTTTTCATTCAAATACAAAGCATGTGGACACCAAGTATCATCATATTAGATCTCTCATTGCCAAAGATGTCCTCAAGCCAATTTATTGTCCTTTCGAAGATCAGATCTCCGACATTTTCATGAAACCGTTTGGCAGAATAAAATTTACTAAGTTCAGGGATGAACTTGGTATCTATTGTAACGTATCTTTGGATCATAGGGGGGAATGTTAGATGATCCAAAAATGATCCAAAAATACAATCTTATCATATGTTATAAAATTAGAATAAAATAATTATTAATTTAAGATATTAAATTAATAATTATTATTCTAGAATGTTTAATTATTTAGAATTAGTATATTGTTGTAACTAGATATGACTCTCCAAATGTGTCGTATCTTAGGCTCTATTTTAGGATATTTGTTAGCTAGTTGGTTTGAATAACATTTATTGTAAATGGACACTTGTTATTTAATAAGTGATCCATAATTAGAGGTAGTTAGGACATGGAGCTTATAAATAGCTCATTGCAAGAGTGTTTGGATTTTCCGGTGTAAACTCTTGCAAAATCCAATTATGTAATTTTTTTTTGATTAATAAAATTACGTGTCTGAGGAAAATTCTGCCATTACATATATCTCTCCATGGCATGGGACGACCAAGATACCGAAGGACCTAGACGCCGCAAAGAGTACGCTCCAGACCTCACTTCTCCCGGATGAGATTAGATTTGATGGTCTGCCGCTGGGCTGAATACCAAGTATCAAGTTTGAAGATTGGGATCTTGCAGATGTTGAGAAGTTCCCTCAGTTGGCTGAAGATAAATTAACACAACAAAAGTGGCTACGGGGTGTGGAACAGGTGAGATTACTCAATCTGACGTGGATACCCAACTATCACCGCGTGACCATCACCTTTTTTGTTATCCGACAACTATTATGTCTGGTACATGATGGGTATCTCTGGTTGGAGGAGCCCATTCCCATCACGGTTGATTTAGTACACTAACTGACCCATCTGCCTACTAAAGGAAGCAACCCCACAGACGTAGCCAACACCAGTAGCGATGTGGGTCTCACCGAAGAAATGAAGGCTAAATATAAGTTGCAAAAGCGGAAGCGCGGGTATGTCATAGCGAGCATCAAAGACCGAGGGGTGTGAGTTGCCACCCAGCTACTGGCCAGTAAAATTATGAGGAAATGCTGCGTAGATGAGGTACCAACCACTGTCATTGCACTTGCGGAGCAGTGTGTAGAAGGAGTTTAGTTCAACTGGGCGTAGTTCCTATGCGATGAATTTTTGATCAATTGTAAGGAAGCAAAAGAGAAAGGTAAGAATTTCCATTATGCATGGTTGCTACTATCAATCCTTCTGGTTACAGGAGAACTACTACAGGGTATCCAGTTTCCTAGCATCGAGAAGAACCTACTTGAAGCAGTGCGGTATACCTTGCTCTGGGCCACAAAGGATGCCATGGGGGTTCGTGACATCAAGGTATTTTGGATCTTCATGGAGGCAAGTATCCGGACATGGATCACTTGTAGACCGCGGTTTTCCCCGATAGTATACAACGATTTTCAAAGCATGAGTGAGTTCAAAGCAGACATGCATAACCTATATGTCAGGGTGCGGAAGGATCCAAAGTGAACATGGGTAAAGCTTCCGTTCATTGCAACAGACGATGCAATTTATGAGGTACTGGTAGCATGGCCTTTGGAGTGGCGCACTCCGGATGTGGCTGCATTAGAAAAGATGGAAACACAACAGTGAAAGAAGGAACTCCAACTGCACCTCACTAAACTAGTGGAGAAGACACGTCAGGGACAAATGGTAGCTTCGCAGCAGGAGGCGACCAAGGAAGTAATAGTCGAGGAGATCACAACGAATCAGGAAATGTCTTCAGAATAGGACATGTAGAGGGAAATAGAGACACAAGAACACATGGACTGTCCCATGAAATCGTCCCAAGGCAAGAGGCCACGCACCAAGGAATCGCCACATCCGCGAAAAAAGTCCAAAACCGCAAATACCTTAGCGAAAGAATCTCTTGACTACAGCGAATCGGCGGACAATATCACTCCAAGTGCATTGGAAGATCTGATGACAGAGCAAACAACTGTGTTGGGGGAGTTCAGAGCTCAGCTACAAGCATTATAAGTGCGACCCCCAGGAGGGATGATACCAAACCTAGCAGATGACACAGCCGTAGCCAAGCAGATGGTGCATAACCCCATAATGAACACTTTAGTGTTGGTAGTAGACGCTGTCTTAGCAGAAGCATAAGGTGACATGAGAATTTGAGGGGTGAATTTGGCCGCCCTTCCTAGAGAAACCCTATACCAATTGCAGGATGGGGTAACCGCTGAACTTCGTGCCAGGGAAGGCCGCACCCTCCAAATCTTAATGGAGCAAAAGGAAAATCTGGAGAAGGTCCGTCTACAACACGATGACTTGGTTGCACACAACTAGGAAGCAGAATAGACCATGGCTAAGGCCTGCAGTAAGGTACCAGGGTTGGCTGTCCCAGCGGAAGTTACTATAGCTGATAAGATTCATTACATGGCCGCAGGATTCCGGATGGCCCATGAGGAGGCGGCGAAAGCCCAGTGGGAATTAAATTTACAGATTTTGGAGCTAAGACTGAAGACGCAACCACCCACACCTCCGAAGGTTCAAGAGCAGCACCGCAAAGAAATTCATGGAGGACTGGAAGTGATAAATCACGCTGTCCAAGATTGCTCGGAATTGTTGGATCAGTCACTTATTACACTCACTTCACTACAGGAAGACCCCACCGTACAACGGTTGGAAATAGAGGCACAGGAGCTACAACAAGCCTATGACAATGTTAGAGGGACCGCGCAGACGGTTACTATTACACAACGCTTAGCCAAAATGAAGGAGGCCCAGGTTCTCAAGGCACAAGTAGACGTTGCTCAGAAAAAAGGAGTGCTTAAAGAACGCATCCAGCCGTGGCTTGATGAGGCATTCACGGTCTCCACCAACATTGAGGGAAAGTTAGCACACATGCAGGTAGTCTATGAACCTGGACAAGCAACAGAAACTGATATTGATGCATCGGTGGCACGCGTAGAACGAATACAATAGATGGCGGCAAAGTTTGTTGCGGATGTAAGCGAAGCACAGGAGTTGCTGGATGACCTCCGCGCGAAGATGGCTGCACCAGTCGAGTGACTCGGGATGAGTCACGATGATTGTGTTGGGGGCTTGTTGGGTAGTGAAGGGCCTGCGTAACGGTTTTGGGGCTCAAAGCCCACAATTTTGGGTAAAAGTATGGTAAAATATCCACGAGGTATGCAGAGCGCGAATTGTAATGAATCAAGTCAAAGGGTTAGAAGGCAGTTAAGTGTTTGATTTGGTTATGAAGGCGATATTTTCTTAGCATCTGTAATTCTGAGTCAAGGGTGTTGGTAGAGAGTTAGAGGCTCTACAGCTATGTGCGTAGAGGCTGGGTATAATCCATAGCTGTGTGCACAGACCCCTGCAGCTGAGTGCGCAGGGCGGCTTTGGTTGTATTGACGGAAGATAAATAAAGATAAGAATTGCTGGAGCATTGTGTGCTTTTGTTGCAAATCTATCTATTGCTTATGTTCTAAATTTATGCATCATCTATTTCTTTGTTAGCTATGATTGCGCGCACTAGGTTTTATTGTTAAATGTTTGCTTAAAAACTGTAAGAAGAAGATCAGATCTGTAATAAATTATTAATAAGAAAACACAGTTGTGTGGATCTATGCAAAAAACCTGCAACAGTATGGAGTGGCGCAAGGCTGCAGAGTGGTTCGTACCCCTCTAGACCACATCAAGACATCCCAAGGGTGCAGAAACCTGGTTCCAACACCCTCCCCTACTACCTTGGGTGAGACCTCAGTCTATGCTCCGCAGGCTGTTGCCGAAATGGCCGATAGTTGCAGGATTTTTTTGGCTAATAACTCTTCCGAACCTGGGTCAGGCCCAAATAAGCCAACAAACCCACCATCACTGCTCTAGAAAATTGCGCAGCGCTGGCTCATTAGCCAAGGCCCCTCAGTCTAGAAACAGTGCAGAGGCCCTCCCTCATTGACTGTTTATCGCATGTAACGACAGGTTGTCCAGTTCCCTCCAAAACTGTGCAATCCTTCCTTGCATTTTGAGCATATTTTCAAGAAAAAGAAAAAATAAAAAGCAAAAAATCATCCCTAGATTTTAGGGATCTATTTTTAGCAGCAGGAGTTAAATGCAAAAATGCTTTTAGAAACTTCCCGCCAAGTGTCACTTTTTCCTAGATTTGTGGCGTGCATGTCATAAACCCTAATTTTGTGAAATCTATTTAATTGATTCCTCATAGCTCATTTTTCACATTCGATATTGGTTCTCTATCATTCCCAAGGCATCTAGGAACCTTTGGCACAATCAACACAACTTTTCTGGGTAAGTTTTGCTTTTCATGCCTTATGCTACTTTTTTATCGCTTTTTAGTTTTCAGCTCATATGAGTGTTGTTTCCTTGGTTTTATTGAACAATCGCTGGTGTTTCAATGCATTTTATCTTGTAGAAGTGTTGTTTCAATTTTTGCATTACTTTTCCTTAGTGTTGCACGCATAACACTGTTTCTGAAGCCACAGTTGTCGTTTCGGAAACTGCCTCTTAAGCTGCTTGGTTTTCTCGATTGATTGATTTCTACACTCGCTTGAATCACATGCATGTTTATTTCACTCCTATCTACACCATCCTTGCAATGAATCCAGTCCTTAGTGATTTTCAGTTGCCCGTCGGTAGGTCTGAGCTGCCTTGGCCCGGACCTTGCCTTGCCCAGCTTGCACTGCGAATTTATGGCATGGAAGGCTCTACCTTGCTCCCAGGAATTATGCATAGCTTGCCTCCAATTGGATTCCCAGGTTTTCCTCTATGAAGTTTTGGGAGATAGTGCCCAGTTGGCCCTCGAGAATGTGCAGTGCATTTTTCCCGGGAAGCCGTCATGTTGACTAAATATATGCATTGCGCAGTTACAATACTCAACATGCCAAGCTAGAATGTACTCTACGTAGTTTCAGTAGATAGTCAACTTACTAGCAGCCTGGATTGTGCTCTATGTAGTTTCATTTGTCAGTCTCCCAGCCTCTCCGAGACAAAACTGCGTAATTTTCCCAAACAGTCAACCAGGTGTATTACATGTCAATCCTCAAGTTACTTTTGGTTTTCAACTAATTTTTGATTTCCATGAGTGTTTCTCTATCTCCAGGTACCATAGGTGTTCATAAGTCTCTAAGTAGTACAAGTACGAAGAAAGTAGGATCAAAATACATAGTTGAGAGCAATACTGAGGATGTGGTTGAACATGGGTCAATGAGCTTGCCCGTGTACATAGACACACACCTGTTCATCGCGAAGGATATCAATATAACATGGCAGGACATCAACACCATCATTTTAGGTAGTTTTGAGGAGAATCTGGAGGATAGGCAGGTCTATGTGAACATCCATAAGTCAAGCCTATACAAGGTTGCATGCAGGTTTCTCGTGTTCCTTTGCGCAGATGTGATCCACTAGATTGTCTCACATACTGATCCTGAGATAATTACAATGAGAAGTGTCAATGGAAAAATGATTTCTTCTTTTAGGACGGAGGACTATCAAGAGATATACCATTTTCCATTCCTAGTGAGCAGGATGGATGCACCGTTTTACACTCCCAAAGGAAGCACAAACATAAGAGATATCTTGAAGCGTTGGGTAAAGGATCCAACAAAGTTCAAGATGACACCCAACCAAATATACAAGACAAAGGCACTCAGGAAGGCATATCTGTTCTAGGTTTGCATGTCACTTGTATGGCCAAGGGAGTACAAAAACCTTCCCATAGAGTTGGGTTGCTATGTTGGATCAACTGGAAAATGAAGGAAAACCATTCAACTGGTCTGACACATTTGGTCTCTAGTTGAAAATGAATCTATCTAATGCTTGGAGTTTTCCAAAGGATCAATAAGAAAATTTCTTCATGTTTGCATACTTTCTTGATTCAATCTGTGCTCGTCAACAGTTTCCTGGCATGGGTTGGGCATGGACACCTTCAGAAAGTTCTGTGAACATATATTGCAAGTTACTCTCAGATTCCAAGTACCGAGGATTCATGGGTAGAATATGTGACCATTTCATCACCCCTCTGTACACGATGATATTTGAACAAGATCCACCTTGCATGTCCCAGGAAAAAATGGAGGCATTGTTAAACATTTCAGATTGGTATGCCTCACCCGAGGGAACCTTCATCAGTATGTACAACCTGGAGAAGGCTTTGCATGTGTTTCCAAGGTTCGCCATGGATAAGATGGTCATGCAAGAGGTTGAATACCACATCTTGACAAGGTTGTTAGCTAGATTGAACAGGAAGAAGAAGGCACCATGGCCCACGCTTCCTGAGGGATTTGGGTTGTACGTGGTTGGGAATTTCAAAGAAGTAGATGTTGAAGTGGAAGACTTCAAAATGTTTAAGTTCTGCACTAGGAGTTTCAACCCATATGAACCACATGGTTTATGCATGGACCATTGTGTGAGAGTGTACTATCCTTGAATCCACGAGGTGAGTCATTGGCCAAAGGAAGACCCATGGAGATATTGTTACAACTCCTTTACGCTCAATGAACTGGTTAGCATTGCAGTAGAGTGGCTACTAGCACTGAAGGTAGTATCACTGTAGGGAGCAACAACAACAACAAAAAACATGTGCAAGATAAAGGAAAGAGGAAGATTGTTGAAGGCACAGAGATGGAGCAAGGCTATAAGTTTAAGGAAGACCACTTGTGGAAAATGTAGCTTTAGAGATAGAAGTGAAGAGGCGACAATGCGACAGGAGGATTGCGCAAAGAAAGAGATAACAATAAAGGCTAAAATATAATGAGAGGATTTTGCGGGAAGTCCACTAGAAGCTCAGGGAAGAACAAGAGTTGCGAAAAAGAGAGAAGGAATCACAACATGAGCATGGATAAGAACAGGAACAGGAAACAAAACAAGATGAAGTGTAAGGTGCACAAATTGCACCATTACAGGTTGAATACTCTGAACCAATAGTAGATGAGGAACAAGAACTTGCTCTACAAGGTGAAAAAATAGTAGAACAAATGGATATGGAGGTGTAGTAGCCAGAACAGGATTAGGATACCGATCTCATGCTAAAGCAACCGAGGTCACTCCACAACCTTCACCAACTCCAACAATAGAGCATATCTCGAGTGAACAAGGGGATACCATTCTCCTTGGGGACCATATGGGAATAGAGATGTACAAAATAGCCTTTGATGAGTCGTAGCACAGAGTTGTACAAGCACGTAGATTGCACACTCTGTGTGATCATGCATCACCTACGCACTTGGAAGAATGGGTGATTGTGTCAGATGTACGGAGACATCAAGATTCCTTGGCTGATCCTACAAAAGCTTATGCTGAAGCCACCAGATTGAGTGTTCGATTACTGATAGAAGAAAATAAGCGCATGACTAAGGAGTTGCAAGTAGCCAAGCAGAGAGAGGAACAATTAACACAATCCGCCAAAGAAAAGATGAAGATGACCATACTTGCTGAAGTATCAACTCTTGATACAGTCATGCAGAGGCTGTATGATAGGTTCATCACTGTGCACAAGGTAGTTGTCCACCTACATGGTCATCAACAACGGGACACCAAGATAGGATGAACACTCACATACATACACACCATAGTTGATCATGTACAAACATGGAAAATGAGGTACAAGGGAGCCTCGCTTCACTTGCACAAAATGATGAAGCCATAGGTCGAGTTGGACAAAGCACGTATCCAGGGTTAGATCCAAAACTATGAGGAACTCTTGCCGCTCATCACTAGTATCAAGGCTTCGTATGCAATGTTGTACATGAGTTTGGATGTCGCAGCGAGGAAGTATGGCACCCCATCGATTGGCACACTCACCGAGGCCAAAGAGAAGAACCAAGTCAATCTGGAGCTCGATGTGTACTTCGATCAGTTGATGCTCATGGACACCAATGCATATTTGCAAGTTAGCATAGATAACATGCAAATGTACATCATTGGCCTGACCATGCTCAAGACCAAGCTGCGCATGTTACAAGATGAGTTAGACCAAGGTTCCAATTCATTATACCTGGAAGTAATGAAGGCGAGAGTTCATTTCCTGAAGGACTTCATCAAAGAGTACACAGACACCATTTCACACTATCAAGCATGGTATCAGTTTGTCACTGAGGATCACAGAGAGAAGGTTGATGAGTTGGTATTTCCACAATCGTCTGAGTCTAAGTGTTGTCTTGTCTGGCTAACTCAAGAAAATTTTGTCCCACATGGGTATATGTGGAAAATGTACCATTTTTGTAAACATGATGTAAAATGAAATTCCAAGTGTCATTAGTGGAATACAAATAGTCATATGTAATGTAAAGAGTCATGAGGGTAATCCAAGAGACACAAAGGGGAATGTCAAGGGTCACCCCACCCTTTCTCATAAATAAAAATTCATAACTCATAAAAAATTGCTTTTGGGAGCCAAGCATTTGCTCGGCATTTCTTAGAGAGGGCTTGGAGAGTATTGTGACGAGCCTTGGCTTCTCCATAGTGCAAAGTGAGCACATCTCTTTGGAGGAGCATGCGGTTTCGATTATAACGTTCCACTATTGGGGCTAGTGGTTGTCATGGTTGTATGTATGGATAAAAATTTCAATTTATATAATATAACAGAGCCAACATGTTTCATGCATATGTTGTTATTGTAGTTCAACTATTCTGGTTACTTTAGAAATGTATGGATTTTTACTTACACATTGATGTGTGGGTTATTCTATATGTGATTGTATGGATCTTATTGAAGCATGTTGTTGGTTTAACGCATCACTTTGGATTTTCGACTATTTTGCTTTCCAACTTGTGATGTCATTTAGTGCGCGTGTTCCTTTTATGCTGCGTACTATTACATGCTTTTAAGTGATACACTTATTCCCCCCATTCGTGTGTTATAACCTCTCCATGATTCTCTCCTAACTTCCTACAAGGTCACACACTTGCTTCCGACAAGGATATCTTGCTTACCTCTGCGTGCTATCACAGTTAAGGCATAAATTTACTACCCACTAGTGGGACTCCTACTCCAAACGGTCTGAGGTCTAGTTGGGACTTCTTATCGGGGAGAGCCCCTAACATGGTGGCAGGTCCAACACCGACAACATTTATGGCGCTAGAAGGCCAGATGACAAAATGAGATCTCGAAATCTGTTTTGAATCTTCACACATATATCGTGTCTTATGTTACTCTTCGTCCTCTGAGATGTTTGTCTTATGGAGATGACTTTGAAATCCCAAAGGAGTTATGGAATCTCTTCTCACAGAACACATATGCAGGTGAAGGCTTAACAACTTAGGATAACCATAGTCTTTCTTTTTCCAATCTATGTGAACACACTGAGTCTCATGAGGACTATGTAATTTTCACGCTGTTCGCATTAACGCTTCATGAGAATCCTTTGGAATAGCTTAACACATTACCCGAAAGAACTATTCACTCATTTGGTCACCTTGTTTTAGAGTTATGTCATGCTTTCCATAAATTTAACCATCAAGAACTTAATAAAAAAGTTCTCCAATTACGAAAAGCGCCTGATGAATCTATGGCACAATTATGGTATTGTTTTTGTATTCTCGCCTACCAATTCCCTGAGGATGAAATTGATTCAGAATTTCTCAATGGAAGATTTCAATATCTTCTTAACATATCTGAGAATTTTCATATCTTAGAATCATCCGAACCCCTTGGTGGGCTCCAGTATTGTAGCAATAATGCTACAACTCCTGGAGCTTCCTTCTCTAATTTTATCAACCCAGTAGTTTGTAACAAACTTGGAAGCGACGGTGCTGTATGCACAAGTACTAGCTCTTGTCGCAGCTGTCACTTGGTCAGCTGGCACAAGTCCGCTAGGGGCTCAAGCCAAATTCTATGAGCTCTTAGAAGAATCTTCTTAACTGATGAATGAAAGCTAACTCAAAGGAAATTAACCTACTTGCAGAAAGAACTGAAAGCCAACAAGGAACGCAAACCCTAGAAAACCCTAATTCTACCAGCTAATCCTACTGATGCAAAGGTGGGAATGCAAACTACTGAAAGAGATGCCATTACTTCTAGGAATGTGAGATGCATGTGTCTAGACTACTTTGATATGAGGAAAACATATTTTTGTTCAAGCCGTTGGAATTATTATGCATGTGCTTCTAACTGGGTTTTTACTGTGCAAGGATAGATCAAGGGGAGGAATGCTTGGAAGAGGTCAGGAAGGCTCAGAGAGGGTCTAAGGAGTCCCTAACATCCTTTTAGAGAGTTTCACAAAGTTTGGATGCCAGGCAACCGTGTTTATGAGCTTCTATAGGAAGTCTGTCGGGGTTCTACAGGATGTTCAGAATTTCTATAGGAAGTTCAGTAATTCCTACAGGATGTTCTACAATCGGATTTTTGGGTGATGGATGAGTGGAAGAGGCTGCATGGATGGATAGGGAGGTAGGAGAGAGGTTTGTAATGACTTAGGGATGGAGAGATGAGATGAAGAGGGGGTGTGCTAAGCTGGTTTGTCTAAAGGAGGGTAGAGGGAATGGAAGGCCGAAAAGGTAGAATAATGTGGGTAATAGAAGAGTTGGGAGACAAGGGGTCTACTTGGGAGATGAGTAGTTGGCCTAGGCAAGGCTTAGAAGGATAAGGGAGTGAGGGAGTAGTACTTCATAGTGTAAACGAAACAAATCATCCACGTCCTGCACATAACCGAAATTTCATTAACCTATTCTAACTGTTTAACAAAACCAAAGAACAACAACGTTATTTCTAAGGAAAATCATGCATGGTAGTGAAGCAAAGAATCATTCCACAAGATCTGAATGCATGGACACTTCTACAAACGAAAATATTGCATCCAAAGGTTGCATGAACATGTAAAACAATGTTTTTGGTGGGCAGCACTGTCTGCAATTCCAGCCCCTAGAAAGAGGTGAAAATGAGTGTGCAGTCAACCCTTTTTTGGAACTCTTATTAACTCCAATCTCTTTATTCTATTCTAAACTGCTGAAGCAACTCTGTCTCATAGAACTAACCTACTTAACCAAGAAATCTACTCAGCAAACTGCGTTTCCAAATGCATGTAAAGGAAAAGAAATACAATGCTGAAAGAAAGATAACAATACAAAGGAAGGAGGCCTTAGGCTCTCAGGTTGGGCCCAACCCCGAGAGCTATGGCTCCTTTAAGAACTCAGAACTGAACTCAAATCTGCCTGCTTTCCATTAAAAGATAACAATCATAAGTCAAATAACATGCCACTAATGGCTTACAAAAGAGAAAAACAGAGCTATCAGCTCATAGTTCAGAATGTGCAACAAGGTTTCAAAAGTCCTCTTCGAAGGCTACAACCCTATAATTTATACATCTTGAGGCCCCAAGCTGGCCTCCTAAATCGGTGGGGCTTGGCTGACCAAACTAAGAGTGATCTGCTGCTTCCTCAAAATCTGTTTGGCTGCCTTCTAACTCGGTGGTGGTGGCCGTTGGAGCTCGGAGTTGGGGGTGAAGATCACGAGGAAGGCCATTCAATGCTGTGGACAACCTTCCTACAAAATCTCAATCCCATCTTGGCTGTCTCCTAGCCCTCATCTGCGTGGTTTTGCTCCATTAAATGTCAAAAAACCTGAAATAAGCACGTGTTAGCCACCTAGGAATAGTGACTGCCCTCATTCGTACAAATGACATAAATATACTAAAAAATGATGCATAAGTTATGAAAAATGAAGGGTTGATCAAGGGTAGTTAGGCCAAATGAGCCCAAAATGTTACCAAATTTGGGGCTCATCACCCCTCCCAGCATACCTCGATGTTAGAGTTGCCAAATCCAAGGCAGACAAGGTCACTGTCATAAGTGACTGTCCATCCTCATCTCATAAAAAAATAGATCTGGGCCCGCAGTGTGAGGCAGGAGAAGGTGCACATCCATATATTGAACTGTCACATACTCCCACCCCACCTTCTCTTGATCTCTATGCAGATTTGGCTGACAAGATTGTTGGTTGTCATGTGGATTTAGTTCCTTAACCTCCATCCTTGCATTATGTTGATCCTTTGGATTGTACTGTATTATGTTATGTTGTTCCAGAATCCACACTTGTTGTTCACGAGGATCAAGTTATCGACGGAGTTGATGTTGAGAAGCAAACCCGCGCTATCATTTATGATGAGTATGTGTGGGAATCTGAATAAGAACCCGCGAAGAAGGATGACCTCCTTCTGTATGCACCTCATCCACTTTTTCCTGAAATCTTTGGAAATTATGTCATTGTTCATTTTCCGTGTGAAATATAGTCCTGGATGCATTTACTTCCGATCATTCACATAATACACCGGATGTCAGTCTTTCATTACATAGCGGAGAGAACACATCTATGTTTGCAAATACACTCAATATTTCATCTGTCATTTTCGAAAATGAAGAAGATGAACATTCTTGCTTCTCATCAAACCCTCTGTACGATTCATCAAATCATGAGGATGTCGATGAACATATCAAATTTTCTGATCATGGTGGTCGTGATATCTTTTCTCCTTCATTTGATCACAATGATGATTCATTCACTGGCGATCTTTCTAAGCCACTCGTCTTCGATGATATACCTGTTGATGAAGTGGAAACTCCACACACTGTCGAGGCACTTTAGCTCGAGCTGATAGTTATTTCAGGTCCTCATTGTCTTGAGATCATTTCTTCTTTAGATCAGAAATCTGTTGAAACACCCAAGGCTCCTCATCACTCACCTGTTTGTATTGAAGATCAATCCACTTCACAAAATTCACATCCTCCACTTGAATCACATGATCCCATTGCTGATGCATTGGAGGAATCCTACACAGTGAGCACTCTTGCTAAGAGTAAGTTATCATTCTTTTTCATGTTTTCTCATTTGTCACGATCAAAAGAGTGTAAATGTTTTTCATCTGCATATAGTGTGACGCATGACCATGATACATTCACATAATGCTTGTCTTGTGATTTTATTCCTTTCTTTTCTGTGGATATTTTTAAACTCGGAGCATGTTGGTCTTCATTTTTATATCTTTCATGTTTGTTGGTTTACAAGTTTATCATTCTTGTAGACCAAATCTTCACTAACATGGGTTAACCAATGCGCTGATGGCTACATTGGAAATACCACTTCACATAAGTCGGCCCATGCACTGTTTAGCTTAGGAGTAGGAGTAGTGTTGCTTTCTTATTTTGCTTTGTTTTCATGCCTTATTTGTTTATTTTGTTTGTGTTGCTTCTTTTATTACTTTGTTTTCTTGCTTTTCTTTCATTTACTTATGTCCTCTACTTTATGTTTGTTTGCTTATTTTCCACCCATAGGTTTAGTTTCGCATGAAATCATGTGTGGCTGTCGAGACAAGCAAGGTAAAGTACAAGAGGACTTGTACTGCTATCAACACTTGGTTCTCTGTTTCCATCTATCTTTATGAAATATCTTGTTGTCTTCAGTTGATGATACCCTTATGGAAAATATGTGTTGTTCGGATTGATTCTTGGTGAAAACACAACGCTTGCACTTCAACTAGTACCACCTACTCTAATCAGTTCTTTTGGGTTAACCCTTGTCAATTCAATCACGTAGAGTAAGGTGAGGTGGAAAACCTTAACAAGTAGTGTTAGAGGTATATATAAAATACTTCTCTGAATGGACAACCTCTTCTGCTCTCAATAAGTCGGGATCCCTCTTCCGCCTTTGAAATAAATAAGTGCCTATGCAGAATTCTTTGAAAAAAGAAAAAATGAACAAGGAAAAAGAAGAGAAAGGCTTCTTGTGTACATATGTGATGCAAATAACTCTGTCGGGGTACTGATTAGGCTCATTGGCAGCAGAGCGATGCTTGTGTCCCTGCGTGACTCCATCGGGGTACTGTCCAGGTCTGCTGGCAATGGAGCAACACCAAAGATGAAACTAAGACTCTGACATCTTTATTGTTTGTGTACCAATATACCTCTCATCCCCAATCGAAACAACTGACTTCACTTGGTTTGGAATGTGTGTTGACCGATCAAGAGAATGGTAAGGAACTATATCTTTAACTCAAGCTTAGTGTTGAAGCCATGATGATCGAAGAATCAAACAATACTTCTAGAGGAGTTAGAATTGATTTTCACGAAAAAGTCCATACAGAGAGCTGGATTTCTATTAGTGTGTCGATAATGTTGTAGCAACTATGACCACCCTCCAAATTTTTTCCTTCCCTTCGTTTTGGAGCCTCCCTCGAAATCAATGCATCTATCCAACACTGATCAGGTACTTGCACCTATTAGAGTTCATTTGTCATTTCATTGCTTGTGTAAAAGTCAATTATCCCCTTGGTCAACCACAAGCACACCCAAAACTTGGTTTAAATTTGATCAACAGGTTGTCGGGCAAAACTGCGCAAATCTGGAGAGCAGCTTGTCTTCCTCTCCATAAATGCGCAGATCAGCATAGCAGCTGCCCTACACTAAGAAATTGCGCAGAGCAGGTTAGGTAGCCTTGCTCTGGAAATTGTGTAGAGCATGCCATATAACACTACTCTTGGAATCTGTATAGTTTAAGCCAGGTGTATTGCCTGCAGGAATTGCACAGAAACTGACTAGGCTACACTATCTTCTAGAAATGCGCATTGAAACCAGGCCATCTGCACTGTTCTCTCGAACTGCACAAAACTGGACAAATGCACTACCTTATGGAAATGTGCAGTGCAACCCACCATCACTGCTCTAGAAAATTGCATAGATCTGGCTAGTCAGCCAAGGTCCATCAGTCCAGAAACAACACAAAGGATCTCCCTCACTGACTGTTTGTCACATGTAACGACAGGTTTTCGAGTTCCCTCTAGAACTGTGCAATCCTTCCTTGCATGCCAGGCAAATTTTCCAAAAAAAGAAAAAAGTGAAAAAGCATCCCTAGATTTTAGGGATCTATTTTTAGTAGCAGGAGTTACATGCAAAATCATTTTTAGAAACTTCCCGCCAAGTGTCGCTTTTCCTAGATTTGTGGCATGCGTGTCATAGACCCTAATTTCATGAAATCTATTTAATCGACACCTCAGAGCTCATTCTTCACATTCTATCTTAGAGCTCTAGCATTCCCGAGGCATCTGGAAACCTTCGACACAGTTGGTGCAACTTTTCCAGGCAATTTTTTTTCTTTTCATGCCTTTTGCCGCTTTTTTTTGTCACTTTTTACTTTTTGACTTGTATGAGTGTTGTTTCCTTGGTTTTATTGAATGACCACTGGTGTTTTAATGCATTTTATCTTTTAGAAGTGTTGTTTCAAGATTTCCATTACCTTTCCTTAGTGTCGCACTCATAACATTGTTTCTGCACCCATAGTCGTCGTTTTGGCGACTTGCTTCTTGAGCTTGTTGGTTTTTTCGATTGATTGATTTATGTACTTTCTTGAATCACATGCATGTTTATTTCACTAAGATCTACACCATCCTTGCACATGCATCCAGTCCTTAGTGATTTTCAGTTGCCCATAGGCTAGTCTGAGCTGCCTTGGCCCGGACCTTGCCTTGGCCGGATTGCACTACGCATTTCTGGGATGGAAGGCTTTGCCTTGATCCCAGGAATTGCACAGAGCTTGCCTCTCACTGGCATCCTAGGCTATGATCTTTGTATTTTTGGGAGGCAGTGTTCAGTTGGCCCCTGGGATTGTGCAGTGCATTTTTCCCGGGAAGCAGTCATGTTGACTGAAACTGCGCAGTTCGAGTCCTCAACAGGCCAAGCTAGATTATGCTCTACTCAGTTTCAACAGACAGTCAACTCACTGGTAGCCTAGACTATGCTCTGGTAGTTTCAACTGTCAGTCTCCCAACCTCTCCTTGACAAGATTGCGCAATTTTCCCAAACATTCAACCAGGTCTGTTGCATGTCAATCCTCAAGTTACTTTTGGTTTTCAACTAAGTTTTGCTTGCCATGAGTGTTTCTCTATCTTCGGGTACCACACATGTTCATTAATCTCTCAGCGGTATAGGTACAATGGCTTCCAAGAAAGAAGGATCAAAAGACACAGTTGAGAGCAATACCAGGGATGTGGTTGAACATGGGTCAATGAACTTGCCCATGTACACAGACACACACCAATTCATCGAGAAGGATATCAAGATAACATGGTAGGACATCAAAACCATCTTTTCAGGAAGTTTTGAGGAGAATCTAGAGGACAGACAAGTCTATTTGAACATCCATAGGTCAAGACTATACAAGGTTGCATGCAGGTTTCCCGTGTTCTCTTGCACACATGTGATCCATTGGATTGTCTCACATACTGATCTCGAGAAAATGATAATGAGCAGTGTCAATGGAACAAGGATTGCTTCCTTCAGGACGAAGGACTATCAGGAGATATATCATTTTCCATTCCTAGTGAGGAGGATGGATGCACCATTTTACACTCCCAACGACAACACAAACACAAGAGATATCTTGAAGCATTGGGTAAAGGAGCCAAAAAAGTTCAGGACCGCACCCAACTAGATATATAAGGTGAAGGCACTCAGGAAGGCATATCAATTCTTGGTCATCTTCGCATGTTGCTTGTATGGCCAAGGAAGTATAGAAACCTTCCCACAGAGTTGGGTTGCTATGTTGGATCAGCTGGAAAATGAAGGAAAACCATTCAACTGGTCTGACATGTTGGCTCTCCAGTTGAAAGTGCATATGTCCAATGCTCATAGTTTTCCCAAGGATCAAAAAGAAAATTTATTCATGTCTACATACTTGCTTGATGCAATCTATGCCCGTCAATAGTTTCCTAGCATGGGTTGGGCATGGACACCTTCAAAAAGTTCTGTGAACATATATTGCAAGTTGCTCTTAGATTGCAGCTAGTGAGGAGTCATGGATAGAATATGTGACCATTTCATCGCCCGTCTATACATGATGATATTTGAACAAGATCCACCTTGCATGTCCCAGGCAGCATTGGAGGTGTTGCTAAACATTATAGATTGGTACGCCTCACTTGAGGGAACCTTCATCAGGATGTACAGATCAGAGAAGGCTCCACATGTGTTATCGAGGTTCACCATAGACAAGCTGGTCATAAAGGAGGTTGCATACCACATATCGACAAGGTTTTTAGATGGATTGCACAGGAATAAGAAGGCACCATGGCCCATGCTTCTTGTACGAATTGGGTTGTACGCAGTTGGGAATTTGAAAGAAGCAGATGCTGAAGTAGAAGACTTCAAGAAGTTTAAGTTCGACACCAAGAGTTTCAACCCATATGACCCACATGGTTTATGCAAGGACCACTGTGTGAGAGTCTACTATCCTTGGATCCATGAGACATGTCATTTGCTAGAGGAAGACTGTCACACGGAATCTGTCAAGGGTGCGGACACGACTGACCTTCCTAGAAGTCTAAGACATTCTAATGACAAACAAGACAAAATGGAGTGATCTTTCTCTAAATATACCTTTTACAACATGAAAAGTACAAGTGTTTAGGCTTACCTTATTCCAAAACGCTGTTGTTGTAGTTCGTCCTTGCCAATCCGGATGAGCTCTTCCTTCAAGTCAATTCCTGCAACCACAAACAATCAAACAATTATCGAGCACTTGTATTTCATATAATAAAACATACATTCAACATGCAGACCAAGGAACACATGAAATAACTCATTAACACAAGCTATTGAGAAAAATAAACCAGTTTGTATTAATAACGAAACAAAGAAACTCTTACAACCTGGCCTTGGTGTTGTGCAAGTTCCTCCCAGGGTCCATCAAGTGTTTTCCTCTACTTTGACAAAGCTCACCCACTTCCAAGTAGAATCATGTAAAGACAATCTCTCCTCACAAAGGTTCTAATGGAAGACCTAAATCCTGCAGCATTTACCCAAAGAAAATGTATAGCTCCAACCTCCCCTCCTTCTGGCTCAATGCCTTTATTTATAGTGCTGTAAAGAGGTTATTCAGGTCCACTATCAATGGGATCATCCCCCTCTATGGGTGGGATAGCTCCCTTATTGATGGGATAAGCTCCCTCTTAATAGAGATACATGAACCAACTGGAGGCGCATCCATTTCATCAAACCGACCTCTAGAATGTTCTAGAAGTAACCACAAGTAACTTTTTCAAGATAAAACTTGCGCATTTTGCCTTTTACAGAAGGACACACCTGTTCTTTAACATACAGAGCATCCATGGACGCAGGTTTTGTGAATATGGCCTGCGTCCCCGCAGGTAAGGCTAGAGAGAACCTGCGACCCCAGAGATAAACATAGTTTTTACAAGACTTTCTCTCTTCTTTGAGTTTGAGATGGATAACAGAGGCATAAGACTTGCCTAAGAGGGTAGCATGACTGTTGATTTGAGCCATACTAACTGTAAGTAGTCAAGGTGACATTTTTTAGTGTAACAGATTGCCCCCTAAAGTGCGAAGCCTGGAATAGATTAGTGTTTTGTAATTCTAGGAAGGGTGAAGCGCTTTATCATTTCAAGGATTGACTTGTGGATGACCTGGTTGGAACCTGCAATTTTCAACACAAAATACATGTATAAGATTATATCATCACTGAGGTAGGCATTCCCATACTCAGATTCAAAACTTTTAACTAATGGACTAACTATTCTGATACAGGAATGATCTTGCAGTACATCATTTTTATAGACTTTTGTAGACACAGTATGGACGCAGCCATCTGTTTATGATTAGTCTACATAGATAATGAATACAAAACTCCTCGCAGCCTGGATGGTAGAAACTAGATCCAGGGTCTTCACTTCTACTTCCCGAATTGGTACGATTCTAACCATGTGATTAAATGATTTGATGTCGAACATGTTAGAAACCACTTGATTACCAGTCGATGATGTAAACTATTAACAAGCGTGAGAGAGACCACCAGTAATGTCAATGGTTCTCAAAGTACCAAGCACAACCCGTGAAATGTGAATAGATGTTTTGATGTCGAACACTTCACGGAATCCTTTGATCGAAAGTCAATGATGTAAACTGACGTCAAAGGCGAGAAACCTGCCATTGATGCATGAAGACTTCAAGGTACTGTCGATTCCTAAGTCATCTTTCTAGATAATGTGTCGATGTCGATAGAAAGCGACCCGTTGCAGGCGAGCCCACAACACGAAATCATTGTTCAAGTTGAAGAAATGTTGCTGTGAGGACTGACTCAGGGATTGTCAAATGGATGACAAGTATTTTGCAGATGAAAGTTTTGCTCGCAGACCTCTTGAACACATAACGACACAACAGATGGTTTGGTGACGAATAACTCAAAGTTGATCCCTGAACCCGGTTAAAGATTTTCAAAGTGATTTGGTCAATTGTGAGGTAAAAAATTTCCCAACCCAGGTGAAATGCAAAAGTGTCGTGTTCAAGAGTGGTAATAAAGTTTCGTTTGAGACAAAAGGTGACAAATAGGTTCATTCTTCTCTCTTTTCCCCCACCATTTCTGGCAAGTACCTCTTTATTTTTAACAAGCTTGAGGAGGATAACATATGCTTGGTTATAAGCTCATCCTTCGGACGAGTCCAACCTAGTTTAAATTCGAACCCTAGGAAGGAGTGGTTCGTTCCTGTTTGTAATTGAACAGGTCCTTTACTGTAAAAGTTTAACGAGCCCAGTATAGGAGAAACTCGACGTTTTTCATTTTTAGAGAGTCTGAAAAACTTAAGGAAACTCCACGTTGAACTTTTTCGTAAATTTGTGTCCCTCAAGCCCGAAAAAGTATAAAATAATACCTGGGGGAACCGCTTGATCTTGCGACCAAGGAGTACTTTCATGATAGTGTCGTTGACCTGAAAAGTAAAAAGCGATCAAAGACACGTCGTTTTATTTCCTTATCGAGTTTGAAACGACAAAAACCCGACAATCTTTTCCTGATTTTACGGTCAGAAAAGAGCTAAAAGGGGACCGTCTTTTAATTCCGTTTTAACGAGTGTAAAAGAAAACACTCGGCGATCTTTTCATGTTTTAGGAGTCAGAAAAGGGCTTAAAAGATGACTCTGAGGTTTCACTTTTTCGTAAGTTTTAACGAGTTCGAAAAAGGGATAAAAATGTACTCATGGTTTTCACTTTTTTGTAAGTTTTAATGAGTTCGAAAAAGGGATAAAAATGTACTCATATGGCCGACTTTCAATTTAATTTACGAGCAGGAAAAGACGGAAAGAACTCGACATTTTTCATTTGTTTTACGAGAATGAAAGATAGCAAAATAATCTCGGTATTTTCATGAGTTTAACGAGTCTTGAAAATAACTGAAATTGACTTGAGATAGGTTTCATTTTTACAAAAGCTTGAAACAAAGAAAAACTATGCTTCAGAGTAGTTTCATTTTTTCACAAGCTCGAAACAGAGAGAAAACTGTGCTTGATGCCCCCTAAGCATGATTGCTAGAGCGCATGCCCCCCCAGCTTCATTTGGATGAAATGAAGGTTGAGTTACGAGATCATTTGAAAGACTCGACCTAAAACTGTAAGAAAATTATGCAAAAACTGAAATAACTAACCTAAACGTACAACCTAACATCTATGAGGTCTAGTCAAACTCTCGACTCAATTAGAGGAGGATTTGTTTCATTTTTTAACGAGCTTGACACAGGAAAAGAACTATGCTCGGATTCAGTTTCATGTTTATGCAAGCTTGAAACGAAAAACTATGCTTGTTATAAGTTCACATGCCCCCAGCATAAAGATGCAAACCAAGGTACATGCCCCCCAAGCTTCATTGCATTCAATGAGGTGGATGGAATGAAGCTTTACTTTCAAGATCTTGGAAAGAATTGTGGGAGTTGTTTTATTTTTTAGTGAGCTTGACACAAGACAAGGAACTATGCTCATAACTACTCTCTACAATCTACCTAACAAAAAACTTTACGCTAAAAACCTTGATTCATTTTTTTAACGAGCTTGACACAAGACAAGGAACTATGCTCTAAAATCCTTGTTTCATTTTTTAATGAGCTTGACACAAGACAAGGAACTATGCTCATAAAATCCTTGATTCATTTTTTAATGAGCTTGACACAAGACAAGGAACTATGCTCATAACTACTCTCTAATCTACCTACTTAACCTACCCTTGTTTCATTTTTTAACGAGCTTGACACAAGACAAGGAACGATGCTCGAAAAGTTCGCATGCCACCAGCATAATGATGCAAAGTGAGGTACATGCCCCCCAGGCTTCGTTGCACTCAACCGGCTGGATGAAATGAAGGTTTACTTTCAATATTTAACTTGAAAAGGGAGTTGTTTCATTTTTAAGGAGGTTGACACAAGAAAATAACTATCCTCATACCTGATTCATTTTTTAACGAGGTTGACTCAGTAACAGGAACTATCCTCAAACCTGATTCTTTTTTTAACGAGGTTGACTCAGTAACAGGAACTATCCTCACAAAATCCTACTTTCTACAATCTAACTACATATCCTAAAATCTAGCTGATTCATTTTTTAATGAGGTTGACTTAGTAAAAGAACTATCCTCATCAACTGATTCATTTTTTAGCGAGGTTGACACAGTAAAAGGAACTTTCCTCGGCAGTCTGTTTCATTTTTTAACGAGGTTGAGACAGGAAGAAAAACTATCCTCGTACACACTGATTCATTTTTTAAACGAGGTTGACACAGTAAAAGGAACTTTCCTCACATCCATTTTCATTTTTTAACGAGGTTGAGATAGGAACAAACTATCCTCGTACACACTGATTCATTTTTTAAACGAGGTTGACACAGTAAAAGGAACTTTCCTCACATCCATTTTCATTTTTTAACGAGGTTGAGATAGGAACAAACTATCCTCGTACACACTGATTCATTTTTTAAACAAGGTTGACACAGTAAAAGGAACTTTCCTCACATCCATTTTCATTTTTTAACGAGGTTGAGATAGGAACAAACTATCCTCGTGGACACTTGTTTCATTTTTTAACGAGGTTGGTACAGGAAAAAACTATCCTCGCACACACTGATCATGGCTTCCAACTGGAAGAAAGACATGTCAATGGACACTCCTTGATCATGGCTTCCAAGAGGTCTTCATCAGGAGGAAGAATAGTTCTCTGGAAGGAATCCATGTCAAGGGACTCGAAAGGGATAAGAACATCGTGTTCAAGTAATCCCATAGAGTTTTCCATGTCAATTACCGAATCTAAATCAAAGGAAGATGAGCAAACAGTGAGAGGTTCACTTACATCGGTAACTGAAAACATGGGATCAGTTGCCACATAATTAACCCGTGGCAGGGTGGATACCACTTTAGAATCAGGAACATTTAGGGGTGTCATATTATTGGTAGTTGAAACAAGACTAGGGAACGAAAGCTGGTCTACAGTCACAATACTTCCATTGTGAGGGAAAGACATCACGCGAAAGAGTGTCGATACGACAGCTTTCATTGCATAAACATAGTCTCGTCCAAGGAGTAAATTGAAATCCAAGGGACCTCGAACCACCATAAGATCAATACAGACAGGTTTACCTTCCAGGGTAATAGAAAACTTAGGAAGGATCCCTAAAGGTTCACTAATGGTTCTGTTAAAAGCTTTCAGATTCTGCGTAATAGGCGCAAGCTGAGGGGAACCCAAAGCTTTCCAAACAGTTGAGGATAAAATACTAACAGAAGCACCTTCATCTACCTGAGTACGATGTATGTCCCTACCACCAGCCTTGACAATGATTTGGAAAGGGATGGAGGAAGGAAGACGAGGTTCTGTCAGTCTATCCCAATCAAAGGAAAAGACCTCAGTGCTTGGAGGGGGTTCTGTAGAAACAGGTGAAATGCCCCCGGGCATAGAAGAATCTGATGTAATAAGAAGAACCTAAGCGGTCTGAAATTCACTCTCTAAAGGGAAAGTGGTATCGACTCTATGTGAAATTGAATCGACCACTTGATCAACTAATGGATCATCAGCCTGAGTGACATGAGTTTCACTCTCCAATGGGAGAGTGTGATCGACTGTACTTGAATTTAGATTTGACGGCAGGTTGGGAGAAAGTTTACGGTAACCAGTTGGAAATTCTTGCTGTGGAACAGTAAGTTTTTCCAACAATGTTGAGGCTTCATCCATGTGAGGGCAAATGTGAGTTTGATGACTCCCTTTGCATAACTTACAAGGAAACCTAACTTGACCCTTTTTCCCAGGAACCTGACTATCACTGGTTGATGGATCAACGGAAAGTTGATGAGATTTTTCTGACCATACTTCCAAGACCTTTGGAATACCAGGACAATTAACAAGGAAGTGGTCACCCTTACAAAGCCTGCAAGGGTATTTGGGTTTACGGTGCATGTCGGAATTTTCCTCAACACAACTAACACTTACAGCCATGGTTGGTTGGTTGACTTCTTTCTTATCTTGCTTCTTCTTCTTCTTCTTCTTCTTCCCTTTCTTCTTCTTCTTAGCCTCCTGGTTACTAGCATCAAGGCTTTTACCAGGCGAAGAGGAAGAAATGGAGGAAGAAAAATTAGGCGAAGAAGGTAAAGGGTCAACAGAAGGTTAGTGATGTTGAGATGGTGAACTCTGTTGAGGTGAAGCATCCGGTTGAGGTGGAACAATTGGAGTATTTTGGGCCAACGAAGTTGAAAATAACCATATCGGTAAACCTATTGTAAATCCAGGTAATGACAAAGTAGCCATATAAGGAGGACCAACATTCCCAAAGTAAGGAAAAGTACTAGGATTCTCATTAGGAGGGGTTCCTAGGTTGATAAATTCCGGAACATTTGCCATTATATTCAACTTCAGTGAATTTTATTAACAATTTTAAACTAAAATTAACAATTCACAATTTACACCTAACAATTAAAATTCACAATTCACACCTATGGTCTACAAACAAATTAACACGCGCTATCAAATCTAGGAGTCAAACCACACACAAACAGTATTCTTCCGGACCAAAAACGCTAGTTGGTGATGAAGCCCAACCTCGCTGGATTCAGTACAGTAATGGCGGGTGGAACAGTTACGCCGACAACCTGCTTAATGAATAGACTGGACCAAGTTCCTCCACTTTAACCGTCTCGAGTGAAGTGAACCCCCCAGAAAATCCAAGTGAGTATAGCCGACGTCTGCTCCAGGTACAGTGGGACCTTCCCTCCACCGTCACCTTGGGTAGAATCCTAGAGATTATGGTCACTAAGGTTACCAATCACAACAATTACACCTGGGGGAACAGTCTAAACTCCGACAGCACGCAAGGGCAGAGTAACAAGCTCAATCCCCTTACCGACTCCTTGACAATAATCCAAGGTTTACCGATAAGTGACCCCTGGCTCCTCGACAATGGTTAATCCGAGGTTTACCGTTTGTAATACGTACTGTCTGGCGTCGTTCCCAACGAGGGAGGAATGATCCCCTCACTGGTTCGGACACGAGCTCGTGCTTCTCCTTTAAGAGGAGCTTTCCCAGAGTGTAACTGAAATAATTGGATTTGATCTACTCAAGATAAACTATCTGTTTGGTTTTGTAGTCTTGGAGAGTTAAGTACTCACCTACTCCAAGACCCTAGCCTAAGCTATGTTGGTGTTTCAGAGCCCTAGAAAAATAAAAATTACTAGATGAATTTTAATTAAGCGCTGTGTTATTAAGGCTGTTATTACTCAAATGGGTAAATGGAGATGAAACCAATGGTGTTATGACCCGACTCAACTGAATGCAATCGAATATGATAATGTAATCTTTTCAATTCGATGAATCCTAACTAAAGTAAGGAGAGAGTTTCCATTCACTTCCAACAATGAAAAAAATTGATCATTAAGAGAAAATATAACAAATTCTCTAATGCACTAATTTTATCAAGAAAAACTAATGCAAATCAATTCCAAACCATTTTTTTTATCTTTATTTTTGTGTAAATTCAAATCAAAGAAAGTTGATCTAAATCTACGATTGATTTTTCAGAATGTAAACTATGCAATGGTAATCTAAGCACAATTCACTTGAAAAGTATGCAAATGTAATCTATGCACATTTTTCATTCATATTCTGAAAATGAGAATTCTAATTATGCAAATGTGATCTATGCAAGAGAATTCTCAAACACAAGATGATTCTAATGTAATCCAAGAACCAATCAAGTGCAAGTCGAGAAAATTGGGTGAGAGTTCCAAAAATCAAATAAAAACACTCAAAGGTGATTAACACTCATACACAATTTAGCCCCCCCCGGCGAATGAGGGGGAATTTTTTTTGCAAAAACAGAAGCAAAAAGATGCAAAATTGTGAAAAGACTGAGCCAAACCTCCAAGTAATGACCAAAGGAAATCAAATTAAGAATTTCTCAAAAAAGAGACTCAAAACACCCAATTGATGAAAGCTAAAGCAGGAATGCCAATGAAACAAGCTTAGGTGAAGATTTATGGCAAGAGACTAATGAATCTGGGCAGAAAAAACTAAGAAAAAACAAAATCTAAGAGCAAAAAATGCAAAAAATGGAATTTTTTCAAATTTTAGCAGGGGACGCAGGCAACCCGTTAGAACAGGTGCGGGCCCGCACTGTGCACACAACGACAGTGCGTCCAGGGACGCACTGTGCAGCACTCAGAGGGTGCGTCCTACTGAAAAACTCAAGAAAAACCAAAATAAAACTAATCCTAAGCTAACCCACCCAGAGACAAGTTCACACAGCCAAAAACCAGAAAAATAAACCAATTTTCTCAGAGCAAAGTTCATTCAAAGGAAAAGACTTTTCTCATCAATGGAATCTATCCCCAGTGGAGTCGCCAATTTGTCACACGGAATCTGTCAAGGGTGCGGACACGACTGACCTTCCTAGAAGTCTAAGACATTCTAATGACAAACAAGACAAAATGGAGTGATCTTTCTCTAAATATACCTTTTACAACATGAAAAGTACAAGTGTTTAGGCTTACCTTATTCCAAAACGCTGTTGTTGTAGTTCGTCCTTGCCAATCCGGATGAGCTCTTCCTTCAAGTCAATTCCTGCAACCACAAACAATCAAACAATTACCGAGCACTTGTATTTCATATAATAAAACATACATTCAACATGCAGACCAAGGAACACATGAAATAACTCATTAACACAAGCTATTGAGAAAAATAAACCAGTTTGTATTAATAACGAAACAAAGAAACTCTTACAACCTGGCCTTGGTGTTGTGCAAGTTCCTCCCAGGGTCCATCAAGTGTTTTCCTCTACTTTGACAAAGCTCACCCACTTCCAAGTAGAATCATGTAAAGACAATCTCTCCTCACAAAGGTTCTAATGGAAGACCTAAATCCTGCAGCATTTACCCAAAGAAAATGTATAGCTCCAACCTCCCCTCCTTCTGGCTCAATGCCTTTATTTATAGTGCTGTAAAGAGGTTATTCAGGTCCACTATCAATGGGATCATCCCCCTCTATGGGTGGGATAGCTCCCTTATTGATGGGATAAGCTCCCTCTTAATAGAGATACATGAACCAACTGGAGGCGCATCCATTTCATCAAACCGACCTCTAGAATGTTCTAGAAGTAACCACAAGTAACTTTTTCAAGATAAAACTTGCGCATTTTGCCTTTTACAGAAGGACGCACCTGTTCTTTAACATACAGAGCGTCCATGGACGCAGGTTTTGTGAATATGGCCTGCGTCCCCGCAGGTAAGGCTAGAGAGAACCTGCGACCCCAGAGATAAACATAGTTTTTACAAGACTTTCTCTCTTCTTTGAGTTTGAGATGGATAACAGAGGCATAAGACTTGCCTAAGAGGGTAGCATGACTGTTGATTTGAGCCATACTAACTGTAAGTAGTCAAGGTGACATTTTTTAGTGTAACAAAGACCCATGGAGATATTGTTACAACTCCTCTAGGCTCAACGGACCGGTCAACATTGCAGCAGAGTGGCTAGCAACACTCAAGGTAGCAGCATCGCAGGGAGAACTGATAACAACAACAACAAGTAGAAAACCTATGCAAGACAAAGGAAAGAGAAAGATTTCCGAAGGCACAGAGATGGAGCAAAGTTACAAGTTTAAGGAAGAACACTTGTGGAAAAGGTAGCTTTGGAGAAACACTCGAAGAGGCAACAACACGACAGGAGGATTTCATAGAGAAAGAGAGAACAACAAAGGTTGGAAGATACTGAGAGGATGTTGCGGGAAGTCCAACAGAAGCTCTGATCCAGGTGGATCTTGGTGGCCACCTGCCAAGTCCACCTGGACCCCCACCATTGTTTCTCTCATCATTTTCAGTTTTCTTAATTGTAGCACAACTTACTATTTTTAGCAGTTTTTCGGGTCTTGAACTTTCGGAGCCGTTTTGAGGCCCTAAACGACGTTTTTTGGGAAATCTACCGCCAACGATTTTTTTGATAAAAATCATCTTTTCCGTCGTAGTCCTCTGGGAGATCTTTCCAACGGGTTATCATGCGCGTCAAACGGAGATAATACGACCAATTCACGACCCTGGGAAGTTGGCTGTCCAACTCACCCCAAAATGGGGCCCACAATTTGGCGTTTCATCTTCTAGGGTTAGGTTTTGGAATGTGAAGGGTTTCCCATTGTTTCTCAATAATAAATAGGCCTTCGAGCCTCATTGTAAACAGTTCGGAACAGTTCAGAGGCATGTAGCCGACACATCTCTTCTCAGAGATAAGCTACCATCGCCCTAGCTGGGTTATTTCTATTTCTATTTGTAAGCATATTTCAGTATTTTCCATTAATGAAATGAAGTATTATTTCCGCTGCATATCTGTCTTTATGGTTATCTCTATATTTTACTGCGTTCCTATTTAAATCCGGATCAAGCTCAAGGAAGAACAAGAGTTGCTTAGAAGAGATAAGGAAGCACAACATGAGCATGAACAGGAACAGGAACAGGAATAGGAACCAAAATAGGATGAAGTGCAAGGCGTGCAGACATCACAAACTGCACCAATTTAGGTTCAAGACTCTGAACCAACAACATATGAGGAACAGGGTGAGCATTTGCAGGAATAGGAACTTGCTCTACAAGGTGAACAAATAGTAGAACAAATGGATATGGAGGTGGAGGAGCCAGAATATGATCATGATACCGACCTCATGCCAAAAGCAACCAAGATCACTCCACAGGCTTCACCAGCTCCAAAAACAGAGCAAGTCCCGAGTGAACAAGGGGATACCATTCTCCTTTGGGACCATATGGGAATAGATATGTACAACATAGCCTTTGACGAGTCGTAGCACATAGTTGTACAAGCACGTAGAGTGCACACCTTGGATGATCATGCATCACTTTCACACTTGGAAGAACGGGTGATTGTGTCAGATGTATGGAGACATTCAGCTGCCTTGGTTGATGCTCCAAAGGCTTACGCCGAAGCCACCAACTCAAGTGTTAGATTTCCGATAACATAAAACGAATGCATGGCTAAGGAGTTGCAAATATCCAAGCAGAGAGAGGAACATTCAATCACGAAGAGACTATATAACAAGTTCGTCATCATGCATAAGGCAATTGTCCAACAATATGGTCATCAACAGTGTTGCACCAAGACAAAGCGAACACTCGCAAACATACACACCGCAGTTGATCATGTACATACATGGATAATGAGGTACAAGGGAGCACCACTTCACTTGCAAAAGATGATGAAGCCACATGTGGAGTTGGACAAAGCACATATCTGGGGTCAGATCCAGAACTATGAGGAACTCTCATCGCTCATCACTAGTATCAGGTCTTCGTATGCATAGTTGTACAAGAGTTTTGATGTCGTGGTGAGGAAGTATGGCACCCCGTCGATTGGTATGCTCAATGAGGCCAAAGAGAAGAACCAAGTCCAACTACAGCTCGATGTGTACTTCGATCAATTGATGCTCACGACCACAAGCACAGATAACATGCAGATGTACATCGTCAACCTGACCATGCTCAAGACCAAGCTGCAGATGTTACAGGATGACTTGGACCTTGGTTCCAAATCAGTATACCTGGAAGCAATGGAGGCGAGAGTTCGTTTCCAAAAGGACTTAATCAAAGAGTACATGGACACCATTTCAAATTATCAAGCATGGGATCAGTTCACCATCGAGGATCATGGAGAGAAGGTTGATGAGTTGGTCTTTCCACAGTTGTCCAAGTCTTAGTGTTGTCTAGTCTAGCTGATTTAAGCCAATTTTGTCCCACATGGGTATATGTGGAAAATGTACCATTTTGTAAACATGATGTAAAGTGAAATTCCAAGTGTCATTAGTGAAATACAAATAATCATATTTAATGTAAAGAGTCTTGAGGGTAGTGCAAGAGTCACAAAGGGGAATGTCAAGGGTCACCCCAACCTTTGCTATAAATAGAACCTCATAACTCATAGAAAAGGGCTTTTGGGAGCCAATCGTTTGCTAGGCATTGCTTAGAGAGGGCTTGGAGAATATTGCAACGAGCCTTGGCTTCTCCATAGTGCAGAGCGAGCACATCTCTTTGGAGGAGCAGGCGGTGTTGACTGTAACATTCCACTATTGGGGCTAGTGGTAGTCATGGTTGTATGTATGGATGGAACTTTCACTTTATATAATATAGCAGAGCCACCACGTTTCATGCATATGTTGTTATTGTAGTTTGACTATTTTGGATACTTTAGCAAGGTATGTAGTTTTACTTATGCATTGATGTATGAACTATTCTATATGTGATTGTATGAATTTTATTGAAGAGTGTTGTTGGTTTAACACATCACTTTGGATTATCGACAATTATTCTTTCCAACTTGTGATGTCATTCAACTCGTGTGTTCCTTTAAGGTTGTGTACTATTATAGGCTTCTAAAGGATACACTTCTTTCCCCCTTCGTGTGTTAGAACCTCCCCAGGCATCTCTCTTGACTTGCTGCAAGGTCACACACTTGCTTCCGACAAGGATATCTTGCTTACCTCTGCGCACTATCACAATCAAGGCATAACTTTACTACCCACTGCTGGGACTCCTACTCTAAATGGTCTATGGTCTAGTTGAGACTTATTATCGGGGAGATCCCTTGACATGTTGACGGGTCGAACAACATCAAAAGGGGTATAACATTCAAATACAATAAAGAAATCATGAAACACAATCCATAATTATCTAACAATATTGAGGTTGTTTCTTCACTTGTCTTTTGTAGCAATGTGTAGAACAACATTTTAAATGAAACTACTCTTCTCAAATTTCAAAAAATTCAGAGACTAACACATTTGTAAATATTCAAAGGGCAATGCCAACAAAATTAACATATTTTTTAAGGATCTATTGAATGACATTAAACAAATTCATAATTAAACAAATTCATAATGACTGAGACATTATGTTGTGAATTGTTTTTCAATAATGTGAGGACTGAAAAATTTGGACACACTATAAATTATTCTAGTATATTGGTTAAGTTTTCAAGACCTTTATATTTAAAAACATTTTTTTCCTTAAAGAATCACATATTTTGATTGATATGATATGACATAAAAATTTAATGATCTCTCTAAGTATTATTTCTATATTATTAAGATATAAGGCGTGTTTTATGGGTAAAAGTTATGCTTATTATGTGGTCTCTATTAAATTGTTATTTCAGTGAACTTGAATGGAAACAATTTGAGTTAATTTCTCCCAATAAAATTTAGAAACTTAATAAATATTGCGAATATGTAAAGGCATGTGTTTTAGTTTGTGTAGTTTGTAGAGTAATGTTATGATTGTGTTCTCTCAATGGATCTATTTAGCATACCTTAGTTACTTGAAAAAATAGTAGCACGTACGTTATCTTTTTAATGCAAAAACATTTATATCGACTGATTACCAAGTTTTATTCATCAATAACTTAGATAACTATATAATTTAATTTCATTGTAAAATTCTCATAATAATCTCTAAATACAATTTCACAATAAAATTACAATTAATTTGAAAATAACTTTATTACACATAGGACAGCAAAGAATAATTTCACAATAGATTTACAATTAATTTAAAAATAACTTTATTACATATAGGATAGTAAAGAACAATTTATCAAGTGAGGTGTCATTGTAGTTGACCAACTACAAATTACAGAGCTATATAATTTATTTTCATTGTAAAATTCTCATAATAATCCCTAAATACAATTTCACAATAAAATTACAATTAATTTGAAAATAACTTTATTACATATAAGACAGTAAAGAACAATTTCACGATAGATTTACAATTAATTTGAAAATAACTTTATTACATATGGGACAGTAAAGAACAATTTATCAAGAGAGGTGTCATTGTAGTTGACCAACTACAACTTAATCGCAATGTAAAAAAAAAATCTCAATCAACCCCTATTTCTATTTCATTCAATCATGAAATTTTCATTTAAATAATCTTTAATTTCTACTAGTGCATTTGTTTTAGAAATTTCTCCAACAACAAAGCGTTTGGATATGTCATAGATCACTGTATAAGATTTTTCCCAAAAATGTGTAAACATATTTGGATTATTTATTTCTCGATAAAAATTATGTAAACATCATCAAACCGTTTTTTAAATACAACTTCATCATTATTTTATAATATTATTAAACTTTTGCATTTTAACTAATAAAGAAATCTAAGTCCCTGCATAATCGAATTTTCTCGCATTGTATAGTATATTTCAAATAATCAAAATAGGTATACTTCAAATAATCAAAATATGGAAACTAAACAAGCTACATAGAAATGAATCCCCGCCATTTAGTTTAAATATAGTTAAATTAAAACAAAAATTATAAAGATTTAGTAAAATGAAAGTTTATATAGTAAAAATCCAAAACCAAAATAAGAAGAAAAAGAGACAAAATTGAAAAAAAACACAAAAAGAGTTATAATTAACTACAAAGAGTCAAAATCTACAATGATGTCTTATATTTTTTTTAAGATTAGAAATAAATATTTAGGAATATTATTTTATAAATTTAAAAAACACCTTTCACAAATCATGGTCAATTAAAAAAAATTGTCTGTAATAGGCCAAAATAAATATCTAATTAACTTATTAAATTTAAATCAAAGTGGCACTTACCTAGCTAAATAAACATGTAATTAATAAACTAAATTCAAACTATGAATAATGCTTACCTGTGGTAGAAGTAGGCTTACCGCAACAAGGTTTTGGGGACGACTCTTCATCCAACCGTAGGCTCAATTGCGCAAGGTTTTGCTACAATTGGCCACCCCCGAGCCCTCAATCAACGTACTACTGCCAGTGATTCCTATGTCTTAGAACACCATTCTCCCAAGAGAATGAAAGATAGAATCTTGGAATGATGGAATGCCTCCCATCCTCCTCACCATCTAATAAATAGAACAAACATTGGATGGGAAACCACATGTACACACTCCATGTGTCTATATGCAACTTTATTTTTAGCTTTCTTGTTTTATTTTTTTACTTTTCTTTTGATTTTTAGCTTTCTTGTTTTATTTTATTCTTTTTGATAGTTTTCTTGTTTTATTTCTATTTATTCTTATTTAGAGTTTTAGTATGGTTATTACTATTTTTATTTATTTTCTTGTATTATATTTTAATATCATTTATTATTTAACATTTATGATTTATTATAAATCATTTTTATTATTTATTCTTAAGTGATTTATTTATTCTTTATTATTATATTATTATTCATTATTTTTATTATTTATTATTTATTATTGAGGGAGGGATATTACATTGTCATTCTAGTTTACCTTTGATTTACATTATAGAATCAAAATCAATAGTTATCTAATTTGTACCATATGGGTTGAATCAAGTATTATGAAGTATATGACTCAATTATGTAACATGCCTTAGACTTTGAAAGAAGATCCATTTGTCAATTTTCTAATTTATTAGAACTTTTTATAAATTCAATTTAATATTTTGAATGAAATAAACAAAAGCAAGATAAAGTCCATTATTCATTATTTTTTATTTAGTTTGTGGTTACAATAGTCAAATTTTACAACTTACTCACAACCTCCCCATATGAAAACAATTTAATTGCCTTATAACCTACAAAATTTAAATTAATATAAATTATTTGAAAAAAAAATAGAAACATGTTTTTTCCAAAATGATTTCATATAAAAGATTATTCCATTGAATAATCTTTCCCTAAAATAATGTTGACAAAACTTTGAATAATCTTTCCCTAAAATAATGTTGACAAAACTTAGGATATGAGTAAAGTGCGAATGTTGACAAAATAATCGTGTACCTGCGTACAATCTTGGATTTTGCACCCCTCACAACTTATTTTCTTATTAATTTTACTTGGTTGGCTATGAATTTTATTATGCAGCAACCACCTGTTGACCAGCGCCCTTGGCAAAAATAGGTCAGGAAATATATGATATACCTTATGCTTTCGTAATTGAGGAAGACTGAGTTCATGTAGCAAGTTTTTTGAGCAGGATTTAAGTTATCTGCAATTATCCATAATTTTATGAGATGTAATATAAGAGGGAGAGGGGTTCAATTGCAGAAGATATCCAATTCAAATTATCAGTCCGCTAGAATTGCCTACTTATTCTCATAGGATTCACTACTATTGTAAGGTAGGAATTGTCATAATAATCCTCACCTATTTCTTGGTGAAAAAATCATCAGCTATTTACATGGCGCTGCAACTGGTTCTGGCACTAGAAAAAGCATGGGTACGAGCACAGGAAGAGGCTCTGCTTCCAGCTCTAAACGTTCAGGCTTTTCTTCATTATTTTATAAAAAAATTTTGGTGTAAATGTAATAATCAATAATTAGTACTTTACCCATATATCCATTAAGAAATTTACTCTTGATGGTATGGGCATGTCAGTGATTTAGTCTTGATGGCATAGGCATGTCAGGAGAGGTTCGGTATAGGCATGTCAAGAGAGGTTCGGTAAATGATTAGAGTTTCTGATGATTATGAGGTAACAATATTAAATAAAGTTGCCTTGATTTTAGGCATAGTGTCATTTCAAATGGACTAGATCTCTATTACATTTAATACAAAATTCACCCACCAAATCACTGATTTATGGCGTTGTTTAACTTTATGCGTGGATTCCAAATCAACATAATTATGAGAAAAATTTGAATGATGAAACATGTATAATATTAAAATTGGACGGTACAGTAAATTAATGACATAGTACATTGATGTAGCTCTTGTCATCATTGCAGAATAAGAGGTGAAATATTTCAACCAATAATATTTAAGATAAATGAATTTAAATTTTATTTAAAAATAATAAATTTCATTTTATAATGTTAAACTTTGGAAAAACTTCAATTTTTTTTAGTCAAAAGTAAACTAATAGCAAGTCAACTAAAAACTGAATACCATATATCTGGCATGTATAAAAAGATAAATTTTATAATTAATTATATTCTATGACGAAATTTGTTATAAATTTTTATCTATTTATAATTGTAATGTGTTGATTGTATAAATGGATGACATGTGTCTTAATATCGCCAATTGTTTACTTTCCGTTGGATTTAGTGATAGTATTATATGTAATTATGTTATTCGAATTAGTCTAAATATTTATTGAAGGTCCAGAAAGAAAAATGGATCCAAGGTATTGTACCTCATTACTTATTTCTCTAGATGTACAACCTAGTTGGAATATAAAAACATTTTCTATAAAAAAAAAACATAGATATTGACATTGAGGTGGTCCTTTTATTCTCTAAGATTATTTAGAGAAATAACAAATGAGGCATTATGGATCACAGAAGCTTGAATACAAAAAAAGAGGCACAATATCTTAACCTCTTTTGTTTTCCTAACCTTCAATAAATATCTTAAGCTAGTTTGAATAATACGAAATTAATATAATTATATAAAATAATGTTAATGAATTCAACAAGATAAAATAAAGTTAAAATAATTATATAAAATAATGTTAATGAATTAAACATTGGTTACAAGCTCAAGGATATCAACAAAGCTATCAAAAGAGCTAGATCAAGAGCCGCAACAATGCACTCCGCTTCCAGCTCTCAAACTCCAATTGGTAAAGCCTATCTCCCTTACATCTAGAGTGTCACTGATAAATTAGCCAGGGTTTTAATGAAGAAAGGAATATCAACATCATTCAAGCCCTTGAATACTATCCAACATAGGATGAAATTGGTAAAAGATGACCTAGATCAATTCCAACAAAAAGGCGTCTATAAAATCAATTGCTCATGCAATAAATGTTACATTGGGGAAATAGGAAGATCCTTCAAAATTGGACATAAGGAACATGGTGTAGATATCAAGACAGTGAGAGTTAGATATTCTGCACTCGCCAAGCATTATTCTAAGACCAACCACCATGTATGCCTCAAAAACATGGAAATAATCTCCAAAGAGAATCACTATTATAAAAGAAAATTACGCAAGACGCTCGAAATCTTAAAGCATCCTAACAATCTCAACATAGACGATGGGATGGAAGTCAGTATGAGCTGGGTTCCCCTTCTTACTCAAATCCACAATCCACCTCCCTTATCCACCTCTCCCTTGTCATTCCCTAATTAATAACTTATATTAACAAGAATCTAACCTAATTTAAACATCTTAATAAATAATATAAGATGAATATAATTAAATCAACATTTAAATATATTAGTATATTTAATTTTAAATTTCATTTAGAACATACTAATAAATTTAAATAGATTTAATTACAGTATCATTTAAATTAAAAATATATATTCTAATTAATTTTCCTTAATCATAATCTCAAATATTATTAAAGGTTAATTTAACTTTTGATTTTGGTATATATTAATTTACCTGAGTTATATTAATATATTTAAATACATTTAACATATTTAAATTTATATATTAAAAATCATTTAAACATATTAGTGAATTTAAAAAATTTTCTCATTAAAGAAATATAAAATAAAAATTAATTTAAATATTTTAATTTACTTTATATTAATATATTTAATTAAAAATCATTTAAACATATTAGTGAATTTAAAAGTTTTTATAATTAAAGAAATATAAAATAAAAATTAATTTAAATATATTAATTTACTTTAGAATTATATTAATATATTTAAATACATTTAACCTATTTAAATTTATATATTAAAAATAATTTAAACATATTAGTGAATTTAAAAGTTTTTTAAGCATTTATTTAATATTCAATTATTTCTTTATTTATTACATTTTTCTCTTTTTCTTCTTCTTGAACTTGGTCTTAACCATGGGTCTTGGTGTAGATGCTTGACAATAAAAATGTCAACCGTGGAGCAATTTCTGAAATCTCATAATTAAAAGAGATAAATTTTACAATTAGTTATGTTCTATGACACAATTTTATTTATTTATAAGTGCAATGTGTTGATTATCTAAATGGATGACATATGTTTCAATACACCAATTGTTTACATTTCATTAGATTTAGAGATAATATTATATGTAATCATGTTATTCAAATCAGTCTAAGATATTTATTGAAGGTCAGAAAACAAAATGGATCCAATGTATCGTACCTCATTTATTATTTCTCTGGATGTACAACTTAGTTGGAATATAAAAACATTTTCTATCAAAAAAACATTATATGTAATCATGTTATTCAATTTAGACAAAAATATTTATTAAAAGTCCATAAAGCAAAATGGATCCAATGTATCCTACCTCATTTTTTATTTTTCTAGATGTACAACGTAGTTGGAATATACAAATGTTTTCTATTAAAAAAAAACATAGTTATTGACATTGAGGTGGTCTTTTTTTTCTCTAACATTATTTAGAGAAATAACAAATTACACATAATATCTTAACCTCTTTTGTTTTCCTAACTTTTTTTTTTTGTAAGCTAAGGAGGGACCATTCTTTTTCCATTACTTCGAATTGAAACCATTACATTTTCATGGTGGCTTGAACCCGCCCCGAGGGGAAACCGGGTTTGTTGGCCACCTTAAGTTTTGGACAGCCCTCCAAAAGCAAAAAATACTAATTCTTCTTGTCCATGCTATGTAAAATAAACATTCAAAAAGATTACTACTGTTTCTTGTTTGCATTCTAAACTGAAAATAGAAACTAAGATTATCCAACCGCTTTCAAAAAACTTTAGACAACATATACATATCTTCAATTATTAATCCGCCATGACTTCTTGCTGCTCCTCTTCTTTCTTTATGCCCGGGTTGATCTCCTTTATCTGCTACTGTATCTCTTCCAGTTTTTTATCCTGCATTATCAGAGTGACCTGAATGTTCTGCATTTCTTTCTTCAAATTTGGAATTCCCTGAGACAATTCTGCCATCTCCATGGCCACTTGTTCCATAGCCTTAGCCAACAGCCTTTTCATGACCCAGTATACATGCAAGGCCTGTTTATACAGGGTCATGCGTCCTCTCGTGTTCCCTGGATCCGGGAGGAGGTATTCCCAATCTTCCATTTCTGATCCTGATTGCCCCTGGGTCGCCTCTTCTTCCAGTTGCTGAATTATCCTTCTGATGTCCTTATTGGTGTTCTCACAGTAGGCTTGCTCCGCAAACTGTATCTTCTTCTTCAGTGTTTTCCTGTATTTTCTTGCTGGTGCTGGTGCATGCTCTTCCTGTTTCCCTTCCGACCATCCTCTTCCTCTGCTGCGTTGTCCTCGTCCCCGTCCTGCTCTTCCTCTGTTCCTGTAATTTCCCCTACCTCCCCGACTCTTCATGCCCGAGGTGCTTCCGAAGTCACCTCCCTCCTCTCGCCCTTTGCTACTCCTGTCTCCATGCTCCCTGTCCTCCTGCATTTTGTCCTTTGTTGACCCCACGTCCTTCCAAATCTTCTTTCGCGGTTGCTCCACTCTATCCTGGTCCGAGTCAAACATTTCCACTTCATCTTCAGTATCGTCCTGAACTGTCAGATACTCCTCTGCCGTTTCTCCATCCTCGATTCCTTTCCCTTTCTTTTCCTGGCTTCTTCATCCTCTGTTGTCTTCGCCCCCGTCGTTTCTCGTTCTCCTCCTCGTTGCCATTCGGTTCTTCCTTATGGTGTTGCCTGCTTGTCTTCTCAGCCTCCTCTGCCTTTCTATTACCCTGCCCAGAGCTTTCACCACCCTACCTCTTCGCAATTCCTCTGCAAATTCATTTAACGTCCTCCTCTCTTTGTCTCGCCTTCCTTCTTTATGATGTCTCCTCCGCCAATTCTCCTTTTCTCTCCTCGCCCGCTTCACCTGCCACCTGCCGATTTCATCACCACCCACCTCCCTTTGTCCTTCTTCTGTACAGTCGTTCCCACGTCCAATCTCTGCTGAATTATCTCCACCAACTTCTTCCTTCATTACCTCATCGCCGTCCCTCCTCGATATGATATCTTTTCTGGTGATCCCTCTGTCCATCTTCATCATTACCTGACTAACTTTTGCCTCTTCATCCTCCCTTACCTGATCTGTATTGATTATCCTGATTGCCGTCATTATCACCCCGATCGAGGATTTTGTTTTCCTAACTTTCAATAAATATCTTAAGCTAATTTGAATTGTAGAAAATTAATATAATTATATAAAATAATGTTAATAAATTCAATTAAATAAAAATTTCAAAATTAATATAATTATATAAAATAATATTAATGAATTCAACCCAATAAAAAAAATTAGCCATTATTATTCATTTACACAATCAACACTTTATATTTATAAATAAATATAATAAATGAAATTGTCATAGAATGAATTACTAGTAAAATTCAGTTCTATTTTTTTTTATTTTTAATTTTTTTATAGTCTAAAGTATATCTCACAATGTCATTAAACCAAGCTGTCATAAAAACGTTAATTTCCAAAAGAGAAATCTAAAAGGATAAGTATTTACATTAGATACAATGTCAAATTTTGTTAATATTAAAAAAGAAACATTTTTTTATCTAAAAAAAATATTGGTTTAATTATATATACACATTTTTATATAAACAATGTAAAGTTATTTATGATAGGAATACATTGTGATAAATTGTTATTAGAAAAAATATATAAAACAAATGATTATTTCTAACAAAAAATAAATAGCATGAGTAGAAATATGAATAATGTATAAATGAAAATTTCACAATAGAATGAAATAGAAGAGAGCTCAATTGAGACATTTTTAAAGTGTAATAACATTGATATAATTATTCAACTGTAACTAAGTGTCTTTTAATAAATTGTTTTTCTTTAAGTATATATATATCTATATATAATTATTGTTAAAAGAATTTTAATTTTATTATGAAATTGTATTTAAGAATTATTTCAAGAAAATTATACTAAAATTAAATTTAATAATTTTATGAAATAAGATTTAGTAATCAATCGAAAAAAGTGTTTTTGATGTAATATTATTTTCTTGAAGTGAACAAGACATATTGAATAGATTTTCGCAGAGAACATAAACATAATATCAATTTGCAAACTACACAAAATAATTCAAAATAATCACATAATCACAATATTGATTAGATTTTCTAACTTTACTAAAAAAATAAATCCACTTCAATTATTTTCATTCAAATGATTTATATCATAATTTAGTAGAGATCATAAAATTAATAACTCTCAATCATAAAACTTGACTTAACATGCCTTCCTAATCTTAAAAAACATTACAATCGAAACTTACAATTTATAAATATTTTCAAACCTCAACAAATCCCAATTTTTTTTTCACAAATATCAATGTTAGAAAAATCCCTAAACATTCAAATCATAATTCATGTAAATCAAAACATGTGTAATCCTCCTAAAACAATTTCGTTCTTACATATAATTTAAATGAAATCTTTGAAGCTTAATCAATATATTAAAATAAAATAACTTATTTAATTATAAGTTTAATCGCTACATGAATCATAATATAATTTGAAGATATATATATGTAAAGCCACAAAATAATATCTTAGTCATTATGAATTTACTTAATACATTTAATATTTTTTTACAGTAATAATTTTATGGTTTATATGGTTTATAGTCTTTAAATACTTAGAAATAAATTAGTATATTAATATTTTTTTACAATAATAATTTTATGGTTTATAGTCTTTAAATACTTAGAAATAAATTAGTATTTCACATTTTTGAAATTTGAAATGATTTTTTTTTTTCAATTTATAAGGTTGTTTGACACATTGTTATAAAGTACTAAAGGACAAGTGAAGAAACAAATTTAATATTATTAAATATTTTTTTTATTATATTTTATGATGTCTTCATTGAAGTAGCGTCAAAGTTATACCACTTACAAAAAGCTAAGTACAAATCATGAATTAATGTTCTATAAGAGTGGACTTCCAATTTTTTTTAGCTAGATCTATGTCCCAAAAGAATACAATATAGCATTACTCAATACTTGTAACAATAAGCTACAATATATAAATGAATAAATTTTAGCGCATAATTAGGTTTTGAAATGTTTCAATTATTTTTGTGTCCAGTTTTTAACAAAAGTATAGACACAAATTTACAATTTAATTATATTTTCTAACTTTCTTAGTGTAGTGGAATTTCTATGTACATTAATTGTTATATAACTACTTACATAAACATATAACTAATGACTATTAAAAGGATTTTGTTTTAATCATATTCAAAAAATTTCTATTTTTTACACAGTATTATATATGACAATATGTTATTTAAAGTCTTACAAGTAGAGTTTTTTTCATGTTCTCCAATTTAGTAAAATAAATCTTGTAAAATTATTATCACACAAAATCTTAAGAAATAAAAAAAAGCGTAAGAAAATCAACACCTTAAGTATTGAGCATGAAAATAATTTATGCATCATTATGCAAGTTACTCACAACATTTCAGTATAATTCAAATTTCCTAACATATGAAGAATTATTCTAGTAAAATGATTATCACTAAATATCATTGTAATACATATTAAATATAAATATACAAGCATGCTAAAACAAATAGCATTATTATGTAATCAGTTTTTTGTTGACACAAATTGTTGATCAATGAAGGAAGGAATATAGAATTAATTGATGGGGTGTCGTGAGATTCCACCCACTTCACTTGTTGATCGATCCTTCCTAACTATGACGCTAATAAAAACATGGCCTGGTTTACTTGGTCGATTGTTGGCCACAACACCACAACAAACCATCAACTCTATTGTGTGCAGTCCCCAACTCTTCGTCCTTGTGGTTGTAGCCAAAACCCACTCCACTCCAAAGGTGTTAAGGCCTATCTTCCTCATGAACAAGTTCCTTGAGGCTTGTAAGGTCAAACTTTTCAAGGGGCTCTTCTACACTGAATGTTAATTACTTTGATCCCCAATGGCCACTAAGGAAAGGCAATAATAAGAGCCTTTGTCGTCTGGTCATTTTCCTAGTTGTCCTACCTTCATACCATGAACTCTTCATCTTCCTCTCTATCCTAACGAAACTAAATGGAAATTTTCATGATGATTTGAATTGGAAAGACTCTGACACTTCAAAAAAGATTGATCATGCATATGATACAAAATTAAGCAATCACAAGATAACTCAAAAGCATATAATTGATAATCAAGGACAAAAAGAAAGACATCGATTTGATTATTCCACAAAGAGGATTACACATGCAAGATCTACTATATTCGCATTATGTCTTATTACAGATTAAAGTCCCCCTTTTTAATCTAGCATGAACAAAATATCTCAAGACTAAAAGAGGGTTGAACTAACAAGTCTCGAGTATATCTTACAATTGTCCCTATTCTAGAAGATAAACACCACTTCATTAAATATATATTTACATGTCCTATGAGGACATCTTAGCATAACCTTCGAACAACCACAAACTCGCCTAGGTAAATATCATGATTACGATAATTACAAAAAGAGAAAATTGTTCATGTGAGTAAAATAAAACTATGTGTTAAGATGCTCCTACATCATTATTTCAACATAAGAAATATATTTCCAATATGAAAAAAGATTCTTGATTTTTATTAAACTAGGTTCACTAAAAAGGTTACTTATGAACATATTAGAGGAAATTCTAGACAAATTGATAATTACAATACATGGATAACCTACATCATGTTATATCCCTAGCTATTTAACAAAAATATTCTTAATACTTATTAATTTTGATTATAACATGATGCAATAGACAACATGATAGATCAATAATAATATGAGATATTAGAATGCAATAGTTCTATAAATATTTACACATATAGAATAGTCAATTATGAAAATCCAATGTCTAAAGGTATATCTCATGTAAGTTACATGTCCTTGATAAAAATATCAAGCCTTAAATTACAAGTACACAACATAAGAGCCTTCTACCAAAACATAAATCATTCATAGACTTATGACATTTATAGACTTAGTTATGACATTCATAGAGTTATGAAAAAACTAGATACATTTATTATAAACTTTTGGTATTTGAAAGAGAAAAAATTAAAATTTAAAAAAAGAGAAAGATTTGTACTATTACATCCAAGCTTTTAGTTGAATCTCTATTTAAAATAGTAAGTTCTCTTTGAATTCCAATGACATTTTTTACCATGTTCAAAATTGCATTCTAATTTATTCTCATTGTTCCATGGTCAGTTTTTTTAAATTAACTTAGATTTGTTTATGTAATGAGTAGTTTTTGCTAATTACAAACACTACTATTAAGCAATGAAATCTTAAAATTTCCCAAATAAATAAATATGAGATTATTAAGATCTAAATATTTTAGTGAATATTCTTGAAGAACTATTCTCTAAATGTTAAATCATTTATATCTTATTTATATGTTCATGAATTGACAACCACATGAATATTTTTGGGTTTTCGTATTTTACTACCAAGTTTCATAAAGTTTTTATTATTTAACTGGATAGCGAGTGGCATGGTTAGAATATCATTGTCACTTGTAGACAGAATAACGTATCATGGTTATAACATTTTTAGTATGAAAAACTTTCTAGAAAACTAAGGAATATGAACCCGAGACTAGTAATTTATTCACGAGCACACAAAACAATTTAGAGTAAATAATAGTGTTTGAGTGTATGGGTCTACAATTTGTTAGACCACAAGCCATAGCTAATTGTATTTATAAACAAATAAAGTCGTAGTTTTCCCTTCTCAAGTGTCATTTATGGACACTAATTACTAATTTTTTTAATGTTCTTAAGTAAATATTAATCATACTAAATTGGCACTAAAACTATTTCATTAGACTCTATTATGCCTTCATTGTAATAAATAAGTATATCTTGGCTATAACACTATAATTAAAGCCCTAACTAAATAGTTCCTTAGTTAAAGAGCTGACTAAAAGAACTTCTACATGAAAAGCTCAACACATTTCTAATGATAAACCCCTTGAATAAATGTAACTATAGATAGTCATTATTTAACCTTCTCATGTTGGTATCAATCTTTTATTCGTGTTTTAAAAAATCTTTTCTTTGGAGCATGTTAGTAGGGTGTCCCCATTATCATTTAGAAAAGAAGGGCTCTTTCGTGACACATTCCATTAAATTATTACATTAACAGTACTATATGTTGTGAAAATTAATTATTGTCTTAGTGATATTTTACTACCTTGTTTAATATTAATAATCATAATTAGTACGTTATCAAAGATACGTCTTAAATGTAACTATTGAAAACATTAAATAGAGGTAAATATAAGTGAACTTAGGAAGGAAACCTAGAAGTTACTGAGTCAATTGAAGTACTTGCAATTTTCAAGGCAAATAACCAATGATGTTATATATATACTAGATTCAAAATGTGTTATGACAATTGTAGTAAATAATCAGCATAGATCTATCTTAACTATAGATTTAAAGTCAAGAGAAATCAATTTTTTCACTTGCTAATTTTTAGGGTATAAAATATCATGTATAATTTTTTATTATTTAAATTGTCTTTTTGAATTCTATATAGAATACATATATTACCAAATAATTGTTATAACATAGTTTACATAACATGTGTAATTTTTCATTATTTAAATTGTAGTTTTGAATTTTATATAGAATATATATATGACCAAATAATTATTATAACATAGTTTACATAACATGTGCATCGATACATTTTAGAAACACAAATTAAAATGGTTTTTTTATTATTAATATATTTTTAAATATATTAAAATATTTTATTTTAACAAAAAAAATTCTATATATACATATATATGAAGTTGACATCGGTATAAATTAGTTAGCATAGATTTTCAAATAGTTTATTTAAATTTTCTGTTGAAATATTTTTGAAAAGTATAAAGTTTAAACATCTTACTCACACATTTTTTTCTACTTCTAATTACTTTACATCATATTCATTTTATTTATTTATTTATTTTTTAAATATAGATGACATTATTTTTCCATTTAGAGTATAATTTATTTATTTTTATTTTAAAATGCAAGACAAACAAACTTACACATCCCCTCATACTTGGCTGTAGAATGAGCCTCTCGGCTCAATCAAATAATTAACCTCTTAAAAACATTTATTTATGAGATTCAACAAATTCGAAAGGACCATATTTATTGTTCTATATTAGTCTTAATGTAAAGATGAATTTTGTTCATTGAAAGTCATATTGCACAATTACCATCCATATTTGTCAATATATTTTCAAAATACTTATCACAAGATAGAGCATGACTAATTCCATGATCACACATTGTTGAGCAATGAAGATATTGAATATGTAACTAGCTCATGATGTGCTTTAGTTGCCTTTTAATACACTTACATTCCATTTTTACTAAATATACTTTATGGGCAAAGGCAACTTGAGTTAATTGGAAACAAAGCATCTTCCTACCATTTTTTGACGCATTCCCTATTGATACAATATTTTGTGTTTAATGCTCGGATAAGCCATTGTTCTCACAAATGCTGACACTTTATCTTTTGTGATGAAAAATAATCACCTAAGGCTAAGTAGGAAGTGACAATATATATCCATTAAATATGGTGACAACCAATTTATAGATCATGATACATAAATAAGAATATATTTTCCTAAAGTACATTTGGGAGGTAAATGTAACAACCTTGGTGAAAATTCTATGTAATAAAAGTAAATAAAGGCAAAATAATAACCACGGTGATGGGACACATATTCCAAGCTAAATGGTGGGTAAAACATCCTAGTGGGTGTTGATTCGGTTTATTATGGCTAAGGAAATTGGCAAAGGCAATGGCTAAGGCTTTGGAAAGGCAAAATTGCATTTTTGGCAAATTTATTTATGAAAATAATAGAAATTAGGAGAAAAGGGAAGGTAAAAGGTCATAGGTTGCATGTGAGGAGGAAATTGAAGGAAAATAGTGGAAATTGAAGAAAATAGAGCCCTCATTCATAAAAAGGCTTCTAAAGATCAGTTGGCAAGTTCTTAGTCAGTGTTAAGCTTCTACTTTTGTTATGCATGGGATCAAGAAAGGCAAAGAAGACAAGACGAAGGAAGGAGCAATCAACGAAGAGAAAGATCAAGTAGCTACAACATGATTCTTTGCAGGTATCGATTTTCACGTGTGTTTTTGTTGCTAGATTTGGCATGCATGGTATTGCATGTGGTTCTTTTGCTGTTATGGCATGGATTTTTCCAGGTGTAACAATGTTTTCAGCCTAGCCTTGCCATTTCCGGATAGCCATGGTGTGATGGGGTTCTCATGTTTTGGTTGAGCTGGATTGCCGGATGGATTCGAAGCTGAGTGGGGTGGATCTTTGAATGATAGAGCACATGGCCTAGTGGTCCCTGAATCAGACTGTGGATCACGGTAAAGCCACTGGCCTAGTGACCCCTGAGCCAGACTGTGGGTTGCGGTAAAGCTAGGATTGTGTTGCCTCGGTGGGCCTAGGAATCCTTGCCGGTGAATGGCATGATATACGGTAAAGCCAAGAGGTGGTTTTCTCTTCGTTGGGCCTAGTAATCTTGGGTTTTGGATATGTGTTAAAGCCTGGAGAGTGGATCTCGGTTTAGGGCCTAGTGATCTAGGTTTGGATTGCAGTAAACCTTGAGAGACTAGGATACAAGAAAATTCCCCACTATGTAGGTGGAGAACTCCGGTGGCATCCATGCTTGTTGAAATAGTGATTGGGTGTAGATCATGGTAAAACCTGTTATGATGTGTTCATTGTGTTGTCCTAGTGATCAAGGATGGATTGCAGCAAAGCTTGGCTTTTATTGATGAGGGTGAGGTGGTTTAGCCTTGGTATGCCCTAGTTGGTTCTTTTGGTTTGAGTCCCACATTCATGCGTGGAATATGGCATAGGGGTAAATGGCTGAAGAGAGATTTGTGCTTAAGCAATCTATGGTTGGGTGGAACACGGAAGTCCCATCCCGGGGTTGGATTTTGTATCATTAATGAAAGGTTATTTCTCCTTGTATTTCTATGAGAATTTTGATGGATTAAATGTGGTTTATATGGCTGTACTTTCATGAGTATTTCTGTTGTTATTATGTTGGTTATATGTGTGTTTTATGACAACATATATGTATGGCTCCCAACATGTTTTTACTTTTAGATGAATGGATAATGTATCTATGGCCTAATAGATGATAATGCAGCAAATGGCATGAGGAAACAATGGTTCTTAGCGACTCTCAGATAAGTATGAGATCCTTATGCTTAATTCTGTTGATTACACCTGTAGATTAAATGTTTACGATATGTTTGATGAAATGCCTGTCATGGCTAGTAGGGGCTTGGTTAAGGCCTTGTTTAACTTATTTCTTTTGCATATTTTTTTTCTGTTCTTTTACTACTCCTAAGTTATCATTTAATTCTGGGTAGTGACCTAGGCTCTGGGCCTGAAAAAGTGGCTCAAATCCCGGGGATGCTGGCAAAGAACTAGAAAAATGAGTCTCTAAACACTGGCAGGCAAGCCTATGAGAGCGACTCTGGGTTTCTAGACACTGCCATACATATATCATGAGAGCGATTGAGTCTTAAGTTGGTCAAAACTTCAGTATGACCTAAGGGCAAGTTGTCTAAAGTGTTGGATTGGTTCCTGAGGGTCCTAAAGCTGATGTTGAATGTTTGTGTGTTATGTTTCCATCGATTCCATTTTCTTAAGGTCACATAGGAGGTCGAATCCAATCATAGTAGTCTCTCATCGCATGTTTACCCAAGTTGGCTGGTTTCTTGGGTAGATGAGGGAGGAGGGTGTTACAGAGTGGTCTCAGAGCATGGTTCACCCCTTGGACTAGATGGGCTGTGTTGGGAATGCATGCATGTCAGTTGCATGTGTGTCTCTTACTCTGGCATTCCATGTGCTTATTGCATTTGTATGATGTTGATCAGGGTTGTAGTGATGTCGTCATGTGAAACTTGATGTTGTTATTATGGAATGCATCGTCATGAGTATGTGACTGGTTACATGTCGCTTGATTACATCCTTGTATGTTAGGTTTCATTCTTGTATGTTTGATTACATGTATCAGTCTTGTAGGTTGGTTACAAGAATTGATCGCTTATGCTCGACTATATGCGTTTATGCATATGTTTAGTTGATTGGGCATTGCTTATTCATGTTCATGGTTGCATGTGGAAATGTGTACAATGGAGTAATGGTTGTTGTCATGCATGAGGTCATGGCTTATGAAGCTGATATGGTCATGCATTGATGACTGGACTCTAGCTAGAATGATGTGTATATGGTTTCGTGCTCATGTGTTATATGTCTATATGCAGTTGTTATGCATGTATGGTATTGGTTATAGTTATGCATGGATAGTAGGTCAAACATGCCTTGTGAAGTCATTGTGTGAAATTAGGTCATCATGATGATATTGGTATTTTATGATGTTAATATGTTGGTTGAGATAGAGCATGAGATGCAGATCATCATAATAAGGTTGCAGCATTAGAATTTGGGGTAAGAACATATATCATACAGGTATTGTATGTTTGGCATGCAAGTATGTAAGTTAAGGATTGTTGTATGCATTAGGTTTATATACATTAGGTTTATGTACATGTATTTTGATGTTATGGTTACATACATGATAGATGCTAGTTGATTAGTGTAGTCATATGCACATGTGTTAGATATTCATGAGTGGTAGTAACCTGTGGTTGTATGCATTTCTATTTTTTTTATGTCAGATAGCTTGATGATTATGTTATATGTTGTTGATGAGTATGTTATAGGTTAACTTGTTATTGTTATATGATAGTTATCTTGATGATTAGGGTTATTGCATTTAAGATCTTGATGTATATGTATTGTGTTAACCTAGATTGGCCTATGCAGATGGTTAGGGTTACGACATTCAGGGATGAGTCGACTTATTGTGTTGCATTATGTTGTACTAATCTAGACCGATTGTACATATGTGATTGCTATGCATAAATGATAATTGTGTATGAGTTGTGATGTAAACATGTTAGCTAGTGACTATTTTGGGTATCATGATCTTATTTATGTTTGAGTTAATATCTTGTGAAGTTATATCATGCTAACTAGATTGATTGTGTAGACAAGATTGCCTCCCTTGAGATACATCAAGGTATGAACTTGTTTATGTCATCTACCTTGTGCTTGACTGTTTGATTATGACATCTAATTGGTGTTTGAGTGTTTGGTGTCTAGTTGATTTATCTAACATGGTATGTTTGCAAGTTGGTTGAATGTTCGATGAATTCATAATATGAGTATGCGTTCTAATGATCTTGTTTTAAGATGATTGTACTAACACATGTGTTGAGACAGTTGATATGTACTTGAGTGTAGTTCACAATTGTAGCATTATCTTTAATGACTATGAGTTGATTATGGGTTATGACATGGTTGTTTGTAAAAGGTGATTTCAAATTGATAGATATGATTGTCTTGATATTTGGAACATGTGGTTGACATGTGCGATCAGTTGCTAGAAACATGCTTGGTATTAGCGTGACAGGGTAATAGTTGATGTGTTTATATAATTACATATTAAACCTCGATTGCAACAAGGTAAAGAGGTAAAGGAAAGGAATTTGGAAAGAATTCCTTTGGCTATGTTTGGAAACCATAATTCCAAACAAATGAGTACTTTGCACACAGGAAGTCGTCTTAACCTTGATTTTTCTGAAATTATGTGATTATGTGCTATATTCATGGACATGTAATTGACAGGTATATTAGCTAGTCTCTAGTTATAGGTGGAATTGTCAAGAGAATTTGAGTCCGTTGAGAGATGGCATGGATGTGTTCAACTACAAGGCAACATGCTTGGCACAACAAGATAAGCTATATGGTGTATTGTTATATTTATTTATGCACTGGCAATTATGTGTTTATGGCGGTATGATGCAGGGGGTTGCATGGCAAATAAATTGCCATGAAATTTTGAAGAAGGATCTGGTTGAGCTTTCCTTGGGAACCATGGGGATTGATTCATGGTGTTTGTGGTTAGTCTTATGCTTTTGGTATTTTGCTATTGTTGCATTTGATTTGAGATTTTGCATGTCTAGTGCATAGCTATGCCACTTTGTTGTGGTGTCGTATTGCTTTTGGTTTTCATAGTCTTCTTGTTGTTGTTTCTATTCTTGCCTTTTATTGTTTTGAGTCTTGGGAATTGGTTGGGAAAGAGGAAAGTTAATGGAGCTTAGGGAGAGTTTTGTGGTACCCAATAGGTAATGTAAGACTCAGAGGAAGCTTTGTGCACGAGTAAGCGCAAAAGAAGGTAAGACTATGACAGTCGGTTGGATTGGTTGGTCCATAGTGGTAAATAGATGGTGGCAGTACAAACATGTGAAAGGTGACCAGAAAAGGTAAAGTAAATGGATCTGAGGTGTCATATGCCTTGGTTATTTTGGGAACGATTGTTTTCAATGTTGTGCATGAATAAAGGAAGTTCTCTTAACCTATACCTTATGTTATCTGGTAATTATGTTATGATCATGATTATGCTGATGTTTATATATGTATACATGTATGTATGTATGATGTTGTCTGACAGAATGATGATTTTTTTATGCTAATGATTATATATGTATGTATGTATGTATGTCAATGTTTGACAGGGTTGTTAGGAAACATTCTTGTGGAGGAATGATTTCTTACGCAGGTGAATGATGTGAAGAGGTTTCGGGTATTATGAGGAATCAATTGGGAGAAGTAGCCTGACAGATATATGAGGTTAGTATCATGTGAATATGAATTTATATTGTATGCTTGTATTATGCCTATGCTTATCTTATGGACAGGTAATACTGATGGATACATCAGCAAAATGAAAGTAGTGTGGTATGCAACATGCTAGGATAGGCATGGATAAGACACTAGAAGCAAGGTTCTTGGTAAGGACAATGTGGTTTTGGATGTATGGTATCATTGTTGTGCATATGTTGTATATGTTGCATCTGTGATGTTGTGTGCATGCGATGTTGTGTATATATAGTGTGTGTACATGTTTTTTATGCAATTTTATGTGCAGGGGTGGTACATATAGTGTTGTGTGAATGTTGCATATGCAGTGTTGGGTATAGATGTTGCTATGTACATGATGGATATGCAGTGTTGTGTGCATATGGTTTTGTGCACATGTTGGATATGCAGTGTTGTGTATGGTGTTATGTACATGTATATGCAATGTTGTATACATGTATATGCAGTGCTAGGTACATATGACATTGTGTGCATGTTGTACATATGGTGCTATCTACATATGGTGTTGCATGTATGCTTTTACGAGTGGTGTTGTGAGAATGTGGTGTCATGTACATGTGGCACAAGTGGCGTTGTGTGCAGGTGGTGTTGTGTACATGTCGTGCATGTGGCATTGTGTACATGTTGTGCATGTAGTACTGTGTACATGTGGTATTGTGTACACGTTTTACAAGTGGTACGATGTACATGTGGCATTATGTACAGTGTCGGTGGTGTCGTGTACGTGTGATGTTGAGCACACATTGTGCAGGTGATGCTTTGTACAGGTGGTATTGTGTACATGTTGTACATATGGTATTGGTGTACATGTGGTATTATGTGTGTGTCGTACATCTTGTGTTGTGTACATGCGGTACTATGTATGTGTATTGTGTAGTTGTGGTATCGTGACATGTGTATTCCTTGTGTAGTACATGTATTTTGTTGTGTTGTACGCCAAGTGTAGGTACATGTATTGTGTGGCATTGTACATCAGGTATAGATGTATGAGTTGTGTTGTATATCAAATGTGTGTATATGCATTTTTAGGTGTCGCACGTTGTGTGAAAATGTATGTCTTTTGATGTACATTGTGTATGTATACGTGTTGTGTTGTGTCATACACCTCACGTAGGAGTATGTATTGAGTTGTGTCGTATGTCAGCTGTAGATGCATGTATTGCATGGTGTGGTATGTTGTCTGTGGTTGTGTGTGGGATGTACACTATGTGTGTGTGCACATGGTTGAGGAGAAGGTACTGGATGTTTGTTGGTGTGGTAACCAATCCGGAGTGTGTATGGAATACGAACAAAGGTGGAAGCTAAGGATTGATTAAAGGATAAGTATCATCATTTTATTTCAGTTTTATTATGCATGTGATTTAGTTTCAGGAAATTATTGTTGAAAAGCCTGAGATAGTAGTTGTTTCTTCTCATTTTACTCCAATAGCCTTAGTTAGTAGTTTTGTTCAGAAGACCACAGGTACCAGGGTTATGAGAAATAAAGAAAAAGGAAAATTTCATGAGGAGATTGATAAATTAAAGGAAGAAAATAAGAAATTGTGAAGGAATACATGGCAGTTAAAAAATTGGTTGCATGGCAATAAGTGGTTTCATAAAGGTCATTTGAAGCAACCTAGAAGAAAGAAAGAAAACCAGGAAACGAAATTCCATACTAATTTCATATATGTCTCTAATGAAGCAAGTACCCAGATCATGGTAAATTTTAGGGGCGAATTTTAGCCCAAGGGCGAAATTTAAGGGCTTTTTCATTTTAGAGGGGTGAAATTTTTATAAAACACCAATTTCATATATTTAACCCAACTTTTATTTAAAAAATAATATTTTTTTCATTTTAGCTCAAAAAAGGGGTGGATAAACTATGAAAAGACTCATTTGACTTGATTCGCCTGGTTTGTGAGGTTATATTCCATTACAATCACCTGATTTTCTGCTTTGCAATGTTAAATTTGTTTACAATCGCCCATTTTCTGGTTTGGGAGGTTGTATTTGGTCCTAATTGCCCTCATTTCTTCTGTGAACGGCTCCCTATTTTCAAATCTGGTTTTGTGAATGACTCCCTATTTTCAAATCTAGTTTTCATCGATGGCAAGGGTGTAAATAAGTAAAAATATAAATAAATTGGAGGTATGGTAAATAAATAAAACCTCTTTTTATATTTAGTCCATAGCCCTTTTTCTATTTAAGAAGGCTCAAAAAATAGGTTTTATTTAAGTGAATCCTATGGGCAAAATACCATATTTATAAAAGAGGTATGGTAAATTAATAAAAATATAAATAAACCAGTGGTATGGTAAATAAATAAAACATTTTTTATATTTACTCCATAAGTCACCTTATATTTACGAACACACAAGAGTATAAATAAATAAAAATGTAAACAAAGTGGAGGTATGGTAAATAAATAAAACCTCTTTTTATTCTCACTCCAACGGTATGGTAAATAAATAAAAATATAAATAAACTAGAGGTATTGTAAATAAATAAAACCTCTTTTAATATTTAGTTCATAACCCTCTTTCTATTTAAGAAGGCTCAAAAAAGAGTTTTTATTTAAGTGAATCTTATGGGCCAAATACCATATTTATAAAAGAGGTATGGTAAATTAATAAAAATATAATAAATAAATAAAACATTTTTTTATATTTACTCCATAAGTCACCTTATATTTACGAACACTCAAAAAATGTGTTATATTTAGGTGAAGCCTATGGGCCAAATACCATGGGCCAAATTATTAAGCAAAAAAACATTATTAACCCTAATATTAGTATTAATAAAAGTAAAGATGGCACATGGTATTGACCCATGGTATTCACATGGAATGTAGCCTATTTAAAGGGAAGAATTAAACCAGCATAGATCCATCTTTACTTTGGATCTACTAAGCGCCGAGAGAGATCAAATACCGTGATATGCAAACTAGCATAGAGTGAAAAACTATTTGATCCCTCTCGGCTGGGTAGATCAAGAGTAAAAATAGATCTTGTAATTTAATGCCACTTAAACATTTTAACTCGGTTAAAATAAATAATAAAATAAAAATCAATTATTAATATTTATAAATTACTAATAGTAGTTTTTAAGCTCCGGGTTTATGATAACCCATGGTATTGAACCATGGTATTCATGTGAGCATACACTATTTAAAGGAGAAATTATATCAGCTTAGATCCATCTTAATTCTAGGTCTACCAAGTGTTGAGAGGGATAAATAGATTTCATTCCTCTAAGAGTGGTAGATGTGGAGTTAAGATGAATATAGGTTGGTTTTTATGATAATGAAGACATTAAATAGACTTAGGAAATTATATTGTAAAAAACATCTTAAGGTGAATGGTTAAAGCTACATTTAGTCACTTCACAAAATTTAGTATAAAATACCAATATCTCCATTAGTATTGGTTTTTCTGATTTAACAACAAATTCAAAACAGTGAAATCTTATCACTCTTTCCACATCACCCTCACACAAGAGAGATAGTTGCTGCCTAGATTTCCCACCATTTTTCAAACGTTCTCAATATGATATCTTCATGAAAAAGTTAAGGCACTGATGTTGGATTAGTTGTTTGAAAAATATGTTGGTTTGTACAACCTTTCATCTTCTCTTAGTTTGTCGTAATGATCTGTAGGGGTTGGGCCACTGCACCATATTGTCCTAAAACATGGAGATTGTACACCAAAAAGGAAATTAATCCACATGTTACAACGCTATTAAAAAATGCAAGACATATGAAGGTAGTGAATTATGCTAATAAGCAATTTAGATTGGGAGAGACGTAATTAAATTTTATTATTTAATTGAATATTTCCAATTAAAATAATAATAAATCTACATTTATATATTTATATATTGATTGGAAGGCTTCTGACAACGGTCACTTCTTTCCATTAGATCCCCTTCATGCCTTTGGGATACCTAATACTTTCTTATATTATATAGTTGGGGCTTGCTACTTGTTGGCGTGTTGGGGTAAACAAACTTGATGTGTTTTTGTTTTTTTGTTTTTGTTTATCTCGCAGTTGGAGTCTATGGAATAAGAAAGAAATTTGATTTTCATTTTTTTATCCGATAGATAAATGTTTGTAGATGAAGATTCCATCTTAGCAACTCTGTCACAAGGAAATTCAGTATATTTTGTTGTTGCTCAGTACAAAATCAAGCAATTGTTTTTTTTAAAACTCAACATTGGTTGCATTTAGGAGCAAAGAGTTGTCTCCATGTCTTCTTCACGCAAGAAATTTGTATGGTCCAACGATCCTGCCATATGACTGTTGACAGCTAGCTTGTGGTACAAGGATATCTTTGATGATGAAGAAGTAGTAGTAGCTTGGTGGTGGGGAAGATTTGGAAAGTTAAATCTTCAACGAAATCCATGATTTTTATGTGGTTGGCCCTAATGAATAATGTTTTGACGTGAGAGGTTCTACAAAATAGGGCAAGGTAGGGTCTTGGAATTTGTACTCTATGCAAATGTGAAGGGGAAACAATAAACCATGTTGGCTTGAGCGGGCCTGACCCAGGTTCAGCGTTAGTTAGCCAAACAGATCCCTACACTACTGGCCCTTTCAGAATCGGCCCGCGGAGCGCAGACTGAAGTCTCACTCGAAGCAGTATGGGGGGATGCTGAAACCAAGATTCCGCACCCTTGAGATGGTTATGATGTCAGTTTATTCCAACTATACCTGCCTTCGCGCAGGTTGCTTATCCATTTGCTGTATCCTTCAGTACCTTCACGAAATGTTATAATCGGTTACCGCGCAACCCTAACCAGGGGTTGAAGTCCTTTCGCGCTTGCTAGGGCAGCGAACTACGATATCTCCTAAACTGGGCGAAGTATCTTACTTTTCTTATTAACAAATCTTAGTTAGCTTCGTGTAAACATATGTTCTTACTTGTGTTTACTTAACCAATACAATTATACACATTCGCATATCATATAAGCATTAGAAGTGAAATTCATACCCAATATATCAGATGCATAAACAGGAAATAAAGAAGCAAAAATAATAGAATACTTTTCTTTACTGATACTTCCAGATAATTACAGACTCGACTCGCCCTGCGCACTCAACTGCAAGGGTCCGTTCACTCAACTGCGGACTTCTAGGCCTCTGCGCATTTAGCTACAAAGCTTGTACCTATGATATGACCCAAAAATTATACTTCTACTTCTGAGCTATCTCTCAATTCTTTATTACTTCCATTGCTTAGTTGCTCCTTCTTACTACTTAGAGCTTAGATCTATTTATACAATCCCATAGTCCGTGGACCATGGGTAGATATTCTACAACCGACATTACATTATCAAAATAAGGGTGGACAACCTTATGACTCTTTTAACATCTACGTGCTCTGCGCCCATAAAAATGTGGAGTCTTTACATTTAGATTACAAAATTAGACCAAAATATGGGCTTTAAGCCCCAAAAATACCCTTGGGGGATCCCACACCCAACAGGCCCCCAACATAAACATCGTGACTCACCCTATAGTCACTCTACAAGTGTGGAGATCTTAGCGCAAAGACCTCCCAGCTCTGTTTGAATTGCTGCAACTTCGACAACACACTGAGCAGCCACCTGCCGGACTTCTTCCACGCGTTGTTTGGTGACCACTACTATTGAAGTGCTGCCCTAAATCCTTTGCTGAGTTGCCTGCAGTTGCATGAGATTTACTTTAATGGAGGCTGTAATTGTATAAGCCTCGTCGATCCATGGTTGTAGGCACGCTTCTTTGTGCCTAGCAGCATCCACCTGTTCTTTGAGCGCCTTTGCCCGCTGCGTCTGTGCAAGCCTTTGTGTAAGGGCAACCATCTGCGCGGTCCCTTTTACCTCGTCATACCTCTATTGGAGCTCACGCGCCTCTGTCTCTAGACGCTCTACATTCGGGTCCTCCTGCAAGGTGGTTAGGACCTTGAATGACTGTTCGAAGAGCTGCATGCAGTCTGCCACTGCACTGTCAGCCGCCGCTATTGCCATTGTGACCGTAGTGGTACATTGTTCTCTGACCTTCGACGGAGTTGAAGGTTGATCCCTCAACTGTAATTTTTCAATTTTAAGGTTCAGCTCTAGCTGAACCTTGGCCATCTCTGCTCTTGCATCGTGCACCCCTGTGGCTAACTTATGGATGCGTGCTTCCACCGGTTCCTATGATTGAATGGGCAACTCCAGGACCATCTGGCAGGCTTCCACCACAACTTGCATTATCTGTTTGTTCTGCTCCACTGCCTCATTGTGCTGCAGACCCAACTGTTCAATGTTGATGCACTGCTCACTCATTACCTACAGAGCGTGACTCTCCCTGGCCCGAAGTTGTGCGGTGACTCCATCCTGTAAGAGGTAGAGCATCTCCCGAGGGAGCGAAATGATGTTCAACCCTACCCCTTTCAAATTTCTCACCATGGGTCTATCGGCCTCCTGCTCTGTAGTAAGTTCCTTATCTAGTAGCACTATCATGTTGGTCGCCCTTGTGTGCAACATCTCTTCAGTAGCTGAAGTGTCGACTGTGAGGCTGGTGGACACTGCGCCAGCCTATGGACTGTGAACCTAAAACTCCTGTATTTCTGTCCAGAGAGTCCCCAATACCAGTTATTGCTATTCTTCAAATTGTTGGAGGGCCTCTGTAGTGACATCCCTCACCATTTCACTGATATCACGTAGATCCCCCTCAGTGAGGGTGATTAGGTCAAAAGAAGTCTTTAATGCCTTTGTTTTCTTTTGTGGCACTGTCTGGTCTCGTGGTCATGGACGCTTGAGCTAGGTGGACATCGTCTGCGGGTTCGCGCCACATTGTTCTGTGTTTATCTCTGGTTCGAGTGAAGGTGACTTCTGTCCTTCGCGCTCTTCCTCTCCTGTTTTTTGCTATTCCGCCAACTTCGCAGCGTCGTGCGTTGCCTGGGCCTTAGCTGTTGCTTCCTCTTTCCTGCGCTTCTCAGCCAGTTGTGCCATTCGAAGCTTTATCTCCTCATTTTTGTGTTGCACAGTGAACTTGTTCGTGTCCACCGTGGATCCAACTGGATTGTGCCACTCAGGTGGCCAAGACTCAAGGACTGTGAATATCACATCGTCAGTCGCCAGGTATGGTAAATCATGCCATGTCTTCATAGGGTCCTTCCGCGCCCTGATGAAGACATGGTGGAAATCCGCTTTGAACTCTGCAAAGCTCTGCAAACTGTTGTAGACTGTGGGCGACAACCACGGCTTGTGATTGATCCCCATCCAGATATTCATCTCCATTAGGACTGAGAAGATATTGCTTTATATGATATGCTATGCATCCTTGGTCACTCACAGTGAAGCGTACTTCGCTACCTCTGGAAGGTCTGGTGCGACCGAAGGGAATTGGCTATATTCGGGAAGCTCCCATCCCACCAGTACTATCGACAACAAGAGCCACACATAATGAAATGTTTTTCCCTGCTCCCGTGCCTCACGACAGTTCGCAAGGAACTCGCTGCATAGATAGTTTTCCCAGTTGAACTGGACCCCTTTTGCACATTGGGCCACTAGTGCAACCACTGGCATGGGCACCTCATCCGCGCGACACTTCTGCATCACCTTCCCTGCTAATATCTGTGTCGCAACCTTGACTGCAAGATTGTTGATGCTGGAGATGGCATACCCTCGCTTCTTCTTCTCCAACTTAAACATTTTCTTCATTGCTTCCATGAGGGCCAATTTGCCACCTTTTCCCTCTGAAATGCTTGCTGGATCCTCTCCTGAGTAAGGCAGCCATGTAATCCGGTGAATTAGATGGTCTGTGATGGGTATGGGCTCCTCCAGCCACAAACACCCATCATGCACCAAGCAATGCAACTGCCTGATGATGAAGACGGTCACTAGGGCATGGTGGTAATGCGGAACCTAGAGCAGGTTTAACAACCCGACCTTCTCTACACCTCTGAGCCATTTGCACCGTTCCAATTCAATCATTCCAACCGTCGCATCCATCCTTTGGAACATTAGCTTCTCAATCGCTAAATGCGGGAACTTCTTGTGGTCTGTGAGGTCCCAATCTTCAAATTTCAACACAGGAACTCATCCCAAGTGCGGTCCCTCAAAAATAATATCGTCTGGGAGCAGCGGCGTTTGCAGAGATCTATTTCTCTAATCTATCTCCTTTAGCACTTTAGCTTTTCCCTTTCGTGGAGGAACATATTCAGGTAACCGGGTAATAGGGTCCGCACCCTGGGTTTCAACTTCCATCTCTTCGTCCTCCTCTTCAACTAGGATTTCTTCAAATTCTTCCTCTTCTGCCTCTAGATTAATGGCCTTCCCCTTTTCCTGCAAGGTGAGCTTGGTCCTCTATGGATTTCTAGGTGAGATGTGCACCGGGATCATAGTCTGCTTATCCTTCTTAGGTTGCGGTGTACGAGGTGATTTAGGAACCTCAACTATCGCTCTAGCGCTCTCTGGGGCTTCTACTTCTGCAATTTCTTGCGCGGCTTCCATGGGTGTCGACATAACACTATTCCACAATTCTTTCAGTGTCTCTGGTAGTTGATCAAACAACGAATTCACTTTCAGAGTCTCGAATAAGTCTTGGTTCATGTATACTTGAGCGCGCAACAACTCAGTTCTCAAAATGCCAAGCATTGTTCTTTGGACAACCACTTGTAATTTATAGGGCCTTTTGAATTTGAATTTGACTGTTCCCCCCACATTTGGTCCATTAATGCTAGATTGACGGAAGATTTCCAAGAATATAACCCATAAAGTTCGCCTTAATTTCCTACCACCCGCTCCATTTGGCCTCAAACCAACCATCAAATCGTGAATAGTGACTTTAACGGTCACTTTCTAGCAGACCTACGCGCCAGCGCAGCTGTCTTCGTGCTGTCGCGGACCCTATGACACTTCGCTACTACGCGCAATCCTGACATTGTGTATCTCCTAGGCAGTGTAGTTTATAGTCCTACGCCTCCTTTCAGCTGCCTGGAGCACTAATACTGTGCCACTTTAATATACTCACATCGCCAGATTGCCGGTGTATGGCTTCAAGTGACTTCCATTCACCTTTCCTGGGAAAGGTCCTCCATTTAACTTGACTAACTGTACTGCGCCTTCATCAGTAATCTCCTTAATAACATACGGCCCTAACCAGTGCATCCTGAAATTCGAGGGAATTTATCAAACTTACTATCATACAACAGAACTAGATCATTTGCCTTGAATGTGCGCAACTTGATGTGTCGGTCGTGCCATGCTTTTTCACACTGCTTTTGGACTTTCTGATGAAATCCAGCAAAAAATCGTTCTTCTTTGAGCTCATCCAGTTGCACAAGCCTCTCTTCCATGGCTCTGAGATCCATCATACCTGTGAGCGCTGCTATGTGAAGACTAGGCACAATGTATTCCATAGGAATTACGACTTCCACTCCATAGACAAGCCAAAAAGGTGTTTGTCCTGTCAGCTTCTTGCATGTTTTCCGATAAGCCCATAACACTGCAAGTATGCGTAGGTCCCAATCACTTCGGCTGAGCATTGCATACCTTGGTCAACGTGTTTTCAAGCACTTTGTTGAATGCCTCCATTGTCCTGTTAGCCTGTGGGTAATAAGGTGTGCTCTTTTGATGATACACCTGAAATTCCTCTGTTAGTGCGCTAATTGTCTCATTCAGGAAGTGCGTACCACGATCACTCATCAAGATCTTTGGACATCCAAATCATGTTAATACATGTTCAAGTAGAAACTTCGCGGCAGTCACGCCCGTGCAATCCTTCACCAGCTGCACTTCTACCCAATGAGTCAAATATTCCGTCGCAGTGATAATATACCTCATGCCCGTCTTTCCTTGAGGCTGAATAGGTCCTACATAATATATTGCCCACTTTTCGAAGGGTTGCATCATTACTTGTGGATTCAAAGGCATTTCATCCCTCTGCGACGACCTGCCTATTCTTTGACATACATCACATGCCTTGTAATATGCTTTTGAATCCCGATGAAGGGTTGGCCACCACAACCCTGCGCTTAGAATTTTCTGCGTGGTTGCTCTTCCTGATTAATGTCCTCCGGCGGGGCCCCCATCAGCGTCTGCGAGGATGATGCTTCGTTCAAACTCAGGTACATACCTTCGCAGTACTTAATCATTCCCCATCTTGTATAGATGCCCTGCAATGACAGAGATATCTGCCGCATGCACCACTAATTCCTTCTTTTGTTGGATAGAGTATCCTTCTGGCGCAATTCTAGTTGATAGAAAGTGTATTATATCCTCGAAATGTCCATCCGCGACGCACACAGTAAAGATCTGCGTGTCAGGTAATCCTTTGTCCAACACTTCATCCGTGAATGGAGTTGGAAAGGGATCATGCACACAAGCATCATTCAATTTTCTGAGATCTACATGTTAGCTTCCTGCTACAGCAGGTTAATCATCTTTCATGATCGACATTTTTACATGCCAAATATGTCGTACTATGCATGCTGCAATGCTCCATATTTGCTACAGATGGCCAAAGAAAAGCGTCCATGAGAGTGTGCTAGTCTCATTGCCACTGCTGTGTTCCAATTTTGATAGGCAATCCATTTTTTGGTTTGAGGCAGTTTTTCAGTTGGAGGACTTCAAGCGAGGCATGTCTAACTTCCCCTTCTTCCTCTTTTCCCAAATCTCTTACTAACTTCCCCTAAAAGAGGTCAAGATCTGCTTGATACCTCTTAGTTTCATCATTCTCCATATCATTTGCCTTGGTGAAGATCTGCTTCACTCAAGGAATGTTCACACTTCTTCTATCAGTCATTTTCCCCCATTGATAACCTAAGACATCATTATTAGCGCTTTTTCTCATCATTGTCATATTAACTATTAACTTTACTATGTAGCTCCATATTTATTTCCCCTTCCCCTACTAAAACTATGTATATTACTCCCCTATATACTTATCCCTCCCCCTGGTTGAAAAATAACCTTATACATCCTCGGGAATTGCTAAGTTTATCTAAAACTTAGCAAGAGCCCTCAATACCCCCTCTAACCATCTCCCAAATGCATAAGGACTCATTCCTTTGCATAGTTTCCCTTCATATGTATAAAAATCATCCTTTTGGCCTTGTTTTACCTTTTTAAGGTACAAACCCTTTTAAAGGCCATTAAACCCCTCTCAAAACACATAAAAATCCTCCCAAGTGCCTTTGGAATCCTTCCAAGGCATGAATCCTCCCTTTTTGCCCATCGGACCCCTTCCAATGCCCTAGAAGTCCATTCCAAGCACTTACCTCACCCCTCCAAATTCATTTGCCTTGCCTTTTTTTATAATAAATTGCTCCGATGTAAAAAAGAGTCTTTTGGACCCCCTCCGATGCAATATCGCAGTTGGGAGGGAGGTCTTGTGTTGAAACAACAACAATTTTTGCATGTCCGATCAACAATGGCCGATGCGATATTGCTTATCGGCATATCGCAAATATTCAAGGTTATAAGGCATGGGTTATAATGGGCCGCCGATCGCCGATACAGCGACCAAATCTCAGCCGTCCATCACCCCCGCCGATCCAATGGCCCGGATCATTTCGGCGATCGCCCGTTTCGGCGATCGCAATATGTAAAGGCTGTGCCCTCCACCCCGCCGATTGCCGAATCCCCGAATTAATCACAACCATCCATTTTTGGGCCCCAGATCAATGGCCCATATTATATCGGTGATCACCCCATGTATATGGCTCCAACCAGTGGAGCCGAAATATTATAAAGGCGCGACTTATAAAGTTTTCGGGTCCGTAAGGTCCCCGGGCGCAGCGAAAGGGAGTTCTCCGATATTCCGGAGCCGATAATTTATAAAGGGCAGTTTTGAAAGGGATTTCGGGTCCGTTGGACCCGTTTCAAATGTAAATCCGCCGATATGATGGGTTCCAATGGTTTGGACCCGATCTCCATTAAAAATGGGCACAAAGGCATTTCGGGTCCGCAAACCAAATTTTTGTAAGTCCGCCGATATGACATCGCTGATGGGCCGGACGCGATTCCAAATAAAAGGAAGGGCCTATAGCATATCGGGTCTGCACAGTTTCGGCGATTGTTTATGTGCCACCCCCCGGTCCGCCCGACGCTGATATTGCGATTTAGCGCCAGCCGTTGGATCGGCCCGCGCCGGATCCAATGACCAGAATTTAATAAAATGAACAGTTGCCGCCTGTGCCCAAATTTCATGAATTTGCACAATTTTGAAAGCATTTTTGTATTATAATAAAAGGGCCATTTTTAAAGTTTTGTGTACAGCGCTCTCGCCCGCCACAACTGCAAAAGAGCGATGCCTTCCTTGGCCATTTTGAGATCGCTTCGGGCCCAAATACTTCCAAATGCAGGGATTTCTCCTCGACATGTCGCCAGAGCTCCTTTATTCGACCCAGTGTTGTAAATTTATCAGTTTAAGGACCTTTTTTGATCGGCCATGCGCCGATAGCATTCTAGGGGCCACGGAAAGCACTTGCAGCAGTTATTTTGCATTCAAAGAGAAGAATGGGGCGATTTGTTAGTCAAAGAGTATCAGTTCAAAATATCAGCAGCCCAAAAGCAGCAGAACATTAAAGAGGCCCCCATCAAAGTCAATAAAGCAACTTAGAGCCATCAAAGCCCGCCAAATCATAGTTATGAGCATTAAAGCCAACATTAAAGCCACTTTGTAGTAGCAGAACCGCCTAGAGGGGCAATTCAAGTGTTTAAAGCCCAGATTTTGCAGAGACAGTGTACAAAGACGCATATGAGCAGCGCAGCAAGTCCCAAGGCACAGTTATTGCAGAAGTGCCAGCGCATTGCTCAAAAGACCAATAATTTATTCATTCTTATGGCTGCAGTCCCTGCGCAGCTGGTAGATAGGAATTCTTTCATTTATTTGCAATAAATGTTAGGTTAGAAGCGTTCATTTCTCCAGATCTACTATCAGATCTGCTGTTGTAGATATTTTCTCTATTTATACCACCCTCTGGATAGTGTAAAGGGTTGGTTGGTTGTATTTCTCATTCCAGACTTGCGCTATAAGCTTAAGAACTTCTGTAATCAAAGATTGCTGGAATATTTGCATCTGAACTGGTTGGTTGTGCTTTCAATGGCTGAAGAGCTTGATATGGAATTCTCGTGCTTGCTCATGGTCCAATAAGTCTTTCCTCCCTCTGTTTATCAGTTTATATGTATCAGTGTCATCTATATATCATAATATAAGTTGTAGGAAAAAGGAATAGATCAGAACTGGCTTTCATGCCCTCTGTGCTCAATTCTTGTAACTTTTCTATGTTTTCCTCTGAATTAGTGATAAATATGCATACTTAATTGATCATGTTTAAGCTATTTCTCATTTCTGAATGCTGTTTAGGAATCCTTCATTGCTCCTATATAGTCTTCATCCACTTTCCCTCTTTGGCTGGATGAGAGATCCTTAATTGCCTCTCATCCCCTAACTTCCATTTCATCCTGCGACCGAGTGGCCACATGGACATTAGAACCCATCATGAAAACATTTGATGATTTGTCCCCTTCCTGGTTGTCGCTTGCAGAGGTACTAGAATTTGAACCTGCACCAGCAAGCAGTTGCTGCCCTTGGGGAAAAGGGTTGGTTAAGGCAACTTGAGAGTTAGAAGTCCCTTGCTACCCTAACAACTATTAAGTGTCTTGAATCTTTCGACAGAGATGAGTTAAATGGTCTCCACTGCATAGCTTGCATGGAAACTTGACTTTCTTTCTAGACCCATTTCCACCACTACCAGCGTTATTGCCAGGTTTATTTGCGTCAGTATTCCCGTCTTGACTCTTTTTCTTACCTCATCCTTTCCTTTTCTCATTGGAATTTTGATTTCCTTTGGGGTTGGAAGATTGGATGGCATTAACCGAAGAGGGTTGAGAAGACGAAGGGTTAGATAATGTGACCTGGTTTCTCGTAGCAGTTTGTAAAGACAACTGCTGCAATTGGCTCAATAGGTTCAATGCATTTGTGTCTATAGATCCAATGATACCATCTGCATGTCAACCTGGCTTCAACTTGGCTATATCAACCTTAGTCCCAAGAGCATCTACCAAGAGTTTTTGTAGAATCCCACACTAAGTGTAAATCAATTCTAACTATTGGGCCCTAAAAACAGCTTGCTCCTCAGAGTAGACTCTGGATAAGGAGAAATTCTTAGAGATTTTAGGTTGTAAATATTTTCAAAAACCATTTGAGATGGTATTGTGGGGGAATTTCGGCTTTAGTTAGCCTCTTTCTTCATCTCCATTCCTAAATATGATCAGAAATGTGAGTTGTCGTGTCCTGACAAAAATTTTCCAGAAGTTCAGTTCAGACATCATAACCGACGGGCAACTGGAAATGATTTAGGAAAATGTTAGCCAAATTAGCGAAAGATGTAAAGCTATCCCTTGGAAACTCTATATACCACTTGGCCACATTGCCACTCAAGTTGCGTTGAAAAAGTCTCAACCTAATCAAGTCATTGATAAGGGAGTTTGATGACCACCACAAATGGAATGTGGTTACATGGTCACCTGGGTCTTCACCGCCTTTCCCCTTGAACTAAGGAATGTTTGAAGGGAGTTTGATTGGGACTAGAGGCTAGGCCGGATTGTATTTGATTGGATCATTTGTTAATTTCCTGAGATCTAGCAAGTTTAATGTTGCCAAAAAAGGAAGCCTAGGAGGACCTTGGGGATTCCACCCAGACTAGGCGGAGTTCCCAATGTTTTGAAAATATTGGCCTGGATTTTGGAAGGCACCAATCTACCCAAAGTAACCAGCAGAAACAACTGAACCAAAAGGCGGACCTTGTGATCCAGCAAAACTCGAAGTTTGACCAACTTCGGCTGAAAAACCTCCATAACCGGCGAAGTTCCCTCCTAAAGGATTATAAGGAGTGGATAACCCCTGATAAGGATTCCAAGCAGAAGCTAAGGGAGGAATACTTTGAAACGAGCTAACTATGGAGTACGGCCTATTCCCTTGTTGGACAAAAACCAGATTCCCAGTTCCCATGCCACTAACTGCATGGTTAGTCCAACCTTGAAAGGGATTGTTGCCTTGTCCTGTAGAAGGAAAAGGCATAGATCCTATCGTCGGGTTGGAATGTGGTATATGACCACTTCCAAAAGGAAAACCCTGAAATGAAGCTGACCCACCCATCATGGATGTGGAGGTACTGAATGGAACTGATGGAATACCCTGTGAATGGGTTGCAAACGGGAAGAATCCATAACTAAAAATGTTGGCTTGAGAATTTCCACTCGTAGAAGGAATGGAGGTAGACCCAACTAAGGATGTGCTAACAAAAGACCCAAATAGAGATGCAGAGGGGATGGAAATAGTTCCTCCCCATTGTATTGATGCTGGAGTCTGCATAGTTGTAGCACTTGTGGTAGAAGCCATGCTTCACGTAGTGGCCATCGATGGTAGGTGCGTAATATGACCTGGACTTAACAGTCTATGCATTAGAGTGCCAACGTATTGTAATACGTCTGGATAGTTAGACGGTAGAGGATAATGCAGAGCTGCTAACGACTCTGGGAGTTCTTCTACCTATATGCTATCTTCCATTTGAAAGAGAACTCGAGAAAGAACTGGAGTGTTCCTCTCTAGTTCTGCAGAAGTACCAAGCCTATGCTGAACACTAATGCCCCCGAGAGGAGGATCAATCCCCGATGCATCAGCTGCGATGGGATGAAACCCACTATAAGTATTACCTCTACGCCTTCTAGACAAAGGATCTAAACTTGGTGGTGAAAGACCATGAAGTCTTCGAGACCGTCTTGGTGATCAATCAACCACTTCGAATTTTTTATTAAGATCTAATTAAAGACTCAAGAAAAAATGAAAGCTAGGCCAAGTAAGAGCAGAAAGCACACACTAAAAATTCCCTAAAAGATGTCAGCTAGTTAAACAACTTTCAAGTATTTCTGCTCTAGGTGATGAGGACCGGACACCAAAATACAAGAAAGTGAAGTAAGGGGCCTTTTGAAGATAGTCTTGGATAATGACGGCCCAGTCCTATAAGCGAAGGTAATAAAGGAAGTTACGTTGACCTCCTAACAAAAGCCTGCGCTGGTGCAAGCCACCAAGCTTCGCAAGGGTGCCCTCTAGTATTACCGTTGAGAATGATACAATGTTGACCTCAGGTGCCACGAGATTCCCCTCCATAGCCACCTATGTAGATCCCTAGGAGAAGCAAATTAGGTTACCAAATCATCTCAAAAGCCAAGCAGAACAGTCTTGAGGTAAGATCCAACAAGTAGGAGGGGGGGTATCTCTCCTTCTTATCTTCAAAAACCCTCGTGATTAACTCTGAGATCTGGAGCTTTCGTAGGCTTCCTAACACTATTTTATTTTCACTCACTATTCAGAATCCTATGTTTGACAATCTAAATGGCCTTGGAGAGTTTTCTCTCCACTCACCTAATCCAAGGCCCTAAAATATCGTAAAACTTGTTGGTGTGTCTAATTTGACAATTATAAAAAGTTATAATGTATTTTAGTTAGCGCTTGTTTTTAAATGGGCTGTTCTTTAAGTCAAGGGATAAGCAGAAGTGAAACTTGTGGTGTTTTGACGCAAAAGAAATTAATAAAAACCAAACTAGATGAAAATGCACTTGTTTTGTTCTTTGATGAAAGAAATTTCTACTAGGTTCTAAGGAACTTCTAAGAAAGCAATAAATTCTTCTTTTCTTTTCTTTTACTCAAGCTTCACACTCACAAAAAATAACAAAAATATGGATGCCTTAAAGGATGCACAAATTTATCCTAATGCAATGAGTACGTGCTGATGCAAGACTTAAGACTATTCTAAATCAAAGAATGAAAGTAACTTGTTTATCAATTGTAGTTTGCCACTTAAGATGTTTAAATAGAATATAAGTTGCTAATACTCATTTTCGTCCAAACATTAAAAGCAAGTTTCAAGACAAAAAAAAATGCACTTTCACTTGCGAAAAGGAAAATAAATCCAAACAAGGCCAAAGAAAGCAAAAACCAAGTTTTCAAGAAGTTTTCTTCAAAAGCAAAAACAAAAATGACTTTTCAAAAGTGCTCCAAATAAGACTAAAACTTTATGATTGAAGAATAGGCAACAAAACATTTTACAAGTTTACAACACAAAACGGGTGAAAATTCAACAAAAAGTTTGTTTCAAGATGCTCTTAACAATCAGAAAGTAGCCCAAAAAGCTTGGTGACAGTGATCAAAAGATCAAGAAAGACAACTCTCAAAACCGTCACACAAAAACTTTCAAAAAGCAAAAAAAAAGGTAAATGGTCATAAAGATGTAGTTTTGACATGCAAAGAAAAAGATCACCAAAACAAGATTTGCCGCAAAGATTGAGACCAATCTTTCTGTCTTGGAAGACCAGAACAACGAAGATTCCCAGAAAGAAATCTTGTGTGTTTAAACAAAAAGTGATGACACGTGAAACAAAACAAAATAAGACCAATAATCTCTACAACAGCAGAGAATTTGAAATCACAAACTTCTTGTAGAAACAAAAACTGCACAGAAAAGTAACTATTTAGGAAAGACTCAGACCAACAGACAGATCTTTAGAAACAAAAATATTTGAAAAGTCTTGAGAATTTTAGGATTTACGTGACTGTGTTGATGCACAACTATGTGTATACACTATTAAGCATAAGGAAACCTACGTATACACAGGTTCACTTAAGGAAACTTGCATATATACACTTCTGTAAACTAGAAAAACAACGTATATGAAAGATGACAAGAAAAAACAAAAAAAGGTCTGAAGAAACTGATCAAACTTACAGTTCAAGTTCCTACAGGAACATACTACATAGTCACAACATGCAAATAAATAGTTGAGCCCTGATTGGCTTGAAGAAATCGAAACTAGAAACAACAATACTATTGTCCCCAGTGGAGTCACAAATTCTATTTATCGTAAATTCCCCTAGGGTCTTAGGTTGATACCCTAGCAGATCAGACGTTATCTATAAAGAAAAACAAGCATTCCACACAGCCATGATGCTAATATAAACAAACTACATGAAGAGAGGTGCACCTGGGGATCCTTCATTTGGGAAGATCCAGCTAGGGTCCAAACCCTCTTGGAGTTCCTTTTAGTCCTTCAACCTGCAAAACAATCAATTATAGAAAGCACAACAGTATCCTGACCAAGCATCATAAAGAAATCATCTTCATAGCATATTGAAAGGTAGTTAGTTATAAAATTAAAAAAACCATTCATATGTGAATCATAACATTGATATCATAAACATGAAGAAAATTTATATCAGGAACAAGACAAGTGTTTATTTTATTATAGATAACTAAAGTATAGAAAGGAATGATTTCATCTGAGTCTTCCTTTCCCAAGCTCTAAGCAGAACTATCCTCCAGATTCGTTGACTCTCAAACCTTCAACAAACTCCTTCCATGACATACTCCAAGATATCTCAAGTAGTTGAAAGACATCATAACTAAAGGAAATAAGGGTTTCCTGTAATGGGGGAAGTGTTGGTAGCACACAGATCTTCAGACATAGTCAGGGATAATCTCAGCAGAGTGATTTTTCTCTTTATCTTCTCCTCCTTAGGCCTTCCCATTGAATCCTTTTTATACTTCTCCCAAAGTAGTTTTTTAGTTGGGAATTCGTTGGGAACAATTGTGGCATGGGCACTAATAGGTAATCAAGAGGTAAAACCCATGATCTCCACCTAAAATTAAGGATATTTATTTTTTTAAGTGTTTTAAGACATATACGTGGGTTGGGTATACACAGACCCACGTACACACAGGTTTAGCTTAGGGCAATGTCGTGTATAAGAAATAAAACACTATTTTTTAAGTGTTTCAACCTGGTGTGGAAGGGGGGGTTGCCTTAGGCCATGAGTGCAGCATCACAAACATCAAGAGTGATATTTGGAGCTATAACACACCTACATAAGGAGAGGCTTCCTAAAGGAAAATACAACAAGTTAAAAATGAAGAAAATTGGGCCTTGCAGGATTCTTTGAAAGTTTTTTATGAACGCTTATTAGTTGTAGTTACCTTCGGGTATAGGAATCTCACCCACTTTTAATGTGGCAGATATGTACCCATACATTCCTACTAATGAAGAAGACAATTCGGAAAGATGAACACGAAACAACCAGAATGAGAACGACTCCTAGATTAAACAGATGCCCCCAGGAAAGCCATTAGAGATCGAGCAAATCTTAGACACCCAAGCAGCAAGATGGAATCAATGAAAAGAATATTTGTGGTACTTAGTCAAGTGGAAGGGCCATCCTATTGAATATAGTTCCTGGTTAGATGTTGGATAGATTCAAAGTGCCATGTACTCTATTGAAGAGCTCATGGACAGGAGCCATGAGTTTAATTTACCCCGAGAGCCTGATACAGGAGCATCTGAACTAAAAGGTGACAGCTTGTGTGATGTAGGTAAAGTTCCCTATGTGGATAGAGGCAACCCCTCTAGCCCTAGAGTGGGTCTAGTCAAAGAAAGACAAAGACAACAGTTAATTCCTTAAATAGTCATCTTTGAAAGAGAATACCTTATGCCAATGTTTGATGCAGTCTTCGTTATGATACTTCAGCTATCATTCTCTTCTCCTTAATGAGTGATTCACCTGAAACAACATAAGAAAAAAAAAACACATAATAGAGCATAGAAATGAACTATCAACTTATAGAATGAAGGAATCATAACTATCAAATCTGCCTTGCGCACTCAACTGCAGCATCCAAGCACACATCTGTGTACTTTCCAGACCTCTGCGCACATAACTGCAGAGCCTCTATCTACTACCCCAACCCTCGACTCGGACTTGCAGACACTTTCATACTATATTCTTCAAAAACCCATTACATTTCATATTCAACATTAACAATCAAAACTTAACTTTCTCTACCCATAGAGCCTCGCTCTATTTATGCCCTTCGTTGGCCCACGATCCCTGTACGGGCTGACTCTATTTAAATTTCTTTACCTTCTTTTCAAGCCGACTACCCTTTGACTCAACCTATTATAATTCACGCTCCACACTTTTAGCGGAGTCTTTACCCTAACTTTACCCAAAATGTCAACTATTGCACGGGGCTTTTGCTATCCAACAGTCCACCAACACAATTATCGTGACTCATCCATCACTTAGTTTAGACCCATCTGGTCCATGGTATTCGCAACTTCCAAGAGGTTTGTTTGCCATGATGTGTGCTACCCTTTGAGTCCCTACTGACCCTATTTTCAACTACTAGCAACCAGAGTTGCTTCACGCTACTTTCCTTAGTTTTTCTGGCCACTTGTGCCTGTGCCTATCCATGAACTTCATGCATTCTCCTTCGCTTTCTCAAGACTGCCCCTTTTTCTAAAGCCAAGGTCGTTCATGGTGCTATCGTAGATATTATCGGCACACCTGATTTCAATTTCATTGAGGAAACCGGTTCTTCGGCTTCCTCTACGGGCGACTTTATGACTCCTGTCACAACCATCTTGTTGCAATTTCATGTGATTACTTCATGAAGTTGGTTCTTCCATCATTCAACCTCTTCATCTGAATCCGATGTGCAAGATCTATCGCAATCCCATGAGAATCAACCGTCCACTGTTAGATTCACCCTGTCTCGATTTCATGCTGTGAGCTGGTAGATACGCTCTAGTTCCCCATCTCTATCGTCATCTTGCATAGGTTCAGTATAATGTGCTCCTTCAGCTGGATCCAACGGAATCACTACTCGGAGAGAATTCTTTTCAAAGGTCATTTTCCATTTCTTGAGGTTGATGATTCCATTCATGTCTGTTGCCCAATCTATCCCTAGCAATGCTGGATATGGGTTACTATCATCCACAATTTCAGTGACTTCAAAATTGGTTTGCATGTTGGCGCCATCGATGTCCACGGTAACCCCTTGTGGCCTTCCCATAGGTAGAACCTTTTGTTGGTTTTCCATTCACAATTGGATCAGGGACCATTGTAGCGTAGGCCTGGCCATGCGTTCCCAAGTCTGTTTTGGTAGGACATTTGCGTTGGACCCTAGATCTAAAATGACGTGGTCCATTTCATAGTCACTAATCTGGACGGTCAGTGGCATCTCCCGACCAGTATGCAAAACATGTTTTCCAAATTTGTGGATCAAGTGTAGTTCGTCTACCCCTGCACATCTAGTTATTAACTCTTGTAACCCTTCCACCACATTAGCATCTTTGAGAAGCTTCATACAGGTTTGTAAGAAGGTAGTTAGTAAAGACCTATCCTATTCCAGTTCTGGTTGCCCCTAACTAGCCGAAGTAGATGCTTCTGTGGAATTTTTCTTAGCCTCCAAAAAGGTTTCCTTCACTCATGCTAAATCAAATTCTAGTTGTTTTGTGGGAGCCTTATGAACCCACGTATCCTCTTCTGGTTTCTTCCCCTTATCTTGCCCTATAGTTGTGCCACTTCTGAGAATCATATTTATGTTGGGGTCTTCGATGCGTGGTTCAACCTTCATCATTTGGAAATTCTGAGTGGGGCTAGCTGGGAGCACTACTTTTTCCCGCAATTGAGCAATTAGCATAGGGAAGTCGACTGCACCATGATCAAACTGGTAACATGACAAACAGCAGGCTTGGGTTGGATTCGTACAATCCCGAGCGTAATTCCTTGGCCCTCCACAATTATAGCAAATTAATTATCGTCGTCCCCATCAAAGTCCCATTCTGTTGCGACCCCGTCCGTGTAACGGGAATCTCCCTCCCACGAATGGTGTGGTCGAGTCCTTCCCAAGCATCTCAATTTGCATCCTATACATAGGTGGTCGATCCATCAACATGCGGAAATATTTTTCCTCGTGACCCATTGTTAACGGGAAAAGTGTCTATTCAGAACGAATCTATCCCACTAAGGCGTGACAACAACCTTAGAAAAAAATAGAGAAAACTACTCTTGTATTCTCCTTTATGAACTATAAACAAAGAGAAATAGGATGAACCAACTTGTGTCTTGTGCTAGTCCTTTGATCCAATCTCTCTCCTCTTTGACAGCTTCCAGCTACTTGCTCCTTTACTTGCCCAGCTTCACCAAGTACCTGCAAGATCACAGAAGAAGGAAACTATACAAAGACATGGGTTCATACTCATAAAAAGCTTAGGATCAAATTTAAGCTAAACATACAAGTGAAACAAACATCAATGATACACAAGCATGTAGGAGAAACTCAAATAGTTTTATTGATATAACAAGAAGATCCAGGAGGAGTTACAACCGATGATTCCTGATCCAACATCAACCTCCCAGCAGAGAAGCCCCTTCTTCACCTCCAACAAAGCATAAATCGCCCAATACTCTGATATCTATCTCAAAACCAACAACAATTCTCTGCAATTTACAATATTCCAGCCTCTGGATCTCTTGGTGAGGGATCCATATATAGATGTATGCAAAGAGGATGAGTCAGCTCATGAATTGATTAGTGGCTTCTCTCTGTCAGTTCTTGCTTCCACTTGGAGACTAAGAGCCTCTTACTCATCACTGGTCGAATTCAGTGAGGCAAGTGTCATTGGAGAAGATTCTAGAAGCTTCCATTGTCTCTCCACCTCATGGAATGACTCTGCCACTTGTCATTTCCCGCTCAACGCACCCTGGTAGTGCATTTAGGTGTGTTGCAACGCACCTAGCTAGTGTATTTGGGTGCTTTGTAACGCAGTTGAAATGATCCTGATTTGACTAGTTCTGAGTAGTTTCTGGTGGAGAACTTCTGGGAGAAGCTGTAATTTGTTGACCTTGTTCCTTTAGGAGTAATAACAACACTTTTAAGGACTTAGGAGCCCTTGGTTTATGGAAATTTCATGCTCATAGCTGTAAGGCACAAAAATGTCTATAACAGTTGCCCCCTAAAGTATGAGGCCGTTTATCGGGTGAAATGCTTTATTAGGAGGATCCAAAGTTCTTTCAATGCTGGGAGGAGACCTGTAATAAGATACAATACAATACATTATCTTCATACTATTTTCATGATCTAGCTGAGGTGGGCATTCCCATGCTCAGCTTTATAAATTCATTTTCATGTACATAGGACAGACAATTGTCTGATGGTAGACTGATGATTCTGATAGAGCCATCATCCCTTTGGTAGGATGATTATCTGTGCTGCAATGCTGTACATTTCAATGTATTTATTTTCCTGAATGTATATCGCAGCCCGGATGGATGAAACTAGATCCGGGGTCTTCAATCTCGTCCGATCTTCACTCGAAGTACAAGTCGATCCATGTGAGAAATGTTTTGAAGTCGAACATGGAAAGACATTGCTTGATTACCAGTCAATGATGTAAACTGTTAACACGCGCGAGAGGAATCACCGATAATGATAATGACCCTCAAGGTACTGCAGTACAATTCACGCAGTGTGAATAAAGGAATTGGCATCGAACACCACGCAAAATCTTTCGGTCGAAGGTCATTGATGTATACCTGTCACCGGAAGTGAGAAACTTGCCATTGAGGCATGCAAGCTTCAAAGTACTGAATGAGGTGTTCCTAGATCAACTTCTTGGATAATGAGCTGATGTCGACAAGAAGCAATCCGTCAAAGGAGGGCCTTAATGAATCCCACATCAATGACATGGAACGGAGCAAATGATTTTGATGGAGGTCAAAACGATCTGATGATATATGGTTCAGGGTGGCGGTCATGAAGGAATGAAGTATAATGTATGGTAGTGGATGAGACACAGGTGACTTCTCTGGATGACTTCTCTTGAACATGTCGGCGACAATTATGTGATGGATTGGTAGCATTTACCCCAAATGTGGATGGTATGGCGTGACCATGGTGATGTGACCGGTGAATGAAATAACCCAACCCGACTCAGTGACGGAGTGGAAGTGTCATGTTCAAGGGCGACTTTCTACCAACAAAGTTTCTTTGAGTTTTCTTCCCAATTTTTCCCCAGTCATTGCTGACCGGTACCTCTTTATTTTTTCAAGCTTGAGGAGGATAACATATGCTTGTTCTATAATTTGCCCTTCGGGAAAACCCATCGCTATGTTTTAACGAGCCTAGCGATAGTGAAACTCGTTCTCGTCTAAAGACAAGTTTGTCACTATTAATCTTTTTAACGAGTCTAACGACAAAGATAACTCGGTCCTTTTCATTTTTAGAGAGTCTGAAAAGGTACGTAAAGATAACTCCGAAATTCCTTTTTCGTCATCTAATCCCTTAAGTTCGAAAAAGTATAAAACAATACAAAAGGGATGAATTTTCGATAGTTTTAACGAGCCGAACAAAACAAGCGCTCGATCTTTTTGTGCAATAATCCCTCAAGTCCAAAAAGATTAAAATCTAGAGGAGGGATAGAACTTCCTGTCACTTTAACGAGCTGGAAGGCCAAAACTCAGCAATCTTTTCATATTTTACGAGTCAGATGAAAAGAGCTTAAAGAAGACTCGTCTTTTGAGGAACGAGTGATAAAATGGGTAGCAGCTGATTCCAGGTAAGGTTTGGAATTTTCCAATCACGGCAGTGTCACAAGGATGGCTAGTGAAATCACTCTTCGCAGCTGTTCCTCAAAATGGGTAAACAATCAAATGGAGGTGAATGATTGGCCAATGGAAAAGTGGAGGTGACGGTGCAAACATGACCAAGGCTTTAATGGCTGAAATGTTTCATTCACGGTGGTTATTTACTGGGGAATAGTTCATTTTTTAACGAGCTTAAATGCGGGTGGAAACATTTGCTCGGTCTTATGTTTATTTTTTAACGAGCTTGAACTATGTGCTAAAACTGCTCGATTAATCCAGTCACATGATAAGAATGTCTCATATAAAAACGGCAACTTTTAGATTTTTGCCCCACATCCTTTCTTTATGCAAGTTAGGTGACGACTAATCCTACGAGTTTAAAGGGTTAGAGGTCCTAAAAATTTAAAAAATAAATAGCCGCCCCTCGCTTGCACTCCAAAAGGTTTGCATGCCCCCAGGTATAAAACAGAGTTTCGAGGTCTCCCTCTATTCGAGCTGACGAAACATTCGTTTAATCAGGAAGGGTCACCCTTTATTTGAGCTGACAAAACATTCGTTTTATCAGGAAGGGTACTACCTCTTACAGGTTACCCAAAGATTGTTCTATTTATGGCATAAACAAAACACTTCTCTGGCGATGTCTACCGAGATAAACAAAGGTGAGTGGCGGCGCTTGCCAACTCACATAACTTTGACAAGAGAATCCTATTCTAGAATAACCCCTCTTCCAATCACGGACGGGGTACAGACTAGTCATATTCTCTCGCGGAAACCTACCCTATACCCGAAGTTTTCTTGCCGAAGCAGACCAGGACGCATGCCCCCTGGGTTTCAGTCATATCCCTCCGAATTATTCGCGCTTATCGGGAGGACGGACTGGGGATTGAGACATTTCTTGCGTGAAGAGACCATTCAGGGATGGTATATGACTATTTGCTATGCGTGATCTGGGAAATGAAAGCTGGTCCACGAGCTTGACCACTCTTCCTTCGTGCGGAAAACACATTACTCTAAAGAGTGAGGAGACAATTTCTCCCATGCAATAAATATAGTCTCGTCCAAGGAGTAGGTTATAATCCAAGGGCCCTTGAACGACCATGACATTCATGCGAACTGTCTTCCCTCTCAATGTTATGGGCACATCGGGAAGGATCCCTAAAGGTCGACTGGTTCCTTTATCGAAGCCTGTCAGATTTCTCATCTCAGGCAAAAGCGATGGCGAACCAAGCGCTTTCCAAGCAATAGAGGAAAGGATACTCACAGAAGCCCCCTCATCTATGATGGTACCAGCCATGACCATTCTATATATTTGAACGATAATTTGGAATGGTATGCTTGCTGGCAAACGGGGTCTACCTAGTTGATTCCAGTCGAAGGAGACAACTAGGTTGCTTGGAGGTGGGACCGAGTAGACGGCTGAGTATGGCTCTGACGAAATTCCTTCCTGCGGTAAAGGAACAGGTGGATTGCCCCCATGTTCATCGGAGTCTGTGTTGATGAAGAGAATTTGGACGATGTCATCCTTGTTCTCTTCAGTGACTGTATCATCTGAAGATAAAACCTCTGAAGGCAAGACGGGTCAACTGCCGCCTCGACCTTTTGACTTTCGTCTGGTATGGATTCAGTTGGTTTATCTTTGATGATAGACGCTTCAGCCGACCACCTGAGCGGGCCAGCTGGGTTCTCAACAAATGACAGACTCGGCAAGAGTTTTTTATATCCAGGAGGAAGTTGTAACGATGAAACTGGACGATCATCCAAAACTCTTTTAGCCTCGTCTAAGAAGGGAAAACGGTGGAGGGCATGGTCGCCTTCGCACAGTTTGCAAGGAAATCTAGCTTTCCCTTTTTGTCCTGGGGCTTCACTTTCACTAGTTGACGGTGTGCTTTCAACATGATCTCCAGAGGTTGATGACACCGGATTGTGCAAACGAGGAGACCAGTCCCTTAGTATCCGAGGGATGCAAGGACAATCTCTGTGAAAGTGGTCTCCTTTGCAAATGACACATGGCGATTTAGGCCTGGTCGGTGCTGTGTGTGGATTTTCGTTAGACGACACTCGTTCTCCCCCATTCGCCTTTGGCTCCTTCTTCTTTTTCTCTTTCTTCTTCTTTTCCTTCTTCTCCTTAGGAACTTGGCTTTTAGATTTACCAGTTCCATCAAGCGAAGATGAAGGAGGAGAGGAAGAATTAGAGGAAGTAGAAGGCTGGTGGGTAACTCTGGACTCGTCTAACGACATTGGTTGAGAAGAGCCATACTGGCAAGCCAATTGTCAGTCCTGGAAGCGACAATGTGGCCATATGGGGTGCACCAACATCTCCCCAAGAGGAGAAGGAACTAGGATTTCCACCAAGGGGAATTCCTTGGTTAGTAGGCTCCATTTTCTCAACCCAAAGATCAACATAGGAAAAGGGGATGAATATTCCGTTTAAAATAAATTTTAACAGGCTTTGACACAACTTGTTTTTTCAATTTTAAAGAGTCGAGAAAAAACAAAAGATGACTCTAGTCTCCTTCGATTTTTAATGAGCCTGAAGTGACAAGTGCTCAGATGGACCTTTTCCGTTAAGGAGTCTGAAAAGGAACGAAAGGGACTGCTCTGGAGGTCTAGGTAGAGGGAGTACCAAACCAATCGCAAAACTGTAGAATACTTTTTAGGGTACGACAATCAATCTTCCCGAATGCTGTGTTCGGTGCATTGCGATCAGTAGGGCGGCCGACACGACTTCCTATGGATAAAGGTTTTATGCCTATAGGGGTCTCCCAATATATACTCGACGGTACGTGGGAGCACAAGTCTGTACTAGCACTTATCGCCTCAAAGTGGAGGAATCACCCAACCATCAGTGAGGACAACAGTTACCAGGCTTTACGACGCCGGAATACGTCTCTAGCCTAGACCTCTAAATGTTGTGCGTTAAGTTACAAAGCGTTGTTAAGTTCATTGAAATTGTTTTAGGTTGATCTTTCTTATGAAGTTTGCCTTTTGGGATCACCATGAGATGTAGATGTAATTCCTAAAATGCAATCTAAATATGATAAGCAAGCTTTTATCTCTTTTCAGCAATGAAAATCCTAGCTACAAGGTAAAAGAAAGACACAATATTTTCTCAAAGAGCAAAGAGCACACTGTAAATGCACTTTTCCTAAATCAAGCCAAACAGACTGTCAATATGCAAATGCACATGCATGTGTTTAGTTTTTCACTTTCTTAATATTGATGCCTAAAAAGAAAGTTGTTGTACAAATCTGAATTCGCTTTCAAGTGAAAAACACAAATAAGCTTCTTTTCGAAATCAAAAGGTAGAGACGGTTACGACACTTTATGATTTTGAAATAAACACTTGTTTCAACACTAGAAATTGACAAATTCAAACCAAAGGAAAAAGTAAAAGCATAATCGACTGTCAACAGCAAATAAACTTTCTCCTATGATCAAAATCGACACTGACGACAGATATAAATTAAAGGACGACAGTATGACTATTCTACTTTTGCAATGGAAAACTGTAAATGACGTAACAAACACACAAAAACATATACAGTTTCTTTTATACAACTAAGGTGGAATATCAACAAAGAAAAGGGGTTTTTAAACGGACACACACACTGATCACAGGCTGCAAAAATCAGAGACAAAACTAAAAAATTGAGCAAAGAACCTCAGCTGCACAAGGCTAGGCTGATCAACGCACCTGCTACACAGAGAAACTGGATTGCAACGTAGGTTGACCTCTCAGGAACCGCACTAAAATGCAGGAACTCTTCACAGCACCTGCGCTGGGGCAGAAACGAGAATTCTATCCGGGTTCTGGGTCACGGTTTGCAGTTTAATCTATGGTTTTTGGCTGAGTAAAAGCAATCAGTAATGCACAATTAGAGGGTAGATTTAAAGGAGGTTTAAGAGATATCACAATGGGTAATCAGATCATTTGTGAATCAGCTGTTCAAATCATAAACAGATCCAGTGAATGGATTGAAGCAGCAGATGTCTACTTTGCATTTGTTAATGGCAAATGCAGTTCGATTCGCTACTTCTAAGTTTATGAAACAAACAACAAGAGAAACACAAACAAACTAACTAGACACGATCCCCAACGGAGTCGCCATTTTGTTAACGGGAAAAGTGTCTATTCAGAATGACCCTATCCCACTAAGGCGTGACAGCAACCTTAGAAACAAACAGAGAAAACTACTCTTGTATTCTCCTTTATGAACTATAAACAAAGAGAAATAGGATGAACCAACCTGTGTCTTGCGCTAGTCCTTTGATCCAATCTCTCTCCTCTTTGACAGCTTCCAGCTACCTGCTCCTTTACTTGCCCAGCTTCACCAAGTACCTGCAAGATCACAGAAGAAGGAAACTATACAAAGACATGGGTTCATACTCATAAAAAGCTTAGATCAAATTTAAGCTAAACATACAAGTGAAACAAACATTAATGATACACAAGCATGTAGGAGAAACTCAAATAGTTTTATTGATATAACAAGAAGATCCAGGAGGAGTTACAACCGATGATTCTTGATCCAACATCAACCTCCCAGCAGAGAAGCCCCTTCTTCACCTCCAACAAAGCATAAATCACCCAATACTATGATATCTATCTCAAAACCAACAGCAATTCTCTGCAATGTACAATATTCCAGCCTCTGGATCTCTTGGTGAGGGATCCATATATAGATGTATGCAAAGAGGATGAGTCAGCTCATGAATTGATTAGTGGCTTCTCTCTGTCAGTTCTTGCTTCCACTTGGAGACTGAGAACCTCTTACTCATCGCTGGTCGAATTCAGTGAGGCAAGTGTCATTGGAGAAGATTCTGGAAGCTTCCATTGTCTCTCCACCTCATGGAATGACTCTACCACTTGTCATTTCCCGCTCAACGCACCTTGGTAGTGCATTTAGGTGTGTTGCAACGCACCTAGCTAGTGTATTTGGGTGCTTTGCAACACAGCTAGTAGTGGAGCAGTTGAAATGATCCTGATTTGACTAGTTCTGAGCAGTTTCTGGTGGAGAACTTCTGGGAGAAGCTGTAATTTGTTGACCTTGTTCCTTTAGGAGTAATAACAACACTTTTAAGGACTTAGGAGCCCTTGGTTTATGGACATTTCATGCTCAGAGCTGTAAGGCACAAAAATGTCTATAACACCCATCATTCTGCAGAAGTAACAAAATAAGTGTTGAGGAGGTTGTCGTAAGCTTGGCAATAGGTGGCAGCCATCTGTGGCATGCTTTCCTCCTACCTGGAAAATCACACACTAGAGCATAGGCATGGAACTCGTTCCTGCTTGTACCTCCACATTTAACGGCATCGGGCCTCCTCCTGCCAAATAATTCATGAAGATAGGGAAATGGTCCTTGTCGTGCACTTGGCTCTTACATTTAATACAACCTACCTCCAGATGTACCTCTGGTCAGGAAATTGTTCCTTACTTTAAGATTTGCACTTCTAAACTCAAGTTTTGAATTTGCACATGGATTTGCTGAACTCCCAACCCTGGGTCTAGTATTGGGGTCGCATGTAACCTCATTGTTGTCTCCAGTAACTATGCTTGGGTTGAGATCTTATGTTGTGACAAAGCCATCCTCGGATGGGGTGTCAATGATGCCACAAACCATGCCCAATGCTACCCATCTCTCAAAGTCATGTTAGCTTCGCGAATAGTACTCTTTAACCTTTGGTCCAGATCCCACAGAGTTTCGTTAGGAAACATTGCTATCTCCTTGAACCCAATGACCGATTGGGCTTCAGACTTTGGTCGGCCAAATTCTTTATTTAGCACATCCTGGATCATCACTATTCCCTTATTCAGATGGCTGGTTGATTATTTTATGTACCATGTGAGCATGCGGTCCTGTAGTACACTGACCAACATAGCCTTTTTTATGTTTTCATCTATTATGCCTTGCGCATCCCATACAGATTTTATCACAAACGAGAACTGACTTGTCTCTTCATTCCCTAAACCCTGAAATGTCGGTAACTTGACTGTGGACCCATCCTGGCTTTCAGTGGTGAAGGGGGTGGTAGTGGTGTTGGTGTGGATGGAATCGACATGGGTGAAGCGGGTGGTGGTGTAGACAGAGGTGGTATCAGTGGGAAGCGTTCTTTAGTCAATCAGACAACACTTCCTGGCGAGAACCTAGCGAGATCCTCCTCACCCTCCCATGAGATAGAAATCAAAGGGTTGTTCTCTACTCATCCTGCTCTTCGATAACCCCTTTTGTCTGTGTTAGTCTAGACATCAATATACACACAAAATCTGTTTTTTCGCACAATAGCATCTTAATCCAAGTTTTCAATGATTTGATGTACCTATCCCACGGTCCTTGGAGAAATTGAATTTCTGCTTCACTATAACTTATGGTTGTATCTATCACAAATTCAATGATAAATCCTCCTATGATTCGATCTAACTAGTGGTCTACTACACACGCAAGTTTATCTTCGGTGGCTTCCAGCCTGCACACCAGTTCTAGATTCCACACTATCAGTAGGTCTAATATGCACCTCCCCACGCTATCAACTAAATTCGCAATCCACTGGTACAGTTCTATTAGAAATGTTGTGAAGAAGATTTTCTGTATATCGTGAATATATAGCGATCCAACCACTTTTCCTCCAATATCTGTGAGTTTCTATTTTCTTGAACCGCAAGCTCGTGAAGCCTCAAACCCCACCACTCTTCAAGCTCCTCCTTCATAGGATTCCAGTGTTCCCACATTAGACACCCCTTAGGCAGATCCCAGTCTCAATAATGGAACCATTTGTTGGCTTATATGGGCCTGACCCAGGTTCGGAAGAGTTATTCAGCCAAACAAATCCCACAGCTACGAACCCTTTTGGTAATAGCCCGCAGAGCGCAGATTGAGGTCTCACTTGAGGTGGCAAGGGAGGGTGTTGGAACCAGGTTTTCGCACCCTAGGGATGTCTAGATATGGTCTGGAGGTTTCATGCACTGGTTTATAGCTCCGCGCTACTCGGTATTCACACAGATCTAGATTGATTATATCCTTTTTATCAGTGCGCTATTCTACTAGAGGATGCAGTTATAAATCAGATCTGTTCAACAAGGTCTTTAAGCAAATATTTAACCAACGCATCTGATTCATGCCATTAAAATGAACCTAGATTTACATACCTTCATACAATAGCAGATTAATTAAAAAAATATTATGAAAATTAGATTCGCGATAGCTCAGAAGGAACATAGAAATTTCAGAAGAAACTTATCTTTATTTCCACTTATCCTTAATACATCTAGATCCGCCCTATGCACTCAGCTGCAAGGGTATGTGCACACAGCTGCAGACTCTCTAGGTCTCTGCACACACAATTGTAGAGCCTCTATATACTAACCCAACCCTCTACTTGGACTTACAGACGCTTTCAAACTATCTTCTTCAAAAACCCATTACATTTCATATTCAAGATTAACCATCAAAACTTAACTTTCTCTACCCATAGAGCCTTGCTCTATTTATACCCTTCCTTGGCCCATGATCCCTGTGCGGGCCGACTCTATTTATATTTCTTTACCTTCTTTTCGGGCGGACTACCCTTTGACTCAACCTATTATAATTCTCGCTCCGCGCTTTCAACAAAGTCTTTACCCTAACTTTACCCAAAATTTCAGGCTTCAAGACCTCTAACTGTTGCGCAGGGCTTCTGCTACCCAATAGGCAGGAAGCCTACTCGTTCACGGATGGGTTCTCAGGATACCAGGAGATCAAAATCTCACCAAAAGATAGGAATAAAACAACATTCGCCACTGAATGGGATTGCTTTCAATAAACGGTGATGCCCTTTGGTCTGATGAACGTGCCGGAGATATTTTCACGAATAGTGGTAGCAACATTCAAAGAATTTATACACAAGTTCTTAGAGGTCTATCTGGATGACTGGGCCATGTTTGGACTAGTCAAGTAGCATGTAGTAAGCTTACGGTTAATGCTAGATACTTGTTGCCAACACCAGATTATGCTGAATCTCAAGAAGTGTACTTTCCTTGTCCCATTCAGGAACCTACTGCGCCATGTGGTTTGTAAGCAAGGCTTGATGGTGGATCTGGAAAAGATTGTTGTCATACTCAATCTGCAAGTGCCACGAAGTGTCAAACAATTACGCGCCACTCTGGGTCACACAGGCTAGTATTGGAAGTTCATCAAAAGATACGCCGAGATCATAGCTCCGATGAAACAATTGTTGAAGAAGGATGTTACTTATTGCTAGAATGAGAAATGCAACAAAAGCTTGGAGACGCTTAAGGAGAAGATGGCTTCAGCCCCTATATTGGTCTTTCTGAAATGGGACATTGAATTTCATGTGAATGTTGACCCGTCATGTATTGCGCTGGGGGCGGTACTTACTCAATGAGGAGCAGAGGGACTAGACCATCTGATTGCATTTGTAAGTCACTGGTTGTCAAAAGCTAAAAAGAATTACTCTGACATTGGGTGTGAGGGATTAGCGATGGTATACGCACTTCAAAAATTCTGCCATTATTTGTTGGGAGGTCACTTTAAGATGTATACTGATCACTCGACGTTAAAATACCTAGTGAATAAGCTAGTGTTGGGGGGGTGTATCTGTCGATGGTTGTTGTTATTCCAAGAGAATGAATTTGAGGTCATCATCAAGCTAGGACATCTAAATGCAAGCCTAGATTACCTGTCCCGAATTGAGACCAGCAAAGAACCCACAAATCTAGAAGACAGACTTCCAGATGCTCAACTATATGTGGTGCACGTAACAAATAGTCATTTTGAAGAAATAATCCATTTCTTAATTACAGGGACCATGCCACAGGGATACTCCATTCAATAGAAGAAGGAATTGGTGATATGCGCAACAGACTTCACTGTGATTGTAGGACACCTCTACAAAATGGGCAACGATGAAATCCTACATCGATATGTCCCGGAGTTCAAGCGAGGATAGATCCTAGCTGAAGCCCATGGGGGGGTTGCTGGCAGACACTATACGGGTCATGCCACATCCCAGAAGATACTTAGCGTAGGATTATGGTGGCCCACTCTACATCAGGATTCGAAAGCCCACTGCTGAGCTTACGACGTCTGTCAATAGACAGGGAAACCGTCACGAAGAGATGAAATGCTGCTCCAACCATAGATGATGCTATAACCCTTTGAGAAATGGGCAATCAACTTCATAAGACCAATTAAGCTGCAAGGAAAAATGGACGGGTGCTATATCATCACCGCAATAGACTATTTAACTAGATGGGCCGAGGCACAGCTGGTTAAGGACTGTACGACTGCGACAGCTGCAAATTTTTTGTTCGAAAATGTACTCACAAGGTTTGGATGTCCCAAAATTCTCATGTGTGATCGAGGAACACATTTCCTGAATGAAACAATTAGCACGCTCATAAAGGAATTCCAGATTTATCACCAACAGAGTACACCATACCCCCCATAAGCAAATGGGACCATGGAAGCATTCAACGAAATCTTGGAGACTGCATTGACCAAGGTCTATAACGCGCAGTGCAATGACTGGGACTTGTGCATCCCTTTTGTGCTATGGGCATACCGAACTACGTGAAAGAACTTGACAGGCCAAACACCATTTCTGTTAGTCTATGGTAAAGAGGTCCTTATGCCTATGGAATATATTGTGCCTAGTCTATGGATCACAACAATCATAGGTATGGCAGACCACGGGGCTTTGGAGGAATGGCTCATGCAACTAGAGGAACTGGATGAGGAACGGTTTTGGTTGGGTTCCACCGGCAAGTACAGAAACAATGCGAGAAATCATGGCATGATCGCCATATCAAAGTGCACACGTTTAAGAAGAATGATTTAGTGCTTCTATGTGATAGTAAATTTGAAAAATTCCTCCGTAAACTCCGAATGCATTAGTTGGGACCCTTTGTAGTCAAGGAAGTTACCGATGGGGTACGATTCAACTGGCTAAACTTAATGGAAACCCCTTCCCGGGCTGAGTGAATGGCAGTTGCCTGAAGCTCTACACAGGCAGGTTGGCCGCCTGACTAACCATTTGAGGAACAGTCTCACTGCTCCAACTAGTTGAAAGGGAGTGCGGGATGGTAAAGCAGTCTGGTGGAAGGTGCGAGTACCCAGCTACATGTCAAGCTAGATTAGCGATAAGTTCATAGTCACACGATCAGAAGTGCGCCACTGCGTGGCTACGAAGAAACGTAACCGTTTCTATCACTATTTGTGACATGATGTCTGCATTATGGAAAAATGGAGCAGAGTGCATGAAATTAAGAAAAGAAGTACGAGTCAGATATGCCATGAGCCACCACAAATTTTACACGAAGATGGTAGAACAGGCGGGAATCAGTGAATTTGAAATTCGTATGGCTTATAAATCACTAAGCTGCATCCACCGGGTGACATACACTCCTGGAAAAAACATATACTGGGTATCGATATGCGGCTGTTCATTCTCTCTACACACAGAGTACGCCAGATATGGCCGCTTAAGAAGCAGGACTCTCTAAGGAGTATGGTGGTGACAGCTGCGGGCATCTCGTAGTTGGCAACATCAATGGTGGGGATGTACCAGAAGAAGAGAAACACGAAGCAGAATCGGTTCAAATGTCGTCGCTCCTCCTGGGGGTTGGCCAGTGAAATACAACAGAAAAGCAAAAGGATCGAAAAAAAGAGACCACGTGTAGATAAGCAGATACTAAGTCATCTCTGTTGTCTTTTCAAAATTGGGATCTTACGAACAACAACAAGGGTCTTGAAAAATTGCAACACTGGCTGCAGCAGACAGTGCGAAGAGAAGATATAAAGGTTGGAAGTGACTGCAGTGGTAACAATGGGTCTCGTGTGTGGCTTCCCTTCTCACGAAAAAATCCTATAAGCGCATGTTCTGTGTTAACCGAGTAGAGCAGAATGAGCATTATCGGTTGCAGGAAGTGGGAGAAATAGTGAAGCAGGAGCCAGACGAAGCGTTGCAGGAGACAAAAAAGGAGCTGCAGGACGACGAGCGTCACTCAAAGGGAGGGGAACCATGAAGCCAAGGCATAGCATCTCGCCGTGCCGGCGAGTAACTCGGGATGAGTCACGATGATTATGTTTGGGGACTGTTGGGCAGCGGAGGTCCTGCATAATGTTTTTGGGACAAAACGCCTAGGAATTAAGAGTAAATTATTGTAAAAACTCCGAAGTATGTGGAGCGCGAAATGTAAAAGGTCGAGTCAAAGGGTTTTCCACCCAAGAAACAATGTAAAATAATATGAATTAAATCGGTCCGTGGAGCATAGATTGGTATAAATAGAGCACAACTCTGTTGGGGGAAAGACAATTCTATGTTGAGTATGATTTTGGAGATCTGAAATGTAATGGGTGTCTGAGAAGAGCATTCTGAAAGTGTCTGTAAGTCCAATTTAGGAGTTGGGGTAGAGGATAGAGACTTGGAAGAGTCTACATCTGGGTGTGCGGACCCCTGCAGCTGAGTGCGCAGGGTAGATCTGGACGTAAGGGTGATAAGTGGAAATAAATATAAGTTTCTTCTAAATTCTATGGTAATTTTGAACTATCGCAACTCTGTTCTTTTATGGCTAATGAAACTGTTTTCATCTACGTGCATATGCTTATTGAGTACTTGTGAATCGAATTTAATCATAATATGTGAACTAAATGGAAGTAATAAATGTTTGCTTAGAGACCTCTCTAGGTAGATATGGGTTATAATACTTAATCAAATAAATTAGATCTGTAATCAGTGCGGTAAGAGAAAGCTAATATTATATGGATCGGTGTGGATCTTGCGTAGCGCAAGGCCGCAGGATGACATGAAAACCTCTCAGAACACATCTAGACATCCCAAGGGTGCGGAAACCTGGTACTAGCACCCTCCCCTGCTACCTTGGGTGAGACCTTTGTCAGCGCTTCGCGGGCTGTTTGCCGAAAGGGCCGGTAGCTGCGAGATTTGCTTGGCTAAATAATTCTTCTAAACTTGGGTCAGACCCATATAAACCAACACTATGACTCAGAGATGCAATCACGAGGCAATAGTGTATTCAGAGCTATTGTCGCAAGAAGGATACTAGTGACTTGCGACTATCCCTAAAATCTGACCGTCGTTGGGAACAGATGTACTCTTGTGATGGTATCGAGCGGTTCTTATTTACTCTAGGCTATTGTCACAGGCAGAATACTAATGTCTTGTGATGATATTGAAACATAGGAAAAAGAGTCAAATTCAAGATTTATGAGCATGGTTAATCTTCTTGAGTGATTTGGAAGATGTGGACACATATTTAGATGTATGACACAAAGAAGATGCCATTCAGGGACCGACACTTCCCGGGATTAGGGGATATGGGGTCGGTTACAAAATACTATCTAAAAACTGGAAATGGTTTTCATCTTCTATTGGAAAGGAGGAAAAACATTACAAATTTTGTTTTATTTTTTTTTACTTAAATTTAGGCTCGTGCAGTGATTGTCCTTTAAAAATTAAGAAAGCAAGTAGAATAGGATTAGTTAAGAGTATGTTTAAAGAAATTGTTAGATAAGTGTAAGGTAATTGAAGGACAGTTTCTCAACCGTAAGAGAATGTTGGTTAGGCATAAAAGCAAAACTAGATCTCCACTATGAGGAGGGTGCCATCTAGAGAGAAGAAATAACATAGAAATTGAAATTACTTTCTTGAGTCAATGTGAAAGCAAATGAATCTAAAATCTTTGTCATTAAGAAAGAAAGACAATTCCTTTTTTTTCATGTGCAGTAGTGTTTCAGATATTGTTTTAAAGAAAAATAGTGAAGTAACTCATTAAGAGGTCAATTGACATCGATAGAAATCTCGTGACTAAAGTCATTTCAGACCAGGAACGAGACAAAGGTAAAGCCAACAAAGATATCACATTCTTTCCCAAAAACCCAAGTACATTTACATTCAATATTCAAGCACACGTGTGCATTTGCAACATTTCAAAATTTAACAGTTCAATATACATTTATGAAACCAAAATAGTATAGGGTTTCGAAAGTCACAAGCATCGAAAACAACACTTTTTAGGCCAAGACTAGTCCGAAATCGACGGTGTGAAACCCATGAAACCATACAAAACATACTGAGAAAACAAAATCCTAAGGGTTTATGCTTGACTAAGGATAATGCAAGAAAAAAGAATAAGATAATCACGAAGGGATCCTACCCTATTTTCCCAAGCTATAAAGACTCCCAAGAACGGGGCTGTGGAGCATCATTCTCCGGGCATGTCCTGCATATCACCATGAAAACGAGATGGGTAGTCAAAAACTAGAAAGGCAGATAAAATAAGGTGTCAAAGAGTAGATAAAAGAAGGGAAGAGGAGGGGTTTACCAAGAAAAATCTTGTCTCCGAGTTAGAGGATGAGAACCGAGTCTCTCACTAAAGGGTATCTCAGCAAGAATGCCATTGGTAAGTTTACCTGCTCACCAATGGGCTAGAGGGTTAGAATCACAAAAACGAGATGAAGGAATGGAACAAGAACAAAAAAATTACGTGAAGTAGTGTTTACTGAGCTGCCCATAGAAGTAGCAAGGGAAGAATCTCTGGTTACACAGAGCGAGATCAACACTAGAACCAACATTGAACACCACCATGAGTAGAACGAAAACGAAGCGTAAGCCAGGAAACAAAGAATAAATGAAACAACTTGTAGATTGAAAGTCAACCTGAAGCCTCCTTATACCAGCAAACAAACCACCATAAGAAACAAGCGAAGGCACAATGCACACACAGAGCCGAACCGGTCCAACAATGGATGCAAGAATGGAGGTTGACTCTTAGTTTCCCAGAGAAGATGTGAACTGGCTACATTTTCAAAACCAAGGCTAGTACAAAGGGGCATGCCAAAACAATTAAAGTGGATTAAAACCTCACACCTAAAACCCTGTCTTTTTTATTCAGAAGATCTATGAAGTTAAACGGTCGTTGATACATGTCCTTCCTCGATATTGCCACTAGTATATATATATATATATATCCTTTACATGATTTTTAATAAGGTAAACTTTAACACAGAGAAAAATAATAAGTATTTAACATACACATAAAAGTAATGTTTTTTTTTATGAGTTGAAAACAAATATTTAATAACCAAAACAGTAAAAGACATATATACAATAATATTATTCATAAGAAAAGAAAATTAAGTGTAGACAACACTTAAGTCATGTTTTTTTGAGGTAAAAAAAATCATTAACGAACTGTATAGATCCATTAACTTTGGATAGAACCAAATCACTCAAGTTCAGAAGCTTTTTTTGATCCCAAAACTTGAGAAAATGTATTCACCCTAGGAAATTTGATTAGTGTTAAGATGAATATCTTCTCGATTTTTATTTTTTTTGAAATATAGATTTTTGAAATATACATATGATGAATCTAGGATGCTTTTAAACAAAACACACACATATATACTGTGAAATATTTTATTTATTTATGACTCAAATTCTCGACATTACAATGTTAATAGTGTCATGCCTTTTCATGAAGTAGAAAACATATATTCTCTATAAATGTATATAAATTAATTAAAATGTTACATATGTATCTCTATTTATATAAGTATGTACATATTGAATTATTTATGTTATTATTGTTATTATTAATTTTTTTTTTAAATATTACATATCAAAATCCATATTCAAGATTGGAAGGTATTACAAATGTGAAAAATGAAGTATTTAGTTTAAGGGTGACATTGATTTGTTTTGTTATTACTAGTTTTTTATTTGTTAATGTAGATATTATTTTATTATTTTTTAAAGTTAAGATTACATAGCAACATCTTCCACATACTAGGTTGTTGAGTCTCTCTTTTCCCAATAGAGGTACTCTTTTGTGTAGTATGGTATAGATGTTGCAATGTCTTGTTTAACATTTTGCCTAAGTAAAATAAATAAAATAAAATAACATTAAAAATAAATTTAATAAGCTAAAATAAACATAAATTAACGACTTATCTTTCGTTCAAGTTTTTGGAAGCTTTTCTAGTGCTTTTTTTGAGTCTAATTTCTCGAAAATCTCGGAGGAATTTATTGGAATATCACGTTTGATGGGTAGGTTTTTTCGGGTGCTCAATATACAAATCAAGGTTTCACCTTAAATATTCCTACGCAACCCAAAAGTCCAAAGTAATGAAAACTCCTAAAATTAATAATAATTAAACGAGCATAGATCCATCTTAACTCCATATCTACCAACCTAAAGAAAACCATTTTTCACTTTATAACATGTTTGCATCTCAACAGACTTATCCTTATTGGTGCTAATTGGTAGATATGAATTTAAGATCGATCTAACCTTGTCTAAAATAAATTAAGCTCTCGAGCCAAGTATGGAGGACATGTTGTAAGGTTATGTTATGTAAATATTTTGAATGGGTCAAATTACAAAACAATAAAAAGAAAAATAAAATATATCTTATGTTGTAAGGTGAAAATCTTTATTTTTTCTTTTCTTGTTAGGTAAACATTTTACTTTGTCAAAGAAGATAAAAATAAAATAAAACAATTCATAATTATAAATAAAAACAACCATACCTTTACATTTTTACTTGGTCAAAATATAAAATAAAGAAAATTAAAAATAACTCTACCTTAAAACAAAAATAACCTTAAACTAAAATAATAAGGTAAACTTAACTTGGTGAAGTTACACGTGGTTTTTGAGCTAGAGCTTGATGAGAACTCATGGTATTGACCCATGGTATTCATTTGGAATAAAGTCCATTTAAAGGAGGAAATTAAATGGGCATAGATCTTGAGCTCCAAGGTTATGATAAATCATGGCATTGACCCATAGTATTCATGTGGAATAAAGTCCATTTAAAGGAGTAAATTAAACGGGCATATCCATTTAACTCTAGAAAACCCATGGTATTGACCTATGATATTCATGTGGAATAAAGTCAAACCAATGATGTTGACCCATGGTATTCATGTGGAATAAAGTCAAGTGGCATATTGAACTCGAGATCTACCAGAGGGATCAAATCTCTTTTCACTCCAAACAGTATGTCAATGTTTTTGAAATGGTGAGAGTTAGGGCTATTTTGAGGAGTAATTTAAGTATGTCAACATTTTTCTATTATTGGCTCAACAAAATAACAAAATTACTCAATAAGACAAATATACAATTTGCCAAATGATCTTATATATTTAAATAAGGTCGGATTTGTATGATTCATAGTTCCTTCATCTCCAAATATATGGTGTGTGGTCTATAGAAGGATTAGGTGAAGAGTTAATGAACATCATATATCAATATTGGAGGGCTTGTATAACTTCTAATTTAGGGTTATTCTTTGTCCTTTGATATGTGTGAGCCCCAAGGAAAAAAGTTGAGGTTCTTTCATATATTCTTTCCTTTTTGAAGGTTTTTGTGGTATTGTTAAGAATTGATTCTTAATAAAAGTTTCAAAAGATTGTTCATGGCTTTTATGTTAAGGAAACTAACTACTATGTGGAAATCTCAATTGTTGATTGAATGTTTATAAAACATTGAAAGTTGAAAATTGACATATGATGCTCGTGCTTGTCACATGAAAGGTGAGAATTTTTCAATAGTTCATTATGGAAAGGGTCCAAGCTCGCGTATTGGATTCTTTAGGTGGTAGTTTTTCTATTTAAACAATTACCATCTTTCATAGAAACTAGCAACAATTACCATCTTTCATAGAAACTAGCAGTTTATGGTTTACCATTAACCAGTCTGCTTTGAATAATGCAGTGGTTTCCTAATTACCACTAACCAATTTTCTTTGAATAATGTAATTGTTTACTTATTACGACTAACCAATCTTCTTTGAGTTGGATAATGTAGTAATTTATGGGTTACCACGAACCATGTTCAATTCATCAATATACTCGCCCCTTTAAAATTTTAGGAGGGTTATGCTTTTTCCCTCCCCTCAAGGTGTGGAGAGTACCTTTTTGTTTGAGTCATTGACTAAAATATTTTCTCTTTGTTCATTTTTTTAGATAGTTTTGTGTTTATCTATGTTTTGGCTAAGCAATAAGACTTGTAATTTATTCACTTCTTCATTCAATCTAATTGAATTTATCTATACATAATTAAATTTCTTCTTATCCTTCTAATTTCAAAATATTTCTAATAGTTGATTTGTCTTCCCACAACGAAGACGATGATGGATATCAAAAACGTAATTGGGTTGAAGTAGTGTTGAACATAAAAGGTATCATCTTTGGTGTAGCCCAATTAACACTGATTTTTGTTGAATGAGATTTTTGTAGATATACCACTCGAGGACTTATTTTTGTTTCTATTCTAAAAGTGTCCTCATACACACAAGGAATCTCCAGTATCCATACTCTACTCTCGATATTTTTCCATATCATCTTGTCCCATAACTAGTATCAAACTATTTTATCAAACTTCAAGGTAGTTGTATTGCTACCTATAGCAAAAACTAGACTATTGCATGAATCTCTTAGAGAACACAACAAACTGAAATGTTTATATCAATAGATAACAATTGTCTTACCACAATATTAAAGGTGTTGAGATGCTGCGTTACGAAGTATCCATCCTTCATCCTCACATTATTCATCTTTTTCTGTAGGAACAATTTGTTCACGAAGACTTAGATTGGTACAAAGTCCCTAACATGTCCCACAAAGCCTTCATGTTAGCTTCCAGTGATGCATTCAACAATACTAAATCTAAGATACAGAAATGTATTGTTCTCTTTGCCTTTCTATCCAACTTTTCCCAGTCTTTTGTTGAGATTATCATTGGTTTAGTACTTGGATCTAGTGTGATCCACTTATATTTATCCACCAACATATCCTCCATCTTGAGCTTCCAAAACTCAAAAATATGACCATTAAATTTCTCAATCTCTATCTTTCCACTGTTCATTATCTTCTTTCACTGTAAGAATCAATTCCATAGATGTCCCACTAAACACGATCTATCGCAACCCCGATAAAACCCGTCAATAGCAAATACATCCCCTTGAACATAAAACCTAACTCTGATACCAAATGTCGGTTTTAATCTTGTACAAAAATTATGTGCAAATGAATTCTTCAAACAAAAAAATAAACAATGGTGAGAATAGGAAAACAATCTACAGAGGGATTTCCGCTCGATCCCAAAACAAACTGGGACTACGGGATTGATTTTTCATTATATTTATTTCAATTTTAAATACATATACATACATGTTGAAGCATTCATAAACCCCAATCTATTAACCATGGATTAGAATATAACGGTAGTCCCCTTGACAAGATCTACAACAAACCATCATGCCCAAAATGATGTGTAAAACCTATGCACAAAACCATGGGTAGGTCCACCCACCATCCTTTAGTCTACTCCCCATCCTTTGCTCTACCCAAATATTATTGGGTTCACATAAAAAAAAATCCCAACATTTGTGGAATAACTACCTATGATTATTTATGACAAATTTTTGTAATATGTAAAATGTACTACTAATTTTTCTCTATTTAGGATGAAGAACCATTCATAATTTTATCTTATGTAAAAATACATCATATATAGAACTACATCCATTCATTAAACAAATAACACATTATCAAGATAACAGAGCAACAAAATTACTTATTTCTTGACAATCATTGGGCTAGCACAAAATTACTTAGGAGAAAAAGTAATCCCCCCAAGTGAGTTTTCTTCTAGAACAGTTCTTTGAATAGGACCAAACTAGGTCGACCTAGAATTTTGTAACCACACTTGGTCAATCTATGTTTATTAGAGACCTTCCAAGTCTAAAATGGTATTACAGTAGCTAACTAGCTCAAGAAACCCTTTTTCTCACACTGTCCTCCACTTCCTCAACAATGTCATGTTTGAGGAATCAAATTCATTTCCTCTTTTTGCCCTCCTTCAACTAGGTTCTAAGTCTCTAGGTTGCCTTAAGTTTTTTCCACTCTGACCCTCTTAGACCTAGTTTCCTTAACAAAGATAATTTATCTCTAGGGAGAGGAATAACTATCTCATAACTGCCTCGAAGTAAAACTCTCTACTCACATATTTTCCCATTTTGGTAAACCATAACCGATTTCAATTAATAAAATTAAACAAATAAATATTCATGTTTATTGAGGACATTTTCCCAATTGCTTCTATAAAAGTAAATCAAATATTTACTTTTCATTGAGGGGTATTAGATTATATGATTTAAAAAAAACAATAAATATTTTTGATATAAATGGTATCATAGCTAAAATGATTTTATGTGAGGTAAAATTTATGCTATTAAAAATTAATAAGTATTTCACATGTATCAAATATGTAAATTGGTATCATATTTGTGCGAGATGGATTTTATTGAAGTGAAAAAAAATTACCTAAAAATTAATAAATATTTCGGATGTATAAAGGAAAAGCACACACACACATTATACATGGAAAACAAAAAGACTAGAGTATAAGGAATATTAGTGTGGAGAACTTCATTTACTGTATGATTGTTCGTTAAAAATGGTTAAACTATATAATCTTTAACATAAATTTATGTGAGTGTAAATGTATTATAGCTTCACATTGGAACAATATAGTCACGAGGATATAGAACTCATGAACACCAATTCTTTATTCTGGTATCTCACACCCAACATTGCACCCTCACATTGGAACAACATAATCACGAGGATATAGAACTTACCAACGCTCATTCTTTATTCGACTATCTAACACCCAACATTGAACAAAAAATACTATATGTGTGTAATGTAAAAACTCATAAAGAAAAATTCAAAATTATAACTAAATTAAGTAAATTGATATTATAGTTGAAATGAGTAAAAAAAATAATAAGTATTTTTCAAATAATTGATATCCTAATTAAAATGTTTTTTGATCCGAGTGAAAATTAATAAGTATTTCACATATAGAAAATATGTAAATTGATATCATAGTGGTGAGAGGTAAATTTTAAGTTAAAAATATGGAATATCTATGTGTGTGTGTGTGTGTGTGTGTGTTGTAAATTTTAACAAAGAGAGAAATAATAAGTATTTAACATACACACATATAAGTAATATTTTGCTTGGTGAGTTAAAATCAAATCTTTAATGACCAACATAGAAAAAACATATATAAAATAATATTGTCGATAAGAAAATAAAATTAATTGTGGAAAACATTTAAGAAAACAAGAAGAGTATAGTATAAGGAGTATTTGTGCCAAAATCTTCAATTATTGTATGAGTGATCTTCAAAAATCCTTAAACTATATAATCTCTAACCTATAATAATGAAATAAAATTATGCCCCCCTAAATTTCGTCTCACTTCGCATTGGGACAACAAACTCACTAGGGCTATAGAACTTACCAAAACTTATCAATTAAATCCCTCACCCAACATTAAATGGAAAATATTAGATTATGTTTTTGTTAGATGATCCAAAATAAAATATTATGATAAGTTATAAAGTTAGAATAAAATAATTATTAATTTATGATATCAAATTAATAATTATTAATCTAGAATATTTAATTATTTAATGTAGACATTTAGAATTGGAATATTATTGTAAAAAGATAGGACTCTACAACTGTGTCGTATCTTAGGCTCTAATTTAGGAGAATTGTTAGTAAGTTGTTTAAATAGCTTTTATTGTAAATGGACACTTGTTAGTTTATAAGTGATCCATAATTAGAGGTAGTTAGGACACTGAGCTTATAAATAGCTCATTGCAAGAGCGTTTTGTTGTTCATGTGTAACCTCTTGCAAAATTCCAGATGTAATTGCTTTTCTTATTAATAAAATTACGTGTCTGAGGACACTTTTACATTATTGTGGTATCAGAGCTCCATTAATGCTGCAGCTGACGTGAGGAGGAGATTTCAGCTCTACAGGCACATGGAAAACTCCATTAATTTGGTGAGTTAATATTTGGTATCTATTTTTTTTTTCTCGAAAGGAAATTTAATTATATAATTGATTTTAGATGTTTAAAATATGCAAATCATGTTCTTTATTATTCTCGCACCTCTTCTAATTGGGATAGTGAGATAGTGATGCCACACATGTAGCGCACTTGTTTTTCACAGAGATAGTTAGATTACATGGCTTGTCGAAGTCTATTATTTCAGACCGAGACATAAAGTTTACATGTCATTTTTGGTGAACCTTATCGAAAAAGTTAAACACCAAACTGAACTTGAGCTCAACATATCACCTGCAGACCGATGGGCAAACAAAAGTGGTGAACCAAAGTCTAGGAAATCTATTAAGGAGTCTGGTGAGTGACAATTCTCGATAGTTGGATCATGTACTTGCACAAGCAGTATTAGCTTATAACGATTCGCTACACAGAAGCACACGCAGTAGTCCTTTCCAGATCCTATACGGAATGCACCCACGTGGAGTAGATGAGTTGCAAGATTTAGGTCAGTTTCAACATAGGAGCATTGATGGTGAAGATTTTGCAAAGGCAATCAACAATCTTCATGAACACGTAAAATTAAAATTACAAGATAGCAGCCAAAGATACAAATAGAAAGAAGATTTGAAAAGGCGAGAGGTACAATTCAACGTAGGGGACCTGGTACTAGCACACCTTTTTTAGGGATAAATTCCCCTAGGGTCTTTGGTTGATACCCTATCATATTGGAGGTTATCTACAAAGAAAAAAATCATTCCACATAGCCATGATGCTAATATAAACAAACTACACGAAGAGAGGTGCACCTGGGGGTCCTTCATTTTGGAAGATCCAGCCAGGGTCCAAATGCTCTTGGTGTTCCTCTTAGTACTTCAACTTGCAAAACAATCAATTCCAGAAAGCACAACAGTATACTGACCAAGCATCATAAAGAAATCATCTTCATAGCATATTGAAAGGTAGTTAGTTATACAATTAAGACAAGCATTCATATGTGAATCATAACATTGATATCATAAACAAGAAGAAGATTTATATCAAGAACAAGACAATTGTTTCTTTTATTAAAGATAACTAAAGTACAGAGAGGAATGATTTCACCTGAGTCTTCCTTTCACAGGCTCCAAGCGAAACCATCCTCCAGATTCGTCCAGTCTCAAGCCTTCAACAAACTCCTTCCATGACTTACTCCAAGATATCTCAAGTAGTGGAAAGACATCATAACTAAAGGAAACAAGGGTTTCCTGTAATGGGGGGAAGTGTTGAAAGTAGAAGGACCTTCAGAGCTAGTGATGGATAATCTCAGCAGAGTGATTTTTCTCTCTATCTTCTCCTCCTTAGGCCTTCCCATTGAAGCCTTTCTATACTTCTCCCAAAGTAGTTTTTTAGTTGGGAATTCGTTGGGAACAGTTGGGCTACAGGCACTAATAGGTAATCAATAGGTAAAACCTGTGATCTCTGCCCAAAATTAAGGAGATTTAATTTTTTTAAGTGTTTTAAGACATATACGCGGGTTGGGTATACATAGACCCACATACGCACATGTTTAGATCAGGGCAATGTCGCGTATAGGGAATAAAACACTTTTTTTTAAGTATTTGGACCAGGTCTGGAAGGAGGGGTTTCCCTAGGCCATGAGTACAACATCACAAACATCAGGAGTGAGATTTGGAGCAATAACAGATGCCCCCTAATATATCAGGTCAAAAGGGGTGCATGATGGCAAAAATATATTAAGTAAGTACATGGAAAGCAAACCTGTCAAAAATGGAGAAGGACTTCACGACAGTTCATCCTGCCAAGCCGCAAAAGGAGATCAGAAAGAAACACTGTCTGAGGTAGGCATACCCATGCTCAGAGAAAGTAAAGCATGTCTGCATATCAAGTACAAGTGGATCCACTAAGTATACAAGTATAAAAGACTGGAAAATACATAATGGATCATCTGATCATGATCGAACAAGTACATGTCAAAATATCACATATAAGAATGTCAATGATGCTAAAGGATGAAGAGGATCACTGATATCAAAGACTAATCCCACAAGTACCAAATGAACATGATGGAGTAAGATGGTACTACACTGCAAACTTAGGTTCCAGCATGTAGAATGCTCCCATAAATAACTACAACATATAAGGTGAAGTGGTATCAACTAGCGGCAACATGAGCAACTATCAAGTGAACCAATGAATGCTGATGCAACCTGAGGTCTTCACCGACTGTCGTGGTACATTTCTACACTATGGGAATAAATGATCTAAATTCAACCATGTGAGAAATCGTTTGATTATCCGTCATTGATGTATACCCTTAACAAATGCGAGACTACTCACCGATAATGATAATGAGCGTCAAGGTAGCTAGTACAATCTAACAAGTGTGAATAGATTAGCTGGAGTTGAACACCTATAAGAATCTATCAAATCAGGAGATAATGATGGTATCCAAAGTCGATAGAGAAGGATCTACCACTAGTGATTGTAAACCCCAAGGTACTGCCAAATGAACTCTAGATCTTTGCCCCAGAGAAATGAGTCGTAGTCGATAAGGAAAGATCCACTAGAAGGAAGACATTAAGGCATACTTCATCAATCCAGCACGAGTGTAACCCATAGGCCAATAATGTGGAAGGAATCGGATGAAAAAAGATGTAGTAACCTGACCGAAGCATGTTTCTGGCATACACAAGATGTGGCTAGCACACGACAGAAACCCTCTGAACCAACCAATAATGAAAGTTGTCACAGAGGTGAGGTATCCACAAATAGGGTCAAATGGAAACAAAGGTATTGCACAAATCCCAATGTGTGATAGTGTAAGCTAATGTTGAACACAAGGGAAACCACTCAGTCAAAGACCCATAATATTGATTGATGCTGAGCACAAGGTGACCTATCCATAATGAAAATAGGGCCAAGGTGCGTCTCTAGGCCTGTCCTCAGAGCAAGATGTCATCCTTAATAAGGAAAATAACTGCTAGCAAGAAGTCAATGGATACCTTCTCAAACCAGCACGAGTAAAGGACCAATATATCTGATGTGATGATAGACAAGACATTGACAACTAGGGATGGCCGATTGAAAAATGAGTCAAGGGACATCGCAGAGAGTCCGACTCAGGCTAACTTCCCTTGAACAAAAGCACAACTCAATGAGACTATGTGGCAACATATGATAACTCTATATAAGTTTATCATGCAGGAGGCATGAATGAACCCTCCATATGATTGGAAGAGATAACCAATCAGGGGAGAACTGACTCAATAACAAGGTTAAGGCATACCTAAATCAAACTAAATTTTGCCCAAATAGAGGAGACTTTGTTTTGAGTGCTTTGTTCAAGGGTGAGATGACTGACTCTAGCTGCCAACAATAAGTGGAAATACTGTCCCATTCCCACTCTTTTTGGAATATATATTTTTTTTCGTCTTTTTCTTTAAGCTCGAAACAAAATAAAAGAATGCTATAATATAGTGGAAAGAACGAGTGTCGATGAAATAGATGATCTAGTTCCTCGGATTGGAACAATCCTATGCTTAATGCAGGGAGGCGAAAACTGGTCAAAGAAAATCAAAGGTGTGTTCCTTCCACAGGTCAAGGTGTGCCAATTTGCAGAAGTCAAGGGCATGCAAGTTTGATTTTGCAGTCGACATGGTCATAAGTTGGCTTAAACACGAGTCCAAGTGAAGCCGGCTCAAGGCCAAAAGGTGTAAATGGTCAAAATGCAATGCATCAGTACAACTCAACACAAAGAAACCTCTAGGGTATAAGGCCAGAACGAAGCGAAGAAACAAAGAGGAATGAGTCTTCATTGCATAAGTCATGGTGGGACTATAGAGAACTACTGAGCCTACTCAAATCGAATCATCACGGGCAACAAATGTCAGTGAGGTGCTAACTATAATGCCCATGAAAAGGATGGCTCTACCATCATGTCATGATTTAAAAAATCGGCAAGTGCAGATGGTTTATGAACCATAACACGATGGGATTGAACTTATGTCAAGTGTATCGAGAAATGGAGGCTAGAATGCATAATGCAAGAGAAAAATGGTTTCCCTAACCTATATGCCAGTGAGAAAATGATACCTGCCATGATGGGTTAGCAGTCATGGAACCGTCTCAAAACTGTCGAAAAAGCATCCAAAATGTCCTGAAAATCAAACCATTCTCGACATTACAAGCTCCCAAGTTGAAAGTTACATGAGACAAAAAAAAATCAAGTTTTGAATTTTTTTTACATTTTCAAAGCCTATAAAATAGTTTTTGGACTCACCATTTTCACCATTTGATTTGAGAGCAAAGGAGTGGAGCAAAAGGAGCAAGCTTTACCATACACCAAATTCAACCATTCAAATCCTCCCAAAATAACCAGGTAACCCTTAAAATTATCTTGCATTCAATTGTGACCAGTTTTAGAATTTTTAATTCAAGTTTCACCATTGAATTATTGCCAAAAAAATTGTCATGGCATACACGCAGGTTGGCTATGAGCAACCCGCATATACTCAAGCCCTAGATACAACTGTGTATGAAAAGGACCCTCATATATGCCGCACAGACTTCAAAACAAAAATATAATGGTAAAAATTTGTTTTTTTCCTTAGGATGCCAGTCACTTGGAGAGAAAGAGAGCATGCCTTAGTGGATGGTGAGTGTTGGGCCATGAATACAACCACTTTGTAACACTTATTTCATCCATTTTTACTCTTCTCTATTATATCATCTATTATAATTTATCATTTAAATCCATTTTATAAATAATTTATGCTCTCATGGATGAATATTATTTATTCTCCTTTATTTATAATAAATTGATGATTATGCATTATTTCATCAATGATAGTTCTAATAAGTTGGTTATAACATTATTCACCATTTTTAGCCTCCAAAGTAACTTCCAGATTGAAGATTTGATTTTTAAATCTGCCAACTCAGAAATTCGCTGGTTTAAGGAGTGACAGTTTTGCGGTTGAGATTCTGAGCAAATGAAGATGAATTTGAGAAATCCGGAACATGGGTTTTGTCCAGAATGGGCCCGATTAACTTTAGTAAAGAACGGTTTTCCCAAATTCAGCTTGTACAGAGAGAAACGTGGGGTTCTTAGAGCACGGCCAACTTAGAAATTCGCTGGTTTAAGGAGTGACAATTTTGCGGTTGAGATTCTGAGCAAATGAAGACGAATTTGAGAAATACGGAACATGGGTTTTGTCCAGAACGGGCCCAATTAACTTTTTTTAAGAACGGTTTGCCCAAATTCGGATTGTACAGAGAGAAACATAGGGTTCTTTGAGCACGATTTTCTCAGATTTGCAGTTGCGACTGTCCTCCAAATCTCAGCTGCAAAGCCAAACTCGCCTTGTTCTTGTTGATCAAATGAGATCAGAGATGGGATGATTTGGGGGAGACTTCAGGATGACTTTGGGGATTCGAATGATGGCGAATTGATGATTTGAATTAGAGATTCAGAAGCAAGGATTCATGATAGGATAGGAGGAAGGAAGGATTGTTTTATGTTGTAAGTCTCAAAGCTTCAATTATTGTAATGATTTCACTATTTAATGATTAATACATAATTTGGGCATTGTTGTTCACTCTTTCCTTCTGAAGTAACCCAGCAGCGTCCGCTGGCGGCTAAGGGCCCAGCCTCTGGTGGAGTACGCTGCTGCTGTGTATCATATCTTTACAATTGATGATGTGTGATGGTTTGTTTTCCCTTTAATTTCTTTAAATTGTGCTGTTCAGCGATCTTTTGTTTATGAACATTTCGCGGAATTACTTTGTTATATTGAAATCATAATTGGATTGCGTGGGTGATAGAATTATTAATTATAACTTGAAATGTATTGCTGATAATTTTGATCTAATACTGCGCTGTCTAATTAAGAACCGTGGTCTATTTAATTGCTGCTCATTTATAATTGCCGTGGTTGTTCAATTAAGTTACTACTCAAATATAACTGCGATTGTAATTGCTTCAATAACTGCGATTAATGTTCATGCTGTTGGATTAAGGTTGCTGATTCAATTACATTTATAGTTTGTTGTGTCTTTCCAATTACTTAGTTTTGTTATTCGGTTCCTTTAATTCCAGTTTTCTGTTCCATTTACGGCCGTTCCATTTTAGACTTGCTATTCCATTTCCTATTTGCTGTTCTATTTTACTTTCTGCCGTTCCATTTACTTGCATTTGCTGCTTTGGTGTGAGAGAAGGTCTAAGGCTGTAGTGAGCCTCAGCAAGTCGCTGCTTAGCTCCCAGACCTATGGTCCATGCTCTAATTTCCTTTCCATCAGTTTCTAGAGGGATGGGTTATCACTTCCGCACCCTTGACTGATAAGCTGTCTTGTGTGATTTTATCCTTTTGAAGTAATTTAGTCATAGTTTAGCACCCGTCTACTCTTGTGTTCTCTGAACGCTATACTACTAAACATTACTCTTGAGTAAATAGCCGCCTCAGACCGAGTACACTCTTGAAATAAAAAGTCGTCCCTGGGTTGATAATTAATGTGAAGGTAATTAGGAGTTCGAAAGGCACCTTTTTATCGCTCCACATTTTGGCGCCGTTGCCGGGGAGAGTGTAGCCATTTCTAAAGAGTAGTGTGAATCTGATGAGTGCCTGTTAGGGAAGAGTTGGATCTTAAAAACGGAAGGTAAGAACCTGCGTACGGAGCATGTAAAAGCCCTACTCCCCCGTCCGCTTTCCAGCAGGACTGTTAAAGAACCTAGAGTAGAAATAGATGTTTGAATTTTTGTGTGAATAATTAGGAAAAAGATAGAAATTTTTAAAAAATGAATCACATGATGTCACGCAAGTGGTGATGTAAGCACCACCCATTTCACTAACCGATTGACAGGAACATTTGAAGAAGGAGCCTCGAAGAAACACATGAAGAACATCTTAAACTATGGTAAGAAATGGCTCACGTTTCTACTTTTGAATTTCCTATCAAAGATCTTGGAGGAGTGACACAAATGCACATAATTCCCCCATCTTTACCAAATTTTCATGGTTTAGCAAATGAAGATCCAGATACATTTTTATTTGAGTTCGAAATACTTTGTAGAGGATATGATTATTGTACTAATGATCAAAGATTGAAAGTGTTTCCTCTTACTCTAAAAGGAGCAGCTCTCCGATGGTTCATGAGCCTAGGTGGGAATTGCATCCAATCATGGGAGGACATGAAGAACATATTCTTGAAGAAGTACCAAGACTATTGCAAATCCAATGAAGATATTTTCGGTATGATACAAGGGGAAGATGAAAGTTTAGAGGACTATGTAGATCGATTTCAATACAACCTTCAAAAATCAAAATATAAGCATTTGGAAAAAGAGATCTTAAAAACACTCCTTCTTAAAGGAATCAAAGATAAATTTTTAGAACTCTTAAATCTGATAGGAAAAGGTGATGTTTTTCAGTGATCATATGATGATGTTTGTGAATTGTGCATAAGGTATTCAAGAGGAATCTCCAAGGCTGGTAAGAATTCTAGAGATGTTTGTTCTTTCTTTTCCAAATCTGCTACAAGAATAGGAGACATAAGAGCTGAAATCAATGTGTTATTTGAAAATTTTAAAGTTGATTTTATTAGCTCTCTAAATGAAAAATTGGATGTTTTGCAGGTTCATAAAAATCAAGAATTGGATGAAGTGTTTTAGCCTCAGGACCGAAAGGAGCATCTCATAGATACTCACTCTTCCTTATCTAGGATGGAAGTAGCATATCAAAGAGGTAAGAAAGCTGCAACAAGGCCTACATGTATGGTTCAAAACACTTTTTCTCCATTGTCATACTTGCATAATCCATTATGGAATGCTAATGTGTTAGGGAAGCCATGTCAATTTCAATATAACCACCTATCTTGTTTACAAGTTGGGCATGGTTCATCTTATGATGGCATGACTACTCTCCCTCATCTTGTAGCACAAGCACATTCTCCATATTCTCCACCAGCTCTTTCACAACACCTTGCTTGCCCATCAAAACCATTCACACAACCCAATCAACCACATCATCAAAATGCTCCATTCCATACACATTTTCCTGCTCAACTAATTCCACACCCTCACCATAATAAACCAGTACAACATGCTTACAATGTTGAACTGGCAAATTTACCCACCCTTCCCACCCATTCTATCTCACATGTGTTATTAGAGAAAACCTACAATGAGATTCAGAATGTTTCAAATGCAAAAATTGTAGAAGCTATGGAAGAAAATGAGGTTTCTTTTACTATGCATCAACAAGCTATTTTAAAAGCTCAAGAACTTCATGATATGATGGCTATGCGAAATCAAGAAAATAAAGGATACATTGAAGATTGGTTTCACTCCATCATTTGTTTGCAACATCACTCCATGCTTCAACAATTTTTGATACCATTTTTTGAAGGGAAGTTGGCTTCTCATACCCTAATATCCATTAACATGCATTTTTCAAATTTGGATATGTCTATACATGAAGCCGTATTTCGAAAATGGCTCCACTGGAAGTACTCATATACGTAGTCATATTCATCCTTCAATCAAAGTAGGTTAGTGAAAAAATAAAATAAAATAAAATAAGGACATAAATAAGTGCATTTTGTTCTTTTGTAAAACTAGTTGTTTTTGTTGCAACATGCTATCGAAATCAACATCGGTGATAATTTTTTTTTTCTCTTAATAATTTGTGTATGTAGATGAATCATAATGGAAATAATAAGTTATACAAACACTCATTTTCATTTTTATCACCAATTTGAAAAAATGCTTGAATTTCATTTTTTTGGCTTGCGGGCTTGATGAACTTTCTGGAAAAACAGTCGGGACAGTCATGTTTTGAGGGACCAAAAGTGAATATTTTTAAAACCTGTTTCTACCTCAAGTAGCCCTTGATGTCTACTTTCTAACCCAATTTGAATCACTCAATTTGGATTTGAAACGAAAACGTTAGAGCCAAAACATTGACCGGATGTCTAGCGGGCAACTCAGGAACAGAGTTGGGACAGTCAGTTTTTAGAGGCCTAAATGAATGAATTTTTAAAACCTGTTTCTATGGTAGATTCCCCTATGAATCTAGTTTACAATGCAATTGGAATCACTCATTTTCGATATCGTATGGGGAAGTTATGATCAAAATACTGACTGTCTATCGTAAATCAGCACTCTTAAAACTATGTCTTTCTGGCTGTTCCTTACAGTATTTGACCTATCAATTCTTCTTGTATTCAAAACCTGTTTCTATTGGAGATAAATAAATGAATCTACTTTCATTTCCAATTTGAATCATTCGAATCCGACATCAAACGAAAAAGTTATGCTTGAAATATCAACTATTGGTCTAAGCCGGGTAATCGACAATGACTCTATTATGCAGGTTGTTCTAACTAAAATTGACATATCATATCATTGAATTTCTAAAACCTGTTTCTACTGGAGATAAAACTTTGATTTAGCTCTCATTTGGCTTTGGAATCACTCGATTTCGACGAAAAACAAAGAAGTTGTGATTAAAACACTGCGGGCTAGCATGATTGGCCACTGCTCTCCTGCAAGTGACAGATGAATTTTACTTTGTTATTTTCTCAATGGATTTGTTATACAGAGTAACTACTTGTTGTTTTTTGCATAATTCTTGGATTAGGGGAGCCCGATCACCTCTCTTTCTCCATGATTGAATGTTTTATTGCAGGTAGACACTCGTTTTTTGCAGGTCCTGGGAAAATAAAGAAGGTCAATTTATGGACGAGTGATTTTTCAAAGAAATTTTTATAAAACAAAGGAAATTTATCCAAATCATTACCCAACGGATTTATAATAGAACAAATGAAGAATTGATTTCCATTTGAAGATTCATGTCATGTTTTTGCTGCCAAAACATTTTTCGAATAGATCATTTTTTTGACATAACATCATAGCTGTTGCAACTCAATTTATTTATTTACATACTGCTTTTTGTTGTTTCTTTTCTAATTTCTCTTATATTTTGTGTTTCAGGTATTGCTTCATTCAAAGTGCAACTCATCCTCAGCATCAATGCAGTGAACAACTAATTCATTCTTTGCGTGTTTGCATTTTATGGTTGTGTATTTTGCTGTTCCTTTTCTGAAGGGACAACATTTGTGTGCATTTTTGTCGTTCCTGCTGTTCCTTTTTCAAAGGGACATCATTTTTGTTTTGTTATTTGTTTTCTAAAGGAATAGCACTTTTTGGTTCAGCCATTCATTTTGCTGTTCCTTTTTCACAGTTCATTTTGCTGTTGCTTTTCGAAATGGAACAGCTGCTGTTCCATTTCGAAATGGAACAACACTTTTGCACTGTCACGTTCGCCGCTGTTCCTTTTCGAAATGGAACAACACTTTTTTCACTTTCACATTTTGCTGTTCCTTTTCGAAATGGAACAACACTTTTTGCACTTTCATATTTTGCTGTTCCTTTTCGAAATGGAACAACACTTTTTGCACTTTCACATTTTGCTGTTCCTTTTCGAAATGGAACAACACTTTTTGCACTTTCACATTTTGCTGTTCCTTTTCGAAATGGAACATCACTTTTTGCACTTTCACATTTTGCTGTTCCTTTTCGAAATGGAACAACACTTTTGCACTTTCACGTTTTGCTGTTCACTTTCGAAATGGAACAACACTTTTTGCACTTTTACATTTTGCTGTTCCTTTTCGAAATGGAACAGCTGCTGTTCCTTTTCGAAATGGAACAACACTTTTGCACTTTCACGTTTTGCTGTTCCTTTTCGAAAGGGACAGCACTTCGACACTTTTCATTTTTGATGTTCCATTTTCAAAGGAACGGTACTTTTTGATTTTTGCTTTTCCTTTTTCCAAAGGAACGGCATTCACATTCTCACATTTTTTTTGTGTGTATTTTTGCTTTTTGGTGTGCATTTCCTTTGTTGTTCCCTACAAGGAATAACATTTTTTTGAGTGTTTTTTGCTGTTCATTCAAAAAAAGCAACACTTTGGGAGTATTTTTGAGAGCAACCCTTTTCTTCCTCTTGTGATATTATTCCTAATTCATCTCAACCACATTTTACCGATTCCTTTTTATGGCATGAAGTACACTACTTTTATCAGGACAAGAATTATCGATTCTATTGAAGCGAGTTAATATCATTCACGTTATGATCTTTAACAGGACAACTCCTTGATGATAGATTTTTTTCAAAAGGGACACAGTTACTTATATACTACTTTACTGCATTGTTTTCTGTTGAACATGATATTGATTGATCATCTTAATACCATGCTGGTTCCACCCTTCCTGGTTATAATCTCCTCTGTCTGTAATAAATGAGATTATGGGTATATTTTTTTCTATTGACATGTTCAACTTCTTCCGCCATTCCTGCTCTTAAGGAGTATTGAGCCTCCCTCATTTTATCATAAAAATATGTAATAACAACAAAATTTTGTTTGCAGATGGAGGATAGGGGGTCTCATTACGAGCCAGCCTACCATGTTCATAAGGTTGTAACAGAGTGACATTCCCGTTATGGCCACCACACCAGGGTTATGATTCATTGGATAGCCAAATTATCTTTGGAACAGGAGGTCTCATCAGGAGCCGGCCTGATCACTTTTGCTACATCCCAGTGAATGGCAGTGTGATTATCTGGTTACCACGCCAGCACACTGATCTCTTCTGTAGAACAACACTGTAACTCTCCATTTATAAATTGAGGATCCTGGCTCATATGGGTTAAAAAGCAACCCTGCCGAGGCTATGGACGCCTGCTGGCAGCAGCGGCTCTGCTTATGGTATTGAAGTTATATCTTATCGTCAATTATTATTATAATACCCTTTTCTTATTTTTTTCTTTTTATCAGAGAAGTTATTTCCTTAACTTTTTCCCTGTTTTGAACCTTTATGCATGAGAAATTGTTTTATGATCAATCGCATCATTTTCAGCTAGAATACTATCAGCAAAGCATCTTTTTAGCACATTGTTGTCCTTTTTCGTTTTGTATAAACTATCATCAATCCAAAGCGTCCTATCTCTTATTCATAACTATCTTTACACACTTTGCTCTCAATATAACCATAATTTTCACCGTCCTATCATTGATAAGTGTACTCTGCTTCACTTACTAATATATTGTTCATTCCATTGCCTTGCCGTCCGCACCACCCCTCTCATATGCTTTATGGTTATGGAACCCTTTTTCCAATTGGAGGGGGGAATGTATGCATTATGGGGTTGCATGCGATATGATTACTACACTTTGCCATACCTTGTTGATTTGACAACATATTAGTATTGCATGTATACATAAGTTTTTCTAATTGAAATTTTGCATGCATTTTATCTGTTGCTATTCAAAGCTAACACTATGGATTCAAGAACATTGTATGCAAAATAGTGCTTTGTTTACAGGAGAACAAAAAGTATGGGCAGAATTCTATTCGTAGCATGACCACACTATTTCACTTCACAGTAGAGGCTCGTGAACGTGAACAATTCTTCAGACATGATGTGCTTCCCTGGATTCCACCTTTTGCATCACTTTTAGCACCAACTCTGCCTACATCAACGTCAACAACTGCCAATATTTATATGTCATTCCACATTTTTGGAGGTAAAACTTGAGGTAAAATTGCATAGTTTTCTAATTTATTATAAATTTAGGAGAATCTAATGAAAATCCATTTTGAGCATTATTTGTCATCCTTCATTCCACATCTTTACCACTTCCCCTTTTTCAGCAGCATGTCATTTTCGAGTGTGGGGGAGTGTTCTTTTCATTCATTTCTTTCTTATGATCACGCCATTCATATTCTTTATCATCCATTGCTATTCTTATTCATTCTCAACACCTCCCTTATGCCATGTTGTTTTACACCAAGCATAGAATTCAACAGATAATAGCTACCACCTCTATTTGTTTTCTAGCATCGCATGAGGGCATGCTAATTTTTCAAAGAGGGGGAGGAATTGCTACGCATGATGGATGTTTTCTATTTTCTTTCTCATTTAAGGCATACAATTTCAGTGTAGAAATTGATTTCCATAATATTGTTTTAAAAAAACTATGAACTCAATTCTTGTGATCTCTAGGAAACACAAACATACTATTAAAATACACATACCTAGATAATTTCAAGATAAATTGGTTCATAAAAATTTTGGAAATCATGCACTCTCACCTACAACCATTTTGTTTATATCTCATGATCCGTGCATCAAAACAGTCCGATTTTTGGATCATAAAGGCATTTATATATTATAAATTACTTGCCAAATTTCGACAAAAGCTGGTTTGTAGTTTTTGAGAAAATGGTTAATGAAGTTTTCTGTTACTTATATCATATTTTGTTGCAACTTCATATATACATATAATTGAATGTCAATGTAAAAATTGTTATGCTTCCATCAAGATTACTAAAAGTGAATATTCATTAATTAAGGAAGAATTCATTTGTTCTATCCATTTCATGAGCTGAGATGAACATATTTTTTATCGCTTGGTTAACACATGGGTTTTCGTCTTTGGGTTGCATGAAGACATGCAATATATTCAGTTTTCGTTGCATGAGGACATGCAACATATTGAGTGTGGGGGTATCTTGGGCCATGAATACGACCACTTTGTAACACTTATTTCATCCATTTTTACTCTTCTCTATTATATCATCTATTATAATTTATCATTTAAATCCATTTTATAAATAATTTATGCTCTCATGGATGAATATTATTTATTCTCCTTTATTTCTAATAAATTGATGATTATGCATTATTTCATCAATGATAGTTCTAATAAGTTGGTTATAACATTATTCACCATTTTTAGCCTCCAAAGTAACTTCCAGATTGAAGATTTGATTTTTAAATCTGCCAACTCAGAAATTCGTTAGCTTAAGGAGTGATAGTTTTGCGGTTGAGATTCTGAGCAAATGAAGACGAATTTGAGAAATACGGAACATGGGTTTTGTCCAGAATGGGCCCGATTAACTTTTGCAAAAAATGGTTTGCCCAAATTTGGCTTGTACAGAGAGAAACGTGGGGTTCTTTGAGCACGACCAACTTAGAAATTCGCTGGTTTAAGGAGTGACAGTTTTGCGGTTGAGATTATGAGAAAATGAAGACGAATTTGAGAAATCCGGAACATGGGTTTTGTCCAGAACGGGCCCAATTAACTTGATTAAGAACGGTTTGCCCAAATTCGGCTTGTACAGAGAGAAACATAGGGTTCTTTGAGCACAATTTTCTCAGATTTGCAGTTGCGGCCGTCCTCCAAATCTCAGCTGCAAAGCCAAATTCGCCTTGTTCTTGTTGATCAAATGAGATCAGAGATGGGATGATTTGGGGGAGACTTCAGGATGACTTTGGGGATTCGAATGATGGCGAATTGATGATTTGAATTAGAGATTCAGAAGCAAGGATTCATGATAGGATAGGAGGAAGGAAGGATTGTTTTATGTTGTAAGTCTCAAAGCTTCAATTATTGTAATGATTTCACTATTTAATGATTAATACATAATTTGGGCATTGTTGTTCACTCTTTCCTTCTGAAGTAACCCAGCAGCGTCCGCTGGCGGCTAAGGGCCCAGCCTCTGGTGGAGTACGCTGCTGCTGTGTATCATATCTTTACAATTGCTGATGTGTGACGGTTTGTTTTCCCTTTAATTTCTTTAAATTGTTTTGTTCAGCGATCTTTTGTTTATGAACATTTCACGGAATTACTTTGTTATATTGAAATCATAATTGGATTGCGTGGGTGATAGAATTATTAATTATAACTTGAAATGTATTGCTGATAATTTTGATCTAATACTGCGCTGTCTAATTAAGAACCGTGGTCCATTTAATTGCTGCTCATTTATAATTGCCGTGGTTGTTCAATTAAGTTTCTACTCAAATATAACTGCGATTGTAATTGCTTCAATAATTGCGATTAATGTTCATGCTGCTGGATTAAGGTTGCTGATTCAATTACATTTATAGTTTGTTGTGTCTTTCCAATTACTTAGTTTTGCTATTCGGTTCCTTTAATTCCAGTTTGCTGTTCCATTTACGGCCGTTCCATTTTAGACTTGCTATTCCATTTCCTATTTGCTGTTCTATTTTACTTTCTGCCGTTCCATTTACTTGCATTTGCTGCTTTGGTGTGAGAGAAGGTCTAAGGTTGTAGTGAGCCTCAGCAAGTCGCTGCTTAGCTCCCAGACCTATGGTCCATGCTCTAATTTCCTTTCCATCAGTTTCTAGAGGGATGGGTTATCACTTCCGCACCCTTGACTGATAAGCTGTCTTGTGTGATTTTATCCTTTTGAAGTAATTTAGTCATAGTTTAGCACCCGTCTACTCTTGTGTTCTCTGAACGCTATACTACTAAACATTACTCTTGAGTAAATAGCCGCCTCAGACCAAGTACACTCTTGAAATAAAAAGTCGTCCCTGGGTTGATAATTAATGTGAAGGTAATTAGGAGTTCGAAAGGCACCTTTTTATCGCTCCACAGTGAGGTTATGAACGATCCTAATGCCCCATATGCCTTAAGAGTATGCGGTTTGCTAAAGTTCTCTAAAATGACAAATATGAAAGCAAACACTCACCTGCTCGAAATGCTCATTCACTACTGGAGCATCAAGGATGACTCTTTTATGATTGATCAGATGCCACTCAAGATAGAGGTTGAAGACATTTATGTCATCACAGGCCTTTCCCACAGGGGAGAGGTGATACATTTGATGGGCAGATCACGAGGCAGTCTCTCGATCGAGGACTATGTACATATATATTGCCTGGGACATCCAGAAAAGGATGGAAGTCAAATTCCAATCAAGTATGCATCATCTTGTTCACTATAGCTAGAGTGAATGGATCAACTTCCTTGCACCAGGCTTCACGGCTAGCCATGAGCCTAGAGGTAGAATGTCTCACCACCGTGTTTGACTGGTGTACTCCTCTTCTTGCCAACCTGAAAAGCCAGCTTACTTCCATCAAGAAAGGGTAGACAAAAAACTTTGGATATGGAACCATTTTGTGCTCTTTCTTCTTTAGAGGGTCCCAACACTCTGTCCTAGAGTATCAATTTCGATCAGCACCAAACGAGATCCGCGGATGGGCAGGTGGGCGGGCTTGATGAAATGCCTAGGAGGTGGGGACATTCCATGGACTGCATTTGATGATGACTTCTTCTCCTGGTGGGAGCAGGAGATCATTGGTGTAGACGACTACCCTTATGCTGGGCTTGACTTTCGAGGAGATCCAGATATAGCTTTACCACTGACAGCGACATGGGGCGATATAGGTAAATGTTTTTTGTTTTTATGGTTTTTTATAATTTTTCAAGTATAAAAATAAATGTTGAAAAATATTTTTGATAGGATTCAAATGACTAATATGATGATCATGTTCTAGATATTGGCCCAGTGCGACCGGATGGGTTCCCATGGCATGGACGTCGCGGCTGAGGTGCTGAAGAGGCGGCTACAGAGACAGAGCAACTTCTATACACAGTCCAGTGGCACTCGATAAAACTAACTCACCGAGTACCAATGGGGGCTGTAGAGGATCTCCCTATACATATGCAATGTCATGTGGTTGGCATGCCACGAGACTAGGTTCGCACTCTTAGGCATGTGGCCAAAGCAGTAGTTGCCTACCTAGCCACTCATCCTGAGCTGAGGCATTAGATGTACTGGACATGATTATGGGCATTTGAGTCCAAATTTTTGTATATTATTTTAGACACACTTATGTACACTCGAGATATTTTATGATATATATATACAGTTCGATTTTTTGATGCTTGATTTTATTGTGATGAATGAATGATGTTCCAGTCTAATGCTTGATTAGCAACATAATCGGCTAACCAATTATGAGATGTTGGAATGTGAAAATAATTAATGTAAGTAAATGATCTTTGCAACAACCTAACTCTTAAATACTGGTGATATAAACATGGATCCCTTGCCCGATAAATGTTATTCAATTGTGACACTATCAATTGTGAATCAAGATAAACTACCAGCGAATCGATTTCATAAGAAATTGCTTTGGATAGTAAATTAATGACGGTAGTATACTCATCCATATTATTTGAAGCGGGACCAATGCATACTCCCCTTGACACCATGAACTGACCAGTTGGATAGTAGAGTACCCAAGTTGCGGAAGCGAGGTTCCGTGTGTGCTAACTAGCGCCATCGGCGAATCCAATATAGACCAAGTCATCTGTCAACACCTTTCACAACAAACCAAAAGTGTTGATATCAAAAAACTCCTGATAAGATATGTACACACATACAAAATGTACAAAGAAGCCATTGTCTAGTTGCTACTTAAGCAAAGTACTTCTTGAGGTAGAGCCCATTTCGGGGCTCTGCCAATGTATTTCCTTCAAAATCGATTAACTCATATGCCCCTTTTTCTAAAACTCGTTTAATTATGAAGGGACCGTACCACATAGGTTTGAACTTGCCTGCCCCCAAGGCTTCCTTATCTTGGTCATAGATCAAGAAAAGGTCGCCTTCAGAAAAGGCTTGAGGATGGACAACTTTATCGTACTAAGTTTTAACCCTTTTCTTATTAGCCTCATTGATTGTGGTGGCATCTCGACGCTGCTCATCGAGATGTTCCAAATGAAGGAGGCGCTCTTCAAGACTAGAAGTCTCCGGAAGGAGCTCAATAGCTAACTTAAGAGATGGAATTTCACATTCAATAGGAAAGATAGATTCCATCCCATAAACTAACTAAAAAGGTGTAAACCCTCTAGCAGTCTTTACGGAGGCTCGGTGTGCCCAAAGAGCCCGATACAGCATAAGATGCCAATTGGACCAATTTTTATCAGTCGTCCTTTGCAGGATCATCTTCAGGGTTTTGTTCACTGCCTCGACCTATCCATTTTCCTGAGGATAATGAGGAGACGAGTGTTCTTGCTGGAAACCCAATTTAAGAGCCAATTTAGACATTAGTTGGTTCTGGAAATGACTGCCATGGTCAGTGACAACCTCTCTCGGGATACCGAACCTTGGGATATTCTAATTAAAAAGTAACAATGTCATTGTTTCACTATCGTTTTTGTAAGTGGTCAAGGCCTCGGCCCGCTTCATGAAGTAGTCTACGACCACTATAATGTACTTGTGATTCACTGCTAAAGGCAAATTACAAGTTGTAAAATCAATACCCCACTTAATAAACGAACCGACAGCGACAATGGGAAAAAGAGGATTTGGATGTGCGGGCATCTTTCGAGTATGAACTTGACAGGTGTGACAAAATTTGACCACTTCAACACAATATTTGAAGATCGAAGGCCAAAAATCGTGCCGTCGCATAAGATACATTGGGCTGTAGCAAGCCCTGAAAGATGACCACCATAAGCTCCATTGCGGCAGTCATTGAGCATTGAGTCTGCTTCCTCTAGGGTTAAACAACACCAAAGGATTGAATCAACCCCTCGACAATATAATGTATCACCAATGATAACATAATTTTTAGCCACGTGATGTAATTTTTGGCATTCATCCTTAGAGAAAGTAGAGGGAAACTTCGAAGTCTGGAGATAGACAATGATATCTCCATACCAAGGGTCGAGTGAAGAGATGAGGAATAAAGGTTCATTGGGAAATTATTCCTCATAAATAGTATCCTCTCCATAAGGTAGCTCAAAAATTAACTCGGAAAAAACCATGGATTTCATAGTCTTGGCAGACAAGAACTCGAGATCAAATTCTTGTAAAATGACTATCCATCGATTATATTTGCCCCCAATCACTCGCCTACTTGTTATAGACATTTTTGTGCCTTACAACATTGAGCATGAAATGTCCATAATATAAGGGATCCAAAGTCCCTAAACATGTTGTTCCTACCCCTAGAGGAACAAGGCTAACAAACCACAACAATTCACAGAAGTTGTCCACCAGAAACTGCTCAAAAACAAGCCAATTCAGGATCAATTCAGTGGCTCCACTAGCTGTCTGCGCTGAATGTCAAAGCCAACACTGGCTACCTGCGCTGAATGTCAAAGCCAACACTGGCTACCTGCGCTGGATGTCAAAGCCAACACTGGCTACCTGCGCTGAGCGAGAGGTGACATGTGGCAAGTTCATTCCACAAGGTGTCAAAACCTAGGAAGCTTCCAAAATCTTCCTCAATGACACTTGCCTCAGGGAATTTGACTATGATGAGTAAGAGGTTCCAAATTGCCAAGTGGAAGCAAGAACCTCCAAGTGGAATCAAGAACTGACAGAGGGAGAGGACACTAGTCAGATCTCAAGCTGACTCATCCTCTCTCCAAACATCTATATATGGATCTCTCCTCCATGAGATCTGGAGGCTGGAATTTTGTTATTGCAAAGAATTGCTGTTGGTTTGAGATTGGAATCATTGGGTGCTTAATGCTTTGAAGGGAGGTGAAGATAGGAATTCCATTTTGCTGGGAAGGAGATGCTGGATTGGAGCCCTCTGGGTTGTATCTCTTCCTGAACCTTGTTATTCATCAATAAAGCTATCTTGGTTTTCTCCTATATACTGGTGTATCTTTGATGTATGATTGCATTAGTATGTTTAGTTTACTTCTAATCCTGAACTAGTTATGATTATGAATCTATGTCTTTGTGTAGTGTTCTTCTCTTGTGATCTTGCAGAGACCTGTTGAAGCTGGGCGAGCAAGAAGACAAGTAGCTGGGAACTCCCAAAGAGAAGATAAACTGGATCGAGGGACAAACGGAAGACACCGGTTAGTCCATCCATCTCTCTTCATTCTTAATTCATAAAGGAAGAATACTAGAATAGCTGTCTCTGTTTGTTGCTAAGGCACTGTCACACCTTAGGTGGATAGGATCGTCCTGCATAGGCATTTTTCCCCACAACAAATTGGCGACTCCACTGGGGAGATCTGTTTAGTCATTTTATTTGTGTCTCTATCATTGTTTGTTTCATAGACTCAACAGCTACAATCGAACTGCATTTGCCCTTCTCGGATGCAAAGTAGACAGTTGCTGCCTTGATCCAATCACTGGATTTGTCTATGATATGAACAATGGACTCACAAATGATTTGATGATCCTTTGTGATAGATCTTAGTACCCCCTCAAAGCATCCCTTTGATTGTACCTTGCTTGTTGCTTTTATTTGGCCTGAAACAGTGGATTAATCAGCAACTGTGACCCAGAACCCAGTGAGAAACTCTCGTTTCTCGTTCAACGCGACCCCTATGAAGAGGTTCTACATTTCAACGCAGGTCCCATGAAGGCTACCTGCGCTGAATGTCAAAACCCCAGTGTTGAGGTTGCGCTGATCCAGTTTGGCCTTGTGCAGCTGGGGTTCTCTGCTCTGTGTTGCCCTGTTTTGATCTCTGATTTTTGCAGCCTGTAACCAGCATAGGTACCAGTCTAATAACTCCTTTTCTCTGCTTAAATTCCGCCTCCTTTTGTACAAAAATACTGTGAGTGTTTTTATGTGTTTGTGGCGTCATTTACAGTTTTCCTTTGCATGAGTGAAATAATCATCCTGTAGCCCTTGATTCAGATCTGTTGATTGTGATCTTAGGAGAGAGTTCATTGGCTGTTTACAGTTGATTATACATTTGCTTTTGCTTATTGGTTTGAGTTTGTCTCTTTTAAGTGTCGAAACAAGTGTTCATTTCGAAAGTCGTAAAGTGTTGTATTCTCTTCTACCCTTACTGATTTCGAAAAAGTAAACTTGTTTGTATTTGTCATTTAAAAGCAAATTCAAAGTTGTACAAAAAGCTTTCTTTGTAGGCATCAATACTAAGAAAGCGGAAAACAAACACCTACATTGTGCATTTGCATCTTGATAGTTTGCATGTTTGATTTAGGAAAAGTGCATTAGAGTGCGCTGATTGCTCTTTGAGAAAGGATGGTGTCTTTCTTTTCCCTTAGTAGCTAGGATTTTCAAAGTTGAAAAGATATAAAGCTTGCTTATCATCTTTAGACTGCATTTAGGAATTGTATCATACATCTCGTGGTGATCCAGAAAGGCAAACTTCTAAAAGATCAACTTAAAATAAACTGAATGAACTTAACAACGCTTTGCAACATAACGCACAACATAGAGGTCTAGGCTAGAGACGTGTTCCGGCGTCGTAAAGCCTGGTGACTGTCGATCTCGTTGAAGGTGGGTGATTCCTCCTGAGGGATGATAGCGCCAGTACGGATTGTGCTCCCACGTACCGTCACGTATATATTGGGATACCCCTATAGGAATATAACCTTTATCCATAGGAATCCGTGTCGGCCGCCCTACTGATCGCAATGCACTGAACACAGCATTCAGGAAGATCGACCGCCCGTACCTTAAAAAGTATTCTGCGGTTTTGTGAAAAGTTTGGCACACCCTCTGCCTAGAACTCCAGAGCAGTTCCTTTTGGCCTTTTTCAGACTATATAACGGAAAAAGTCCATCCGAGCATTTGTCACTTCGGGCTCGTTAAAACATCGAAGGAGACTAGAGTCATCTTTAGCTTTTTCTCGACTCTTTAAAAGTGAGAAAGCAAGTTGTGTCTAAGAGTTGTTAAAAAATTATTTTAAACAGAACAATCACCCTTTATTCCCGCGTTGATCTTTAGGTTGCAAAGATGGAGCCCACCAACCAAGGAATTCCTCTTGGTGGAAATCCTAGTCCCTTCTCCTCTTGGGGAGATGTTGGTGCGCCCCACATGGCCACTTTGTCACTTCCAGGATTGACAATTGGCTTGTCGGTCTGGCTCTTTTCAACCAATGTCGTTCAGAACGCCACGATTCCTGAACAGTCGAGTCAACAGTTAGACCAGACCAGAGTTGCCCACCAGCCTTCGACTTCATATAATTCTTCCTCTCCTCCTTCCTCTTCGCTTGACAGAACTGGTAAAACAAAAAACCGAGTTCCTAAGGAGAAGAAGGAGAAGAAGAAGAAAGAGAAGAAGAAGAAGGAGCCAAAGGCGACTGGGGGCAAACAAGTGTCGTCTGACAAAAATCCACACACAGCACTCACTAGGCCTAAATCGCCATGTGTCATATGCAAGGGAGACCACTTCCACAGAGATTGTCCCTGCATCCCTCGGATACTAAGGGACTGGTCTCCCCGTTTGCACAATTCGGTAGCGTCGACCTCTGATAGCCATGTTGACTGCTCACCGTCAACTAGTGGAAGTGAAGCCCCAGGACAGAGAGGGAAAGCTAGATTTCCCTACAAACTGTGTGAAGGCGATCATGCCATCCACCGTTGTCCCTTCTTAGACGAGGCAAAAAGAGTTTTGGAAGATCGCCCGATTTTACGAGCGCAACTTCCTCCTGGATATCAAAAACTCCTGCCAAGTCCTTCACTAGTTGAGAACCCGGCTGACCCGCTCAGGTGGTCAGCTGAAGCACCTATCATTGGAGATGAACCGTCTGAATCCATACCTGACGAAAGTCTAAAGGTTGAGGCGGCAGTTGACCCGGTTTTGCCTTCAGAGGCTCTATCTTCGAATGATACCATCACAGAGGAGAGTAAAGACGGCACCGTCCAAATTCTCTTCATCAACACTGACAACGACGAACACGGGGGCAATGCCCCCATTCCTTTATCGCAGGAAGGAAGTTCGTCAGAGCGATATCCGGCCGTCTATTCGGTCCCACCACCAAGCAACCTAGTTGTCTCGTTCGATTGGAACCAACTAGGCAGACCCCGGTTGCCAGCCAGTATACCATTCAGAATTATCGTTCAAATATACAGAATGGTAATGGCTGGCACTATTATTGATGAGGGGGCATCTGTGAGTATCCTTTCCTCTATTGCTTGGAAAGCGCTTGGTTTGCCAGCGCTTTTGCCTGAAATGAGAAATCTATCAGGCTTTGATAAAGGAACCAGTCGACCTTTAGGGATCCTCCCCAATGTGCCTATCACATTGAAAGGGAAGACCGTTCAAATGAACGTGATGGTCGTTCAAGGACCCTTGGATTATAACCTACTCCTTGGACAAGACTATATATATTGCATGGGGGCCCTCGTCTCCTCACTCTTTAGAGTAATGTGTTTTCCGCATGAAGGAAGAATGGTCAAGCTCGTGGACCAACTTTCGTTTCCCAGATCACACATCGCAAATAGTCATATACCATCCCTAAATGGTCTCTTCACGCAAGAAGTGTCTCAACCCATGGTCCGTCCTCCTGATGAGCGCGAGTAATCCGGGAGGATATGACTGGAACCCAGGGGGCATGCATCCTGGTCTGCTTCGGTAGGGAAACTTTGGGTATAGGGTAGGTTTCCGCGGGAGAATATGACTAGTCCGTACCCCGTCCGTCTAGGAAAAGGGTTGTTCTAGAATAAGATTCTTTTGTCAAAGTTATGTGAGTTGGCGGGCTACGTCGCTCACCTTTGTCTATTTCGGTAGACATTACCGAAGAAGTGTTTTATTCGTGGCCACGAATGAGACAATCTTTGGGTAACCTGAAAGAGGTAAGCCTCTCTCGTTAAAACAAATGTTTTGATGGAAAAGAAGTAGAAGTAACCTTGAAATTGTACTTTATACCTGGGGGCATGCAAACCTTTTGGAGTGCAAGCAAGGGGCAACTATTTATTTTTTAAATTTTTAGGACCTCTAACCCTTTAAACTCGTAGGATTAGTCGTTTCCGAACTTGCATAACGAAAGGATGCGGGGCATAGCTTCGTGAGATGAAGCTCCATAAAAAATAGAATCTCAATGAGACACTCTTATCATATGACTGGATAATCGAGCAGTTTTAGCACACAGTTCATGCTCGTTAAAAAATAAACGCAAGATCCGAGCAGTTTTAACGCGGACTTCATGCTCGTTAAAAAATAAACATAAGCAATGAGCAAGTGTTTCCACCAGCGTTTAAGCTCATTTTAAAATAAAAAATGAACCTACCCGGTAAATAACCACTGTGAATGTAACCTTATCAGCCATTAAAGCCTTGGTCGTGTTTGCACCATCACCTCCACTTTTCATTTGGCCGATCGTTCACCTCCATATGATTGTTTACCCATTTTGAGGAACAGCTGCGAAGAGTGATTTCACCTAGCCATCCTTGTGACACTTCCGTGATTGGAAAATTCCAACTTGTACCTGGAATCAGCTGCTAACCCTGTTTATCACTCGTTCCTCAAAAGACGAGTCTTCTTTAAGCTCTTTTCAACTGACTCGTAAAATATGAAAAGATTGCTGAGTCCTTGGCCTTCCAGCTCGTTAAAGGGACAGGAAGTGCTATCCCTCCTCTAGATTTTAATCTTTTTGGACCTGAGGGATTATTGCACAAAAAGATCGAGCGCTTGTTTTGTTCGGCTCGTTAAAACTATCGTAACTCATCCCTTCTGTATTGTTTTATACTTTTTCGGACTAAAGGGATTAGATGACGAAAAAGGAATTTTGGAGTTAACTTTATGTACCTTTTCAGACTCTCTAAAAATGAAAAGGACCGAGTTATCTTTGTCGTTAGACTCGTTAAAATCATTAAATAGCGACAAACTTGTCTTTAGACGAGAACGAGTTTCACTATCGCTAGGCTCGTTAAAACATAGCGATGGGCTTGCCCGAAGGGCAGGTTATAGAACAAGCATACGTTATCCTCCTCAAGCTTGACAAAAATAAAGAGGTACTGGTCAGTAATGAATGGGGAAAAATTGGGAGAAAATCAAGAAAACTTTGATGGTAGCAAGTCGCTCTTGAACATGACACTTTTCCTCCGTACCACAATCGGGTTGGGTTGTTTCATTCACCGGTCACATCACCATGGTCTCGCCATACCATCCATATTTGGGGTAATGCTACCGATCCATCGCATCAGTGTCGCCATATGTTCAAGAGAAGTCGTTCAGAAAAGTCAACCGTGTCCCATCCACTGCCATACATTATCCTTCATCCTTTCATGACCGCCACCCTGAATCATATGTCACAGATCGTTCTCACCTCCATCAAAATCATTAGCTCTATTCCGTGTCACTGATGTGGGATACATTAAGGCCCTCCTTTGACGGATCGCTTCTTGTCGACATCAGCGCATTATCCAAGAAGTTGATCTAGGAACAACCCCTTCAGTACTTTGAAGCTTGCATGCCTTAATGGCAAGTTTCTCACTTCCGGCGACAGGTATACATCAATGACCTTCGACCGAAAGATTTTGCGTGGTGTTCGACGCCAAGTCCTGTATTCACACCACGTGAATTGTACTGCAGTACCTTGAGGGTCATTATCATTATCAGTGATTCCTCTCGCGCTTGTTAACGGTTTACCTCATTGACCGATAATCAAGCGATGTCTTTCCATGTTCGACTTCAGAACATTTCTCACATCAATCGACTTGTACTTAGAGTGAAGATCGAACGCGTTTGAAGACCCCGGATCTAGTTTCATCCATCCGGGCTGCGATATATATTCAGGAAAGATAAAGACATTGACATGTACATCATTGCAGCAGATAATCATCCTACCCAAAGGATGATAATTTCATCAAAATTATCAGTCTACCAACAGATGATTGTCTACTCTATGTACAGAAAAATGAATTTATAAAGCTGAGCATGGGAATGATCGCCTCAGCTAGATCATGAAAGCAGTATGAAAAATAATGTATTGTATTGTATCTTATTACACGTCTCCTCCCAGCATTGGATGAACTTCGGACCCTCCTGGATAAAGCATTTCACCCGATAAACGGCCTCATAATTTAGGGGGCAAATGTTATAGACATTTTTGTGCCTTATAGCATTGAGCATGAAATGTCCATAATCTAAGGGATCCAAAGTCCCTAAACATGTTGTTCCTACCCCTAGAGGAACAAGGCTAACAAACCACAGCAATTCACAGAAATTCTCCACCAGAAACTGCTCAAAAACAAGTCAATTCAGGATCAATTCAGTGGCTCCACTAGCTGTCTGCGCTGAATGTTAGAGCCAACACTGGCTACCTGCGCTGAATGTCAAAGCCAACACTGGCTACCTGCGCTGAGCGAGAGGTGACATGTGGCAAGTTCATTCCACAAGGTGTCAAAACCCAGGAAGCTTCCAAAATCTTCCTCAATGACACTTGCCTCAGGGAATTCGACTATGATGAGTAAGAGGTTCCAAATCGCCAAGTGGAAGCAAGAACCTCCAACTGGAATCAAGAACTGACAGAGGGAGAGGACACTAGTCAGATCTCAAGCTGACTCATCCTCTCTCCAAACATCTATATATGGATCTCTCCTCCATGAGATCTGGAGGCTGGAATTTTGTTATTGCAAAGAATTGCTGTTGGTTTGAGATTGGAATCATTGGGTGCTTAATGCTTTGAAGGGAGGTGAAGATAGGAATTCCATTTTGCTGGGAAGGAGATGCTGGATTGGAGCCCTCTGGGTTGTATCTCTTCCTGAACCTTGTTATTCATCAATAAAGCTATCTTGGTTTTCTCCTATATATTGGTGTATCTTTGATGTATGATTGCATTAGTATGTTTAGTTTACTTCTAATCCTGAACTAGTTATGATTATGAATCTATGTCTTTGTGTAGTGTTCTTCTCTTGTGATATTGCAGAGACCTGTTGAAGCTGGGCGAGCAAGAAGACAAGTAGCTGGGAACTCCCAAAGAGAAGAGAAACCGGATCGAGGGACAAACGAAAGACACTGGTTAGTCCATCCATCTCTCTTCATTCTTAATTCATAAAGGAAGAATACTAGAATAGCTGTCTCTGTTTGTTGCTAAGGCACTGTCACACCTTAGGTGGATAGGATCGTCCTGCATAGGCATTTTTCCCCACAACACTACTGAGGACAAATTGAAATGGATTGACTGCCGCTAAGACAAAAGTTTTCCATAGGAAGATACAATGGCAGAGTCACTGGACAACATGGATAGCTGCCAAGGCTAGCTTCTCAACAGGAGAATAGCGAAGTTCAGAACCTATCAATCCTTGGCTCAAATAATAAATCACATGCTATGTGAGAGCATCATCTTCCTGAATGAGAACCATACCTATGGATGATTCTGTTGCAACGAGATATAAAAGGAAATCCCTACCATAGTCTGGTGGACTCAAAAGTGGGGCAAAGACTAATGCCTTTTTCAAGGCATCAAACGACCACTGCACAAATTCATCCCATACATATGGAACTCCTTTTCGTAGAAAATGCATAAACCCTTTAGTTATCTCGACATAATTCGCTATAAACCGTCTTAAGAAATTATCCTTCCCTTGAAGACTTTGAAGTTTCCGAATTGAGGATGGGGGAGGCAACTGAATTATTGCCTCTACCTTGAATGGATCAACCCTAATCCCTTCACTTGACACAATGAACCCTAATAACTCACTAGATGTAACCGCGAAAATGCACTCATTGGGATTCAACCGGATTTTGTAAAAATGGCATTGCTCAAAAACCAATCGAAGATGACTAGGGTGATCAGTTCTCTTTTGAGAACAAGCAGCTAGATCATCCAAGTATGCTTTGATGATATGTTTAATGTCATGGAAAGCATATGACATGGCCCGCTGGAAGGTAGCTCCAGCATTTTTTAGACCAAAAGGCATCTTTCTGTATGCAAAGGTACCCAAGGAACATATAAAAGTTGTCTTATGCTGATCTTCCAGATGGATAGAGATCTGATTATAACTAGAAAAGCCATCCATGAAGGATAAAATCTCATTCCTTGCACACTCATCAATAATCTGATCAATGAATGGTGTGGGGTAATTATCTTTGGGAGAAGCTTTGTTTAGGTCCCTAATGTCAATGCATACTCGGATTGTTCCTTTCTTTTTATCCACAGGGACTGGATTAGAAACCCAATCGACAAGAGGAACAGGGTATATGAAACCTGCCTTGAGCAACTTCTCTACTTCAGCTTTAATGGCTGCTACTTTCCTAGGATTAATCGGTCAAAGCCTTTGAAGAACCGGTTTGGCATTTTCATACGTCTTGATCTCATGTTGAACTATGGATGGATCAATGTCAGGCATTTCTTCATAAGACCAAGCGAATACATCTCGAAATTCCTTAAAAATGTTGGTGTAAATTTGAATTTTTTCAGGGGAACATTCGGCTTCGATAAAGAGATTATCAATCACGTTAGGGTTTCTGGAGATGTTTATAGATATCACTTTTGAAATCACTCACATATTACCTTTGGCACAAAAGTGTGCTGGAGCCAAAGGGTTTGATACCATACAAACATCCCTAGTAAACAACTTGAATAACCTAGATTCTACTTCTTGCAACGGAGGAAGAAAATATGAACGATGGTGTAAGTCTTCCCAAGGTTGATCTACACCCATCATCATTTCTAGGATTTCTTCTTCGGATGGTAAAACCATATCTAAGCAGTCCATAGCGGAGGTAGAATCAAGGGTTAAGGCCGAGGCCACATCACCATCTAACTCCTTAAAGAAAGGAGTAGAATGGTTATCTGCAGAGTTAACTATAGACTGATATCTAGGCTCTGCTGCAGACATAGGAAATGCCATTCCACCAACTTGTCCTTCAACTAATGTGGTCATAGGTGAAGGAAAGGTCCAAGGGTCTGAAAAATAATGAGTTCGGAAGAACTCTTCTCGTGAAGACTCCTTGGATGATGAAATGACATTGATTCTAAAGATAGGAGAGGAAAAATCAAAGGTACCCATCAATGAAGAATACATCCCAACTCCTAGATTCTCAGTAGGCGGATGAGGGTTATCCACTAAAGGAATAGTAGAATTCGAAGTTGCCCTATGATCAACTAGAGAATAATCCAATTGATCAACCTTAACAATTTTCCCCTCATGAGGAAAGCAAATGACACGAAATAGAGTCGAAACAATGGCATCCATTTCATATACCCAATTCCTTCCTAAGAGGAGATTGTAATCTAGGTTAGCGTCAATGACTTCTACTTCGATATTGACGACCTTCCCATGGGGCCTATGAGAATGTTCATCAAATGCAGTCAGGAGGGTAGGTGAAGGAACATCAGAAGGTGATCCAATGGCCTTCCAACATGACATCGACATGACACATGTGGAAGCTCCTTCATCAATAATGGTAAGAAAAATGTTAATTTTCCAATATGTATACTTTATTTGAAAAGAAATATGATGAGGGAGTCACTTTTTGACATTAAGCATGTTGAAAGTGAGCACTAAAGAGTTAATTGGATCAACTACTGCTATCATCAAAAGAAAAGAATTTCTTTGAGTTGGACACGACTGGAGAACCTCTAAAGAAGACATGGCGCATGGACTCTGAGCCAGATCCTTGACAATGGAGTAATTCTAGGTGGCCCTAGCTTTAGGATTAATAGTCGCATGTTTAGCGAAACCTTTCAGTATCCATGGTATAGTCTCGCCAGGGGGTCGCTCAATATTAAGGTCGGTATTTCTGGGAGCCGTTTTTTCCTTGGAAGTTTCAGCTTCATCGTAATCATGCGACCGAGTGGCCACATGGACAATAGAACCCATCATGAAGACATTTGATGATTTGTCCCCTTCCTCGTTGCCCCCTGCAGAGGTACTAGAATTTTAACTTGCGCCAGCAAGCAGTTGCTACCGTCGGGGAAAAGGGTTGGTTAAGACAACTTGAGAGTTAGAAGTCCCTTGCTGGCCTAACAACTGTTAAGTGTGTTGAATCTTTCGGCAGAGATGAGTTAAATGGTCTCCACTGCATAGCTTACATGGAAACTTGACCTTCTTTCTAGACCCATTTCCACCACCACCAGCGTTATTGCGAGGTTTATTTGCGTCAGTATTCACGTCTTGACTCTTTTTCTTACCTCATCCTTTCCTTTTCCCATTGGAATTTTGATTTCCTTTGGGGTTGGAAGATTGGATGGCATTAACCAAAGAGGGTTGAGAAGACGAAGGGTTAGACAATGTGACCTAGTTGCTCGTAGCAGTTTATAAAGACAACTGCTGCAATTCGCTCAATAGGTTCAATGCATTTGTGTCTATAGATCCAATGGTACCATCTGGATGTCGACCTGGCTTCGACTTAGCTATATCAACCTTAGTCCCAGGAGCATCTGCCAAGATTTTTTATAGAATCCCACACTAAGAGTAAATCAATTCTAACTATTGGGCCCTAAAAATAGCTTGCTCCTCAGAGTAGACTTAGGACAAGGAAAAATCCTTAGAGATTTTAGATTGTAAAGATTTTCAAAAACCATTTGAGATGATATTCGGGGGCAATTTCAGCTTTAGTTAGCCTCTTTCTTCATCTCCATTCCTGAATATGATCAGAAATGTGAGTTGTCGTGTCCTGATGAAAATTTTCCAGAAGTTCAGTTCAGACATCATAACCGACGGGCAACTAGAAATGATTTAGGAAAATGTTAGCCAAATTAGCGAAAGATGTAAAGCTATCCCCTGGCAACTCTATATACCACTTGGCCACATTTCCACTCAAGGTGCGTTGAAAAAGTCTCAACCTAATCGAGTCATTGATAAGGGAGTTTGATGACCACCACAAATGGAATGTGGTTACATGGTCGCCTGGGTCTTCACCGCCCTTCCCCTCGAACTGAGGAATGTCTGAAGGGAGTTTGGTTGGGACTAGAGGCTAGGCCGGATTGTATCGTTTGTTAATTTCATGAGATCTATTAAGTTTAATGTTTCCAAAAAAGGAAGCTTAGGAGGACCTTGGGGATTCCACCCAAACTAGGCGCAACTCCCAATGTTTTGAAAATATTGGCCTGTATTTTGGAAGGCACCAGGCTACCCAAAGTAACCAGCAAAACCAACTGAACCAAAAGGCGTACCTTGTGATCCAACAAAACTTGAAGTTTAACCAACTCCGGTCGAAAAACTTCCATAACCGGAAAAGTTCCCTCCTAAAGGATTATAAGGAGTGAATAACCCCTGATAAGGATTCCAAGCAGAAGCTAACCGAGGAATACTTTGAAATGAGCTAAATATGGAGTACGACCTATTCCCTTGTTGGACAAAAAATAGATTCTCAGTTCCCATGCCACTAACCGCAGGGTTAGTACAACCTTGAAAGGGATTGTTGCCTTGTCCTGTAGAAGGAAAAGGCATAGATCCTATCGCTAGGTTGGAAAGTGGTATATGACCACTTCCAAAAGGAAAACCATGAAATGAGGCTGACCCACCCATCATGTATGTGGAGGTACTGAATGGAACTGATGGAATACCCTGTGAATAGGTTGCAAACGGGAAGAACCCAGAACTAAAAGCATTGGCTTGAGAATTTCCACTCGTAAAAGGAATGGAGGTAGACCCAACTAAAGATGTGGTAACAAAAGACCCAAATAGAGATGCAGAGGGGATGGAAATAGTTCCTCCCCATTGTATTGATGCTGGAGTCTGCATAGTTGTAGCACTTGTGGTAGAAGCCATGCTTCACGTATTGGCCGTCGATGGTAAGTGCGTAATATGACCTGCACTTGACGGTCTATGCATTAGAGTCCCAACGTATTGTAATACGTCTGGATAATTAGATGGTAGAGGAGAATTCAGGGCCGCTAACGAATCTGGGAGTTCTTCTACCTATATGTTATCTTCCATTTGAAAGAGAACTTGACAAAGAACTAGAGTGTTCCTCTCTAGTTCTGTGGAAGTACCCGACCTATGCTGAACACTAATGCCCCCGAGAGGAGGATCAATCCCCGATGCATCAGCTGGCATGGGATGAAACCCACTAGAAGTATTACCTCTACGCCTTCTAGGCAAAGGATCTAAACTTGGTGGTGAAAGACCACGAAGTCTTCGAGACCGTCTTGGTGATCGGTCAGCCACTTTGAATTTTTATTAAGATCTAATTAAAGACTCAAGAAAGAATGAAAGCTAGGCCAACTAAGAGCACAAAGCACACACTAAAAATTCCATGAAAGATGTGAGCTAGTTAAACAACTTTCAAGTATTTCCACTCTAGGTGATGAGGACCGGACACCAAAATACAAGAAAGTGAAGTAAGGGGCCTTTTGAAGGTAGTCTGGGATAATGATAGCGAGTCCTATAAGTGAAGGTAATAAAGGAAGTTACGTTCACCTCCTAACAACAGCTTGCACTGGTGCAAGCCCCCAAGCTTCACAAGGGTGCCCTCTAGTAGTACCGTTGAGAGTGATACAATGTCGACCTCAGGTGCCACAGGATTCCCCTCCATAGCCACCTATGTAGATCCCTAGGAGAAGCCACTAAGGTTACCAAATCATGTCTAAAGTCAAGCAGAATAGTCTTGAGGTAAAATCCAACAAGTAGGAGAGGGGGTATCTCTCTTCCTTATCTTCAAAAACCCTCGTGATTAACTCCCAGATCCAGAGCTTTCCTAGGCTTCCTAAGACTATTGGATTTTCACTCACTATTCAAACTCCTATGTTTGACAGTCTAAATGGCCTTGGAGAGTTTTCTCTCCACTCACCTAATCCAAGGCCCTAAAATATCCTAAAACTTATTGGTGTGTCTAATTTGACAATTATAAAATGTTCTAATGTATTTTAGTTAGCACTTGTTTTTAAATGGGTTGTTCTTTAAGTCAAGGGATAAGCGGAAGTGAAACTTGTGGTGTTTTGACGCAAAAGAAATTAATAAAAACCAAACTATATGAAAATGCACTTGTTTTGTTCTTCGATAAAAGAAATTTCTACTAGGTTCTAACGAACTTCTAAGAAAGCAATAAATTCTTCTTTTCTTTTCTTTTACTCAAGCTTCACACTCACAAAAAGTAACAAAAATATGGATGCCTTAAAGGATGCACAAATTTATCCTAATGCAATGAGTGCATGCTGATGCAAGACTTAAGACTATTCTAAATCAAAGAATGAAAGTAACTTGTTTATCAATTGTAGTTTGCCACTTAAGATGTTTAAATAGAATATAAGTTGCTAATACTCATTTTCATCCAACATTAAAAGCAAGTTTCAAGACAAACAAAAATGCACTTTCACTCACGAAAAGGAAAATAAATGCAAATAAGGCCAAAGAAAGCAAAAACCAAGTTTTCAAGAAGTTTTCTTCAAAAGCAAAAACAAAAATGACTTTGCAAAAGTGCTCCAAATAAGACTAAGACTTTATGATTGAAGAATAGGCAACAAAACACTTTGCAAGTTTACAACACAAAACGGGTGAAAAGTCAACAAAACGTTTGTTTCAAGATGCTCTTAACAATCAGAAAGTAGCCCAAAAAGCTTGGTGACAACAATCAAAATATCAAGAAAGACAACTCTCAAAACCATCACACAACAACTTTCAAAAAGCAAAAAAAAAGGTAAATGGTCATAAAGATGCAGTTTTGACATGCAAAAAAAAAGATCACCAAAACAAGATTTGCCAAAAAGATTGAGACCAATCTTTCTATCCTGGAAGACTAGAACAGCTAGGATTTCCAGAAAGAAATCTTGTGTATTTAAACAAAAAGTGATGACACTTGCAAAAAAACAAAATAAGACCAATACTCTCTACAACAGGAGAGAATTTCAAATCACGAACTTGTTGTAGAAACAAAAACTGACACAGAAAAGTAACTATTTAGGAAAGACTTAGACCAACAGACAGATCTTCAGAAACAAAAATATTTGAAAAGTCTTGAGAATTTTAGGATATACGTGACTCTGTTGATGCACAACTATGTGTATACACTATTAAGCCTAAGGAAACCTACGTATACACAGGTTCACTTAAGGAAACTTGCATATATACACTTCTGTAAAATGGAAAAACAACGTATATGAAAGATCATAAGAAAAACAAAAAAATGGTCTGAAGAGACTGATCAAACTTACAGTTCAAGTTCCTACAGGAATAGACTACATAGTCAAAGCATGCAAATAAATAGTTGAGCCCTGATTGGCTTGAACAAATCGAAACTAGGAACAACAATACTATTGTCCCCAGTGGAGTCGCAAATTCTATTTAGCGTAAATTCCCCTAGGGTCTTAGGTTGATACCCTAGCAGATTGGACGTTATCTATAAAGAAAAACAAGCATTCCACACAGCCATGATGCTAATATAAACAAACTACATGAAGAGAGGTGCACCTGGGGGTCCTTCGTTTGGGAAGATCCATCTAGGGTCCAAACCCTCTTGGAGTTCCTCTTAGTCCTTCAACCTGCAAAACAATCAATTCTAGAAAGCACAATAGTATCCTGACCAAGAATCATAAATAAATCATCTTCATAGCATATTGAAAGGTAGTTAGTTATAAAATTAAAACAACCATTCATATGTGAATCATAACATTGATATCATAAACATGAAGAAAATTTATATCAGGAACAAGAAAAGTGTTTCTTTTATTATAGATAACTAAGGTATAGAAAGGAATGATTTCATCTGAGTCTTCCTTTCCCAAGCTCCAAGTGGAACCGTCCTCCGGAGTTGTTGAGTCTCAAGCCTTCAACAAACTCCTTCCATGACTTACTCCAAGATATCTCAAGTAGTGGAAAGACATCATAACTAAAGGAAATAAGGGTTTCCTGTAATGGGGGAAGTGTTGGAAGCACAAGGATCTTCAAACCTAGTCAGGGATAATCTCAGCAGAGTGATTTTTCTCTCTATCTTCTCCTCCTTAGGCCTTCCCATTGAATCCTTTTTATACTTCTGCCAAAGTAGTTTTTTAGCTGGGAATTCGTTGGGAACAGTTGTGCCATGGGCACTAATAGGTAATCAACAGGTAAAACCCATGATATCCACCTAAAATTAAGGATATTTAATTTTTTTAAGTGTTTTAAGACATATACGCGGGTTGGGTATACACAGACCCGAGTACACACGGGTTTAGCTCAGGGCAATGTCGTGTATAAGGAATAAAACACTATTTTTTAAGTGTTTGGACCAGGTATGGAAGGGGGGTTTGCCTTAGGCCATGAGTGCAACATCACAAACATCAAGAGTGAGATTTGGGGCTATAACACACCTACATAAGGAGAGGCTTCCTAGAGGAAAATACAACAAGTTAAAATTGAAGAAAATTGGGCCTTGCAAGATTCTTCAAAAGTTTTTTGTGAACGCTTATCAGTTGTAGTTACCTCCAGGTATAGGAATCTCACCCACTTTTAATGTGGGAGATATGTACCCATACATTCCTACTAATGAAGAAGATAGTTCAGAAATATGAACATGAAACACCCAGAATGAGAACAACTCCTGGATTAAATAGATGCCCCCAGGAAAGCCATTACAGATCGAGCAGATTCTAGACACCCAGGTGGCAAGATGGAATCAAAGAAAAGAATATTTGTGGTACTTAGTCAAGTGGAAGGGCCTTCCTATTGAATATAGTTCTTGGTTAGATGTTGAATAGATTCAAAGTGCCATGTACTCTATTGAAGAGCTCATGGACAGGAGCCATGAGTTTAATTTACCCCGAGAGCCTGATACAGGAGCATCTGAACTAAAAGGTGATAGCTTGTGTGATGTAGGGAAAGTTCCCTCTGTGGATAGAGGCAACCCCTCTAGCCCTAGAGTGGGTCTAGTCAAAGCAAGACAAAGACAACAGTTAATTCCTTAAATATTCATCTTTGAAAGAGACTACTTTATGCCGATGTTTGATGCAGTCTTCGTTAGGCTACTTTAGCTATCATTTTCTTCTCCTCAATGAGTGATTCACCTGAAACAACATAAGAAACAAAAACACATAATAAAGCATAGAAATGAACTATCAAATTACAGAATCAAGGAATCATAACCATCAAATCCGCCCTGCGCACTCAACTACAACATCCAAGCACACATCTGTGGACTTTCTAGGCCTCTGTGCACATAACTGCAGAGCCTCTATCTACTACTCCAACCCTCGACTCGGACTTACAGACGCTTTCATACTATATTCTTCAAAAACCCATTACATTTCATATTCAACATTAACCATCAAAACTTAACTTTCTCTACCCATAGAGCCTCGCTCTATTTATGCCCTTCCTTGGCCCACGATCCTTGTACGGGTTGACTCTATTTACATTTCTTTACCTTCTTTTCAAGCGGAGTACCCTTTGACTCAGCCTATTATAATTCACGCTCCGCATTTTTAGCAGAGTCTTTACCCTAACTTTACCCTTAATGTCAGGCTTCGAGCCCTCTAACTATTGCGTGGGGATTTTTCTATCCAACTATCGACCAACACAATCATCATGACTCATCCATCACTTAGTTTAGACCCATCTGGTCCATGGTATTTGCAACTTCCAAGAGGTTTGTTTATCGTGATGTGTGCTACCCTTTGAGTCCCTGCTGACCCTATTGTCAACTACTGGCGACCAGAGTCGCTTCACGCTACTTTCCTTAGTTTGTCTGGCCACTTGTGCCAGTGCCTATCCATGAACTTCATGCATTTTCCTTCACTTTCTCAAGACTGCCCCTTTTTCTAAAGCCAAGGTTGTTCAGGGTGCCATCGTAGATATTATCGGTGCACCTGATTTCAATTTCATCGAGGAAACCGGTTCTTCGGCTTCCTCTGCGGGCGACTTTATGACTCCTGTCACAACCATCCTGTTGCAATTTCATGTGATTACTTCATGCAGTCGGTTCTTCCATCATTCAACCTCTTCATCTGAATCCAACGTGCAAGAGCTATCGCAATCCCATGAGAATCAACCATCCACTGTTGGATTCACCCTGTCCCAATTTCATGCTATGATCTGGTAGATATAGTCTAGTTCCCCATCACTATCGTCATCTTGCATAGGTTCAATATAATGTGCTCCTTCAGTTGTATCCAATGGAATCACTACTCGGAGAGAATTCTTTTCGAAGGTCATTTTCCATTTCTTGAGGTTGATGATTCCATTCATGTTTGTTGCCCAATCTATCCCTAGCAATGCTGGATATGGGTTACTATTATCCACAATTTCAATGACCCTAAAATTGGTTTGTGTGTTGGCACCATTGATGTCCATGGTAACCCCTTGTAGCCTTCCCATAGGTAGAACCTTTTGTTGGTTTGCCATTCACAATTGGATCAGGGACCATTGTAGCATAGGCCTGCCCATGCGTTCCCAAGCCTGTTTTGGTAGGACATTTGCGTCGGACCCTAGATCTAAAATGACCTAGTCCATTTCATAGTCACTAATTTGAATGGTCAATGGCATCTCCCGACTGGTATGCAAAACATGTTTGCGCAATTTGTGGATCAAGCGTAGTTCGTCTACACTTGCACATCTATTTATTAACTCTTGTAACCCTTTCACCACATTAGCATCCCTGAGAAGCTTCATACAGGTTTATAAGAAGGTAGTTATCAAAGACCTATCCTATTCCAGTTCTGGTTGCCCCTAACTACCCGAAGTAGATGCTTCTGTGGAATTTTTCTTAGCCTCCAAAAAGGTTTCCTTCACTCATGCTAAATCATATTCTGGTTGTTTTGTGGGAGCCCTACGAACCCACATATCCTCTTCTAGTTTCTTCCCCTTATCTTTCCCTGTAGTTGTGCCACTTCTAAGCATCATATTTATGTTGGGGTCTTCGATGCATGGTTCAACCTTCATCATTTGGACATTTTGAGTGGGGCTAGTTGGGAGCACTCCTTTTTCCCGCAATTGAGCAATTAGCATAGGGTAGTCGACTGCATCATGATCAAACTGGTACCATGACAGGCAACAGGTTTGGGTTGGATTCGTACAATCCCGAGCGTAATGCCTTGGCCCTCCACAATTATAGTAGATTAATTATCGTCGTCCCCATCCAAGTCCCATTCAGCTGCAACCCCGTCCGCGTACCAGGAATCCCCCGCACGCGAATGGTGTGGTCGGGTCCTGCCCGTGCATCTCAATTTGCATCCTATACATAGGTGGTCGATCCATCAACATGCAACAATATTTTTCCTCATGACCCATCGTTCTGCAGAAGTAACAAAATAAGTGTTGAGGAGGTTGTCGTAAGCTTGGCAATAGGTGGCAGTGATCTATACATTCTTTCCTCCTGCCTAGCAAATCACACAATAGAGCACAGGCGCGACACTCAGTCCTGCTTGTACCTCCACTTTTAATGGCATCGGGCTTCCTATCGCGATATAGTTCATGAAGAAAGGGCAATGGTCCTTTTCGTGCACTTGGCTCTTACATTTAATACAGCCTACCACCGGATGTACGTCTGGTTGGGACATTATTCGTTGCTTTAAGATTTGCACTTCCAAACTCAAGTTTTGAATTTGCACATGGATTTGCTGAACTCCCAACCCTGGGTCCGGTATTGGGGTCGCATGTAACCTCATTGTTGTCTCCAGCACCTCAGCTTGGGTTGAGATCTTATGTTGTGACAAAGCCATCCTCAGATGTGGTGTCAATGATGGCACAAACCACACGCAATGATACCCATCTGTCAAAGTCATGTTAGCTTCACGAATAGTACTCTTTAACCTTTGGTCTAGATCTCATAGATTTTCGCTAGGAAACATTGCTATCTCCTTGAACCCAATGACTGATTGGGCTTCAGACTTTGGTCGGCCAAACTCTTTATTAAGAACATCCTGGATCATCACTATCCCCTCATTCAGATGGAAGATTAAGTATTTTATGTACCATGTGAGCACGCGGTCCTATAGTACACTGACCAACGTAGCCTTTTTTATGTTTTCATCTGTTATGCCTAGCGCATCCCATACAGATTTTACCACAAACCATAACTGACTTGTCTCTTCATTCCCTAAACCCTGAAATGTCGGTAACTTGACTGTGGACCCATCCTGGCTTTTGGTGGTGGAGGGGGTGGAGGTGGTGTTGGTGTGGATGGACTCGACATGGGTGAAGTGGGTGGTGGTGTAGACAGAGGTGGTATCAGTGGGAAGCGTTCTTTAATCAATCAAACAACACTTCGTGGCGAGAACATAGAGAGATCCTCTTCACCCTCCCACGAGATAGAAATCAAAGGGTTGTTCTCTACTCATCCTGCTTTTCGATAACCCCTTTTGCTCTATGTTAGTCTAGACATCAATATACACACAGAATCTGTTTTTTGCACAATAGCATCTTAATCCAAGTTTTCAATGATTTGATGTACCTACCTCGCGGTCCTTGGAGAAATTAAATTTCTGCTTCACTGTAACATATGGTTGTATCTATCGCAAATTCAATGATAAATCCTCCTATGATTCGATCTAACTAGTGGTCTACTACACACGCAAGTTTATCTTCGGTGGCTTCTAGCCTGCACACTAGTTCTAGATTCCACACTATCAGTAGGTCTAATATGCACCTCCCCACGCTATCAACTAACTTCGCAATCCACTGGTACAGTTCTATTAGAAATGTTGTGAAGAAGATTTTGTGTATATCCATGAATATATAGCGATCCAACCACTTTTCCTCCAATATCCGCGAGTTTCTATTTTCCTGAACCGCAAACTCGTGAAGCTTCAATTCCACCACTCTTCAAGCCCCTTCTTCATAGGATTCCAGTGTTCCCACATTATACACCCCTTAGGAAGATCCCAGTCTCAATAATGGAACCATTTGTTGGCTTATATGTGCCTGACCTAGGTTCGGAAGACTTATTCAGCCAAAGAAATCCCACAACTACGAGCCCTTTTGGTAATAGCCCACAGAGCGCAAATTGAGGTCTCACTCGAGGTAGCAAGGGAGGGTGTTGGAACCAGTTTTTCGCACCCTAGGGATGTTTAGATATGGTCTGGAGGTTTCATGCACTGGTTTATAGCTCCGCGCTGCTCGGTATTCACACAGATCTAGATTGATTATATCTTTATTATCAGTGCACTATTCTACTGGAGGATGCAGTTATAAATCAGATCTGTTCAACAAGGTCTTTAAGCAAAGATTTAACCAACACAACTGATTCATGCCATTAAAATGAACCTAGATTTAAATACCTTCATACAATAGCAGATTAATTAAACAAATATTATGAAAATTAGATTCGCAATAGCTCAGAAGGAACATAGAATTTTCAGAAGAAAATTATCTTTATTTCCACTTATCCTTAATACATCTAGATCCGCCCTACTCACTCAGCTGCAAGGGTCTGTGCACACAGCTGCGGACTCTCTAGGTCTCTGCACACACAGTTGTAGAGCCTCTATCTACTACCCCAACCCTCTACTTGGACTTACAGACGCTTTCAAACTATCTTCTTCAAAAACCCATTACATTTCATATTCAAGATTAACCATAAAAACTTAACTTTATCTACCTATAGAGCCTCACTCTATTTATACCCTTCCTTGGCCCATGATCCCTGTGCGGGCCGATTCTGTTTACATTTCTTTACCTTCTTTTCGGGCGGACTACCCTTTGACTCAACCTATTATAATTCGCACTCCGCACTTTCAACAAAGTCTTTACCCTAACTTTACCCAAAATTTCAGGCTTCAAGACCTCTAACTGTTGCGCAGGGCTTCTGCTACCCAATAGGTAGGAAGCCTACTCTTTCACGGATGGGTTCTCAGGATACCAGCAGATCAAGATCTCACCAAAAGATAGGAATAAAACAACGTTCACCACCGAATGGGATTGCTTTCAATAAACAGTGATGCCCTTTGGTATGATGAACATGCCGGCTACATTTTCACAAATAGTGGTAGCAACATTCAAAGAATTTATACACAAGTTCTTAGAGGTCTATCTGGATGACTGGACCATGTTTGGACTAGTCAAGGAGCATGTAGCAAGCTTACAGTTAATGCTGGATACTTGTTGCCAACACCAGATTATGCTGAATCTCAAGAAGTGTACTTTCCTTGTCCCATTCAGGAACCTACTGCACCATGTGGTTTGTAAGCAAGGCTTAATGGTCGATCTGGCAAAGATTTCTGTCATACTCAATCTGCAAGTGTCGCGAAGTGTCAAACAATTACGCGCCACTCTGGGTCACACGGGCTAGTATTGGAATGAGAAATGCAACAAAAGCTTGGAGATGCTTAAGGAGAAGATGGCTTCAACCCCTATATTGGTCTTTCTGAAATGGGACATTGAATTTCATGTGCATGTTGACGCGTCATGTATTGCGCTGGGGGAAATACTTACTCAACGAGGAGCAGAGGGACTGGACCATCTGATTGCATTTGCAAGTCACTGGTTGTCAAAATCTGAAAAGAATTACTCCGAAACTGAGCGTGAGGGATTAGCGATGGTATACACACTTCAAAAATTCTGCCATTATTTGTTGGGAGGTCACTTTAAGATGTATACTGATCACTCAACGTTAAATTACCTAGTGAATAAGCTAGTGTTGGGGGGGTGTATCTGTCGATGGTTGTTGTTATTCCTGGAGAATGAATTTGAGGTCATCATCAAGCTGGGACATCTAAATGCAAGCCTAGATTACCTGTCCCAAATTGAGACCAGCGAAGAACCCACAAATCTAGAAGACAGACTTCTTGATGCTCAATTATATGCGGTGCACGTAACAGATAGTCATTTTGAAGAAATAGTCCATTTCTTAACTACAGGGACCATGCCACATGGATACTCCATTCAACAAAAGAAGGAATTGGTGGACACCTCTACAAAATGGACAATGATGAAATCCTACATCGGTATGTCCTAGAGTTTAAGCGAGGATAGATCCTGGTTGAAGCCCATGGGGGGGTTTGTTGTGGGGAAAAGTATCCGACGCGGATGACCCTATCCCTACTCTAAAGGTGACAGTCTTTAGCAACAACTGAAAGTAAAGCTTTGATATTTTCCTTTATGAAAGTACAGAGAGAAGGAAGAAAAGATTAACCAACCTGGTGTCTTTCGCTTAGTCGATCCTTATTCTCTCTCTTTGTCTCTTGTTCCCAGCTCCTTGCTCTCTTGGCCGGTCCAGCTACACACAGATCCTGTACAAAACAAGAGAGGAAACTACAAGATACATGTACTCATAACTGATGCATGGATTAGAGTGAATCAAATATACAAGTAAATACAATACATCAATGCAATACAAGTATATAGGAGAACATGCAAAACTTTATTGATAGAAGTAACAGGGTTCTGAGAAGGTTACAACCATTGATGGCTCCAATCCAGCAGCACCTCCCCAGCAGCAAGAACTCTCCTCTTCACCTCTAGCAAAACAATCACCCAATAGCTCTAACTGTAAACCAACAGCACCTCCTTGCTTTACACAAAATTCCCGCCTCCTTAGACCTCATAGAAGAGCTCTATATATAGGAGAGAAGAAGAGAGGATGAGTCAGCTTGAGGCTGGCATAGAGCTGACTAGTGTCCTCTCCCTCTTCAGTTAATCTTCAGTTCTTGAGTCCACTTGGAGATCCTTGCTTACACATGGTGATCAAGTACCTCTTACTCATCACAGGGCGAATCTCATGAACCAAGTGTTAGTTTGGAAGCTTCCTGGGCAGTTGACACCTTGCAGAATGACTGTGCCACTTGGCCAATCTCGCCCAGCGCAGGTAGCCTTCATTAGATTTGACTTCCAGCGCAGGTACAAGGAGGAGCAGTTGCATTCCAGCGCAGATGCTCAGTGGAGCAGCTGACATGATCCAAAAATAGCCTGTTTTGAAGTGTTTTCAGGTGGAGAACTGATTGGAAGTGCTGTTGTTTGATGACCTTGTTCTTTTAGGGGTAAGAACAACATGTTTAGGGACTGAGGATCCCTGTAATTATTGACATTTCATGCTCCATGTCGCGAGGCACAAAAATGTCTATAACAGGGTTGCTGGCAGACACTATACGAGTCACGCCACAGCCTAGAAGATACTTAGCGTAGGATTATGGTGGCCCACTCTACACCAGGATTCAAAAGCCCACTGCTGAGCTTGCAATGTCTGTCAACAGACAGGGAAACCATCATGGAGAGATGAAATGCCGCTCCAACCATAGATGATGCTACAACCCTTCAAGAAATGGGCAATTGACTTCATAAGACCAATTAAGCCGTGAGGAAAAATGGGCGTGTGCTATATCATCACCGCAATAGATTATTTAACCAGATGGGTCGTGGCACAGCCGGTTAAGGACTGTACGACTGCGACAGCTGCAATTTTTTTTTTCGAAAATGTACTCAAAAGGTTTGGATGTCCCAAAATTCTCATGTGTGATCGAGGAACACATTTCCTGAACGAAACAATTAGCACGCTCATAAAGGAATTCCAGATTTATCACCAACAGAGTATGCCATACCCCCCGCAAGAAAATGGGATCATGGAAGCATTCAACAAAATCTTGGAGACTGCATTGACCAAGGTCTATAACGCGCAGTGCAATGACTGGGACTTGTGCATCCCTTTTGTGCTATTGGCATACCAAACTATGCGAAAGAACTTGACATGCCAAACACCATTTCTGTTAGTCTATGGTAAAGAGGTCCTTATGCCTATGGAATATATTGTGCCTAGTCTATGGATGACGACAATCACAGGTGTGGCAGACCACGGGGCTTTGGAGGAATGGCTCATGCAACTAGAGGAACTGGATGAGGAACGGTTTTGGTTGGGTTCCACCAGCAAGTACAGAAACAATGTGAGAAAGCATGCCATGATCGCCATATCAAAGTGCACACGTTTACGAAAAATGATTTAGTGCTTCTATATGATAGTAAATTTGAAAAATTCCTCAGTAAACTCCGAATGCATTGGTTGGGACCCTTTGTAGTCAAGGAAGTTACCGATGGTGGTACGGTTCAACTGGCTAAACTTAATGGAGACCCCTTCCCCGGCTGAGTGAATGGCAGTTGCTTGAAGCTCTATATGGGTAGGGTAGCCGCCTCACTAACCGTTTGAGGAACAGTCTCACTGCTCCAACTAGTTGAAAGGGAGTGCGGGATGGTAAAGCAGTCTAGAGGAAGGTGCGAGTACCCAGCTACACATCAAGCTAGATCAACAATAAGTTCGTGGTCACACGATTAAAAGTGTGCCACTCCGTGGCTACAAAGAAAGGTAACCATTTCTATCACTATTTGCGACATGATGTCTTCATTATGGCAAAAGGGAGTGGGTAGCGGGAAATTAAGAAAACAAGTACAAGTCAGATATGCCATCAGCCACCACAAATTTTACACAAAGATGGTAGAACAGGCGGGAATCAGTGAATTTGAAATTCGTATGGCTTATAAGTCACTAAGGCGCATCCACCGGGTGACATACACTCCTAGAAAACATATACTCAGTATCGATATGGGGCTGTTCATTCTCTCTACACATAGAGTATGCCAGATATGGCCGCTTAAGAAGCAGGACTCTCTAAGGAGTATGGTGGTGATAGCTACGGTCATCTCGTAGTTGGAAACATCAATGGTGGGGGATGTACCAGATGAAGAGAAACACGAAGCAGAATCGGTTCAGACACCGTCCCTCCTCCTCGGGGGTTGGCCAGTGAAATACAACAGAATAGCAAAAGGATCAACATAAAGAGACCACGTGTAGATATGCAGATACTAAGTCATCTCTGCTGTCTCTTCAAAATTGGGATCTTACTAACAACAACAAGGGTCTTGAAAAATTGCAACATAGGCTGCAACAGACAGTGCAAAGAGAAGATATAAAGGTCGGAAGTGACTGCGGTGGTACCAATGGGTCTCGTGTGTGGCTTCCCTTCTCATGATAAAATCCTATAAGTGCATGTTTTGTGTTAACCGAGCAGAGTAGAATGAGCATTATCGGTTGCAGGAAGTGGGAGAAATAGTGAAGCAGGAGCCACACGAAGTGTTGCAGGAGATAGCAAAGGAGCTGCAGAACGACGAGCATCACCCAAAGGGAGGCGAACCATGAAGCTAAGGCAGAGAATCTCGCCGCGCCGACGAGTGACTCGGGATGAGTCACGATGATTGTGTTTGGGGATTGTTGGGCAGCGGAGGTCCTACATAATTGTTTTGGGACAAAACGCCTAGGAATTAGGAGTAAATTATTGTAAAAACTCTGAAGTATGTGGAGCACAAAATGTAAAAGGTCAAGTCAAAGGATTGTCCACCCAAAAAATAATGTAAAATAATAGGAATTAAGTTGGTCCATGGAGCATAGATTGGTATAAATAGAGCGCGACTCTATTTGGGGAAAGGCAGTTCTCTTTTGAGTATGATTTTGGAGATCTGAAATGTAATTGGTGTCTGAGAAGAGCATTCTGAAAGTGTCTATAAGTCTGATTTAGGAGTTGGGGTAGAGGATAGAGGCCTAGAAGAGTCTACATCTCGGTGTGCGGACCCCTGCAGCTGAGTGCGCAGGGTAGATATGGACGTAAGGGTGATAAGTGGAAATAAATATAAGTTTCTTCTAAATTCTGTGTTAATTTTGAACTATCGCAACTCTGTTCTTTTATAGCTAATGAAACTATTTTGATCTACGTGCATATGCTTATTGAGTACTTGTGAATTGGATTTAATCATAAGATGTGAACTAAATGGAAGTAATAAATGTTTGCTTAAAGACCTCTCTAGGTAGATCTCGGTTATAATACTTAATCAAATAAATTAGATCTGTAATCAGTGTGGTAAAAGAAAGCTAATATTATATGGATCGGCGCGGATCTTGCGTAGCGGAAGGCTGCAGGATGACATTCAAACCTCTCAGACCACATCTAGACATCCCAAGGGTACGGAAACCTGGTACTAGCACCCTCTCTTGCTACCTTGGGTGAGACCTCTATTGGCGCTTCGCAGGCTGTTGCTGAAAGGGCCAGTAGCTGCGGGATTTGCTTCGCTAAATAATTCTTTTGAACTTGGGTCAGGCCCATATAAACCAACACTATGACTCAGAGATGAAATCGCAAGGCAACAGTGTATTCAGAGCTATTGTCGCAAGCAGGATACTAGTGACTTGCGACTATCCCTAAAATCTAACAGTCGTTGGGAACAGATGTACTCTTGTGATGGTATCGAGCAGTTCTTATTTACTCTAGGCTATTGTCACAGGTAGAATACTAATGTCTTCTGATGATCTTGAAACATAGGTAAAAAGGGTCAAATTCAGGATTTATGAGCATGGTTAATCTTGTTGAGTGATTTGGAAGATGTGGACACATATTTAGATGTATGACACAGAGAAGATGCCATTCAGGGACCGACACTTCCCCGGATTAGGGGATATGGGGTTGGTGACAAAATACTATCTAACAACTTGAAATAGTTTTCATTTTCTGTTGGAAAGGAGGAAAAACATTACAAATTTTGTTTTATTTTTGTTTTACTTAAATTTAGGCTCGTGCATTGATTGTGCTTTAAAAATTAAGAAAGCAAGTAGAATAGTTAAGAGTATGTTTAAAGAAACTATTAGATAAGTGTAAGGTAATTGAAGGACAGTTTCTCCACTGTAAGAGAATTTTGGTTAGGCATAAAAGCAAAACTAGATCTCCACTATGAGGAGGGTGCCATCTAGAGAGAAGAAAGAACATAGAAATTGAAATTACTTTCTTGAGTATATGTGAAAGCAAATGAATCTAAAATCTCTATCATTAAGAAAGAAGGACAATTCCTTTTTTTTTCATGTGCAGTAGTGTTTCAGATATTGTTTTAAAGCAAAATAGTGAAGTAACTCATCAAGAGGCCAATTGACATCGACAGAAATCTCGTGACTAAGGTCATTTCAGACCAGGAACCAGACAAAGGTAAAGCCAACAAAGATATCACATTCTTTCTCAAAAACCCAAGTACATTTACATTCAATATTCAGGCACACGTGTGCATTTGTAACATTTCAAAATTTAACAGTTTAATATACATTTATGAAACCAAAATAGTAGAGGGTTTTGAAAGTCACAAGCATCGAAAACAACACTTTGTAGGCCAAGACTAGTCTGACATCGACGATGTGAAACCCATGAAACCATACAAAACATACTGAGAAAAAAAAATACTAAGGGTTTATGCTTGACTAAGGATAATGTAAGCAAAAAGAATAAGACAATCATGAAGGGATCCTACCCTGTTTTCCCAAGCTACAAAGACTCCCAAGACCGAGGCTGTGGAGCATCATTCTCGAGGCATGTCCTGCATATCACCATGAAAACAAGATGGGTAGTCAAAAACTAGAAAGGCAGATAAAATAAGGTGTGAGAGAGTAGATAAAAGAAGGGAAGAGGAGGGGTTTACCTGGAAAACTCTTGTCTCCGAGTTAGAGGATGAGAACCGAGTCTCTCGCTAAAGGGTATCTCAGCAAGAATGCCATTGGTAAGTTTACCTGCTCACCAACGGGCTAGAGGGTTAGAATCATAAAAACGAGATGAAGGAATGAAACAAGAACAAAAAAATTACCTGAAGTAGCATTTGCTGAGCCGCCCACACAAGTAGCAAGGGAAGGATCTGTGGTTACACAGAGCGAGATCAACACTAGAACCAACATTGAACACCACCATGAGTAGAATGAAAACGAAGCATAAGCCATGCAACAAAGAATAAGTGAAACCACTTGTAGATTGAAAGTCGACCTGAAGCTTCCTTATACCAGCAAACAAACCACCACAAGAAACAAGCGAAGGCACAATGCACACACAGAGCCGAACCAGTCCAACAATGGATGCAAGAATGGAGGTTGACTCTTAGTTTCCCACAGAAGATGTGAACTAGCTACATTTTCAAAACCAAGGCTAGTACAAAGGGGCATGCCAAAACAATTAAAGTGCAATAAAACCTCACACCTAAAACCCTGTCTTTTTTATTCACAAGATCTACAAAGTTAAACGGTCGTTGATACATGTCCTTCCTCGATATTGCCACTAGTATGTATATCTATCTATCTATCGATATATATATATATACTTTACATGTTTTTTAATGAGGTAAAATTTAACACAGAGAAAAATAATAAGTATTTAACATACACATAAAAGTAATGTTTTTTTTATGAGTTAAAAACAAATATTTAATAACCAAAACAATAAAAGATATATATACAATAATATTATTAATAAGAAAAGAAAATTAAGTGTAAACAACATTTAAGAAAACAAAAAGAGTAGAGTATAAGGTGTATTGGTGCCAAAAACTTCAATTATTGTATGGTTGATCTTCAAAAATCCTTAAACTATATAATTTATAACCTATAGTAATGAAATAAACTTATTGGTCCCTAAATTTCATCTCACTTCACATTGGGACAACAAACTCGCTAGGGCTATATAACTTACCAACACCCCTTCCTTAATTCGCTTTGCTTCAATCCCTCACCCAACTTTACATGGAAAATATTAGATAAAGTTTGGTGTGTAATGTAAAAAAATCTTATAAGAATGTTTTCTAGAAGCTTGAAACTAATTAGGCACATGGTAGCTCCTATTATGTGTAAAATGTTGCATGAACTTGGAATACTTACAAAACTAAAAAATTAAATAAATGCATATCATAGTTAAAACTTATTTATGTGAGATGAAATTTATCAAATTAAAAAAAATAATTAGATTTTTAAATATATTAATTAAGTAAATTGATTTTATGGTTCAAACCTTTTTTGTGTGGATTAAAAAGCAATAAATACTTTTGATATAATTTGTATCATAGCTAAAACATTATTATGTGAGGTAAAATTTATCGTAGTGAAAATGAATAAGTATTTCATATATATATATATATATATATATATATATATATATATATATATATATATATATATGACATGTTTTTTCTTGAGATAAATTTTGACAAACAAGAAAAATTATAAGTTCTTAACACAGGTGTAAGTAACGTTTTTTTTGAGGTAAAAACAAATCATTAATGAAATGTATAGATCCATTAACTATGGATAGAACCAAATCACTCAAGTTGAGAAGCTTTTTTTTATCCCAAAACTTGATAAAATGTAATCACCCTAAGAAATTTGATTAGTGTTAAGATGAATATCTTTTCGATTTTTATTTTTTTTGAAATATACATATGATGAATCTAGGATGCTTTTAAACAAAACACACACATATATACTGTGAAATATTTTATTTATTTATGATTCAAATTCTCGACATTACAATGTTAATAGTGTCATGCCTTTTCATGAAGTAGAAATCATATATTCTCTATAAATGTATATAAATTAATTAAAATGTTACATATGTATCTCTATTTATATAAGTATGTACATATTGAATTATTTATGTTATTATTATTATTTTTTTTAAATATTACAGATCAAAATCTATATTCAAGATTGGAAGGTATTACAAATGTGAAAAATAAAGTATTTAATTTAAGGGTGACATTGATTTGTTTTGTTATTATTAGTTTTTTATTTGTTAATGTAGATATTATTTTATTATCTTTTTAAATTAAGATTACATAACAACATCTTCCACATACTAGGTTGTTGAGTCTCTCTTTGCCCAATAGAGGTACTCTTTTGTGTAGTATGGTATAGATGATGCAATGTCTTGTTTAACATTTTGCCTACTTAAAATAATTAAGTAAATAAATAAAATAAAATAACATTAAAAATAAATTTAATAAACTAAAATAAACATAAATTAACTACTTATCTTTAGTTCAAGTTTTTGGAAGCTTTTCTAGTGGTTTTTTCGAGTCTAATTTCTCTAAAATCTCGGAGGAATTTATTGGAATATTGTTTGATGGGTAGGTTTTTTCGGGTGCTCAATATACAAATCAAGGTTTCACCTCAAATATTCCTATGCAACCCAAAAGTCCAAAGTAATGAAAACTCCTAAAATTAATAATAATTAAACGAGCATAGATCCATCTTAACTCCATATCTACCAACCTAGAGAAAACCATTTTTCACTTTCTAACATGTTTGCATCTCAACAGACTTATCCTTATTGGTGCTAATTGGTAGATATAAATTTAAGATGGATCTAACCTCGTCTAAAATAAATTAAGCTCTCCAGCCAAGTATGGAGGACATGTTGTAAGGTTATGTAAATATTTTGAATGGGTCAAATTACAAAACAATAAAAAGAAAAATAAAATATATCTTATGTTGTAAGGTGAAAATCTTTACTTTTTCTTTTCTTGTTAGGTAAACATTTTACTTGGTCAAAGAAGATAAAAATAAAATAAAACAATTCATAATTATATTTATTAATAATAAAAAAAACAACCATACCTTTACATTTTTACTTGGTCAAAATATAAAATAAAGAAAATTAAAAATAGCTCTACCTTAAAACAAAAATAACCTTAAACTAAAATAATAAGGTAAACTTAACTTGGTGAAGTTACACGTGGTTTTTGAGCTAGAGCTTGATGAGAACTCATGGTATTGACCCATGGTATTCATTTGGAATAAAGTCCATTTAAAAGAGGAAATTAAATGGGCATAGATTTTGAGCTGGAGGTTTAATGATAAATCATGGCATTGACCCATAGTATTCATGTGGAATAAAGTCCATTTAAAGGAGTAAATTATCCATTTAACTCTAGAAAACCCATGGTATTGACCCATGATATTCATGTGGAATAAAGTCAAACCAATGGTATTGACCCATGGTATTCATGTAGAATAAAGTCAAATGGCATAGATCTATTGAACTGGAGATCTACCACATGGATCAAATCTCTTTTCACTCCAAAAGAAGTTCAAATTTCAATAAATTTAATATATGGATGTAGATGCTTCTCACACATAACAAAATAATATCTCCAATACAATTTAAAAAAAATTTATAAAATTATGTTATTTAAACATTTGGACTAGGTCAAATTATATAAAAATAAAAATAATTAAAAATAAAATAAAATAAATAAATATAATTATTAAAAATTAAAAATTAACTTATCCTAAATGTGGATACATACCACATTCACATACCACATACTTGAATTTGATCCATTGTAATTTATAATTTATTATACAATTAAAAAAATTAAATCATTCTAAAAAAATCAAATCACTTGCATAGTTTAATATAAATCTAAATATCCATAAAAAAATATAAAAACAGTTTTTTAATAAATACGATATATATTATATATTAATTTAGATATAAATTTAAATTTCCTATAATATAAAAGTACCAAAATAAAAAATAAATACGGAAAATTATCCAACTTAATTTAATTGAATCTTTATTAAAAACATAGTCAAAGCATGCAAATAAATAGTTGAGCCCTGATTGGCTTGAACAAATCGAAACTAGGAACAACAATACTATTGTCCCCAGTGGAGTCGCAAATTCTATTTAGCGTAAATTCCCCTAGGGTCTTAGGTTGATACCCTAGCAGATTGGACGTTATCTATAAAGAAAAACAAGCATTCCACACAGCCATGATGCTAATATAAACAAACTACATGAAGAGAGGTGCACCTGGGGGTCCTTCGTTTGGGAAGATCCATCTAGGGTTCAAACCCTCTTGGAGTTCCTCTTAGTCCTTCAACCTGCAAAACAATCAATTCTAGAAAGCACAACAGTATCCTGACCAAGAATCATAAATAAATCATCTTCATAGCATATTGAAAGGTAGTTAGTTATAAAATTAAAACAACCATTCATATGTGAATCATAACATTGATATCATAAACATGAAGAAAATTTATATCAGGAACAAGACAAGTGTTTCTTTTATTATAGATAACTAAGGTATAGAAAGAAATGATTTCATCTGAGTCTTCCTTTCCCAAGCTCCAAGCGGAACCGTCCTCCGGAGTTGTTGAGTCTCAAGCCTTCAACAAACTCCTTCCATGACTTACTCCAAGATATCTCAAGTAGTGGAAAGACATCATAACTAAAGGAAATAAGGGTTTCCTGTAATGGGGGAAGTGTTGGAAGCACAAGGATCTTCAAACCTAGTCAGGGATAATCTCAGCAGAGTGATTTTTCTCTCTATCTTCTCCTCCTTAGGCCTTCCCATTGAATCTTTTTTATACTTCTGCCAAAGTAGTTTTTTAGCTGGGAATTCATTGGGAACAGTTGTGCCATGGGCACTAATAGGTAATCAACAGGTAAAACCCATGATCTGCACCTAAAATTAAGGATATTTAATATTTTTAAGTGTTTTAAGACATATACGCGGGTTGGGTATACACAGACCCGAGTACACACGGGTTTAGCTCAGGGCAATGTCGTGTATAAGGAATAAAACACTATTTTTTAAGTGTTTGGACCAATTATGGAAGGGGGGGTTGCCTTAGGCCATGAGTGCAACATCACAAACATCAAGAGTGAGATTTGGGGCTATAACACACCTACATAAGGAGAGGCTTCCTAAAGGAAAATACAACAAGTTAAAATTGAAGAAAATTGGGCCTTGCAAGATTCTTCAAAAGTTTTTTGTGAACGCTTATCAGTTGTAGTTACCTCCAGGTATAGGAATCTCACCCACTTTTAATGTGGGAGATATGTACCCATACATTCCTACTAATGAAGAAGATAGTTCAGAAAGATGAACACGAAACACCCAGAATGAGAACAACTCTTGGATTAAATAGATGCCCCCAGGAAAGCCATTACAGATCGAGCAGATCCTAGACACCCAGGTGGCAAGATGGAATCAAAGAAAAGAATATTTGTGGTACTTAGTCAAGTGGAAGGGCCTTCCTATTGAATATAGTTCTTGGTTAGATGTTGAATAGATTCAAAGTGCCATGTACTCTATTGAAGAGCTCATGGACAGGAGCCATGAGTTTAATTTACCCCGAGAGCCTGATACAGGAGCATCTGAACTAAAAGGTGACAGCTTGTGTGATGTAGGGAAAGTTCCCTCTGTGGATAGAGGCAACCCCTCTAGCCCTAGAGTGGGTCTAGTCAAAGCAAGACAAAGACAACAATTAATTCCTTAAATATTCATCTTTGAAAGAGACTACCTTATGCCGATGTTTTATGCAGTCTTCGTTAGGCTACTTTAGCTATCATTTTCTTCTCCTCAATGAGTGATTCACCTGAAACAACATAAGAAAAAAAAAACACATAATAAAGCATAGAAATGAACTATCAACTTACAGAATCAAGGAATCATAACCATCAAATCCGCCCTGCGCACTCAACTACAACATCCAAGCACACATCTGTGGACTTTCTAGGCCTCTGTGCACATAACTGCAGAGCCTCTATCTACTACTCCAACCCTCGACTCGGACTTACATACGCTTTCATACTATATTCTTCAAAAACCCATTACATTTCATATTCAACATTAACCATCAAAACTTAACTTTCTCTACCCATACAGCCTCGCTCTATTTATGCCCTTCCTTGGCCCACGATCCCTGTACGGGTTGACTCTATTTACATTTCTTTACCTTCTTTTCAAGCGGAGTACCCTTTGACTCAACCTATTATAATTCACGCTCCACATTTTTAGCAGAGTCTTTACCCTAACTTTACCCTTAATGTCAGGCTTCGAGCCCTCTAACTATTGCGTGGGGATTTTTCTATCCAACTATCGACCAACACAATCATCATGACTCATCCATCACTTAGTTTAGACCCATCTGGTCCATGGTATTTGCAACTTCCAAGAGGTTTGTTTATCGTGATGTGTGCTACCCTTTGAGTCCCTGCTGACCCTATTGCCAACTACTGGCGACCAGAGTCGCTTCACGCTACTTTCCTTAGTTTTTCTGGCCACTTGTGCCTGTGCCTATCCATGAACTTCATGCATTTTCCTTCACTTTCTCAAGACTGCCCCTTTTTCTAAAGCCAAGGTTGTTCAGGGTGCCATCGTAGATATTATCGGTGCACCTGATTTCAATTTCATCGAGGAAACCGGTTCTTCAGCTTCCTCTGCGGGCGACTTTATGACTCCTGTCACAACCATCTTGTTGCAATTTCATGTGATTACTTCATGCAGTCGGTTCTTCCATCATTCAACCTCTTCATCTGAATCCAACGTGCAAGAGCTATCGCAATCCCATGAGAATCAACCGTCCACTGTTGGATTCACCCTGTCCCAATTTCATGCTGTGATATGGTAGATATAGTCTAGTTCCCCATCACTATCGTCATCTTGCATAGGTTCAGTATAATGTGCTCCTTCAGTTGTATCCAATGGAATCACTACTCGGAGAGAATTCTTTTCGAAGGTCATTTTCCATTTCTTGAGGTTGATGATTCCATTCATGTTTGTTGCCCAATCTATCCCTAGCAATGCTGGATATGGGTTACTATCATCCACAATTTCAATGACCTCAAAATTGGTTTGTGTGTTGGCGCCATTGATGTCCATGGTAACCCCTTGTAGCCTTCCCATAGGTAGAACCTTTTGTTGGTTTGCCATTCACAATTGGATCAGGGACCATTGTAGCATAGGCCTGCCCATGCGTTCCCAAGCCTGTTTTGGTAGGACATTTGCGTCGGACCCTAGATCTAAAATGACCTGGTCCATTTCATAGTCACTAATCTGAATGGTCAATGGCATCTCCCGACTGGTATGCAAAACATGTTTGCCCAATTTGTGGATCAAGCGTAGTTCGTCTACACTTGCACATCTATTTATTAACTCTTGTAACCCTTTCACCACATTAGCATCCCTGAGAAGCTTCATACAGGTTTATAAGAAGGTAGTTATCAAAGACCTATCCTATTCCAGTTCTGGTTGCCCCTAAATACCCGAAGTAGATGCTTCTGTGGAATTTTTCTTAGCCTCCAAAAAGGTTTCCTTCGCTCATGCTAAATCATATTCTAGTTGTTTTGTGGGAGCCCTACGAACCCACATATCCTCTTCTAGTTTCTTCCCCTTATCTTTCCCTGTAGTTGTGCCACTTCTAAGCATCATATTTATGTTGGGGTCTTCGATGCATGGTTCAACCTTCATCATTTGGACATTTTGAGTGGGGCTAGTTGGGAGCACTCCTTTTTCCCGCAATTGAGCAATTAGCATAGGGCAGTCGACTGCATCATGATCAAACTGGTACCATGACAGGCAACAGGTTTGGGTTGGATTCGTACAATCCCGAGCGTAATGCCTTGGCCCTCCACAATTATAGTAGATTAATTATCGTCGTCCCCATCCAAGTCCCATTCAGCTGCAACCCCGTCCGCGTACCAGGAATCCCCCTCACGCGAATGGTGTGGTCGGGTCCTGCCCGTGCATCTCAATTTGCATCCTATACATAGGTGGTCGATCCATCAACATGCAACAATATTTTTCCTCATGACCCATCGTTCTGCAGAAGTAACAAAATAAGTGTTGAGGAGGTTGTTGTAAGCTTGGCAATAGGTGGCAGTGATCTATACATTCTTTCCTCCTGCCTGGCAAATCGCACACTAGAGCGCAGGCGCGACACTCAGTCCTGCTTGTACCTCAACTTTTAATGGCATCGGGCCTCCTCTCGCGATATAGTTCATGAAGACAGGGCAATGGTCCTTGTCATGCACTTGGCTCTTACATTCAATACAGCCTACCTCCGGATGTACCTTTGGTTGGGACATTGTTCGTTGCTTTAAGATTTGCACTTCCAAACTCAAGTTTTGAATTTGCACATGGATTTGCTGAACTCCCAACCCTGGGTCCGGTATTGGGGTCGCATGTAACCTCATTGTTGTCTCCAGCACCTCGGCTTGGGTTGAGATCTTATGTTGTGACAAAGCCATCCTCAGATGTGGTGTCAATGATGGCACAAACCACATGCAATGCTACCCATCTGTCAAAGTCATGTTAGCTTCACGAATAGTACTCTTTAACCTTTAGTCCAGATCTCACAGATTTTCGCTAGGAAACATTGCTATCTCCTTGAACCCAATGACTGATTGGGCTTCAGACTTTGGTCGGCCAAACTCTTTATTAAGAACATCCTGGATCATCACTATCCCCTCATTCAGATGGCCGATTGAGTATTTTATGTACCATGTGAGCACGCGGTCCTATAGTACACTGACCAACGTAGCATTTTTTATGTTTTCATCTGTTATGCCTAGCGCATCCCATACAGATTTTACCACAAACCATAACTGACTTGTCTCTTCATTCCCTAAACCCTGAAATGTCGGTAACTTGACTGTGGACCCATCCTGGCTTTTGGTGGTGGAGGGGGTGGAGGTGGTGTTGGTGTGGATGGACTCGACATGGGTGAAGTGGGTGGTGGTGTAGACAGAGGTGGTATCAATGGGAAGCGTTCTTTAATCAATCAAACAACACTTCGTGGCGAGAACCTAGAGAGATCCTCTTCACCCTCCCACGAGATAGAAATCAAAGGGTTGTTCTCTACTCATCCTGCTTTTCGATAACCCCTTTTGCTCTATGTTAGTCTAGACATCAATATACACACAGAATCTGTTTTTCGCACAATAGCATCTTAATCCAAGTTTTCAATGATTTGATGTACCTACCTCGCGGTCCTTGGAGAAATTAAATTTCTGCTTCACTGTAACATATGGTTGTATCTATCGCAAATTCAAGGATAATTCCTCCTATGATTCGATCTAACTAGTGGTCTACTACACACGCAAGTTTATCTTCGGTGGCTTCTAGCCTGCACACCAGTTCTATATTCCACACTATCAGTAGGTCTAATATGCACCTCCCCACGCTATCAACTAACTTCGCAATCCACTGGTACATTTCTATTAGAAATGTTGTGAAGAAGATTTTGTGTATATCCGTGAATATATAGCGATCCAACCACTTTTCCTCCAATATCCGCGAGTTTCTATTTTCCTGAACCGCAAACTCGTGAAGCTTCAATTCCACCACTCTTCAAGCTCCTTCTTCATAGGATTCCAGTGTTCCTACATTATACACCCCTTAGTAAGATCCCAGTCTCAATAATGGAACCATTTGTTGGCTTATATGTGCCTGACCTAGGTTCGGAAGACTTATTCAGCCAAACAAATCCCACAACTACGAGCCCTTTTGGTAATAGCCCACAGAGCGCAAATTGAGGTCTCACTCGAGGTAGCAAGGGAGGGTGTTGGAACTAGGTTTTCGCACCCTAGGGATGTTTAGATATGGTCTGGAGGTTTCATGCACTGGTTTATAGCTCCGCGCTGCTCGGTATTCACACAGATCTAGATTGATTATATCTTTATTATCAGTGCACTATTCTACTGGAGGATGCAGTTATAAATCAGATCTGTTCAACAAGGTCTTTAAGCAAAGATTTAACCAACGCAACTGATTCATGCCATTAAAATGAACCTAGATTTACATACCTTCATACAATAGCAGATTAATTAAACAAATATTATGAAAATTAGATTCGCAATAGCTTAGAAGGAACATAGAATTTTCAGAATAAACTTATCTTTATTTCCACTTATCCTTAATACATCTAGATCTGCCCTACGCACTCAGCTGCAAGGGTCTGTGCACACAGCTGCGGACTCTCTAGGTCTCTGCACAAACAGTTGTAGAGCCTCTATCTACTACCCCAACCCTCTACTTGGACTTACAGACGCTTTCAAACTATCTTCTTCAAAAACCCATTACATTTCATATTCAAGATTAACCATAAAAACTTAACTTTCTCTACCTATAGAGCCTCGCTCTATTTATACCCTTCCTTGGCCCATGATCCCTGTGCGGGCCGATTCTGTTTACATTTCTTTACCTTCTTTTCGGGCAGACTACCCTTTGACTCAACCTATTATAATTCGCGCTCCGCACTTTCAACAAAGTCTTTACCCTAACTTTACCCAAAATTTCAGGCTTCAAGACCTCTATCTGTTGTGCGGGGCTTCTGCTACCCAATAGGTAGGAAGCCTACTCTTTCACGGATGGGTTCTCAGGATACCAGCAGATCAAGATCTCACCAAAAGATAGGAATAAAACAACGTTCACCACCGAATGGGATTGCTTTGAATACACGGTGATGCCCTTTGGTATGATGAACGTGCCGGCTACATTTTCACAAATAGTGGTAGCAACATTCAAAGAATTTATACACAAGTTCTTAGAGGTCTATCTGGATGACTGGACCGTGTTTGGACTAGTCAAGGAGCATGTAGCAAGCTTACGGTTAATGCTGGATACTTGTTGCCAACACCAGATTATGCTGAATCTCAAGAAGTGTACTTTCCTTGTCCCATTCAGGAACCTACTGCACCATGTGGTTTGTAAGCAAGGCTTAATGGTCGATCTGGCAAAGATTGCTGTCATACTCAATCTGCAAGTGTCGCGAAGTGTCAAACAATTACACACCACTCTGGGTCACACGGGCTAGTATTGGAATGAGAAATGCAACAAAAGCTTGGAGACGCTTAAGGAGAAGATGGCTTCAGCCCCTATATTGGTCTTTCTGAAATGGGACATTGAATTTCATGTGCATATTGATGCGTCATGTATTGCGTTGGGGGCAGTACTTACTCAACGAGGAGCAGAGGGACTGGACCATCTGATTGCATTTGCAAGTCACTGGTTGTCAAAATCTGAAAAGAATTACTCTGACACTGAGCGTGAGGGATTAGCGATGGTATACGCACTTCAAAAATTCTGCCATTATTTGTTGGGAGGTCACTTTAAGATGTATACTGATCACTCAACGTTAAAATACCTGGTGAATAAGCTAGTGTTGGGGGGGTGTATCTGTCGATGGTTGTTGTTATTTCCTGGAGAATGAATTTGAGGTCATCATCAAGCTGGGACATCTAAATGCAAGCCTAGATTACCTGTCCCAAATTGAGACCAGCAAAGAACCCAGAAATCTAGAAGATAGACTTCTTGATGGTCAATTATATGCGGTGCACGTAACAGATAGTCATTTTGAAGAAATAGTCCATTTCTTAACTACAGGGACCATGCCACAGGGATACTCCATTCAATAAAAGAAGGAATTGGTGGACACCTCTACAAAATGGGCAATGATGAAATCCTACATCGGTATGTCCCAGAGTTCAAGCGAGGATAGATCCTGGTTGAAGCCCATGGGGGGGTTGCTGGCAGACACTATACGAGTCACGCCACAGCCTAGAAGATACTTAGCGTAGGATTATGGTGGCCCACTCTACATCAGGATTCAAAAGCCCACTGCTGAGGTTGTGACGTCTGTCAACAGACAGGGAAACCATCATGGAGAGATGAAATGCCGCTCCAACCATAGATGATGCTACAACCCTTCCAGAAATGGGAAATTGACTTCATAAGACCAATTAAGCCATGAGGAAAAATGGGCGTGTGCTATATCATCACCGCAATAGATTATTTAACCAGATGAGTCGAGGCACAGCTGGTTAAGGACTGTACGACTATGACAGCTGCAAATTTTTTGTTCGAAAATGTACTCAAAAGGTTTGGATGTCCCAAAATTCTCATATGTGATCGAGGAACACATTTCCTGAACGAAACAATTAGCACGCTCATAAAGGAATTCTAGATTTATCACCAACAGAGTGCGCCATACCCCCCGCAAGAAAATGGGATCATGGAAGCATTCAACAAAATCTTGGAGACTGCATTGACCAAGGTCTATAACGCGCAGTGCACTGACTGGGATTTGTGCATCCCTTTTGTGCTATGGGCATACCGAACTATGCGAAAGAAATTGACATGCAAAACACCATTTCTGTTAGTCTATGGTAAAGAGGTCCTTATGCCTATGGAATATATTGTGCCTAGTCTATGGATGACGACAATCACAGGTGTGGCAGACCACGGGGCTTTGGAGGAATGGCTCATGCAACTAGAGGAACTGGACGAGGAATGGTTTTGGTTGGGTTCCACCAGCAAGTACAGAAACAATGTGAGAAAGCATGCCATGATCGCCATATCAAAGTGCACACGTTTACGAAAAATGATTTAGTGCTTCTATATGATAGTAAATTTGAAAAATTCCTCAGTAAACTCCGAATGCATTGGTTGGGACCCTTTGTAGTCAAGGAAGTTACCGATGGGGGTGCGGTTCAACTCGCTAAACTTAATGGAGACCCCTTCCCCAGCTGAGTGAATGGCAGTTGCTTGAAGCTCTACACGGGTAGGCTATCCGCCTCACTAACCATTTGAGGAACAGTCTCACTGCTCCAACTAGTTGAAAGGGAGTGTGGGATGGTAAAGCAGTCTGGAGGAAGGTGCGAGTACCCAGCTACACATCAAGCTAGATCAACAATAAGTTCGTGGTCACACGATTAGAAGTGCGCCACTGCGTGGCTACAAAGAAAGGTAACCATTTCTGTCACTATTTGCGACATGATGTCTGCATTATGGCAAAAGGGAGCCGGTAGCGGGAAATTAAGAAAACAAGTACAAGTCAGATATGCCATCAGCCACCACAAATTTTACACGAAGATGGTAGAACAGGCAGGAATCAGTGAATTTGAAATTCGTATGGCTTATAAATCACTAAGGCGCATCCACCGGGTGACATACACTCCTAGAAAACATATACTCAGTATCGATATGGGGCTGTTCATTCTCTCTACACATAGAGTATGCCAGATATGGCCGCTTAAGAAGTAGGACTCTCTAAGGAGTATGGTGGTGATAGCTACGGTCATCTAGTAGTTGGCAACATCAATGGTGGGGGATGTACCAGATGAAGAGAAACACGAAGCAGAATCGGTTCAGACACCGTTGCTCCTCCTCGGGGGTTGGCCAGTGAAATACAACAGAATAGCAAAAGGATCAACATAAAGAGACCACGGGTAGATATGCAGATACTAAGTCATCTCTGCTGTCTCTTCAAAATTGGGATCTTACGAACAACAACAAGGGTCTTGAAAAATTGCAACACAGGCTGCAACAGACAATGCAAAGAGAAGATATAAAGGTCGGAAGTGACTGCGGTGGTACCAATGGGTCACGTGTGTGTCTTCCCTTCTCACGATAAAATCCTATAAGCGCATGTTTTGTGTTAACCGAGCAGAGCAGAATGAGCATTATCGGTTGCAGGAAGTGGGAGAAATAGTGAAGCAGGAGCCACACGAAGTGTTGCAGGAGATAGCAAAGGAGCTACAGAATGACAAGCGTCACCCAAAGGGAGGCGAACCATGAAGCAAAGGCAGAGAATCTCGCCACGCCGACGAGTGACTCGGGATGAGTCACGATGATTGTGTTTGGGGACTGTTGGGCAGCGGAGGTCCTGCATAATTGTTTTTGGACAAAACGCCTAGGAATTAGGAGTAAATTATTGTAAAAAATCTGAAGTATGTGGAGCACAAAATGTAAAAGGTCAAGTCAAAGGATTGTCCACCCAAGAAATAATGTAAAATAATAGGAATTAAGTTGGTCCATGGAGCATAGATTGGTATAAATAGAGCGCTACTCTATTTGGGGAAAGGCAGTTCTCTTTTGAGTATGATTTTGGAGATCTGAAATGTAATTGGTGTCTGAGAAGAGCATTCTGAAAGTGTCTGTAAGTCTAAGTTAGGAGTTGGGGTAGAGGATAGAGGCCTAGAAGAGTCTACATCTCGGTGTGCGGACCCCTGCAGCTGAGTGCGCAGGGTAGATCTGGACGTAAGGGTGATAAGTGGAAATAAATATAAGTTTCTTCTAAATTCTGTGTTAATTTTGAACTATCGCAACTCTATTCTTTTATGGCTAATGAAACTATTTTGATCTACGTGCATATGCTTATTGAGTACTTGTGAATTGGATTTAATCATAAGATGTGAACTAAATGGAAGTAATAAATGTTTGCTTAAATACCTCTCTAGGTAGATCTCGGTTATAATACTTAATCAAATAAATTAGATATGTAATCAGTGAGGTAAAAGAAAGCTAATATTATATGGATCAGCGCGGATCTTGCGTAGCGGAAGGCTGCAGGATGACATTCAAACCTCTCAGACCACATCTAGACATCCCAAGGGTACGGAAACCTGGTACTAGCACCCTCTCCTGCTACCTTGGGTGAGACCTCTATTGGCGCTTCGCAGGCTGTTACTGAAAGGGCCAGTAGCTGCGAGATTTGCTTCACTAAATAATTCTTCTGAACTTGGGTTAGGCCCATATAAACCAACACTATGACTCAGAGATGACATCGCAAGGCAACAATGTATTTAGAGCTATTGTCGCAAGCAGGATACTAGTGACTTGCGACTATCCCTAAAATCTAACAGTCGTTGGGAACATATGTACTCTTGTGATGGTATCGAGCAGTTCTTATTTACTCTAGGCTATTGTCACAGGCAGAATACTAATGTCTTCTGATGATCTTGAAACATAGGTAAAAAGGGTCAAATTCAGGATTTATGAGCATGGTTAATCTTGTTGAGTGATTTGGAAGATGTGGACACATATTTAGATGTATGACACAGAGAAGATGCCATTCAGGGACCGACACTTCCCCGGATTAGGGGATATGGGGTCGGTGACAAAATACTATCTAACAACTTGAAATGGTTTTCATTTTCTGTTGGAAAGGAGGAAAAACATTACAAATTTTGTTTTATTTTTGTTTTACTTAAATTTAGGCTCGTGCATTGATTGTCCTTTAAAAATTAAGAAAGCAAGTAGAATAGTTAAGAGTATGTTTAAAGAAACTGTTAGATAAGTGTAAGGTAATTGAAGGACAGTTTCTCAACTGTAAGAGAATTTTGGTTAGGCATAAAAGCAAAACTAGATCTCCACTATGAGGAGGGTGCCATCTAGAGAGAAGAAAGAACATAGAAATTGAAATTACTTTCTTGAGTATATGTGAAAGCAAATGAATCTAAAATCTCTGTCATTAAGAACGAAGGACAATTCCTTTTTTTTTCATGTGCAGTAGTGTTTCAGATATTGTTTTAAAGCAAAATAGTGAAGTAACTCATCAAGAGGCCAATTGACATCGACAGAAATCTCGTGACTAAGGTCATTTCAGACCAGGAACCAGACAAAGGTAAAGCCAACAAAGATATCACATTCTTTCTCAAAAACCCAAGTACATTTACATTCAATATTCAGGCACACGTGTGCATTTGCAACATTTCAAAATTTAACAGTTTAATATACATTTATGAAACCAAAATAGTAGAGGGTTTCGAAAGTCACAAGCACCGAAAACAACACTTTGTAGGCCAAGACTAGTCTGACATCGACGATGTGAAACCCATGAAACCATACAAAACATATTGAGAAAACAAAATACTAAGGGTTTATGCTTGACTAAGGATAATGTAAGCAAAAAGAATAAGACAATCATGAAGGGATCCTACCCTGTTTTCCCAAGCTACAAAGACTCCCAAGACCGAGGCCGTGGAGCATCATTCTCGAGGCATGTCCTGCATATCACCATGAAAACAAGATGGGTAGTCAAAAACTAGAAAGGCAGATAAAATAAGGTGTGAGAGAGTAGATAAAAGAAGGGAAGAGGAGGGGTTTACCTGGAAAAATCTTGTCTCCGAGTTAGAGGATGAGAACCGAGTCTCTCGCTAAAGGGTATCTCAGCAAGAATGCCATTGGTAAGTTTACCTGCTCACCAACGGGCTAGAGGGTTAGAATCATAAAATCGAGATGAAGGAATGAAACAAGAACAAAAAAATTACCTGAAGTAGCGTTTGCTGAGCCGCCCACACAAGTAGCAAGGGAAGGATCTGTGGTTACACAGAGCGAGATCAACACTAGAACCAACATTGAACACCACCATGAGTAGAATGAAAACGAAGCATAAGCCATGCAACAAAGAATAAGTGAAACAACTTGTAGATTGGAAGTCGACCTGAAGCCTCCTTATACCAGCAAACAAACCACCAAAAGAAACAAGCGAAGGCACAATGCACACACAGAGCCGAACCGGTCCAACAATGGATGCAAGAATGGAGGTTGACTCTTAGTTTCCCACAGAAGATGTGAACTGGCTACATTTTCAAAACCAAGGCTAGTACAAAGGGGCATGCCAAAACAATTAAAGTGCATTAAAACCTCACACCTAAAACCCTGTCTTTTTTATTCACAAGATCTACAAAGTTAAACGGTCGTTGATACATGTCCTTCCTCGATATTGCCACTAGTATGTATATATATATATATATATATATATCCTTTACATGTTTTTTAATGAGGTAAACTTTAACACAGAGAAAAATAATAAGTATTTAACATACACATAAAATTAATGTTTTTTTTATGAGTTAAAAACAAATATTTAATAACCAAAACAATAAAAGACATATATACAATAATATTATTAATAAGAAAAGAAAATTAAGTGTAAACAACATTTAAGAAAACAAAAAGAGTAGAGTATAAGGTGTATTGGTGCCAAAAACTTCAATTATTGTATGGTTGATCTTCAAAAATCCTTAAACTATATAATTTATAACCTATAGTAATGAAATAAACTTATTGGTCCCTAAATTTCATCTCACTTCACATTGGGACAACAAACTCGCTAGGGCTATATAACTTACCAACACCCTTCCTTAATTCGCTTTGCTTCAATCCCTCACCCAACTTTACATGGAAATATTAGATAAAGTTTGGTGTGTAATGTAAAAAAATCTTATAAGAATGTTTTCTAGAAGCTTGAAACTAATTAGGCACATGGTAGCTCCTATTATGTGTAAAATGTTGCATGAACTTGGAATACTTACCAAACTAAAAAATTAAATAAATGCATATCATAGTTAAAACTTATTTATGTGAGATGAAATTTATCAAATTAAAAAAAATAATTAGATTTTTAAATATATTAATTAAGTAAATTGATTTTATGGTTCAAACCTTTTTTGTGTGGATTAAAAAGCAATAAATACTTTTGATATAATTTTTATCATAGCTAAAACATTATTATGTGAGGTAAAATTTATCGTAGTGAAAATGAATAAGTATTTCATATATATATATATATATATATATATATATGACATGTTTTTTCTTGAGATAAATTTTGACAAACAAGAAAAATGATAAGTTCTTAACACAGGTGTAAGTAATGTTTTTTTTGAGGTAAAAACAAATCATTAATGAAATGTATAGATCCATTAACTATGGATAGAACCAAATCACTCAAGTTGAGAATCTTTTTTTTATCCCAAAACTTGATAAAATGTAATCACCCTAAGAAATTTGATTAGTGTTAAGATGAATATCTTTTCGATTTTTATTTTTTTTGAAATATACATATGATGAATCTAGGATGCTTTTAAACAAAACACACACATATATACTGTGAAATATTTTATTTATTTATGATTCAAATTCTCGACATTACAATGTTAATAGTGTCATGCCTTTTCATGAAGTAGAAATCATATATTCTCTATAAATGTATATAAATTAATTAAAATGTTACATATGTATATCTATTTATATAAGTATGTACATATTGAATTATTTATGTTATTATTATTATTTTTTTTAAATATTACAGATCAAAATCTATATTCAAGATTGGAAGGTATTACAAATGTGAAAAATAAAGTATTTAATTTAAGGGTGACATTGATTTGTTTTGTTATTATTAGTTTTTTATTTGTTAATGTAGATATTATTTTATTATCTTTTTAAATTAAGATTACATAACAACATCTTCCACATACTAGGTTGTTGAGTCTCTCTTTGCCCAATAGAGGTACTCTATTGTGTAGTATGGTATAGATGTTGCAATGTCTTGTTTAACATTTTGCCTACTTAAAATAATTAAGTAAATAAATAAAATAAAATGACATTAAAAATAAATTTAATAAACTAAAATAAACATAAATTAACTACTTATCTTTAGTTCAAGTTTTTGGAAGCTTTTCTAGTGGTTTTTTCGAGTCTAATTTCTCTAAAATCTCGGAGGAATTTATTGGAATATTGTTTGATGGGTAGGTTTTTTCGGGTGCTCAATATACAAATCAAGGTTTCACCTCAAATATTCCTATGCAACCCAAAAGTCCAAAGTAATGAAAACTCCTAAAATTAATAATAATTAAACGAGCATAGATCCATCTTAACTCCATATCTACCAACCTAGAGAAAACCAATTTTCACTTTCTAACATGTTTGCATCTCAACAGACTTATCCTTATTGGTGCTAATTGGTAGATATAAATTTAAGATGGATCTAACCTCGTCTAAAATAAATTAAGCTCTCCAGCCAAGTATGGAGGACATGTTGTAAGGTTATGTAAATATTTTGAATGGGTCAAATTACAAAACAATAAAAAGAAAAATAAAATATATCTTATGTTGTAAGGTGAAAATCTTTACTTTTTCTTTTCTTGTTAGGTAAACATTTTACTTGGTCAAAGAAGATAAAAATAAAATAAAACAATTCATAATTATATTTATTAATAATAAAAAAAACAACCATACCTTTACATTTTTACTTGGTCAAAATATAAAATAAAGAAAATTAAAAATAGCTCTACCTTAAAACAAAAATAACCTTAAACTAAAATAATAAGGTAAACTTAACTTGGTGAAGTTACACGTGGTTTTTGAGCTAGAGCTTGATGAGAACTCATGGTATTGACCCATGGTATTCATTTGGAATAAAGTCCATTTAAAAGAGGAAATTAAATGGGCATAGATTTTGAGCTGGAGGTTTAATGATAAATCATGGCATTGACCCATAGTATTCATGTGGAATAAAGTCCATTTAAAGGAGTAAATTATCCATTTAACTCTAGAAAACCCATGGTATTGACCCATGATATTCATGTGGAATAAAGTCAAACCAATGGTATTGACCCATGGTATTCATGTGGAATAAAGTCAAATGGCATAGATCTATTGAACTGGAGATCTACCACATGGATCAAATCTCTTTTCACTCCAAAAAAAGTTCAAATTTCAATAAATTTAATATATGGATGTAGATGCTTCTCACACATAACAAAATAATATCTCCAATACACAATAAAAAAAAAGTTATAAAATTTTGTTATTTAAACATTTGGACTAAGTCAAATTATATAAAAATAAAAATAATTAAAAATAAAATAAAATAAATAAATATAATTATTAAAAATTAAAAATTAACTTATCCTAAATGTGGATACATACCACATTCACATACCACACATTCACATACCACATACTTGAATCTGATCCATTGTAATTTATAATTTATTATACAATTAAAAAAATTAAATCATTCTAAAAAAATCAAATCACTTGCATAGTTTAATATAAATCTAAATATCCATAAAAAAAAATATAAAAACAGTTTTTTAATAAATACGATATATATTATATATTAATTTAGATATAAATTTAAATTTCCTATAATATAAAAGTACCAAAATAAAAAATAAATACGGAAAATTATCCAACTTAATTTAATTGAATCTTTATTAAAAACATAAAAAATATATATATATATTCATCCAAACAAATATTTTAAACAGTCCACGTCATTTAAATTTGTAAACACTAACGAAATACCATGAAAATTTACCACATCTACCAGAGAAAAAGGAGTTTCATGAAAGGTTATCTTTGTAAGTTATGACCATGGCGGGTCGAGGAAGCACCGACCAAGACATTTCTCAGGCCCACAAATCAAAGAAGCACCGACCAAGGGATTTGTATATATAAACCACATGGCCAGGAAAACGACAAACTCATGGCCAGGCAAACGACAAACTCATCGTGTCATCATCATTCATCTGCGAGGAAGCGAAAACCAACCACCACCGTGTTGGCACTATCAACCCTGCCCTCCATTCCAAAATGGAGACTTTCACCGAGCAAAAGGAGGCTACGAGGGAGCAAGAAAAGGGTACCAGGGTCGCAACAATTTTCCAAATGGTACAAGACTCTATATCGGCATCACAGAGAGGACAAGATAACAAACTGAGAAGAAAGAGGAAACTCTCTACAGATTCAGTGTTAGTCCCTGTACGTTTCGCAGAAAATGTTCCCATGGGACTTTTGATTCAGGAGTTTATTTTTGGTGGCCAGATCTGACTTTGTAAGATTTGTGAAACACAGATAGATCTAGATTTGCAAAACAATAACAAGCTTGCAAGGCAAAGAAGAAAGCGAGCAAGAATTGAGAAAGAATGAAAAGTAAATTCTACATTATGAGGTTGAGAATAAATACATAAAAGCACTTAAGTTAAGCTTAGTTGTGCATGCAATAACTAAAGCTAACTAAAGCTAAGTGTGCTGTGCCGCATGCATGCAAACAATGAGTTCACTGGACCTAATCTAGGTGCATGTACACCAGCACAACTAGTCTACAGCTAGTCTAAGTCTACGGCTAGTCTACAGCTAGTGCATGTACACCAACACCCCCCCTTAAGCATAACTTAGGTGAGTGTGATGCAATAATGAATGGGTCCCGGCAGCAGGCCATTTTAGGTACCCATTTTTTTTTTTTTTTTTTGAGAAATAAATTACTCCACTTATCAGAGACTTTAGTGTCGTGCCACGATTTTTAGTCAAACTGTATCTATGGCACCTTCTCAGCTGCTGCTATTTTCGAGGTTCCATTGTCTTCTACGAATCTTTTCCAATACCAGTGTTGCTTCCACACAATGCCCATCTCCTCAATTGGCACATTTTTGGTCTCAGGGAGCAGCCAATAAACGAATGCTGTCATCACAGCCACTCCGCCTGCAAAGAAGTGAAACAGCCCGTACTTCATGTGGCAGAGCATTGCGAGGAATGCCTGGGCAATGACGAACGTAAAGAAAAGGCCTACAGTCACGGTGATGCTTTGTCCGGCGGAGCGTATCTCCATAGGGAAGATCTCGCTGGGAACCAGCACTGCCACAGGACCCCATGACCAGTCAAAGGCCATGACGTAGACGCAAATGAGAAGCACAATCAGTATGGAGAATCCCTTGGATAGACTGCCTTCCCCAGTGCCTCCAAAGTTAACGCCTAAAATTACTGCAATAGCCACCTCAGATTTCTTGAGCGTTTGGACATCGTCCGGAGTTTTGATGAAGTTGCCCATCAGCCGAAGAAAGCTCGTCAGGGTTGTGCAACGCTTTTTCTCAACAAACTCCAATGCAGCCAGGTTACAGAGCAGCACTTCAATCTGCAGAGGGGCGACTGTCATCCGCGGAAGGTACAACGTGTGAGAGTATGCATCGGACTGCCTATTATTGAGAAAGCCGAAGTTGCCCACAAAATTGACTTCAGAGAGGGCCCTGCTCTGCCAGTTCTGGACGAAATGGTTAAGAATGAGTACATGCATGGATCGTTCGACTTTGCGTTCAAGGACGCCGATTTTCCAGTAAAGACGCCGGGCCTTCCGCCGATCTCGAGCAGAGATCTGCCGACTGCGTTGCAGGACAGGTCGGATGAAGCCTTTTTCTGGTTTATGCATCATTTCTTGCGCCTTCGGGAAATAAAGGGGGTTTTGATAAATACCTTCGAGGAGCTGGAGACTGAACCAATCAAAGCCCTTGTGGAGGGAAATATATCTATTAATGCCACTTTTGGGCATCGAATACCCCGCGTTTATCCAGTAGGGCCCGTCATTTCTTCGTGGCCGTTTGAATCTCGTGACAGTAGGAAATGGAGTGGAGGCAGAGATGGTGGCCATGGAGGCAGGTGAGCACGACATTAGGCTTCCTGCGGCGGCCTGCATGAAACTCGAATTGAAGCCTCCATCGTTGCTTGTTGTAGAGCCTGAAAGAAGCACACGGGGGTTTTCTTCGTTCATACGGTTGAGCTCCACCTGTAACATCATCAACTCGCTCTTGGGCTCCCCTTCATCCCGGTTGGAAGGCTCCTGCGAACGAATAAGTGACATCCCGTCTTCTACAGTTGAACGATCGCTTCCCGTGTTGGCAGGCAATAGCGAAAGGTTAAATCCCTTGGAGGAGGAGGAGGGCCCTTCTTCTTTGTCAAACGGAACCAAATCCAAAGTCTCGTTCTCAGTGAGAGAGCTATATTCCACATGCATGGCGGCTTCCCATTCAGAATGCCCATTTGATTCTGCATAATTTTGTGGATCAGATCCATGCATTATATAAGCATGCATGGGCATGGATGGCTCCATAGTTAAGAGTGCTTGCGGATTTTCCTCAAATAGAGGGATAGAGGCAGGATCATCAAAGATATCACTCATGCTGTGCCATTTTTGTGCAGAAGTCTGATCTCGATGTTTAACAACTGGTGGTCTAACAGGGTTTTGAGAAACAAAATCAGAAAATGTATACAGACGAGATTGAACATTTACCTTGCCAGATGCAATCTTCAAATTGGTTTGCATGTCGTAAATGCTCACGGAATCTGGGGTAAATTCCACTTTCCTTCCGCTGCCTGTGTGTGTCATCTGATACACTGAGAGAAGATTCACAGCGAGCCTTGGAGTATGCAAGACATTTTCAAAACTTCCATCTTTGAATTGCACTCTTCCTTGTCCAGTTGCTGCAACTGCAGAATTATCCCCCATGAGGATGGGAGGACCTGAGTATGCATGCAGAAAAGAAAAGGATTCCTTTGAAGAAGCCATATGATGTGAAGCTCCTGAATCAATGATCCATTCTTGTGGTGCAGAACGAAGAGCAATCAAAGCATGCCCGTTACCTCTTGGATGACGTGCTTTTTCTCTTGGATCGGGTGCTTTTTCCTCAGACTTCTTCTTAGCATTCTCAGGAATGTGGTCTTCAAGATTGTATTGCTGGAGTGTCTGCGCCATAAGATCTATAGTCTTCTTCATGCATGCAGATTCAGGATGAAAACCACGGTGGCAATAATTGCACATTGATTTTCCTTTCGTTCCTTTCCTTTCCTTTGAGCCAGATGATCCATCGGGGGATCTAGGATTTGCCTTTCCTTTTGCATGCACAGTGAGTGCATGCGCTTTGGAATTTTTAAGTGTGCCCATTTTGATGAGCTTATCTTGCTCATGCATCAAAGACTGAATAAAAGTATCCAGTGAGGGAGGCTTCCAATCTGCACCAGTTGCAGATCTGACTGTGTGGAATGTAGAAACGAATACTGCATACTCTGGACCAAGTTTTGATAAAATGGAAAGAATCAACTGCCTTTCTTGCTTGGATTTGTCGATCCCGCATCCATTCAGCTGCACCAACAAAGCTTTATACCTTGTGAAAAAATCTTGAATGTTCTCAAAGTTTCTCGGATCTAATGAGTTTAACTCATTTTCGAGAATGTGACCTTGCATTTCATCTTGTTTTCCAAACAATTCTTCCAAAATTTTCCATACCTGATTTGGAGTTGAACTTGATTCAACATGAAATAGCAGTTCTGGAGAAATAGATAAACATAGGATGCCGAAGGCCTCGTCCATGCGATTGAAATATCTTGATTTCTCCACTGCCGATGTTGGTTCAACTTCCGTTTCCATGGTTATTCGAAATAAGCCTCTACTTCTGAGATGAAGTTGAATCTTTGGCTTCCATTCGAAATAATTATATGGAGTGAGAATTGCCGATTGTGGAAAATCTAATTTAGACTCCATTCTTTGTTGTTGCTTCAATCTTCTGAACCTGCAAATAAATTGCTTGTGCACTGATTTACAAATCCCTGTGCTCTGATACCATGTAAGATTTGTGAAACACAGATAGATCTAGATTTGCAAAACAATAACAAGCTTGCAAGGCAAAGAAGAAAGCGAGCAAGAATTGAGAAAGAATGAAAAGTAAATTCTACATTATGAGGTTGAGAATAAATACATAAAAGCACTTAAGTTAAGCTTAGTTGTGCATGCAATAACTAAAGCTAACTAAAGCTAAGTGTGCTGTGCCGCATGCATGCAAACAATGAGTTCACTGGACCTAATCTAGGTGCATGTACACCAGCACAACTAGTCTACAGCTAGTCTAAGTCTACGGCTAGTCTACAGCTAGTGCATGTACACCAACAGACTTAACGTTATTCGTCGTAAACCCACTTACCAGTCAGTGCAAAAGTTTGCCTAGGATTTTCCCACACATTCGCAAACGTATTCAATTTCTGAAATCTCTCATTGTTTATGGAACAGCAGAGATGATCGTCGATGAAGAAGCAATAGGAAGTTACAAAGTTTTCTTGTTCGGTATTTGTGAAGATAATGGCAATGGTTTTGTGCATCTTGCTAGATATGACTCCACAATAAACAAATGGAGGGTTGAAAAGATTTGCGTCATGGGAAACCTACACCGCGGCCCATTATCCTCAGCATTGTTTCCAGGCCCTCTACGGAGTTATCGTCGTGTAGATATTGTTATTGTTTGTTTCTCTGCAACCACTGATTTCTTTTATTACTCCTCTGAAGTGAATATAGTAAATAAATCACTGGGCTACACCATAGTGCGCCCAGGTCGGTATACGAGATTACCAATGGGAATTGAGATCCAAAATTTTTACAGGGTGCCGTTTAATGCAGGTCAGCGTGCATTAATTGGAAGATTGAATGGAAAAAACAGTGTTGGAGGTGTATATGGGAGGCTTCCTGTAGTCCCCCATTCTGATCTGGGCATATGGAAGTTTGATGGGCTCACACGGCAATGGAATCTGGTGAAGGTCATCACACTTGAATTTATGCAAACCATGATTGAATCTTCCGAGGGTACTGATTTTCTTGCAGTAGGTGATGGTTCAGATAACATTTGGCTAATGCTGACGGGCAGTAAGTATATGTTGCAATATACAATGAGCACTGGGATCCTGCAACTGCAACCCGGTTGTCCAGGAGGCAGATACATGGATGCCAACATTAATGGGAGGGCTGTTTTTGAACATTTGGGATTTTATGCAGCAGTTTGATAGATCCTTGTTGAGCTTATCTCTGAATTTATGCAGCAGTTTGATAGATCCTTGTTGAGCTTATTTACATTTATAAAGGGGATTGATTCTAGGAATCTTTTGAGTTTTGTCAATGATTTTTCGAGGTGATGGTGATTAGCTATAAATTTTATTGTTGGTGAGGCTTTATGGTATTGGAGTGAAAAAAAAGTGTGCCTCCTTATAATACTCTCTAAAACCTCTATATATTATATAGCTTTATAATTTTGAACTTTTACTCTGTATTAAATTTGTAGTATAAATAGGCTTTCTTTATTTAATATGGGTTATAAGTGGTTTTGGAATATTTTCAGTGTAAGGTACTTTATAATTTCGTATTGGAAGATGTTGAGGTGTAATGTAAGTATGTCAACACTTTTTAAATGCTCAGAATGGGCACTATGTTGAGGACTAATGTAAGTATATTGTCTAAAACTTCTATATATTATTTAGCTTTATAATTTTGATTTTGGTTATAAATAATTTTTCTTTATTTGATTTGGGTTATAAGTTGTTTTTCAATATTTTCACTATGAGGTAGTCTATAATTAAGTATGGGAGATGTTGAGGTGTAATGTAAGTATGTCAACATTTTTGAAATGGTGAGAGTTAGGGCTATTTTGAGGAGTAATTTAAGTATGTCAACATTTTTTTATTATTGGCTCAACAACATAACAAAATTACTCAATAAGACAAATATATAATTTGCCAAATGATCTTATATTTTTAAATAGGGTCGGATTTGTATGATTCATAGTTCCTTCATCTCCAAATATATGGTGTGTGGTCTATAGAAGGATTAGGTGAAGAGTTAATGAACATCATATATCAACATTGGAGGGCTTGTATAACTTTTAATTTAGGGTTATTCTTTGTCCTTTTATATGTGTGAGCCCCAAGGAAAAAAGTTGAGGTTCTTTCATATATTCTTTCCTTTTTGAAGGTTTTTGTGGTATTGTAAAGAATATATTGTTAATAAAAGTTTCAAAAGATTGTTCATGGCTTTTATGTTAAGGAAACCAACTACTATGTGGAAATCTCAATTGTTGATTGAATGTTTATAAAACATTGAAAATTGACATATGATGCTCGTGCTTGTCACATGAAAGGTGAGAATTTTTCAGTAGTTCATTATGGAAAGGGTCCAAGCTCGGGTATTGGATTCTTTAGGTGGTAGTTTTTCTATTTAACCAATTACCATCTTTCATAGAAACTAGCATTTTATGGTTTACCATTAACCAGTCTGCTTTGAATAATGTAGTTGTTTACTTATTACGACTAACCAATCTTCTTTGAGTTGGATAATGTAGTAATTTATGGGTTACCACGAACCATGTTCAATTCATCAATATACTCCCCCCTTTAAAGTTGTAGGAGGGTTATGCTTTTTCCCTCCCCTGAAGGTGTGGAGAGTACCTTTTTGTTTGAGTCATTTATTGAAATATTTTCTCTTTGTTTATCTATGTTTTGGCCAAGCAATAAGACTCGTAATTTATTCACTTCTTCATTCCATCTATAGGAATTTATCTATCCATAATTAAATTTCTTCTTATCCTTCTAATTTCAAAATATTTCTAATAGGTGATTTATCTTCCCACAGCAAAGACGATGATGGATATCAAAAACTTAATTGGGTTGAAGTAGTGCTGAACATAAAAGGTATCATCTTTGGTGTAGCCCAATTCATACTGATTTTTGTTGAATGACATTTTCGTAGATATACCACTCGAGTAATTATTTTTGTTTCTATTCTCAAAGTGTCCTCGTACACACAAGGAATCTCTAATCTCCATACTCTGCTCTCCATATTTTTCCATCTCATCTTGTCCCATAAATAGTATCAAACTATTTTATCAAGCTTCAAGGTAGTTGTATTGCTACCTATAGCAACAACTAGACTATCACATGAATCTCTTATAGAACACAACAAACTCAAATGTTTATATCAATAGATAAAAATTGTCTTACCATGGTATTAAAGGTGTTGAGATGCTCGTTTACCATGTATCCATCCTTCATCCTCAGGTTATTCATCTTTTTCTATAGGAACAATTTGTTCATGACAGACTTAGATTGGTACAAAGTCCCTAACATGTCCCACAAAGCCTTCATCTTAGCTTCGAGTGATGCATTCAACAATACTAAATCTAAGATACAGAAATGTATTATTCTCTTTGCCTTTCTATCCAACTTGTCCCGGTCTTCTATTGAAATTATCATTGGTTTAGTACTTGGATCTAGTGTGATCCACTTATATTTATCTACCAACATATCCTCCATCTTGAGCTTCCAAAACTCAAAAATATGACCATTAAATTTCTCAATCTCTATCTTTCCACTGTTCATTATCTTATTTCACTGTAAGAATTAATTCCATACATGTCCCGCTAAACACGATCTACCGCAGCCCTGATAAAAACCCATCAATAGCAAATACACCCCCTTGAACCTAAAACATAACTCTGATACCAAATGTCGGTTTCAACCTTGTACAAAAATTACTTGCAAATGAATTCTTCAAACAAAAAAATAAACAATGGTGAGAATAGGAAAACAATCTACAGAGATTTCGGCTCGATCCCAAAACTGGGACTACGGGATTGATTTTTCATTATATCTATTTCAATTTTAAATACATATACATACATGTTGAAGCATTCATAAACCCCAATCTATTAACTGTGGATTAGAACATAACGATAGTCCCCTTGACAAGATCTACACCAAACCATCATGCCCAAAATGATGTGTGAAACCTATGCACAAAACCATTGGTAGGTCCACCCACCATCCTTTAGTCTACTCCCCATCCTTTGCTCTACCCAAATATTATTGGGTTCACATAAAAAAAAATCCCAACATTTGTGGAATAACTACCTATGATTATTTATGACAAATTTTTGTAATATGTAAAATGTACTACTGATTTCTCTCTATTTAGGATGAAGAACCATTCATAATTTTATCTTATGTAAAAATACATCAGATACAGAACTACATCCATTAATTAAACAAATAACACATTATCAGGATAACAAAGTAACAAAATTACTTATTTCTTGACAATCATTGGGCTAGCACAAAATTACTTAGGAGAAAATGTAATCCCCCCAAGCTAGTTTTCTTCTAGAACAGTTCTTTATATAGGGACCAAAATAGGTCGACCTAGAATTTTGTAACCACACTTGGTCAATCTATGTTTATTAGAGACCTTCCAAGTCTAAAATGGTATTAGAGTAGCTAACTAGCTCAAGAAGCCCTTTTTCTCACACTGTCCTCCACTTCCTCAACAATGTCATGTTTAAGGAATCAACTTCATTTCCTCTCTTGGCCCTCCTTCAACTAGGCTCTAAGACTCTAGGTTGCCTTAAGTTTTTTCCACTCTCACCCTCTTGGACCAGGTTTCCTTAACAAAGATAATTTATCTCTAGGGAGAGGAATAACTATCTCATAATTGCCTCGAAGTAAAACTCTCTACTCACATATTTTCCCATTTTGGTAAACCATAACCAATTTCAATTAATAAAATTAAACAAATAAATATTCATGTTTATTGAGGACATTTTCCAAGTTGCTTCTATAAAAGTAAATCAAATATTTACTTTTTTTTAAGTTGCTTCTATAAAAGTAAATCAAATATTTATAAAAGTAAATCAAATAATGCCGCTTTGTTGCTTTCAATGGTGCGTACAAGAACCTTCACGTGCGTATGAGAACATTCAAGTCTTGGTATTTCTGCATGGGAGACAGCTCCTCGTATCGACATTTGAATGGTAACATTTGAATGCGGAAGGGTAACTGTCGGTCTCTGCGGGTATCGATTGGTATATTTAAATCATAATGAATGGACAACGCATTTAAATCATATATATGGTATCGATTGGACAACGGATTTTTAGTGTATCTTTAAAATGTCTTTAACGCTATCCCATATCTTTTAAACATTGTCCAACACTTTAACGATGCATATTTTTTTATTACTGGCTTCAAGGTCTAGAGAATCAAAGGGATTTATGGTGTTTTCTTTCAGTGAGCTTTGAAATTGTGATGTTGTTGCTACTCCAACTTTGTAGAGCTCGCGGTTGATGTCATTGCTGCTCCAACTTTGTATAGCTCGCGGTGAATGATTGATTATTGACTTTGATATGAATTAAACAACCAAAATTGTTTCCCACAGAAATTTTTTGAGTACAATTTCACTATATATCAGCAGAAGTATTTTTTCTATCAGCAGAAGTATTTTTTTTACAGAATGCATTCAATAATTTCTATGGTAGGAATAGTTCTCACTAGCAAGGAGAACTATCCTGAATGGTCTCAGATGATAAAACACACCCTCGTCTTCAATGAGTTATGGAAAGGAGTGTGTGTCAGAGAAGGAGACAATGACCCAGTATAGCCTGTCTCAGACAAAGAGCTCGTCATTTGGGAAAACAAGAACATAAAAGCTTATGCATTAATTGCAGCATCTGTAAATGAAGAGGTGAGTCGCCATATTTCGTCATATTCAACTGCCTTTGAAGCCTTACAAAAGATGAAAGAACTCTATGACTCACATTTTTCACTTGAAGTTGTTCAGCGCATGATTAAACTCTTCACTCTTGAACTCAAAAATAATGATCCTCTTGCCCTTGCATCTGAAGTAAAGTCTATAATGCATGATATCAAATCCACTAAGGTTGAGCTGGATATCCCTCTTATTGCTTTTCTCAAGGCACTCTATCCTACTTACTCCAATTATCTTGAGTCTTTGCAAGCAAATGGAAATCTCAAAGATATAACCTTTGACTCTCTTGTGAAAAGGTTTGATGAAAGAGAGAAAGCCTTTGGAAAGGAGACAACCCTTGAATCTCCTGAAGAGTCTGTGTGCCTTGCTCATAAAGAAAAGCATCATGCTCAAGATTCTACAAAAGGAAAAGGTGGACGAAGAGGAAGAGGAAGATATTTCAGAGGCAGGGGGCAGACATTCTCAAGGAGAAAAGGCAAATCTGCACTGTATTCACTGCAAAAGGAATGGATCACATGATGCCTCTACATGCAAGCTACCATGGGACAAAATTGAGCAGAAAAGAAACCAACGGAAAGTTAAAACTGATGATACAGACAAAGGTAAAGCACCTGAATCCGCTCACTATATTGAGGCACAATGTAACATTGGAGTAAGTGAAGATTTGTTTAATGCTTCACTTGCTTCTTTGAAAAATGATTGGTTGCTTGATTCAGGAGCAACTTGTCACATGCCTCATAGAAAAGATTTTTTTGAATACTTCACTAACAATGTTGATGGAGCAGTATAATTTGCAGATGAGTCAAAAATCAAGCCATCAGGGCTTGGCACAATCAGGCTTAAACTGCCTGGTCTTCTAGAATTTCTTCTTAATCATGTTCTATATCTCCCACAGCTCAAGAGAAACTTGTTGTCCTTGGTCCACATCCGCCAGCAAGGTCACTCCATTCATATGTTCGATGGCAAGCTTGAGGTAAGAAAAGCATCTAACCACTCACTTGTCATGAGGAGAATAGAAGAAGAAAGGCTTCTGAAACTGCAAGGAACCTCTACTCATGCACAACATTTCTCATATATTTCTCATCATGAAGAAGGTACACTTCCATCAAGTTTATTATGGCATGCTAGATTTGGACATTTAAACTATGACAGTCTCCGCTTATTAAAGAAGAATGGTGTTGCTGGTTTGCCTACAATTCCTAGGAAACATATTCAATGTGATTCTTGCATTCTAGGAAAGCATAGCAAATGGTCTTTTCATGATTCACATTCAAGAGCACATAGGAAGCTTGAACTCATTCATTCAGATTTATGTGGTCCAATGCCTGTTCCTTCTGCAAATGGAAATAAATATATCATGACATCTATTGATGATTACACCAGAATGTGTTGGGTTTATTTATTGAAGAACAAATCTGATGCTTTTCAAACATTCAAGAATTTTCATAAATGGATTGAAAATGATGCAAAATCTCATATTGGGTCTATTCGCACTGATAATGGAAAAGAATATACATCAAATGAATTTGAAAACTATCTTCGCCAACATGGGATCAAACATCAAGCAACTGTGCCTTATAATCCCCAACAGTATGGTGTAGCTGAAAGAATGAATAGAACAATCTTAAATATGGTACGATCCATGTTTTTCTTCAAAAATGTAAAGATAATGTTTTGGGATGATGCTGTTCTATGTGCTGCATATATAAAGAATAGATGTCCATATAATGCTATAAGAAACAAGACTCCTTATGAATTGTGGTATGGACATGTTCCTTCGGTAAAACATCTCAGGGTCTTTGGTTCCACCTGTTATGCTTTGATACCAAAGGTACATAGAAACAAACTTGGTGCTAGAAGTTGTAAGTGTATCTTCCTGGGGTATTCAAACACCTCCAAAGCATACCGCCTCTATCATGAAGTAAATAAAAAGTTTGTTGTATCTAGAGATGTAATTTTTCTTGAATCATCCAAAACTGGCAATGTTGTTGAGCGGCAACTTGATCGCTTGGATAGATTCGCTAAAACAAAATCATTTCAAGAATTTGATAATCAGATTCCACATCTTGAAGGGGGGATTCCTATTCTAGATCAACATGTGGCATCTTCTTCTGAAGAACACTCTCCCCCGAATGAAACTCCAACAACGAATGATGCTTTAAGTGATGTAATTGATAGAATTGGGAGACTCAATCTTGATTTAGTCCCAACTCGATCAACAGAGTAGCCTAGACCATCTCAGAAAGGTCCCCCAAAGTGGCTGACAAAGACACTTGAAAGTGTTCATCCTGATGAAATTGGAAAAATAGGAACCAGAAATTCAAACCGACAAAATGGAGGTGATTTAGATGACTCTAATTCACCTGTTGATATGGATGTTTCTTATGATTGTGAATTGAACTTGTCTACAGATTTTGAACCAACTTCCTTCAAAGAAACTTCTTCTCATGATGAATGAAAAGAGGCGATGCAAAAGGAGTATGATGCCCTCATAAAGAAGGGCACTTGGAAGCTGGTTGCTCCTCCATTTGCAACCAAACCAATTGGCTGCAAGTGGGTCTATAAGAACAAGTGCAAAGCTGACGGCTCAGTTGACAAGCACAAAGCTAGGCTTGTGGCAAAAGGTTTTGCACAGAAGGAAGAGGTCAATTATGAGGAAACTTTTGACCCCACAGCAAAATGGGCCACCATCTGGACACTCTTTGCACTAGCAGCTCAGAACGGTTGGAAAGTCCATCAAATGGATGTAAAAACTGCCTTCTTGAATGGAGATCTAAAAGAGAATGTTTTTATGTCCCAACCTAAAGGATTTGCTGTGAAAGGACATGAACATAAAGTATGCAAACTTGTGAAGTCCTTGTATGGCCTCAAACAAGAACCGCAAGCCTTGTGTGAAAAACTAACTGAGCATCTTCTGAAACTCAACTTCATTCATTTTGATCGTGATGGTGCAACTTTATTTGTCAAGAAAGTTGGCAAAACAGTTGTATATCTTGTGGTATATGTAGATGATCTTTTAATGACAGGGAACAATGAAAGCTACATTGCATCCATAAAGAAGGAATTGGGGAAAAGTTTTGAAATGATTAATTTGGGCTATGTTCATTACTATCTTGGCATTGAAGTAACCCAACATCCAAAGCCCATATTTCTTTCTCAAAAGAAATACATTGGAGATTTTTTAAATAGATTTGGCATGACAGAGTGCAATCCTCTTACTACTCCAATGGAACAAAACTTAAAGCTCACATCTATTGAAGGAAAGGAATTTGAGGATGCAACAAAGTATAGACAACTTGTAGGAAGTCTCATCTACCTCACTACTACCAAACCAGACATTTCATTTACTGTTGGAATCCTCTCCAGGTTTATGCAAAAGCCTTGTGAGGGACATTGGTCTGCTACAAAAAGGGTTCTAAGGTACTTGAATGGAACTGAAGACCTTGGAATCAAGTATACATAGGTGGACGAATTCAGCTTGATTAGATACTCTGATTCAAACTTCGATGGAGACAAAGAAACTAGGGTATCTACTTCAGGATATGCTATGAGTCTTGGATCAGGAGCTGTCTCCTGCAGATCACGCAAACAATCTGTTCTAGCAGATTCCACAACAGAAGCAGAATACGTGGTAGCAGATGAAGCAACAAAAGAAATTGCGTGGCTCAGGAAAATTATTGAAGATTTGCAGGTAAAAAAAGTACAATCAACCCCACTCATGATTGACAATACCTCTGCAATAAAGTTGGCCAAGAACTCAAAGTTCCATGATCGAACCAAGCACATCAATACTAAATATCATCTGATTCGACATCATGTTGAGGCAAAAACAATCCATCTCCGTCATTGTTCCACAAATGAGCAAATTGCAGACATCTTCACTAAAGCACTTGGAAGAGAAAAGCTTGAAAGATTCAGAACGATGCTTGGACTCATCAACATCCCTTCAGATTAAGGGGGGAATGTTGACACCTAATCCTTGTGATTGGGTGAATTATTGTAAATAAATAATTGAGAAATGTGAATTGTCATCGGGAGATGAACTGAACAGTCTCTCCCTCATGTATATAACAGACCTACCTGATTGAATGAATAACACGAATCAGTTTTTGTTTTGTGGAATTACTGCCTGGCCTGACAGTGTGTGTGTGTGTGTGTTGTAAATTTTAACAAAGAGAGAAATAATAAGTATTTAACATACACACATATCAGTAATATTTTGCTTGGTGAGTTAAAATCAAATCTTTAATGACCAACATAGAAAAACATATATAAAATAATATTGTTGATAAGAAAATAAAATTAATTGTGGAAAACATCTAGGAAAACAAGAATAGTATAGTATAAGGAGTATTTGTGCCAAAATCTTCAATTATTGTATGATTGATCTTCAAAAATCCTTAAACTATATAATCTTTAACCTATAATAATGAAATAAAATTATGCCCCCTAAATTTCGTCTCACTTCACATTGGGACAACAAACTCACTAGGGCTATAGAACTTACCAAAACTTATCAATTAAATCCCTCACCCAACATTAAATGGAAAATATTAGATTATGTTTTTGTTAGATGATCCAAAATAAAATATTATGATAGGTTATAAAGTTAGAATAAAATAATTATTAATTTATGATATCAAATTAATAATTATTAATCTAGAATATTTAATTATCTAATGTAGACATTTAGAATTAGAATATTATTGTAAAAAGATATGACTCTACAAATGTGTCGTATCTTAGGTTCTAATTTAGGAGAATTGTTAGTAATTTGTTTAAATAGATTTTCTGTAAATGGACACTTGTTAGTTTATAAGTGATCCATAATTATAGGTAGTTAGGACACTGAGCTTATAAATAGATCATTGCAAGAATGTTTTGTTGTTCGGGTGTAACCTCTTGAAAAATTCCAGATGTAATTGCTTTTCTTATTAATAAAATTACGTGTGTGAGGACACTTCTGCATTACTGTGGTATCAGAGCTCCAGTAATGCTGCAGCTGACGTGAGGAGGAGATTTTAGCTCTACAGGCACATGGAAAACTCCATTAATTTGGTGAGTTAATATTTGGTATCTATTTTTTTTTCTCGAAAAGAAATTTAATTATATCATTGGTTTTAGATGTTTAAAATATGCAAATCATTTTCTTTATTATTCTCGCGCCTCTTCCAATTGGGATAGTGAGATAGTGATGCCGCACATGTAGCACACTTATTTTTCACAGAGATAGTTAGATTACATGGCTTGCCGAAGTTTATTATTTCGGACCGAGACGTAAAGTTTACATGTAATTTTTGGCGAACCTTATGGAAAACGTTAAACACCAAACTGAACTTGAGCTCAACTTATCACCTGCAGACCGATGGGCAAACGGAAGTGGTGAACCAAAGTCTCGGAAATCTATTAAGGATTCTGGTCAGTGACAATTCTCGACATTGGGATCGTGTACTTGCACAAGCAGAATTAGCTTATAATGATTCGATCAACAGAAGCACACGCAGCAGTCCTTTCCAGATCCTATACGGATTCACCCACATGGAGTATATGAGTTGCAAGATTTGGGTCAGTTTGAGCATAGGAGTGCTGATGGTGAAGATTTCGCAAAGGCAATCAACAATCTTCATGAACACGTAAAATTAAAATTACAAGACAACAACCAAAGATACAAATAGAAAGAAGATTTGAAAAGGTGAGAGGTACAATTCAACGTAGGGGACCTGGTACTAGCACACCTTGTTTAGGGATAAATTCCTCTAGGGTCTTGGGTTGATACCCTAGCATATCAGAGGTTATCTACAAGGAAAAAAAAGTATTCCACACAGCCATGATGTTAATATAAACAAACTACATGAAGAGAGGTGCACCTCGGGGTCCTTCGTTTGGGAAGATCCAACCAGGGTCCAAATGCTCTTGGAGTTCCTTTTAGTCCTTCAACCTACAAAACAATCAATTCCAGAAAGCACAACAGTAGACTGACCAAGCATCATAATGAAATCATCTTCATAGCATATTGAAAGGTAGTTAGTTATACAGTTAAGACAAGAATTCATATGTGAATCGTAACATTGATATCATAAACAAGAAGAATATTTATATCAAGAAAAAGACAAGTGTTTCTTTTATTAAAGATAACTAAAGTACAGAAAGGAATGATTTCACCTGACTCTTCCTTTCACAGGCTCCAAGAGAAACCATCCTGCGGATTCGTCCAGTCTCAAGCCTTCAACAAACTCCTTCCAAGACTTACTCCAAGATATCTCAAGTAGTGGAAAGACATCATAACTGAAGGAAACAAGGGTTTCCTGTAATGGGGGAAATGCTAAAAGCAGAAGGACCTTCAGACCTAGTCACGGATAATCTCAGCAGAGTGATTTTTCTCTCTATCTTCTCCTCCTTAGGTCTTCCCATTAAAGCCTTTTTATACTTCTCCCAAAGTATTTTTTTAGTTGGGAATTCGTTGGAAACAGTTGGGCCACAGGCACTAATAGGTAATCAATAGGTAAAATCCGTGATCTCCACCCAAAATTAAGGGGATTTAATTTTTTTAAGTGTTCTAAGACATATACGTGGGTTGGGTATACATAGGCTCGCATACACATGTGTTTAGCTCAGGGAAATGTCGCGTATAGGGACTAAAACACTATTTTTTAAGTATTTGGACCAAGTCTGGAAGGAGGGGTTTCCCTAGGCCATGAGTGCAGCATCACAAACATCAAGAGTGAGATTTGGAGCTATAACAGATGCCCCCTAATATATTAGGTCAAAAGGGGTGCATGATGGCCAAAATGTATTAAGTAAATACATGGAAAGGAAACCTGTCAAAAATTGAGAAGGACTTCACCAAAGTTTAGCCTGCCAAGCCGCAAAAGGAGATCAGAAAGAAACACTGTCTGAGGCAGGCATACCCAGTCTCAGAGAAAGTAAAGCATGTTTGCATATCAAGTACAAGTGGATCCACTAAGTATACAAGTATAAAATACTGGAAAATACATAATGGATCATCTGATCATGATCGAACAAGTACATGTCTAAATATCACATATAAGAATGTCAATCATGCTAAAGGATGAAGCGGATCACTGATATGAAAGACTGATACCACAAGTACCAAATGAAAATGATGGAGTAAGATGGTACTACATTGCAAACTTAGGTGCCAGCATGTAGAATGCCGCCATAAATAACTACAACATATAAGGTGAAGTGGTATCAACTAGCAGCAACAGGAGCAACTATCAAGTGAACCAATGAATGCTGATGCAACCTGAGGTCTTCACCGACTGTCGTGGTACATTTCTACACTATGGGAACAAATGATCTGAATTCGACCATGTGAGAAATCATTTGATTATTCGTCATTGATGTATACCCTTAACAAACATGAGACTACTCACCGATAATGATAATGACCGTCAAGGTAGCTAGTACAATCTAACAAGTGTGAATAGATTAGCTGGAGTCAAACACCTGTAAGAATCTATCAAATCAGGAGACAATGATGGTATCCCATTGTCGATAGAGAAGGATCTACCACTAGTGACTGTAAACCCCAAGGTACTGCCAAATGAACTCTATATCTTTGCCCCAGAGAAATGAGTCGTAGTCGATAAGGAAAGATCCACTAGAAGGAAGACATTAAGGCATCTTTCATCAATCCAGCACGAGTGTAACCCATAGCCCAATAATGTGGAAGGAATCAGATGAGAAAAGATGTAGTAACCTGACCGAAGCGTGTTTCTGGCATACACAAGATGTGGCTAGTGCACGACAGAAACCCTCTGAACCAACCAATAATGAAAGTTGTCATAGAGGCGAGGAATCCACCAATACGGTCAAATGGAAACAAAGGTATTGCATGAATCCCAATGTGTGATAATGTAAGCTAATGTTGAACACAAGGGAAACCACTCAGTCAAAGACCCATAATAATGATTGATGCTAAGCACAAGGTGAGCTATGCATAATGAAAATAGGGCCAGGGTGCGTCTCTAGGCCTGTCCTCAGAGCAAGGTGTCGTCCTTGATAAGGACAAGACCTGCCAACAAGAGGTCAATGGAGACCTTCTCAAACCGGCACGAGTAAAGGACCAATATATCTGATGTGATGATAGACATGACACTGATAACCAGGGATGGCCGATTGAAAAATGAGTCAAGAGACATCGCAGAGAGGCCGACTCAAGCTAACTTCACTTGAACAAAATCACAACTCAATGTGACTATGTGGCAACATATGATAACTCTGTAAAATTTCATCATGCAGGAGGCACGAATGAACCCTCCATATGATTAGAAGAGATAACCAATTAGGGGAGAACTGACTCAATAACAAGGTTAAGGCATACCTAAATCAAAATAAATTATGCCCAAATAGAGGAGACTTTGTTTTGAGTGCTTTGTTCAAGGGTGACACGACTAACTCTAGCTACCAACAATAATTGGAAATACTGTCCCATTCCCACTCTTTTTGGAATATATAATTTTTTTTCGTCTTTTTCTTTAAGCTGGAAATAGAATAAAATAATGCTATAATACAGTGGAAAGAACGAGTGTCGATGAAATAGATGATCTAGTTCCTCGGATTGGAACAATCCTATGATCAATGCAGGGAGGTGAAAACTGGTCAAAGACAATCAAAGGTGTGTTCCTTCCACAGGTCAAGGTGTGCCAAGTTGCAGAAGTCAAGGGCATGCAAGTTTGATTTTTCAGTCGACATGGTCATAATTTGGCTTAAAAATGAGTCCAAGTGAAGCCGACTCAAGGGAAAAAGGTGCAAATGGTCAAAATGAAATGCAGCAGTACAACTCAACACAAAGGAGCCTCTAGGGTATAAGGCCAGAACGAAGCGAAGAAGCAAAGAAGAATGAGTCTTCATCGCATAAGTCATGGTGGAACTATAGAGAACTACTGAGCCTACTCAGATCGAATCATCATGGGCAACAAATGTTAGTGAGGTGCTAACTATGATGCCCATAAAAAGGATGGCTCTACCACCGTGTCATGATTTAAAAAATCGGCGAGTGCAGATGGTTTATGACCCATAACACGATGGGATCGACCTTATGGCAAGTGAATCAAGAAATGGAGGCTAGAATGCCTAATGCAACGGAAAAATGGTTTCCCTAACCTATATGCCAATGAGAAATTGATACCTTCCATGATGGGTCAGCAGTCATGGAACCGTCTCAAAACTGTCGAAAAAGCATCCAAAATGTCCTCAAAATCAAACCATTCTCGACATTCCAAGCTCCCAAGTTGGAAGTTACATGAGACAAAACAAAATCAAGTTTTGAAAATTTTTTATATTTTCAAAGACTATAAAATAGTTTTTGGACTCACCATTTGATTTGAGAGCAAAGGAGTGGAGCAAAAGGAGCAAACTTTACCATACACCAAATTCAACCATTCAAATCCTCCCAAAATAACCAGGTAACCCTTAAAATTATATTGCATTCAGTTGTGACCAGTTTAAGAATTTTTAATTCAAGTTTCACCATTGAATTATTGCCAAAAAAATTGTTGTGGCATACACGCAGGTTGGCTATGAGAAACGCGCATATACGCAAGACCTAGATGCAACTCTGTATGAAAAGGACCCTCATATATGCTGCAAAAACTTCAAAACAAAATTCTAATGGTAAAAATTTGTTTTGTTCTTCAAGATGCCAATCACTTGGAGAGAAAGAGAGCATGCCTTAGTGGATGGTGAGGTTATGAACGCTCCTAATGCCCCATATACCTTAAGAGGATGCAGTTTGCTAAAGTTCTCTAAAATGCCAAATATGAAAGCAAACACTCGCCTGCTCGAAATGCTCATTCACTACTGGAGCATCAAGGATGACTCGTTTATGATTGATCAGATGCCACTCAAGATAAAGGTTGAAGACATTTATTTCATCACAGGCCTTTCCCAGAGGGGAGAGGTGGTACATTCGATGGGCAGATCATGAGGCAGTCTCTTGATCGAGGACTACGTACATATATATTGCCTGGGACATCCTGAAAAGGTTGGAAGTCAAATTCCAATCAAGCATGCATCATCTTGTTCACTATAGCTAGAGTGAATGGATCAGCTTCCTTGCACCAGGCTTCACAGCTAGCCATGAGCCTGGAGGTAGAAAGTCTTACAACCGTGTTTGACTGGTGTACTCCTCTTCTTGCCAACCTGAAAATCCAGCTTACTTCTATCAAGAAATGGCAGCCCAAAAACTTTGGATATGGAACCATTTTGTGCTCTTTATTCTTTGAGACGGTCCCTGTTACAGGGAAAAGTGTCTATACAGAACTGCTTATCCCACTAAGGTGTGTTAGCTACCTTAGAAACAAACAAAGTAAAGCTACTTTCATTTTTCCTTTATGGAAGATAGATGAGAGAAGAATAGAGGAGACCAACCTCTGTCTTGCTCTTGGCTCCTAGTTCGATTCCTCCCTCTTCTGATAGTCCTTTGCTACTTGCTTCCTTGTACACCTAGCTTCACAAGGTACCTGTAGAATCAAAGTAGCATACCACTATACAAGAACATGGATCTATTATCATAAACAATCTAGGATCAGATGTAAATTGACCATACAAATGCATAAAACATAAACGACACAAGAGTATGGAGGAAAACTTGAATATATTTTATTGATAATCAAGAAAGAGCCAAGGGAGTTAAAACCAGTTGTTTTGACCTAGCATCATCCTCTCAACAAGTAAGCCCTTCTTCACCTCATGCAAAGCTTAGATTACCCAACACTATGATGTTGCCTCAAGAAACTAACAGCAATTCCTTACAAGATGCAAAATTCCAGCCTCCCACCTTCTGGATCTCTGGGATGAGAGATCTATATATAGATATTTGCAAAGGTGTGAGTCAGCTCAGGGTTTTTGATTAGTGTCTTCTCTATGATAGTTCTTGATTCCACTTGGAGATCTCATTGATCTCTTACTCATCCTTGGGCGATTCTGAGAGGCAAGTGTCACAGGAGAAGTTTCTGGAATATTCCATGATCATCCACCTCGAAAACTGTCTCCACCACTTGTCTTTTCTCATCCATCACACCCCATAGAAGGGCTTTTTGAAATGCATCGCACTTCCCGTGTGTACAGGGTGAGATGCATCACACCCTGGCCATGGATCAAGTGAGATGATCCAGTTTTGACCAGTTCTGAGTAGTTTTTCATGGAGAACTTCTGGGAGAAGCTGTAGTTAGTTGACCTTGTTATTTTAGGGGTTGGAATAACACCTTTAGGGACATAGGAGCCCTTATTTTATGGACATTTATGCTTGGGGTTGCAGTGCCCAAAAATGTCTATAACAGTTGCCCCCTAAAGCATGAGGTCGTTAATCTTTTTTTTGATGTTGGTGAAATGCTTTATCATGAGGATCCAAAGTTCTTTCAAGCTGGGAGGAGACCTGTAATAAGATACAATAAAATACATTATCTTCATAATATTTTCATGATCTAGTTGAGGCGGGCATTCCCATGCTTAGCTTTATAAATTCATTTTCATGTACATAGGACAGACAATCATCTGAGTGTAGACTGATGATTCTGGTAGAGCCATCATCCCATTGATTGGATGATTATCTGTGCAGAAATGATGTACATTTGATTTTTTTATTTTCCTGAATATATATCGCAGCCCAGATGGATGAAACTAGATCTGGGGTCTTCAATCTTGTTCGATCTTCACTCAAAGTACAAGTCAATCCATGTGAGAGATGTTCTGGAGTCGAACATGGAAAGACATTGCCTGATTACCAGCCAATGATGTAAGTTGTTAACAGGCGCGAGAGGAATCACCAATAATGATGATGACCCTCAAGGTATTGCAGTACAATTCACGTGGTGTGAATAAAGGACTTGGTGTCGAACACCACGTAAAACCTTTCGGTCGAAGGCCATTGACGTAAACCTGTCGCCGAAAGTGAGAAATTTGCTATTGAGGCATGCAAGCTTCAAAGTACTGAAAGGGGTGTTCCTAGATCGACTTCTTGGATAATGAGCTGATGTCGACAAGAAGTGATCCGTCATAGGAGGGCCTTAATGAATCCCACATCAATGACACGGAATGGAGCAAATGATTTTAATGGATGTGAAAACAATCTGGTGATATAAGGTTCAGGGTGGCGGTCATGAAAGAATGTAGCGTAAATGTATTGCAGCGGGTGAGACACAGGTGAATTCTCTGAGTGACTTCTCTTGAACATATCGGCGACACTGACGTGATGGATTGGTAGCATTAACCCCAAATGTGGATGGCGTGATGGGACCATGGTGATGTGACCGGTGAATGAAACAACCCAACTCGACTTGGATGCAGAGTGAAAGTGTCATGTTCAAGAGCAACTTGCTACCAACAAAGTTTCTACAAGTTTTCTTCCCAATTTTTCCCCAGTCATTGCTGACTAGTACCTCTTTATTTTTGTCAAGCTTGAGGAGGATAACATATTCTTGTTCTATAATTTTCCATTCGGGAAAACCCATCGCTATGTTTTAACGAGCCTAGCGATAGTGAAACTCGTTCTTGTCTGCTATGGACAAGTTTGTCGCTATTAAGTTTTAAAGAGTTTAACGACAAAGATAACTCGGTCCTTTTCAATTTTAGAGAGTCTGACAAGGGACGTAAAGGAAACTCCAAAAATCCTTTTTCGTCATCTAATCCCTTAAGTCTGAAAAAGTATAAAACAATACAGAATGGATGAATTTTCGATACTTTTAACGAGACGAACAAAACAAGCGCTCGATCTCTTTGTGTAATAATACCTCAGGTCCAAAAAGATTAAAATCTAAAGGAGGGATAGCACTTCTGGTCCCTTTAATGAGCTGGAGAGGCCACTCGCTTGGCAATCTTTTCATATTTTACGAGTCAGTTGAAAAGAGCTTAAAGGAGACTCGTCTTTGAGGAACGAGTGATAAAATTGGGTAGCAGCTGATTCCAGGTAAGGTTTGGAATTTTCCAATCATGGCAGTGTTACAAGGATGGCTAGCGGGATCACTTTTCACAGTTGTTCCTCAAAAGGGGTAAAAAATCAAATGGAGGTGAATGATCGGCCAATACAGAGTGGAGGTGATGATGGGAACACGACCAAGGCTTTAAAGGCTGAAGTATTACATTCACGATGGTTGTTTACCGGGAATTGGTTCATTTTTTATTGAGCTTAAACGTTGGGGGAAACATTTGCTCATTTCTTATGTTTAATTTTTAACGAGCATGAAGTCCGCGTTAAAACTGCTCGATGCGGGTTTATTTTTTAACGAGCATGAAGTCCGCGTTAAAACTGCTCGATGCGGGTTTATTTTTTAACGAGCTTTAAACCTGCGGTAACACTGCTCGTGGTGGGTTTATTTTAATGAGCTTGAACTTTGCAGAAACATTGCTCATGGCGGGTTTATTTTTTAATGAGCTTGAACCATGTAGTAACACTGCTCGTGATAAGTTTGCATGCCCCCAGCATAATAACACAAATCGAGGTGCATGCCCCCCAAGCTTCATTGCATTCAACTCGGTGGTTGGAATGAATGTTTACCTTTGAGATGTGGAAAGGGATTTGTTTCATTTTTTAATGAGGTTTACATAGTAAAAGAACTATCCTCGGAATCCACTGTATTTATAGTATTTGATAGAAAATCAAAACTGAAGGATGATTAAGGTTGCTGGAATAATCTTCGTGGTAATTCGAAGGATGGGAGCGATGGTGGTGATCTTCCCATGGTGCCTCTCCTATCATCATTGATTGAAAGATTCCTTCGTCTGTAGAATGTACATGCGACCAAGGATCTAAGGAGGTGCCATATTCCTTAGACCTATCTATCCAAACACTTTATGAGCGTTGATTTGTGTTTGCACCCCAAGCCAAGAAAATTGATTCCTACAATATTTCTAAAATGGCGATGATCCATGCTGACAAAATGTTTAGGAATCTTCTGAATCCATTAGATATAGAAGATTTCATATTGCAGGTTTCCACTGTGGCCACTTCCGCCAGATTACTCGGAGGCGGTAGGGCAAAAGTACCCATTAAGGTAGGGTCTTTTAGGAGGCCTACTCCAATATTTTGAAGCGACTAATTGCTTTCATGGATCATTGGAATGCTTCCCGTAACTTGTGAACTGTTGGGGAGAAAAGTTTGTTGGTCGATGATTGTAATTCCTCCTTGGAAGGGAAATGCAATCTTCCTGAAGTAGGTCGACACAACTGCAGCCATGGCATATACCCAAGGCCTTCCCAGTAGGATGTTGTAATCGAGGTTTCTGTCGATTACTTCAACATCAATTTCTACTGTTTTGCTCCCCAGTTCAACTTGCAAGTTACTTAAAATCCTGTATGGAGTGTATGATCATTCATCAAATGCTTTTAACATTGTTGATGATCGTGAAAAGGGTGGTGAGGCTAAATTTTTCTAGCAACTTATCGACATAATACATGTAGATGCCCCCTCATCATTAATTGTTCGATGAAAAGTTTTGTTGAGGGCTTTCACTTGAATAAGGAAAGCTAGTTGAGCTGGTAATTGAGGGTCATATCCTTTATGATCAAAGGCCACAAGATTGGAATCCATTGGGTCAATCCCACCTATTGCTGATAATAAAGCTTGCTTTTGGGAGGGGCAATTTTGCAGTACCTCAAGTGTTGACATAGCGGACGACGATTGGGCCAAGTCCCCTACTATATTATAATGTTGTGCTACTTTGGCACAAGGATTAAATGTCGATTTGTGTACTACTGCCTTTGGCGGCTTTATCATTGGTTCAGGAATGATGGGTGGCACAACTTCGGTCAAAGTTGTTGTTGAACTACTAGGTTGTTCATTAGCCTTGTTATTCGACAACTGTGGATTCCCGTAATCTTTATTCCTTGTCAAAGTATCATTTTGTTGCTTTGAGATAGAAAACATAAGCACTTGGGATCGGGAAGCATTTTGATTAGCAACCAATTTGGTTGTCGGGTTTGGAAACGGATCAGTCAATACTGCTAAGGTTTTTGAACTCTTAAAGAGTTTCTTAACTTCAGCTTTATGTGGAAAATCTCTCGTCTGATGATCCTCATCGCATATCTGACACCCCATAGGGGGTTTCCTTTGCCCAGAAGGGTTTGCAGAAGATTTTTCAGGAGATGACTCATCCTGCTTCTTTTTTCTCCCTTTCTTTTTTTTCTTGCCCCCTGGTTGCTTCAGTTGTTTGCCCTTGTCGGTCGACACAGAATTTACTTCCGAGGCAAGAAGTTCCTCATTTTCATTTTGACTAGAAATCTTACGGGCCTTTTTAGATGTAGCCTTTGTTGATTTCGTGTTTGTAGTACCAATCACGCCATCTCCGACATGATAGTCATTGTTCGATTTAGGAGGAGGAGGAATGGAAAATTCTGGTCTGGGAGCGTCAGGGATTTTATCGTAGAGCATGCCAGACTGAGTATAAATCAAGTCTAAATATTGTGCACGAGCAATAACTTGCTCTTCAGTGACGACTCCTCCCTTTGCCACATCTTCTGTAATGGAAGGTAATAATGACTTAATAAACCATTCAGCTAAAATCTGATCAGGAACATACGATTTTACCATTCTACGATGACATCGCCACTCATGAATATGATCAGATATGTGAGTGGCCGTTGTCTGTTTGAAATTCGTAAGAAGCTTTGTTCCTGTTTCGTACCTTATTGGTAACTGAAAATGGGTTAAAAAGGTTGTGGCTAGGGTGCTGAAGTTATCGAATGAAGCTCTAGGCAATTCAATATACCATTTTACCGCCAGACTAGTTAACGTTCGTTGAAAAAGGCGAAGTCTAATTGAATCATCGTTTAGAGTGTTAGATGAACACCATAGATGAAAGGTCATCACATTATTCGACGAGTCTTCACCCGGATTTCCATTAAATTTAGGAATATCTGACGGAAGTTTATGCAGAATCGTCGGCCACCAAGGGGCGTAAGAAATTGGATCATTCGTCAGCCGGTTTAGATATGGTAATTCTAGAGTTGCTACAAAAGGCAACTGTTGATTCAGGTTAGGCGAAGCATACCTAGGATAAGATGGAATCGCCTGAGCAGTGGGTCTTTGCATACCAGCATAAAGTATTTGATGATGGTAACTTTGATAAGGTTGATGGGCATAACCATTATAGTATGGTTGTTGATAACTGCTTTGGAAATGCAGTTGCCCATTACTTACAAAGACTTGTTGCTCAGGTCCTTGATATGATTGTTGGAATTGCGGTTGTTGAGATTGAACCAGCCCTGGTTGTTGGACCATTTGCTATTGTCCAATACTGGATGATTGACCAAGATGAGGAGTCATAGTACTTGTTTGAGCCTGAGTTGCTCCAGATAAAGAGGCACTAACCTGAGGTTGTGATTGAGTCGTTGAGACAAGAGGCTGTTGTATTGAAACCTGAGAAACTTGGGGTTGGCATACAACAGGTAGCACTTCTACTTGCGATGCAGTCACCATAGTAGGTATAGTGGGAATATTCGACACAGTGTGGATTAGTTGCATTGAATATACAACCCTTGGTTGTTGAGGCAGTATTGGTACCCAACCGATGGATGTAATTCCAGTCTGACCTAAACTTTGTTGTAAACACCCATATGGTTGTTCTCCGGGAGGGAACAATGAAAAGGCATACTGCTCTCCATATGGAGGCAATCCAGTACTTAAAGGGTAGTTTGGCCTTTGAAGACACATTGGATCAATTTGTTGAGTTTCAACATAAGAAATACCAGATGATAATTTGGATGAAAAAATAGGAACTGACCATGTCGTCGAAACAGTCCCTGATTGGACTCCGGCTTGTTGTTGATAACTTTTTGGGACAGATGGTATACCGGCGAACATCATTGGAGTAGCAGCAGGAGGCTCTGCCGTTGCTACGTCGGAAGACACAGTCCTAGATGTTGACGGTTGTTCAGACATTTCTAGTCTATCCAAAAGATTACCTAGCGATTCTACAGGAGCTTCCGCTGGTGGTAGACTACTTTCTGATGAAGAAGGATACAGAGTGATCCCGACCCCAAACTGCGATGGAGTACTAGATGGAGGATCCTCCACAATCTCTTCTATAGCAATCAGACCAGGTGGAAGAGGTAGACCGTCAGGTCCGTAGAATATTTCTGGTGCCGAAGAAGGTATGGAATCTGCAACGAAAGATGTTTGGGGAACAACACTCTCCGAACCGGTTGTAGATGGAATTGGTTCAGTGATACAAATGTTTACCCTCAGACTAGGATCAATACTACTGTCCTTCAGTGGCTGCTGAACTTCTTCTGTAAAGGCAGGGATACTAGAAATGTTTGGAGTAACCGGAGTCTTTGATGTTGTTGGAACACTTGTTCTAACTTTAGCAGGAGATTTTGAATTGGTTAAATGAGTTCGCTTTGTCCGTAATAGTTTCGATTCCGTAGACAAAGACAGTTGACTCGTAAGCCTCCGCAAATGACAGGGTTTCAATTGACTTTCTTCCATGATTTCAGATTACTCGATCAACTAAAAATCAAGGGGAAGTATGTTCCCGAATTAGATGAATTTTAGACACTTTTGACACAACTTTTTTTTTCAATTTTTAAGAGTTGAGAAAAAACAAAAGATGACTCTAGTCGCCTTCGATTTTTAATGATCCTGAAGTGACAAGTGCTTTGATGGACCTTTTCTGTTAAGGAGTCTGAAAATGAACGAAAGGGACTGCTCTGGAAATCTAGGCAGAGGGATTACCAAACCAATCGCAAAACTGCAGAATACTTTTTACGGTACGACAGTCAATCTTCCCGAATGTTGTGTTCAGTGCATTGCGATCGATAGGGTGGCAGACACAGTTTCCTATGGATAAAGGATTAAGCCTATTGTGGTCTCCCAAAATATACTCAACGGTATGTGGGAGCACAAGTCTGTACTAGCACTTATAATCTCAAAGTGGAGGAATCACCCAACCAACAGTGAGAATCAATAGTTACCAGGCTTTACGACGCCGGGATACGTCTGTAGCGTAGACTTCCAGATGTTGTGCATTAGGTTCCAAAGCATTGTTGGATTCATTAAATTTATTTTATAGTTGATCTTGCTTAAGAAATTTTCCTTTCAGGTTCATCGCGTGATGTAGATGTACAATTCCTAAAATGCAATCTAAGATGATAAACAGTCTTTTATCTTCTTTGTGCAATGAAAATCCTAGCTACTAAGGAAAGAGAGACAATATTCTTTCACAAAGAGCAAAGAGCACACACTATATGCACTATCCTAAATCAAACTAATCAAACAGTCTAAATGCAAATGCACATGCATGTATTTGTTTTCAACCTTCTTAATATGTGAATGATAAAAAGAAATCTAATGTGCAAATCTAAATTACTTTTCAAGCGACAATTACTAACAAGTTTCTTTTCAAAATAAAAATGAAGATAATGACAACACTTTGCGATTTGGAAATGAATACTTGCTTTCTACACTAGAAAAACTACAAATCCAGATCAAATACAATAGTAACAGGGTAATCGACTATCAAGAGTAATCAGACTCTCTTCTACGACTAAAAACGACACTTGCGACACTTTCAAATCAAGAAACGACAGTACAATTACGTTACTTTTTTGCAAAGGAGAACTGAAAATGACTTAACAAATACACAAAAACATTTACAGTTCTTTGCACAATGGAGGTGGAATAACAGCAAGGAAAAGCGGTTTGAAATAGAGGTATACTAACTACAGGCAGCAAAATTCATGAATAGAACTGAAAAGAATGAACACAGAGACCAAAATTGAGGAACAATGCCTAGTCTGATCAGCACACCTGTAACATAGTGAACTTGAAATGCAGCGCACCTACTACACTCGGGAAGTACGTTGAATTTTAGATTCACAGAACAAAGACTGTGCTGGGCTAGAGACGAGACTTTGCTTGGGTTCCGGGTCACAGTTTGCAGTTCAGTTCAGGGATTTTGGCCGAGCAAGTGGCAATCAATAAATCAACAACGGGGGTAGATCTAAGGAGGTTACTAGAGCCACCACAAGGGCAATTAGAAAGTTTGTAAATCAGTTGTTTAATTCATAAACAAAACCTAGATATCGATTGAAGAGGCATTTATCTACTTTACATTTGCATAGCAAATGTAGTTCGAAAGCTACCTAGCTCAACTTTAGGCTTCGTCTGTAAGTTTATAAAGTAAACAAGAAGGTAGATCAACAAACAACCTAGTCGCTCCCCGGTGGAGTCGCCATTTTGTTACAGGGAAACGTGTCTATACAGAACTACTTATCCCACTAAGGTGTGGTAGCTACCTTAGAAACAAACAAAGTAAAGCTAATTTCATTTTTCCTTTATGGAAGATAGATGAGAGAAGAATAGAGGAGACCAACCTCTGTCTTGCGCTTGACTCCTAGTTTGATTCCTCCCTCTTCTGATAGTCCTTTGCTACTTGCTTCCTTGTACATCCAGCTTCACAGAGTACATGTAGAATCAAAGTAGCATAACACTATAGAAGAACATGGATCTATTATCATAAACAATCTAGGATCAGATGTAAATTGACCATACAAATGCGTAAAACATAAATGACACAAGAGTATGGAGGAAAACTTGAATAGCTTTTATTGATAATCAAGAAAGAGCCAGGGGAGTTACAACCAGTTGTTTTGACCCAGCATCATCCTCTCAACAAGTAAGCCCTTCTTCACCTCATGCAAAGCTTAGATTACCCAACACTATGATGTTGCCTCAAGAAACTAACAACAATTCCTTACAAGATGCAAAATTCCAGCCTCCCACCTTCTGGATCTCTGGGATGAGAGATCTATATATAGATATTTGCAGAGGTGTGAGTCAGCTCTGGGTTTTTGATTAGTGTCTTCCCTCTGATAGTTCTTGATTCCACTTGGAGATATCATTGATCTCTTATTCATCCTTGGGCGATTCTGAGAGGCAAGTGTCACAGGAGAAGTTTCTGGAAGATTCCATGATCATCCACCTCGCAAACTATCTCCGCCACTTGTCTTTTCTCGTCCATCGCACCCCATAGAAGGGCTTTTTGAAATTCATCGCACTTCCTGTGTGTACAAGGTGTGACGCATCGCACCCTGGCCATGGAACAAGTGAGATGATCCAATTTTGACCAGTTTTGAGTAGTTTTTCATGGAGAACTTCTGGGAGAAGCTGTAGTCAGTTGACCTTGTTATTTTAGGGATTGGAACAACACCTTTAGGGACTTAGGAGCCCTTAGTTTATGGACATTTATTCTTGGGGTTGCAATGCCCAAAAATGTCTATAACAGTCCGAGCACTCTGTCCTAGAGTATCAGTTTTGATCAACACCCCACGAGATCCGCGGATGGGCAGGTGGGCTGACTTGATGAAATGCCTAGGAGGTGGGGATGTTCCACAAACTACATTTGACGATGACTTCTTCTCTAGGTGGGAGCAGGAGATCATTGCCGTAGACGACTACCCTTATGCTGGGCTGGACTTCCGAGGAGATCCAGATCTAGCTTTACCACGGACAGCATCATGGGGCAATATAGGTAAATGTTTTTTGATTTTATGATTTTTTATAATTTTTCAAGTATAAAAATAAACGTTGAAAAATATTTTTGATAGGATTCAAATGACTAATATGATGATCATGTTCTTGATATTGGCCCAGTGCAATCGGATGGGTTCCCATGGCATGGACGTCTCGGCTGAGGTGCTGAAGAGGCGGCTGTAGAGACAGAGCAACTTCTATACACAATTCAGTGGCACTCGATAAGAATAATTCACCAAGTACTAATGGGGTCCATAGAGGATCTCCCTATACATCTGCAATGTCATGTGGCTGGCATGCCACGAGACTGGGTTCGCACTCTTAGGCATGTGGCCAAAGCATTAGTTGCCTACCTAGCCACTCATCCTGAGCTGGGGCATTTGAGTCCCAATTTTTGTATATTATTTTGGACACACTTATGTACACTCGAGATATTTTATGACATATATATACAATTCGATTTTTTGATGGTTGATTTTATTGTGATGAATGAATGATGTGCCAGTCTAATGCTTGATTAGCGACATAATTGGCTAACCAATTATGAGATGTTGGAATGTGAAAATAATTAATGTAAGTAAATGATCTTTGCAACAACCTTACTCTTAAATACTGGCGATATAAACATGGATCCCTTACCCGATAAATGTTATTCAATTGTGACACTATCAATTGTGAATCAAGATAAACTACGAGTGAATCGATTTCATAAGAAATTTCTTTGGATAGTAAATTAATGATGACAGTATACTCAACCATATTATTTGAAGCGGGACCAATGCATACTCCCCTTGACACCATCAACTGACTAGTTGGATAGTAGAGTACCCAAGCTGCGGAAGCGAGGTTCCGAGTAGGCTAACTAGTGCCATGGGCAAATCCAATATAGACCAAGTCATCTGTCAACACCTGTCACAAAAAAAAAAGTGTTGATATCAAAAAACTCCCGATAAGATATGTACAAACACACAAAATGTACAAAGAAGCAATTGCCTAGTTGCTACTTAAACAAAGTACTTCTTGAGGTAGAGCCCATTTCGGGGCTTTGCCAACATATTTCCTTCAAAATCGATTAACTCATATGCCCATTTTTCTAAAACGCGTTTAATTATGAAGGGACCGTACCACATAGGTTTGAACTTGTCTGCCCCCAAGGTGTCCTTATCTTGGTCATAGATCAAGACAAGGTCGCCTTCAGAAAATACTCGAGGATGGAAAACTTTATCGTACTAAGTTTTAACTCTTTTCTTATTAGCCTCATTGATTGTGGTGACATCTCGATGCTACTCATCGAGATGTTCCAAATGAAGGAGGTGCTATTCAAGACTAGAAGTCTCCAGAAGGAGCTAAATATCTAACTTAAGAGACGGAATTTCACATTCAATAGGAAAGAAAGATTCCATCCCATAAACTAATTGAAAAGGTGTAAAAACTGTAGCAGTCTTTACGGAGGTTCGGTATGTCCAAAGAGCCGGATACAGCATAAGATGCCAATTGGACCGATTTTTGTCGGTCATCCTTTGCAGGATCATCTTCAGGGTTTTGTTCACTGCCTAGACCTATCCATTTACCTGAGGATAATAAGGAGACGAGTGTTCTTGCCAGAAACCCAATTTAAGAGCCAATTCAGACATTAGTTGGCTCTGGAAATGACTGCCATGGTCAGTGACAATCTCTCTCAGGATACCGAACCTTGGGATAATCTGATTAAAAAGTAACAATGTCATTGTTCCACTATCATTTTTGTAAGTGGGCAAGGCCTCATCCCACTTCATGAAGTAGTCTATGGCCACTATAATGTACTTGTGATTCACTGCTGAAGGCAGATTACAAGTTGTAAAATCAATACCCCACTTAATAAACGGACCGACACTGACAATGGGAAAAAGAGGATCTGGATGTGTGTGCATCTTTCGAGTATGAACTTGATAGGGGTGACAAAATTTGACCATTTCAACAGAATCTTTGAAGAGCGAAGGCCAAAAATCGTGTTGTCACGTAAGTTACGTTGGGCTATAGCAAGCCCTGAAAGATGACCACCACAAGCTCCATTGTGGCAGACATTGAGCATTGACTCTGTTTCCTCTAGGGTTAAACAACACCGAAGGATTGAATCAACCCCTCGACAATATAATGTATCACCAATGATAACATAATTTTTAGCCACGTGATGTAATTTTTGGCATTCATCCTTAGCGAAAGTAGAGGGAAACTTCAAAGTCTAGAGATAGACAATGATATCTCCATACCAAGGGTCGAGTGAAGAGATGAGGAATAAAGGTTCATTGGGAAAATATTCCTCATAAATAGTATCCTCTCCACAACGCAGCTCAAAAATTAACTCGGAAAAAACCATGGATTTATTAGACTTTGCGGACAAGAAATCGAGATCAAATTCTTGTAAAATGCCTATCCATCGATTATATTTGCCCCCAATCACTCGCCTACTGAGGACAAATTGAAATGGATTGGCCGCCGCAAATACAAAAGTTTTCCACAACAAGATATAATGGCAGAGCCACTGGACAACATGGATAGCTACCAAGGCCAACTTCTCAATAGGAGAATAGCGATGTTGAGGACCTATCAAGCCTTGGCTCAAATAATAAATCACATGCTCTCTGAGAGCATCATCTTCCTGAATGAGAACCATACCTATAGTTGATTCTGCTGCAACGGGATATAAAAGGAAATCCCTACCATAGTCCGGTGGACTCAAAAGCGGGGCAAAGACTAATGCCTTTTTCAAGGCATCAAACAACCACTACGCAAAGTCATCCCATACATATGGAATTTTCCGCAGCAAATGCATAAACCCTTTAGTGATCTCGGCATAATTCGCTATAAATCGTCTAAAGAAATTAGCCTTCCCTTGAAGACTTTGAAGTTTCTAAATTGAGGATGGGGGAGGCAACTGAATTATTGCCTCTACCTTGAAGGAATCAACCCTAATCCCTTCACTTGACACAATGAACCCTAATAACTGACTAGATGTAACCGCGAAAACACACTTATTGGGATTCAACTGGATTTTGTAAAAATGGCATCACTCAAAAACCAATCGAAGATGACTAGGGTGATCAGTTCTCTTTCGAGAACGAGCAGCTAGATCGTCCAAGTATGCTTTGATGATATGTTTAATGTCATGGAAAGAATATGACATGGGCCGTCGGAAGGTAGCTCCAACATTTTTTAGACCAAAAGGCACCTGAGGAACATATAAAAGTTGTCTTATGTTGATATTCCGGATAGATAGAGATCTGATTATAACCAGAAAAGCCTTCCATGAAGGAGAAAATCTCATTCCCTGCACACTCATCAATAATATGATCAATGAATGCTGTGGGGTAATTATCTTTGGGACAAGCTTTGTTTAGGTCCCTAATTTCAATGCATACTTGGATTGTTCCTTGCTTTTTATCCATGGGTACTGGATTAGAAACCCAATCGGTAAGAGGAACAAGGCATATGAAACCTGCCTTGAGCAGCTTCTCTACTTTAGCTTTAATGGCTTCTACTTTCCTAGGATTAACTGGTCAAAGCCTTTGACGAACCGGTTTGGAATTTTCATACGTCTTGATCTCATGTTGAACTATGGATGGATCAACGCCAGGAATTTCTTCATAAGACCAAGCGAATACATCTCGAAATTCCTTAAAAATGTTGGTGTAAATTTGAATTTTTTTCAGGGGAACATTCGGCTCCGATGAAGAGATTCTCAATCACGTTAGGGTTCCTAGAGATGTTTATGGATATCACTTTTAAAATCACCGACATATTACCTTCGGCACAAAAGTGTGCTGGAGCCAAAGGGTTTGATACCATACAAACATCCCTAGTAAACAGCTCAAAGAACCTAGATTCTACTTCTTGCAATGGATGAAGAAAATATGAATGATGGTGTAAGTATTCCCAAGGTTGATCTACACCCATCATCACTTCTAGGATTTCTTCTTCGGATGGTAAAACCATATCTAAGCAGTCCATAGCAGAGGTAGAATCAAGGGTCCAGGCCGAGGCCACATCACCATCTAACTCCTTAGAGAAAGGAGTAGAATGGTTATCTGTAGAGTTAATGGTAGACTTATATCTAAGCTCTACTGCAGACATAGGAAATGCCATTCCACCAACTTGTCCTTCAACTAATGTGGTCATAGGTGAAGGCAAGGTCCAAGGGTCTGAAAAATAATGAGTTTGGAAGAACTCTTCTCGTGAAGACTCCTTGGATGATGAAATGACATTGATTCTAAATATAGGGGAGGAAAAATCAAAGGTACCCATCAATGAAGAATACATCCCAACTCCTAGATTCTCAGTAGGCGGATGAGGGTTATCGACTAAAGGAATAGTAAAATTTGAGGTTGCCCTAGGATCAGCGAGAGAATAATCCAATTGATCAACCTTAACAATTTTCCCCTCAGGAGGAAAGCAAATGACATGAAACAAAGTCAAAACAATGACATCCATTTCATATACCCAATTCCTTCCTAAGAGGAGATTATAATCTAGGTTAGCGTCAATGACTTCTTCTTCGATATTGACAACCTTCCCCCCAACACATATGGGAAAGGCCAGGATAATCCCATGCGGCCTATGAGAATGTCCATCAAATGCAGTCAGGAGGGTAGGTGAAGGAACAGCCGAAGGTGATCCAATGGCCTTCCAACATGACATCGACATGATGCACCTGGAAGCTCCTTCATCAATAATGGTAAGAAAAATGTTAATTCTCCAATATGTAGACTTTATTTGAAAAGCAATATGATGAGGGAGTCGCTTTTTGACATATAAGCATGTTGAAAGTGAGCACTAAAGAGTTAATTGGATCAACTGTCGCTATCATCAAAAGAAAAGCATTTCTTTGAGTTGGACATGACTAGAGAACCTCTAAAGAAGACATGGCACATGGACTTTGAGCCAGATCCTTGACAATGGAGTAATTCTAGGCGGCCCTATCTTTAGGATTAATAGTCGCACGTTTAATGAAACCTTTCAGTATCTGTGGTATAGTCTCGACAGGGGGTTGCTCAATATGAAGGTCAGTATTTCTGGGAGCTAATTTTTCCTTGGAAGTTTCAGCTTCACCGTAATCATGTGACCGAGTGGCCACGTGGACATTAGAAGACATCATGAAAAAATTTGATGATTTGTCCCCTTCGTGGTTGCCCCCCGCAGAGGTACTAGAATTTGAACTTGTGCCAGCAAGCAGTTGCTGCCCTTGGGGAAAAGGGTTGGTTAAGACAACTTGAGAGTTAGAATTCCCTTGCTGCCATAAAAACTGTTAAGTGTCTTGAATCTTTGTGCAGAGATGAGTTAAATGGTCTCCACTGCATAGCTTGCATGGAAACTTGACTTTCTTTCTAGACCCATTTCCACCACCACTAGCGTTATTTCCAGGTTTATTTGCATCAGTATTCCCGTCTTGACTCTTTTTCTTACCTCATCCTTTCCTTCTCCCATTGGAATTTTGATTTCCTTTGGGGTTGGGAGATTGGATGGCATTAACCAAAGAGGGTTGAGAAGACGAAGGGTTAGACAATATGACCTAGTTGTTCGTAGCAGTTTGTAAAGACAACTGCTGCAATTGGCTCAATAGGTTCACTGCATTTGTGTCTATAGATCCAACAATACCATCTGCATGTCAACCTAGCTTCGACTTGGCTATATCAACGTTAGTCCCAGGAGCATCTGCCAAGATTTTTTTTAGAATCCCACACTAAGAGCAAATCAATTCTAACTATTGGGCCCTAAAAATAGCTTGCTCCTCATAGTAGACTCCGGACAAGGAGAAATCCTTAGAGATTTTAGGTTGTAAAGATTTTCAAAAACCATTTGAGATGGTATTCTGGGGTAATTTCAGCTTTAGTTAGCCTCTTTCTTCGTCTCCATTCCTGAATATGATCAGAAATGTGGGTTGTCATGTCCTAATGAAATTTTTCCAGAAGTTTAGTTTTGACATCATAACTGACGGGCAACTCGAAATGATTTAGGAAAATGTTAGCCAAATTAGCGAAAGATATAAAGCTACCCCTTGGCAACTCTATATACCACTTGGCCACATTGCCACTCAAGATGCGTTGAAAAAGTCTCAACCTAATCGAGTCATTGATAAGTTAGTTTGATGAGCACCACAAATGCAATGTGGTTACATGGTCCCCTGGGTCTTCACCGCCCTTCCCCTCGAACTGAGGAATGTCTGAAGGGAGTTTGGTTGGGACCAGAGGCTAGGCCAGATTGTATTTGATTAGATCGTTTGTTAATTTCGTGAGATCTAGCAAGTTTAATGTTGCCAAAAAAGGAAGCCTAGGAGGACCTTGGTGTCATGCAGAAAGAGTCAATTTTGCGGAAAAAACTGACCTCCCTAGAAGCTAAGGCTTTCTAGTGACAAACAAGACAATTAAACACTATCTTTCCCTAAATATGCATTTAGAATACAAGTAATCAGGTGTTTATAACATACCTTTAGTCCAACGCTTTGTAGCAGTCCAGCCTCGCCTATCCGGATGAGCTCCTCCTTCTCTTCGAAACGTGCATTCACTAACAAGCAAACGATTACATAGCACCTGAATAACTCATAAAATAAAAGATATTCATCATACAGACCAAGAAGTATATGAAACAAATCATGAATAACAACTTGTTGAAAAAAATGAGCTTAATTGTATTAAGTGGAAACAAAAGAAACCATTACAACCTGAGCCTTGGTGTTGTGCAGGTCCCTCCCAGGGTCCAGCAAGAGTTCTCCTTTACTTTGATCAACTCACCCACTTCCAAATGAAGCTAAGAAAGGATGGGAATCTCTCCTCTCAAGCTCTATAAGGGAGTCCTAATCTCAGCAGCATCTACCCTCAGGAATGTTCAGCTTTCAACCTCCCCTCCCTCTGTCCCAATGCCTGTATTTATAGTGCTTAGGAGGAAGTTAATCAGGTCCACCATGAATGGGATAAGCCCCTCTTTCAATGGGATAGCTCCCCTCTTCATGGGATAAGTTCCTCTTACATAGGGATGCATGAACCATCTGGAGGCGCTCAATCCACGTCAAACCATCTTCTAGAATGCTCTAGAAATGACCACAAGTAACTTTTTTGAAGTGAAACTTGCGCCTTTTGACCTTTACAGGAGTACGCACCCACCCATTTATATACAGAGCGTACAAGTATGCAAGTATTGTGAACTTGGGGTGCGTACACGCAGGTGAGGCCAAGAGAAACTGCGTAACCAGAGTTAATTGACTTTTTAAGGACTTTCTCTCTTTCTTGGAGTTTGAAATGAGGAGCAGAGGTATGAGACTTGCCAAGGAGGATAGTATGACAGTTGATAGAGCCATACTAACTGTAGATAGTCATGGTGACAAATTTTAGTGTAACAGATTGCCCCCTAAAGTGCGAATCCTGTAGTAGATTTAGGGTTTCATATCATCTAGGAAGGGTGAAGTACTTTATCATTTCAAGGATTATCTTGTGGAGAGCCTGGTTGAAACCTGCAAGTATTAACACAAAATACATGTATGAGATCATATCATCGCTGAGGTAGGCATTCCCATACTCGGATCAAAAACTTTAACTAGCAAACTAACTACTGCTCTGATACAGGAATGATTTCGCAGTACATCATAATCATAGACTCATGTAGACACAGTATGGATGCAGCCATCTGTTTATAGTTAGTCTACTATATAATGAATACAAAACTCCTCGCAGCCTGGATGGTGGAAACTAGATCCAGGGTCTTCATTTCTACTTCCCGAAATAGTACGATTCTATCCATGCGAATAAATGAGTTGATGTCGAGCATGGTAGAAACCACTTGATTACCAGTCAATGATGTAAACTGTTAACAAGTGTGAGAGAAACCACCAGTGATGTCAATGGTTCTCAAAGTACCCAGTACAATCCATGAGATGTGAATGAATGTGATGATGTCGAACATGTCACTGAATCCTTTGATTGAAAGTCAATGATGTAAACTGTCGTCGAAGGCGAGAAATCTGCCATTGATGCATGCGGATCTCAAGGTACTGACGATTTCTAGGTCATCTTTCTAGATAATGTGTTGATGTCGATAGAAAGCGACCCGTCGTAGGCAAGCCCACGACACGAAATCATAAATCAAGTTGAAGAAATGTAGCTGTAAGGACTGATTCAGGGATGGTCAAGATGGATGACAGATATTTTGCAGATGAATGGTTTATTTGCAGCGACCTCTTGAACACATAACGACACAACAGATGGCTTGGTGACATTTGACCCAAAGTTAATACCCGACTGAAGACTTTCAATGTGGTTCAATCAACTGTGAGGCAAAGGATTTCCCAACCCAGGTGAATGAAAAGTGTCGTGTTCAAGAGTGGTGATAAGGTTTCTTCCGAGACAAAGGATAGAAAATAGGCTCATTTTCCTCTCTTTTCCCCCACCATTTCTGGCAAGTACCTCTTTATTTTTTACAAGCTTGAGGAGGATAACATATGCTTGATTATAAGCTCATCCTTCGGATGAGTCCAACTTAGTTTAGATTCGAACCCTAAGAAGGAGTGGTCCGTTCCTGTTTGTAATCGAACAGGTCCTTTACTGTGAAATTTTAACGAGTCCAGTATAGGAGAAACTCGGCGTTTTTCAATTTTAGAGAGTCTGAAAAACTTAAGAAGACTCCAGGGTTGAACTTTTTCATAAATTTGTGTCTCCCAAGCCCGAAAAAGTATAAAATAATACTTGAGAGAACCGCTTGATCTTTTACGACCAAGGAGTACTTTCATAGTTAGTGTCTTTGACCTGAAAAGTAAAAAGTGATCAAGGACACGTCGTTTTATTTCCAATATCGAGTTTGAAACGACAAAAACCCGACAATCTTTTCCTGTTTTTACGGTCGGAAAAGGGCTATAAGGGGACCGTCTTTTAGTTCCGTTTTAACGAGTGTAAAAGAAACGCTCAGCAATCTTTTCATGTTTTAGGAGTCAGAAAAGGGCTTAAAAGATGACTCTGATGTTTTTGTTTGTGAAAAATGACAATTTTCCCTGAAAATCCTTTATCCTGCACAAAAACCAACATATTACTCATACCTGTTTAATATAGATAAAAATACTTTGAAAAATACCTTTTCACGGTGGAAAATAAACAAATTTAACATTTATTTACTCAAAAAACCTATAAAAAGGGTTTTTACCATTTCATTTTTACCATTTTACTGTTGAGGAGAGAAAAAGGTCTTTTGGCAAGAAACTTCCCGTGGATATTGCAGAGAATCCGACCGTCGAAATCGAATGTCGTCTCATCAGGTATTCTACAACATCCTCCCTTGCATTTTCATCTGTTTAGAATTTGTTTTTAAGCTTTAGTTTCATTTTTTGGAGGTCTTGGGGTTTCAAGGTCCGCTTTTCGGGGTACGCAGGTGCTCCACTGGTGACCTACGTACCCCGACATTTTCTCAGTTGGGAAAATGCTGGGCGTACGCAGCTTGCCTTAAGAGAACCTGCGTACACACGCTCTGTCTCTAAAGGCGGGCTGCGTACACCGCGGAGTGGGTTTTCAAACCCCCATTTCTCCAAAATGAACCAAAAACTTTCAATTTTATGGACTCTAACAGATGTTTTATGGTGTGCAGATTGCCCACCATGCTTGATTGGCGCGAAAGAGAACACGAAGATGTTGATTTGGCCGCCATTAATCACCAACCTTCCATTGATGCTTTGAAGGCATGCAGTCTTTACAAATACTGAGCCATACTTGGCATGAGGGCCCAGGTGAGATTTCTAGAGTGGCTGGTTGAAAGGTGGAATGTCCAGGATCAGTGCTTTTACATTGGAGGGCACCAGCTCGAGATAGAGCCCTCAGATATTTACTTTCTCACTGGTTTTCCCAAGAGGGGCGAACAATTGACTCTGTCTGGGACTAGGCCGGGTGGCCAGTCCATCGCTAGTCTCCGTCTAGAGTGGTGCAACAATCAAAACCAGGAGAGAGGGATAGAGATTAAAAAGATATCCCGACTTGAACTTATGGTAATTGCCTTTACAGTTACCAGACTTTGCAGAGTTGTCGCTTTGCACATTGCCACCGGGTCCCAAATGCGGATGGCGATTGACTGCTATCGAGGCACCGTTTTCAACTGGTGTGATGTTGTGTTGGCCAATTTAAAGGGCCAACTGACTAGGGCAAAAAACGGGCAACTAAAGACTTTTGGTTATGGGCCTTTAGTTGTGAGTTTTGCTCTAGAGAGGGTTCCGATGCTGATCCCGCAGCAACTTACTGTTGAGGTTGGGCTTCCTCGAGAGCCTAAGTTGATGCGATGGGTTGCGGTGATGGACCGTCATCCTGATGAGGGCATAGAGGTTGTCCGATTTAGACCAGAGTACTTTCACTGGTTAGAGGACCAGATCTTTTCGATACAGGATTTTCCTTATGCCGGAGTTGATTTTCGTGGAGATCTGGACATGATTCTTCCACCGGGAGAACAGTGGGATGACACAGGTACTTCATTTTTCACAAGTTTTTAAATTATCTACCTTTTTTGTTTTTATATCATCTCAAAACTAACAGTGACAATTTTCAAAATGCAAATGTAGGCCCACGACGTCCAGCCAATCTCCGGCCTTTCGAGAGGAGACAACTAGTTGCACCGGCACCGGTCCCACAGAACGAGGCTACAGAGACCTTAGCTGAGTTGGAACAAGACCTAGAGCGTCTAACGACAGATATACCAGAGGCTACTATAGATGAGATTCCTATCAGGCTTCAACGCTATGTAGTCGGAGTCCCAGGACCTTTTAGAAGATTCTTGTGTAGGGTGGCCCGTGCAGTGGTGTCGTATAGAGATCATCACCAGTGATTAGATGGTCGTTTTTTGTAGACACATGTGACATTTTGGTTTTTTGTACTTATCATTTTTGCCGATCATAAGGTGTTTTGCAACCTATGATCAAAGACGGTGTATTTTTGACACATTCCTATCTATATATATCATTATTACCGGCTTATCTTGTTAAACATGTGTGATTAAATGTTTTTAAATTTACATGTATGATTATCGCAAATGTCTGTTTAACATTCGAGAAGCAATTGCATCTGCTAATGTATTTAAAGACCTTGGAATATGTTGATATTCAATGTAATCAAATTCACGTTCCAAGAGACGCACTCTCAAAAATAACCTTAATAACACTGGATTTCTAATGGCATATACTCTATTAAGCTGTAATACAACGAGTTTAGAATCTAACCTCACTATCAAACTCTGAATCCCAAATGAAATAGATTCAGACAATAACTCAATCACTGCACTATATTCTGCAATGTTGTTTGTTGTTTGACCGAGGCTTACCCCATGCATAGAAACTAACTTGTCAGAGGGCGAATAAATAACCCAAGCTGCGGAAGAAATATTCCATGTACTACGACAAGCACCATCAGCAAAACCAATGTATGTTTGGAGAGGCGTCGACATCTGCAAACATCAAGCGTAAAACCAAGATAAGCAGAATAACGATGAAAAACACACTTTCTAAGCTAAGCACACTATCTAAACTAACAAAGACACCAACTAGAAAGAAAAATTAACCTAACTAACCTAACTAAAATCTCCACACCCATCATTTAAGCATAATACCTCTTTAGGTAAAGTCCATTTCTGGGTTTGCCCAAAGAGTCCCCGTCAAAGTCAACCAGCTCATAGGCCCCTTTTGCTAGCTTTCGCTTAACAATGTAGGGCCCATGTCACATAGGAACGAATTTTCCAGCACCTAATTTATCGTTAGCTTGATCATATAATAGCACTAGGTCTCCTTCCGAAAAATTTCGAGGGGTCACATTTCGATGATACTGAGCTTTCATTCGTTTTGCATGAGTCTCGATTGCCAGTGCAACATCGCGTCGAGTCTCATCTAATTGAGCTAAGTATAATAAACGCTTCTCCTCTTCGGAAGTAGCTGGAAGTAATTCGACAACCATTTGAAGTGACGGGATTTCGCATTCAATGGGCAGCACAACTTCCAAACCATAAACTAGTTAGAAAGGAGTGAACCATGTTGATATTTTCACTGAGGTTCGGTATGACCAAAGCGCGTAAAATAACATGTTGTGCCAATTCGACCGATGAATACCAATGATTTGTCGGATCATGATAACTAAAACTTTGTTGATGGACTCAACTAGACCATTGGCTTGTGGAAAATAAGGAGTTGAGCTATCATGACACAAACCAAGCTGGCCTGTAAGTTTTGTCATCATAATGTTTCGAAAATGGCGCCCATGGTCAGTGATTATCACTTGTGGGACACCAAACCTAGCAATAATGTGATTGAATACGAAAATTGCAGCTGTCTTGCCGTCAGCCTCGAATGTAGGCATCGCCTCGGCCCACTTAGTAAAATAATCAACCGCAAGGATGATATACGCATGCCCCCTGGCCGAGTGAGGGTTACATGTAATAAAATCGATACCCCATTTGGCAAAAGGACCAACGACAATTATAGGGTGGAGAGGAGCAGGTGGAGCGCGCATCTTTCGATCAAACACTTGACAATTGTGGCATTTTCGGACCGCAGTAATACAATCTTTAAACATGGACGGCCAGAAGTAGCCAGCGCGCAACACTTTTTGGGTTGTGGCGTACCCAGACATATGACCGCCACACGCTCCAGAGTGACAGTCATTCAAAACCATTTCAGCTTCTTCGTGAGTTAAGCAACGTCGGAAAACCAAGTCTGCCCAACGGCGATAAAGAGTATCTCCAATAATTTTATACTGTTGGGACTGGAATCAAATTTTTCGACGTTCCGACTTTGAAGCTTCGAGCCGAAAGGATTGGGTTTGGAGATAGACGATTATATCCCCATACCACGGATCTAAAGTGCTGATGAGAAACAAAGATTCGTCCGCAATGGGTTCCTCTGCCACAGTTTCCGTGTCAGCACGCGGGAAATGACACATCAACTCTGCAAAAACTAGAGATTTCTTAGACTTAGATTTTTCAAATTCCAAGTCGAACTCTTGCAGGATAACGATCCATTTAGAGTACTTGCCCCCTAGCAATTGTTTAGTCAAAATGTAGATCATAGGGTTGCAATCCGAAATGACTGTAGTTTTACGGAGAAGAATGCAGTGACGAAAACGTTGGACAGCTTGAACGGCTGCCAATGCCAATTTCTCCACATGCGAATATTTTAGCTCAGTGGGATTTAACGTCCTACTAAGATAATATATCACATGTTCCATTCCGAATTCATCTTCCTGAACTAACACCATTCCAATAGTGGAATGGGAGGCGGCGAGGTACAAAAAGTAATCTTGGTTGTAGTTGGGAGGATGCAACAACGGGGCATGGGTCAATGCGTGTTTAAGTGCATCAAAAGATTGCTGAGCTATCTCATCCCAAGAGAATTGAGCGTACTGTTTCAACAACCGTGTAAAACCTTTTGTAACCTCAGCGTAGTTAGGAATGAATCGGCGTAAAAAGTTTGCTTTCCCCTGCAAACTTTGGAGTTGGCGAAGACTCGAAGGAGGAGGCAATTTGATGATAGCTTCTACCTTCGAGGGATCGACGCGAATGCCGGCTTTTGAAACTACAAATCCCAGCAATCATCCCACTTCTATACAGAAGACACATTTGTGTGGGTTCAACCGTATACGATAATGCCTACACCTCATGAAGATTGCTCGTAAATGGACAAGGTGATCAGCTCGATGTAATGAATGAGCGGGAAAATCATCGAGATATGGTTGCACAATGTGTTTGATGTCATGAAACGCATAAGACATCGCCCTTTGAAAAGTGGCTCCGGCATTCTTAAGCCCAAAAGGTAGTTTGAAATAAGCAAATGTCCCCCATGGACAAATGAAAGCCATTTTTGGTTGATCTGCAGGTAGAATATTGATTTGATTGTAACCGGAAAAACCGTCCATAAAGGAAAATATTTCACTGCCGGCACAATCATCAATTATTTGATCGATATAGGGTGTTGGATAGTTGTCCTTGGGACAAGCATGATTGATATCCCTATAGTCGATTCATATTCTTATTGTTCCCTGTTTTTTGTTAACCGGAACAATATTCGATACCCAATCCGTTAACGGGATCGGATAAATGAAACCTGCTTTCAACAACTTTTCAACTTCTGCTTTAATTGCAGTCGCTTTTCGTGGGTGAATCTGACGCAAACGTTGCCGGACAGGTTTAGCGTCTGGGTAAGTCTTAATCTCATGGACAACAATTGTGGGATCAATTCCTGGCATTTCCTCATAGGACCAGGCAAACACGTCGTGGAATTCTTGAAATAGGGCCTTGTATATCTGAATTTCGTTATCTGAACACGAGGCACCTATATGAATGTGCTCAAAAATTTCGGGCTTGACTGAAATGTCAATGGGAATAGTGCAAGAGATGTTTCCCAAATTCAGCTCTGAATCAGGATGTTTCATTGGATTCTGAGCATCCTTGACATATTCAGCTGTAAAGATTGATGAGAAATCGTTTTCAAAACGATCATCCTCAGGTAAAAATGAAGATCTATGATGGAGATCCTCCCATGGTAAATCGTCTACACACAGGACTTCACAAAGTTGTTCGTCAGATGACACAACTTCGGGAAACGTTATTAACTCCGAGGTTGACGTGAAAAGTGATTCCTCACGTACCACATTCATTTGGTCGATTTTGGTTGAATGCGGGTCGGTAAAAGACTGCACGGCTTCATAAGCAATTTCATATGGACTCAAAGGCATAGCATCACCAAGTGAGTCTATTTCAGATTAAGAAGGAACGATCCAAGGATCGTCGTAAACAATGGTAGTTGACGTAATCATATGAATGGATGCAAACGAAGACACGATGTTGATTGGAGGAAAAGGAAAAGTTCCCAGTAAACCGGCATCTTTAACTAATCCTACGCCAACATCCTTATAAGGGATAGTCGTTTTACCGACATGCTGGATACTCTCTGAAGAGGCTGGGTCGGATGAAAAGTAAGCCAGCTGGTCTATGGTTACGATCTTGCCATTATGTGGAAACTTTATTACTCTGAAGATCGATGAAACGGCCGCTGTCATAGCGTAAGACCAACTTCGACCCAAGAGAAGGTTGTAGTCTAGAGGGGCATCAACCACCTCCACATCCAGACTAACGGTTTTTCCTTCAACCCCTATAGGCAAATCCTGTAGAATGCCAAACGGATGAAACCCATGACCATCAAAGGCCTTAAGAATTGTCGGGGATTGATTTAGTGAAGGAGAACCAAGCGATCTCCAGCACTGTATCGACATAATACACATGGAAGCTCCCTCATCAATTACAGTCCGATGAATAGGCCTGTTTTTTACTATCACTGGGATCTGGAAAGCCATCTGATGAGGTAAACGCGGTGTACTATTTTATAGATCAAAGATTATCAGGTTCAGGTCCTGAACATCAACAACTCCTATAGCCAACAAAAGTAATTTTCGTTGTGCTGGGCACGATTGCAACACTTCTAAAGCCGACATTGCTGAGGGTGAAACAGCTAAATCCTCAACAATGTTTTAATTCTGGGCCGCTCTTGCATGTGGATTGAAAGCAGACCTTCAAAGTACACCCTTTGCGGGCGGTTTGATTACTAAGTCAGGGTTAGGTTTCTCGATCTGTAGTGGATCGGAACCGGGAGCTGAGGTTGATGGATTTGAATGAGAAGATTCTGCTTCTTTCGATCCATCAACAGGACCTTTACTACCATAATCTTGTGATCGAGTCGCAATCCTTACATGAGACATCATCAATATGGGTTCTTCAGTGGCACTCGAGGAAGAACCTATCATTTTGCTATCTTTTGGAAATGGGTCCTTCAAGACAACAGGAATTTGGGAACCCTTGACGATTTTCGCAACCTCGGCCCGATGAGGGCAATCTCTTGTAAAATGATCCTCTTCACAAATAAGACAAGGATAACGAGGCTTGCGCTTTTCGTCATTGGTTTCCGACTTTTCTATTTTCTCCTTTGGAGTTTTGTCTGCCTTATTCTTCTTCTTGCCTTTCTTTTTCCCACCGTTTTTTGATATAGCCGTAGATGACTCTACAACGTGAATATCAGCAGAAACTTCAGCAGAAGATTCTCCTGTCGGGGAGTCTGGTAAGGTTATAATGGGCGAAGAATTCTTTGAAGACTTCTTCTTGTTTTTAATATTCACCATACCAATCATGCCATCAGCAGCATGAGATCCCGAAGGATCAGCAACGATTTGATTTGACTTTGGAAGATTTGGGATCTTTTCGTGTAACGTACCCGACTGAGTATAAACTAAGTCAAGGTACTGTGCTTGAGCAATCACTTGCTCCTCAGTAACACTCCGGCCTTAGCTACGTCTTCAGTAATCTTCGGCAATAATGATTTAACAAACCATTCAGCTAAGATTTGGTCCGGGATAAAAACTTTCACTAATCGCCTTCGACGTCTCCATTCATGAATATGATCGGAAATATAAGTGGACATCGACTGTTTTAATGAAGTTAGTAACTCGGTGCCATTATCATATCTGATCGGCAACTGAAAATGAGTTAAGAACGAGGTAGCTAACTGACTAAAATTATAAAAAGAGGCCCGTGGTAACTCAATGTACCACTTGGCCACGAGACTAATGAGTGTACGCTGAAAAAGACGTAAACGGATCGAATCATCCGAGATGGAATTTGAGGCACACCAGAGGTGGTAAGTCATCACATGATTTGACGGATCCTCTCCAGACTTACCCTCGAACTTGGGAATGTCACTGGGCAACTTATTCGGCATTGGCAGCCAAAACGGAAGATAATTGATCGGATCGTTCGTTAGGCGCGTCAAGTCTGGTAAATCCAAAGTTGCGATAAACGGTAATTGCCGATTAGGATCCCTAAAACTCTGGGTCACAAGACCAGTCCCAGGAGGAGGATATCCAGGATAACTTGGAATAGGAATCGCATTCGGGATATTGTATCCTCCCGGAAAACCAGGATTAACCGGACCGTACTGGGGTTGCTGTGGTTGTTGATAAGTGTACCCAGGATACGGTTGATACTGGTAAACCGGTTGCTGGACAGCAGGCCCGTATTGGTACTATCCCTAGTACGGTTGATAAACGAATTGTGGTTGACTAGTGACAACCGTACTTAAACCAGGCTGTCCTACAGGCATCTGAACCGTAGTTTGAATCGTGGATCCAAACAATGGTAAAGATGTCTGAGGAGTAGTGGCAGAGACAGTAGAAACCGGAGCTGTCGATACTCCAGAAGTAAGTGTGGTGGATGGAACAGATGTTGCGGTAGTTGCAGCAGTCGTTTGAGATGGAGTACTAGGTGCAATGGGTGACTGAGTAACTACCGAAGGTACAGAAGTTTGAACATTAGACTGGACCGGTTGCTGGGGTGGACCAGAAACTAAAGGTTGTCCAGTTTGAGATGACAACTGTACGCTTGGCTACAACACCTGTTGAACTTGCGATGGGTCCCACACTATGTTCATTCCAGGGTATTGACCCATGACAGGTTGAGGATATTGAGATCCATAACCGGTTTGAGGGTAGGATCGATAATTGAAAGGTACATTTCCCGTACCTTGAACATAAGATTGACCTTGGGGTGGTTGATAACCTTGACTCGAGTACTGACCTTGGGGTAGATACCCTTGAGGTAAGTACTAATACTGGGGTTGACCTTGAGGCATAAATTGATACTGAGGTTGACCTTGGGGTACATATTGAGGCTGGGGTTGACCTTGAGGAATGTACTGTACCATGGGTACATACTGTCCTTGAGGTTGCCCCCCAGACGCAATTTGTGTAGCTTGAGGTTGCCCCCCAGGCGTTAATTGAGGCTGCCCCCTAGGCGGTAACTGGCCACCTTGAGGTTGAGAACTAGGAATTGAACCTGACATCATATAAATGTCTCCTACGCCCAACGGTTTATTACCATTGTTTCCAGTTAATAACCCATGTCAAATGGGTTGAGGAGATGCTCCTGCAAAAGTACCAGAAAATGACTGATACCCAGCAGGAACAGAAGGACCACCGTACAAGAAAGATTCAGGAGATTGAGTAAACATGGACGACTGACTAGACATATTTACAGGAGTATAAATACCTCCAGGTGGATAAGGAGTACGAGGTGGAAAAAAACTTGTCCCTGAGTTGTCCAAGTAATTAGTTAATGAAAGATACCAAGTAGTACTTCTAGGTGGACTGTAAAAAATGGATTCACGCTCCCTTAGATCAATAGTAGGTTGATCTTCAGGGATAGGGATGCCTATTTCTTCTTCTGGAGCAAATTCTTCAATAGCTATCAAACTAGAAGGAAGATTTTCGGTGATGACTCTTTCTACCCTAGGTGAATCAGGAACACTAGAAGTTGGAGTAACAGGTTCAGATATTTCAAGTTCTTCGCCTATATCACTAGTAGATGAAAAACTACCAGCAAGCTCGGAAATTGCAACAGCTTCAGGATTATAACCTATTTCTAGACTTTGGTAATCTGGATGGACTACCAACGAAGACTCTCCTTCTTCAGGTGAACCTACTTTACTGCCACTAGGAGTTACAAGGACTTTCAAACCTTCGTAATGACCCGGGACATCTTCAGGAGGTTCGCCCCGAAGTCTACGGGACTTCCTCAACAAATCGGCCACGGTAACAATCTTAGGAGACTGGCCCCGAAGTCTACAGGACTGTCTCGGTAATTCAGCCACAGTTAAAAACTTTTAACTACTACACACGCAAACAAAGTAAAATCTCAAAGCAAATCGCCTAAAGTCTCTAAAGAACCAAACAAATTCAAATCACACGCCTAAAGAATCTAGGGCGTCAAACCAAACACAAATAGTAACCTTCCGGACCGAAAACACTAGTTGGTGATGAAGCCCAACATTGCCGAATTCAGTACAGAAGTGGTGGGTGGAACAGTTACCCCGGCAACCTGCTTAATGAATAGACTGGACCAAGTTCCTCCACTTTAACTGTCTTGAGTGAAGTGAACCTCCCAGAAAATCCAAGTGAGTCTAGCCGACGTCTGCTCCAGGTACAGTGGGATCTTCCCTCCACCGTCACCTCGGGTAGAATCCTAAAGATAATGGTCACTAAGGTTACCAACAGCAACAAATATACCTGGGGGAACAGTCTACGACCCGATAGCATGCAAGGGTAGAGTAACGAGCTCAATCCCCTTGCCGGCTCCTTGACAATAATCCAAGGTTTACTGACAAGTGACCCCAGGCTCCTCGACAATAATCCAAGGTTTACCGTTTGTAGTACGTGCATATCTGGTGTCTTTCCCAATGAAGGAGGATTGATCCCCTCACTGGTTCGAACACGGTCTCGTGCTTCTCCTTTAAGAGGAGCTTTCCCAGAGTACAAATGAAACAGTTGGATTTATCCTACCACAAGATAAGCTACTTGTTTGGTTTTACTGTCTTGGAGAGTTAATTACTCTCCTACTCCAAGACACTAGCCTGATCTATATTGGTGTTTCAGAGCCCTAGTAAATAAAAAGTTACTAAGCTGATTTTACTTTAAGCGTTAATTTTTATGGCTTTTCTTTAGGACAAAAGGTAGTGGAGATGAAACTGATGGTGTGTAGACTCGACTCAAATCCACTAAAAAGATGCACTTAGGATGATTTATACTAATTTTATTTTTCAATGAATTCCCTAGCTAAGAGAGTTGGAGAATGCAAAATTGATATAAAGACAACTTTCTTGGCAATGAAAATCAAAGAAACAATCTCTTTATCTTTTCCAAAGCATACAACACATGACCACTAATTATTTCACGAAAATTCCTTTTCCTTTCAAAGACTCAAATGCTACTAAAGCAAACTTTTTCTTCAAAAGAGATTTTTTCCCCTATATTAACAAAGCATATAAAAATAAAAAATCAAATTTAAAAATCTATGACAATCAAATCAATTCTACTTAAAAGCAAATCAAAGAGAAATTCATCTAATAAGCATATCTAATGAGGTCAAAGCCTGCCAAGTATGATTCAAGGATGTTTTACTCAGTCATGATTTAACTAAGGACTAGTCAATGCAGAATCAAAAACTAGCCAAAAACAAAAAACAAAATCTTTTGTTCTTTTTCATAAAATGAAATTCAGAGTTTAATCAACAAACTTTTTCGAGATTCGGCAAAGAGACAACACAAAGGTAGGTTTCTCACAAGGGTGGATTCTATGAAAGGTCCGACTCCTAAGAAGACTGAAAAGACCAGGGATATCCAAGGTTTTACGACTTCTAAAGCCAAAGTCACTACAGGACCAATGCAAAAATCAAACCCTAGGGCTAAAACCTCTTATGAATTTCACTAAAACTCTTGACACTGATGAAACAAGTTTAGGTGAAGATTTCTAGCAAGTAACCAGTGGATCTGGGTGGTAAAAACAACTTGTAAACAAAATCTAAGAGGCAACAAGGATAAAATTGAAATTTTCTCAATTTTGACAGGGTACGCAGGCAACCTGTTTGCACAGGTGCGTGTACACTCTGTGCAGAAAGCTGCAGTGCGTACAGGTACGCACTGTGCTTAACGCAGAGGCTGCGTACTTCTAGCAAAACCAACAAAAACTAAAATCTAATTTAACCCTAAGCTAAGCCACCCAAATGCACAGTCAGACAGCCAAAAACCAGAAAGAAAACGACTTATCTCAAATCAAAGTTTCACACAAAGGAAAAATCAATCACATCAATGGAGTTCCCCAGTGGAGTCGCCATTTTGTCATGCGGAAAGAGTCAATTTTGCGGACAAAACTGACCTCCCTAGAAGCTAAGGCTTTCTAGTGACAAACAAGACAATTAAACATTATCTTTCCCTAAATATGCATTTAGAATACAAGTAATCAGGTGTTTATAACATACCTTTAGTCCAACGCTTTGTAGCAGTTCAGCCTCGCCGATCCGGATGAGCTCCTCCTTCTCTTCGAAACGTGCATTCACTAACAAACAAACGATTACATAGCACCTGAATAACTGATAAAATAAAAGATATTCATCATACAGATCAAGGAGTATATGAAACAAATCATGAATAACAACTTGTTGAGAAAAATGAGCTTAATTGTATTAAGTGGAAACAAAAGAAACCATTACAACATGAGCCTTGGTGTTGTGCAGGTCCCTCCCAGGGTCCAGCAAGAGTTCTCCTTTACTTTGATCAGCTCAACCACTTCCAAATGAAGCTAAGAAAGGATGGGAATCTCTCCTCTCAAGCTCTATAAGGGAGTCCTAATCTCAGCAGCATCTACCCTTAGGAATGTTCAGCTTTCAACCTCCCCTCCCTCTGGCCCAATGCCTGTATTTATAGTGCTTAGGAGGAAGTTAATCAGGTCCACCATGAATGGGATAAGCCCCTCTTTCAATGGGATAGCTCCCCTCTTCATGGGATAAGTTCCTCTTACATAGGGATGCATGAACCATCTGGAGGCGCTCAATCCACGTCAAACCATCTTCTAGAATGCTCTAGAAATGACCACAAGTAACTTTTTTGAAGTGAAACTTGCGCCTTTTGACCTTTACAGGAGTACGCACCCCACCCCTTTATATACAGAGCGTACAAGTACGCAGGTATTGTGAACTTGGGGTGCATACACGCAGGTGAGGCCAAGAGAAACTACGTAACCAGAGTTAATTGACTTTTTAAGGACTTTCTCTCTTTCTTGGAGTTTGACATGAGGAGCAGAGGTATGAGACTTGCCAAGGAGGATAGTATGACAGTTGATAGAGCCATACTAACTGTAGATAATCATGGTGACAAATTTTAGTGTAACACTTTGGGATTCCACCCAGACTGGGCGGAGCTCCCATTGTTTTGAAAAGATTAGCTTGGATTTTGGAAGGCACCAAGCTACCCAAAGTAACTAGCAGAACCAACTGAACCAAAAGGCGGACCTTGTGATCCAGCAAAACTCGAAGTTTGACCAACTCCGGCAGAAAAACCTCCATAACCGGCGAAGTTCCCTCCTAAAGGATTATAAGGAGTGGATAACCGCTGATAAGAATTCCAAGTAGAAGCTAAGGGAGGAATACTTTGAAACGAGCTAACTATGGAGTACGACCTATTCCCTTATTGGAAAAAAAACAGATTCCCAGTTCCCATGCCACTAACTGCAGGGTTAGTCCAACCTTGAAAGAGATTTCTGCCTTGTCCTGTAGAAGGAAAAGGCATAGATCCTTTCGTCGGGTTGGAATGTGGTAAATGACCACTTCCAAAATGAAAACCCTGAAATGAAGCTGACCTACCCATCATGGATGTGGAGGTACTGAATGGAACTGATGGAATACCCTGTGAATGGGTTGCAAACGTGAAGAACCCAGAACTAAAAGCATTGGCTTGATAATTTCCACTCGTAGAAGGAATGGAGGTAGACCCAACTAAATATGTGCTAACAAAAGACCCAAATAGAGATGCAGAGGGGATGGAAATAGTTCCTCCCCATTGTATTGATGCTGGAGTTTGCATAGTTGTAGCACTTGTGGTAGAAGCCATGCTTCACGTAGTGGCCATCTATGGTAAGTGTGTAATATGACCTGGACTTGATGGTCTATGCATTAGATTCCCAATGTATTGTAATATGTCTGGATAGTTAGACGGTAGAGGAGAATTCAGAGCCATTAATGACTCTGGGAGTTCTTCTACCTATATGTTATCTTCCATCTGAAAGAGAACTTGAGAAAGAACTGGAGTGTTCCTCTAGTTCTGCGGAAGTACCAGGCCTATGCTGAACACTAATGCCCTCGATAGGAGGATCAATCCCCGATGCATCACCCGCCACGGGATGAAACCCACTTGAAGTATTACCTCTATGCCTTCTAGGCAAACGATCTAAACTTGGAGGTGAAAGACCACGAAGTCTTCGAGACTGTCTTGGTGATCAGACAACCACCTTGAATTTTTTATTAAGATCTAATTAAAGACTCAAGAAAAAATGAAATCTAGGCCAACTAAGAGCGCAAGGCACACACTAAAAATTCCCTAAAAGATGTCAGCTAGTTAAACAACTTTCAAGTATTTCTGCTCTGGGTGATGAGGACAAGACACAAAAATACAAGAAAGTGAAGGAAGGGGCTTTCTGAAGATATTCTGGGATAATGAAAGCCTAGTCCTATAAGCGAAGGTAACAAAAGAAGTTACGTTGACCTCCTAACAACAGCTTGCGCTGGTGCAAGCCCCCAAGCTTCGCAAGGGTGCCCTCTAGTAGTAATGTTGAGAGTGATACAACATCGACCTCAGGTGCCACGGGATTCCCCTCATAGCCACCTATGTAGATCCCTAGGAGAAGCAACTAAGGTTACCAAATCATGTCAGAAGCCAAGCATAATAGTCTTGAGGTAAGATCCAACAAGTAGGAGAGGGGGTATCTCTCTTCCTTATCTTCAAAAACCCTTGTGATTAACTCCCAGATCCAAAGCTTTCTTAGGCTTCCTAACACTATTGGATTTTCGCTCACTATTCAGACTCCTATGTTTGACAGTGTAAATGGCCTTGGAGATTTTCCTCTCCACTCACCTAATCCAAGGCCCTAAAATATCCTAAAACTTGTTGGTGTGTCTAATTTGACAATTATAAAAAGTTCTAATGTATTTTAGCTAGCGCTTGTTTTTAAATGGGCTGTTCTTTATGTCAAGGGATAAGCAGAAGTGAAACTTGTGGTGTTTTGACACAAAAGAAATTAATAAAAACCAAACTATATGCAAATGCACTTGTTTTGTTCTTCGATGAAAGAAATTTCTACTAGGTTCTAAGGAGCTTCTAAGAAAGAAATAAATTCTTCTTTTCCTTTCTTTTACTCAAGCTTCACACTTACAAAAAATAACAAAACTATGGATGCCTTAAAGGATGCACAAATTTATCGTAATGCAATGAGTACATGCTGATGCAAGACTTAAGACTATTCTAAATCAAAGAATGAAAGTAACTTGCTTATCAATTGTAGTTTGCCACTTAAGATGTTTAAATAGAATATAAGTTGCTAATACTCATTTTCATCCAAACATTAAAAGCAAGTTTCAAGACAAACAAAAATGCACTTTCGTTTGCGAAAAGGAAAATAAATCCAAATAAGACCAAAGAAAGAAAAAACCAAGTTTTCAAGAAGTTTTCTTCAAAAGCAAAAACAAAAATGACTCTTCAAAAGTGCTTCAAATAAGACTAAAACTTTATGATTGAAGAATGGGGAACAAAAAGCTTTGCAAGTTTACAACACAAAACGGGTGAAAACTCAACAAAAAGTTTGTTTCAAGATGCTCTTAACAATAAGAAAGTAGCCCAAAAAGCTTGGTGTTAAGTTTTGGTATGTTCTATGCTAGAGCAATTTATTTAAATTTTCACAGTTAGCAATCACATCAGCATTACAATAAACTGCAGATAGAACATAAATATAAAACACAGAAGACAAGCCAAGACAAGAGGACACAAGATATGGCACAAGCTAGGGACAAACCCCACAATGTGTGGGGAAACCCTTGATCAATTCTTCTTTTATCTTCAAAGTTCAGCAGAGAAAGAGAGAGAGAGTACATTTACAACAGAAGTCAACACTTTGACTTGTCTAGATCTGAGCATAGATCATCTCCTATAACGATGAGATTAGTTGAAGGCATTTTGCTTCAACTGATCCTCCAAGGTGACTCCTTCACCTATCATCATCCTACATCAGGTTCTCAAGCTGCACCACTGCATATGCATCATGCATCATCATGCTGCTCTTGATCTCATGCATCACTAAGGTTGTAGAAGTAGAACATCCTATCATAGTGGTCATGTGATGGCACCAAACTGAGGTCACTCTAATAGTACCGAATCTTGTGGTCACTGAGTTTATCTCTACAATGACACTGAACCTCTCCTTCTGCAATAACACCGAAACTGAAATCACAACACCGAATTGAAGTCACTGTCCTTTGTGGTAGCACCAAGACTTTTTTTGGAGATAGTAACAAGACCTTGTCCTTGAGATAGCACCGAAATCCTTTACTGATATTTCACCGAGACTGTGGCGCTGTGGTGAGACTTCATCACTGTGTCTTCACTAAAAACCCTTGTTGTAGTAGCACCGAAATATTCTCATTGAAAGAGCACTGAACCATACATGTGATAGCACTGAAATGTAGCATCAAAATTGTGGTTACTTTGGTTACTGTGGTAACAACGAGCTTGTGATATTGAAGTTTGCTTACTGTGATAGCACTGAAGTTGAGATCACCTATCCAACTTCCTTTACCGAAAATACTTTCCTCTGCAATTGTCATCCGAACTTGTCTCTGTAATAGTCATCCAAACTTATTTCTGTAATGGTCATCCGAATTTCAGAGGTGATCCAAACTGCTTGACTATGACTTTTCCTGACTGCGGCTCTTTGCGGCTTCATGCCTTTATAGTGATTCCTCTTTCTCACTGCGGTAATGACAACATATAGACTGTCCACGCTGTGTGTATAGATTCTTTATTACAGCGTATGTAGATCATCTTCCTGCTGCTTACTGCGGCTAGGTTATCATGACTATGGCTTTGTTACCTTGGCCCAATTTGTAGATCACTGCACCTGATACGTCTCCATGGCCTACGTATAGGGTGTCTCTATTCACTGTGGATAGGGTTGTCTCCATTTGCCTGCGGATTCATAACCCAGCGTATGTGTTTCCATTGCCTGCGAATTCAAGACCCAATGTATATGTCTCTATTGCCTGCGTGTGTGGATAGGGTTGTCTCCATTTGCCTGCGGATTCATAACCCAGCGTATGTATGTAATGGCCTGCATTTAAATCATGAACTATGAACAACGTAACATGTCCACCGTATCACTTCTATTATGAACTGCGTATATGAACAACATATCACATCCAGCGTGAACTGTGTATATGAACAGCGTATAGTTACTAGATATAACTGCGGGTTGCATATGGGACAGCGTTCCAAAAAATTACTGTTTGCATCCCCATAAGCCTGTGGCTTACTGCGGCTAGGGTTGCTCTTGGTGTCATATGACCAGCATTACTTGAGTGACCAGCATATCATTCATGATGTCTCTCTCCTTCACCAAATACCGAGACGTGGAGAGGAGGAGACTACTCAAGAATGTGTTGTGCTAATGACTCCAAATCCTCTCTTATTTATACTAAAGATGTAGAGGTTGAATAGACACATCGGTTGGGATTCTAGAGCCTACATAAGTGCTGGTCGGCTTGATAATAATTACATAAACAAAATAAATTCATATCTCCATAAATACTTATCAGAATCGGATGATCTTTGGATCAATCCTACACCTCTCGATGAGAGGGATCCAATAAAAATATTAGCTGCCATAAATAAGTCAACCCACATGGAGTGTGGCCCTAGTTGCCAATTTAACACTTGGCGACAATGATCAAAAGCTCAAGAAAGACAACTCTCAAAACCGTCACACAATAACTTTCAAAAAGAAAAAAAAAGTAAATGGTCATAAAGATGCAGTTTTGATATGCAAAGAAAAAGATCACCAAAACAAGATTTTCCACAAAGATTGAGACCAATCTTTCTGTCCTGGAAGACCAGAACAACCAAGATTCCCAGAAAGAAATATTTTGTGTTTAAACAAAAAGTGATGACACTTGCAACAAAACAAAATAAGACCAATACTCTCTACAACAGGAGAGAATTTGACATCACGAACTTGTTGTAGAAACAAAAACTGACACAGAAAAGTAACTATTTAGGAAAGACTCAGACCAACAGACAGATCTTCAGAAACAAAAATATTTGAAAAGTCTTGAGAATTTTAGGATATACGTGACTGTGTTGATGCACAACTACGTGTATACACTATTAAGCCTAAGGAAACCTACGTATACGTGGGTTCACTTAAGGAAACTTGAATATATACACTTCTATAAATTGGAAAAACAACACATATGAAAGATCACAAGAAAAAAAAAAAAAAGGTCTAAAGAAACTAATCAAACTTACAGCTCAAGTTCCTACAGGAACAAACTACATAGTCACAGCATGCAAATAAATAGTTGAGACCTAATTGGCTTCAACAAATCGAAAGTAGGAACAACAATACTATTGTCCCCAGTGGAGTCGCAAATTCTACTTAGCGTAAATTCCCCTAGGGTCTGAGCTTGATACCCTGGCAGATCGGACGTTATTTATAAAGAAAAACAAGCATTCCACACAGCCATGATGCTAATATAAACAAACTACATGAAGAGAGGTGCACCTCGGGGTCCTTCATTTGGGAAAATCCTGCCAGGGTCCAAACCCTCTTGGAGTTCCTTTTAGTCCTTCAACCTACAAAACTATCAATTCTAGAAAGCACAGTAGTATACTGACCAAGCATCATAAAAAATCATCTTCATAGCATATTGAAAGGCAGTTAGTTATAAAATTAAAACAACCATTCATATGTGAATCATAACATTGATATCATAAACATGAAGAAAATTTATATGAGGAACAAGACAAGTGTTTCTTTTATTATAGATAACTAAAGTACAGAAGGGAATGATTTCATTTGAGTCTTCCTTTCCCAGGCTCCAAGCGGAACCGTCCTCCGGATTCGTTGAGTCTCAAGCCTTCAACAAACTCCTTCCATGACTTACTCCAAGATATCTCAAGTAGTGGAAAGACATCATAACTAAAGGAAATAAGGGTTTCCTATAATGGGGGAAGTGTTGGAAGCACAGGGATCTTCAGATCTAGTCAGGGATAATCTCAGCAGAGTGGTTTTTCTCTCTATCTTCTCCTCCTTAGGCCTTCCCATTGAATCCTTTTTATAATTCTCCCAAAGTAGTTTTTTAGTTGGGAATTCGTTGGGAACAGTTGTGCCATGGGCACTAATAGGTAATCAACAGGTAAAACCCATGATCTCCACCTAAAATTAAGGATATTTAATTTTTTTAAGTGTTTTAAGACATATACGTGGGTTGGGTATACACAGACCCACATACACACGGGTTTAGCTCAGGTAAATGTCGTGTATAAGGAATAAAACACTATTTTTTAAGTGTTTGGACCAGGTATGGAAGGGGGGGTTGCCTTAGGTCATGAGTGCAGCATCACAAACGTCAAGAGTGAGATTTCGAGCTATAACACACCTTCATAAGGAGAGGCTTCCTAAAGGAAAATACAACAAGTTAAAATTGAAGAAAATTGGGCCTTGTAGGATTCTTCGAAATTTTTTTGCGAATGCTTATGAGTTGTAGTTACCTCCAGGTATAGGAATCTCACCCACTTTTAATGTGGCAGATATGTACCCATACATTCCTGCTAATGAATAAGACAGTTCAGAAAGATGAACACGAAACACCCAGAATGAGAAATACTCCTGGATTAAACAGATGCCCCCAGGAAAGCCATTAGAGATCAAGCAGATCCTAGACACCTAGGTGGCAAGATGGAATCAAAGAAAAGAATATTTGTGGTACTTAGTCAAGTGGAAGGGCCATCCTATTGAATATAGTTCTTGGTTAGATGCTGGATAGATTCAAAGTGCCATGTACTCTATTGAAGAGCTCATGGACAGGAGCCATGAGTTTAATTTACCCCGAGAGCCTAATACAGGAGCATCTAAACTAAAAGGTGACATCTTGTGTGATGTAGGTAAAATTCCCTCTGTGAATAGAGGCAACCCCTCTAGCCCTAGAGTGGGTCTAGTCAAAGCAAGACAAAGACAATAGTTAATTCCTTAAATGGCCATCTTTGAAAGAGACTACCTTATGCCGATGTTTGATGTAGTCTTCGTTAGGCTACTTCAACTATCATTTTCTTCTCCTTAATGAGTGATTCACCTGAAACAACATAAGAAAAAGAAAACACATAATACAGCATAGAAATGAACTATCAACTTACAGAATCAAGGAATCATAACTATCAAATCCACCCTGCGCACTCAGTTGCAGCATTCGAGCACACATCTATGGACTTTCCAGGCCTCTGCGTGCATAGCTGCAGAACCTCTATCTACTACCCCAACCCTCAACTCAGACTTACATATGCTTTCATACTATATTCTTCAAAAACCCGTTACATTTAATATTCAACATTAACCATCAAAACTTAACTTTCTCTACCCATAGAGCCTCGCTCTATTTATGCCCTTCCTTGGCCCACGATCCATGTACGGGCTGAATCTACTTACATTTCTTTACCTTATTTTCTAGCGGACTACACTTTGACTCAACCTATTATAATTCACAATTCGCACTTTCAGTGGAGACTTTACCCTAACTTTACCCAAAATGTCAGGCTTCGAGCCCTCTAACTGTTGCGCGGGGCTTTCTCTATCCAACTGTCCACCGACACAATCATCGTGACTCATCCATCACTTAGTTTAGACCCATCTGGTCCGTGGTATTTGAAACTTCCAAGAGGTTTGTTTGCCATGATGTGTGCTACCCTTTCAGTCCCTGCTGACCCTATTGTCAACTATTGGCGACTAGAGTCGCTTCACGCTGCTTTCCTTAGCTTGTCTAGCCACTTGTGCCTGTGCCTATCCGTGAACTTCATGCATTTTCCTTCCCTTTGTCAAGACTGCCCCTTTTTCTGAAGCCAAGGTCATTCAGGGTGCTATCGTAGATATTATCGACACACCTAATTTCAATTTCATCGAGGAAACTGGTTCTTCGGCTTCCTCTACAGGCAACTTTATGACTCTTGTCACAACCATCTTGTTGCAATTTCATTTGATTACTTCATGCAGTCGGTTCTTCCATCATTCAACCTCTTCATCTGAATCTGACGTGCAAGAGCTATCGTAGTTCCATGAGAATCAACCGTCCGCTGTTGGATTCACCCTGTCCCAATTTCACACTGTGAGCTGGTAGATACACTCTAGTTCCCCATCACTATCGTCATCTTGCATAGGTACAATATAATGTGCTCCTTCAGTTGGATCCAATGGAATCACTACTCGGAGAGAATTATTTTTGAAGGTCATTTTCCATTTCTTGAGGTTGATGATTCCATTCATGTCTGTTGCCCAATCTATCCCTAACAATGCTGGATATGGGTTACTGTCATCCACAATTTCGATGACTTCAAAATCAGTTTGCGTGTTGGTGCCATCGATGTCAACAGTAACCCCTTGTAGCTTTCCGTTTGCCATTCACAATTAGATCAGGGACCATTGTAGCGTAGCCCTGCCCATGCGTTCCTAAGTCTGTTTTGGTAGGACATTTGCGTCAGACCCTAGATCTAAAACGACCTGGTCCATCTCATAGTCACTAATCTTGATGGTCAGTGGCATGTCCTGACCGGTATGCAAAACATGTTTGCCCAATTTGTGGATCATGCGTAGTTCGTCTACCCCTGCACATCTAGTTATTAACTCTTGTAACCCTTTCACCGCATTAGCATCCCTATGAAGCTTCATACAGGTTTATAAGAAGGTAGTTAGCAAAGACCTATCCTATTCCAGTTCTGGTTGCCCCTAACTACCCCAAGTTGATGCTTCTGTGGAATTTTTCTTAGCCTCCAAAAAGGTTTCCTTTGCTCACGCTAAATCAAATTCTAGTTGTTTTGTGGGAACCTTACGAACCCACATATTCTCTTCTAGTTTCTTCCCCTTATCTTTCCCTGTAGTTGTGCCACTTCTGAGCATCATATTTATGTTGGGGTCTTCAATGCGTGGTTCAACCTTCATCATTTGGAAATTTTGAGTGGGGCTAGCTGGGAGCACTCCTTTTTCCCGCAATTGAGCAATTAGCATAGGGCAGTCGACTACATCATGATCAAACTGGTACCATGACAGACAACAGGCTTGGGTTGGATTCTTACAATCCCGAGCGTAATGCCCTGGCCCTCCACAATTATAGCAGATTAATTATCATCGTCCCCATCCAAGTCACATTCCGCTACGACCCCGTCCACGTACCAGGAATCCCCCTCACGCAAATGGTGTTGTTGGGTCCTGCCCACACATCTCAATATGCATCCTATACGTAGGTGGTCGATCCATCAACATGCGGAAATATTTTTCCTCGTGACCCATCATTCTGTAGAAGTAACAAAATAAGTGTTGAGGAGGTTGTCGTAAGCTTGGCAATAGGTGGTAGCGATCTGTGGCATGCTTTCCTCCTACCTAGCAAATCGCACACTAGAGCGCAGGCACAACACTCGGTCCTGCTTGTACCTCCACTTTTAACGGCATCGGGCCTCCTCCCGCCATATAGTTCATGAAGACAGGGCAATGGTCCTTGTCATGCACTTGGGTCTTACATTTAATACAACCTACCTCCGGATGTACCTCTGGTCGGGACATTGTTCCTTGCTTTAAGCTTTGCACTTCCAAACTCAAGTTTTGAATTTGCGCATGGATTTTCTAAACTCCCAACACTGGGTTTGGTATTGGGGTCACATGTAACCTCATTGTTATCTCCAATACCTCGGCTTGGGTTTGAGATCTTATGTTGTGACAAAACCATCCTCAGATGGGGTGTCAATGATGCCACAAACCACGTGCAATTATACCCATCTATCAAAGTCATGTTAGCTTCGTGAATAGTACTCTTTAACCTTTGGTCCAGATCCCACAAAGTTTTGCTAGGCAACAATTCTATCTCCTTGAACCCAATGACCGATTGTTCTTGAGACTTTGGTCGGCCAAACTCTTTATTAAGCACATCCTGGATCACCACTATTCCCTCATTCAGATGGCTGGTTGAGTATTTTATGTACCATGTGAGCACGCGGTCCTGTAGTACACTGACCAACGTAGCCTTTTTTATGTCTTCATCTATTATGCCTTGCACATCCCATATAGATTTTATCACAAACCAAAACTGACTTGTCTCTTCATTCCCTAAACCCTGAAATGTTGGTAACTTGACTGTGGACCCATTTTGGCTTTCAATGGTGGAGGGGGTGGAGGTGGTGTTGGTGTGGATGGACTCAACATGGGTGAAGTGGGTGGTGGTGTAGACAGAGGTGGTATTAGTGGGAAGCATTCTTTAATCAATCAGACAACGCTTCATGGCGAGAACCTAGCGAGATAGAAATCAAAGGGTTGTTCTCTACTCATCTTGCTCTTCGATAACCCCTTTTGCTCTGTGTTAGTCTAGACATCAATATACACACAAAATCTGTTTTTCACACAACAACATCTTAATCCAAGTTTTCAATGATTTGATGTACCTAACCCACGGTCCTTGGGGAAATTGAATTTCCGCTTCATTGTAACTTATGTTTGTATCTATCGCAAATTCAATGATAAGTCCTCCTATGATTCGATCTAACTAGTGGTCTACTGCAGACGCAAGTTTATCTTCGGTGGCTTCTAGCCTGCACACCAGTTCTAGATTCCACACTATCAGTAAGTCTAATATGCACCTCCCCACGCTATCAACTAACTTCACGATCCACTGGTACAGTTATATTAGAAATGTTGTGAAGAAGATTTTGTCTATATCCGTGAATATATAGCGATCCAACCACTTTTCCTCCAATATTCACGAGTTTCTATTTTCCTGAACCACAAACTCGTGAAGCTTCAAATACCACCACTCTTCAAGCTCCTTCTTCGTAGGATCCCAGTGTTCCCACATTAGACACCCCTTAGGCAGATCCCAGTCTCAATAATGGAACCATTTGTTGGCTTATATGGGCCTGACCCAGGTTCGGAAGAGTTATTCACCTAAACAAATCCCGTAGCTACAAGCCCTTTTGGTAATAGCCCGCAGAGCGCAGATTGAGGTCTCACTTGAGGTAGCAAGGGAGGGTGTTGGAACCAGGTTTTCGCACCCTAGGGATGTCTATATATGGTCTGGAGGTTTCATGCACTGGTTTATAGCTCTGTGCTGCTCGGTATTCACACAGATCTAGATTGATTATATCTTTCTTGTCAGTGTGCTATTCTACTGGAGGATGCAGTTATAAATCAGATCTGTTCAACAAGGTCTTTAAGCAAAGAGTTAACCAACGCAACTGATTCATGCCATTAAAATGAACCTAGATTTACATACATTCATACAATAGCAGATTAATTAAACAAATATTATGAAAATCAAATTCGCGATAGCTCAGAAGGAACATAGAATTTTCAGAAGAAACTTATCTTTATTTCCACTTATCCTTAATACATCTAGATCCGCCCTACGCACTCAGCTGCAAGGGCCTGTGCACACAACTGCAGACTTTTTAGGTCTCTACGCACACAGTTGTAGAGCCTCTATCTACTACCCCAACCCTCTACTCGGACTTACAGATGCTTTCAAACTATCTTCTTCAAAAACCCATTACATTTCATATTCAAGATTAACCATCAAAACTTAACTTTCTCTACCCATAGAGCCTCGCTCTATTTATACCCTTCCTTGTCCCATGATCCCTGTGCAGGCCGACTCTATTCACATTTCTTTACCTTCTTTTTGGGCGGACTACCCTTTGACTCAACCTATTATAATTCACGCTCCACGCTTTCAACGAAGTCTTTACCCTAACATTACCCAACATTTCAGGCTTCAATACCTCTAACTGTTGCACGGGGCTTTTGCTACCCAATAGGCAGGAAGCCTATTCATTCACGGATGGGTTCTCAGGATACCAACAGATCAAGATTGCAGCAGAAGATAGGAATAAAACAACGTTCGCCACCGAATGGGATTGTTTTTAATACATAGTGATGCCCTTTGGTCTGATGAATGTGTCGGCGATATTTTCACGAATAGTGGTAGCAACATTCAAAGAATTTATACACAAGTTCATAGAGATCTATCTGGATGGCTAGACTATGTTTGGACTAGTCAAGAAGCATGTAGCAAGCTTACGGTTAATGCTGGATACTTGTTGCAAACACCAGATTATGTTGAATCTCAAGAACTGTACTTTCCTTGTCCCAGTCAGGAACCTACTGTGCCATGTGGTTTGTAAGCAAGGCTTGATCGTGGATCCGTCAAGGATTGCTGTCATACTCAATCTGCAAGTGTCGCAAAGTGTCAAACAATTACGTGCCACTCTGGGTCACACGAGCTAGTATTGGAAGTTCATCAAAAGTTACGGCGAGATCATAGCTCCGATAGAACAATTGTTGAAGAAGGATGTTACTTGTTGCTAGAATGAGAAATGCAACAAAATCTTGGAGATGCTTAAGGAGAAGATTGCTTCAGCCCCTATATTGGTCTTTCTGAAATGGGACATTAAATTTCATGTGCATGTTGACGCGTCATGTATCGCGCTGGGGGTGATACTTACTCAACCAGGAGCAGAGGGACTGGACCATCTCATTGCATTTACAAGTCACTGGTTGTCAAAAGCTGAAAAGAATTACTCCGACACTGAGCGTGAGGGATTAGCGATGGTATACGCGTTTCAAAAATTCTGCCATTATTTGTTGGGAGGTCACTTTAAGATGTATACTAATCACTCGACGTTAAAATACCTAGTGAATAAGCTAGTGTTGGGGGGGTGTATTTTTCGATGGTTGCTATTATTCCAGGAGAATGAATTTGAGGTCATCATCAAGCGAGGACATCTAAATGCAGGCCTAGATTACTTGTCCCGAATTGAGACCAACGAAGAACCCACAAATCTAGAAGATAGACTTCGGGATGCTCAGCTATATGCAGTGCACGTAGTAGATAGCCATTTTGAAGAAATAATCCATTTCTTAACTACAGGGACCATGCCACAGGGATACTCCATTCAACAGAAGAAGGAATTGGTGATATGTGCAGCAGACTTCACCGTGATTGTAGGATGCTTCTACAAAATGGGCAACGATGAAATCCTACATTGGTATGTCCCAGAGTTTAAGTAAGGATAGATCCTAGCTGAAGCCCATGGGGGGGTTGCTGGAAGACACTATACGGGTCACGCCACAGCCCAGAAGATACTTAGCGTAGGATTATGGTGGCCCACTCTACATTAGGATTCGAAAGCCCACTGCTGAGCTTGTGACATCTGTCAACAGACAGGAAAACCGTCACGGAGAGATGAAATGCTGCTCCAACCATAGATGATGCTACAACCCTTCGAGAAATGGGTAATCGACTTCATAAGACCAATTAAGCCGTGAGGAAAAATGGGCGCGCGCTATATCATCACTGCTATAGATTATTTAACCAGATGGGCTGCGCCACAACCGGTTAAGGACTGTATGACTGCGACAGCTGCAAATGTTTTGTTCGAAAATGTACTCACAAGGTCTGGATGTCCCAAAATTCTCATGTGTGATCGAGGAACGCATTTCCTGAATGAAACAATTAGCACACTCATAAAGGAATTCTAGATTTATCACCAACAGAGTACGCCATACCCCATGCAAGCAAATGGGACCATGGAAGCATTCAACAAAATCTTGGAGACTGCATTGACCAAGGTCTATAACGCGCAGTGCAATGATTGGCACTTGCGCATCCCTATTGTGCTATGGGCATACCGAACTATGTGAAAGAAGTTGACAGGCCAAACACCATTTCTGTTAGTCTATGGTAAAGAGGTCCTTATGCCTATGGAATATATTGTGCCTAGTCTATGGATCGCGGAAATCACAGGTATGGCAGATCACGGGGCTTTGGAGGAATGGCTCGTGCAACTAGAGGAACTGGACGAGGAACGGTTTTGGTTGGGTTCCACCAGCAAGTACATAAACAATGCGAGAAAGCATGGCATGATTGCCATATCAAAGTGCACACGTTTAAGAAGAATGATTTAGTGCTTCTATATGATAGTAAATTTGAAAAATTCCTCAGTAAACTTCAAATGCATTGGTTGGGACCCTTTGTAGTCAAGGAAGTTACCGATGGTGGTACGGTTCAACTGGCTAAACTTAATGGAGACCCCTTCCCGTGTTGATTGAATGGCAATCACCTGAAGCTCTACATGGGCAGGTTGGCTGCCTCACTAACCGTTCAAGGAACAGTCTCACTGCTCCAACTAGTTGAAAGGGAGTGTGGGATGGTAAAGCAGTCTGGAGGAAGGTGTGAGTACCCAGCTACACATCAAGCTAGATCAACGATAAGTTTGTGGTCACACGATCAGAAGTGCACCACTACGTGGCTACAAAGAAAGGTAACCATTTCTATCACTGTTTGCGACATGATGTTTGCATTATGGCAAAAGGGAGCGGGCAGCGGGCAATTAACAAAAGAAGTACGAGTCAGATATGGCATGAGCCACCACAAATTTTATATGAAGATGGTAGAACACGCAAGAATCAGTGAATTTGAAATTCGTATGGCTTATAAGTCACTAAGGTGCATCCACCGGGTGACATACACTCCTAGAAAACATACATTGGGTATCGATATGGGGCTATTCATTCTCTCTACACAAAGAGTATGCCAGATATGGCCGCTTAAGAAGAATGCCTCTCTAAGGAGTATGGTGGTGACAGTTGCAGGCATCTCGTAGCTGGCAACATAAATGGTGGGGGATGTACGAGAAGAAGAGAAACACGAAAAAGAATTTGTTCAGATGTTGTTGATCCTCTTGGGGGTTGGCCAGTGAAATACAACATAAAAGTAAAAGGATCGATAGAAAGAGACCACAGGTAGATATGCAGATACTAAGTCATCTTTGTTGTCTCTTCAAAATTGGGATCTTACGAACAACAGCAAGGGTCTTGAAAAATTACAACACAAGATACAACAGACAGTGTGAAGAGAAGATATAAAGGTCGAAAGTGACTGCGGTGGTACCAATGGGTCCCATGTGTGGCTTCCCTTCTCACGATAAAATCCTATAAGGGCATGTTATGTGTTAACCGAGCAGAGCAGAATGAGCATTATCGGTTGCAGGAAGTGGGAGAAATAGTGAAGCAGGAACCAGATGAAGCATTGCAGGAGACAACAAAGGAGCTGCAGGACGATGAGCGTCACTCAAAGGGAGGAGAAACATGAAGCCAAGGTAGAGAATCTCGCTGTGCTGATGAGCGACTCGGGACGAGTCATGATGATTGTGTTTGGGGACTATTGGTCAGCGGAGGTCCTGCATAATGGTTCTGGGACAAAACGCCTAGGAATTAGGAGTAAATTATTGTAAAAACTTCGAAGTATGCGGAGCACGAAATGTAAAATGTCGATTCAAAGGGTTGTCCACCCAACAAATAATGTAAAATAATAGGAATTAAGTCGGTTCGTGGAGCATAGATTGGTATAAATTGAGCGCGACTCTATTGGGGGAAAGGCAGTTCTCTTTTGAGTATGATTTTGGAGATCTGAAATGTAATGGGTATCTGAGAAGAGCATTCTGAAAGTGTCTGTAAGTCCGAGTTAGGAGTTGGGGTAGAGGATAGAGGCCTGGAAGAGTCTACATCTGGGTGTGTGGACCCATGCAGTTGAGTCCGCAGGGTAGATCTGGACGTAAGGGTGATAATTGGAAATACAGATAAGTTTCTTCTAAATTCTGTGTTAATTTTGAACTACCGCAACTCAGTTCTTTTATGGCTAATGAAACTGTTTTGATCTACGTGCATATGCTTATTGAGTACTTGTGAATCAGATTTAATCATAATATGTGAACTAAATTGAAGTAATAAATGTTTGCTTAAAGACCTCTCTAGGTAGATCTGGGTTATAATACTTAATCAAATAAATTATATCTATAATGAGTGCAGTAAGAGAAAGCTAATATTATATGGATCGACGCTGATCTTGCGTAGCACAAGGCTGCAGGATGACATGCAAGCCTCTCAGACCACATCTAGACATCCCAAGGGTGCAGAAACCTGGTACTAGCACCCTCCCCTGCTACCTTGGGTGAGACCTCTGTCGGCGCTTCGTGGGCTGTTGCCGAAAGGGCCGGTAGCTACAAGATTTGCTTGGCTAAATAATTCTTCTGAACCTGGTTCAGGCCCGTATAAACTAACACTATGACTCAGAGATAACATCGCGAGGCAACAATGTATTCAGAGCTATTGTCACAAGCAGGATACTAGTGACTTGCAACGATCCCTAAAATCTGACCGTCATTGGGAACATATGTACTCTTGTGATGGTATCGAGTGGTTCTTATTTACTCTAGGCTATTGTCACAAGTAGAATACTAATGTCTTGTGATGATCTTGAAACATAGGTAAAAAGGGTCAACTTCAGGATTTATGAGCATGGTTAATCTTCTTGAGTGATTTGGAAGATGTGGACACATATTTAGATGTATGATACATAGCAGATGCCATTCAGGGACCGACACTTCTCGAGATTAGGGGATATGGGGTCGGTGACAAAATACTATGTAACAACTGGAAATGGTTTTCGTTTTCTGTTGGAAAGGAGGAAAAACATTACAAATTTTGTTTTTTTTTTTTGTTTTACTTTAATTTAGGCTTGTGCAGCAATTGTCCTTTAAAAATTAAGAAAGCAAGTAGAATAGGATTAGTTAAGAGTATGTTTAAAGAAACTGTTAGATAAGTGTAAGGTAATTGGAGGATAGTTTCTCAACTGTAAGAGACTGCTGGTTAGGCATAAAAGCAAAACTAGATCTCCAATATGAGGAGGGTGCCACCTAGAGAGAAGAAAGAACATAGAAATTGAAATTACTTTCTTGAGTATATGTGAAGGCAAATGAATCTAAAATCTTTGTCATTAAGAAAGAAAGACAATTCATTTTTTTTCATGTGCAGTAGTGTTTCAGATATTGTTTTAAAGAAAAATAGTGAGGTAACTCATCAAGAGGCCAATTGACATCGACAAAAATCTCGTGACTAAAGTCATTTCAGGCCAGGAACCAGACAAAGGTAAAGCCAGCAAAGATATAACATTCTTTCTCAAAAGCCCAAGTACATTTACATTCAATATTCAAGCACAAGTGTGCATTTGTAACAGTTCAATATACATTTATGAAACCAAAATAGTAGAGGGTTTTGAAAGTCACAAGCACTGAAAACAACAGTTTGTAGGCCAAGACTAGTCCGATATTGATGGTGTGAAACCCATGAAACCATACAAAACATACTGAGAAAACAAAACCCTAAGAGTTTATGCCTCACTAAGGATAATGCAAGCAAAAACAATAAGACAATCACGAAGGGATCCTACCTTGTTTTCCTAAGATACTAAGACTCCCAAGAATGAGGTCGTGGAGGATCATTCTCGAGACATGTCCTGCATATCAACATGAAAACAAGATGGGTAGTCAAAAACTAGAAAGGCAGATAAAATAAGGTGTCAGAGAGTAGATAAAAGAAGGGAAGAGGTGGGGTTTACCTAGAAAAATCTTGTCTCCGAGTCAGAGGATGAGAACCAAGTCTCTCGCTAAAGGGTGTCTTAGCAAGAACGCCATTGGTAAGTTTACCTGCTCACCAATGAGCTAGAGGGTTGGAATCACAAAAACGAGATGAAGGAATGAAACAAGAAAAAAAAATTACTTGAAGTAGCGTTTGTTGAGCCGCCCAAAGAAGTAGCAAGGGAAGAATTTGTGGTTACACAGAGTGAGATCAATGCTAGAACCAACATTGAACACCACCATGAGTAGAATAAAAACGAAGCATAAGCCAGGCAACAAAGAGTAAATGAAACAACTTGTAGATTGAAAGTCGACATGAAGCCTCATACCAGCAAACAAACCACCACAAGAAACAAGCGAAGGCACAATGCACACACAGAGCCGAACCGGTCCAACAATGGATGCAAGAATGGAGGTTGACTCTTAGTTTCCCACGGAAGATGTGAACTGGATACATTTTCAAAACCAAGGCTAGTACAAAGGGGCATGCCAAAACAATTAAAGTGCATTAAAACCTCACACCTAAAACCCTGTATTTTTTAGTCAGAAGATCTACGAAGTTAAACGATCGTTGATACATGTCCTTCCTCGATATTGCCACTAGTGTATATATATATATATATATATATATATATATATATATATATATATATATATATATCCTTTACATGTTTTTTAATGATGTAAATTTTAACAGAGAGAAAAATAATAAGTATTTAACATACACATAAAAGTAATGTTTTTTTTTATGAGTTAAAAACAAATATTTAATAACCAAAATAGTAAAAAACATATATACAATAATATTATTCATAAGAAAAGAAAATTAAGTGTAGACAACATTTATGAAAACAAAAAGAGTAGAGTATAAGGTGTATTGGTGCCAAAAACTTCAATTATTGTATTGTTGATCTTCAAAAATCCTTAAACTATATAATTCATAACCTATAGTAATGAAATAAACTTATTGGTCCCTAAATTTCATCTCACTTCAGATTGGGACAACAAACTCGCTAGGGCTATACAACTTACCAACACCCTTCCTTAATTTGCTTTGCTTCAATCCCTCACTCAATATTACATGGAAAATATTAGATAAAGTTTGGTGTGTAATGTAAAAATATCTTATAAGAATGTTTTCTAGAAGCTTGAAACTAATTAAGCACATGGTAGCTCCTATTATGTGTAAAATGTTGCATGAACTTGGAATACTTACAAAACTAAAAAATTAAATAAATGCATATCATAGTTAAAACTTATTTATGTGAGATGAAATTTATCAAATTAAAAAAAAAAAAAAAAAAAATAGATTTTTAAATATATTAATTAAGTATATTGATTTTATGGTTCAAACCTTTTTTGTGTGGCTTAAAAAGCAATAAATACTTTTTATATAATTTGTATCATAGCTAAAACATTTTTATGTGAGGTAAAATTTATCCCAGTGAAAATTAATAAGTATTTCACTCACACACACACACACACACACACACACACACACACACACATATATGACATGTTTTTTCTTGAGATAAATTTTTACAAACAAGGAAAATTATAAGTTCTTAACACACGTGTAAGTAATGTTTTTTTTGAGGTAAAAACAAATCATTAATGAACTGTATAGATCCATTAACTCTGGATAGAACCAAATCGCTCAAGTTGAGAAGCTTTTTTTATCCCAAAACTTGAGAAAATGTATTCACCCTAAGAAATATGATGAGTGTCAATATCTTCTCGATTTTTATTTTTTTTGAAATATAGATATGATGAATCTCGGATGATTTTAAACAAAACACACACATATATACTGTGAAATATTTTATTTATTTATGATTCAAATTCTCGACATTACAATGTTAATAGTGTCATGCCTTTTCATGAAGTAGAAAACATATATTCTCTATATATGTATATAAATTAATTAAAATGTTACATATGTATCTCTATTTATATAAGTATGTACATATTGAATTATTTATGTTATTATTGTTATTATTATTATTATTTTTAAATATTACATATCAAAATCCATATTCAAGATTGGAAGGTATTGAAAATTGAAGTATTTAATTTAAGGGTGACATGATTTGTTTTGTTATTACTAGTTTTTTATTTGTTAATGTATATATTATTTTATTATATTTTTAAGTTAAGATTACATAACAACATCTTCCACATACTAGGTTGTTGAGTGTCTCTTTGCCCAATAGAGGTACTCTTTTGTGTAGTATGGTATAGATGTTGCAATGTCTTGTTTAACATTTTGCCTAGGTAAAATAAATAAGTAAATAAATAAAATAAAATAACATTAAAAATAAATTTAATAAACTAAAATAAACCTAAATTAACAACTTATCTTTAGTGCAACTTTTTGGAAGCTTTTTTAGTGGTTTTTTCGAGTCTAATTTCTCTAAAATCTCAGAGGAATTTATTGGAATATCATGTTCGATGGGTAGGTTTTTTCGGGTGCTCAATATACAAATCAAGGTTTCACCTCAAATATTCCTACGCAACCCGAAAGTCCAAAGTAAAGAAAACTCCTAAAATTAATAATAATTAAAGGAGCACATATCCATCTTAACTCCATATCTACCAACCTAGAGAAAACCATTTTTCACTTTATAACAAGTTTGCATCTGAAGAGACTTATCCTTATTGGTGCTAATTGGTAGATATGAATTTAAGATGGATCTAACCTCGTCTAAAATAAATTAAAAGCTCTGGAGCTAAATATGGAGGACATGTTGTAAGGTTACGTTATGTAAATATTTTGAATGTGTCAAATTACAAAACAATAAAAAGAAACATAAAATATATCTTATACTGTAAGGTGAAAATATATATTTTTTCTTTTCTTGTTAGGTAAACAATTCATAATTATATTTATTAATAAAAATAAAAACAACCATACCTTTACATTTTTACTTGGTCAAAATATAAAATAAAGAAAACTAAAAATAACTCTACCTTAAAACAAAAATAACCTTAAACTAAAATAATAAGGTAAACTTAACTTGGTGAAGTTAAACTTGGTTTTTGAGCTAGAGCTTGATGAGAACTCATGGTATTGATCCATGGTATTCATTTGGAATAAAGTCCATTTAAAGGAGGAAATTAAACGGGCATAGATTTTGAGCTCGAGGTTTATGATAAATCATGGCATTGACCCATAGTATTCATGTGGAATAAAGTCCATTTGAAGGAGTAAATTAAACGGGCATATCCATTTAACTCTAGAAAACCCATGGTATTGACCCATGATATTCACTTGGAATAAAGTCAAACCCATGGTATTGACCCATGATATTCACTTGGAATAAAGTCAAACCCATGGTATTGACCCCTGGTATTCATGTGGAATAAAGTCAAGTGGCATAAATCCATTTAACTCAAGTCAATAAATTTAATATGTGGATGTGGATGCTTCTCACATATAAGAAAATAATATCTAGAGTGCACAATAAAAAAAATGTTACAAAGTTATGTTATGTAAACATTTGGACTAGATCAAATTATATAAAAATAAAATAAATAAATATAATTATTAATAATTAATAATTAACCTATCCTACATGTAGATACATACCACATACTTGAATTTTATCCATTGTAATTTATAATTTATTAAACCATTAAAAAGATTAAATCATTCTAAAAAAATCAAATCACTTGCCTACTTTAATATAAATCTAAATATCCATAAGAAATATAAAAATAGTTTTTTAATAAATACGATATATATTATATATTAATTTAGATATAAATTAAAATTTTCTATAATATAAAAATACCAAAATAAAAAATAGTAAATACGGAAAATTATCCAACTTAATTTAATTGAAACTTTATTAAAAACATATATATATATATATATATATATATATATATATATATATATATATATATATATATTCATTCAAACAAACATTTTAAACAGTCCATGTCATTTAAATTTGTAAACACTATCTATCAAAGAAAAACGAGTTTCATGAAAGGTTATCTTTTGTAAGTTATGACCATGGCCCTCAACAAGCGGGTCCATACAAAATCTACGACCCACTTCCCTCAAATCCTACATCGTCTTCTCGAGGAAGCACCGACCAGGGATTTGTATATATAAACCACATGGCCAGGAAAATGAAAAACTCATCGAGTCATCATCATTCTTCTGCAAGGAAGCGAAAACCAACCACCACCATGTTGGCACTATCAACCCTGCCCTCCATTCCAAAATGGAGACTTTCACCGAGAAAAAGGAGGCTATGAGGGAGCAAGAAAAGGGTACCAGGGTCCCAAAAATTTTCGAAATGGTAGAAGACTCTATCTCGGCATCACACAGAGGACAAGATAACAAACGAGGAAGAAAGAGGAAGCTCTCTACAGATTTAGTGTTCGTCCCTGCATGGAGAGAAGCAACTATACGTTTTGCAGAAAACCTTCCCATGGAACTTTTGATTCAGGAGTTTGATCGTTTATATCCCAATCTCCGACCCAACAAAAAAATTCGTGTAGGCGAATCCGGTCAAAATTCAATGGCTATAATTTTCTAGAAAGAAAAAGAGAAAGATGGTGAAGCCATTTATCTTCCCGCTGATATATTGCAGAACATTGTTCTAAGACTTCAGCCAGCTGATTTGGTAACCTCTAGGTCCATATCCCATGACTGGGATGCAGTTTATGATTCCAAACATTTCCAGCGTACGCATGACCTAATAGAACAGTGCATTGTAGTGAACAACCATAACTTAGATATATGGGGTTTCAGTGTTATTTCCAGGCGTTGGTTTCTGATGAAGATCCGTTGTGATTGGGACACCTTGGGCATGAAGACTCTGGGTGTCAAAGCAAGCTGCAATGGTTTATTTTTGGTGGACAGATCTGACTTAACGTTATTCGTCGTAAACCCACTTACCAGTCAGTGCAAAAGTTTGCCGAGGATTTTCCCACACACTTGCGAACGTATTCAATTTATGAAATCTCTCATTGTTTATGGAACAACAGAGATGATCATCGATGAAGAAGCAATAGGAAGTTACAAAGTTTTCTTGTTCGGTATTTGTGAAGATAATGGCAATGGTTTTGTGCATCTTGCTAGATATGACTCCACAATAGACAAATGGAGGGTTGAAAAAATTTGCCTCATGGGAAATCTATACAATGGCCCATTATCCTCAGCATTGTTTCCAGGCCCTCTACGGAGTTATCGTCGTGTAGATAATGTTATTGTTTGTTTCTCTGCAACCACTGATTTCTTTTATTACTCCTCTGAAGTGAATATAGTAAATAAAGCATTGGGCTACAACATAGTGAAAACAGGTTGGTATACGAGGTTACCCATGGGAATTGAGATCCGGAGTTTTTATAGGGAAGGTCATATTAATGTTACATTTCCCACCATGGTTCCGTTTAATCCAGGTTAGCGTGCATTATTTGGAAGATTGGATGGAAAAAACAGTGCATTATTTGGAAGATTGGATGGAAAAAACAGTGTTGGAGGTGTATATGGAAGGATTCCTGTAGTCCCCCATTCTGATCTGGGCATATGGAAGTTTGATGGGCTCACACAGCAATGGAATCTGGTGAAGGTCATCACACTTGAATTTATGCAAACCATGATTGAATCTTCCCAGGGTACTGATTTTCTTGCAGTAGGTGATGGTTCAGATAACATTTGGCTAATGCTGAGGGGTAGTAAGTATATGTTGCAATATACAATGAGCACTCGGATCCTGCAACTGCAACCGGGTTGTCCAGGAGGCAGATACATGGATGCCAACATTAATTGGAGGGCTATTTTTGAACATCTAGGATTTTATGCAGCAGTTTGATAGATCCTTGTTGAGCTTATCTCTGATTTTATATCGCAGTTTGATAGATCCCTGTTGAGCTTATTTACATTTATAAAGGGGATTGATTCTAGGAATCTTTTGCGTTTTGTCAATGATTTTTTGAGGTGATGGTGATTGGCTATAAATTTTATTGTTGCTGAGGCCTTATGGTATTGGATTGAAAAATAAAAGTGTGCCTCCTTATAATACTCTTTAAAGCCTCTATATATTATATAGCTTTATAATTTTTAACTTTTACTCTAGTTCGCATTAAATTTGTAGTATAAATAGGATTTCTTTATTTAATATGGGTTATAAGTGTTTTGGAATATTTTCACTATAAGGCGCTTTATAATTTAGTATTGGAAGATGCTGAGGTGTAATGTAAGTATGTCAACACTTTTTAAATCCTCAGAATGGGCACTATGTTGAGGGGTAATGTAAGTATACTGCCTAAAACTTCTATATATTATTTAGCTTTATAATTCTGATTTTGGTTATAAATAGTTTTTCTTTACTTGATTTGGGTGATAAGTTGTTTTTCAATATTATCACTATGAGGTAGTCTATAATTAAGTATGGGGAGATGTTGAGGTGTAATGTAAGTATGTCAACATTTTTTATTATCGGCTCAAAAACATAACAAAATTACTCAATAAGACAAATATATAACTTCTAATTTAGGGTTATTCTTTGTCCTTTGATATGTGTGAGCCTGAAGGAAAAAGGTTGAGGTTCTTTCATATATTCTTTCCTTTTTGAAGGTTTTTGTGGTATTGTTAAGAATAGATTGTTAATAAAAGTTTCAAAAGATTGTTCATGGCTTTTATGTTAAGGAAACTAACTACTATGTGGAAATCTCAGTTGTTGATTGAATGTTTATAAAACATTAAAAGTTGAAAATTGACATATGATGCTCATGCTTGTCACATGAAAGGTGAGAAATTTTCAATAGTTCATTATGGAAAGGGTCCAAGCTCGGGTATTGGATTCTTTAGGTGGTAGTTTTTCTATTTAACCAATTACCAACTTTCATAGAAACTAGCAGTTTATGGTTTACCATTAACGAGTCTGCTTTGAATAATGCAGTAGTTTCCTAATTACCACTAACCAATTTTCTTTTAGTAATGTAGTTGTTTCGTTATTACGACTAACCAATCTTCTTTGAGTTGGATAATGTAGTAATTTATGGGTTACCACTAACCATGTTCAATTCATCAATATACTCCCCCTTTAAAGTTGTAGGAGGGTTATGCTTTTTCCCTCCCCTCAAGGTGTGGAGAGTACCTTTTTGTTTCAGTCATTGATTGAAATATTTTCTCTTCATTTTTTAGATAGTTTTGTGTTTATCTATGTTTTGGCCAAGCAATAAGTCTCGTAATTTATTCACTTCTGCATTCCATCTATAGGAATTTATCTATCCATAATTAAATTTCTTCTTAGCCTTCTAATTTCAAAATATTTCTAATAGGTGATTTGTCTTCCCACAATGAAGACGATGATGAATATCAAAAACTTAAATGGGTTGAAGTAGTGTTGAACATAAAAGGTATCATCTTTGGTGTAGCCCAATTCATACTGATTTTTGTTGAATGAGATTTTTGTAGACATACCACTCGAGGACTTATTTTTGTTTATATTCTCAAAGTGTCCTCATACACACAAGGAATCTCCAATCTCCATACTCTGCTCTCCATATTTTTCCATCTCATCTTGTCCCATAACTAGTATCAAACTATTTTATCAAACTTCAAGGTAGTTGTATTGCTACCTATAGCAACAACTAGACTATGCATGAATCTCTTAGAGAACAAAACAAACTGAAACTTTTATATCAATAGATAAAAAATTTCTTACCACGGTATTAAAGGTGTTGAGATGTTGCGTTACCAAGTATCCATCCTTCATCCTTAGGTTATTCATCTTTTTCTATAGGAACAATTTGCTCACGAGAGACTTAGATTGGTACAAAGTCCCTAACCTGTGCCACAAAGCCTTCATCTTTCCAGTGATGCATTCAACAATACTAAATCTAAGATATAGAAATGTATTGTTCTCTTTGCCTTTCTATCCAACTTTTCCGAGCCTCTATTGAAATTATCATTGGTTTAGTACTTGGATCTAGTGTGATCCACTTATATTTATCCACCAACATATCCTCCATCTTGAGCTTCCAAAACTCAGAAATATGACCATTAAATTTCTCAATCTCTATCTTTCCACTATTCATTATCTTCTTTCACTGTAAGAATCAATTCCATAGATGTCCCACCAAACATGGTCTATTGCAGCCCCGATAAAAACCCCTCAATAGCAAATACATCCCCTTGGACCTAAAACCTAACTCTCATACCAAATGTCGGTTTTAACCTTGTACAAAAATTACGTGCAAATGAATTCTTCAAACAAAAAAATAAACAATGGTGAGAATAGGAAAAGAATCTACAGAGAGATTTTCTGCTCGATCCCAAAACGGGGACTACGGGATTGATTTTTCATTATATTTATTTCAATTTTAAATACATATACATACATGTTGAAGCATTCATAAACCCCAATCTATTAGCCATGGATTAGAATATAACTATAGTCCCCTTGACAAGATCTACAACAAACCATCATGCCCAAAATGATGTGTGAAACCTATGCACAAAACCATGGGTAGGTCCACCCACCATCCTTTAGTCTACTCCCGATTCCTTGCTCTACCCAATATTATTGGGTTCACATAAAAAAAAATCCCAACATTCGTGGAATAACTACCTATGATTATTATGACAAATTTTTGTAATATGTAAAATGTACTACTCATTTTTCTCTATTTAGGATGAAGAACCATTCATAATTTTATCTTATGTAAAAATACATCAGATACAAAACTACATCCATTCATTAAACAAATAACACATTATCACGATAACAAAGTAACAAAATTACTTATTTCTTCACAATCATTGGGCTAGCACAAAATTACTTAGGAGAAAAATTAATCCCCCTAAGCGAGTTTTCTTCTAGAACAGAATAGGGACCAAAATAGGCCGACCTATAATTTTGTAACCACACTTGGTCAATCTATGTTTATTAGACACCTTCCAAGTCTAAAATGGTATTACAATAGCTAACTAGCTCAAGAAGCCCTTTTTTCACACTGTACTCCACTTCCTCAACAATGTCATGTTTGAGGAATCAACTTCATTTCCTCTCTTGGCCCTCCTTCAACTAGGTTCTAAGTCTCTAGGTTACCTTAAGTTTTTTCCACTCTCACCCTCTTGGACCCTGTTTCCTTAACAAAGATAATTTATCTCTAGGGAGAGAAATAACTATCTCATAGCTGCCTCGAAGTAAAACCCTCTACTCACATATTTTCCCATTTTGGTAAACCATAACCAATTTCATTTAATAAAATTAAACAAATAAATATTCATGTTTATTGAGGACATTTTCCAAATTGCTTCTGTAAAAGTAAATCAAATATTTACTTTTCATTGAGGGGTATTAGATTATATGATTTAAAAAAACAATAAATAATTTTGATATAAATGGTATCATAGCTAAAATGATTTTATGTGAGGTAAAATTTATGCTAGTGAAAATTAATAAGTATTTCACATGTATCAAATATGTAAATTGGTATCATATTTGTGTGAGATGGATTTTATCGAAGTAAAAAAAAAATTACCTAAAAATTAATAAATACTTTGAATGTATAAAGGAAAAACACACACACATATACATGGAAAACAAAAAGACTAGAGTATAAGGAGTATTAGTGTGGAGAACTTCATTTATTGTATGATTGTTCGTTAAAAATGGTTAAACTATATAATCTTTAACATAAATTTATGTGAATGCAAATGTATTATAGCTTCACATTGGAGCAATATAGTCACAAGGATATAGAACTCATGAACACCGATTCTTTATTTTGGTATCTCACACCCAACATTGCACCCTCACATTTGAACAACATAATCACGAGGATATAGAACTTACCAACGCTGATTCTTTATTCCAGTATCTAACACCCAACATTGCACAAAAAATACTATTTGTTTGTAATGTAAAAACTCATTAAAAAAAATTTCAAAATGATAACTAAATTAAGTAAATTGATATTATAGTTAAAATGAGCAAAAAAATAATAAGTATTTTTCAAATAATTGGTATCCTAATTACAATTTTTTTTAATCCGAGTGAAAATTAATAAGTATTTCACGTATAGAAAATATGTAAATTAATATCATAGTGGTGAGAGGTAAATTTTAAGTAAAAAATATGGAATATCTATATGTGTGTGTGTGTTTTGTAAATTTTAACAAAGAGAGAAATAATAAGTATTTAACATACACACATATAAGTAATATTTTGCTTGGTGAGTTAAAATCAAATCTTTAATGACCAACATAGAAAAAAAATATATAAAATAATATTGTCGATAAGAAAATAAAATTAATTGTGGAAAACATTTAAGAAAACAAGAAGAGTATAGTATAAGGAGTATTTGTGCCAAAATCTTCAATTATTGTATGATTGATCTTCAAAAATCCTTAAACTATATAATCTCTAACCTATAATAATGAAATAAAATTATGCCCGCCTAAATTTATGTTTTTGTTAGATGATCCAAAATAAAATATTATGATAGGTTATAAAGATAGAATAAAATAATTATTAATTTATGATATCAAATTAATAATTATTAATCTAGAATATTTAATTATTTAATGTAGACATTTAGAATTAGAATATTATTGTAAAAAGATATGACTCTACAAATGTGTCGTATCTTAGGCTCTAATTTAGGAGAATTGTTAGTAAGTTGTTTAAACAACTTTTATTGTAAATGGACACTTGTTAGTTTATAAGTGATCCATAATTAGAGGTAGTTAAGACATTGAGCTTATAAATAGCTCATTGCAAGAGTGTTTTGTTGTTCGGGTGTAACCTCTTGCAAAATTCCAGATGTAATTGTTTTTCTTATTAGTAAATTGTATAAATTTCTCATTTCCCACCCCGGTTTTCAGTTTCTCCTTATTTCTCCCATATAGTTAAATGTCCTTTCCCATAACCATACATTTAACAAGCTGGAAAAAAATAAATTTGCTGAAAACACAAATTCTGGAAATTTTACAGAATGCTGGAAATTGCAGAAATAAAATTCAGCAATAATAAACAACCATTAAAACACATTTAAACACTGAGATTTTTGGTCAATGTGACCCTGGAAAAACCCCCTACAACTCTTGGGGAAAACTAGTTTGAGAGCTCTTCTTTATTTCTAGAAAATGCCCTTTTACAGTAGGAGAAATGTTCAACAAAAAATCAGCAAACAGAGTTTTACAACTTATCTCAGCCTTGCTGATACTCCGCTGCTCATACACTGCTGTTGATACACCGCTGCTGATACACCACTGCTGATGCACCGCTGCTGCTGTTGATACACTGCTGTTGTTTCTGATACACCACTGTCGCTGCTGATACACTGCTGTTGTTGCTGATACACCTCTGCTGCTGTTGATACACCGCTGCTGTTGCTGATACACAGCTGCTGACACACCGCTACTGTTGCTGATACACCGCTGCTGTTGCTGATACACCGTTGTTGTTGCTGATACACAGCTGCTGATACACCGTTGCTGTTACTGATACACAGCTACTGATACACCGTTGTTGTTGTTGATACACAGCTGCTGATACACCGCTGCTGTTGCTGATACACCGCACAAAAATCTCCCTTGCTCTCTTGCTCTCCTTCTCTCAATCAGCGCATGAAAGAATTGAATCGAATGTGATCTTTTCCTCCTTTTCCTCCCTTAATATAACTCCAAATGACTTTTGGGTGACCCAAGTGACTTTTGGGTGATCTCTAAATCCAATGGCTGAAATAGATTTAGATCAATGGCTGAGATTAAATGCTCATTAAATCTCACTTTTTATTTTTTTTAATTCACCCCACTTTAATAAAGACCCACTTAGTCATTTATTTCCAAAGTCACTTTTCCTTTCTAATTTTTTATTAACTTTAAAATTAGACTTAGTAACTTTATCACTTAAAGTCACTTTTAAATTAGATTTAACTTTATAAAATTATAAAGTCACTTTAGGAGAAAAAATTAAATTCTTTTGTACACTTTTCCCTAGGCCAAAGATCAAAGCCTAAGGGAACCACCTGTCCTCCGGTACCAAATTTCAACACTCCCTCTTACCGAGAAAGGTGTTCCTCACCACACCCATCTTGTCTCTGAAGTAGACATGCTTGCCCCATGGTAAGGCTTTGGTAAGGATATCTGCAACCTGCTCATCAGTGGAAATATACTCAAGCTTCACAACTCCCTTCTGAACATTGTCTCTCATGAAATGATATCTGATCCCGATATGCTTTGACCTGTCACGAAATACTAGATTCTCCGTGAGTTTAATGCAACTCTGATTATCACAATAAATCACTGAAGGTCTCAACAGCTGACCAAATAAGCCAAACAACATCTTGCGAAGCCAGATAGCCTCACAACTAGCTAGACTGGCTGCCATATACTCTGCTTCCGCTGAACTCAGTGCTTCTGACTGCCGCTTCCAGCTGAACCATGACATTACTGCTGAACCCAACCCAAAACAGCACCCTGAAGTGCTCTTCCTATCAGAAGCACAACCTGCCCAATCAGAATCAGTGTATCCTGCCAATATCACTCCATCTCCCTGCCTGTAGTCCAGACCATAATCCAATGTGCCCTGAAAGTACCGCAAAATGTGTTTTGCAGCCACCCAGTGAATCTTCCTAGGCTCACACATAAACTGACTCATCGTGTTGACTGAAAAACAAATATCTGGTCTAGTGTTGGCCAAATACATCAAGGAACCAATCAGCTGCCTGTACAATGTGGGATCCACCAACTCGGAATCCGAAGCATGAAGCTTCTTCCAGTTGGTGATCATCGGTGTCGACATGGGTTTACAATCCTCCATGTGGAATCTGCTAAGGATGTCCACAATATACTTCCCCTGCCCCAGGAAGAAATTCCCCTCCTCCTGCCACACCTCCAAACCCAAAAAGTAATGCATCAAGCCGATGTCCTTCATCTCAAACTTCGTCGCAAGATCTCTCTTGCAGTGCTCTATGAGTCTCTCTGCACCTGTAATGACCAAGTCATCCACATACAACACCAGAATGAGAGGCTCCTCACCAATCACAATAAAGTAAAGGTTTGGATCTGCCTCACTCTTTGTGAAACCCATCCCCTGCAAATATGTATCTATCCTGGAGTACCAAGCTCTGGGAGCTTGCTTCAGGCCATAAAGGGCCTTCTTCAGTCTGCACACATGGGACTCCTTCCCATGCACCTCAAAGCCCTGTGGCTGCTCAATGTACACCTCCTCCTGTATGAAGCCATTGAGAAATGCGGTCTTCACATCCATCTGGTGGATCTTCCAACCCATCTCTGCTGCTATCGATATAATGGAGCGGATCGAAGTATATCGAGCCATGGGAGCAAAGGTCTCCTCATAATCAACTCCCTCTACCTGGGAGAACCCTCTAGCCACAAACCTCGCTTTTAATTTCTCAATGCTGCCATCTGCAGCATGCTTTACCTTGTAAAGCCATTTGGAAGTAACCACGGATTTGCCCTCAGGCCTCGGCACCACCTCCCAAACATCATTCTTCATGATAGAAGAATACTCCTCCTACATGGCCTCTCTCCAAACCTGCTGGCTAGCTGCCTCCTCATAGGTAGAAGGCTCAGAGTCAAGGATGCTGGTAACCATCGCCATATAGCTACAAAACCTCTCAGGTGATCTACTCTCTCTGACCGGCCTCTTCAGCTCAGCAACAGATGTGGCATCTCTTAAGGTGTCCTGAAGCCACTTGGGCTTTCTCTTCCCTGAGCATGCTTCTCCCATAGGAGAATGAAACTCCTCCTCTTCATCACCATCAGTAGCCTGAACTCCTGACTGTCTGTCTGCTGTCCTCCTACCTGCACCTGAACCTGTAGAAGCTGAGGCACCGTGTGAACTGTCCATCAATGGACTCCCTAGTGAACTGCTCTACATGCTACCCGGAGCACCACCCCTCTCGCTCGGCGAGCCACTGCTCATTGACGGACCTGACATCCTCATAGATGTACCTCCGGATTCTCCTGATCCCTGCTCACTGGATCCCTACGACTGACTCAACTGCTGTTGAGGGTCTGGCTGATCCAGATACTCTAACTCCCATGACCTCCTAAAGGCCCTGTCCTCCTCGAACTTCACATCCCGTCTGACAACAACTCTCCTCTGTGCAGGAATGTAAATCCGAAATGCCTTTGAGGTCTCACTGTAGCCCATAAAGATACCCTTCTTTGCGGTGGGCTCTAGTTTGGTCCTCTTCTCCTTGGGTATATAGGAGTATGTAATGCATCCAAAGATATGAAGATGACCAATATCAGGCTTCTTCCCAGAGAAAGCCTCCTCCGGAGTCATGTGCCCCAAGGCACGATGCAGACTCCTGTTCTGCAAGTAAATAGCTGTGTTGCAGGCCTCTGCCCACAAGAACAATGGCAACCCCTGATCATGTAACATGGCTTTCGCAGCCCTTATGATGGATCTGTTCTTCCTCTCCACAACCCCGTTCTACTGGGGGTTGTAAGGAACAGTGAACTCCCTCCTAATGCCTGCCTCCGCACAATAGTCAACAAACTCTCCAAGGGTGTACTCTCCTCCATTGTCCAACCTCAGGGAATTGATCTTTCGACCTGTCTGAGTCTCCATAAGAGCTCTGAACTCCTGAAACCACTTGAAGACCTCACTCTTGGTCTTCAAAAAATAAATCCAGATCCTCCTGGAGTGATCATCGATCAATAAAACATAGTACTCATATCCACTCAAGGAAACATGAGACATCCGACCGCTCACATCGGAATGAATCAAATCAAGTATCCCCGTCGCTCTGCTGTCACTGCTGGGAAAAGGGGATTTGGCAAACTTGCCCATCGCACAACCTCTGCAAGTATCAAAGTGATCAGTACTGAAATCTGACACACCTGTAGTGATCTCCCGTAATGTCCTCAAGTCTCCATGATACATATGTCCCATCCTGCGATGCCAAATCTCACACAGCTCAGAACTGCTAGCTATGTTGTCGGTACTACTGCTCAATGCCCAAAGGGGCTGGAATGCAAACTTGTACACCTTTACATGGCGTACACCTATCACTCTAGCTAAATCAGCTGGAGTGCCCCTGGGATACATCAACACCTGTCCTCCCCTGAACAGTACCTCATATCCTCTGTCCTCCAAAGCTGAGACGGTTATGAGGTTCTTCCTCATCCCTGGCACATAAAGAACCTCTGACACCTTCAAGGGAGGTTTGGACTCCCTCTGAAATGTCACTGTACCCACCCCGACTGCTCTAACAACTCTGTCATCATCGAGTACTACCTCAATATCAGTGCCACTCTCTGAAAGCTCTGAGAAGTACTCACGGACTCCTGTCATATGACGTGAAGCCCCACTGTCCAGATACCTGAAGATGCTCCGCTAATCGAGGGAAAAGCATGCTCCCTCTGAACCTGTGTGGCAGGTGATCCTGCACTAGAGGACTCACACGTAGTGAACGCAAACTCTCAGTCAAAACGACCAGCAAATTCCTCAATCTCTGTTGAAGCTGCCACGTCCTGGTTCTTCCCCTTCTTCTTCTTCTTCTTCTCTGGACACACAACTGCATAGTGTCCCATCTTTTGACAATTCCAACACTTCACATTGGAATAGTCCTTCTGTGTGTTCCCCTGTTTACCTTTACCTTTGCCTTTTCCCCCACCACTGCTTGTGGAAGCCTGCTTCTTCCCTTTGTCTTTCTTGCCTCCTGCCATCAGTGCTACATCCTCATCCTGCTCAACTGGCTTGGCTGCCCCAAGCTGACCTTTCCTGATCTCTGTCTGAATGCAATCATCCCAAAACCTCTCCCATGTGGGAAGGGTCTCACGTGCACAAACTCCATCAGCAAAGTTCAACCATGAACGGGGGAGGCCATTCACTGCAATCCGCACCAAATCAGTGGGTGAAATGGCCTCTCCAATCGCTGCCAACTCATCTCTCACATTAGTAATCTTTGTGAGATATCCAGCTGCACTATCATTACCCATCTTAATGTTCTTCAGCTTCTCCTTTAGGACCATCTTCCGGTTCTCATTGGTACTCTGGTAGAGATTGGACAATGCTGTCCACATCTCATGGGCATTGCTCTTTCCTCTCACATGAGGAATGCAATGATCCTTGATTCCGTCTAGAATCAACCTCTTACCCTTGTTGTTCTTTTTATTATAAGCAGCCAACTGAGTAGCATCAGTAGGCACAACAATAGGGTTCTGTGTGGTATGCACCATGATATCCCAGACTTCTGCCTCCTCAAAGATACTCTGCATTCTCTCCTTCCAAACACTATAATTTGTATGTCCATCAAGCCTATCCTCCACCGTCAATCCCAATGACATCCTGCTGTCCTAAAACTGAAAAATAGCACTGCTGTAGTAAAGATAAAACTGTTGTTTATGAAAAAATCAGCTTGCTGGAATTTTCTGAGTGAAAAATCAGCAACTGTAATTTTTCCTTTTGCTGTCCCAAACTGCCCTTCAGCACTCAAGCTCTGATACCATGTAGAAATTTCTCATTGCCCACCCCGGTTTTCAGTTTCTCTTTATTTCTCCCATATAGTTAAATGCCCTTTCCCATAACCATACATTTAACAAGCTGGAAAAAAATAAATTTGCTGAAAACACAAATTCTGGAAATTTTATAGAATGCTGGAAATTGCAGAAATAAAAATCAACAATAATAAAAAGCCATTAAAACACATTTAAACACTGAGATTTTTGGTCAATGTGACCCTGGAAAAACCCCCTACAACTCTTGGGGAAAACCAGTTTGAGAGCTCTTCTTTATTTCTGGAAAATTCCCTTTTACAGTAGGAGAAATGTTCAGCAAAAAATCAACAAACAAACTTTTACAACTTATCTCAGCCTTGCTAAAACTCAGCCTTGCTGATACTCCGCTGCTGATACACCGCTGCTGCTACTGATACACCGCTGCTGATACACTGTTGGTGTTGCCGATACATCGCTGCTGTTGCTGATACACCGCTGCTGTTGCTGATACACAGCTGCTGATACAGCGCTGTTGTTGCTGATACACAGCTGTTGATACACCGCTACTGTTGCTGATACACAACTGCTGATACACCACTGTTGTTGCTGATACACAGCTACTGATACACCGCTGTTGTTGTTGATACACAGTTGTTGATACACCGTTGTTGTTGCTGATACACAGCTACTGATACACCGCTGCTGTTGCTGATACACCGCCCCGAAATCTCCCTTGCTCTCTTGCTCTCCTTCTCTCAATCAGCTCATGAAAGAATTGAATCGAATGTGATCTTTTCCTCCTTTTCCTCCCTTAATATAACTCCAAATGACTTTTGGGTGACCCAAGTGACTTTTGGGTGATCTCTAAATTCAATGGTTGAAATAGATTTAGATCAATGGCTGAGATTAAATGCTCATTTAAATCTTACTTTTTTTTTTTTTAATTCACCCCACTTTAATAAAGACCCACTTAGTCATTTATTTCCAAAGTCACTTTTCCTTTCTAATTTTTCATTGACTTTATAAAAGTCACTTTAAAATTAGACTTAGTAACTTTATCACTTAAAGTCACTTTTACATTAGATTTAGCTTTATAAAATTATAAAGTCACTTTAGGAGAAAAATTAAATTCTTTTGGACACTTTTCCCTAGGCCAAAGATCAAAGCCTAAGGGAACCACCTGTCCTCCGGTACCAAATTTCAACATAAATTATGTGTCTGAGGACACTTCTGCATTACTATGGTATCAGAGCTCCACTGATGCTGCAACTGATATGAGGAGGAGATTCTAGCTCTACAGGCACATGGAAAACTCCATTAATTTGGTGAGTTAATATTTGGTATCTATTTTTTTTTCTCGAAAATAAATTTAATTATATCATTGATTTTAGATTTTTAAAATCTACAAATCATTTTCTTTATTATTCTCAGGCCTCTTCAAATTGGGATAGTGAGATAGTGATGCCACAGATGTAGCACACTTGTTTTTCACAGAGATAGTTGGATTACATGGATTTCCGAAGTCTATTATTTCAGACCGAGATGTAAAGTTTACATTTCGTTTTCGGCGAACCTTATGGAAAATGTTAAACACCAAACTGAACTTCAGCTCAACTTGTCACCTGCAGACTGATGGGCAAACCGAAGTGGTGAACCAAAGTCTAGGAAAACTATTAAGGAGTCTGGTCAGTGACAATTCTCGACAGTGGGATCGTGTACTTGCACAAGCAGAATTAGCTTATAAATGTTTGATCAACAGAAGCACACATAGTAGTCATTTCAAGATCCTATACGGAATGCACCCACGTGGACTAGATGAGTTGCAAGATTTGGGTCAGTTTGAGCATAGGAGTGCTGATGGTGAAGATTTCGCAAAGGCAATCAACAATCTTCATGAACACATAAAATTAAAATTACAAGACAGTAGCCAAAGATACAAATAGAAAGAAGATTTGAAAAGGCGAGAGGTACAATTCAACGTAGGGGACCTGGTACTAGCACACCTTGTTTAGGGATAAATTCCCCTAGGGTCTTGGGTTGATACCCTAACATATCAGAGGTTATCTACAAAGAAAAACAAACATTCCACACAACCATGATGCTAATATAAACAAACTACACGAAGAGAGGTGCACATGGGGGTCCTTAATTTGGGAAGATCCAGCCAGCGTCTAGGCGCTCTTGGAGTTCCTTTTAGTCCTTCAACTTGCAAAACAATCAATTCCAGAAAGCACAATAGTATACTCACCAAGCATCATAAAGAAATCATCTTCATAGCATATTGAAAGGTAGTTAGTTATACAATTAAGACAAGCATTCATATGTGAAACATAACATTGATATCATAAACAATAAAAATATTTGTATCAAGAATAAGACAAGTGTTTCTTGTATTGAAGATAACTAAAGTATAGAAAGGAATGATTTCACCTGAGTCTTCCTTTCACAGGCTCCAAGCGAAACCATCCTCCGGATTCGTCCAGTCTCAAGCCTTCAACAAACTCCTTCCATGACTTACTCCAAGATATCTCAAGTAGTGTAAAGACAGCATAACTAAAGGAAACAAGAGTTTCATGTAATGGGGGAAGTGCTAAAAGCAGAGGGATCTTCAGACTTGGTTAGAGATAATCTCAGTAGAGTGATTTTTCTCTCTATATTCTCCTCCTTAGGTCTTCCCATTGAAGCCATTTTATACTTCTCCCAAAGTAGTTTTTTAGTTGGGAATTCGTTGGGAACAATTGGGCCACAGGAACTAATAGGTAATCAACAGGTAAAACCCTTGATATCCACCAAAAATGAAGGAGATTTAATTTTTTTAAGTGTTTTAAGACATATACGCGGGTTCGATATACATAGACCCGCATACACACATGTTTAGCTCAGGGAAATTTCGCATATAGGGAATAAGACACTATTTTTTAAGTATCTGGACGAGGTCTGGAAGGAGGGGTTTCCCCAGGCCATGAGTGCAGCATCACAAACATCAAGAGTGAGATTAGGAGCTATAACAGATGCCCACTAATATATCTGGTCAAAAGGGGTGCATGATGGAAAAAATTTATTAAGTAAGTACATGGAAACGAAACTTGTCAAAAATTTAGAAGGACTTCACCAGAGTTCAGCCTGCCAAGCCGCAAAAGGAGATCAGAAAGAAACATTGTTTGAGACAGACATACCCATGCTCAGAGAAAGTAAAGCATGTCCACATATCAAGTACAAGTGGATCCACTTAGTCTACAAGTATAAAAGACTGGAAAATACATAATGGATCATCTGATCATGATTGAACATGTACATGTATAAATATCACATATAAGAATGTCAATGATGCTAAAGGATGAAGCTGATCACTGATATCAAAGACTGATCCCACAAGTACCAAATGAACATGATGGAGTAAGATGGTACTACACTGCAAATTGAGGTGCCAGCATGTAGAATGCCGCCATAAATAACTACAACATATAAGGTGAAGTGGTATCAACTAGCAGCAACAAGAGCAACTATCAAGTGAACCAATGAATGCTGATGCAACATGAGGTCTTCACCGACTGCCATTGTACATTTCTACACTATGGAAATAAATGATCTGAAGTCGACCATGTGAGAAATTGTTTGATTAGCTGTCATTGATGTATACCGTTAACAAACGCGAGACTACTCACCGATAATGATAATGAGCATCAAGGTAGCTAGTACAATTTAACAAGTGTGAATAGATTAACTGGAGTCGAACACCTGTAAGAATCTATCAATCAGGAGAAAATGATGGTATCCCATTGTTGATAGCGAAGGATCTGCCACTAGTGACTGTAAACCCCAAGGTACTACCAAATGGACTCTAGATCTTTGCCCCAGAGAAATGAGTTGTAGTCGATAAGAAAAGATCCACTAGAAGGAAGACATTAAGGCATCCTTCATCGACCTAGCATGAGTGTAACCCGTAGGCAAATAATGTGGAAGGAATCAGATGAAAAAAGATGTAGTAACTCGACCGAAGCACGTTTCTGGCATACACAAGATGTGGCTAGCACACGACAGAAACCCTCTGAACCAACCAATAATGAAAGTTGTCACAGAGGCGAGGTATCCACCAATAGGGTCAAGTGGAAATGAAGGTATTGCACGAATCCCAATGTGTGATAGTGTAAGCTAATGTTGAACACAAGGGAAACCACTCAGTCAAAGACCCATAATACTAATTGATGCTGAGCACAAGGTGACCCATCCATAATGAAAATAGGGCCAGGGTGCGTCTCTAGGCCTATCATTAGAGCAAGATGTCGTCCTCGATAAGGACAAGACCTGCCAGCAAGAAGTCAATGGAGACCTTCTCAAACCGGGACGAGTAAAGGACCAATATAGCTGATGTGATGATAGACAAGACACTGACAACCATGGATGGGCGATTGAAAAATGAGTCAAGAGACACTGCAGAGAGGCCGACTCAGGCTAACTTCCCTTGAACAAAAGCACGACTCAATGTGACTATGTGGCAACATATGATAACTCTGTATAAGTTCATCATGAAAGAGGCATGAACGAACCCTCCATATGATTGGAAGAGATAACCAATCGAGGGAGAACTGACTCAATAACAAGGAGACTTTGTTTTGAGTGCTTTGTTCAAGGGCAACATGACTGACTCTAGCTGCCAAGAATAAGTGGAAATACTGTCCCGTTCCAACTCTTTTTAGAACATATAATTTTTTTTGTCTTTTTATTTATAAGCTGGAAAAAGAATAAAAGAATGCTGTAATATAGTGGAAAGAACAAGTGTCGATGAAATACATGATCTAGTTCTTGGGATTGAAACAATATTATGCTCAATGCAGGGAGGCGAAAACTGGTCAAAGACACTCAAAGGTGTGTTCCTTCCACAGGTCAAGGTGTGCCAAGTTGCAGAATTCAAGGGCATGCAAGTTTGATTTGCAATCGACATGGTCACAAGTTGGCTTAAACACGAGTCCAAGTGAAGCTGGTTGAAGGCCAAAAGGTGCAAATGGTCAAAATGCAATGCAACAATACAACTCAACACAAAGGATCCTCTAGGGTATAAGGCCAGAACAAAGTGAAGAAACGAAGAGGAAAGAGTCTTCATCGCATAAGTCATGGTGGGACTACAGAGGACTACTAAGCCTACTCAAATCGAATCAGCATGGCCAACAAATGTCAGTAAGGTGCTAACTATGATGCCCATGAAAAGGATGGCTCTACCATCGTGTCATGATTTAAACAATTGGCGAGTGAAGATGTTTTATGAACCATAACACGATGGGATTGACCTTATGGCAAGTGTATCAGGAAATGGAGGCTATAATGCATAATGCAATGGAAAAATGGTTTCCCTAACCTATATGCCAGTGAGAAAATGATACCTGCCATGATGGGTCAACAGTCATGGAACCGTCTCAAAACTGTCGAAAAAGCATCCAAAATGTCCTCAAAATCAAACCATTCTCGACATTCCAAGCTCCCATGTTAAAATTTACATGAGACAAAACAAAATCAAGTTTTGAAAAATTTTTACATTTTCAAAGCCTATAAAATAGGTTTTGGACTCACCATTTTCACCATTTGATTTGAGAGCAAAGGAGTGGAGAAAAAAGAGCAAACTTTACAATACACCAAATCCAACCGTCCAAATCCTCCCAAAATAACCAGGTAACCCTTAAACTTATCTTGCATTCAACTGTGACCAGTTTTAGAATTTTTAATTCAAGTTTCACCATAGAATTATTGCCAAAAAAATTGTCGTGGCATACATGCAGGTTGGCTATGAGCAACCCAAATATACGCAAGCCCTAAACACAAATGTGTATGAAACATACCCTTATATATGCCACAAAAATATCAAAACAAAAATCTAACGGTAAAAATTTGTTTTTTTCTTCAAGATGCCTGTCACTTGGAGAGAAAGAGAGCATGCCTTTGTGGATGATGAGGTTATGAACGATCCTAATGCCCCAGATGCCTTAAGAGGATGCGGTTTGCTAAAGCTCTTTAAAATGCCAAATATGAAAGCAAACACTTGCATGCTCGAAATGCTTATTCACTACTGGAGCATCAAGGATGACTCGTTTATGATTGATCAGATGCCACTCAAGATAGAGGTTGAAGACATTTATTTCATCACAGGCCTTTCCTAGAGGGGAGAGGTGGTACATTCGATGGGCAGATCACAAGGTAGTCTCTCGATTGAGGACTACGTACATATATATTGATTGGGACATCCATAAAAGGTTGGAAGTCAAATTCCAATCAAGCATGCATCATCTTGTTCACTATAGATAGAGTGAACGGATCAGCTTCCTTGCACCAGGTTTCACGGCTACCCATGAGCCTCGTGGTAGAATCTCTCACCACCATGTTTGACTGGTGTACTCCTCTTCTTGCCAACCTAAAAAGCCAGCTTACTTGAAAGGGCAGACCAAAAACTTTGGATATGGAACCATTTTGTGCTCTTTATTCTTTGAGAGGGTCCCAACACTCTGTCCTAGAATATCAGTTTCAATCAACACCCCACGAGATCCACGGATGCACAGGTGGGCTGACTTGATGAAATGCCTAGGATGTGGGGATGTTCCACAGACTGAATTTGACGATGAATTCTTCTCCTGGTGGGAGCAGCAGATCATTGTTGTAGATGACTACCCTTATTCTGGGCTGGACTTCCAAGGAGATCCAGATCTAGCTTTACCATCAACCATAGCATGGGGTGATATAGGTAAATGTTTTTTGATTTTATGATTTTTTATAATTTTTCAAGTATAAAAATAATCTTTGATGGGTTCCAACGGCATGGACATCGCGGCTGAGGTGCCGAAGAGGCGGCTGCGAAGACAGAGCAACTTCTATACACAGTTCAACGGCACTAGGTGAGACTAACTCGCCGAGCACCAATGGGGGCCGTAGAGGATCTCCCTATAGATATCCAACGTCATATGGTTGGCATGCCACGAGACTGGGTTCACACTCTTAGGCATGTGGCCAAAGCAGTAGTTTCCTACCTAGCCGCTCATCCTGAGCCGAGGCATTAGATGTACTGGACATGATTATGGACATTTGATTCCCAATTTTTTTATACTATTTTGGACACACTTATGTACACTCGAGATATTTTATGACACATATATATATATATATATATATAGTTCAATTTTTTGATGCTTGATTTTATTGTGATGAATGAATGATGTGCCAGTCTAATGCTTGATTAGCGATAGAATCAGCTAACCAATAATGAGATGTTGGAATGTGCAAATAATTAATGTAAGTAAATGATCTTTGCAACAACCTCACTCCTAAATACTGGCGATATAAACATGGATCCCTTACCCGATAAATGTTATTCAATTGTGACACTATCAATTGTGAATCAAGATAAACTACCAACGAATCGATTTCATAAGAAATTGCTTTAGATAGAGCCATATTATTTGAAGCGGGACCAATTCATACTCCCCTTGACACCATCAACTGACCAGTTGGATAGTAGAGTACCCAAGCTACGGAAGTGAGGTTCCGAGTGTGCTGATTAGCACCATCGACGAATCCAATATAGACCAAGTCATCCATTAACACTTGTCACAACAAACCAAAAGTTTTGATATCAAAAAATTCCCGATAAGATATGTACAAACATACAAAATGTACAAAGAAGCCATTTGCCTAGTTGCTACTTAAACAAAGTACTTCTTGAGGTAGAGCCCATTTCAGGGCTCCGCCAACTTGTTTCCTTCAAAATCGATTAACTCATATGCCCCTTTTTCTAAAACTTGTTTAATTATAAAGGGACCATGCCACATAGGTTTGAACTTGCCTGCCCCCAAGGCGTCCTTATCTTGGTCATATTCAAGACAATGTCACCTTCAGAAAAGACTCAAGGAGGAACAACTTTATCATACTAAGTTTTAACCCTTTTCTTATGAGCCTCATTGATTGTGGTGACATCTCAATGTTGCTCATCGAGATGCTCCAAATGAAGGAGGCGGTCTTCGAGACTAGAAGTCTCTGGAAGGAGCTCAATAGCTAACTTAAGAGATGGAATTTTACATTCAATAGGAAAGATAGATTCCATCCCATAAACTAACTGGAAAGGTGTAAACCCTGTAGCAGTCTTTACAGAGGTTCGGTATGCCCAAAGAGCCGGATACAGCATAAGATGCCAAATGGACTGATTTTTGTCAGTCGTCATTTGCAGGATCATCTTCAGGGTTTTGTTCACTGCCTCAACCTATCCATTTGTCTGAGGATAATAAGGAGATGAGTGTTCTTGCCGAAAACCCAATTTAAGCGCCAATTCAGACATTAGTTGGTTCTGGAAATGACTGCCATGGTCAGTGACAACCTCTATCGGGATATCGAACCTTGAGATAATATGATTAAGAAGTAACAATTTCGTTATTTCACTATCGTTTTTTTAAGTGGGCATGGCTTCAACCCACTTCATGAAGTAGTCTACGGCCATGATAATGTACTTGTGATTCATTGTTGAAGGCAGATTACAAGTTGTAAAATCAATACCCCACTCTTAATAAACAGATCGAAAGTGACAACGGGAAAAAAAGGAGTTGGATGTGCGTGCATCTTTCGAGTATGGACTTGACAGGGGTGATAAAGTTTGACCACTTCAACACAATATTTGAATAGCGAAGGCCAAAAATCGTGCTGTCATGTAAGATACGTGGGGACGTAGCAAGCCCTGAAAGATGACCACCACAAGCTCCACTATGGCAGTCATTGAGCATTGACTCTGCTTCCTCTAGGGTTAAACATCAATGAAGGATTGAATCAATCCCTCGATGATATAATGTATCACCAATGATAACATAATTTTTTCCAGGTGACATACTTTTCGGCATTCATCCTTAGAGAAAGTAGAGGGAAACTTCGAAGTCTAGAGATAGACAATGATATCTCCATACCAAGGGTCGAGTGAAGATATGAGGAATAAAGGTTCATCGGGAAAACATTCCTCATAAATAGTATCCTCTCCACAAGGCAGCTCGAAAATTAACTCGGAAAAAACCATGGATTTCTTGGACTTGGCGGACAAGAACTCGAGATGAAATTCTTGTAAAATGACTATCCATCAATTATATTTGCCCCCAATCACTCGCCTACTGAGGACAAATTGAAATTGATTGACTGCCGCTAAGACAAAAGTTTTCCAGAGTAAGATATAATGGTAGAGCCACTGGACAGCATGGATAGCTGCTAAGGCCAACTTCTCAACAAGAGAATAGCGAAGTTCAAGACCTATCAAGCCTTGGCTCAAATAATAAATCACATGCTCTGTGAGAGCATTGTCTTCCTGAATGAGAACCATACCTATGGTTGATTCTACTGCAGCAAGATATAAAAGGAAATCCCTACCATAGTACGGTGGACTCAAAAGCGGGGCAAAGACTAATGCCTTTTTCAAGGCATCGAACAACCACTGTGCAAAGTCATCCCATACATATGGAACTCCTTTCCATAGTAAATGCATAAACCCTTTAGTGATCTCGGCATAATTTGCTATAAACATAAATTAGCCTTCCTTGAAGACTTTGAAGTTGCCGAATTGAGGATGGGGGAGGCAACTGAATTATTGCCTCTACCTTGAAGGGATCAACCCTAATCCCTTCACTTGACACAATCATCCCTAATAACTGACTAGATGTAACCGCGAAAACACACTTATTGGGATTCAATCAGATTTTGTAAAAATGACATCGCTCAAAAACCAATCGAGGATGACTAGGGTGATCAGTTCTCTTTTGAGAACGAGCAGCTAGATCATCCAAGTATGATTCGATGATATGTTTAATGTCATGGAAAGCATACGACATGGCCCGCCGGAAGGTAGCTCCAACATCTTTTAGACCAAAAGGCATCTTTTTGTATGCAAAGGTGCCCGAGGAACATATAAAAGTTGTCTTATGCTGATCTTCCGGATGGATAGGGATCTGATTATAACTAGAAAAGCTGTCCATGAAGGAGAAAATCTCATTCCCCACACACTCATCAATAATTTGATCAATGAATGGCGTGGGGTAATTATATTTGGGACAAGCTTTGTTTAGGTCCCTAAAGTCAATGCATACTTGGACTGTTCCTTGCTTTTTATCCATAGGGACTGGATTAGAAATCCAATCGGTAAGAGGAACAGGGTATATGAAACCTACCTTGAGCAACTTCTCTACTTCAGCGTTAATGGCTGCTGCATTCCTAGGATTAACCAGTCGAAGCCTCTGACGAACCGTTTTGGCTTTTTCATACGTCTTGATCTCATGATGAACTATGGATGGGTCAATGCAAGTCATTTCTTCATAAGACCAAGTGAATACGTCTCGAAATTCCTTAAAAAGGTCGGTGTAATTTTGAATTTTTCAAGGGAACATTCGGCTCCGATGAAGAGATTCTCAATCATGTTAGGGTTCCTATAGATGTTTATAGATATCGTTTTTGAAATCACCGACATATTACCTTCAGCACAAAAGTGTGCTGGAGCCAAAGGCTTTGATACCATACAAACATCCCCAGTAAACAGCTTGAAGAACCTAGATTCTACTTCTTGCAATGGGGGAAGAAAATATGAACGATGGTGTAAGTCTTCCCAAGGTCGATCTACACCCATCATCACTTCTAGGATTGCTTCTTAGGATGGTAAAACCGTATCCAAGAAGTCCATAGCGGAGGTAGAATCAAGGGTCCAGGCCAGGGCCACATCACCATCTAACTCCTCAGAGAAAGGAGTAGAATGGTTATCTACAGAGTTAATGACAGACTGATATCTAAGCTCTGTTGCAGACATAGGAAATGCCATTCCACCAACTTGTCCTTCAACTAATGTGGTCATAAGTGAAGGTAAGGTCCAAGGGTCTGAAAAATAATGAGTTCGGAAGAACTCTTCTCGTGAAGACTCCTTGGATGATGAAATGACATTGATTCTAAATATAGGAGAGGAAAAATCAAAGGTACCGATCAATGAAGAATACATCCCAACTCTTAGATTCTCAGTAGGCAGATGACGGTTATCCACTAAAGGAATATTAGAATTCGAAGTTTCCCTAGGATCGGCTGGAGAATAATCCAATTGATCAACCTTAATGATTTTCTCCTCGTGAGGAAAGAAAATGACACGAAACAAATTTGAAACAACAACATCCATTTCATATAACCAATTCCTTCCTAAGAGGAGATTGTAATCTAGGTTAGCGTCAATGACTTATACTTTGATATTGATGAACTTCCCCCCCAAAACATATGGGAAAGTCCGGGATAATCCCATGCGGCCTAGGAAAATGTCCATCAAATGTAGTCAGTAGGGTAGGTGAAGGAACAACCGAAGGCAATCCAATGGCCTTCTAGCATGACATCGACATGACACACGTGGAAGCTCCTTCATCAATAACGGTAAGAAAAATGTTAATTTTCCAGTATGTAGACTTTATTTGAAAAGCCATATGATGAGGGAGTGTCTTTTTGACATTAAGCATGTTGAAAGTGAGCACTAAAGAGTTAATTGGATCAACTGCCCCTATCATCAAAAGAAAAGAATTTCTTTGAGCTGGACACAACTGGAGAACCTCTAAAGCAGACATGGTGCATGGACTATGAGCCATATCCTTGACAATGGAGTAATTCTAGGCGGCCCTAACTTTAGGATTAATAGTCACGCGTTTAGCGAAACCTTTCGATTTCCGTGGTATAGTCTTGATAGGGGGTCACTCAATATGAAGGCCGGTATTTCTGGGAGCAGTTTTGTCCTTAGAAGTTTCAGCTTCACCGTAAACATGTGACCAAGTGGCCACATGGAGATTAGAACCCATCATGAAAACATTTGATGATTTGTCCCCTTCCTGGTTGCCCCCTGCAGAGGTACTATAATTTTAACTTACGCCAGCAAGCAGTTGCTGCCCTTGGGGAAAAGGGTTGGTTAAGACAACTTGGGAGTTAGAAGTCACTTGATGCCCTAACAATTATTAAGTGTATTGAATCTTTGGGCAGAGATGAGTTAAATGGTCTGCATTGCATAGCTTGCATGGAAACTTGACTTTCTTTCTAGACCCATTTCCACCACAACCAATGTTATTGCCAGGTTTATTTGCGTCAGTATTCCCGTCTTGACTCTTTTTCTTACCTCATCCTTTATTTTTCCCATTGGAATTTTGATTTGCTTTGGGGTTGGAAGATTGGATGGAATTAACCGAATAGGGTTAAGAAGACGAAGGGTTCGACGATGTGACCAGGTTGTTTGTAGCAGTTTGTAAAGACAATTGCTGCAATTGGCTCAACAGGTTCACTACATTTGTGTCTATAGATCCAACGATACGATCTGCATGTTGACATAGCTTCAACTTGGCTATATAAACCTTAGTCCCAAGAGCATCTACCAAGATTTTTTGTAGAATCCCACACTGAGAGTAAATCAATTCTAACTATTGGGCCCTAAAAATAGCTTGCTCCTCAGAGTAGACTCCAGACAAGGAGACATCCTTAGAGATTTTAGGTTGTAAATATTTTCAAAAACCATTTGAGATGCTATTTTGGGGGAATTTCGGCTTTAATTAGCCTCTTTCTCCATCTCCATTCTTGAATATGATCAGAAATGTGAGTTGTCATGTCCTGACGAAAATTTGCTAGAAATTCAGTTTCTGCATCATAACCAATGAGCAACTGGAAATGATTTAGGAAAATGTTAGCCAAATCACGAAAGATGTAAAGCTACCCCCTAGAACCTCTATATACCACTTGACCACATTTCCACTCAAGGTGCGTTGAAAAAGTCTCAACCTAATCGAGTCATTGATAAGGGAGTTTGATGAGCACCACAAATGGAATGTGGTTACATGGTCGCCTGGGTCTTCACCGCCCTTCCCCTCGAACTGAGGAATGTCTGAAGGGAGTTTGGTTGGGACCGGAGGCTAGGCTAGATTGTATTTGATTCGATCGTTTGTTAATTTCGTGAGATCTAGCAAGTTTAATGTTGCCAAAAAAGGAAGCCTAGGAGGACCTTGGGGATTCCACCCAGACTGGGCGGAGCTCCCAATGTTTTGAAAATATTGGCCCAATGTTTTGAAAATGTTTTGAAGTAACCAGTAGAACCAACTGAACCAAAAGGCAGACCTTGTGATCCAGCAAAACTCGGAGTTTTACCAACTCTGACCGAAAAACTTCCATAACCGGCGAAGTTCCTTCCTAAAGGATTATAAGGAGTGGATAACCCCTGATAAGGATTCCAAGCAGAAGCTAAGGGAGGAATACTTTGAAACAAGCTAACGATGGAGTACGACCTATTCCCTTATTGGACAAAAAACAGATTCCTAGTTCCCATGCCACTAACCGCAGGGTTAGTCCAACATTGAAAGGGATTTTTGCCTTGTACTGTAGAAAGAAAAGGAATAGATCCTATCATCGAGTTGGAATGTGGTATATGACCACTTCCAAAAGGAAAACCCTGAAATGAAGTCGACCCACCCATCATGGATGTGGAGGTACTGAATGGAGCTGATGGAATACCCTGTGAATGGGAGCCAAATGGGAAGAACCCAGAACTAAAAGTGTTGGCTTGAGAATTTCCACTCGTAGAAGGAATGGAGGTAGACCCAACTAAATATGTGCTAACAAAAGACCTAAATAGAGATGTAGAGGGGATGGAAATAGTTCCTCCCCATTGTATTGATGCTGGAGTCTGCATAGTTGTAGCACTTGTGGTAGAAGTCGTGCTTCACGTAGTGGCCATCGATGGTAAGTGCGTAATATGACCCGGACATGACGGTCTATGCATCGGAGTCCCAATGTATTGTAATATGTCTGGATAGTTAGACAGTAGAGGATAATTCGGAGCCGCTAACGACTCTGAGAGTTCTTCTACCTATATGTTATCTTCCATTTGAAAGAGAACTCGAGAAAGAACTAGAGTGTTCCTCTCTAGTTCTGTGGAAGTACCAGGCCTATGTTGAACACTAATGCCCCCGAGAGGAGGATCAATCCCCGACGCATCAGCTGCGACGGGATGAAACCCAATGGCAGTATTACCTCTGCGCCTTATAGGCGAACGACCTAAACTTGGTGGTGAAATACCATGAAGTCTTTGAGGCTGTCTAGGTGATCGGTCAACCAGTTTGGATTTTTTATTAAGATCTAATTAAAGACTCAAGAAAAAATTAAAGCTAGGCCAACTAAGAGCACAAAGCACACACTAAAAATTCCCTAAAATATGTCAGCTACTCAAACAACTTTCAAGTATTCCGCTCTGGGTGATGAGGACCAGACACCAAAATACAAGAAAGTGAAGTAAGGGGCCTTTTAAAGATAGTCTGGGATAATGACAACCCATTCCTACAAGTAAAGGTAACAAAGGAAGTTATGTTGACCTCCTAACAACAGCCTGCACTGGTGCAAGCCCCCAAGCTTCGCAAGGGTGCCCTCCAGTAGTATCGTTGAGAGTGATACAACGTCGACCTCAGGTGCCACGGGATTCCCCTCCACAACCACCTATGTAGATCCCTAGGAGAAGCAACTAAGGTTACCAAATCAAGTCAGAAGCCAAGCAAAAGAGTCTTGAGGTAAGATCTGACAAGTAGGAGAGGGGGTATCTCTCTTCCTTATCTTCAAAAACCCTCGTGATTAACTCCCAGCTCCGGAGCTTTCCTAGTCTTCATAACACTATTGGATTTTCACTCACTATTCAGACTCCTATGTTTGATAGTTTAAATGGCCTTGGAGAGTTTTCTCTCCACTCACCTAATCCAAGGCCCTAAAATATCATAAAACTTGTTGGTGTGTCTAACTTGACAATTATAAAAAGTTATAATGTATTTTAGTTAGTGCTTGTTTTTAAATGGGTTGTTCTTTAAGTCAAGGGATAAGCCGAAGTGAAACTTGTGGTGTTTTTATGCAAAAGAAATTAATAAAAACCAAACTATATGCAAATGCACTTTTTTTGTTCTCTGATGAAAGAAATTTCTACTAGGTTCTAAGGAACTTCTAAGAAAGCAATAAATTCTTCTTTTCTTTTCTTTTACTCAAGATTCACACTCAAAAAAATTAAAAAAACTATGGATGCCTTAAAGGATGAACAAATTTATCCTAATGCAATGAGTACATGTTGATTCAAGACTTAAGACTATTCTAAATCAAAGAATGAAAGTAACTTGTTTATCAATTGTAGTTTGCCACTTAAGATGTTTAGATAGAATATAAGTTGCTAATACTCATTTTCATCCAAACATTAAAAGCAAGTTTCAAGACAAACAAAAATGCACTTTCACTCGCAAAAAGGAAAATAAATCCAAACAAGTCCAAAGAAAGAAAAAACCAAGTTTTAAAGAAGTTTTCTTCAAAAGAAAAAACAAAAATGACTTTTCAAAAGTGCTCCAACTAAAACTAAAAATTTGTGATTGATGAATAGGCAAGAAAACACTTTGCAAGTTTACAACACAAAACGGGTGAAAACTCAACAAAAATCGTGTTTCAAGATGCTCTTAACAATCAAAAAGTAGCCCAAAAAGCTAGGTGACAGTGATCAAAAGATCAAGAAAGACAACTCTCAAAACCGTCACACAAAAACTTTAAAAAGGCAAAAAAAAAGTAAATGGTCATAAAGATGCAGTTTTGACATGCAAACAAAAAGATCACCAAAAGAAGATTGCCACAAATATTTAGACCAATCTTTTTGTCCTAGAAGACCAGAACAACCAATATTCCCAGAAAGAAATCTTGTGTGTTTAAACAAAAAGTGATGATGCTTGCAACAAAACAAAACAAGACCAATACTCTCTACAACAGGAGAGAATTTGAAGTCACAAACTTGCTATAGAAACAAAAACTAACACATAAAAGAAACTATTCAGGAAAGACTCTGACCAGCAGACAGATCTTTAGAAACAAAAATATCTGAAAAGTCTTGAGAATTTTAGTATATACGCGACTGTGTTGATGCAAAACTACGTGTATACACTATTCAGCCTAAGGAAACCTACGTATACACGGGTTCACTTCAGGAAACTTGCATATATACACTTCTATAAACTGGAAAAACATCATATGTGAAAGGTCACAAGAAAAAAAAATGTCTGAAGAAACTGATCAAACTTACAGTTCAAGTTCCTACAGGAACAAACTACATAGTCACAACATGCAAATAAAAAGTTGAGCCCTGATTGGCTTGAACAAATCGCTACTAGGAACAACCATACTATTGTCCCTCGTGGAGTCACAAATTCTGTTTAGGGTAAATTCCCCTAGGGTCTTAGGTTGATACCCTAGCAGATCAGACATTATCTATAAAGAAAAACCAGCATTCCACACAACCATGATGCTAATATAAACAAACTACATGAAGAGAGGTGCACCTGAGGGTCCTTTTCTTGGGAAGATCCAGCCCCAAACCCTCTTAGAGTTCCTTTTAGTCCTTCAACCTGCAAAACAATCGATTCTAGAAAGCACAGTAGTATACTGACCAAGAATCATAAGGAAATCATCTTCATAGCATATTGAAAGGTAGTTAGTTATAAAATTAAAACAGCCATTCATATGTGAATCATAACATTGATATCATAAACATGAAGAAGATTTATATCAAGAATAAGACAAGTGTTTCTTTTATTATAGATAACTAAAGTACAGAACTGGAACCGTCCTCTGGCTCCAGGCTCCAAGCGGAACCGTCCTCTGGATTCATCGAGTCTCAAGCCTTCTACAAACTCCTTCCATGACTTACTCCAAGATATCTCAAGTAGTGGAAAGACATCATAACTAAAGGAAACAAGGGTTTCCTGTAATGGGGGAAGTGCTGAAAGCACAAGGATCTTCAGACCTAATCAAGGATAATCTCAGCAGAGTGATTTTTCTCTCTATCTTCTCCTCCTTAGGCCTTCCCATTGAGTCCTTTTTATACTTCTCCGAAAGTAGTTTTTTAGTTGGGAATTCATTGGGAACAGTTGCGCCACGGGCACTAATAGGTAATCAACAGGTGCAAACCATGATCTCCACCCGAAATTAAGGATATTTAATTTTTTTAAGTGTTTTAAGACATATACGCGGGTTGGGTATACACAAACCCGCGTACACACGGGTTTAGCTCAGGGCAATGTCGTGTATAAGGAATAAAACATTGTTTTTTAAGTGTTTGGACCAGGTATGGAAGGGGGGTTTCCCTAGGCCATGAGTGCAGCATCACAAACATCAAGAGTGAGATTTGGAGCTATAACACACCTACATAAGGAGAGGCTTCCTAAAGGCAAATAGAACAAGTTAAAATTGAAGAAAATTGGGCCTTGTGAGATTCTTCAAAAGTTTTTTGCAAATGCTTATGAGTTTTAGTTACCTCCAGGTATCGGAATATCACCCATTTTTAATGTGGCAGATATGTACCCATACATTCCTGCTAATGAAGAAGACAGATCGGAAAGATGAACACAAAACACTGAGAATGAGAACGACTCCTGGATTAAACAGATGCCCCCAGGAAAGCCTTTACAGATCGAGCAGATCTTAGAAACCCAGGTGGCAAGATGGAATCAAAGAAAAAAATATTTGTGGTACTTAGTCAAGTGGAAGAGCCATCCTATTGAATATAGTTCTTGGTTAGATGCTGGATAGATTCAAAGTGCCAGGTACTCTATTGAAGAGCTCATGGATAGGAGCCATGAGTTTAATTTACCTCAAGAGATTGATACAGGAGCATCCAAACTAAAAGGTGATAGCTTGTGTGATGTAAGTAAAGTTCCCTCTATGGATAGAGGCAACCCCTCTAGCCCTAGAGTGGGTCTAGTCAAAGCAAGACAAAGACAACAGTTAATTCCTTAAATAGTCATCTTTGAAAGAGACTACCTTATGCCGATGTTTGATGCAGTCTTCGTTAGGCTACTTCAGCTATCATTTTCTTCTCATTAATGAGTGATTCACTTGAAACAACATAAGAAAAAAACAAAACACATAATAGAGTATAGAAATGAACTATCAACTTACATAATCAAGGAACCATAACTATCAAATTCGCCCTGCGCATTTAGCTGCAACGTCCGAGCACACATCTCCGGACTTTCCAGGCCTCTATGCACATAGCTGCAGAGCCTCTATCTAATACCTCAACCCTCGACTCGGACTCACAAACACTTTCATACTATATTCTTCAAAAACCCATTACATTTCATATTCAACGTTAACCATCAAAACTTAACTTTCTCTACCCATAGAGCCTTGCTGTATTTATACCCTTCCTTGGCCTGCGCTCCCTGTGTGGGCCGACTCTATTTACATTTCTTTACCTTCTTTTCGAACGGACTACCCTTTGACTCAACCTATTATAATTCGCGCTCCGCACTTTCAACAGAGTCTTTTCCCTAACTTTACCCAAAATGTCAGGCTTTGAGCCCTCTAACTATTGCACAGGGCTTTCGCTATCTAACAGTCCCCCAACACAATCATCGTGACTCATCCATCACTTTGTCTAGACCCATCTGGTCCATGGTATTTGCAACTTCCAAGAGGTTTGTTTGCTGTGATGTGTGCTACCCTTTAAGTCCCTGCCAACCCTATTGTCGATTACTGGCGACCAGAGTCGCTTCAGGATGCTTTCCTTAGTTTGTTTGGCCACTTGTGCCTATGCCTGTCCATGAAATTGACACATTTTCCTTCTCTTTGTCAAGACTGCCCATTTTTCTGAAGCCAAGGTCGTTTGGGGTGCTATCATAGATATTATCAGTGCACCTGATTTCAATTTCATCGAGGAAACCGGTTCTTCGGCTTCCTATGCGGGCGGATTTATGACTCCTGTCACAACCATCTTGTTGCAATTTCATGTGATTACTTCATGTAGTCGGTACTTCCCTCACTCAACCTCTTCATCCGAATCCGACCTGCAAGAGCTATCACAGTCCCATGAGAATCATCTGTCAACTGTTGGATTCACCCTGTCCCAATTTCACGTTGTGAGCTGGTAGATACAGTCTAGTTCCCCATCACTATCGTCATCTTGCATAGGTTAAGTATAATGTGCTCCTTCAGCTAGATCCAATGGAATCACTATTCAGAGAGAATTCTTTTCAAAGGTCATTTTCCATTTCTTGAGGTTGATGATTCCATTCATGTCTGTTTCCTAATCTATCCCTAGCAATGCTGGATATGGGTTACTATCATCCACAATTTCAATGACTTCAAAATTGGTTTGCGTGTTGGCGCCATCGATGTCCATGGTAACCTCTTGTAGCCTTCCCATAGGTAGAATTTTTTGTTGGTTTTCCATTCACAATTGGATCGGAGACCATTGCAGCGTAGGCTTTCCCATGCGTTCCCAAGTCTGTTTTGGTAGGACATTTGTGTCGGACCCTAGATCTAAAACGACCTGGTCCATCTCATAGTCACTAATCTGGACAGTCAGTCGCATCTCCCGACCGGTATGCAAAACATGTTTGCCCAATTTGTGTATCAAGCATATTTCATCTACCCCTGCACATCTAGTTATTTACTCTTGTAACCCTTTCACCGCATTAACATCCCTGAGAAGCTTCATACAAGTTTATAAGAAGGTAGTTAGCAAAGATCTATCCTATTACAGTTCTGGTTGCCCTTAACTACCTGAAGTAGATGCTTCTACGAAATTTTTCTTAGCCTCCAAAAAGGTTTCCTTCGCTCATGCTAAATCAAATTCTGGTTGTTTTGTGGGAGCCTTACGAACCCACGTATCCTCTTCTAGCTTCTTCCCCTTATCTTTCCTTGTAGTTGCGCCACTTCTGAGCATCATATTTATGTTGGGGTCTTTGATGCATGGTTCAACCTTTATCATTTGGAAATTCTGAGTGGGACTAGCTGGGAGCAGTTCTTTTTCCCACAATTGAGTAATTAGCATAGGGAAGTCGACTGCATCGTGATCAAACTGGTAGCATGACAGATAACAATATTTGGTTAGATTCATACAATCTCGTGCATAATGCCCTGGCCCTCCACAATTATAGCAGAATAATTATCATCGTCCCCATCCAAGTCCCATTCCGTTGTGACCCCGTCCGCGTACCACGAATCCCCCTCATGCGAATGGTGTGGCTGGGTCCTGCCCGTGCCTCTCAATTTTCATCATATACATAGGTGGTCGATTCATCAACATGCGGAAATATTTTTCCTCATGACCTGTCGTTCTGTAGAAGCAAAAAAATAAGTGTTGAGGAGGTTGTCATAAGCTTGGCAATAGGTGGCAGCGATATGTGGAATGCTTTCCTCTTACCTGGAAAATCGCACACTAGAGCATAGGCACGGCACTTGGTCCTGCTTGTACCTCCACTTTTAATGGCATCGGGCCTCCTCCCACTAGATAGTTCATGAAGACAGGCCAATGGTCCTTATTGTGCACTTGGATCTTACATTTAATACAGTCTACCTCCAAATGTACCTATAGTCGAGACATTGTTCCTTACTTTAAGCTTTGCACTTCCAAACTCAAGTTTTGAATTTGCACATGGATTTGCTGAACTCCCAACCTTGGGTCCGGTATTGGGGTTGCATGTAACCTCATTGTTGTCTCCAGTACCTCGGCTTGGGTTGAGATCTCATGTTGTGAGAATGTCATCCTCAGATGGGGTGTCAATGATGCCACAAACCACGCACAGTGCTACCCATCTGTCGAAGTCATGTTAGCTTCGCGAATAGTACTCTTTAACCTTTGGTCCAGATCCCACATATTTTCGCTAGGCAACATTGCTATCTCCTTGAATCCAATGACCGATTGGGCTTCAGACTTTGGTCAGCCCAACTATTTATTAAGCACATCCTAGATCACCACTATTCTCTCATTCATATGGCTGGTTGAGTATTTTATGTACCATGTTAGTGCACAGTCCTATAGTACACTGACTAGCATAGCCTTTTTTATGTTTTTATCTATTATGCCTTGCAAATCCCATATAGATTTTATCACAAACCAAAACTGACTTGTCTCTTCATTCCCTAAACCCTGAAATGTCGGTAACTTGACTATGGACCCATCTCGGCTTTCAGTGGTGGAGGGGGTGGAGGTGGTGTTGGTGTGGATGGAATCTACATGGGTGAAATGTGTGGTGGTGTAGACAGAGGTGGTATCAGTGGGAAGTGTTCTTTAATCAATCAGACAACACTTCCTGGCGAGAACCTAGCGAGATCCTCCTCACCCTCCCATGAGATAGAAATCAAAGGGTTATTCTCTACTCATCCTGCTCTTCGATAACCCCTTTCGCTCTGTGTTAGTCTATACATCAATATACATGCAGAATCTGTTTTTCGCACAACAACATCTTAATCCAAGCTTTCAATGGTCTGATGTAACTACCCCGCAGTCCTTGGAGAAATTGACTTTCTATTTCACTGTAACTTATGGTTGTAGCTATCGCAAATTCAATAATAAATCCTCATATGATTCGATCTAACCAATGGTCTACTGCACTTGCAAGTTTATCTTCGATTTCTTCTAGCCTGCACACCAGTTCTGGATTCCACACTATCAGCAGGTCTAATCTGCACCTCCCCACGCTATCAACTAAATTCGTGATCCACTGGTACAGTTCTATCAGAAATGTTGTGAAGAAGATTTTGTGTATATCCGTGAATATATAGTGATCCAACCACTTTTCTTCCAATATCCGCGAGTTTCTATATACCTGAACCGCAAGCTCGTGAAGCTTCAAATCCCACCACTCTTCAAGCTCTTTCTTCGTAGGATTCCAGTGTTCCCACATGTTGTGGCCAGCAACAACCCCCCTCGTTCAAACTAGTATCGGCCACGATGCTAGAATGAATGGGGACCCTTAGTTAATTTTCAGAAAAAAACAAAGATTTCTTTTGAAATTACAAGCATAAGCTTAGGAAAGGTTTCTTGGATGACTTAAGCCTATACCTGTGTTCATAAAAGCAAATCTTCAAGGTTGCATCACGAAAAGATAAGAAACGCCTTCATTTCCCCTCTAAAGGCCAATATGCACATCGCCTCGGTGTTAATAGACAACATCGCATCGCAATACGTTAGCATCTATGAACAAAAGCTTACGAGTACGCCGATCTGCGATGTTGCGATCGCGCGATCGCATATCGCAGAAATGAGGCGATGTACGTTGGCAAACATTGAATTAGGGCGATCTGCGATGTTGCGATCACTAACACTTGCGATCGCGCGACATGAAAGGGTACCTTGGCGAGTCATAAAAGCACCATAGTACGACCCCTTCGGGCGCGCCACCCAAAGAAAATCCACTTACTATAACCTGACTTGGAAATTATGCGCTTTTAATGATAGTAATAAATTTGGTTGTCAGTTATTAAGTGGAATAAAGACGCGTGCCTTAATGCGGATTGGCTTCACGTAAGGTGGCGTATCTGATTTATCTCTTGCATTTAAAACTCTCCCATCACCTTTCTGATCAATCTTTCCATTTCTCTCATAACCTGCAGGAGCAAAGTGCGAAGGCAAAATCAAACAGAAACGCTAAACGAGGAAGGGAAAAGAGTAGGGGCACCCAAGATTAATGAAAATCATAAGGAACTGCTCTTTAATAAGTGGGACGAACAAATCACACAGGCGGAGCAAGCAGCAGAGTCAGCGGCAACACAGGCGAGCATACTTATCGACTGTGTAAATGAAAATTTACACAGGGCCAACTTAATTTCAGAGTCCACTCCGGGGTACCTACCAATCGCGTCGCAACTGGAGGCAGAATGGAAGCAGAAAGCACAGGCAAACGGGGAGACAATCCGGGCATTGGCTAGGCTAAACTGGGAAAGTTACTGGACTTACTTAGTCAAGCCTCACAGCCAATGCATGACAGTAAGATGCATCTTGAACGCAGTGGAGAAAGTAGCACCAGCTCTTATGGATGTTGTTTTCGCAGCCCAGCTAAGCACATAAATCAGCCAGCCTACTCTTCTCAAGCCTATGCTTGACAGCTGCAACTTCAGAGACCAAATTAAGAAGTAATTTCATTTAGAATGTTGTTTTTTCCTTTTTATTGAATTAGAAAAAGGGCGGTCATTTGAGAACCGTATCCTCAATTTTGTAATAATACTATTATTAGGATTAGGTAGTAGTATTTCAACCCTTCTCATTGCATTAGAGAAGGGTCCAGAAATTTGTCAAAAACTTGTCCTCGGAACATGCACTTCTGCACCCTCAGAGGAGGTTTCGATGAATGGAAGGATCGAGATTTATTTATGTTTGTATCTTAATGTCTGCTACTGATGTTGCACTTCTGTACTCTTGGTAGATATTGGAGCAAGTAGAGGTAGATCGTTATTGCTTGAAGTCTGTGAGTAGAAATTAGGCATAAATGGTACTTTTATCTCTTGACGAATTTCTGCTTATACTCGTAGAGTGATATACAGCTGATATTGTTTGTATGTTAATATATGAGCATATGGGATATCATTTGGCACTTCTGTACGGTGGACTCATGCATTTATGCTTGACATATGAATGATTTGATTATGCGATATGCTGTTCACAATTGTTTTGTGTAACTTCTTATGCAAAACAGTTCATCTTAAATGGTTTATATTCTTATGATAGCTGAATAATCTTCATTACCAGTTATTGTGTGAAATCTTTCTAGATTGCATAATGGAAAAGATACATCCCGGGTTAGTGTAGATTCTATATGTTGTTTCCACTAGATTTTAGTAACTTAGAGTTAGTTTGCAAGTTAGATTTACAGTAGTTTTAGAATACTTCCAGAATCAACATAATGAAACTCTACACACACACACACACATCCCATGCATCGGGAAGCTGGTCCCGTTATCCCCAGTCGGACCCGCTACTCCAAACGGGCAAGGAGCCGCCAACCAGGTTCCGGACCGGGTGGGTATCCCCCTTGTTGTCGACCCGATCTCGGGGCCCTCAACATTTCTGGCGCTAGAAGGAGGGCCTGAGCATATTGTCTGTTGGAATGTTTTTAAACTAGAAATCCTGGAGAAGGATGTCTGCTCACAGAATTCCCATCTGGAGTTGCATCCACGTTCCTGCCTCTTCCAACACTCCACCAGATGTGGTAAGGCTATTATCTCAGGTAAAATTCAACGGTGAGAATAATTCTTCTGCATTTCATCACGCCCTACAGTTCATTCAAAGAGTTTCGAATGCTGATATTCAAAAAATTGACGAAGGCGTTTTGTGCAGGATTTTTACTCTTACATTCACAGCGGAAGCTAGAAGATGGTGCAGAAACCTCCCAGTTGCATTAGTCCACAGCTGGGACCAATTCGTTAGAGCTTTCATCTTGGAATTTGATTGCTATGAATACGACCAGGTATACGATGAAATCGACTATCTGCGGAAACAAGACGAACCCGTAAGGGATTTCAATATGTGATTTCACTTTAAATGTCTACAATATGATCTCGAGAATGAGCTCACAGATGAAGAATCTTCAGATTATGATGAGTATTTCCTACCTCCTGTACCTGATCTGACAGAATTCAGCCTAGGAGTTTTGCATGCTCTAACACCAGAAAACAAAGGCGAAAGTACTGAAAGGGAAAATACCCTGGCACCAGAAGATGACTTTGACATAAAGTCAGACAATATCATTCCAAATCGACCAATGCTGATGTCAAGGTTAGATCCACCCACTATTTCTCTTTCAAAAAGTATCGGCACAAAAAGGTATGATCTAAAACCCGATGCCTATAGTAGATCTGATGAACGAAATTTGTTTGATGCTCTTAAATGCATTGTTCCAGATTCACATTTTTCTCTTTACCCCGATGTTTTTAGTAATGAAAATTCTTCCCCTCATGATATCAAGCATATTTCAACATAGGGCTATTCAGACGAAACATCACTGGGTTTCCAAAGTAAAGAGACCACTTTAACACAACCTACGATTCATATCAAACGAGAGCTGCCTCATCTCCCTTGTCTGAAAACACATAATGAAAAAGAGGAACCTAGGGAAAACTGTAAAGTCTTTCGTGATAGTTGCTTTGACAATTATGATAATGTTGAGTTGTCACAAGTAACTCAACTAGGGTCAGATAATAAGAAACGTCTTAGATCAAAAACTACTCCATCTGACCCTCATCTCAAAGCGAAATCTCATTTGAATAATTTTACTATCCAAGACGATGCTCCTATCTATGATTCATATCAAGAAGAAAGCTCTGTCCCTGTTCGCAATCATGATTTAGTTCCTGATTCACAAAACCCGGCCAGTTCTTGTGAAAAGGAAAAAGTTACAAGTAACTCCCAGATGTGCGACACCACTATGTGTATACATACCCAATCATTTCTTTCTCACTCACGTTCATCTTGTACAAAATCGAATTCCTGTTTAAATTTTCAAATTTTTGATAGATTAAATTTCAGCGATTTATATATAAACACTTTCATTTCAAACGAAATCGCTGAAGACTTAACGTCAACAAACTACGGGTTACAAGCCGTCGAGATTAAGAAACCCATTTCACAATCTGGCTTGTTATCCCTCCTATTGAAAGATCACCGATCTACAAAGGAAATCTACCTCAATTTCTATGATCCAATAGGTACCCAGTTGGAAAGAACCTATCATGAGAAAATAAAACCAGGCAGAATTCCAATTGAGTTTATAGGTTCTTGTTCCCTATCCAACAATTTTGATCCAAGGGAAATTCAATCCTTAGAAGATTCATACGGCCAAGAATAATAATGAATCGTTGGTTCCATTGGAAATATCATTTTACTTAGTTATTCCCTGTACATAATTAGAATAGGAGTAGGAGTAATTTAGCTAGGTTATTAGTTTTGCTTCCAATAATTGATAGGCAAAGTTAGTTATACTCTCTACATGACCCTAGAGAATAGTTGCCTCTCCCAAATAAAAGTTCGTTCTGGCTAAACAATATTTGACGTTTGCTAAAGAAACCGTGTCTCTGTTAGAGATTTTGAACTTCGACTCTCTTGAAACGGCAAATCTTTTGGGAATTTAATCTTTATTATCGATAGATCTTTAACCCAGAAATGATGATAAGTTCAACCCCAGAAAATTTTAAAGGAAGCTATCTCAGGGAGGAATTCGTCTTAGATCAGCACAATAAAAGGTATCAATATTAGAATAAAGATTCTCTGTGAAAACATCCATTATCAAAAGCAGCCCTATCATTGTCGTCCAGAACTTTCTTAAGGAAAGAGAATTTGACTTCCTCCCTGCTAAAGGAAAATGCAACGATTCAGGAGAATAACCTAAAAAGATGCTATATCTCAAAGAATAAGAGGTCTCATCATGAGCCGACTTATCATGATCACATATATTATAACTTGCTGACTTTGCCAAAACTGTCTACCAAAACAGGGCAACGACTCAAGATTGTTGCGATCAAAAGACAAGGGGTCTCATCACGAGCCAGCTTGTTCAGCAAAAGTATAAATCAAGTGAATGACTGTGTCATAATTTGGCCACCAAACCAAGACATTTTTCTTTAGAGAATAAAAAAAAAAAAAAAAAAAGCATGAAGAAAGGGATAATTCTTCTGAAAAAGTTGCAAGAAACTGAGGCAAGATAAAGGATCATTCCTGGATAATAGGTAACCCTGTCGAGACTATGGATGCCTGCTGGCAGCAGTGGCTCTACCTGCAACAAAGGGACATTCTTTAAAAAGGGTTGATACATAGAGAACACATTATTTTTATGTTTTACAAGACCAAGTAATAACTGATCTAAACTCAAAAACAACCTGGGAATGCAAGTAATTGGAATAGAATGGGGCTAAAACAAAACATCATTGACGCTTTGAAGTATTGTTTGTTTTTATTTATGATAAAGATCGAATTCCCTGAGAAAATTCTTTAAAAAGGTCTGAAAACGTCAATAGAAAAAGAGCAGAGATAACTGGTTCTCCCAAGTGAATCGCCAATTGTTGTGGCCAACAACAACCCCCCTCGTTCAAACTAGTATCGGCCACGATGCTAGAATGAATGGGGACCCTTAGTTAATTTTCAGCAAAAAACAAATATTTCTTTTGAAATTACAAGCATAAGCTTAGGAAAGGTTTCTTGGATGACTTAAGCCTAAACCTGTGTTCACAAAAGAAAATCTTCAAGGTTGCATCATGAAAAGATAAGAAACGCCTTCATTTCCCCTCTAAAGGCCAATATGCACATCGCCTCAGTGTTAATAGACAACATCGCATCGCAATACGTTAGCATCCATGAACAAAAGCTTACGAGTACGCCGATCTGCGATGTTGCGATCGCGCGATCGCATATCGCAGAAATGAGGCGGTGTACGTTGGCAAACATTGAATTAGGGCGATCTGCGATGTTGCGATCACTAACACTTGCGATTGCGCGACATGCAAGGGTACCTTGGCGAGTCATAAAAGCACCATAGTACAACCCCTTCGGGCACGCCACCCAAAGAAAATCCACTACTATCACCTGACTTGGAAATTATGCGCTTTTAATGATAGTAATAAATTTGGTTGTCAGTTATTAAGTGGAATAAAGACGCGTGCCTTAATGTGGATTGGCTTCACGTAAGGTGGCGTATCTGATTTATCTCTTGCATTTAAAACTCTCCCATCACCTTTCTGATCAATCTTTCCATTTCTCTCATAACCTATAGGAGCAAAGTGCGAAGGAAAAATCAAACAGAAACGGTAAACGAGGAAGGGAAAAGAGCAGGGGCACCCAAGATTAATGAAAATCATAAGGAACTGCTCTTTAATAAGTGGGACGAACAAATCACACAGGCGGAGCAAGCAACAGAGTCAGTGGCAACACAGGCGAGCATACTTATCGACTGTGTAAATGAAAATTTACACAGGGCCAACTTAATTTCAGAGTCCACTCCGGGGTACCTACCAATCGCGTCGCAACTGGAGGCAGAATGGAAGCAGAAAGCACAGGCAAACGGGAAGACAATCCGGGCATTGGCTAGGCTAAACTGGGAAAGTTACTGGACTTACTTAGTTAAGCCTCACAGCCAATGCATGACAGTAAGATGCATCTTGAACGCAGCCGAGAAAGTAGTGCCAACTCTTATGGATGCTGTTTTCGCAGCCCAGCTAAGCACAGAAATCAGCCAGCCTACTCTTCTCAAGCCTATGCTTGACAGCTGCAACTTCAGAGACCAAATTAAGAAGTAATTTCATTTAGAATGTTGTTTTTTCCTTTTTACTGAATTAGAAAAAGGGCGGTCATTTGAGAACCGTATCCTCAATTTTGTAATAATACTATTATTAGGATTAGGTAGTAGTATTTCAACCCCTCTCATTGCATTAGAGAAGGGTCCAGAAATTTGTCAAAAACTTGTCCTCGGAACATGCACTTCTGCACCCTCAGAGGAGGTTTTGATGAATGGAAGGATCGAGATTTATTTATGTTTGTATCTTAATGTCTGCTACTGATGTTGCACTTCTGTACTCTTGGTAGATATTAGAGCAAGTAGAGGTAGATCGTTATTGCTTGAAGTCTGTGAGTAGAAATTAGGCATAAATGGTACTTTTATCTCTTGAAGAATTTCTGCTTATACTCTTAGAGTGATATACAGCTGATATTGTTTGTATGTTAATGTATGAGCATATGGGATATCATTTGGCACTTCTGTACGGTGGACTCATGTATTTATGCTTGATATATTAATGATTTGATTATGCGATATGCTGTTCACAATTGTTTTGTGTAACTTCTTATGCAAAACAGTTCATCTTAAATGGTTTATATTCTTATGATAGCTGAATAATCTTCATTACCAATTATTGTGTGAAATCTTTCTAGATTGCATAATGGAAAAGATACATCCCGGGTTAGTGTAGATTCTATATGTTGTTTCCACTAGATTTTAGTAACTTAGAGTTAGTTTGCAAATTAGATTTACAGTAGTTTTAGAATACTTCCAGAATCAACATAATGAAACTCTACACACACACACACACACATCCCATGCATCGGGAAGCTGGTCCCGTTATCCCCAGTCGGACCCGCTACTCCAAACGAGCAAGGAGCCGCCAACCAGGTTCCGGACCGGGTGGGTATCCCCGTTGTTGTCGACCCGATCTCGGGGCCCTCAACACCACATTAGACACCCCTTAGGTAGATCCTAGTCTCAATAATGCAACCATTTTTTGGCTTATATGGGCCTGACCCAGGTTTAGAAGAGTTATTCAGCTAAGCAAATCCTGCAGCTACGTGCCCTTTTGGTAATAGCCCGCAGAGCGCAGATTGAGGTCTCACTTGAGGTAGCAAGGGAGGGTGCTGGAACCAGGTTTTCGCACCCTAGGGATGTCTAGATATGGTCTAGAGGTTTCATGCACTGGTCTATAGCTCCGCGATGCTCGCTATTCACATAGATCTAGATTGATTATATATTTCTTATCAGTGTGCTATTCTACTAGAGGATGCAGTTATAAATCAGATCTGTTCAACAAGGTCTTTAAGCAAACATTTAAACAACGCAACTGATTCACGCCATTAAATGAACCAAGATTTACATACATTCATACAGTAACAGATTAATTAAACAAATATTATGAAAATTAGATATGTCATAGCTTAGAAGGAACATAGAATTTTCAGAAGAAACTTATCTTTATTTCCACTTATCCTAATACGTCTAGATCCGCCCTGCGCACTCAGCTACAAGGGTCTGTGCACATAGCTGCGGTCTTTCTAGGTCTCTGGCACACAGTTGTAGAGCCTCTATCTACTACCCCAATGATCTACTCGGACTTACAGATGCTTTCAAACTATATTCTTCAAAAACCCATTACATTTCATATTCAAGATTAACCATCAAAACTTAACTTTCTCTACCCACAGAGCCTCACTCTATTTATACCCTTCCTTGGCCCATGATCCCTGTGTGGGCCGACTCTATTTACATTTCTTTACCTTCTTTTTGAGTGGACTACCCTTTGACTCAACCTATTATAATTCGCACTCCGTGCTTTCAGCATAGTCTTTACCCTAACTTTACCCGAAATTTCAGGCTTCGAGCCCTCTAACCGTTGCGTGGGGCTTTTGCTACCCAATAGGCAGGAAGCCTACTCGTTCACGGATGGGTTATCAGGATATCACCAGATCAAGATCACACAGGAAGATAGGAATAAAACAACGTTTGCCACCGAATGGGATTGCTTTCAATAATGGTGATGCCCTTTGGTCTGATGAATGTGCTGGCGATATTTTCACGAATAGTGGTAGAAACATTCAAAGAATTTATACACAAGTTCTTAGAGGTCTATCTGGACGACTGGACCATGTTTGGACTAGTCAAGAAGCATGTATTGAGCTTACGGTTAATGTTGGATACTTGTTGCCGACACCAGATTATGTTGAATCTCAATCAGTGTACTTTCCTTGTCCCATTCGGGAACCTACTGCGCCATGTGGTTTGTAAGCAAGGCTTGATGGTAGATCCAGCAAAGATTGTTGTCATACTCAATCTGCAAGTGCCCCGAAGTGTCAAACAATTATGCACCACTCTGGGTCACACGGGCTAGTATTGGAAGTTCATCAAAAGTTACGCTGAGATCACAACTCGGATGGAACAATTGTTGAAGAAGGATGCTACTTATTGCTAGAATGAGAAATGCAACAAAAGCATGGAGAGGATTAAGCAGAAGATGGCTTTGACCCCTATATTGGTCTTTCTGAAATGGGACATTGGATTTCATGTGCATGTTGACGAGTCATGTATCGTGTTGGGGGCGGTACTTACTCAACGAGGAGCGGAGGGACTGGACCATTTGATTGCATTTATAGGTGACTAGTTGTCAAAAGCCGAAAAGAATTACTCCAACACTGAGCGTGATGGATTAGAGATGGTATACACGCTTCAAAAATTCTGCCATTATTTGTTGGGAGGTCACTTTAAGATGTATACAGATCACTCGACATTAAAATACCTAGTGAATAAGCTATTGTTGGGCGGGCGTATCTGTCGATGGTTGCTATTATTCCAAGAGTATGAATTTGAGGTCGTCATCAAGCCGGGACGTCTAAATGTAGGCCTATATTACCTGTGCCAAATTGATACCAGCAAAGAACCCACAAATCTAAAAGATGGACTTCCGGATGCTCAGCTATATGCGGTGCACATAGCGGATGGTCATTTTAAAGAAATAATCCATTTCTTAACTACAGCGACCATGCCATAGCGATACTCCATTCAGCAAGAGAAGGAATTGGTGATATGCGTAGCAGACTTCACCGTGATTGCAAGACACCTCTACAAAATGGGCAATGACGAAATCCTACATCGGTATGTCCCAGAGTTCAAGCGAGGATAGATCCTGGCTGAAGCCCATGGGGGGGTTGTTGGCAGACACTATACGGGTCACACCACAACCCAGAAGATACTTAGTGCAGGATTATGGTGGCCCACTCTACATCAGGATTTGAAAGCCCATTGCCGAGCCTGGGACGCCTGTGAATGGATGGGGAAACCGTCATGGACAGATGAAATGCCGCTCCAGCCATAGATGATGCTACAACCCTTCGAGAAATGGGCAATTGACTTCATAAGACCAATTAAGCCAAGAGGAAAAATGGGCACACGCTATATCATCACCGCAATAGATTATTTAACCAGATGGGTCGAGGCACAATCGGTTAAGGACTGCACGACTATGACAACTGCAAATTTTTTGTTTGAAAATGTACTCACAAGGTTTGGATGTCCCAAAATTCTCATGTGTGATCGAGGAACGCATTTCCTGAATGAAACAATTAGCATGCTCATAGAGGAATTCCAGATTTATCACCAACAGAGTACACCATACCACCCGCAAGCAAATGGGACCATGGAAGCATTCAACAAAATCTTGGAGACTTCATTGACCAAGGTTATAATGCGTAGCGCAATGACTGGGGCTTTTGCATCCCTTTTGTGCTATGGGCATACCGAACTATGTGAAAGAAGTTGACATGCCAAACACCATTTCTGTTAGTCTATGGTAAAGAGGTCATTATGCCTATGGAATATATTGCGCCTAGTCTACGGATCACGGCAATCACACGTATGGCAGACCACAGGGCTTTGGAGGAATGGCTCGTGCAACTAGAGGAACTGGACGAGGAATGGTTTTGGTTGGGTTCCACTAGAAATTACAGAAACAATGCGAGAAAGCATGGCATGATCGCCATATCAAAGTGCACACGTTTAAGAAGAATGATTTAGTGCTGGTATATGATAGTAAATTTGAAAAATTCCTTAGTAAACTTTGAATGCATTGCTTGGGACCCTTTGTAGTCAAGGAAGTTACCGATGGGGGTACGGCTCAACTGGCTAAACTTAATGGAGACCCCTTCCTAGGCCGAGTGAATGGCAGTCGCCTGAAGCTCTACACGGGCAAACTGGCTACCTAACTAACCATTCGTGGAATAGTCTCACCGCTCCAACCAGTTGAAAGAGAGTGAAGGATGGTAAAGAAGTCTGAAGGAAGGCGCAAGTTCCCAACCACGTGTCAAGCTAGATCAATGATAAGTTTGCGGTCACATGATCAGAAGTGCGGCACTATGTGGCTACGAATAAAGGTAACCGTTTCTGTCACTATTCATGACATGATGTCTGCATTATGGAAAAAGGGAGCGAGCGACGGGAAATTAAGAAAAGAAGTATGAGTCAGATATGGCATGAGCCGACACAAATTTTACACGAAGATGATAGAACAGGCAGGAATTAGTGAATTTGAAATTCGTATCGCTTATAAATCACTGAGGTGCATCCACCCGATGACATACACTCCTGGAAAACATATATTGGGTATCAATATGGGGCTGTTCATTCTCTCTACAGACACAATACGCTAGATATAGCCGCTTAAGAAGTAGAACTCTCTAAGTAGTATGGTGGTGACAGCTGCAGGCATCTCATAGCTGGCAGCATCAATGGTGGGGGATGTACCAAAAAACAGAAACACAAAGCAGAATTGGTTCGGATGTCGTCGCTCTGCCTGGGGGTTGGCGAGTGAAATACAACAGAAAAGAAAAAGGATAGACAGAAATAGACCACAGGTACATATGCAGATACTAATTCATCTCTGTTGTCTCTTCAAAATTGGGATCTTATGAACAATAGCAAGCGTCTTGAAAAATTGCAACATAGGCTGCAGCAGACAGTGCGAAGAGAAGATATAAAGGTCGGAAGTGACTGCGGTGGTACCAAGGGGTCCCATATGTGGCTTCCCTTCTCACGATAAAATCCTATAAGGGCATGTTCTGTGTTAATCAAGCAGGGTAGAAAGAACATCATCAGTTACAGGAAGTGGGAGAAACAATGAAGCAGGAGCTAGATGAAGAGTTGTAGGAGACAGCAAAGGAGCTGCAGGACGATGAGCGTCACTCAAAGGGAGGTGAACCATGAAGCCAAGGCAAAGCATATCACCGTGCCTACGAGTGACTTGGGACGAGTCACGATGATTGTGTTTGGGGACTGTTGGGTAGCAGAGGTCCTGCATAATGGTTTTGGGACAAAACGCCTAGAAATTAGGAGTAAATTATTGTAAAAATTCCGAAGTATGTGGAGCGTGAAATGTAAAAGGTCGAGACAAAGGGCTTTCCACCCAAGAAATAATGTAAAATAATAGGAATTAAGTCGGTCTGCAGACCATAGATTGGTATAAATAGATCGCGGCTCTATTGGGGGAAAGGCAGTTCTCTTTTGAGTATGATTTTGGAGATCTGAAATGTAATGGGTGTCTAAGAAAAGCATTCTGAAAGTGTCTGTAAGTCAGAGTTAGGGGTTGGGGTAGAGGATAGAGGCTTGGACAAGTCTGTATCTGGGTGTGCGGACCCTTGCAGCTGAGTGCGCAGGGAAAATCTAGATGTAATGGTGATAAGTGGAAATAAAGATAAGTTTCTTCTAAATTCTATGTTAATTCTAAACTATCGCAACTCTGTTCTTTTATGGTTAATGAAACTGCTTTGATTTGCGTGCATATGCTTATTGAGTACTTGTGAATCAGATTATCATAATATGTGAACTAAATGAAAGTAATAAATGTTTTCTTAAATACCTCTCTAGGTAGATCTGGGTTATAATACTTAATCAAATAAATTAGATCTATAATCAGTGGGGTAAGAGAAAGATAATATTATATGGATCAGTGTGGATCTTGCGTAGTGCAAGGCTGCAGGATGACATGCAAATCTCTCAGACCACATCTAGACATCCCAACAGTACGGAAACCTGGTGCTAGCACCCTCCCCTGCTACCTTGGGTGAGACCTCTGTCGGTGCTTCGTGGGCCGGTAGCTGCGGGATTTTCTTGGCTAAATAATTCTTCTAAACTTGGGTCAGGCCCATATACACCAACACTATGACTCAGAGATGACATCGCGAGGCAACAATGTAATCAGAGCTATTGTCGTAAGCAGGATACTAGTGACTTGCGACGATCCCTAAAATCTGACCGTCATTGGGAACATATGTACTCTTGTGATAGTATCGAGCGGTTCTTATTTACTCTAGGCTATTCTCACAGGCAAAATACTTGTTAGGATATTCCGACACATAGGAAATAGTTAAGTTCAACTTGGTCTAGTATAGAGTTAGGTAAAGTGTGTTTCTTTACCATTGTACATTTTGTAACTTACAATCCGACGGTCACGATATGTAGTGATCCGACGGTTCACTCTCACCTCGGTATTACCGACACTTGATCCGTGGCTTGACACCCAATTGGTCCATGAGTTCTATTTAAAGCGCATGGAGGGTCATTGTTCGGGTAATCCGTGCATGAGAGAAGCTTATGTAAATTTTCATTCTTTGATTAATAAATTGCCTGTAGTAGCCACGTTGGCGCAGGCCGTGGACTGTTTCCCTCTTTGAGGGTTTTAACCACGTCAAAAATACTGGTGTATTGATCTGTGATCTGGTTGTGAGCGGTGTCCTTTTGGTGTTCTTTCTGAGGAACTTACCCTGTAAATTCCTACATGGTATCAGAGCTATTTGAGGGCCGCGTCCGTTGGTGATCCAAATCTGAGGCCGGTAGAACTGCATGCGGCTATCGTTTCCTAGATCTGTTGTTTATGGCTGCTTTCGGGCCGAGAGGACTGCTATGTTGCGTTTGGAGCATCTGTTCCAGTGAGGAACCCCTTTCGTTTCACACGAAAAGGTTTCTGGTAGCCCTAGCTGCATCATTTTTCAGATCGGGAGGTATACAGTGTTTTTGCAGTTTACTGTTATTTTCTCTCTACTTATTTCGGTTTCGGTTTATTTAGCCCTTTTTTTTAAACCGGATCTATACCTTTCATTTCTGCGTATGCTCTTTGCCCTGCGACTCTGTGCGATCTGGGCAAATCAGAAACAGAAAGGAAGGATTTTTCTCATGAGTATGCTCTTTTCCCTGCACCTTAGTGTGATCTCGGAAAATCAGAAACATTGAGAAAAATATTTAGTTTTTCGGCTAAAGCTAACTTTGAGATTTTTTTTTAAATATCTAGTTTTTTTGGCTAAAGCTAACTTCGAGCCGCAAGGTTCGTTTTTCTTTGCATATTCGTGTTGGGTTTTGTGTTTTGTGTTTTGTAGGGAAAAAGAGCTTTCTCAAGGCAAGCACGCAAACCAAGGCCCCCCCCCCTCTCTCTCTCTCTCTCTCTCTCTCAAGTTTTTTGTATAGATCAATTGGTTCAAAGCTATTTTAAGAGAGTAGAGGTCTTGGGTTCAAGTCTCCATTTTGTGGGGGTGGATTTTTTCATTCCCGCACATTCGCGCACTTTGCCGGCAACTTCAACAAATTTTTTTCAAAAAGCCATAACTTCTTCATCCGGAAGCCTTTTTCAGAGCCGTTTTTTTAAAACAGCCTAATTTTTCGAGATCTATCCATTGGAACACTTACTTTCAGCATCTTCAGCTTCAGTTTTTTTTTTTAAAATGGAAAGTCCATGCCAAGTCATTCTTGACAGCACTAACTACTTCCAATGGATAGCCTACATGGAAGATTTACTTAGAAGTAAAGGTCTCTACAGAATAGCCACAGACCAAGAGAAGAAACCAAAAGATGAAGAAAAGGCTACAAAATGGGAAAATAGACAAGATCAAGTACGTGGTTTGATAGGGATGTCTATTTCTCCTGATCTTAGATTCCATATTGCAGAACTTGAGACTCCTCATGAAGCATTGGAAAAAATCGCTAAAGTTTTTGGGATTAAAAATGAAATTAGAGCCCATCAAATTGAAAATGAGTTGCTTACTTTGGATCCTAATAATTTTTCTTGCATTGAAGATTTCTTGTCCAAATTCAAGACCCTTAGATATCTCTTGGAAGGTGTTAAGGTTAAGAAAGAAGATGGTAACCTTATTTATTCCATCCTTACTAAGTTGGGACCAGCCTACTCTGTATTTGTTTCCACTTTCCATTCTATAAGGGAAGCTTTCATTTGTCAAGGAAAAGACTACAAGGCCCCTTCCTTTGACTCCTTTTGTGATTCCTTAATAAGAGAACAAGAAAAACTCTTACACCTTGGTCTTCTTAATCTTGGAAACTCTTCCAAGAAAGCGTTAGCCGCCTAGCAGCAACCAAATTCAAAGAATCCTAAGAAGTCATATCCTAAAAAGAATGGTCCTAAAACAAACAAGGGTCCTAAGCAAACTCAGCCTCAAAATGAAAGATCATTTCAGCAAAATGATAAGACCAATAAAAACAAATGGAAGAAGACTGATAGACATTGTAACTTTTGTAATCGAGATGGCCACTTAGAATCTAAATGCTTTAAGAAGATGGAAGCCTTGGAAGCCGCAATGAAGAAACATAACGTCCATGTGGAGCATACTTCAACTTCAACTTCCGGAATGGCACTTTCTGCATGTCGTTGTCAATCATCTCAGTCTGGTTATGCATTAAATGTATCTTCTTCTTCTCCTTCTCATGAGTGGCTCATTGATTCTGGAGCCTCTTATCACATGGCCAAAAACCAAGCCATGTTTTCTTCTTTAAATGATTGTAACACCAAAAATATATATGTTGGTGATGATAGATCTCTTAATGTTGTAGGGACTGGAACTGTTCATCTAGACAATGGTCGGTTTAATGATGTATTATGTGTTCCAACCTTATCCTGCAACCTTCTATCTGTATATCAGATAACTCATTCAGGTGAAGGTAAAATTGTTGAATTTTCACCTCATGATGTTGTAATCAAGGATCTAAGAGATCCTAAACAGATTCTAGCTACTGGTATTGCTGATGATTCCACAAGGTTGTATAAGTTTCACAATTTTGGGTCATCAAATCTTCCCTCAGTATTTGTTGCTCATAATGATGAAGTGAGCAAACTTTTGCATGAGCGATTTGGTCACTTAAACTGTCTCTCCCTTCAGCATCTATGTAAAGAAAATATGGTGACAGGTCTTCCTATGGTATTTTGCAGAGATGGTGTTTGTTCCGGATGTGTACTCGGAAAACATCATCGGGACAGTTTTGACAAACGTGCCTCTTGGCACGCCTCAGCCCCTTTACAGCTTGTGCACAGTGATTTATGTGGTCCACTTCCTGTTGCTTCATTCTCTGACTGTAAGTATTTCTTAACTTTCATTGATGATTTCTCCAGACGCACTTGGGTATACTTCTTAAAACTCAAGAGAGAAGTATTTAACACATTTTTGGCCTTCAAAGCCTTTGTTGAAAAACAATCTGGACATCAAATTCTTAAGCTAAGAACTGATAATGGTGGAGAATATGTTAAAAACACATTCATCAACTTTTGCACCGAAAATGGAATTCAAATGCAACATACTGTTCCATACACTCCACAACAAAATGGTGTAGCTGAAAGGAAAAATCGCACCTTAAAGGAAATGGCTAATTGTATGCTGCAATCTAAAGGACTCAGTCTTAGTTTTTGGGCCGAAGCAATTAATTGTGCAAATTATATAATCAATCGCACTCCTACTAAGGTTCTAAAGAATATCACTCCAGAAGAAGCTTGGAGTTCCATTAAACCAGATGTAAGTCACTTTCGTGTTTTTGGAAGTGAAGCATGGGCCCATATTCCAGATGAAAAGCATAAAGCTTTAGAACCTAAGAGTGAGAAATGTACTTTTGTTGGATATTCTGAAGATGTAAAAGGTTATAGACTTATTCCATTTAAGTCCAAAAATGTTATCATTAGAAGAGATGTAAAATTTGATGAAAATAAATCGGCCTGCGAGCCTAGTCCGGCAGATGTGCCACCTCTTCCTATCTCTTCTACTTTTGAAAACATTTCTTCTTCAGATGATGAAAGTGAGGATGATAATCCTCCCCCACCTTCTCAGGATCCTCAACTTCCAAGATGGGTCTGTGCTACTCGGGATGCAGCAGGTGATCTTGCCAGTGATCCTACAGATCAGCGACATACACGTTCTCAGTTTGAAAGAGCCTCTTCTTTACTGGCTCAAGCTCCAGTAAATCATGATCCTGACACTTTTGCAGAAGCTTCAGGCCATCCACATTGGGAAGCAGCTATGAATGAAGAATATCATTCATTGATGACAAATGATACATGGGATCTTGTTCCTCTACCAAAGGGACGCAAACTTGTTAGATGTAAATGGGTTTACAGAACCAAGTATGGACCAGATGGGAAAGTTGATAAACATAAAGCTCGTCTTGTTGCTAAGGGTTTTTCACAGGTTGAAGGCATTAACTACACTGAAACCTTCTCCCCTGTTGCCAAAATGAACTCTATCTGCCTTGTTCTTTCCCTTGTTGCCTCTTTAAAATGGGAAGTCCATCAGATGGATGTTAAATCTGCCTTCTTGCATGGGGACTTGCATGAAGAAATCTATATGGAACAACCCATTGGCTTCATCCAAACAGACTCCAGCCTTGTTTGTCGACTTAAGAAATCCCTTTATGGTCTCAATCAAGCTCCTCGGGCTTGGTATGCCAAAATGGATAGCTTTCTTTTAGAATCTGGCTTTTCTAGGTGTCATTCTGACAATACTGTCTACACCAAGAAAGTGGGCAACTCTCTTATCATCCTTGTTCTTTATGTTGATGATCTTATCCTTACTGGTAGTGATCCCAACCTTATCAACCATGTGAAGTCCAGCCTTAAAAAGAAATTTGAAATGACAGACTTAGGACACTTACACTATTTTCTCGGTCTTCAAGTCTTGCAATCCAAGGAGGGTATTTCCCTTTCCCAGTCCAAGTATGCTTGTGATATTCTTCGTCATTTTCACATGGAAGACTGTAAGCCAGCCCCTTCTCCCTTTCAGTCTGGAGTCAAACTTTCAGTCTCTTGTACTTCTCCTTAAGTTGATGCTACATTATACCATCAACTTGTAGGAAAACTCTTGTATTTAACCCATACTCGTCCTGACCTTTCCTTTGTTGTTGGCCTTGTTGCTCGGTTCATGCAAAACCCCCATGAAAGTCATTGGAAAGCAGCTAAAAGAATACTTCGTTATGTTCGAGGTACAGTTCAGTTTGGGATTCATTACAGTGCCAAAGTAGCTCCTCTATTAGTTGGTTTCACTAATTCTGATTGGGCTGGTGACCCTGATGATCGAAAGTCTACTGCCGGTTATGTCTTCACTCTTGGTTCAGGACCTATTACATGGGATTGTAAGAAACAGGCTGCCATTTCTCTTTCGTCAGCAGAAGTAGAGTATCGTGGTGTCGTGGAAGCTAGTAAGGAAGCCTTGTGGCTTCGTCAGATCCTATCAGAGTTTGGCTTTGAGCAGCAGCATCCAACCACACTTTGGTGTGATAATCAAAGTGCCATTCAGCTATGCAAAGATCCAGTCCAGCATCAGCGCAGTAAACACATTGAACTACACATGCACTTCATCAGAAAGCTCATTCATGACCATGTTCTTGAAGTGCAATATTGTTCAACAGATGATCAGGTTGCAGACATCTTCACAAAGGCTCTCACAAGGCGAAGTTCACTAAACTTCGATATATGCTTGGAGTTCAGGAAGTTGTCACTAAGGGGGGATAGGCTCTAGTGCCTCCTTCCTTCTCCTATTGTGTCATATTTGTAAATCCTTCAATCCTATCCCAAGTTGTTCTTAAGAGGGGATGTTAGAATATTCCGACACATAGGAAATAGTTAAGTTCAACTTGGTCTAGTATAGAGTTAGGTATAGAGTTAGGTAAAGTGTGTTTCTTTACCGTTGTACATTTTGTAACTTACAATCTGACGGTCACGATATGTAGTGATCCGACAGTTCACTCTCACCTCGGTATTACCGACACTTGATCCGTGGCTTGACACCCGATTGGTCCATGAGTTCTATTTAAAGCGCATGGAGGGTCATTGTTCGGGTAATCCGTGCATGAGAGAAGCTTATGTAAATTTTCATTCTTTGATTAATAAATTGCCTGTAGTAGCCACGTTGGCGTAGGCCGTGGACTGTTTCCCTCTTTGAGGGTTTTAACCACGTCAAAAATACTGGTGTATTGATCTGTGATCTGGTTGTGAGCGGTGTCCTTTTGGTGTTCTTTCTGAGGAACTTACCATGTAAATTCCTACAATACTAATGTCTTGTGATGATCTTGAAACATAGGTAAACAACGTCAACTTCAGGATTTATGAGCATGGTTAATCTTCTTGAGTGATTTGGAAGATGTGGACACATATTTAGATGTATGACACAGAGCAAATGCCATTCAGGGACCGACACTTCCCAAGATCAGGGGATACGGGGTTGATGAAAAAATAATGTGTAACAACTGGAAATGGTTTTCATTTTCTATTGGAAAGGAATAAAAACATTACGAATTTTGTTTTATTTTTGCTTTACTTAAATTAAGGCTCGTGCAACCATTGTCCTTTAAAAATTAAGAAAGCAAGTAAAGTAGGATTAGTTAAGAGTATGTTTAAAGAAACTGTTAGATAAGTGTAAGGTAATTGAAGGACAATTTCTCAACTGTAAGAGACTTCTGGTAAGGCATAAGAGCAAAACTAGATCTCCACTATGAGGAGGGTGCCATCTAGAGAGAAGAAAGAACATAGAAATTGAAATTAATTTCTTGAGTATATGTGAAAGCAAATGAATCTAAAATCTTTGTCATTAAGCTAGAAAGACAATTCCTTTTTTTTTCATGTGCATTAGTGTTTCAGATATTGTTTTAAAGCAAAATAGTGAAGTATTTCATTAGGAGGCCAATTGACATGGACAAAAATCTCGTGACTAAAGGCATTTCAGACGAGGAACCAGACAAAGGTAAAGCCAGCAAAGATATGACATTCTTTCTCAAAAACCCAAGTACATTTACATTCAATATTCAAGCACATGTGTGCATTTGTAACATTTCAAAATTTAACAGTTCAATATACATTTATGAAACCAAAATAGTAGAGGGTTTCGAAAGTCACAAGCACTAAAAACAACACTTTGTAGGCCAAGACTAGTCCGACATCGACGGTGTGAAACCCATGAAACCATACAAAACATACTGAGAAAACAAAAACCTAAGTATTTATGCCTCACTAAATATAATGCAAGAAGAAACAATAAGACAATCACGAAGGGATCCTACCCTGTTTTCCCAAGCTACAAAGACTCCCAAGAACAAGGCCATGGAGCATCATTCTCTAGGCACGTCGTGCATATCACCACGAAAACAAGATGGGTAGTCAAAAACTAGAAAGGAAGATAAAATAAGGTGTCAAAGAGTAGATAAAAGAAGGGAAGAGGAGGGGTGTACCTGGAAAAATCTTGTCTCTGAGTCAGAGGATGAAAACTGAGTCTCTCGCCAGAGGGTCTCTCAGCAAGAATGCCATTGGTAAGTTTACCTACTCACCATTGGACCAGAGGGTTAGAATCACAAAAAATGAGATGAAGGAATGAAACAAGAACAAAAAAATTACCTGAAGTAGCGTTTGCTAAGCCGCCCATAGAAGTAGCAACGAAAGAATCTGTGGTTACACAGAGCGATATCAACACTAGAACCAACATTGAACACCACCATGAGCCGGAATAAAAACGAAGCATAAGCGAGGAAACAAAGAATAAATGAAACAACTTGCAGATTGAAAGTTGACCTGAAGCCTCCGTGTACGAGCAAAAAAACCACCACAAGAAACAAGCGAAGGCACAATGCACACACAGAGCCAAACCGGTCCAACAATGGATGCAAGAATGGAGGCTTAGTTTCCCATGGAATATGTGAACTCACTACATTTTCAAAACCAAGGCTAGTACAAAGGGGCATGCCAAAACAATTAAAATGCATTAAAAACTCACACCTAAAACCCTGTCTTTTTTATTCAGGCGATCTACAAAGTTAAACGGTCGTTGATGCATGTCCTTCCTCGATATTGCCACAAGTATATATATATATATATATATATATATATATATATATATATATATATATATATATATATATATATATATATATATATATATCCTTTACATGTTTTTTAATGAGGTAAACTTTAACACAGAGAAAAATAATAAGTATTTAACATACGCATAAAGGTAATGTTTTTTTATGAGTTAAAAACAAATATTAATAACCAAAACAATAAAAAACATATATACAATAATATTATTCATAAGAAAAGAAAATTAAGTGTAGACAACATTTAAGAAAACGAAAAGAGTAGAGTATAAGGAGTATTGGTGCCAAAAACTTCAATTATTGTATGGTTGATCTTCAAAAATCCTTAAACTATATAATTTATAACCTATAGTAATGAAATAAACTTATTGGTCCCTAAATTTCATCTCACTTCACATTGGGACAACAAACTCGCTAGGGCTATATAACTTACCAAAACCCCTTCCTTAATTCGCTTTTCTTCAATCCCTCACCCAACATTACATGGAAAATATTAGATAAAGTTTGGTGTGTAATGTAAAAAAATCTTATAAGAATGTTTTCTAGAAGCTTGAAACTAATTAGGCACATGGTCACTCCTATTATGTGTAAATTGTTGGATGAACTCGGAATACTTACAAAACTAAAAAATTAAATAAATGCATATCATAGTTAAAACTTATTTGTGTGAGATGAAATTTATCAAATTAAAAAAAAAAAATTAGATTTTTAGATATATTAATTAAGTAAATTGATTTTATGGTTCAAACCTTTTTTGTGTGGCTCAAAAAGCAATAAATACTTTCGATATAATTTGTATCATAGGTGAAACATTTTTATGTGAGGTAAAATTTATCCGAGTGAAAATTAATAAGTATTTCACACACACACACACAGATATATCTATATATATATATATATATATATAGATACATATACATATACATATACATATACATATACATATATATGACATGTTTTTTCTTGAGAGAAATTTTGACAAACAAGGAAAATTATAAGTTCTTAACACGTGTAAGTAATGTTTTTTTTGAGGTAAAAACAAATCATTAATGAACTGTATAGATCCATTAACTCTCGATAGAACCAAATCACTCAAGTTGAGAAGCTTTTTTTGATCCCAAAACTTGAGAAAATGTATTCACCCTAAGAAATTTGATTAGTGTTAAGATGAATATCTTCTCAATTTTTATTTTTTTTGAAATATACATCTGATGAATCTAGGATGATTTTAAACAATACACACACATATATATTGTGAAATATTTTATTTATTTATGATTCAAATTCTCGACATTACAATGTTAATAGTGTCATGCCTTTTCATGAAGTAGAAAACATATATTCTCTATAAATGTATATAAATTAATTAAAATGTTACATATGTATCTCTATTTATATAAGTATGTACATATTGAATTATTTATGTTATTATTGTTATTATTATTATTTTTTTAAATATTACATATCAAAACCCATATTCAAGATTGGAAGGTATTACAAATGTGAAAAATGAAGTATTCAATTTAAGGGTGACATTGATTTGTTTTGTTATTACTAGTTTTTTATTTGTTAATGTAGGTATTATTTTATTATTTTTTAAGTTAAGATTACATGACAGCATCTTCCACATACTAGGTTGTTGAGTCTCTCTTTGCCCAATAGAGGTACTCTTTTGCATAGTATGGTATAGATGTTGCAATGTCTTGTTTAACATTTTGCCTAAGTAAAATAAATAAGTAAATAAATAAAATAAAATAACATTAAAAATAAATTTAATAAACTAAAATAAACATAAATTAACGACTTATCTTTAGTGCAACTTTTTGGAAGCTTTTTTATTGGTTTTTTCGAGTCTAATTTCTCTAAAATCTCGAAGGAATTTATTGGAATATCACCTTTGATGGGTAGGCTTTTTGGGGTGTTCAATATACAAATTAGGGTTTCACCTCAAATATTCCTACGCAACCCGAAAGCCCAAAGTAAAGAAAACTCCTAAAATTAATAATAGTTAAACGAGCATAGATCCATCCTAACTCCATATCTACCAAGCTAGAGAAAACCAATTTTCACTTTAAAACATGTTTGCATCTCAATAGACTTATACTTATTGGTGCTAATTGGTAGATATGAATTTAAGATGGATCTAACCTCGTCTAAAATAAATTAAGCTCTCGAGCCAAGTATGGAGGACATGTTGTAAGGTTATGTTATGTAAATATTTTGAATGGGTCAAATTACAAAACAATAAAAGGAAAAATAAAATATATCTTATGTTGTAAGGTGAAAATCTTTATTTTTTCTTTTCTTGTTATATAAACCTTGGTCAAATAAGATAAAAAAAAAATAAAACAATTTATAATTATATTTATTAATAGAAATAAAAACAACCATACCTTTACGTTTTTACTTAGTCAAAATATAAAATAAAGAAAATTAAAAATAACTCTACCTAAAACAAAAATAACCTTAAACTAAAATAATAAGGTAAACTTAATGTGGTGAAGTTACACATAGTTTTTGAGCTGGAGCTTTATGAGAACTCATGGTATTGACACGTGGTATTCATTTGGAATAAAGTCCATTTAGAGGAGGAAATTAAACGGGCATAGATTTTGAGCTGGAGGTTTATGATAAATCATGGTATTGACCCATAGTATTCATGTGGAATAAAGTCCATTTAAAGGAGTAAATTAAACGGGCATATCCATTTAACTCTAGAAAACCTGTGGTATTGACCCATGATATTCATGTGGAATAAAGTCAAACCCATGGCATTAACCCATGGTATTCATGTGGAATAAAGTCAAGTGGCATAGATCCATTTAACTCGAGATCTACCAAAAAGGTCAAATCTCTTTTTACTCCAAAAGAAGTTTAAATCTCAATAAATTTAATATGTGGATGTGGATGCTTCTCACACATAACAAAATAATATCTCCAGTGCACAATAAAAAAATGTTATAAAGTTATGTTATATAAACATTTGGACTAGATCAAATTATATAAAAATAAAAATAAATTAAAAATAAAATAAAATAAATAAATATAATTAATAATAAACTTACCCTACATGTGTGGATACATACCAAATGAATTTCATCCATTGTAATTTATAGTTTATTAAACGATTAAAAAAATTAAATCATTCTAAAAAAAATCAAATCACTTGCATACTTTAATATAAATCTAAATATCCATAAAAAAATATAAAAACAATTTTTTAATAAATACGATATTTATTATATATTAATTTAGATATAAATTTAAATTTTCTATAATATAAAAATGCCAAAATAAAAAATAGTAAATACAAAAAATTATCAAACTTAATTTAATTCAAACTTTATTAAAAACATAATTATAATATATATATATATATTCATTCAAACAAACATTTTAAACAGTCCACGTCATTTAAATTTGTAAACACTAACGAAATACCCTGAAAATTTACCACATCTATCAAAGAAAAATGAGTTTCATGAAAGGTTATCTTTTGTAAGTTATGACCATGGCCCTCAACAAGCGGGTCCATACAAAATCTACGACCCACTTCGCTCAAATCCTACGTCGTCTTCTCGAGGAAGCACCGACCAAGGGATTTGTATATATAAACCACATGGCCAGGCAAACGAAAAACTCGTCGAGTCATCATAATTCCTCTGCGAGGAAGTGAAAACCAAGCACCACCGTGTTGGCACTATCAGCCCTGCCCTCCATTCCAAAATGGAGACTTTCACCGAGCAAAAGGAGGCTACGAGGGAGCAAGAAAAGGGTACCAGGGTCAAGACTCTATCTCAGCATCACAGAGAGGACAAACTAAGAAGAAAGAGGAAACTCTACAGATTCAGTGTTAGTCCCTGCATGGAGAGGAGAAACTGTACGTTTCGCAGAAAATGTTCCCATGGAACTTTTGATTCAGGACTTTGATCGTTGTTATCCCAATTTCCGACCCAAAAAAAGAATTCGTGTAGGCGAATCCGGTCAAAATTCAATGGCTGTAATTGTCCAGAAAGAAAAAGAGAAAAATGGTGAAGCCATTTATCTTCCAGCTGATATATTGCAGAACATTGTTCTAAGACTTCAGCCAGCTGATTTGGTAACCTCTAGGTCCATATCCCATGACTGGGAAACAGTTTATGATTCCAAACATTTCCAGGGTATGCATGACCTAATAGAACACTGCATTGTAGTGAACAATCATAACTTAGATATGTGGTCTTTCAGTGTTATTTACAGGTGTTGGTTTCTGATGAAGGTCCCTTGTGATTGGGACACCTTGGGCCTGAAGACTTTGGGCGTCAGAGCAAGCTGCAACGGTTTATTTTTAGTGGCCAAATCTGACTTAACGTTATTCGTTGTAAACCCACTTACCAGTCAGTGCAAAAGTTTGCCTAGGATTTTCCCACACACTCGCAAACGTATTCAATTTCTGAAATCTTTCATTGTTTATGGAACAGCAGAGATGATCGTCGATGAAGAAGCAATAGGAAGTTACAAAGTTTTCTTGTTCGGTATTTGTGAAGATAATGGCAGTGGTTTTGTGCATCTTTCTAGATATGACTCCACAATAAACAAATGGAGGGTTGAAAAGATTTTCCTCATGGGAAACCTAATCCGCTGCCCATTATAATCAGCATTGTTTCCAGGCCCTCTACGGAGTTATCGTCGTGTAGATAATGTTATTGTAGATAATGTTATTGTTTCTTTCTCTGCAACCACTGATTTCTTTTATTACTCGTCTGAAGTGAATATAGTAAATAAATCACTGGGCTACACCATGGTGCGCCCAGGTCAGTATAGGAGGTTACCAATGGGAATTGAGATCCAAAGTTTTTACGGGGAAGGTCACATTAATGTTACATTTCCCACCATGGTGCCGTGTAATCCAGGTCAGCGTGTTTTGATTGGGAGATTGAAGGGAAAAAACAGTGTTGGAGGTGTATATGGGAGGCTTCCTATAGTCCCCCATTCTGATCTGGGTATATGGAACTTTGATGGGCTCACAGGACAATGGAATCTGGTGAAAGTCGTCACAGTTGAATTTATGCAAACCATGATTGAATCTTCGGAGGGTACTGATTTTCTTGCAGTAGGAGATGGTTTAGACAACATTTGGCTAATGCTGAAGGGTAGTAAGTATATGTTGCAATATACAATAAGCACTGGCATCCTGCAACTACAGCCGGGTTGTCCAGGAGGCAGATACATGGATGCCAACATTAATTGGAGGGCTGTTTTTGAACAGCTGTGATTTTATACAGCAGTTTGATAGATCTTTGTTGAGCTTATCTTTGAATTTATGCAGCATTTTGATAGATCCTTGTTGAGCTTATTTACATTTATAAAGGGGATTGATTCTAGGAAAGGAATCTTTTGCGTTTTGTCAATGATTTTTTGAGGTGATGGTGATTGGTTATAAATTTTATTGTTGGTGAGGCTTTATGATATTGGAGTGAAAAAAAAAGTGTGCCTTCTTATAATACTCTCTAAAACCTCTATATATTATATAGCTTTATAATTTTGAACTTTCACTGTAGTTCACATTAAATTTGTAGTATAAATAGGCTTTTTTTATTTAATACTGGTTATAAGTGGTTTTGGAATATTTTCACTATAAGGCGTTTTATAATTTAGTATTGGAAGATGTTGAGGTGTAATGTAAGTACGTCAACACTTTTTAAATGCTCAGAACTTGGGCACTATGTTGAGGAGTAATGTAAGTATATTGTCTAAAACTTCTATATATTATTTAGCTTTATAATTTTGATTTTGGTTATAAATAGTTTTTCTTTATTTGATTTGGGTTATAAGTAGTTTTTGAATATTTCCACTATGAGGTCGTCTATAATTCAGTATGGGGAGATGTTGAGGTGTAATGTAAGTATGTCAACATTTTTTAAATGTTGAGAGTTTGGGCTATGTTGAGGAGTAATGTAAGTATGTCAACATTTTTTATTGTTGGCCCAATAACATAACAAAATTACTCAATAAGCCAAATATATAATTTTCCAAATGATCTTATATATTTAAATAGGGTGGAATTAGTATGATTCATAGTTCCTTCATCTCCAAATCTAGGATGTGTGGTCTATAGAAGGCTTAGGTAAAGAGTTAATGAACATCATATATCAATATTGGAGGGCTTGTATAACTTCTAATTTAGGGTTATTCTTTGTCCTTTGATATGTGTGAGCCCCAAGGAAAAAAGTTTAGGTTCTTTCATATATTCTTTCCTTTTTGAAGGTTTTTGTGGTATTGTTAAGAATAGATTCTTAATAAAAGTTTCAAAAGATTGTTCATGGCTTTTATGTTAAGGAAACTAACTACTAGGTGGAAATCTCAATTGTTGATTGAATGTTTATAAAACATTGAAAATTGAAAATTGACATATGATGTTGGTGCTTGTCACATGAAAGGTGAGAATTTTTCAATAGTTCATTATGGAAAGGGTCCAAGCTCGCCTATTGGATTCATTAGGTGGTAGTTTTTCTATTTAAACAATTACCATATTTCATAGAAACTAGCAGTTTATTGTTTAGCATTAACCAGTCTGCTTTGAATAATGCAGTGGTTTCCTAATTACCACTAACCAATTTTCTTTGAATAATGTAGTTGTTTACTTATTACGACTAACCAATCTTCTTTGAGTTGGATAATGTAGTAATTTATGGGTTACCACTAACCATGTTCAATTCATCAATATACTCCCCCCTTTAAAATTGTAGGAGGGTTATGATTTTTCCCTCCCCTCAAGGTGTGGAGAGTACCTTTTTGTTTGAGTCATTGACTGAAATATTTTCTTTTTGTTCATTGTTTATCTATGTTTTGGCCAAGCAATAAGACTCGTAATTTATTCACTTCTTCATTCCATTTATAGGAATTTATCTATCCATAATTAAATTTCTTCTTATCCTTCTAATTTCAAAATATTTCTAATAGGTGATTTTTCTTCCAACAACGAAGACGATGATGGATATCAAAAACTTAATTGGGTTGAAGTAGTGTTGAACATAAAAGGTATCATCTTTGGTGTACCCCAATTCATACTGATTTTTGTTGAATGAGATTTTTGTAGATATACCACTTGAGGACTTATTTTTGTTTCTATTCTCAAAGTGTCCTCGTACACACAAGGAATCTCCAATCTCCATACTTTGCTCTCCATATTTTTCCATCTCATCTTGTCCCATAACTAGTATCAAACTATTTTATCAAACTTCAAGGTAGTTGTATTGCTACCTATAGCAACAACTAGACTATCGCATGAATCTCTTAGAGAACACAACAAACTGAAATTTTTATATCAATAGATAAAAATTGTCTTACCACAGTATTAAAGGTGTTGAGATGCTGCGTTACCAAGTATCCATCCTTCATTGTCATGTTATTCATCTTTTTCTCTAGGAACAATTTGTTCACGACAGACTTAGATTGGTACAAAGTCCCTAACATGTCCCACAAAGCCTTCATCTTAGCTTCCAATGATGCATTCAACAATACTAAATCTAAGATACAGAAATGTATTGTTCTCTTTTCCTTTCTATCCAACTTTTCCGAGTCTTCTGTTGAAATTATCATTGGTTTAGTACTTGGATCTAGTGTGATCCACTTATATTTATCCACCAACATATCCTCCATCTTGAGCTTCCAAAACTCAAAAATATGATCATTAAATTTCTCAATCTCTATCTTTCCACTGTTCATTATCTTCTTTCACTGTAAGAATCAATTCCATAGATGTCCCACTAAACACGATCTATCGCAGCCCCGATAAAAACCCGTCAATAGCAAATACATCCCCTTGAACCTAAAACCTAACTCTGATACCAAATGTCAGTTTTAACCTTGTACAAAAATTACGTGCAAATGAATTCTTCAAACAAAAAAATAAACAATGGTGAGAATAGGAAAACAATCTACAGAGAGATTTCCGCTTGATCCCAAAACAAACTCGGACTACGAGATTGATTTTTCATTATATTTATTTCAATTTTAAATACATATACATACATGTTGAAGCATTCATAAACCCCAATCTATTAACCATGGATTAGAATATAACGATAGTCCCCTTGACAAGATCTACAACAAACCATCATGCCCAAAATGATGTGTGAAACCTATGCACAAAACCATGGGTAGGTCCACCCACCATCCTTTAGCCTACTCCCCATCCTCTGCTCTACCCAAATATTATTGGGTTCACATAAAAAAAATCCCAACATTTGTGGAATAACTACCTATGATTATTTATGACAAATTTTTGTAATATGTAAAATGTACCACTGATTTTTCTCTATTTAGGATGAAGAACCATTCATAATTTTATCTTATGTAAAAATACATCAGATATAGAACTACATCCATTCATTAAACAAATAACACATTATCACGATAACAGAGTAACACAATTACTTATTTCTTGACAATCATTGGGCTAGCACAAAATTACTTAGGAGAAAAAGTAATCCCCCAAGTGATTTTTCTTCTAGAACAATTCTTTAAATAGGGACCAAAATAGGCTGACCTAGAATTTTGTAACCACACTTGGTCAATCTATGTTTGTTAGAGACCTTCCAAGTCTAAAATGGTACTACAATAGCTAACTAGCTTAAGAAGCCCTTTTTCTCACAATGTCCTCCACTTCCTCAACAATGTCATGTTTGAGGAACCAACTTCATTTCCTCTTTTCTCCCTCCTTCAACAAGGTTCTAAGTCTCTAGGTTGCCTTAAGTTTTTTCCACTCTCCCCCTCTTGGACCCTGTTTCCTTAAAAAAGATAATTTATCTCTAGGGAGAGGAATAACTATCTCATAATTGCCTCGAAGTAAAACTCTCTACTCACATATTTTCCCATTTTGGTAAACCATAACCAATTTCAATTAATAAAAATAAACAAATAAATATTCATGTTTATTCAGGACATTTTCCAAATTGCTTCTATAAAAGTAAATAAAATATTTACTTTTCATTGAGGGGTATTAGATTATATGATTTAAAAAAACAATAAATATTTTTGATATAAATGGTATCATAGCTAAAACGATTTTATGTGAGGTAAAATTTATGCTAGTAAAAATTAATAAATATTTCACATGTATCAAATATGTAAATTAGTATCATATTTGTGGGAGATGGATTTTATCGAAGTAAAAAAAAAATTACCTAAAAATTAATAAATATTTCGAATGTATAAAGGAAAAACACACACACATTCATATACAAGGAAAACAAAAAGACTAGAGTATAAGGAGTATTAGTGTGGAGAACTTCATTTACTGTATGATTGTTCGTTAAAAATGCTTAAACTATATAATCTTTAACTTAATTTTATGTGAGTGTAAATGTATTATAGCTCACATTGGAACAATATAGTCACGAGGATATAGAACTCATGAACACCGATTCTTTATTCTGGTATCTCACACCCAACATTGCACCCTCACATTGGAACAACATAATCACGAGGATATAGAACTTACCAACGCTCATTCTATATTCGAGTATCTAACACCGAGCATTGCACAAAAAATACTATTTGTGTGTAATGTAAAAACTCATAAAAAAAGATTTCAAAATGATAACTAAATTAAGTAAATTGATATTATAGTTAAAATGAGTGAAAAAAATAATAAGTATTTTTGAAATAATTGGTATCCTAATTTAAATGTTTTTTGGTCCGAGTGAAAATTAATAAGTATTTCACATATAGAAAATATGTAAATTGATATCATAGTGGTGAGAGGTAAATTTTAAGTAAAAGATATGGAATATATATGTGTGTGTGTATGTGTGTGTTGTAAATTTTAACAAAGAGAGAAATAATAAGTATTTAACATACACACATATAAGTAATATTTTGCTTGGTGAGTTAAAATCAAATCTTTATTGACCAACATAGAAAAACATATATAAAATAATACTGTCAATAAGAAAATAAAGTTAATTGTGGAAAACATTTAAGAAAACAAGAAGAGTATAGTATAAGGAGTATTTGTGCCAAAATCTTCAATTATTGTATGATTGATCTTCAAAAATCCTTAAACTATATAATCTCTAACCTATAATAATGAAATAAAATTATGCCCCCTTAAATTTCGTCTCACTTCACATTGGGACAACAAACTCACTAGGGCTATAGAACTTACCAAAACTTATCAATTAAATCCCTCACCCAACATTAAATGCAAAATATTAGATTATGTTTTTGTTAGATGATCCAAAATAAAATATTATGATAGGTTATACAGTTAGAATAAAATAATTATTAATTTATGATATCAAACTAATAATTATTAATCTAGAATATTTAATTATTTAATGTAGACATTTAGAATTAGAATATTATTGTAAAAAGATATGACTCTACAAATGTGTCGTATCTTAGGCTCTAATTTAGGAGAATTGTTAGTAAGTTGTTTAAATAGCTTTTATTGTAAATGGACACTTGTTAGTTTATAAGTGATCCATAATTAGAGGTAGTTAGGACACTGAGCTTACAAATAGCTCATTGCAAGAATGTTTTGTTGTTCGGGTGTAACCTCTTGCAAAATTCCAGATGTAATTACTTTTCTTATTAATAAAATTACGTGTCTCAGGACACCTTTTCATTATTGTGGTATCAGAGCTCCAGTAGTGCTGCAACTGACGTGAGGAGGAGATTTCAGCTTTACAGGCACATGGAAAACCCCATTAATTTGGTGAGTTAATATTTGGTATCTATTTTTTTTCCTCGAAAAGAAATTTAATTATATAATTGATTTTAGATGTTTAAAATATGCAAATCATTTTCTTTATTATTCTTGCGCCTCTTCCAATTGGGACAGTGAGATAGTGATGCCACAGATGTAGCACACTTGTTTTTCACAGAGATAGTTAGATTACATGGCTTGCCGAAGTCTATTATTTCAGACCGAGACATAAAGTTTACATGTCATTTTTGGCGAACCTTATGGAAAACATTAAACACCAAACTGAACTTGAGCTCAACTTATCACTTGCAGACCGATGGGCAAACGGAAGTGGTGAACCAAAATCTGGGAAATCTATTAAGGAGTCTGGTCAGTGACAATTCTCGACAGTGGGATCGTGTACTTGCACAAGCAGAATTAGCTTATAATGATTTGCTCAATAGAATCACACGCAATAGTCCTTTCCAGATCCTAACAGAATGCACCCACGTGGAGTAGATGAGTTGGAAGATTTGGGTCAGTTTGAGCATAGGAGTGCTGATGGTGAAGATTGCGCAAAGGCAATCGACAATCTTCATGAACATGTAAAATTAAAATTACAAGACAACAGCCAAAGATACAAATAGAAAGAAGATTTGAAAAGGCAAGAGGTACAATTCAACGTAGGGGACCTGGTACTAGCACACCTTGTTTAGGGATAAATTCCCCTAGGGTCTTCAGTTGATACCCTAGTATATCGGAGGTTATCTACAAAGAAAAAAAAGCATTCCACACAGCCATGATGCTAATATAAACAAACTACATGAAGAGAGGTGCACCTGGGGGTCCTTCATTTTGGAAGATCCAGCCAGGGTCCAAATTCTCTTGGAGTTCCTTTTAGTCCTTCAACTTGCAAATCAATCAATTTCAGAAAGCACAACAGTATACTAACCAAGCATCATAAAGAAATCATCTTCATAGCATATTGAAAGGTAGTTAGTTATACAGTTAAGACAAGAATTCATTTGTGAATCATAACATTGATATCATAAACAAGAAGAAGATTTATATCAAGAACAAGACAAGTGATTCTTTTATTAAAGATAACTAAAGTACAGAAAGGAATGATTTCACCTGAGTCTTCCTTTCACAGGCTCTAAGCGAAACCATCCTCCGGATTCGTCCAGTCTCAAGCCTTCAACAAACTCCTTCCATGACTTACTCCAAGATATCTCAAGTAGTGGAAAGACATCATAAATAAAGGAAACAAGGGTTTCCTGTAATGGGGGAAGTGTTGAAAGCAGAAGGACCTTTAGACCTGGTCAGGGGTAATCTCAACAGAGTGATTTTTCTCTCTATCTACTCCTCCTTAGGCCTTCCCATTGAAGCCTTTCTATACTTCTCCCAAAGTAGTTTTTTAGTTGGGAATTCATTGGGAACAGTTGGGCCACAAGCACTAATAGGTAATCAATAGGTAAAACTCGTGATCTCCACCCAAAATTAAGGAGATTTATTTTTTTAAGTGTTTTAAGACATATACGCGGGTTGGGTATACATAGACCCGCATACACACGTGTTTGGCTCAGGGAAATGTCGCATATAGGGAATAAAACACTATTTTTTAAGTATGTGGACCAGGTCTGGAAGGAGGGGTTTCCCTAGGCCATTAGTGCAACATCACAAACATCAAGAGTGAGATGTCGAGCTATAACAGATGCCCCCTAATATATCAGGTCAAAAGGGGTGCATGATGGCCAAAATCTATTAAAATAAGTATAGGAAAGGAAACTTGTCAAAAATTGAGAAGGACTTCATCAGAGTTCAGCCTGCCAAGCCGCAAAAGGAGATCAGAAAGAAACATTGTCTGAGGCACCCATACCCATGCTGAGAGAAAGTAAAGCATGTCTGCATATCAAGTACAAGTGGATCCACTAAGTATACAAGTATAAAAGACTGGAAAATACATAATGGATCATCTGATCATGATCGAACAAGTACATGTCTAAATATCACATATAAGAATGTCAATGATGCTAAAGGATGAAGCAGATCACGGATATCAAAGACTGATCCCACAAGTACCAAATGAACATGATGGAGTAAGATGGTACTACACTGCAAACTTAGGTGTCGGCATGTAGAATGCCCCCATAAATAACTACAACATATAAGGTGAAGTGGTATCAACTAGCAGCAACAGGAGCAACTATCAAGTGAACCAATGAATGCTGATGCAACTTGAGGTCTTCACTGACTGTCATGGTACATTTCTACACTATGGGAATAAATGATCTGAAGTCGACCATGTGAGAAATCGTTTGATTATCTGTCATTGATATATACGCTTAACAAATGCGAGACTACTCACCGATAATGATAATGAGCGTCAAGGTAGCTAGTACAATCTAACAAGTGTGAATATATTAGCTGGAGTGGAACACCCGTAAGAATCTATCAAATCAGGAGACAATGATGGTATCCCATTGTCGATAGCGAAGTATCTACCACTAGTGACTGTAAACCCCAAGGTACTACCAAATGAACTCTAGATCTTTGCCTGAGAGAAATGAGTCATAGTCGATAAGGAAAGATCCACTAGAAGGAAGACATTAAGGCATCCTTCATCAATCCATCATGAGTGTAACCCATAGGCCAATAATGTGGAAGGAATCAGATGAAAAAAGATGTAGTAACCTGATCGAAGCATGTTTTTGGCATACACAAGATGTGGCTAGCGCACGACAAAAACCCTCTAAACCAACCAATAATGAAAGTTGTCACAGAGGCGAGGTATCCACCAATAGGGTCAAATGGAAACGAAGGTATTGCACAAATCCCAATGTGTGATAGTATAAGCTAATGTTGAACACAAGGGAAACCACTCAGTCAAAGACCCATAATACTGATTGATGTTGAGCACAAGGTGACCTATCCATAATGAAAATAGGGCCAAGGTGCATCTCTAGGCCTATCCTCAAAGCAAGATGTCATCCTTGATAGGGACAAGACCCGCCAGCAAGAAGTCAATGGAGACCTTCTCAAACCAGCATGAGTAAAGGACCAATATATCTGATGTGATGATAGACAAGACAGTGATAACCAGTGATGGCCGATTGAAAAATGAGTGAAGAGACATCGTAGAGAGTCTGACTCAGGCTAACTTCCCTTGAACAAAAGCACAACTCAATGAGACTATGTGGCAACATATGATAACTCTGTATAAGTTCATCATGCAGGAGGCATGAATGAACCCTCCATATGATTGGAAGAGATAACCAATCAGGGGAGAACTGAATCAATAACAAGGTTAAGGCATACCTAAAATCAAACTAAATTCTACCCAAATAGAGGAGACTTTGTTTTGAGTGCTTTGTTCAAGGGTGACACGACTAACTCTAGCTGCCAACAATAAGTGGAAATATTGTGCCATTCCCACTCTTTCTGGATATATATATATATATATATATATATATATATATATATATATATTGTCTTTTTCTTTAAGCTGGAAATAGAATAAAAGAATGCTATAATACAATGGAAAGAACGACTGTCGATGAAATAGATGATCTAGTTCCTAGGATTGGAACAATCCTATGCTCAATGCAGGGAGGCGAAAACTGGTCAAAGACAATCAAAGGTGTGTTCCTTCCACAGGTCAAGGTGTGCCAAGTTGCAAAATTCAAGGGCATGCAAATTTGATTTTGTAGTCGACAAGGTCATAAGTTGGCTTAAACACGAGTCCAAGTGAAGCCGGCTCAAGGCCAAAAGGTGCAAATGGTCACAATGCAATGCAGTAGTACAACTCAACACAAAGGAGCCTCTAGGGTATAAGGCCAGAACAAAGTGAAGAAACAAAGAGGAATGAGTCTTCATCACATAAGTCATGGTGGGACTATAGAGAACTATTGAGCCTACTCAAATCGAATCAGCATGGGCAAAAAATGTCAGTGAGGTGCTAACTATGATGCCCATGAAAAGGATGGCTCTACCATAGTGTTATGATTTAAAAAATCGGTGAGTGCAGATGGTTTATGAACCATAACACGATGGGATCGACCTTATGGCAAGTGTATCGAGAAATGGAGGCTAGAATGAATAATGCAACAGAAATATGGTTTCCCTAACCTATATGCTAGTGAGAAAATGATACCTGCCAGGATGGGTCAGCAGTCATGGAACCGTCTCAAAACTCTCGAAAAAGCATCCAAAATGTCCTAAAAATCAAACCATTCTCGACATTCCAAGCTCCCAAGTTGAAAGTTACATGAGACAAAACAAAATCAAGTTTTGAAAAATTTTTACATTTTCAAAGCCTATAAAATAGTTTTTGGACTCACCATTTTCACCATTTGATTTGAGAGCAAAGGAGTGGAGCAAAAGGAGAAAACTTTACCATACACCAAATTCAACCGTTCAAATCCTTCCAAAATAACCAGGTAACCCTTAAAATTATCTTGCATTCAATTGTGACCAGTTTTAGAATTTTTAATTCAAGTTTCACGATTGAATTATTGCCAAAAAAATTGTCGTGGAATACACGTAGGTTGGCCATGAGCAACCCACATATATGCAGGCCCTAGATGCAACTGTGTATGAAAAGGACCTTCATATATGGCACAAAAACTTCAAAAAAAAAATCTAACGGTAAAAATTTGTTTTTTTCTTCAGGATGCCAATCACTTGGAGAGAAAGAGAGCATGCCTTAGTGGATGGTGAGGTTATGAACGATCCTAATGCCCCATATGCCTTAAGAGGATGTGGTTTACTAAAGTTCTCTAAAATGCCAAATATGAAAGCAAACACTCACCTGCTCGAAATGCTCATTCACTACAGGAGCATCAAGGATGACTCGTTTATGATTGATGAGATGCCACTCAAGATAGAGGTTGAAGACATTTATGTCATCACAGGCCTTTCCCAGATGGGAGAGGTGGTACATTCGATGGGCAGATCACGAGGCAGTCTCTCTATTGAGGACTACGTACATATATATTTCCTGGGACATCCAGAAAAGGATGGAAGTCAAATTCCAATCAAGCATGCATCATCCTGTTCACTATAGCTAGAGTGAATGTGTTCACACCTAATCTTCAACGGTTGGGTAAACATGAACGTGAACAGTCATCAAGAAGATGAATTGATCCGCCCATTTTATGTATATAAACAATAGTTATCTAATGAAATAATCAGTCAGTTTTCTTCTGCCCACTTTGGAGTTACCCTGGCCTGACATGGTATCAGAGCGCAGGTCCCAGATTCCTTGTAACTCCCTTTCCTCTGTCCTGAGCGCTCCTCTGTCCTGAGCGCTGCTCAGTCCTGAGCGCTGCTCTGCCCTGAGCGCTGCATCTGTCCTGAGTGTCATTAATTCTCTGCGCATCAGTTAAAAGTCATTAATTGTCCTGCGTTCCATTGATTCGCTGCCTCTCCACACCAGACGCACTGACTCTGCAACAGATCATTAAGAACGTTGTGGAAATACTGAAGATTAATCAAAATCCTTCCGTTGAGGAGATTTCAAAGGAAACCGACGCCGACTTGCAGCTCGTTGTTCTCAGAGAGTCTGTTGGGCGCTCCTCCGGTGACCTTTGCAACTCTGAGCAAGGCAAGCTCAGCCTTGAGCTCCTTGAGCTGGCTTAACAACTCTGATCTGCTCTTGTTGCCGAGTTCATGAACCTTAACCCTGTTGCCATTTCGATTCAAATTTTTTTGCAAGTCCGCTCTGCGCCTCGGCTCCTCTCTCTATGGTTAAACCGCAGTAACACCCTCACCAACATGCAACAACAGCCTTGCATGTGATGACCTGACCCTGTGTCGACATCGCATGGTATCGTCAGATGCTCCCTGGATTGCCATTGCATCGAATGATTTGAGGGAACGGACCGAGGTTGCTGAATTCGTATCCGACCAGCTCTCTGCCATCAATCTGCCTGCAATTTCTCATCGAAAAGGTCTTATTTTCATGCTTAATTCTGTCCGTCAGAGCCATACCCGCCTCTTCAGTATATGACCGAATTCTATAAGCTCCGGGAAGGGAAGGGATTCGAACTCAGAGCCGGGTTGATCCAAGCATTGAATCTTTGTATCGTCAAAGGTTGGAGGCGGATTATCGAAAGCCATTAGGTGATGTGCCAAATGAAAGCTACTATGCGGACCCTCTTCTGCAAAGGGATTTACGTCGACCTGATTTAGGAGCCTCTGTTGCTGGAGGCCCTCCTGCATATCTCGGATCATCTTCGCTGTATCGCTAGATTTATAAGCTGCTGAATTTTGAATCATAGGCTTACTATAGTTTCATTCCATAGTTTTAGTTATGAATCAGTCTTAATAACTGATCTAATTGGTACGGTACTAGACTATTTGAGATTATTGCGTAATTTTGTTCTGAACACCTCAGGCTGGGGAGGTCCGCATAAGATGTTGTATGTGGCTCTATACTTGAAGTGATATATTAATACAATGAAGTGAAGTGATCCCTTGCGCATTTTTGATATATTGAAGTGATATAGAATGAAGTGATATATTGAAGTGATCCATTGCGCATTTTTCAAAACATAGTAGTATTGCAGTGATATGTACAATGAAATGCTGATGCTTTTAGCAAATATTAGAGGGATTTAAAGGTTGTAACGTAAGGATTTTTTTAGCAGAAGTAATTTTTTACAGAATGCATTCAATCATCTCTATGGTCGGAATAGTTCTCACTGGCAAGGAGAACTATTCTGAATGGTCTCGGATGGTAAAACACACCCTCATCTACAATGAGTTGTGGAAAGGAGTGTGTGTCGGAGAAGAAGACAAAGACCCTGTGCAGTCTACATCAGATAAAGAACTTGTCATTTGGGAAAACAAGAATAGCAAAGCCTATGCATTGATCACAGCATCTATAAATGAAGAAGTAAGTCGTCATATTTCATCCTATTCCATTGCCTTTGAAGCTTTACAAAAGCTGAAAGAACTCTATGATTCACATTCTGCACTTGAAGTTGTTCAGCTCATGATTAAACTCTTCACTCTTGAACTGAAAAATAATGATCCTCTTGCTCTTGCATCTGAAATAAAGTCTATAATGCATGATATTAAATCCACTAAGGTTGAGCTGGATATCTCTCTTATTGCCTTTCTCAAAGCACTCTATCCTACCTACTCCAATTATCTTGAGTCATTACAAGCAAATGGAAATCTTAAAGATATAACCTTTGACTCTCTTGTGAAAAACATTGCTGAAAGAGAGAAAGCCTTTGGAAAGAAGACAGTCCCTGAATCTTCTGAAGAGACTGTTTGCCTTGCTCATAAAGAAAAGCATCCTGCTCAAGATTCTACAAGAGGAAGAGGTGGACGAAGAGGAAGAGGAAGATACTTCAGAGGCAGGGGGGCATACATTCTCAAGGAGAAAAGGCAGATCTGCATTGCATTCGATGCAAACGAAATGGATCACATGATGCTTCTACATGCAAGCTACCATGGGACAAAATTGAGCAGAGAATAAATCAGCAGAAAGGTAAAACTGATGACACAGACAAAGGGGAAGCACCTGAATCCGCTCACTATATTGAGGCACAATGTAACATTGGAGTAAATTAAGATTTGTTTAATGCTTCACTTGCTTCTTCGAAAAATGATTGGTTGCTTGATTCAGGAGCAACCTGTCATATGACTCATAGGAAAGATTTTTTTGAAGATTTCACTGACAATGTTGATGGAGCAGTGTAATTTGTAGATCAGTCAAAAATCAAGCCATCAGGGCTTGGCACAATCAGGCTTAAACTGCCTGGTCTTCCAAACTTTCTTCTGGATCATGTTCTATATCTCCCACAGCTCAAGAGAAACTTGTTTTCCATGGTCCACATCCGCCAGCAAGGTCACTCCATTCATATGTTTGATGGAAAGCTTGAGGTAAGAAAGGCATCTGACCACTCACTGGTCATGAGGGGAATAGAAGAAGAAAGACTTCTTAAACTGCAAGGAACCTCTGCTCATGCACAACATTTCTCATATATTTCTCATCATGAAGAAGGTACACTTCCATCAAGTTTATTATGGCATGCTAGATTTGGACATTTAAACTATGACAGTCTTCGCTTATTAAAGAAAAATGGTGTTGCTGGTTTGCCTACAATTCCTAGAAAACATAAGCAATGTGATGCTTGCATTCTAGGAAAGCATAGCAAACAGTCTTTTCATGATTCACATTCAAGAGCACATAGGAAGCTTGAACTCATTCATTCAGATTTATGTGGTCCAATGCCTGTTCCTTCTGCAAATGGAAATAAATATATCATGACATTTATTGATGATTACACCAGAATGTGTTGGGTTTATTTATTGAAGAACAAATCTGATGCTTTTCAAACATTCAAGAATTTTCATAAGTGGATTGAAAATGATGCACAATCTCATATTGGGTCTATTCGCACTGATAATGGAAAAGAATACACATCAAATGAATTTGAAAACTATCTTCGCCAACATGGGATCAAACATCAAACAACTGTACCTTATAATCCCCAACAGAATGGTGTAGCAGAAAGAATGAATAGAACAATCTTGAATATGGTACAATCCATGCTTTTCTTCAAAAATGTAAAGATAATGTTTTGGGCTAATGCTGTTCTATGTGCTGCATATATAAATAATAGATGTCCATCTAGTGCTATAAGAAACAAGACTCCTTATGAATTGTGGTATGGACATGTTCCTTTGGTAAAACATCTCAGGATTTTTGGTTCCACCTATTATGCTTTAATACCAAAGGTACATAGAAACAAACTTGGTGCTAGAAGTCGTAAGTGTATCTTCCTGGGGTATTCAAACACCTCTAAAGCATACTGTATCTATGATGAAGTAAATAAAAAGTTTGTTGTATCTAGAGATGTCATTTTTCTTGAATCATCCAAATCTGACAATGTTGTTGAGTGGCAACTTAATCGCTTGGATAGATTCACAAAAACGAAATCATTTCAAGAGTTTGATAATCAGATTCCACATCTTGAAGGGGGGATTCCTATACTAGATCAACATGTGGAATCTTCTTCTGATGAACAATCTCCCTTGCATGAAACTCCAACACCGGATGATCCTTTAAGTGATGTAATTGATAGAATTGGGAGACTCAATCTTGATTAAGTCCTAACTCAATCAATAGAGCAGCCTGGACCATCTCAGAAAGGTCCCCCAAAGTGGCTGACAAAGACACTTGAAAGTGTTCATCCTGATGAAATCAGAAAAACAGGAACCAGAAATACAAACCGACAAGATGGAGGTGATGTAGATAACTCTAATTCACCTGTTGATATGGATGTTACTTATGATTTTGCATTGAACTTGTCTACAGATTTTAAACCAACTTCCTTCAAAGAAGCTGCTTCTCATGATGAATGGAAAGAAGCGATGCAGAAGGAGTATGATGCCCTCATAAAGAATGGCACTTGGAAGCTGGTTGATCCTCCATTTGGAACCAAACCAATTGGCTGCAAGTGGGTCTACAAGAACAAGTACAAAGCTGATGGCTCACTTGACAAGCACAAAGCTAGGCTTGTGGCAAAAGGTTTTGCACAGAAGGAAGGGGTCGATTATGAGGAAACTTTTGCCCCCACAGCAAAATGGGCCACCATCTGGACACTCTTTGCACTAGCTGCTCAGAACGGTTGGAAAGTCCATCAAATGGATGTAAAAACTGCATTCTTAAATGGAGATCTAAAAGAAAATGTTTTTATGTCCCAGCCTGAAGGATTTGCTGTGAAAGGACATGAACATAAAGTATGCAAACTTGTGAAGTCCTTGTATGGCCTCAAACAAGCACCACAAGCCTGGTATGAAAAACTAACTGAGCATCTTCTGAAACTCAACTTCAAACATTTTGATCTTGATGATGCAACTTTATTTGTCAAGAAAGTTGGCAAAACAGTTGTATATCTTGTGGTATATGTAGATGATCTTTTAATGACAGGGAACAATGAAAGATATATTGCATCCATAAAGAAAGAATTAGGAAAAAGTTTTGAAATGACTGATTTGGGCTATGTTCATTACTATCTTGGCATTGAAGTAACCCAACATCCAAAATCCATAGTTCTTTCTCAAAAGAAATACATTTGAGATTTGTTAAACAGATTTGGCATGACAGAGTGCAATCCTCTTTCTACTCCAATGGAACAAAACTTGAAGCTCACATCTATTGAAGGAAAGGAATTTGAGGATGCAACAAAGTATAGACAACTTGTAGGAAGTCTCATCTACCTCACTACTACCAGACCAGACATTTCATTTGCTGTTGGAATCCTCTCCAGGTTTATGCAAAAGCCTTGTGAGGGACATTGGTCTACTGCAAAAAGAGTTCTAAGGTACTTCAAGGGAACTCAAGACCTTGGAATCAAGTATACACAGGTGGACGACTTCAGCTTGATTGGATACTCTGATTCAGACTTCGATGGAGACAAAGAAACTGGGGTATCTACTTCAGGATATCCTATGAGTCTTGGATCAGGAGCTGTCTCCTGGAGATCACGCAAACAATCGGTTCCAGCAGATTCCACAATAGAAGCAGAATACGTGGCAGTAGCTGAAGCAACAAAAGAAATTGTGTGGCTCAGGAAAATTCTTGAAGATTTGCAGGTAAAACAAGTACAATCAACTCCACTCATGATTGATAACACCTCTGCAATAAAGGTTGCCAAGAACCCAAATTTCCATGATCGTACTAAGCACAACAATACTAAATATCATCTGATCCGACATCATGTTGAGGCCAAAACAATCCATCTCCATCATTGTTCCACAAATGAGCAAATTGCAGACATCTTCACCAAAGCGCTTGGAAGAGAAAAGCTTGAAAGATTCAGAACGATGCTTGGACTCACCAACATCCCTTCAGATTAAGGGGGGGAATGTTCACACCTAATCTTCAACGGTTGGGTAAACAGGAATGTGAACAGTCATAAAGAAGATGAACTGATCCGTCCATTTTATGTATATAAACAATAGTTATCTAATGAAATAATCAGTCAGTTTTCTTCTGCCCATTTTGGAGTTACCCTGGCCTGACAGAATGGATCAACTTCCTTACACCAGGCTTCACGGCTAGCCATGAGCCTGGAGGTAGAATGTCTCACCACCGTGTTTGACTGGTGTACTCCTCTTCTTACCAACCGGAAAAGCCAACTTACTTCTATCAAGAAAGGACAGACCAAAAACTTTGGATATGGAACCATTTTGTGCTCTCTCTTCTTTGAGAGGGTCCCAACACTCTGTCCTAGAGCATCAGTTTCGATCAGCACCCCACGAGATCCGTGGATGGGCAAGTGGGCTGACTTGATGAAATGCCTAGGAGGTGGGGACTTTCCACAGACTGCATTTGACGATGACTTATTCTCCTGGTGGGAGCAGGAGATCATTGCTGTAGACGACTACCCTTATGCTGGGCTGGACTTCCGAGGAGATCCAGATCTAGCTTTACCACCGACAGTAGCATGGGGCGATATAGGTAATTTTTTTTTTATTTTATGGTTTTTTATAATTTTTCAAGTATAAAAATAAACGTTGAAAATTATTTTTGATAGGATTCAAATGACTAATATGATGATCATGTTCTAGATATTGGCCCAGTGGGACTGGATGGGTTCCCATGGCATGGACGTCGCGGCTGAGGTGCTGAAGAGGCCGCTACAGAGATAGAGCAACTTCTATACACAGTTCAGTGGCACTCGATAAGACTAACTCACCGAGTACCGATGGGGGCCGTAGAGGATCTCCCTATACATATGCAATGTCATGTGGTTGGCATGCCACGAGACTGGGTTCGCACTCTTAGGCATGTGGCCAAAGCAGTAGTTGCCTACCTAGCCGCTCATCCTGAGCTGAGGCATTAGATGTACTGGACATGATTATGGGCATTTGAGTCCCAATTTTTGTATATTATTTTGGACACATTTATGTACACTCGAGATATTTTATGACATATATATACAGTTCGATTTTTTGATGCTTGATTTTATTGTGATGAATGAATGATGTGCCAGTCTAATGCTTGATTAGCAACATAATCAGCTAACCAATTATGAGATGTTGGAATGTGAAAATAATTAATGTAAGTAAATGATCATTGCAACAACCTCACTGTTAAATACCGGCGATATAAACATGGATCCCTTGCCCGATAAATGTTATTCAATTGTGACACTATCAATTGTGAATCAAGATAAACTACCAGCGAATCGATTTCATAAGAAATTTCTTTGGATAGTAAATTAATGACAGCAGTATACTCAGCCATATTATTTGAAGTGGGACCAATGCATACTCCCCTTGACACCATCAACTGACCAGTTGGATAGTAGAGTACCCAAGCTATAGAAGCGAGGTTCGAAGTGTGCTGACTAGCGCCATCGGCGAATCCAATATAGAACAAGTCATCTGTGAACACCTGTCACAACAAACCAAAAGTGTCGATATCAAAAAACTCCCAATAAGATATGTACAAACATACAAAATGTACAAAGAACCCATTGCCTAGTTGCTACTTAAGCAAAGTACTTCTTGAGGTAGAGCCCATTTCAGGGCTCTGCCAACGTATTTCCTTCAAAATCGATTAACTCATATGCCCCTTTTTCTAAAACTCGTTTAATTATAAAGGGACCGTACCACATAGGTTTGAACTTGCCTGCCCCCAAGGCGTCCTTATCTTGGTCATAGATCAAGACAAGGTCGCCTTCAAAAAAGACTCGAGGATGGACAACTTTATCGTACTCAGTTTTAACCCTTTTCTTATTAGCCTCATTGATTGTGGTGGCATCTCGACGCTGCTCATCGAGATGTTCCAAATGAAGGAGACGCTCTTCAAGACTAGAAGTCTCTGGAAGGAGCTCAATAGCTAACTTAAGAGACAGAATTTCACATTCAATAGGAAAGATAGATTCCATCCCATAAACTAACTGAAAGGGTGTAAACCCTGTAGCAGTCTTTACAGAGGTTCGGTATGCCCAAAGAGCCGGATACAGCATAAGTTGCCAATTGGACCGATTTTTGTCTGTCGTCCTTTGTAGGATCATCTTCAGGGTTTTGTTCATTGCCTCGACCTATCCATTTGCCTGAGGATAATAAGGAAATGAGTGTTCTTGCCAGAAACGCAATTTAAGAGCCAATTCAGACATTAGTTGGTTCTGGAAATGACTGCCATGGTCAGTGACAACCTCTCTCGGGATACCAAACCTTGGGATAATCTGATTAAAAAGTAACAATGTCATTGTTTCAGTATCGTTTTTGTAAGTGGGCAAGGCCTCGGCCCGCTTCATGAAGTAGTCTACGACCACTATAATGTACTTGTGATTCACTGCTGAAGGAAAATTACAAGTTGTAAAATCAATACCCCACTTAATAAAAGAACCGAAAGTGACAATGAGAAAAATAGGATCTGGATGTGCGCGCATATTTCGAGAATGAACTTGACAGGGGTGACAATGTTTGACCACTTCAACACAATCTTTGAAGAGCAAAGGCCAAAAATCGTGCCATCACATAAGATACATTGGGTTGTAGCAAGCCCTAAAAGATGACCAACACAAGCTCCATTGTGGCAGTCATTGAGCATTGACTCTGCTTCCTCTAGGGTTAAACAACACCGAAGGATTGAATCAACCCCTCGACAATATAATGTATCACCAATGATAACATAATTTTTAGCTAGGTGATGTAATTTTCGGCATTCATCCTTAGAGAAAGTAGAGGGAAACTTCGAAGTCTGGAGATAGACAATGATATCTCCATACTAAGGGTCGAGTGAAGAGATGAGGAATAAAGGTTCATTGGGAAATATTCCTCATAAATAGTATCCTCTCCATAAGGCAGCTCAAAAATTAACTCGGCAAAAACCATGGATTTCTTAGACTTGGCAGACAAGAACTCGAGATGAAATTCTTGTAAAATGACTATCCATTGATTATATTTACCCCCAATCACTCGCCTACTGAGGAAAAATTGAAATGGATTGACCGCCACTAAGACAAAAAATTTCCATAGCAAGATATAATGGCAGAGCCGCTAGACAACATGGATCGCTGCCAAGGCCAACTTCTCAACAGGAGAATAGCGAAGTTCAGACCTATCAAGCCTTGGCTCAAATAATAAATCACATGCATACTCAGATTGTTCCTTGCTTTTTATCCATAGGGACTGGATTAGAAACCCAATCGGTAAGAGGAACAGGGTATATGAAACCTGCCTTGAGCAACTTCTCTACTTCAGCTTTAATGGATGCTACTTTCCTCGGATTAACCGGTCAAAGCCTTTGACGAACCGGTTTGGAATTTTCATACGTCTTGATCTCATGTTGAACTATGGATGGATCAATGCCAGGCATTTCTTCATAAGACCAAGCGAATACATCTCAAAAGTCCTTAAAAATGTCGGTGTAAATTTGAATTTTTTCAGGGGAACATTCGGCTCCAATGAAGAGATTCTCAATCACGTTAGGGTTCCTAGAGATGTATATAGATATCACTTTCGAAATCACTGACATATTACCTTTGGCAAAAAAGTGTACTGGAGCCAAAGTGTTTGATACCATACAAACATCCCTAGTAAACAGCTCGAAGAACCTAGATTCTACTTCTTGCAACGGAGGAAGAAAATATGAACGATGGTGTAAGTCTTCCCAACGTTGATCTACACCCATCATCACTTCTAGGATTTCTTCTTCGGATGGTAAAACCATATCTAAGCAATCCATAGCGGAGGTAGAATCAAGGGTCCAGGCCGAGGCCACATCACCATCTAACTCCTTAGAGAAAGGAGTAGAATGGTTATCTGCAGAGTTAACGATAGACTGATATCTAGGCTCTGTTGCAGACATAGGAAATGCCATTCCACCAACTTGTCCTTCAACTAATGTGGTCATAGGTGAAGGCAAGGTCCAAGGGTCTGAAAAATAATGAGTTCAGAAGAACTCTTCTCGTGAAGAATCCTTGGATGATGAAATGACATTGATTCTAAAGATAGGAGAGGAAAAATCAAAGGTACCCATCAATGAAGAATACATCCCAACTCCTAGATTCTCAGTAGGTAGATGAGAGTTATCCACTAAAGGAATAGTAGAATTCGAAGTTTCCCTAGGATCAGCTAGAGAATAATCCAATTGATCAACCTTAACAATTTCCACTCATGAGGAAAGCAAATGACACGAAACGGAGTCGAAACAACGTCATCCATTTCATATACCCAATTCCTTCCTAAGAGGAGATTGTAATATAGGTTAGCGTCAATGACTTTTACTTCGATATTGACGACCTTCCCCCCCAACACATATGGGAAAGGCCAGGATAATCCCATGCGGCCTATGAGAATGTCCATCAAATGCAGTCAGGAGGGTAGGTGAAGGAACAACCGAAGGTGATCCAATGGCCTTCGAACATGACATCGACATGATGCATGCAGAATCTCCTTCATCAATAATGGTAAGAAAAATGTTAATTTTTGAATATGTAGACTTTATTTGAAAAGAAATATGATGAGGGAGTCGCTTTTTTACATTAAGCATGTTGATAGTGAGCACTAAAGAGTTAATTGGATCAACTACCGCTATCATCCAAAGAAAAGCATTTCTTTGAGCTGGACACGACTGGAGAACCTCTAAAGAAGACATGGCGCATGGACTCTGAGCCAGATCCTTGACAATGGAGTAATTCTAGGTGGCCCTAGCTTTAGGATTAATAGTTGCACGTTTAGCAAAACCTTTCGGTATCCATGGTATAGTCTCGACAGGGGGTCGCTCAATATTAAGGTCGGTATTTCTGGGAGCCGTTTTTTCCTTCGAAGTTTCAGCTTCACCGTAATCATGCGAATGAGTGGCCACATGGACATTAGAACCCATCATGAAAACATTTGATGATTTGTCCCATTCCTGGTTGCCCCCTGCAGAGGTACTAGAATTTGAACTTATGCCAACAAGCAGTTGCTGCCCTTGGGGAAAAGGGTTGGTTAAGACAACTTGAGAGTTAGAAGTCCCTTGCTGCCCTAACAACTGTTAAGTGTCTTGAATCTTTCGGCAGAGATGAGTTAAATGGTCTCCACTGCATAGCTTGAATGGAAAATTTACTTTCTTTCTAGACCCATTTCCACCACCACTAGCGTTATTGCAAGGTTTATTTGCGTCAGTATTCCCATCTTGACTCTTTTTCTTACCTCATCCTTTCCTTTTCCCATTGGAATTTTGATTTCCTTTGGGGTTGGAAGATTGGATGGCATTAACCGAAGACGGTTTACAAGACGAAGGGTTAGACAATGTGACATGGTTGCTCATAGCAGTTTGTAAAGACAACTGCTGCAATTGGCTCAATATGTTCAATGCATTTGTGTCTATAAATCCAATGATACCATCTGCATGCCGACTTGGCTTCAACTTGGCTATATCAACCTTATTCCCAGGAGCATCTGCCAAGATTTTTTGTAGAATCCCACACTAACAATAAATCAATTCTAACTATTGGGCCCTAAAAATAGCTTTCTCCTTAGAGTAGACTCTGGACAAGGAGAACCTTAGAGATTTTAGGTTGTAAATATCTTCAAAAACCATTTAAGATGGTATTTTGGGGGAATTTCGGCTTTAGTTAGCCTCTTTATTCATCTCCATTCCTGAATATGATCAGAAATGTGAGTTGTTGTGTCCTGATGAAAATTTTCCAGAAGTTCAATTCAGACATCATAACCGACGAGAAACTGGAAATGATTTAGGAAAATGTTAGCCAAATTAGCAAAAGATGTAAAGCTATCCCCTGGAAACCCTACATACCACTTGGCCACATTGCCACTCAAGGTGCATTGAAAAAGTCTCAACCTAATCGAGTCATTGATAAGGGAGTTTGATGACCACCACAAATGGAATGTGGTTACATGGTCGCCTGGGTCTTCACCGCCCTTCCCCTCGAACTGAGGAATGTCTGAAGGGAGTTTGGTTGGGACTAGAGGCTAGGTCAGATTGTATTTGACTGGATCATTTGTTATTTTCATGAGATCTAGCATGTTTAATGTTGCCAAAAAATCAAGCCTAGGAGGACCTTGGGGATTCCACCCAGACTGGGCGGAGCTCCCAATGTTTTGAAAATATTGGCCTGGATTTTGGAAGGCACCAAGCTACCCAAAGTAACCAACTGAACCAAAAGGCAGACCTTGTGATCCAGCAAAACTCGAAGTTTGACCAACTCTGGCCGAAAAACATCCATAACCGGCGAAGTTCCCTCCTAAAGGATTATAAGGAGTGGATAACCCATGGTAAGGATTCCAAGCAGAAGCTAAGGGAGGAATACCTTGAAATGAGCTAACTATGGAGTACAGCCTATTCCCTTGTTGGAAAAAAAACAGATTCCCAGTTCTCATGCAACTAACTGCAGGGTTAGTCCAACCTTGAAACGGATTGTTGCCTTGTCATGTAGAAGGAAAAGACATAGATCCTATCGTCGAGTTGGAATGTGGTATATGACCACTTCCAAAATGAAAACCTTGAAATGAAGCTGACCCACCCATCATGGATGTGGAGGTACTGAATGGAACTGATGGAATACCCTGTGAATGGGTTGCAAATGGGAAGAACCCAGAACTAAAAGCGTTGCCTTGAGAATTTCCACTTGTAGAAGGAATGGAGGTAGACCCAACTAAAGATGTGCTAATAAAAGACCCAAATAGAGATTCAGAGGGGATGGAAATAGTTCCTCCCCATTGTATTGATGCTGGAGTCTGCATAGTTGTAGCACTTATGGTAGAAGCCATGCTTCACGTAGTGGCCATCGATGGTAAGTGTGTAATATGACCTGGACTTGACGGTCTATGCATTAGAGTCCCAACATATTGTAATATGTCTGGATAGTTAGACGATAGAGGAGAATTCAGAGCCGCTAATGAATCTGGGAGTTATTCTACCTATATGTTATCTTCCATTTGAAAGAGAACTCGACAAAGAACTGGAGTGTTCCTCTCTAGTTCTGCGGAAGTACCAGGCCTATGCCGAACACTAATGCCCCTGAGAGGAGGATCAATCCCCGAAGCATCAGCTGCCACGAGATGAAACCCATTGGAAGTATTACCTCTACACCTTCTAGGCAAAGGATATAAACTTGGTGGTGAAAGACCACGAAGTCTTCGAGACCGTTTTGGTGATCAGTCAGCCACTTTGAATTTTTTATTAAGATCTAATTAAAGACTCAAGAAAAAATGAAAGCTAGGCCAACTAAGAGCACAAAGCACTCACTAAAAATTCCCTAAAACATGTCACCTAGTTAAACACCTTTCAAGTATCTCTGCTCTAGGTGATGAGGACCGGACACCAAAATACAAGAAAGTGAAGTAAGGGGCCTTCTGAATATAGTCTGGGATAATGACAGCCCAGTCCTATAAGCGAAGGTAATAAAGGAAGTTATGTTGACCTCCTAACAACAACCTACGCTGGTGCAAGCCACCAAGATTCGCAAGGCTGCCCTCTAGTATTACCGTTGAGAGTCATACAATGTCGACCTCAGGTGCCACGAGATTCCCCTCCATAGCCACCTATGTAGATCCCTAGGAGAAGCAACTAAGGTTACCAAATCATGTCAAAAGCCAAGCAAAAAGTCTTGAGGTAAGATCCAACAAGTAGGAGAGGGGGTATCTCTCTTTCTTATCTTCAAAAACCCTCATGATTAACTCCCAGATCCGGAGCTTTCCTAGGCTTCCTAACACTATTGGATTTTCACTCACTGTTCAGAATCCTATGTTTGACAGTCTAAATGGCCTTGGAGTGTTTTCTCTCCACTCACATAATCCAAGGCCCTAAAATATCCTAAAACCTGTTGGTGTGTCTAATTTGACAATTATAAAAAGTTCTAATGTATTTTAGTTAGTGCTTGTTTTTAAATGGGTTGTTCTTTAAGTCAAGGGATAAGTGGAAGTGAAACTTGTGGTGTTTTGACGCAAAAGAAGTTAATAAAAACCAAACTATATGAAAATGCACTTGTTTTGTTCTTTGATGAAAGAAATTTCTACTAGGTTCTAAGGAACTTCTAAGAAAGCAATAAATTCTTCTTTTCTTTTCTTTTACTCAAGCTTCACACTCACAAAAAATAACAAAAATATGGATGCCTTAAAGGATGCACAAATTTATCTTAATGCAATGAGTACGTGCTGATGCAAGACTTAAGACTATTCTAAATCAAAGAATGAAAGTAACTTGTTTATCAATTGTAGTTTGCCACTTAAGATGTTTAAATAGAATATAAGTTGCTAATACTCATTTTCGTCCAAACATTAAAAGCAAGTTTCAAGACAAACAAAAATGCACTTTCACTTGCGAAAAGGAAAATAAATCCAAACAAGGCCAAAGAAAGCAAAAACCAAGTTTTCAAGAAGTTTTCTTCAAAAGCAAAAACAAAAGTTGCTTTTCAAAAGTTCTCCAAATAAGACTAAAACTTTATGATTTAAGAATAGGCAACAAAACACTTTGCAAGTTTACAACACAAAACAGGTGAAAAATTAGCAAAAAGTTTGTTTCAAGATGCTCTTAACAATCAGAAAGTAACCCAAAAAGCTTGGTGATAGTGATCAAAATATCAAGAAAGACAACTCTCAAAACCGTCACACAACAACTTTCAAAAAGCAAAAAAAAGGTAAATGGTCATAAAGATGCAATTTTGACATGCAAAGAAAAAGATCACCAAAACAAGATTTGCCACAAAGATTGAGACCAATCTTTCTGTCCTGGAAGACCAGAACAGCTAAGATTCCCAAAAAGAAATCTTGTGTGTTTAAACAAAAAGTGATGACACTTGCAACAAAACAAAATAAGACCAATACTCTCTACAACAGGAGAGAATTTGAAATCACGAACTTGTTGTAGAAACAAAAACTGACACATAAAAGTAACTATTTAGGAAAGACTCAGACCAATAGACAGATCTTCAGAAACAAAAATATTTGAAAAGTCTTGAGAATTTTAGGATTTACGTGACTGTGTTGATGCACAACTACGTGTATACACTATTAAGCATAAGGAAACCTACGTATACACAGGTTCACTTAAGGAAACTTGCATATATACACTTCTGTAAACTGGAAAAACAACGTATATGAAAGATCACAAGAAAAAACAAGAAAAGGTCTGAAGGAACTGATCAAACTTACAGTTCAAGTTCCTACAGGAACAGACTACATAGTCACAGCATGCAAATAAATAGTTGAGCCCTGATTGGCTTGAACAATTCGAAACTAGGAACAATAATACTATTGTCCCTAGTGGAGTCGAAATTCTATTTAGCATAAATTCCCCTAGGGTCTTAGGTTGATACCCTAGCAGATCGGACGTTATCTATAAAGAAAAACAAGCATTCCACACAGCCATGATGCTAATATAGACAAACTACATTAAGAGAGGTGCACCTGGGGGTCCTTCGTTTGGGAAGATCCAGCTAGGGTCCAAACCCTCTTAGAGTTCCTTTTAGTCCCTCAACCTGCAAAACAATCAATTCTAGAAAGCACAACAGTATCCTGACCAAGCATCATAAAGAAATCATGTTCATAGCATATTGAAAGGTTGTTAGTTATAAAATTAAAACAACCATTCATATGTGAATCATAACATTGATATCATAAACATGAAGAAAATTTATATCAGGAACAAGGCAAGTGTTTCTCTTATTATAGATAACTAAAGTATAGAAAGGAATGATTTCATCTGAGTCTTCCTTTCCCAAGCTCCAAGCGGAACCGTCCTCTGGATTCGTTGAGTCTCAAGCCTTCAACAAACTCCTTCCATGACTTACTCCAAGATATGTCAAGTAGTGGCAAGACATCATAACTAAAGGAAATAAGGGTTTCCTGTAATGGGGGAAGTGTTGGAGGCACAAGGATCTTCAGACCTAGTCAGGGATAATCTCAGCAGAGTGATTTTTCTCTCTATCTTCTCCTCCTTAGGCCTTCCCATTGAATCCTTTTTATACTTCTCCCAAAGTAGTTTTTTAGTTGGGAATTCATTGGGAACAGTTGTGCCATGGGCACTAATAGGTAATCAAGAGGTAAAACCCATGATCTCCACCTAAAATTAAGGATATTTAATTTTTTTAAGTGTTTTAAGACATATACGTGGGTTGGGTATACACAGACCCGCGTACGCACGGGTTTAGCTCAGAGAAATTTCGTGTATAAGGAATAAAACACTATTTTTTAAGTGTTTGGACCAGGTATGGAACGGGGGGTTTCCTTAGGCCATGAGTGCAGCATCACAAACATCAAGAGTGAGATTTGGAGCTATAACACACCTACATAAGGAGAGGCTTCCCAAAGGAAAATACAACAAGTTAAAATTGAAGAAAATTGGGCCCTGCAGGATTCTTCAAAAGTTTTTTGTGAATGCTTATGAGTTGTAGTGACCTCCACGTATAGGAATCTCACCCACTTTTAATGTGGCAGATATGTACCCATACATTCCCGCTAATGAAGAAGACAGTTCAGAAAGATTAACATGAAACACCCAGAATGAGAACAACTCCTGGATTAAACAGATGCCCCCAGGAAAGGCATTAGAGATCAAGCAGATCCTAGACACCCAGGTGGCAAGATCGAATCAAAGAAAAGAATATTTGTGGTACTTAGTGAAGTGGAAGGGCCATCCTACTGAATATAGTTCTTGGTTAGATGTTGGATAGATTCAAAGTGCCATGTACTCTATTGAAGAGCTCATGGACAAGATCCATGAGTTTAATTTACCACGAGAGCCTGATACAGGAGCATTTGAACTAAAAGGTGACAGCTTGTATGATGTAGGCAAAGTTCCCTCTGTGGATAGAGGCAACCCCTCTAGCCCTAGAGTGGGTCTAGTCAAAGCAAGACAAAGACAACAGTTAATTCCTTAAATAGTCATCTTTGAAAGAGACTACCTTATGCCAATGTTTGATGCAGTCTTCGTTAGGCTACATCAGCTATCATTTTCTTCTCCTTAATGAGTGATTCACCTGAAACAACATAAGAAAAAAAAAACACATAATAGAGCATAGAAATGAACTATCAACTTACAGAATCAAGGAATCATAACTATCAAATCCGCCCTACGCACTCAGCTGCAGCATCCGAGCACACATCTGTCGACTTTCCAGGCCTCTGTGCACATAACTGTAGAGCTTCTATCTACTACCCAAACCCTCGACTCGAACTTACAGACGGTTTCATACTATATTCTTCAAAAACCCATTACATTTCATATTCAACATTAACCATCAAAAATTAACTTTCTCTACCCATAGAGCCTCGCTCTATTTATGCCCTTCCTTGGCCCACGATCCCTGTACGGGCTGAATCTATTTACATTTATTTACCTTCTTTTCAAGTGGACTACCCTTTGATTCAACCTATTATAATTCGCGCTCCGTACTTTTAGCAGAGTCTTTACTCTAACTTTACCCAAAATGTCAGGCTTCGAGCCCTCTAGCTATTGCGCGGAGCTTTTGCTATCCAACAGTCCACCAACACAATCATCGTGACTCATCCATCACTTAGTTTAGACCCATCTGTTCTGTGGTATTTGCAACTTCCAAGAGGTTTGTTTGTCGTGATGTGTGTTACCCTTTGATTCCCTGCTGACCCTATTGTCAACTACTGGCAACTAGAGTCGCTTCACGCTACTTTCCTTAGTTTGTCTAGCCACTTGTGCCTGTGCCTATCCATGAACTTCATGCATTTTCCTTCGCTTTCTCAAGACTGCCCCTTTTTCTGAAGCCAAGGTCATTCAGGGTGCTATCGTAGATATTATCGGTGCAACTGATTTCAATTTCATTAAGGAAACTGGTTCTTCGGCTTCCTCTGCGGGCAACTTTATGACTCCAGTCACAACCATGTTGTTGCAATTTCATGTGATTACTTCATGCAGTCAGTTCTTCCATCATTCAACCTCTTCATCTAAATCTGATGTGCAAGAGCTATCGCAATCCCATGAGAATCAACCATCCACTGTTGGATTCACCCTGTCCCAATTTCATGCTGTGAGCTGGTAGATAAACTTTAGTTCCCCATCACTATCGTCATCTTGCATAGGTTCAGTATAATGTGCTCCTTCAGCTGGATCCAATGGAATCACTACTCAGAGAGAATTCTTTTCGAAGGTCATTTTCCATTTCTTGAGGTTGATGATTCCATTCATGTCTGTTGCCCAATCTATCCCTAGCAATGCTGGATATTGGTTACTATCATCCACAATTTCAATGACTTCAAAATTGGTTTGCATGTTGGCACCATCGATGTCCATGGTAACCCCTTGTAGCCTTCGCATAGGTAGAACCTTTTGCTGGTTTTCCATTCACAATTGGATCAGGGACCATTGCAGCGTAGACCTGGCCATGCGTTCCCAAGTCTGTTTTGGTAGGACATTTGCGTCGGACCCTAGATCTAAAATGACCTGGTCCATTTCATAGTCACTAATCTGGACGGTCATTGGCATCTCCTGACCGGTATGCAAAACATGTTTTCCCAATTTGTGGATCAAGTGTAGTTCGTCTACCCCTGCACATCTAGTTATTAACTCTTGTAACCCTTTAACCACATTAGCATCCCTGAGAAGCTTCATACAGGTCTGTAAGAAGGTAGTTAGCAAAGACCTATCCTATTCCAGTTCTGGTTGCCCCTAACTACCCGAAGTAGATGCTTCTGTGGAATTTTTCTTAGCCTCCAAAAAGGTTTCCTTCGCTCATGCTAAATCAATTTCTAGTTGTTTTGTGGGAGCCTTACGAACCCACGTATCCTCTTATGGTTTCTTCCCCTTATCTTTCCCTGTAGTTGTGCAACTTCTGAGCATCATATTTATGTTGGGGTCTTCGATGCATGGTTCAACCTTCATCATTCGGACATTTTGAGTGGGGCTAGCTGGGAGCACTCCTTTTTCCCGCAATTGAGCAATTAACATAGGGCAGTCGACTGCATAATGATCAAACTGGTAGCATCACAGACAACAGGATTGGGTTGGATTCGTACAATCCTGAACGTAATTCCTTGGCCCTCCACAATTATAGCAGATTAATTATCGTTGTCCCCATCCAAGTCCCATTCCACTGCGACCCCGTCCGTGTACCAGGAATCCCCCTCACACGAATGGTGTGTTTGGGTCCTGACCACGCATCTCAATTTACATCCTATACATAGGTGGTCGATCCATCAACATTCGGCAATCTTTTTCCTCGTGACCCATTATTCTGCAGAAGTAATAAAACAAGTGTTGAGGAGGTTGTCGTAAGCTTGGGAATAGGTGGCAGCGATCTATGGCATGCTTTCCTCCTACCTAGCAAATCGCACACTAGAGCGCAGGCGTGGCGCTTGGTCCTGCTTGTATCTCCACTTTTAACTGCATCAGGCCTCCTCCTGCCAAATAGTTCATGAAGACAGGGCAATGGTACTTGTCATGCACTTGGCTCTTACATTTAATATAGCCTACCTCTGGATGTACCTATGGTCAAGACATTGTTCCTTGCTTTAAGCTTTGCACTTCCAAACTCAAGGTTTGAATTTGCACATGGATTTGTTGAACTCCCAACCCTGGGTCGGTATTGGGGTTGCATGTAACCTCATTTTTGTCTCCAGTACCTCAGCTTGGGTTGAGATCTTATGTTGTGAAAAATTCATCCTTGGATGGGGTGTCAATGATGCCACAAACCACACCCAATGCTACCCATATGTCAAAGTCATGTTAGCTTCAGGAATAGTACTCTTTAACCTTTGGTCCAGATCCCACAGAGTTTTGCTAGGCAACATTGCTATCTCCGTGAACCCAATGACCGATTGGGCTTCAGAATTTGGTCGGCCAAACTCTTTATTAAGCACATCCTGGATCATCACTATTCCCTCATTCAGATGGCCAGTTGAGTATTTTATGTACCATGTGAGCACGCGGTCCTGTAGTACACTGACCAACGTAGCCTTTTTTATGTTTTCATCTATTATGCCTTGCGCATCCCATACAGATTTTATCACAAACCAGAACTGACTTGTCTCTTCATTCCCTAAACCCTGAAATGTCGGTAACTTGACTTTGGACCCATCCTGGCTTTTGGTGGTGGAGGGGGTGGAGGTGGTGTTGGTGTGGATGGACTCGACATGGGTGAAGCAGGTGGTTGTGTAGACAGAGGTGGTATTAGTGGGAAGCATTCTTTAATCAATCAGACAACACTTCCTTGCGAGAACCTAGCGAGATCCTCCTCACCCTCCCACGGGATAGAAATCAAAGGGTTGTTCTCTACTCATCCTGCTCTTCGATAACCCCTTTCGCTCTGTGTTAGTCTAGACATCAATATACACACAGAATCTGTTTTTCGCACAATAGCATCTTAATCCAAGTTTTCAATGATTTTATGTACCTACCCCGCGGTCCTTGGAGAAATTGAATTTCTGCTTCACTGTAACTTATGGTTGTATCTATTGCAAATTCAATGATAAATCCTCCTATGGTTCGATCTAACTAGTGGTCTACTACACACGCAAGGTTATCTTCGGTGGCTTCTAGCCTGCACACCAGTTCTAGATTCCACACTATCAGTAGGTCTAATATGCACCTCCCCATGCTATCAACTAACTTCGCAATCCACTGGTACAGTTCTATTAGAAATGTTGTGAAGAAGATTTTGTGTATATCCGTGAATATATAGCAATCCAACCACTTTTCCTCCAATATCCGCGAGTTTCTATTTTCCTGAACCACAAACTCGTGAAGCTTCAAATCCCACCACTCTTCAAGCTCCTTCTTCATAGGATTCCAGTGTTCCCACAATAGACACCCCTTAGGCAGATCCCAGTCTCAATAATGGAACCATTTGTTGGCTTGTATGGGCCTAACCCACGTTCGGAAAAGTTATTCAGCCAAACAAATCCCACAGCTACGAGCCCTTTTGGTAATAGCCCGCAGAGCGCAGATTGAGGTCTCACTTGAGGTAGCAAGGAATGGTGTTGGAACTAGGTTTTCGCACCCTAGAGATGTCTAGATATGGTCTGGAGGTTTCATGCACTGGTTTATAGCTCCGCGCTGCTCGGTATTCACACAGATCTAAATTGATTATATCTTTCTTATCAGTGCGCTATTCTACTAGAGGATGCAGTTATAAATCAGATCTGTTCAACAAGGTCTTTTAGCAAAGATTTAACCAACGCAACTAATTCACTCCATTAAAATGAACCTAGATTTACATACATTCATACAATAGCAGATTAATTAAACAAATATTATGAAAATCAGATTCGCGATAGCTCAGAAGGAACATAGAATTTTCATAAGAAACCTATCTTTATTTCCACTTATCCTTAATACATCTAGATCCACCCTACGCACTCAGCTGCAAGGGTCTGTGCACACAACTGCGAACTCTCTAGGTCTCTGCACACACAGTTGTAGAGCCTCTATCTACTACCCCAACCCTCTACTTGGACTTACAGATGCTTTCAAACTATCTTCTTCAAAAACCCATTACATTTCATATTCAAGATTAACCATCAAAACTTAACTTTCTCTACCCATAGAGCCTCGCTCTATTTATACCCTTCCTTGGCCCATGATCCTTGTGCAGGCCGACTCTATTTACATTTCTTTACCTTCTTTTTGGGCGGACTACCCTTTGACTCAACCTATTATAATTTGCGCTCCGCGCTTTCAACAAACTCTTTACCCTAACTTTACCCAAAATTTAAGGCTTCAAGACCTCTAACTGTTGCGTAGGGCTTCTGCTACCCAATAGGCAGGAAGCCTACTCGTTCACGGATGGGTTCTCAGGATACCAGCAGATCAGGATCTCACCAAAAGATAGGAATAAAACAACGTTCACCATCGAATGGCATTGCTTTCAATAAACGGTGATGCCCTTTGGTTTGATGAACGTGCTGACGATATTTTCATGAATAGTGGTAGAAACATTAAAAGAATTTATACACAAGTTCTTAGAGGTCTATCTGGATGACTGGACCGTGTTTGGACTAGTCAAGAAGCATGTAGCAAGCTTATGGTTAATGCTGGATACTTTTTGCCAACACCAGATTATGCTGAATCTCAAGAAGTGTACTTTCCTTGTCCCATTCAGGAACCTACTACGCCATGTGGTTTGTAAGCAAGGCTTGATGGCGGATCTGGCAAAGATTGTTGTCATACTCAATCTGCAAGTGTCGCGAAGTGTCAAACAATTACGTGCCACTCTGGGTCACACGGGCTAGTATTGGAAGTTCATCAAAAGTTACGCCGAGATCACAGCTCCGATGGAACAATTGCTGAAGAAGGATGTTGCTTATTGCTAGAATGAGAAATGCAACAAATCCTTGGAGATGCTTAAGGAGAAGATGGCTTCAGCCCCTATATTGGTCTTTCTGAAATGGAACATTGAATTTCATGTGCATGTTGAAACGTCATGTATTGCGCTGGGCGGCGTACTTACTCAACGAGGAGCAGAGGGACTGGACCATCTGATTGCATTTGCAAGTCACTGGTTGTCAAAAGCTGAAAATAATTACTCCGACACTGAGTGTGAGGGATTAGCGATGGTATACGCGGTTCAAAAATTTTGCCATTATTTGTTGGGAGGTCACTTTAAAATGTATATTGATCACTCGACGTTAAAATACCTAGTGAATAAGCTAGTGTTGGGGGGGTGTATCTGTCGATGGTTGTTGTTATTCCAAGAGAATGAACTTGAGGTCGTCATCAAGCTGGGACATCTAAATGCAAGCCTAGATTACCTGTCCTGAATTGAGACCAACGAAGAACCCACAAATCTAGAAGACAAACTTCTAGATGCTCAAGTATATGCGGTGCACTTAACAGATAGTCATTTTGAAGAAATAATCCATTTCTTAACTATAGGGACCATGCCACAGGGATACTCCATTTAACAGAAGAAGGAGTTGGTGATATGCGCAGCAGACTTCACCATGATTGTAGGACACCTCTACAAAATGGGCAATGATAAAATCCTACATCGGTATGTCCCAGAGTTCAAGAGAGGATAGATCCTAGCTGATGCCCATGGAGGGTTGCTGGCAGACACTATACGGTTCATGCCACAGCCCAGAAGATACTTAGCGTAGGATTATGGGGGCCCACTCTACATCAGGATTCAAAAGCCCACTCCTGAGCTTGTGACGTTTGTCAACGGACAAGGAAACCGTCACGGAGAGGTGAAATGCCGCTCCAACCATAGATGATGCTACAACCCTTCGAGAAATCGGCAATCGACTTCATAAGACCAATTAAGCCACAAGGAAAAATGGGCGGGCGCTATATCATCACCGCAATAGACTATTTAACCAGATGGGCCAAGGCACAGTCGGTTAAGGACTGTACGACTGCGACAGCTGCAAATTTTTTGTTCGAAGATGTACTCACAAGGTTTGGATACCAAAATTCTCATGTGTGATCGAGGAACGTATTTCCTAAATGAAACAATTAGCACGCTCATAAAGGAATTCCAGATTTATCACGAACAGAGTACGCCATACCCCCCGCAAGCAAATGGGACCATGGAAGCATTCAACAAAATCTTGGAGACTGCATTGACCAAGGTCTATAACGCGCAGTGCAATGACTGGGACTTGTGCATCCATTTTGTGCTATGGGCATACCGAACTATGTGAAAGAACTTGATAGGCCAAACACCATTTCTGTTAGTCTATGGTAAAGAGGTCCTTATGCCTGTGGAATATATTGTGCCTAGTCTATGGATCACGGCAATCACAGGTATGGCAGACCACGGGGCTTTGGAGGAATGGCTCGTGCAACTAGAGGAACTGGATGAGGAACGATTTTGGAAACAATGCGAGATAGCATGGCATGATCGCCATATCAAAGTGCACACGTTTAAGAAGAATGATTTAGTGCTTCTATATGATAGTAAATTTGAAAAATTCCTCAGTAAACTCCAAATGCATTGGTTGGGACCCTTTTTAGTCAAGGAAGTTATCGATGGGGGTACAGTTCAACTCGCTAAACTTAATGGAGACCCCTTCCCTGGCTGAGTGAATTGCAGTTGCCTGAAGCTCTACATGGGCAGGCTGGCCGCCTGACTAACCGTTTGAGGAACAGTCTCACTGCTCCAACTGGTTGAAAGGGAGTGTGGGATGGTAAAGCAGTCTGGAGAAAGGTACGAGTACCCAGCTGCATGTCAAGCTAGATCAATGATAAGGTCGTGGTCACACGATCAGAAGTGCGCCACTGCGTGGCTACGAAGAAAGGTAACCGTTTCTGTCATTATTTGTGACATGATGTCTGCATTATGGCAAAAGGGAGCGGGCAGCGGGCAATTAAGAAAAGAAGTATGAGTCGGATATGCCATGAGCCACCACAAATTTTACGCGAAGATGGTAGAACAGGCGGGAATTAGTGAATTTGAAATTCGTATGGCTTATAAATCACTAAGGTGCATCCACCGGTTGACATACACTCCTAGAAAACATATACTGGGTATCGATATGGGGCTGTTCATTCTCTCTACACACAGAGTATGCCAGATATGGCCGTTTAAGAAGCAGGACTCTCTAAGGAGTATGGTGGTGACAGCTATGGGCATCTCGTAGTTGGCAACATCAATGGTGGGGAATGCACCAGAAGAAGAGAAACACGAAGCAAAATCGGTTCAGATGCCATCGCTCCTCCTCGGGGTTGGCCAGTGAAATACAACAGAAAAGCAAAAGGATCGATAGAAAGAGACCATGGGTAGATATGCAGATACTAATTCATCTCTGTTGTCTCTTCAAAATTGGGATCTTATGAACAACAGCAAGGGTCTTGAAAAATTGCAACACAGGCTGCAACAAATAGTGCGAAGAGAAGATATAAAGGTCGGAAGTGACTGCGGTGGTACCAATGGGTCCCGTGTTTGGCTACCCTTCTCACGATAAAATCATATAAGCACATGTTTTGTGTTAACCAAGTAGAGCAGAATGAGCATTATCGGTTGCAGGAAGTGGGAGAAATAGTGAGGCACGAGCCAGACGAAGCGTTGCAGGAGACAGCAAGGGAGCTGTAGGATGACTAGCGTCACTCAAAGGGAGGAGAACGATGAAACCAAGGCAGAGCATCTCGCCGCGCCGGCGAGTGACTCGAGACGAGTCACAATGATTGTGTTTGGGGACTGTTGGGCAATGGAGGTCCTGCATAATGGTTTTGGGACAAAACGTCTAGGAATTAGGAGTAAATTGTTGTAAAAACTCCGAAGTATGTGGAGCGCGAAATGTAAAAGGTCGATTCAAAGGGTTGTCCACCCAAGAAATAATTTCAAATAATGGGAATTAAGTCGGTCCGTGGAGCATAGATTGGTATAAATAGAGCACAACTCTATTGGGGGAAAGGCAGTTCTCTTTTGAGTATGATTTTGGAGATCTGAAATGTAATGGGTGTCTGAGAAGAGCATTCTGAAAGTGTCTGTAAGTCTGAGTTAGGAGTTTGGGTAGAGGATAGAGGCTTGTAAGAGTCTACATCTGGGTGTGCGGACCCCTGCAGCTGAGTGCGCAGGGTAGATCTGGACGTAAGGGTGATAAGTCGAAATAAATATATGTTTCTTCTAAATTTTGTGTTAATTTTGAACTATCGCAACTCTATTCTTTTATGGCTAATAAAACTGTTTTGATCTATGTGCATATGCTTATTGAGTACTTGTGAATCGGATTTAATCATAATATGTGAACTAAATGGAAGTAATAAATGTTTGCTTAGAGACCTCTCTAGGTAGATATGGGTTATAATACTTAATCAAATAAATTAGATCTATAATCAGTGCGGTAAGAGAAAGTTAATATTATATGGATCGGTGCGGATCTTGTGTAGCGCAAGGCTGCAGGATGATATGCAAACCTCTCAGATCACATCTAGTCATCTCAAGGGTGTGGAAACCTGGTACTAGCACCCTCGCCTGCTACCTTGGGTGAGACCTCTGTCGGCGCTTCGCGGGCTGTTGCCGAAAGGGCCGGTAGCTGCGAGATTTGCTTGGCTAAATAATTCTTCTGAACTTGGGTCAGGCCCATATAAACCAACACTATGACTCAGAGATGACATCGCTAGGCAACAATGTATTCAGAGCTATTGTCGCAAGCAAGATACTAGTGACTTGCGACTATCCCTAAAATCTGACCATCGTTGGGAACAGATGTACTCTTGTGATGGTATTGAGCGGTTCTTATTTACTCTAGGCTATTATCACAGGCAGAATACTAATGTCTTGTGATGATCTTGAAAGATAGGTAAAAAGGGTCAAATTTAAGATTTATGAGTATGGTTAATCTTCTTGAGCGATTTGGAAGATGTGGACACATATTTAGATGTATGACACAAAGAAGATGCCATTCAGGGACCGACACTTCCCGGGATTAGGGGATATGGGGTCGGTGAAAAAATACTATCTAACAACTAGAAATGGTTTTCATTTTCTGTTGGAAAGGAGGAAAAACATTACAAATTTTGTTTTATTTGTGTTTTACTTAAATTTAGGCTCGTGCAGTGATTGTCCTTTAAAAATTAAGAAAGCAAGTAGAATAGGATTAGTTAAGAGTATGTTTAAAGAAACTGTTAGATAAGTGTAAGGTAATTGAAGGACAGTTTCTCAACTGTAAGAGAATGTTGGTTAGGCATAAAAGCAAAACTAGATCTCCACTATGAGGAGGGTGCCATCTAGAGAGAAGAAAGAACATAGAAATTGAAATTACTTTCTTGAGTATATGTGAAAGCAAATGAATCTAAAATCTCTGTCATTAAGAAAGAAAGACAATTGCTTTTTTTTTTCATGTGCAGTAGCGTTTCAGATATTGTTTTAAAGCAAAATAGTGAAGTAACTGATCAAGAGGCCAATTGACATCGACAGAAATCTTGTGACTAAAGTCATTTTAGACCAGGAACCAGACAAAGGTAAAGCCAACAAAGGTATCACATTCTTTCCCAAAAAACGAAGTACATTTACTTTCAATATTCAAGCACACGTGTGCATTTGCAACATTTCAAAATTTAACAGTTCAATATACATTTATGAAACCAAAATAGTAGAGGGTTTCGAAAGTCACAAGCACCGAGAACAACACTTTGTAGACCAAGACTAGTCCGACATCGACGGTGTGAAACCCATGAAACCATACAAAAAATACTAAGAAAACAAAATCCTAGGGGTTTATGCCTGACTAAGGATAATGCAAGCAAAAGGAATAAGACAATCACGAAGGGATCCTACCTTGTTTTCCCAAGCTACAAAGACTCCCAAGAACGAGGCCATGGAGCATCATTCTCGAGGCATGTCTTGCATATCACCATGAAAACAAGATGGGTAGTCAAAAACTAGAAAAGCAGATAAAATAAGGTGTCAAAGAGTAGATAAAAGAAGGGAAGAGGAGGGGTTTACCTGGAAAAATATTGTCTCCGAGTTAGAGGATGAGAACCGAGTCTCTCGCTAAAGGGTATCTCAGCAAGAATGGCATTGGTAAGTTTACCTACTCACCAACGGGGTAGAGGATTAGAATCACAAAAATGAGATGAAGGAATGAAACAAGAACAAAAAAATTACCTGAAGAAGCGTTTGCTGAGCCGCCCACAGAAGTAGCAAGGGAAGAATATGTGGTTACACAAAGTGAGATCAACACTAGAACCAACATTGAACACCACCATGAGTAGAATGAAAACGAAGCATAAGCCATGCAACAAAGAATAAATGAAACAACTTGTAGATTGAAAGTCGACCTAAAGCCTCCTTATACCAGCAAACAAACCACCACAAGAAACAAGCGAAGGCACAATGCACACACAGAGCCGAACCGGTCCAACAATGGATGAAAGAATGGAGGTTGACTCTTAGTTTCCCATAGAATATGTGAATTGGCTACATTTTCAAAACCAAGGCTAGTACAAAGGGGCATGCCAAAACAATTAAAGTGCATTAAAACCTCACACCTAAAACGCTGTCTTTTTTATTCAGAAGATCTACGAAGTTAAACGGTCATTGATACATGTCCTTCCTTGATATTGCCACTCGTATATATATATATATATATATATATATATATATATATATATATATATATATATATATATATATATATATATATATATCCTTTACATGTTTTTTAATGAGGTAAACTTTAACACAGAGAAAAATAATAAGTATTTAACATACACATAAAAGTAATGTTTTTTTTTATGAGTTAAAAACAAATATTTAATAACCAAAAGAGTAAAAGACATATATACAATAATATTATTGTATAAGAAAAGAAAATTAAGTGTAGACAACATTTAAGAAAACAAAAAGAGTAGAGTATAAGGTGTAATGGTGCCAAAAACTTCAATTATTGTATGGTTGATCTTCAAAAATCCTTAAACTATATAATTTATAACCTATAGTAATGAAATAAACTTATTGGTCCCTAAATTTCATCTCACTTCACATTGGGACAACAAACTCGCTACGGCTATATAACTTACCAACACCCCTTCCTTAATTCGCTTTGCTTCAATCCCTCACCCAACTTTACATGGAAAATATTAGATAAAGTTTGGTTTGTAATGTAAAAAAAAACTTATAAGAATGTTTTCTAGAAGCTTGAAACTAATTAGGAACATTGTAGCTCCTATTATGTGTAAAATGTTGCATGAACTTGGAATACTTACAAAACTAAAAAATTAAATAAATGCATATCATAGTTAAAACTTATTTATGTGACATGAAATTTGTCAAATTAAAAAAAAAAAAAAAATTAGATTTTTAAATATATTAATTAAGTAAATTGATTTTATGGTTCAAACCTTTTTTGTGTGGATTAAAAAACAATAAATACTTTTGATATAATTTGTATCATAGCTAAAACATTTTTATGTGAGGTAAAATTTATCCTAGTGAAAATTAATAAGTATTTCATATATATATATATATATATATATATATATATATATATATATATGACATGTTTTTTCTTGAGATAAATTTTGACAAACAAGGAAAATTATAAGTTCTTAACACACGTGTAAGTAATGTTCTTTTTGAGGTAAAAACAAATCATTAATGAACTATATAGATCCATTAACTCTGGATAGAACCAAATCACTCAAGTTGAGAAGCTTTTTTTATCCCAAAACTTGAGAAAATGTATTCACCCTATGAAATTTGATTAGTGTTAAGATGAATATCTTCTCAATTTTTATTTTTTTGAAATATACATAAGATGAATCTAGGATGCTTTTAAACAAAACACACACATATATATTGTGAAATATTTTATTTATTTATGATTCAAATTCTGGACATTACAATGTTAATAGTGTCATGCCTTTTCATGAAGTAGAAAACATATATTCTCTATAAATGTATATAAATTAATTAAAATGTTACATATGTATCTCTATTTATATAAGTATGTACATATTGAATTATTTATGTTATTATTGTTATTATTATTTTTTTAAATATTAGAGATCAAAATCCATATTCAAGATTGGAAGGTATTACAAATGTGAAAAATGAAGTATTTAATATAAGGGTGACATTGATTTGTTTTGTTATTACAGTTTTTTATTTGTTAATGTAGATATTATTTTATTATCTTTTGAAGTTAAGATTACATAACAACATCTTCCACATACTAGGTTGTTGAGTGTCTCTTTGCCCAATAAAGGTACTCTTTTGTGTAGTATGGTATAGATGTTGCAATGTCTTGTTTAACATTTTGCCTAAGTAAAATAAATAAGTAAATAAATAAAATAAAATAAAATAACATTAAAAATAAATTTAATAAACTAAAATAAACATAAATTAACGACTTATATTTAGTTCAAGTTTTTGGAAGCTTTTCTAGTGGTTTTTTTGAGTCTAATTTCTCTAAAATCTCGGAGGAATTTATTGGAATATCATGTTTGATGGGTAGGTTTTTTAGGGTGCTCAATATACAAATCAAGGTTTCACCTCAAATATTCCTACGCAACCCAAAAGTCCAAAGTAATGAAAACTCCTAAAATTAATAATAATTAAACGAGCATAGATCAATCTTAACTCCATATCTACCAACCTAGAGAAAACCATTTTTGACTTTATAACATGTTTGCATCTCAACAGACTTATCCTTATTGGTGCTAATTGGTAGATATGAACTTAAGATGGATCTAACCTCGTCTAGAATAAATTAAGCTCTCGAGCCAAGTATGGAGGACATGTTGTAAGGTTATGTTATGTAAATATTTTGAATGGGTCAAATTACAAAACAATAAAAAGAAAAATAAAATATATCTTATGTTGTAAGGTGAAAATCTTTATTTTTGAATTTCTTGTTAGGTAAACGTTTTACTTGGTCAAAGAAGATAAAAATAAAATAAAACAATTCATAATTATATTTATTAATAAAAATAAAAACAACCATACCTTTACATTTTTACTTGGTCAAAATATAAAATAAAGAAAATTAAAAATAACTCTACCTTAAAACAAAAATAACCTTAAACTAAAATAATAAGGTAAACTTAACTTGGTGAAGTTACACGTGGTTTTTGAGCTAGAGAGTGATGAGAACTCATGGTATTGACCCATGGTATTCATTTGGAATAAAGTCCATTTAAAGGAGGAAATTAAACGGGCATAGATTTTGAGTTCGAGGTTTATGATAAATCATGGCATTGACCCATAGTATTCATGTGGAATAAAGTCCATTTAAAGGAGTAAATTAAATGAGCATATCCATTTAACTCTACAAAACCCATGGTATTGACCCATGATATTCATGTGGAATAAAATCAAACCAATGGTATTGACCCATGGTATTCATTTGGAATAAAGTCAAGTGGCATAGATCCATTGAACTCTAGATCTACCAGAGGGATCAAATCTCTTTTCACTCAAAAAGAAGTTTAAATCTCAATGAATTTAATATGTCGATGTAGATGCTTCTCACATATAACAAAATAATATCTCCAGTGCACAATTAAAAAAAAGTTATAAAATTATGTTATGTAAACATTTGGACTAGGTCAAATTATATAAAAATAAAAATAAATTAAAAATAAAATAAATAAATATAATTATTAATAATTAATAATTAACCTATCCTACATATGGATACTTACCACATACTTGAATTTGATCCATTATAATTTATAATTTATTAAACAATTAAAAAAATTAAATCATTCTTAAAAAATCAAATCACTCGCATACTTTAATATAAATCTAAATATCCATAAGAAATATAAAAACAGTTTTTTGATAAATACGATATATATTATATATTAATTTAGATATAAATTTAAATTGTCTATAATATAAAAATATCAAAATAAAAAATAGTAAATACGGAAAATTATCCAACTTAATTTAATTGAAACTTTATTAAAAACATATATATATATATATTCGAACAAACATTTTAAACAGTCCACGTCATTTAAATTTCTAAACACTAACGAAATACCATGAAAATTTACCACATCTATCAAAGAAAAACGAGTTTCATGAAAGGTTATCTTTTGTAAGTTATGACCATGGCCCTCAACCCGACAAAATCTACGACAAACTTCCCTCAAATCCTAAGTCGTCTTCTCGAGGAAGCACCGACCAAGGGATTTGTATATAGAAACTCATCGAGTCATCATCATTCTTCTGCGAGGAAGTGAAAACCAAGCACCACCGTGTTGGCACTATCAGCCCTGCCCTCCATTCCAAAATGGAGACTTTCACCGAGCAAAAGGAGGCTACGAGGGAGCAAGAAAAGGGTACCAGGGTCGCATCACAGAGAGGACAAGATAACAAACTAAGAAGAAATGGTGCGAGACTCTATCTCGGCATCACAGCCAGGACAAGATAACAAACTAAGAAGAAAGAGGAAACTCTCTTCGCAGAAAATGTTCCCATGGAACTTTTGATTCAGGAGTTTGATCGTTGTTATCCCAATTTCCGACCCAACAAAATAATTTGTGTAGGCGAATCCGGTCAAAATTCAATGGTTGTAATTGTCCAGAAAGAAAGAGAAAAATGGGGAAACAGTTTTAATGACATTGTTCTAAGGCTTCAGCCAGCTGATTTGGTAACCTCTAGGTCCATATCCCATGACTGGGAAACAGTTTATAATGCCAAACATTTCCAGGATATGCATGACCTAATAGAACACTGCATTTTAGTGAACAATCATAACTTAGATATGTGGTCTTTCAGTGTTATTTCCAGGCGTTGGTTTCTGATGAAGGTCCCTTGTGATTGGGACACCTTGGGCATGAAGACTCTGGGTGTCAAAGCAAGCTGCAGTGGCTTATTTTTGGTGGCCAGATCTGACTTAACCTTATTTGTTGTAAACCCTCTTACCAGTGAGTGCAAAAGTTTGCCAAGGATTTTCCCACACTACACTCGCAAACGTATTCAATTTCTGAAATCTCTGATTGTTCATGGAACAGCAGAGATGACAGTCGATGAAGAAGCAATAGGAAGTTACAGAGTTTTTTTGTTGGGTAATTGTGAAGATAATGGCAATAGTTTTGTGCACCTTGCTAGATATGACTCCACAATAAACAAATGGAGGGTTGAAAAAATTTGCCTCGTGGGAAACTTATACAGCGGCCCATTATCCTCAGCATGGTTTCCAGGCCCTCTACGGAGTTATCGTCGTGTAGATAATGTTATTGTTTGTTTCTCTGCAACCACTGATTTCTTTTATTACTCCTCTGAAGTGAATATAGTAAATAAATCACTGGGCTACACCATGGTGCGCCCAGGTCAGTATACGAGGTTACCAATGGGAATTGAGATCCAAAGTTTTTACAGGGAAGGTCATATTAATGTTACATTTCCCACCATGGTGCCGTGTAATCCAGGTCAGCGTGCATTAATTGGAAGATTGAATGGACAAAACAGTGTTGGAGGTGTATATGGGAGGCTTGTAGTCCCCCATTCCGATCTGGGCATATGGAAGTTTGATGGGCTCACACGGCAATGGAATCTGGTGAAGGTCATCACACTTGAATTTATGCAGAATCTTCCCAGGGTACTGATTTTCTTGCAATAGGTGATGGTTCAGATAACATTTGGCTAATGCTGAGGGGTAGTAAGTATATGTTGCAATATACAATGAGCACTGGGATCCTGCAACTGCAACCGGGTTGTCCAGGAGGCTGATACATGGATGCCAACATTAATTGGAGGGCTGTTTTTGAACATCTGTGATTTTATGCAGCAGTTTGATAGATCCTTGTTGAGCTTATCTCTGAATTTATGCAGCAATTTGATAGATCCTTGTTGAGCTTCTTATTTACATTTATAAAGGGGATTGACTCTAGGAATCTTTTGAGTTTTGTCAATGATTTTTCGAGGTGATGGTGATTGGCTATAAATTTTATTGTTGGTGAGGCTTTATGGTATTGGAGTGAAAAAAAAATTGTGCCTCCTTATAATATTCTCTAAAACCTCTATATATTATATAGCTTTATAATTTTGAACTTTTACTCTAGTTCGCATCAAAATTTGTAGTATAAATAGGCTTTCTTTATTTAATATGGGTTATAAGTGGTTTTGGAATATTTTCACTATAAGGCTCTTTATAATTTAGTATTGAAAGATGTTGAGGTGTAATGTAAGTATGTCAACACTTTTTAAATGCTCAGAATGGGCACTATGTTGAGGAGTAATGTAAGTATATTGTCTAAAACTTCTATATATTATTTAGCTTTATAATTTTGATTTTGGTTATAAATAGTTTTTCTTTATTTGATTTGGGTTAGAAGTTGTTTTTCAATATTTTCACTATGAGGTGGTCTATAATTAAGTAGGGGGAAATGTTGAGGTTTAATGTAAGTATGTCAACATTTTTGAAATTGTGAGAGTTAGGGCTATTTTGAGGAGTAATTTAAGTATGTCAACATTTTTTTATTATTGGCTCAACAACATAACAAAATTACTCAATAAGACAAATATATAATCTGCCAAATGATCTTATATTTTTAAATAGGGTCAGATTTGTATGATTCATAGTTCCTTCATCTCCAAATATATGGTGTGTAGTCTATAGAAGGATTAGGTGAAGAGTTAATGAACATCATATATCAATATTGGAGGGCTTGTATAACTTCTAATTTAGGGTTATTCTTTGTCCTTTGATATGTGTGAGCCCCAAGGAAAAAAATTGAGGTTCTTTCATATATTCTTTCCTTTTTGAAGGTTTTTGTGGTATTGTTAAGAATAGATTGTTAATAAAAGTTTCAAAAGATTGTTCATGGCTTTTATGTTAAGGAAACTAACTACTATGTGGAAATCTCAATTGTTGATTGAATGTTTATAAAACATTGAAAGTTGAAAATTGACATATGATGCTCGTGCTTGTCACATGAAAGGTGAGAATTTTTCAATAGTTCATTATGGAAAGGGTCGAAGCTCGGGTATTGGATTCTTTAGGTGGTAGTTTTTCTATTTAACCAATTACCATCTTTCATAGAAACTAGCAGTTTATGGTTTACCATTAACCAGTCTGCTTTGAATAATGCAATGGTTTCCTAATTACCAATAACCAATTTTCTTTGAATAATGTAGTTGTTTACTTATTACGACTAACTAGTAATTTATGTGTTACCACTAACCATGTTCAATTCATCAATATACTCACCCCTTTAAAGTTGTAGGAGGGTTATGCTTTTTCCCTCCCCTCAAGGTGTGGAGAGTACCTTTTTGTTTGAGTCACTTATTGAAATATTCTCTCTTTGTTCATTTTTTTTTAGATAGTTTTGTGTTTATCTATGTTTTGGCCAAGCAATAAGACTCGTAATTTATTCACTTCTTCATTCCATCTATAAGAATTTATCTATCCATAATTAAATTTCTTCTTATCCTTCTAATTTAAAAATATTTCTAATAGGTGATTTCTCTTCCCACAACAAAGACGATGATGGATATCAAAAACTTAATTGGGTTGAAGTAGTGTTGAACATAAAAGGTATCATCTTTGGTGTAGCCCAATTCATACTGATTTTTGTTGAATGAGATTTTTGTAGCTATACCACTACTTATTTTTGTTTCTATTTTCAAAGTGTCCTCTTACACACAAGGAATCTCCAATCTCCATACTCTGCTCTCCATATTTTTCCATCTCATCTTGTCCTATAACTAGTATCAAACTATTTTATCAAACTTCAAGGTAGTTGTATTGCTACATATAGCAACAACTAGACTATCACATGAATCTCTTAGAGAACACAAAAAACTGAAATGTTTATATCAATAGATAAAAATTGTCTTACCACGGTATTAAAGGTGTTGAGATGTTGCTTTACCAAGTATCCATCCTTCATCCTTAGGTTATTCATGTTTTTCTATAGGAACATTGGTACAAAGTCCCCAACATGTCCCACAAAGCCTTCATCTTAGCTTCCAGTGATGCATTCAACAATACTAAATCTAAGATACAGAAATATATTGTTCTCTTTGCCTTTCTATCCAACTTTTCCCAGTCTTCTATTGAAATTATCATTGGTTTAGTACTTGGATCTAGTGTGATCCACTTATATTTATCCACCAACATATCCTCCATCTTGAGCTTCCAAAACTCAAAAATATGACCATTAAATTTCTCAATCTCTATCTTTCCAGTGTTCATTATCTTCTTTCACTGTAAGAATCAATTGCATAGATATCCCACTAAACACGATCTACTGCATCCCTGATAAAAACCCATCAATAGAAAATACATCCCCTTGAACCTAAAACATAACTCTGATACCAAATTTCTGTTTTAACCTTGTACAAAAATTACGTGCAAATGAATTCTTCAAACAAAAATCCCCTAATCTATTAACCATGGATTAGAATATAATGATAGTCCCCTTGACAAGATCTATAAAAATTAGGTGCAAATGAATTCTTCAAACAAAAATCCCCTAATCTATTAAACATGGATTAGAATATAATGATAGTCCCCTTGACAATATCTACAACAAACCATCATGCCCAAAATGATGTGTGAAACTTATGCACAAAACCATGGGTAGGTCCACCCACCATACTTTTGTCTACTCCCCATCATTTGCTCTACCCAAATATTATTGGGTTCACATAAAAAAAATCCCAACATTTGTGGAATAACTACCTATGATTATTTACGACAAATTTTTGTAATATGTAAAATGTACTACTGGTTTTTCTTTATTTGGGATGAAGAACTACATCCATTCATTAAACAAATAACACATTATCATGATAACAGAGTAACAAAAGTACTTATTTCTTGGCAATCATTGGGCTAGCTCAAAATTACTTAGGAGAAAAAGTAATCCCCCCAAGCTAGTTGTCTTCTAGAATAGTTCTTTAAATAGGGACCAAAATAGGTCGACCTAGAATTTTGTAACCACACTTGGTCAATCTATGTTTATTAGAGACCTTCCAAGTCTAAAATGGTATTACAGTAGCTAACTAGCTCAAGAAGCCGTTTTTCTCACACTGTCCTCCACTTCCTCAACAATGTCATGTTTGAGGAACCAACTTCATTTCCTCTTTTGGCCCTCCTTCAACTAGGTTCTAAGTCTCTAGGTTGCCTTAAGTTTTTTCCACTCTCACCCTCTTGGACCCAGTTTCCTTAACAAAGATAATTTATCTCTAGGGAGAGGAATAACTATCTCATAACTGCCTCGAAGTAAAACTCTCTACTCACATATTTTCCCATTTTGGTAAACCATAACCAATTTCAATTAATAAAATTAAACAAATAAATATTCAAGTTTATTCAAGACATTTTCCAAGTTGCTTCTATAAAAGTAAATCAAATATTTACTTTTCAGTGAGGGGTATTAGATTATATGATTTAAAAAAACAATAAATATTTTTGATATAAATGGTATCATAGCTAAAATGATTTTATGTGAGGTAAAATTTATGCTAGTAAAAATTAATAAGTATTTCACATGTATCAAATATGTAAATTGGTATCATATTTGTGCTATAGAAGTTAAAAAAAAATTACCTAAAAATTAATAAATATTTCGAATGTATAAAGGAAAAACACACACACATATACATGGAAAACAAAAAGACTAGAGTATAAGGAGTATTAGTGTGGATAACTTCATTTACTGTATGATTGTTTGTTACAAATGGTTAAACTATATAATCTTTAACATAAATTTATGTGAGTGTAAATGTACTATAGCTTCACATTGGAACAATATAGTCACGAGGATATAGAACTCATGAACACCGAATCTTTATTCTGGTATCTCACACCCAACATTGCACCCTCACATTGGAACAACATAATCACGAGGATATAGAACTTACCAACGCTCATTCTTTATTCAAGTATCTAACACCCAACATTGCACAAAAAATACTATATGTGTGTAATGTAAAAACTCATAAAAAAAAAAAATTCAAAATGATAACTAAATTAAGTAAATTGATATTATAGTTAAAATGAGTAAAAAAAATAATAAGTATTTTTCAAATAATTAGTATCCTAATTAAAATGTTTTTTGATCCCAGTGAAAATTAATAAGTATTTCACATATAGAAAATATGTAAATTGATATCATAGTAGCGAGAAGTAAATTTTAAGTAAAAAATATGGAATATCTATATATGTGTGTGTGTTGACACCTAATCCTTGTGATTGGGTGAATTATTGTAAATAAATAATTGATAAATGTGAACAGTCATCAGGAGATGAACTGAACAGTCTCTCCCTCATGTATATAACAGACCTACCTGATTGAATGAATAACACGAATTAGTTTTTGTTTTGTGGAGTTACTACCTCGCCTGACATGGTATCAGAGCCAGCTCCTTGTTTTAGCTATTATGCTCGTGTAACTCCTCCGTCCCAGCCTCTACCTCTCCCTCTGCCTTATTCCCCTCTGTCCTGAAATAACCCGCCTCTGCCACCGTTGCACATGTGTCCATACTGTCCAGATAGAAGCACTGTACGTTAAATTTTTTTATATAGCGTTGTCATTTCCTGTTTTAGCGCTGATGCCTGACATCGTATTCTGCATTCAATGATCTCTGCATTACTTTGATTCCTTAGCAATCGATGTTTCCTTGAAGCTACGTTGAATGCTAAATGGTGTATGTTGAATGAATCTGTGTTGAATGCTGAGTGGTGTATACGCTAGCCATTATTTTCTGTAATTTCGTTCATTTCGTTCACATCCTCCAAGCTACGAAACGAGCATTTCATGCCAGGGTGCCACTGCAGAGATATGCCACCATCGATGAAGCTTCCGCGTTTGTCAGCATAGACGTTTTTAAGGTTTGTTCACATAGTGTGAATACATTTTCATAAATAACAAAAGCATAGGGCGTTTGGCTTGGCGCATCATAAGCGGTGTGCAAACCCTTTCGGTTACAGACATGAATCGGCAGCACTGTGACCTCTCTGTGCGATGATCCTTCTCCTTCATCCAGTGCATTAATTCTTTGAAATTCGTTGTAGCAGTCTTATGTATGAATTCGATTGTGTTGGAACAATTCCTGCATATACGTCTCTTGGAACCTACAGTGCGTCGAACATTGTGTTACTCCTATGTGTTGAATTGAAAACCGTGTAATGGGCTGAAGAATTGTGCAGTGAAGACTGGAATGCTACATTTTAAGACTGATATGTGTTGATTGGTTTGTTGAATGCCGTTGTGTTGCTTTCAATGGTGCGTACAAGAACCTTCACGTGCGTATGAGAACATTCAAGTCCTGGTATCTTTGCGTGGGAGACAGCTCCTGGTATCGACATTTGGATGGTAACATTTGAATGTGGAAGGGTAACTGTCGGTCTCTGCGGGTATCGATTGGTATATTTAAATCATATTGAATGGACACCTCATTTAAATCATATATATGGTATCGATTGGACAACGCATTTTTAGCGTATCTTTAAAATGTCCTTAACACTATCCCATATATTTTAAACATTGTCCAGCACTTTAACGATGCCATATTTTTCATTACTGACTTTAACGCTGCCATATTTTTTATTACTCGCTTCAAGGTCTAGAGAATCAAAGGGATTTATGGTGTTTTCTTTCAGTGAGCTTTGAAATTGTGATGTCGTTGCTACTCCAACTTTGTAGAGCTCGCGGTTGATGCCGTTGCTGCTCCAACTTTGTAGAGCTCGCAATGATTAATTATTGACTGTGATATGAATTAAACAACCAAAATTGTTTCCCACAGAAATATTTTGAGTACAACTTCACTATATATCAACAGAAGTATTTTTTCTATCAGCAGAAGTATTTTTTTTTTACAGAATGCATTCAATCATCTCTATGGTAGGAATAGTTCTAACTGGCAAGGAGAACTATCCTGAATGGTCCCGGATGATAAAACACACCCTCATCTTCAATGAGTTGTGGAAAGGAGTGTGTGTCGGAGAAGGAGACAATGACCCAGTATAGCCTACCTCAGACAAAGAGCTCGTCATTTGGGAAAACAAGAACAGCAAAGCTTATGCATTAATCGCGGCATCTGTAAATGAAGAGGTGAGCCGCCATATTTCGTCATATTCAACTGCCTTTGAAGCCTTACAAAAGCTGAAAGAACTCTATGACTCACATTCTGCACTTGAAGTTGTTCAGCTCATGATTAAACTCTTCACTCTTGAATTGAAAAAAAATGATCCTCTTGCCCTTGCATCTGAAGTAAAGTCTATAATGCATGATATCAAATCCACTAAGGTTGAGCTGGATATCCCTCTTATTGCTTTTCTCGAGGCACTCTATCCTACTTACTCCAATTATCTTGAGTCTTTGCAAGCAAATGGAAATTTCAAAGACATAACCTTTGACTCTCTTGTGAAAAAGTTTGCTGAAAGGGAGAAAGCCTTTAGAAAGAAGATAGCCCCTGAATCTTCTGAAGAGTCTGTGTGCCTTGCTCATAAAGAAAAGCATCCTGCTCAAGATTCTACAAAAGGAAGAGGTGGACGAAGAGAAAGAGGAATATATTTCAGAGGCAGGGGGGCAGACACTCTCAAGGAGAAAAGGTAAATCTGCACTGTATTCGCTGCAAAAGAAATGGATCACATGATGCCTCTACATGCAAGCTACCAAGGGACAAAATTGAGCAGAAAAGAAACCAACAGAAAGGTAAAACTGATGATACAGACAAAGGTAAAGCACCTGAATCCACTCACTAGATTGAGGCACAATGTAACATTGGATTAAGTGAAGATTTGTTTAATGCTGCACTTGCTTCTTCGAAAATGATTGGTTGCTTGATTCAGGAGCAACCTCTCACATGCCTCATAGAAAAGATCTTTTTGAAGATTTCACTAACAATGTTGATGGAGAAGTATACTTTGTAGATGAGTCAAAAATCAAGCCATCAGGGCTTGGCACAATCAGGCTTAAACTGCTTGGTCTTCCAGACTTTCTTCTGGATCATGTTCTATATCTCCCACAGCTCAAGAGAAACTTGTTGTCCTTGGTCCACATTTGCCAGCAAGGTCACTCCATTCATATGTTTGATGGAAAGCTTGAGGTAAGAAAAGCATCTGACCACTCACTTGTCATTAGGGGAATCGAAGAAGAAAGGCTTCTCAAACTGCAAGGAACCTCTCTCATGCACAACATTTCTCATATATTTCTCATCATGAAGAAGGTACACTTCCATCAAGTTTATTATGGCATGCTAGATTTGGACATTTAAACTATGACAGCCTCTGCTTATTGAAGAAAAATGGTTTTGCTGGTTTGCCTACAATTCCTAGGAAACATAAGCAATGTGATGCTTGCATTCTAGGAAAGCATAGCAAATAGTCTTTTCATGATTCACATTCAAGAGAACATAGGAAGCTTGAACTCATTCATTCAGATTTATGTGGTCCAATGCTTGTTCCTTCTGCAAATGGAAATAAATATATCATGACATTTATTGATGATTACACCAGAATGTGTTGGGTTTATTTATTGAAGAACAAATCTGATGCTTTTCAAACATTCAAGAATTTTCATTAAATGGATTGAAAATGATGCACAGTCTCATATTGGGTCTATTCGCACTGATAATGGAAAAGAATATACATCAAATGAATTTGAAAACTATCTTCGACAACATGGGATCAAACATCAAACAATTGTGCCTTATAATCCCCAACAGAATGGTGTAGCTGAAAGAATGAATAGAACAATCTTAAATATGGTATGATCCATGCTTTTCTTCAAGAATGTAAAGATAATGTTTTGGGCTGATGCTATTCTATGTGCTGCATATATAAAGAATAGATGTCCATCTAATGCTATAAGGAACAAGACTCCTTATGAATTGTGGTATGGACATGTTCCTTCGGTAAAACATCTCAGCGTCTTTGGTTCCACCTGTTATGCTTTGATACCGAAGGTACATAGAAACAAACTTGGTGCTAGAAGTCATAAGTGTATCTTCCTGGGGTATGCAAACACCTCCAAAGCATACCGCCTCTATCATGAAGTAAATAAAAATTTTGTTGTATCTAGAGATGTAATTTTTCTTGAATCATCCAAAACTGACAATGTTGTTGAGCGGCAACTTAATCGCTTGGATAGATTCGCTAAAACAAAATCATTTCAAGAATTTGATAATTAGATTCCACATCTTGAATGGGGGATTCATATTCTATATCAACATGTGGAATCTTCTTCTGAAGAACACTCTCCCCTGAATGAAACTCCAACAACTGATGATGCTTTAAGTGATGTAATTGATAGAATTGGGAGACTCAATCTTGATTTAGTCCCAACTCAATCAACAAAGCAACTTGGACCATCTCAGAAAGGTCCCCCAAAGTGGCTGATAAAGACACTTGAAAGTGTTCATCCTGATGAAATTGGAAAAATAGGAACCAAAAATTCAAACCGACAAAATGGAGGCGATGTAGATGACTATAATTCACCTGTTGATATGGACGTTTCTTATGATTGTGAATTGAACTTGTCTACAAATTTTGAACCAACTTCCTTCAAAGAAGCTGCTTCTCATGATGAATGGAAAGAAGCGATGCAAAAGGAGTATGATGCCCTCATAAAGAAGGGCACTTGGAAGCTGGTTGATCCTCCATTTGGAACCAAACCAATTGGCTGCAAGTGGGTCTACAAGAACAAGTACAAAGCTGATTGCTCACTTGACAAGCACAAAGCTAGGCTTGTGGCAAAAGGTTTCACACAGAAGGAAGGGGTCGATTATGAGGAAACTTTTTCCCCCACAGCAAAATGGGCCACCATCCGGACACTCTTTGCACTAGCAGCTCAGAACAGTTGGAAAGTCCATCAAATGGATGTAAAAACTGCCTTCTTGAATGGAGATCTAAAAGAGAATGTTTTTATGTCCCGACCTGAAGGATTTGCTATGAAAGGACATGAACATAAAGTATGAAAACTTGTGAAGTCCTTGCATGGCCTCAAACAACCATCGCGAGCCTTGTATGAAAAACTAACTGAGCATCTTCTGAAACTCAACTTCAATCATTTTGATCTTGATGATGCAACTTTATTTGTCAAGAAAGTTGGCAAAACAATTGTATATCTTGTGGTATATGTAGATGATCTTTTAATGACAGGGAACAATGAAAGCTACATTGCATCCATAAAGAAGGAATTTGGGAAAAGTTTTGAAATGACTGATTTGGGCTATGTTCATTACTATCTTGGCATTGAAGTAACCCAACATCCAAAGTCCATATTTCTTTCTCAAAAGAAATACATTGGATATTTGTTAAATAGATTTGGCATGACAGAGTGCAATGCTCTTACTACTCCAATGGAATAAAACTTAAAGCTCACATCTATTGAAGGAAAGGAATTTGAGGATGCAACAAAGTATAGACAGCTTGTAGGAAGTCTCATCTACCTCACTACTACCAACCCAGACATTTCATTTGCTGTTGGAATCCTCTCCAGGTTTATGCAAAAGCCTTGTGAGGGACATTGGTCTACTTCAAAAAGGGTTCTAAGGTACTTGAAGGGAACTCAAGACCTTGGAATCAAGTATACACAGGTGGACGACTTCAGCTTGATTGGGTACTCTGATTCACACTTCGATGGAGACAAAGAAACTGGGGTATCTACTTCAGGATATGCTATGAGTCTTGGATCAGGAGCTGTCTCCTAGAGATCACGCAAACAATCAATTCCAGTAGATTCCACAACAGAAGCAGAATACGTGGCAGCAACTGAAGCAACAAAAGAAATTGTGTGGCTTAGGAAAATTATTGAAGATTTACAGGTAAACCAAGTACAATCAACCCCACTCATTATTGAAAATACCTCTGCAATAAAGTTTGCCAAGAACTCAAAGTTCCATGATTGAACCAAGAACATCAATACTAAATATCATCTGATTCAACATCATGTTGAGGCCAAAACAATCCATCTCCGTCATTGTTCCACAAATGAACAAATTGCAGACATCTTCACCAAAGTGCTTGGAAGAGAAAAGCTTGAAAGATTCAGAACGATGCTTGGACTCACCAACATCCCTTCATATTAAGGGGGGGAATGTTGACACCTAATCATTTTGATTGGGTGAATTATTGTAAATAAATAATTGAGAAATGTGAATAGTCATTGGGAGATGAACTGAACAGTCTCTCCCTCATGTATATAACAGACCTACCTGATTGAATGAATAACAAGAATCAGTTTTTGTTTTGTGGAGTTACTGCCTGGCCTGACAGTGTGTGTGTGTGTGTATTGTAAATTTTAACAAAGAGAGAAATAATAAGTATTTAACATACACACATATAAGTAATAATTTTCTTGGTGAGTTAAAATCAAATCTTTAATGACCAACATAGAAAAAACATATATAAAATAATATTTTTGATAAGAAAATAAAATTAATTGTGGAAAACATTTAGGAAAACAAGAAGAGTATAGTATAAGGAGTATTTGTGCCAAAATCTTCAATTATTGTATGATTGATCTTCAAAAATCCTTAAACTATATAATCTCTAACCTATAATAATGAAATAAAATTATGCCCCCCTAAATTTCGTCTCACTTCACATTGGGACAACAAACTCACTAGGGCTATAAAACTTACCAAAACTTATCAATTAAATCCCTCACCCAACATTAAATGGAAAATATTAGATTATGTTTTTGTTAGATGATCCAAAATAAAATATTATGATAAGTTATAAAGTTAGAATAAAATAATTATTAATTTATGATATCAAATTAATAATTATCAATCTAGAATATTTAATTATTTAATGTAGACATTTAGAATTAGAATATTATTGTAAAAAGATATGACTCTACAAATGTGTCGTATCTTAGGCTCTAATTTAGGAGAATTGTTAGTAAGTTGTTTAAATAGCTTTTATTGTAAATGGACACTTGTTAGTTTATACGCGATCCATAATTAGAGGTAGTTAGGACACTGAGCTTATAAATAGATCATTTCAAGAGTGTTTTGTTGTTCGAGTGTAACCTCTTGCAAAATTCCAGATGTAATTGCTTTTCTTGTTAATAAAATTACGTGTCTGAGGACACTTCTACATGACTGTGGTATCAGATCTCCATTCATGCTGCAGCTGACATGAGGAGGAGATTTCAGCTCTACAGGCACATGGAAAACTCCATTAATTTGGTGAGTTAATATTTGGTATCTATTTTTTTTCTCGAAAAGAAATTTAATTATATCATTGATTTTAGATGTTTAAAATATGCAAATCATTTTCTTTATTATTCTCGCGCCTCTTCCAATTGGGATAGTGAGATAGTGATGCCACAAATGTAGCACACTTGTTTTTCACAGAGATAGTTAGATTACATGGCTTACCGAAGTCTATTATTTCGGACCGAGACGTAAAGTTTACATGTAATTTTTGGCGAACCTTATGGAAAACGTTAAACACCAAACTAAACTTGAGCTCAACTTATCACGTGCAGACCGATGGGCAAACGGAAGTGGTGAACCAAAGTATGGGAAATCTATTAAATATTATGGTCGGTGAAAATTCTCGACATTGGGATCGTGTACTTGCACAAGCAGAATTAGCTTATCACGATTCGCTCAATAGAAGCACACGTAGTAGTCCTTTCCAGATCCTATACGGAATGCACCCACATAGAGTAGATGAGTTGCAATATTTGGGTCAGTTTGAGCATAGGAATGCTGATGGTGAAGATTTCGCAAAGGCAATCAACAATCTTCATGAACACATAAAATTAAAATTACAAGACAGCAGCCAAAGATACAAATAGAAAGAAGATTTGAAAAGCCGAGAGGTACAATTCAACGTAGGGGACCTGGTAGTAGCACACCTTGTTTAGGGATAAATTCCCCTAGGGTCTTAGGTTGATACCCTAGCATATCAGAGGTTATCTACAAGGAAGAAAAAGCATTCCACACAGCCATGATGCTAATATAAACAAACTACATGAAGAGAGGTGCACCTGGGGGTCCTTCATTTGGGAAGATCCAGCCAGGGTCCAAATGCTCTTGGAGTTCCTTTTAGTCCTTCAACCTACAAAACAATCAAATCCAGAAAGCACAAAAGTATACTGACCAAGCATCATAAAGAAATCATCTTCATAGCATATTGAAAGGTAGTTAGTTATACAGCTAAGACAAGCATTCATATGTGAATCATAACATTGATATCATAAACAAGAAGAATATTTATATCAAGAACAAAAAAAGTGTTTCTTTTATTAAAGATAACTAAAGTATAGAAAGGAATGATTTCACCTGAGTCTTCCTTTCACAGGCTCCAAGCGAAACCATCCTCTGGATTCGTCCAGTCTCAAGCCTTCAACGAACTCCTTCGATGACTTACTCCAAGATATCTCAAGTAGTGGAAAGACATCATAACTGAAGGAAACAAGGGTTTCCTGTAATGGGGGAAGTGCTAAAAGTAGAAGGACCTTCAGACGTGGTCACGGATAATCTCAGCAGAATGATTTTTCTCTCTATCTTCTCCTCCTTAGGTCTTCCCATTAAAGCCTTTTTACACTTCTCCCAAAGTGTTTTTTTAGTTGGGAATTCGTTGGGAACAGTTAGGCCACAGGCACTAATAGGTAATCAATAGGTAAAACCCGTGATCTCCACCCAAAATTAAGGAGATTTAATTTTTGTAAATGTTTTAAGACATATACGTGGGTTGGGTATACATAGACCCGTGTACACATGTGTTTAGCTCAGGGCAATGTCGCGTATAGGGAATAAAACACTATTTTTTAAGTATTTGGACCAGGTCTGGAAGGAGGGGTTTTCCTAGGCCATGAGTGCAGCATCACAAACATCAAGAGTGAGATTTGGAGCTATAACAGATGCCCCCTAATATATCAGGTCAAAAAGGGTGCATGATGGCAAAAATGTATTAAGTAAGTACATGGAAAGGAAACCTGTCAAAAATTGAGAAGGACTTCACCAAAGTTCAACCTACCAAGCCGCAAAAGGAGATCAGAAAGAAACATTGTCTGAGGTGGGCATACCCAATCTCAAAGAAAGTAAAGCATGTTTGTATATCAAGTACAAGTGGATCCACTAAGTATACAAGTATAAAAGACTAGAAAATACATAATGGAACATCTGATCATGATCGAACAAGTACATGTCTATATATCACATATAAGAATGTCAATGATGCTAAAGGATGAAGCGAATCACTAATATGAAAGACTGATCCCACAAGTACCAAATGAACATGATGGAGTAAGATGGTACTACACTGCAAACTTAGGTGCCAACATGTAGAATGCCGCCATAAATAACTACAACATATAAGGTGAAGTGGTATCAACTAGTAGCAACAAGAGAAACTATCAAGTGAACCAATGAATGATGATGCAACATAAGGTCTTCACCGACTGTTGTTGTACATTTCTACACTATGGGAATAAATGATCTAAATTCGACCATGTGAGAAATCGTTTGATTATCCGTCATTGATGTATACCGTTAACAAACGTGAGACTACTCACCGATAATGATAATGAGTGTCAAGGTAGCTAGTACAATCTAACAAGTGTGAATAGATTAGCTGGAGTCGAACACCTGTAAGAATCTATCAAATCAGGAGACAATGATGGTATCCCATTGTCGATAGCGAAGGATCTACCACTAGTGACTGTAAACCCCAAGGTATTGCCAAATGAACTCTAGATCTTTGCCCTAGAGAAATGAGTCATAGTCGATAAGGAAAGATCCACTAGAAGGAAGACATTAAGGCATCCTTCATCAATCTAGCACGAGTGTAACCCATAGGCCAATAATGTGGAAGGAATCATATGAGAAAAGATGTAGTAACCTGATTGAAGCATGTTTCTGGCATAGAAAAGATGTGGCTAGTGCATAATAGAAACACTCTGAACCAACCAATAATGAAAGTTGTCACAGAGGCGAGGAATCCACCAATAGGGTCAAATGGAAACAAAGGTAT